>CM068716.1:16131579-17434079 GCA_035079005.1 Fraxinus americana
TCAAAGTTATGCCTTGAAATTATTCGGACAACCATCTTCTTCATCTTGTTGTGAGTGAAATTAGAGTACTTATTCCTTTTTGCACTCTCTTAAATGGAATAAGCTAACTCCAAAACGTGCGGAATATTTAGTTTTCATCCATAGCAATCTTCGTCTCTTGTCAAGGAAGAGTGCACAATACTAACGGGGAGAGACAAAAATGTGGGATATCGCTTGAGATGCATTTGATACATTTGAAGATGTTGATGTGCTTGCTAATTTATCTCTAGATCAACTGGAATTGGAGGCGATAGTATATGCAGATGATGGGGACGAAAATATTGAAGAGGTTTAAGATGAATGATGTAATTAATTTCGTTTTTACTTTTTAAATTTATGTTATTAAGAAACATGTATGAATTTAATGTCAAATTTGATTTCTATTTATCATTTAATTATTTATATATATGATGCAATATGTATAAAAAATTATTACTTTAGACTACCAAATTAAAATAAGGAAAAAATAGTAATATTTAATCAACGTATCGGCGACGTATCATGCCAAAACTTTTTCAATAAATCACGTGTCAATGTGTGTCCGTATCGGTGCTTCTTAGCTAGAGCCTATAATTTACTTATGAACAATGTTTAAACTCTTCTACTCTTAAAAAAAAAAAAACTAAGAAATTAGATAGATAATTTTATAGTATTAAGAAATTGCAGTTCACATATTGAACTCACCCTATTTGAATTAAAAAAGAAAAAAATATATTTCAAAACAGAATCACGAACTCAAGATAACTTAAAAGGTATATCACATCCCAAGTTATGAATATATCAAGTACAATTGTCATGCATTATAAAAAAAAAAATTAAGTTTGTAAACAATGTAAGAAAGTAAAAAGCTTGAATTGTAAAGAACGAATGCTTTGAATTATCAACTTACACAACTTAACTTGAATTTTTTTATTCATAAAATGCTCAAACTGCTTAGATTAACATGTACCAACCACTTAAATGAAAAATCTGATGTGAGGTGAGAGGTAAAAAAGTAAGGCAGTCTTAATTTATTCGGTTTAGAGTTTTAGACTAATTACTACCCAAATTAGGGTTTTTAGGTTTTGTATTTTTTTACTGGCCTATAAATTGTAAATAAAAAATTATATAAAAAATCGGTTATATTCGTGTATCCACGATTCTCATTTAGGAACCAAGAATTGAATCGAAGCCAGCTGGTTATCGGTTTTTGATTCCGGATCCTGATTTCTTTTTTTGGAATCGGAGCGGGACCTCCGATTCTAGTTTGGTTTCAATTTAGGAGGATTAGTTCCAATTAAAATGTCCAGGCCTAGTTTCTGTCATTTTTTTGTAAATTGAGGATATTCTTCCTTGTTGTACCTTTCTTCTATTTTCTCCTTTCTAATTGTATATCTGCTCTCTCACATTTCCTCATTTGTACACAACTTACAAGCCTCGTAATTTTAAGGTTTCATTTTGTACTTGATAGGAAATTAAAAACTTTTTTTTATTATAGTATCAAATCATTTTCTCTTTATTTTTCGTATTTTTAATAATAATTTACTATTCTAAACGATGTGATTAATATTAGCACCCTATTTGAGGCCTTTTTTTTTTTTTTGTTGAGAATGCATTTTATAATAGTGGATCGATGAAGAATGTGTAGTTAAAAAATAAGAAAATATTTTGGATTTTCGTGTAATATTATTTTATTGAAGAATATGTAGTTGAAAATGAGAAAAATGTATTTTAAAAAAAATGGGGATCAAACAAGGGTTATATTGTGTTTCTAACTTTTTACCTCATAATATTTTTAAACAGAGATTGGGTCGGACGATCAGAGTAAGTTTGGATTGTAAGCACAAATGTTTAGATGAAAACTGCAACATTCACTTATTGGTAGTATAATTAAATGAGTTAATGGAGTTGTAATGCCTTCTAAAGTTTTCAATTAATATTTCGTTTTAATTCTGACATTTAAACATTTTTTACTTTTCACATTTTTTTTTTGGTGTGGTATCTTGTAGTATAGGATGTAATATTTGTATCATTCTCTCAAAAATTTATTACATTTTTTTAGCAGCTTTTCAGCTATCTCCTTTGCTTGTTCAGACACTATGCCTTCCTCGCTGTCCTTGTCTCCTCTCATCCCTTTAATATCTCTCTCTTAGTTTCTCACATAAAAACCTCAATTTTAGAGGTGGGGTGAAAAGTGATAGAATTATAGAGGCTACATGAGTAAGTTGAGAACAGGTATGTGAAAAGAGAGAGAGTGTAAAATCGACAGGGTCTGGCAATGTGGAGTAATTAATCATTGCAGAGAAATCAGCAAGTGTCTGTGTGGGGATATTCATTTTGCATGGTCATTTGATGTTTTTGTGATTCTTATATATTTGTCTGTATGTGCATTATGCTCGAAAGTGGTATAGAATAGCCAAGGGTAGACCCAGCACTTGGCCAGGTCTCGTGGCCATCCGTGCTGGATCTGTCGGGAGCTTCAAGTCGCCGACACTGTCCGCCAGGAAGAAATGAAAAAGGCGGGTGAAAATTTTTTTTTCTTCTTTCTTATTGTTCATTTGTTTGGTCCTTTTTTAAAAACAATAAGGCCCAATGAATTGGGCCAATTTGCAATCCATTAGCCACAAAAAAAAAACCCAAATCCAAATGCCCTAATTCCAAAATTCAGAGAACCGGCAGAGGAAGCAGACGACCAGGGGCGATTGGCGAATATATTGCAATGCGGAGTGTCCCTGCTGCTATGCCCGTCTATGAGTTGGTCATCCGCCGAGTGGTCGACTACGCCTAGCCTCTCCGCTACTAGCCTTCGCAACTTCGCTGTTGTGAGTATGCTCAACTGCTCATCTCTTTCCTTCTTTTGTTTTTGTTTTTGTTATTTCATTGTGTAGTTAATTTTTTTTTTATTTTTTATTTATGTTTTATAAATTATGATTATGAGTTATGGATGTATTTGTAATTGCGAGCCCGTAGTGTTTACTGCGAGGATTTTGAATTTTGTGAATTTGAAATTTGGAGATTTTGTGAATTCGAGAATCTAACAATATTGAGGATTTTGGTATTTTGGGTTGTATTTTTTGTTTTAGTATTTTGGGTTGTAATGAATTATTTTTTTATATGTATATACTTTTTACGTTTTAGTGCATTTACATATGTATTGAATTATATTTTCGGCTATTACGATCGTTGATTGTCAACAGTCATCGGTCACCGGTCAATAGTCAACGGTCTCCACCCTAACTGAACTACAATGCTGGATTCGCCCCCTGAGAATAGGTGTGGGAATGAAATGTTTCCTTCACTAGCAGGAAACATTTCTATCTTTCCATTGCATACTATTTCTGTGACGGGTCTAAATTCTGGGGTCCATAAATTTTTAGTATCGATATTCATTTCATCGAGCTGGGTGAGTCCCTACAAATTTCAGACATTCTGATAGTGTGAAAATGATAGTGAGCTGAGGAACTTTTTGTATGCGTATGGGCTGCATTGAATGCAATTTATGTTGGATGTATCGTATAATCTTGATTAAGACTGACTTACAGTTGCTTGAGAGTTGAGACTTGATGATTGTGCTTTACACACGAGTTTCGTACCATTCTAGCTTCATTTGATTGCTTAATTTGTTAATTATATAACGAATTTAATGTGTTTGCTAGTGTTTTAGTTGAAGGAATTATAAATTGATGAAAAAGGGATGTGAAGCAATGGAAGAAGAAAAATGACCAGAGATGCAGCGCCTAGGCGCTGTCAGACGTTACACCAACAGCTGATGAACAGAATTGCAGCGCTTAGGCGCTACTTTGCCCAAGCTGCCTGAGAAGACTTCGCGGCGCCTAGGCGCTGCCTTCTCGCTCCTAGGCGCTACGCCGCAAAATTTAGGTTTTGTTTGTTTTTTGGGCTACGAAAAGCCCATGATTGAGTCTCCAACTTGGCCATGAATGTGAGGAATTATAAATAGATTGGGGAAGGCATGAAATAAGGGTTCCCACATATTGAAAAGAGGGTTCCCACACATTGAAAAGGGGGATACAATGGGAGATCGAAGAGCCCAATTCAAAGAAGAGAATCATCATGGGATTCGAGTTTAAAGCGTTGATTGGAAGTGGAAGAAGATCTTGGTGGAAGATTTAATTCGTTTCTACATCTTTATTAAAATTCGGTGATGTATTCCATTACTTTTAGGGTTTATTTCTGCATTATGAACAATTAAATTCCTTATTAGGGCCAACAATGTAATCTATTGAAACCCATAGTTCTTTAACTCAAGAATTCTGTGTTTTATTTTTCCATGTGTTGATTTTATTATGATTGCAATGCATTGAATTACTTGATCAATAATTTGATGATCCATTGAGTTTCTTACGAATCGAGAGGTGAGTTTGAGACTAAGAACGTGTAATAAAATTCGGTAACGAAATATAACGTGTAGATATACCTATACGTAGTACTGCGATCGTTATATGAATTCCTAGTGACATAACTCGTTTAACTAAGGGTAATTCGCATAGATATATGGAATTGAATTAGTTAAATAGGCTCAATGAGAAATCGAGAGGGGTAAATTGAATATCGTAGGTGAATTCTACCGAACACTATATTAGTCTAGAATATTGAATTGGGAACTAAAGTTAGATGAAGTTGTTTTGCCCTAATATATCTTACATACATGAATCTTTGATCCATTTGTATTTTTTATTTCATCTAATTTTCATTTGTTATAGGCATTTAGTTCATTTTAGAAAATCAATATTCACAATTATCAAAATCCCTTATTTGTTTGTCTTTTATCAAATAGGAGTTAGGAAAAGTAGGTTAAGACTAAAGTATAATCCTCATGGGAATGATAATCCGGACTCAAATGTCCACTATATTACTTGTTACGATATCATACACTTGCGATACAAAAAACACAACAAGACTTATTAATTTATTATAGAGTAGACATGGAATATTTTAGAGCAGAATTAATGCATGATCGATGAAATCTCATAATTACTTCTGTTTTCTAAAGGAATGCTTCTCCTGTAATAATTGCTTTGTGATCTAGCTTCTCTAAGATTTTATCCATCCCAGTTGTCTAACTTCTCATGTCTATTATAGGCCGCTTAATGGTTTTTTCAAACAGAATCTCCTTAGAAATATTGTTTTTCCTGTTAAAATCTACTTAGCTAATGGATCATCCAATCTTACGACTTTAGCAAGAACTCTAGTTTTGTCCCAAGAAATTATTGATATCATTCTTTGTCTTTTTTAAATAATAAACAAATAAGCAATGCTCCTCGGCAGAGAAATGTATTAACACCATGATTAAATGGTTTTGAAATGGTCGATCTTTGATCTTGTTCCAATAAAATTGTGGGAATATGTCTTAAGTCTAAATTCTAGAATTACATTTGTAAATTAAATTGATTTGCACGATATATCTTCCGATTAGAGTGTTGGGATGAAAGCCTCTAAAAAATGAATAATTGATATGATTGATCCAATCAAATTGAGAGAATTCCGACGCTTCACTGCTTCGAATTATTGATTTTAAGTTCACCTTTCAACATTAAAGTTTAGTACACATTTGAGAGAACAATTCACTCTTTTTGATCCTTTAAATATTCTTCCATCTCTTTGTGGTGACGCACCCCAAAGCCATGCTACAACTACCGCATTATTCTTTGGACGTAATCAAATTTTTGCGCCGTTGCCTGGAAGACGGTACAAAATACGCTAGGATCGACTATGAAAGGGTGACATCGTTCCCTTTATTTTGTTTTTGGTTAGTTTAATTTTCTTTATTGTATTTTTCCTACTTTCACTTTATTTTCTTTTACTTTTTCTATAAGCAGGTATCGAGCAGAATGAGGACGATCTGCGGACAGATCCGACACAGAGTTTGAACATCTTTTTAACCCTATTTTTGATTCTATATCTGTTAAAACTGACACTTCATCACATAACACAATGTCTGACAATGAGCATGATGTACCATATAGAACTTTGCATGATTATCTGCACCCTACGCGTACATCTACACCTTCATATATTATGTTTCCACCCAACATGCCACGTATAAATTTTAAATCTAGAATGATTCAACTTCTTCCTAACTTTCATGGACTTGAGTATGAAAACCCTATGTGCATGTTAGGGAATTCGAGGAGGTTGTAGCAACTTTCCCCAATCAACATGGTACAATGGATGCAATTCTTCCCATTTTCTCTTAAAGAAATGGCTAAAAGCTGGTTGTATTCATTGAGATTACGTTTGATTGAAACTTGGACTAAAATGACACAAGTATTCTTTAGCAAATACTTTCCCCACCACAAAAATATTACGTTGAAAAAACAAATCTCTTCTTTTATCCAAAAAGAGAGTAAAACTTTATATCAAGCGTGGGAAAGGTATAAAGAACTTCAAGCTCTTTGCCCCCATAATGATTATGAGACTTGGCGTATTGTGAGCTATTTTTATAAAGGGTTAACATCTAGGGAGCGTCAATTTATGGAGATGATGTGTAATGGTGAATTTTTACAGAAAGATCCTGATGAGGCTATAGAATATTTAGATGAACTAGCAGAAAAAGCTCACACTTGGACTGACCTTAGTACCACTGATAGTGCCAATAGGTCAGGAGCCGTTGGAAATCCTTCTAGTATAGGCTTTTATCACCTTAGGGAAGAAGACGATCTTAGAGTTAAAGTAGAAGCCCTGACTAGAGAAATTGAAAAACTACGCACTAAGAGTTCAAAGCCTATGTCTACTATAGCTTGTGTTGAGTCTTCTGGACCTTGTGATGTGTGTGGTAGAATTGGTCATCCAGTACAAGATTGCTCTACTCTCGCTGAGATGAGGGGGGTTCATGAAGAATATTGTAATGCCTTAGGTACTTATAACAAACCCTATGGCCCTTTCTCTGAAAGCTACAACCCAGAGTGGCGAAGTCATCCCAATTTTAGCTGAAGATCTGAAAACCAGCAACCCGCCTAAACGAATAGAGCTTACAATACACCCTCATACCAACCCATGTCATCTAGAAATTCCTTAAAAGATACCTTACATGCTTTCATGGAGGCACAGGGGAAAACAAATCAAAAATTCGAGATGATGATTACCTAAATTGTTGAGGATCATAAGGAAACCAAGAATCATATCTCCAAACTAACTAGTGCCTTAGCTGTAGAGGAACGTGGAGAATTTCCGGCTCAACCTCAACCTAACCCTAAGGGTCAATACAGGGCACAAACATCAGGATCTAATGTAAACAATCTTAGGGAGGTAAATGCCATAACCATTAGGTCAGCGAAAGTCATAGAACCAACCCCTAAACCTATGAAAACTGAGAAAGAGTCTAGTGAGCCTGAAAAGAGTAGCCATAGGGAGGAAGTGATGAAAAATCTAGTGAGAGCACATTTCCCATTAGCTCTTAAGTCCACCTCAAAATCTGCTAAACATTGTGAAGTCTTAGAGCATCTAAAGTAGATAAAAATCAATTTGCCCTTTTTGCATGCAATTTCATAGATTCCTACGTATGCTAAACTCCTCAAGAATTTATGTACTATCAAAAGGAAACACAATGTCAAGAAAACTGCTTTCTTGACCGAGCAAGTGAGTACGGTGATTGAACAAAGAGTTCCACCTAAGTATAAGGACCCTGGTTGTCCTACTGTGTCTTGTATCATTGGGAGTCATGAGTTTGGATAAACTCTTCTAGATTTAGGGGATAGTGTCAATCTCATGCCTTATACTATTTACCTGTCATTAGGTTTGAGTGAGATGAAGCCTACATCTGTGGTTTTATAATTAGCTGATAGGTCCACTGTTAGACCTAGGGGAGTAATTAAGGATGTCTTGATTCAAATTGATAAATTTTACTATCCCGTGGATTTCTTGGTGTTGGATGTAAAAGATGATGTGAATGTTGACTATAAAATTCCTATCATTCTTGGTAGACCTTTCCTTGCTACTACTAATACTCTGATTAATTGTGGGAATGGTCTTATGAAGCTATCATTTGGGAATATGACTCAAGAAGTCAAAATTTTCCATATCACTAAACAGTTAGAAAAGGATGATGAGTGTCATCAAACACACATGATTGATGCACTCAATCAAGAGGTTGCTGATAGTATGTTCCTTGGACCAGCACAGGAAACTCTAGAACCGGATGGAGTAGACTTCATCGTCAATAAACATCTTGAGATAGATGATCAAGAGTCAGGTAATAGTTCTTATTTTACATTGCTAGTTTCTAATGAGAGAACTTTACCTTTTGTCTTACAGGTCCCTACTCCTGATTCTGAGCTCTCATCTGGTTATCCTACGCATGTATTTGATGGAGGCGGAGAAACATCATCGGTGCTTATGTCCAAGGAGCTTAATGCATTGCAAAGAAAATTGAAACCACACTTACTGGATGTAGGCTAGGGAGGAAATATTGGGTCGAGGCAAAGACAATAAATAAAGGTGCTGCTTGGGAGGCAACCCAAGGGGAGTTCGTTCTTTTTCTTCTGCCTTTTACTTTTACCTTTTTATTCTAGTTAATTTTGTCATTTTCTTTGCTTTACCATTCCGCTTACACTTTAAGTTTATGTTGCTTTACTGCACTATTATGTAATATTTGTCATTCCCTTCATTTATCTATCATGTTTATGCATTGAGAATAATGCAAAATTTAGTTGGGCGGAAGATTCTGTTGGATTTTGTTGTGAATTTGCATAAGTAATATCATGGAGTTTCAAAATTTTTGAGAATCATTGGGATAAGTATCGGCTGTGAATGATGAAATAGTGCATTATTGGATTAGTTTATACCTGTTTATGTAAAACTTGACATTTTCTATGCACGTTACTTATATTTGGCATATTGAGTTAGTGATGCGGTTCATTTTGTAGAAGATAGTGGAACTTAGTGATACAACCTAATAACTTCTAGTGTCGTATTTCATAAATTCAAATATATGCTAGTTTGGAGATGATTGAACTGTTACAGGAAAACACTGAGATAAGTAGGGATTCCATGCATGAAAACCTTGTGTGGATTGTCTGAAACCCATTGAGATAAAAACGAGGTCAAAACTTTAACTTAGAGGTTAGTTTTAAAAATTGGATGTTTAAAAGAAAAGAGGCATTGTACTAATCTTTGAGTACATAAAAAACATCTTTTCGAGCTTATATAACTCGGGTGATTAAGCCTATAAGGGTGATTTAAAACTTGGTGCCCTATAATCATCTGACTTGGGAGTTGTCGGCCTAAAACTCCCTACATGGGTTATATAGAAAGCAAATGAGAAGATACTCAAATAAAAAGAGAAAAAGAAATTGAGAAAAAAAATATATATTCAAATATATTGATTACACTCCAGACATCCAATTGACAAAACTACACATTTGACGAAAAGCAAATAACTTAGTCTAGTCTTAAAGGTTAAAGCGATAAAAAATATAGGAGAATTCCGACTTGTTGAAATGTGGACTTGTAGGAGTAATGTCTACCAAAACTAAGAGAGGATAAGGAACAGAACTGAATGAATTCAACTTAGGATACACCCCGGGAAAATTGAGTGAAAAACATAAGTTTTGGGGGGTGTGTATCTCTCAAGCGAGGAAAGTACATATTTGACTACTATGGGTCAGAGATTGAACCAATCATGATCTTAATATATTGACATGAGTTTTCACATATACACACACACACGTGTCAGGTCATGGATATAACAAGTGGAAACTGATTTAATTTTTACACTGTTGTAATTGTTCATTTGTCTGACTATCAAATTTCAAACCTGAGACACGAGATATATTCCAGATTTTTAGCTAAAAATTGAGACCCATTTTTGGTATAGTAAACGTCCGAATTGGAAAAGAGATATTTCTAATAAAGTTTCAGATATTTGAGTTATCTTTCTAACGAATTTTGAATCGTCTAAATTGAATAACGTAAGAGAAAGTTATAACTAAATTACTGACTGCTATGCAGAGACAAAAAATCCGTGCGCGAAAGCAACTTTCCTTATTCGATTAGAACTCTTTTGGAAACCAATTTGGACGTGATTTTCATCCAATTTTTGACTCTTACAAATACTTAACAATAGAATACATATGGAGGAGGTCCCCATACACCATTCATCTCCTCTTTGGCTCAAGAAACACACGAGGAACTAAAGATCTTGATGAAACTACGAAGGAACTCGGTTGGAATTGGTGATTTCATGTCTTTTATTCATTTAATTTGATCTTTTCATTGTCAAACAATCCTAGAATTTAGATTTTCATTTTCTTGAATTTATATTGAAATCGGTTTAATATTTACAAGATTTTTCATGGATTCAGTCATGCTTTTTCCATTGTTCAATCAAACTATTTATTGAATTTCAATTTCAATTATTTATTGTTGAAATTGATTTAAAAATTATTATATCCTTCATAGATTCAGTCATGCTTCTTCTATCGTTAGATTAAACTAGTTGTTGAATTTTAATCTAAATTTCATTTTATTGGTGGATTAATTACTGCCTTATGCTTGATGTATATGGTCGATCTTTGATCTTGTTCCAATAAAATTGTGCGAATATGTCTTAAGTCTAAATTCTAGGATTACGTTTGTAAATTGAATTAATTTGCACGATCTATCTTCTGATTAGAGTGCCGGGATGAAAGCCTCTAATTGTGTTATAAAAATGAATAATTGATATGATTGATCCAATCAAATTGAGGAAATTTCGACGCTTCACTGCTTCGAATTATTGATTTTAATTTCATCTTTCAATATTAAATTTTATTACACATTTGAGAGAACAATTCAACCTTTTTGATCCTTTAAATATTCTTCCATCTCCTTGTGGATACGACACCCCAAACCTGTGCTACAACTACCGCGTTATTCTTTGAGCGTAATCAGGAACCAATCACTCTTCACTGAAGCTGGCCTTGCTAGGGGTAGAGGAAGAGAACCTAGTTTTTGGGGTCTGCATGATTCCATTTTCGGCTCAGTTGACGTTGCATCTCAATTGGTCGAACTTGGATATGTTCCTTCTAGTCTGTTTGCAAGGAGTGGGCAACCAGTTGTTTTGATTACACATAGTACATCTTAGAGCACATTTGGATTAGTTCCAAGAGTACCTAATGGTAACCTGCATTTGTTCCTCATTATACTTTTAAACTTGAACAAATAAATGTAGCATGGGGACTTGGAAGAAACTATCTATATGAGTCAGCCACAAGGCTTTATAGATAAGAAGAAACATGATCATATGTGCTTGTTAGAAACATATTTTTATAAACTTAACAATCACCTAGACGTTAGTATAAAAGTTTTGGTACTTTTGTTGCATCTCTTGGTTTTATTAGTAGTGCATTTGATCATTGCTTACACTTTAAAAAGAATGATGGGAATAATGTGATTGTTTATTTGTTGTTATATATGGATGACATGTTATTAATTGGACATGACATGAGTAATATAATATTAAAAGATCTTTGAACGGAATTTGAAATGAAAGATTTAGGGCATATTAGAAGAATACTTAGAATGGGCATTGTAAACAAATAGGTCTAAACATATTTTAATTTGAAACAACTTTTTATGTGGAAAAGGTGTTGTCAAGATTTGTTGTACATGATTCTAAATTTCTCACTTTACTACTTGCTAGTTATTTCAAATTGAGTAAAGATTGGTATCCTATTGATGAATATGATATAAGACACAAAAAAGTTCCTTACACTAATGTTGTAGGGTCAATAATATATACTATGGTGTGTATTAGACCAGATGTAGATCATGTTATTAGTACTCTAAGCAAATCTATAGTCAATCCTGACCTGATAATTGGATTGCTTTAAAATGGTTATTGAGATATTTGAAATGATCTCACAATTAGGATTGTGTTTTAATTCCTGCAATACGAGTGTATTACTTAAGAGCAGGTGATAAGAATGATAGGAAATTAACTATGTTTACTATGTATGGAACTCGTGTCGATTGGAAATCCCAAGTACAATCTATTGTAGCTTTGTCAATTGCTGAATATGTGGTTGGAACTGAGGCTATAAGAGAAGTCTCATGGTTAAAAGGTTTGTTATTTGAAATTAATGGACTTTCTATTTTGCTATATTTTAATTAGAAAGTTAAAGTGCTATTCAATTATATAAAAATTCAAATTTTCATGAAAAGAACTAAGCACATTGATGTGAAATTGCATTTTATTTGAAATATAATTTCAAAAAAAATCTTTATCTCTTGAAAAAATTCCAACTCAATACAACCAGTATAAATCATGTTTTAAAATGTTGAAAATTGATAATGGTTAATTTCATGTTGCAGGTACATTTTATTTGTTGCTACTAGGCAATACAAGGTGTTGATATTATTTTAGATTCAGCCCCTGTTTGAAAATCTTAGACCCTGTTTGATCACCCTCATTTTTCATGGAACTAGGAAAAAAATTTCCATTTTCTCAAGAGTTGGCTGTTTGATAGCCCAATAATTTGCCAGGAATTCATTTTCCTTTGGTCACCCTCACGCGCTCACTTTCTTGGTTTTAAAGAATTTGCTTTTGTTTTGGTTTTGGTGAAAATCTGTTTTTCATCTTTTTTTTTTTTTTTTGGCAATTGGAACAAATTCCAAACCCAATGGCAAAAAAAATTCTATTTATTTAATTGACAATTTAATTGAAAAACAAAGCCAAACAAACAAAAAAAAAATTCGATTTTTTTTTTCTTTTTGGCAATCCAAACAAATTATATTCCAAATTCTAATAAATTTTATCCATTTAATTGACAATCTCCATGAAAAACAAAGTAAAAAATGGACTAGGTGGAAAATTATATCAATTAAACACAATTAATTACAATTCCCAGTAAAACAAATTATAGGCAATTCAATTCCCTGAAATTCATTTTCTTTCCACCCATTTTCCACCTTTACAATCAAACGGACCCTTACTTTTGAAAAAATAGTTTTGAATAGTGATTTTTAGAAGAATGTGTGTTTAAAATGTAGGAAAATTTTTTGATTTTATGTACAAAATATTTTATTTTGTGAACGTGTTTTTGAAAATGAGTATGTAGAAAAAATAGTTTGAAAAGTATTTTTGTCAAATAAAGGCTTAGTGATTAGTCTTGAGTTATGTTTGTAGGTGTAGATCTGTTGGGCTGTGATGTCAATTTAGCTCTTTTGTGCTATGATGAAATTGGGCTTGGCCCTACTATTAAACTATTAGGGAACAATACATAATTCCTAATTTTAAAGATCACATTTCATAAATAACAAACTCATTAAAATATTTCAAAAATCAGGTGGTAAATAAATTTATTAAATATTAAAATACAATATAATATACATTAATTATTTCTACCAATGTCACCTCACTTTCTCCATCCTATCACTCCACTACACCACCTTTCCTCCATCTCTCCACCGGAGATAGCCTCGACTCTGGCGGTCGGTCCGACGACAGTTCCGGATATCACTCCGATTGCCGTTCCGACGACATAAAAATTTTCAGAAAATGAAAAATTGGAAATCACATCCCCACCCCATGGATCCACCTACCACCACCCCCATTCGCTGACACATGTCATCCGTGACTAATTGTGACCAAGTTTGTATTCAATGTGACTAATTGTGACCAAATTTGTGTTCAGTGTGACTGTCTGTGACTAGATCAATCTCAAGTCACAATCGGTCACAATCAATACAAAATTGGTCACAATCAAACACATACTTGATCGCATAGGGTCACCACAAATAACCAAGGGCATCGAATGAAACTGCACCTTTTGTACCGTCAATGCTTCCTACAACCCAAGTCACACCTTCTCCAAATCCATAATGGAATAGATATCAAGCTGCACCCTACTTAACACCATCAACAGATGCACCACAAACAATTTTAGAAAACACAAAACTCGAACTATCCACCAGTCACTATGCCACATCCTCCTCCATTTACAAACACACCTAAAAATCCACCACCACCACCTCTACAATAAAACAGGCGAGAAGACCCAAATCATCGCTGCCACCTCCTAGTCCAGAGTCAAATTACCACCACCATCACCTAAAATCATCGCCTCTCGTTAAATCAGCACAACTGTAGATTTACCCCACCCACAGAGCTAACATCGACACTAATCAAAAGTCGTGCCACCTCACCCCATCGTTGCCAGCTGCACCATTACTGCCAACACCACCACCACCAAAATCTCAGCCACCAAGTCCTAAACCAACTCCACCTTCACCACTAGTTTTTTTTTCCCACCACCACAAATGTACTCTCCTCTACCACCACTATACTCACCTCCGCCACTAGAGGTGTCAATCCGGGACGAGTCCGCTCGCAGACATATGAGCCCGGTAATGGTCCACGTGAAAAAAAATCCTTCGGCTACGGGTTCCGGGCCGATTTCGGGTCGGCCCACAAATTTTGGAATACAACCCAGGCCCGCCCGCTAACCAATCCGGGTCGACCCCATGAGGGTCACGAGTCGCGGTTTGTTCCGGTTTGGCCCGTATGATTGTATAAATAAAATTATAAAAATATAGAATTTTTCATATTTATAGCAAATTTTTTTTTTTGTTAAATGTAAACTAAAAATTGAAAAAAATGATAAATTCATATTTATACCAAGAAATGTTTACATAGGATTCAAATTTAATGTTACATGAATTATTTATAATTTTGCAAAGTTAAATTTAACTTAAATAAATAAAAACTAAGTGCATTTCTAATTACTATTATCAAATATTTATAGTATAAGTACATCCCAACTAGGTTGGTACCTACTTTTTTTCAAAATTTTTTAATTTTTTTTTTCACGGGCAGCGAGTTAACCGTGGCCTGTGAAGGTACAACCCGTGAAGCCCGTGGGTCACATCTCTTTGACCCGTGAACCACTCGCTTGGGTCACGGGTCAGCCAGTGGTTTCAAGTCGATCCGGGCCTGTTTTCATGGGTCTGACCGGCCCTTCCGTCTTGACACCTCTATCCTCCACCAATCTCCTCCCCACCTCCGACATCTAAATTCCCACTTCCTCTACCTACGGTACAATCACCACCACCAAAATCAGCTCGAACTAGGCAGTAGAAGATGATGGTGGTGGTGACTGCTGCTGGGGGTTGTGTGAGGCTATTCCATTGTGGCAAAGCACCAGAAGAAGATGAGATTGAACTCTGGAGGAACCGCATGTAGGCGGAGATCGAGGACTCCGTGTATGCGTGCACAGCCGGAAGCGGCGGAAGCGGTGAGAATGGTTGCACGACCCGTTGAGCTAACTTATCATTTCGGGGCGGGTCAAAATCGAAAGTCGGGACCTGGGCCAGAAGCGGCGGGTGGTTGATAATCTGAGCCAAGGGCGAAGGCCGGGAGCTCGGTGGCCTCGGCTGGCTTACCAACGTGGGACTTTCGTGAGATAGGGAACCAGTGAGCTTCGAGAGAGAGAAAAGAAGTTTTAGGATTTGATATTTGAAATGTATACCTCAAATGCGCTTTTGGGTAAATTTTCCCAAAAAATAACTTGATAAATTCAAGGGAAAAATTCAGTCCTCAGATGTTTACTATATATATAATTAACCCACCCCCACGGCTCCGACAACCTCTCCGGCGACATATCCGGTGACTTCTCCGACGATCGTTCCGATTCCGGCGACTGTTCCAGCTACTGTTCAGATTCTGATGACCGTTTCCGGCGACTGCTCCGATTTCGACGACTCAAGTCACAAGTCACATCCCAAGTCACAACTCAGGTCACAGTCCAATTCACAAGTCACAGCCCAGGTCACAGCTCAGGTCACAAGTCACAGTCCAAGTCACAACTGAGGTCACAAGTCACAGCCCAGGTCACAACTTGGGATTTTGTTCATAGTCACGGGTTATTTTCGAATGATCTCTATCGTCGCCAAAACAACCTCACCAATTGACGGCAAACCAAAAACCACGACAATCTCCCGCACCAACAATATCGCCACCGCCACCACCACAGAAATTATTAGATCCACAACCACAACTGCATCAGCATCAACAAAATAATGGCCATTGCCATGAATCAGAATCAAATGACTGCATAAGCCAAATGAAAACACAACCGCAGCAGCAGGTAATTTTCAAAACAAATCAAGAATAAAACTTTTCACATCTAATGATTTCGAAATCGCTTATCATGATGATGAATTCTCACTCTTATCCGCAGATAGCGATGAATCAGAGCTACAGGAATTGGGCCCCACCATTGCCACAACCACAATTCCAGAACCCTAAACCTAACATGAACCTTGTAGGTATGAAACCACGCCCATCTGTTACTTTCAGTAAATCAACGACGCAATTGGGTCCAAGAAGCAAGTGGAGGGGGAAGAAGGTAGGTATGCCGTTCAACAAGAGGCGGTCTCACAGCAACGGGATGGGCGACTCCTCGTCGCGACGGTTCACAGAGAGATGAGGGAGGGGATAGATGGAGGGGAAATGAGGTTGCAGAGGGTTGCGATTGGGCTGCTGCAGCGAGCGGAGCGAGGCGGAGGCGTCGGTTGAGAGGGACGGGGATGAAAGAAACGGGGGTGAGTAGAATTCGCCGGCGGTAGCAGCTGGATCTGGGAGAGAAGTCGGGTAAGAATAAAATGGGGTGATTTATTAGGGTTGATAATTTGGGGTGCTTGTATATAATTATTTTTTATAATATTATTATTAATATTTAAAAATCTGTACCTATTTATAAAATATTTGATTTTTGAATATCAAAACTTAAAATCTGATTTTTGAACTTGGATCTTGAAAAGTAGGGCTCCATGTAATTTCCACTAAATTCAATGATGATGCCCAAAACTCGAACCCAGTTATCTGTATGAAATTGCATTTGAGAACTACTACTTTAGTTGTTATTAGTTGCCTTCTGAACTAATGAGTTGCTAGGCCATTGATTTTATTAGTGGCACTGAAGGTGTAAATAGATCCTTATGCTGAAATCTTATTTCATTCTTGCATTCCGATTTTTCCTGGACGTCTTATAGAACTCTCTCTTTGGGTTTTCTTCTTCTGTCTTCGCTTCATCTTCAAATCTCGGTTGGATGATTCTGTGTTTTCTTTGTGAAATTAAGGGTCTGAGTGATTTTGTATTGAGAAGAATGACAGTTTGACGGAGGATTGAGTCCTTACGATTTATAGAAGTAACTTCAACTAATTTGTTTTAGGGTTTGAATTTTTTAGGCTTCTGCGTTGATACTAACGGGTACAATATTTTGAACATGTGTTTTGTGAGAACTTTGATGCATTTGTAAAGTGGAAATTTCTGTAATCGATCTTAAATATTTTGTCCAGTGGTGTTCGAGTTTTTGTATAATACACCTATTGGAAAGTTGTGGTTTATGTGTCATGGCTCAATGATTCTTGATTGGACTTTCTTCAATGAAAACTTGAAATTATCTAGTGAGATTCTAAAGACTTGAACTTTGATCAAACTTAGCCCCAGTTTGGGCTCTATTAAAATTGCATTTTAGGGGGGGGGGGGGGGAAAGAAAATTGCAAAAAATAAGGCATTTAATTTTTCAAATTCGAAATTCAGGTGTAAATTTTATTTAATCAAAAATCAGGTATTGAATTAATAATTAAATATTATACCCACCTGCCTAATCTCAAACAAACTCTAAATCATTTTTCTTCATTACTCTCATTCTCTTCATACTCTCTCTCTCTACCCTCACCCTTAGCCCCCGTTGCCGATGAAGTGCCCGCCCTCGAAGACACCGCTTGATGTTTCCCCCTCACAGCCGATGATGTTTCCCCCTCACAGCAGGCGTTGTGAGAGTCGGCAGCAGCTACGCTACTGTATTTCCCTCTCACAGCCGGCGTTGTGAGAGCCAGCAGAGGCATCGCCGTCACCGCTGCTATAGTAGGTAAGAGCTCCCGCCGCTACAAGGCTATTGTTGAACTATCTAGGGCCTGTTTGAGAATGATTATAAGTAAAATTCCTACCGTTAAATGCCTTTTTTGTTACCATTGGGCACAAAATCCGCTTGCCTTTGTTAACCAACTCTCTCTTGTGTGGGTCCCAATAGAGAAAGAAACGGCTCAAAAATTGATACATGAAACTAGTTTTGGGTGATTTTAGGGTGGTTTGGGGATTTGAGATGGTGGCAGATATGGTGGTGCTACAGTGTTGGTACAGGTGGTGTTGGATATGGCGATGGTGATGAGGCGTTGGTTTTGGTGGTGAGGCGGTAGTGGTGTTGGTGGTGCGATGGTAGTGGTGCAAGTTGCTATGGTGGGTTGCAAAATGGCGGAGTGGAGGTGGTTGTGGTAGAGGTGGAGGTGGAGGTGGAGGTGTCGGCCGTGGGCACATTTCTGTTTGAGATGTTTGACATTTGTGACCTATAAAATAGGTAATACGCAAGTAATTGGTGGTTGAGGTGGTTGTCAGTGGCTTTGTTGGTGCTGTTGTGGCGGTGACAGCGTGGTGAGGGTGGTCGAAAGTGGCCATAGTGGTAGTGGTCATAGTCTGTGACCAAATGTTTGGTAATTTGTGACCAATTACTCAATTTTAACCTAAAAATTTAATTATGTGATTTAAAAATAATCTGTAACCAACTAATTTAAAAATTTATGACCTTGAAATAATCTGTGACGTACAAATTTTTTGATCTGTGACCTCGAAAAAATTTGTAATCAATTAATTTTAAAATATGTGACATGTGATCTATAATTATGTATATGTGACCACTAATTATGTAATTGCGATTTTATTATATTTAATTAATAAGTATTTTTAATTAATTAACTAAAACCTGATTTTTGAATTGTGTATAGTTAATCCCCGACTTTTGAACTCTTCAAAAAAAAAAAATAAACTCATTTTTGAATGGTAATATTTCAAATAATGTGTGGTTAAAAAATAAGATCTTTTTATTTATTTATATGTAGTAATATTTTATTGAAGGATGTGATTGAAAATTACAAGGAAAAATATATTTTTGGAGTATCTGGGCTTAATAGGAAAGCAGTAGCAGTGTAGAAATGTGGATAAGGTGACCCCTGGATGTCAAATGTTTCGTTGGAGTGATGTCATAGTATTTTTTTTTTTTTTTGAGGAAAAAACATTGTTTTGAATAGTGAATTTTTGAAGAATATGTAATTGAAAATGAATGTAGACAAAAAAGTATTGAAAAAATGAAAAACAAGAAATTATTAAACAGTTTTCACACTCATCACTGCTTGTCGTCCTGCCTGTGTATGTTGATCTCTCCGTGCCACGGGGTTTTATCAAAAGATAATTCTACTTGTACATTATGCCATCCATAATGGATGACATAATGTACAAGTGGAATTATCCTATTGGAGGGTGTGCCGGCCCACATAATGGATGACATAATGTACAAGTGGAATTATCCTATTGGAGGGTGTGCCGGTGGGCCAGCACACCCTTCAATAATGTACTGCCACTTGTACATTATTTCATCCATTATGGATGCCATAATGTACAAGTAGCACAACCCATCAACAATTTTCGAGAACGAACTTGAATTCACTATTTTCTCAACTTCAAGAATCTTTTTTTTGGCTCAAGATGGGATGAACACCTTCTGATGTCCTCAATACCCTTCCTGGTGATTTGGTAAGGTGGGTAGACATTATTATGCAATATTACGAAGAAACATAAGTTAAAATCTTGTCTTGTATATATTGCTCAACTCTATTTAGTAGTGCATACCGAACATACACTTGACGTTTTAATACATATTTCACGGAACAACCATGTTAGCTAGTCTAAGCAAATTCTCCGGAGGTAAGTAAGGTTTCAAATGAATACATGCTTCACGCATCACTTGCAGTAGGAACGGTGCCGTATCGTTCTCACTTATATCAATAGTTTGTGAACCAGGCGAATAATCACCAACCTTTATATGTTTCACCCAATCATAAATTCGTTCCGTTGATGTACAGAAATCCGACGCCACAGATTCTGCTACTGCGGCCCAGCTGGTTTCTGAAAGGAGAGACGAAAGGGTGACGGGCAGATCACTCAACACACTGACTTGATCAATAATCAGGACGGTCATATATTTACAACAGCCACCACATAGTAGACCAAGAAACCGCAGAGCCTGTGGATTACAAAAGTGGAAAAATAAGTAACTGTTAGCTAGATGAAGATCATAATAATAACCCTAGGACTTGTGAAGGTATTGGCTGCCCAACGTGAAGGAAGGGAAAATTGCAATTCAAACGAAAGGCAAAGACAACATTTAAGTACCCCAGACTTCCAGCCAGTCTGACTAAATTTTGGGAGCTTTCACTATTCTTAATAACAGATCAGACTGCATCTTTTTTTTTAAAAGGTACATTATCCACAGATATATTAATTTTACTTTTGGTGGCATTTTTGCCACTCTGGTTGGTTCATAACAAAGTGAAAATAATTATGACAAACCAGAATAGGACAAAAGCACTAGAAACAATGGTAGCATTAAAAGACTAATATTTCTCTACAAATTGATTGGTGAGTCCTTTCAGACAATCAAAATGATAAAAGATAAAGTGCAATAGAGATTTTATGGCCCTTTTCAGCATAGAAGAGGATACTGATGGAACAGAAGTGAGGGTACTCTTAAATTCAATAATACATATTTCTCTAAAGCCATTCACTCCAATATATTGAATTATCTTAAAAATAAAGGATCCTTGTTATGCATTCGTCTAGATCTTCATAAAAGTCAGTTTCCGTTGCAACACATATATCTAGATATATACTTAATGCGACAAAAGAAGTGTTTGGTTCATACCGTGGCAGGATAACTTGTAACACAGCTTATTTTCACTGTTTCAATAAGCCATTGAATCCTGGCACTTCCTTCGGCGTGTTGCACTGTAATTGCAACTTCTACAAGAACATCCCAGATAACTGCAAGATTATTATTATTATTATTATTATTATCATCATCATTTTGACAACTAATCATATCGGTATGGCACCAAGGTGTGGCAAAATTGTTTACTGAGCAACTTTGCAGACTAACCTTCAGTTCTAATGCTCAACATATGAGCTTTTAATTTCCAGAGCTCATTCAATGAAATGGCACCGATTCGAACTAGTCTGGCTTTTGCTTGAATCTTCTTCAAAATTTTGATGGTATGGCTGTTCTCTATGAAATTTGCATCGGTAATCTATATGGAGTACAAGATGGCTTAAGTAATGGAATAGATACGAAAATAAACATCAATGAGTGCACAATGTGATGAGATCATGGCCCATAATGACTCCAGATTATTAAGTCCATGGATAGATATAAATTATAATAACTTCTGTACATCTCTTCTGGATAGAAAAACAATCACATCATTATAAGACTCCAAGCTTTCTAAGAATTTTCAGCATAATTTCCAGGGGCAGAAACAACTAGGGATGAATGGAACCAGGAAAACATAGAAGAAATGAATAATACCAGAAGAAGATTCGATAACCAGCCTTGTCGAGCCTTCCCAAGGCATCTAATTGCTTCAATCCATTCTGTATTGGAAGTCCCCTTGCATGATCCCGCAGTATCAGCAGAGTATGACCAAGGCAACAGAGTAAAGAGAACCTCCATACAATTTTCTAAGTTAGGTGTGTAATCTTGCGTCTCGGGAAAGGATTCATTCAAGCAAAGGTGTAAACCCTTCCAGCATGAAACCCGTATAGAGATTTTCTGTTCTTGGTTGTACCGGTCAGAAGAAGCAAACCAAGGTAAAAAGGTAGCCAAGTCATCAAAGAGCTTCCCAAGTCTAGAACTAGAGAATATCTTTATCAGGTCTGCCACATGCAAGAGCATAGTTGACTGCAGGTTTGGCTCGAGTGTTTTGAACCTGGCTAGATCAGATAGCTCATCGAGGAAACTGAGAAGTTCATCATATTGGTTTGCATGGGCTAACAAGAACAGTAAACACTCCTCCCTGAGAATTCCTTTCCGAAGGGCTGAATCTGGTGCAAGCAACTGAGAAACTAGACCCTCATATTTCATGCACCGCCCAATTATTGCTCTCCAGTCCAACGATGGTAACCTAGGAGCATGTGACAAGCAACTCAAAACACTTGCAACTGTGCTTGTACTGGAAGCGACCTGGAATTTAAAGGGCCAAAGAGAAAGGCTGGTCAGAATAAATTTTTGTTTCGCAGATAAAAGAGCATTGGAGTTTCACTGCATATTTCAAACCAAGACCAGGGCACTCACATTAAAATAAAAAATGAAAAAAACCTAGTAACCCCATACAAGAATGTAAGATGAAACCAAGATCAAAAGTTAAACTACGCAAATGATGTGCTCCATAAATTGGTCCTCATTTCTCAGGAGCCATTGTTCTTATCACAATGTCAACTATTATAATCGAAGGACAGAATCTACCTCAGGAGAACTCATTTGCATTAGCCATGAAGACAGTTTCATGACCACACTGTCCTCGGAAATACTTTGAGATTGGGACTTTAGATCACGAGAGTCATTATTAATAATGCTTTCCTCATTTGAAAGTTCTCCAGAGAACATGGAATGCCTGAGAAATGACACTGCCCATGCTGCATATTGCTGTAGTTGGGGATCATCAGAATTTTGCGCAACAAGAAATATCTCCTGAATCAATGACGTCACCTCGGGCTCCAAGACAGGATTTGAAATTAGAGGGCCCGTTATATAAGAAGATTCCTGTTGGATAACAAAGATTCATGAGATAGGCAAATAAAAAATGAGCCATTGTTAACTACTTTTGTACCTAAGAATTTCGTTTTGCCCCTTTTCCATTTTTAAATTGATAAGTTTTACAGATATTATTTCCCTTTATGTAGCCTACCAAAAGAAGAAAATCAATGACTGGATGCATTTTGAGATCAACTTTTTGTTCTCTTTCTTTCTCCACTAGTAACAATCTTGTCACAAGACTGTCAGCTAATTTAATTAAATTAAAATTACCGTCTTCCTTTCTGATCTCATATTACTCACTTTAAACCCATTTAATTACCTACTCTCACACTGTTAAAATAGTTCTGTTGTTTCAGTTATATAACACACAAGAACACGAAAAAAAATACTAGCTGTTTCACTCTTAAGAAATAAAAATAAAATATACACCAAGAGTAAATTTTGTTTTGGAACCTTTCTAGAGACTGCAGTGTTAAAGGAGGTTAGAGGATGCTGTTGAACCATTGTTCCAGCACCTGCCCCTATTGCATTCACAACTCCAAGCATTCCACCTAGATGAATAAGTGGAGGGTGAGAACTTGAGTAACTTCTTCTAAACAATGTCAGCAAATCTTTAACATGCTTGATTTCTATAGTGTGTAACCCTGCATTCAAAATGCTAGAAAGCAGCCCCCCAGCTCCTACACAAGATGCTGTCAACAAGCTCTGGTGGAAGGCATCAAATCGTTTAACAGACGTTAGATCAGAGATGAGATCCCTGAAGCCACTCAGAAGACGGTCCAACTCAGTATTGTCAATGAGTTCTACCCTTTGACAGAAAGACACTACAGTTGGTAGTGCAAGACATGATCCTACCGATAAAAATAACCCACGTGCTTCACTGACAGCAGACTTAGAGACAGGAGAGTTTACATTTTGAATCCACGAAATAAATTGGCCTTTTAAATATAAAACTGCCTCATGGGTCCCCGCTCTGTAAATTGCATCTATAGAATTCCCCAACCCAATGACAAGTCCAGAAATACCCCATATATCTTCCTCCAGATTATCAAAATTCTCATTCTGATATTCAATTATCTTAGGAGAATCAAAGTCATTGGTTCCAAGTGGAAAGCATGCAGATAGGTTTTTAAGAATATCAACTGAAAAGCCAGCAAACTGACATATCATAAGAAGCATGGTCCTAACAATCTTTTTTAATAAATCAGTTTCTTTCATTTTCCGTGTCTCTTTGTCCTGAAAATTCTCTTCAGCATCAACCCTGGTTAGAAGATCTTGAGATGAAAAACCCAATCCAACCCCACAAGCTCCTTTTACAAGGGTGCTCTTGCTAAGTGATGCAACCTGTAAAAGAACATACCAAGAGTTAGTTATTGTATTTGCCTCTTACAAAAAATAAGCGATCTGTTAACAAACACAGCAGTGTTTATATTGCTTCAATCTCAAAAGAGTACACCATCACTTAGAAAACATGAATTAGACACCAATTTCATCAAAAAATGAGAATAATACTTGTATAAGAGGGTAATAGCTCTGAAGTTTATAATTCAGAAAAAGAGAGCATGCTAACAGTCAAATATGAAATGTGTAAACTGCACTCTGAGGTCCTAGCAGCATATTAAATAGTTCTGAGAATAATGGAAAACCAACAAAAAAAGAAAAAGAAAGAAGAAAAAGAAGAAAGAAGAAGAATTGAAAAACTAATTGATGTCGGTTTCCAATTTGCAAAGTTACACTAACTATCAAACCTCATACCTCAATAAGTGTATTTATAATCTCAAACTTCAGTTTGTGATCAGTCACATGCAAGCAACTTGAGATCAACCCAAGAGAAATTGCGGCTGACCACTGGCGACATTCATGCTCATACTGAAACAGCCAAACCAGCAGGAACTTTGAAGCAGACGACTTCACAACATGTGCAGAAGCAGGCAGCACCTAAAAATAGCAAAAAGAAAGCAAATATATGTAAATAGGAGGAAGCTAAGTCATACTTACCACAGAACAAAAATTGTCCCACAGCAACAAACTTTTGTCTGTTACATGGAATATGAATTTGTTTCCAAGTTCTCTCTAGAAGTATCTTTCTTCCTGTGATGGAAAATATGAATGTATTTTGGGACAAATAACAATAGTTTAGATTTTATTTGTTAACATGTAAATAGATACTCCCTTTTTAATGAGATTTTGATGTGATTAGGTTTACTAGAAGTTCCCACAGGTTCAAATTTTTTACACGTACAAATTGGGAACTCAGGCTTTGTATGTATACAACTTTGGGAATATTAGACCTAATTTTTCCTCGCAAACTTCTCCTGTTTTCTCTCTCTTCTATTTTCTCCCTTCTCCTCTCTTCTCTCTCATACTTTCTTTTTCCCGCTCCTCATAACCCTACCTCTCTTTTGTTTCTGTCACATAGATTTAACCTCAGTCTTCCTTCTTCTACTTCTCTTTCATTTCTTACCAACTCTTGCTTTTCCGAGAAGTATTCAAATAAGCCAGAACTAAGGAGAGGATTCATGAAGAAATTTTACCTTAGCTTGGTTTGCAGCTTGATTGTGATTCAGAACTCGTATTCTGATGTTTTTATCCATAGATCCACATACAGTTAAATATTTATATCCAAAATTATCTTTCTGGCTCTTTATACACCATTCAGATTGCATTATTCCCAACTCCTTTATGTAAGCAGAATTTTAAGCATCTTATCTCCTTCCCTAATTTTCCTGGACTTTCTCTACTCCTCTCTGCGTTGATCCTAATTGATTTAGCAGCTCTGACCATTTCAAGCATTCGAGGAATTAAGAGGAGACTAATATTCACAGACCAAACCACCCCCGCCCCCCAAAGGTCTTAAAAACCCAATTGATGTAATTAATACATGCCATTTATTCAAGAAACACATATTTGAAGGAGAAACAAGCATTAGGAAGGAATATATTGACCCCAAAGGATCTGCAAACGCATCTGTGCTTAGTTTAGTTTCTGCTATGCTGAGGAACATAACAAGCATTATCCATATGGACAAACATTCAGCATAAAATGGTGGTAACAATATACAACTTATGCATGATTTACCAAACAAAAAGCCCCAAGAGCCAGAGCCATATTCTCAGCAGATCTAGGGATAGATTCTTCTGCTGTCTGTCTTATAACCTGCATTATAATGAAGAAAAAATTACACTGATAAACATTAACATTTCAATGTCTTCAGTGAACCATAGACACATAAGAAGCATACTGAACCTTCAAAATATCATTAGCAGCTTTCGAAGTTCTATCTAATACAGTGTAATGCGAATTAGCATCAAGCAGGATGATGCAAGACCTCATCCATCTTTGCATAAAAGCTTTCCATGATTGCAATGAGAGTAGAGCTACCAAAATATTTCTCGAGAGCTGAAGAGATGCAGCTATTTCCACCATGGCATCCTTGTATTTACTGTGCACATATTGTAATCCCTGTACACTAAAAATGGATGAGTAAAAGCCCAGCAACCCCTAGAAATAATTTCCAACATAATATAAAGATAGAATCATCTCACCTTTGACATTCCTCTGTTCGTATCTTTTTGAGAAAATGAAAGACAAAATAAAGCTGCACCAGGGAATTCTCTAGCTCTGCTGTTACTTCCTGCAAATGAAATGAGCTTATGATCGTAAGGTGTTGTAAATATAATAAACATGCCCATCTTATCATATACTTGAGAATCAACTACTACGTAAATGCTAAATTAATACATATGATCAAAATCACATCAAAGGTTGTACGTGTGATCATCTTTGTCAATTTTTGTTCTCATTAAAAATGCAATTTTCATTTCAGCCCACTCCCGTTCTCTCAACATCACTGGAAATCTTTAGATAATGACTCACAGTCATCATTCATCAGCCTTAATGAAAAGTGCAGCGTAAATTTTAGATCCCTGAATCTATGTGCAAAAGTACCTTTATTTGAAATTATTTTGTCAGGTGATGCACGAAGATGAATAAAATGTATCATTTCTTAGGTAATAACTGATTATAAAACATAGAGAAGCAATACTACCTGAAGTAAAAATAACCTGAGGGAAAACATTTAACAACTTCTCAATCTTGTTTGCAGAGACCCTTTTTTGCTTTA
This sequence comes from Fraxinus americana, assembly GCA_035079005.1. NCBI lineage: Eukaryota > Viridiplantae > Streptophyta > Magnoliopsida > Lamiales > Oleaceae > Fraxinus > Fraxinus americana. The sequence goes on from CM068716.1 coordinate 16,158,362, forward strand.
CAAATCTTCGTCTTGTACTGGAAAAACAATGAAGAAGATCAACTTTGACATATTCAAAAATTCTTTCAAAAGCAGATGGATGTAGAAAATAATGCTTCTTCACATGTGCTCATAATTTATGATTTTGACTTCAAATTCTTCCAATGCCTTCAGTACTTCAGGGTCAGTCTCAGAAGTAAACAATTCCATGTTCCTATTCTTGAAATCTGGTATGCTTCTATGAATATGCATTACCTGACAAAAAATTTCATATTGGAAGATAAAACAAAAATAAACCAACGAGAAAACAAATGCTGAAAGGTAGAAATTGATTATTGATATCAAGAATGAGTCTCTACAAGTTCATATATCACAGCTCTACTACTTTTAAGGGACCTGGGTGACTATATACAACTTCCCTATCAGTTATATGTTTTGACTTTTACGGCTCTGTGTGGAGGGGGAGGGAGAGAGAGGGAGAGGGTCTTTTAACAATAAGACCTTTTCACAAGAACTACCTCGTAATGCAATAATGCCATGAAGGCAGCCGCTCGAGTTCTTGTCCATAAAGAACCCTGACCGACATGTCTGTCACTTCCAATTTCCCACAATATTTTCAGCACATTCGAAGAAACTTCTGGGTGTGCTTCAGCGTCCATTGAACCCCATCTTAAAAGATGACACAGCCTAGTAAGGAAAAGTGAAAAATTTAGAAGTGGACTTTTTTGAGAGATAAGAGATAGATGCATGTATGTGTTGATGTTTGAGACCAGGCCAAAGCAGCAAAAAGCCACACACAAAATAAAACGTGCAGACTTACCCATGAGCAATAGTGGCATTTTCAAAGTAGTTCGGCACGTGCTTTGCAATCACATCCCATGCAGTATAAAAGTCTGAACCATGTTTATAGGATCCATCAATTTCAAAGTATAAAAGAATCACTGCCAAAAAAGTTCTCGTGATTCATATCATTAAATATCGGGTTCTTATAAATAAACTGTGACTTTGCAGCATTTGTCTTGCCCGGAAGATTTTAAGCAAGATGTCAGATAATAGCAAGCATGAATATCTCCTTACCAAGATTGCCTATAGATATTTAAGAAAGAATGTTGAACTATTCATGTTATGGGTCAAGGTTTTGGACAAGATCCAAGAGGATAATGGGGTAATACATGAGAACTCCTCTCTCTCTCTAACAAAACTATTGATTGATTCTTTATAGAACTTGTTTTAATTGACAAACAACATAAAAATATTTTCATAGAAAACTTAGAACAGTGTTGGCAGATTACCATTTTCTCCATCCAAATTCACAACTTTAGTCAAATATAACTTTATCTTTTGACCAAAGGAATCACATTTGAAGGAAGGTTTCAGGCATTTCAAAACCAACGAATATCTTGCTGATATGGACCAGCAGAAAAATCTACATAACATGATACATGACAGACAGGTCTGTTCAGTTTGAAGCAACATGGAACAAAGGTATTTCAAGCAAAAGCAAAAATGTCAAAAGGCATACAAAAGAAAATTGAAAAAACACAGTATCTCAATACATCATAATACTATACATTTTTACCGAATGAAACTAAAATATCAATGTAATGTCTTGTTTGAAAGAGAAACATGTTTGATTTTAGGTTGCAGTGAAACAACTTGAATTACTGAACATGTATATTAAGTGTTTAGAATAATGAATGCATAAAGCAAAGGATTACCAATTACATCTGCCTCACAAAGATGGGCAACGCTTTGGAGTCCAAGAGTCTGAACTAAATGATCTTGGTTCTCTATGCAGGCCTGTTGACTAAAATAGAGTAATAAAGAGCTGGAACAGCGTGCATATGAAACATAGAGAACACAAATAGAGCATACCGCTACACTTAAAATAAGGTCCACTCCCCTATCTGGGTTTCTTCGGCAAACATCCTGAATGGAAACAGCAATACTAACGCAGATTTCTCTGTCAGATGAGAACTCACTCAATCCTTTTGGCGCTAATACTCCCTAAAACCCACAAGGAAGAATAATAGACAACCATTAAGGAAAAATATCTGACATAGCTAGGGACGAAAAAACCCAAAGATTAGGCATGGATAATACTATAGCATTTAAATTGTCCACATTTCTGATCCAGATATCAGATTTTCAAACTACATACCACTAACTTGAATTGAAAATTATATATAGTAAAAGAAAAACCTAAATGAGATCAAAGTAAAAGACCAATAAATATTCCGAACTGCTTAAACCAATGCATGGAGCATGTATGAAAAAAATACACACAAAAAGACTTGAACAACCTTCTAATTCTCTGTTAATTCAGTTAAGAATACCAGAGAAATTACCAACAAACCTCGTTGATTTGCATAGAATAACAAGAACATAGAAAAAAATTAGAAAACCTTTTATTAAATATATCCCACGAAACGGCTGCTAGATAGCTGTATTTAGACAAATGTCTAACGACCCGGGTCCCACTTAACGGGCTGTCCTGGCCGTTAGATCGACGACGTACTGTCCTCACTGTACCAACATAGGTCTTTTCAGCATACTTTGTCCTCACTCGCACGCTCCTCGAGAAAACTTCCCAGGGGGGTCACCCATCATAGAATTACTTCAAGCCAAGCACGCTTAACTGTGGAGTTTCCAACGATGGACTTCCGGAAAAGAAGGTGCACCTTGTTGGTATAAGTAGTACCTATCAAATCTCTTAAACTTTCTTGGTCTGGGGTATTACAATCACCCCCCGTTAGACTCGCGACGTCCTCGTCGCGCTTGATCCATCTGAGGATCTGTTGCCAGGCGTTGGGATTCTAGAGGTGGCTCCTACGAGTTCAAGAGGTGGCTCCCGTCCTATGGCGTAGCACTTTGTCCCGCATAGCACTTAGTTCCCGATTTCCGACTGGCAAACGGCTCTGATACCATTTCTAACGACCCGGGTCCCACTTAACGGGCTGTCCGGCCGTTAGATCGACGACGTACTGTCCTCACTGTACCAACATAGGTCTTTTCAGCATGCTTTGTCCTCACTCGCACGCTCCTCGAGAAAACTTCCCAGGGGGGTCACCCATCATAGAATTGCTCCAAGCCAAGCACGCTTAACTGTGGAGTTTTCAACGATGGACTTCCGGAAAAAAAGGTGCACCTTGTTGGTATGAGTAGTACCTATCAAATCTCTTAAACTTTCTTGGTCTGGGGTATTACAAAATGACAAAGCAATTGCTGATGAGATTAATATCACACAGAACTCTCGTGTTTTTTTATAGCTTTTCTTATAGTTTCTTGTTTTATTTCACAACAACATATTAATTCTCCCTTCCTGCGTGGGTGTTTTGTGAAACATGGGCAGTGGCAGCAGGAGAGTTATAATTTAAATTATTCGCTTGTAATTTCCAAATCATCATTTTTACATTTAATAGACATGAAACAGCAACCTTGTGTCAGGCTACGAAGTAAAAACATAAAAACATTACCTGCAAACTCCCAAAGACGCGGTCATTGATCTCCCAGGTCTTACAAATCAAACGCATTGCGGTAGCATATAGAACACTGAGAAATCAACAAATAACATTAAGACAATAACTTATCCTTGAGCAATGCAGTAAGGCTACTGTACCACAGGTCAACAGCAAAAAAAAAAAAATCTTTCAATTTACTTATCCCAAAAACAGAGAGAGAGAGAGAGAGAGAGAGAGAGAGAGAGAGAGAGAGAGAGAGAGAGAGAGTTATATCAACAAGAATACAGAACAGATCAAGTTGCAGAATGACCACCAAACAGTGTCACTATGTCTGCTCCAGAAATATAAAACTTCATTGGAAAGTGCACATTTGCAATTTCTTGGCCAGACCAACAAAGCTATTTACTTCTTTCTTATCTGTATGGAATATAGAAATCGAAAGAGAGTTTAAAACGTCATTGTATGATGAAAACACATTAACAGTCTTATCACTACTTGAAGATCTCACTGTAAAAGTTATTCCTTTTGTCCATTTCTCTAAACTTGGAAAGACTGAAAACAACAGAAATTGCTCAGACACCGTATCGGAAAATCTAAGCAGCTCATCAAAGATAAGCAGTTCAGAAATCTACAAAGTATGAAGCACAGAAGAGCCAAAACACGAGCACAATGACAAGTGATTTAATTTTATTTTTTATTTTTTTGAAGTAGGATTGGACACATCAGGGACATATTGATTCAAATAATATAAAATCAAATTTCTTGTTTTTTCATTTTCTGTTTCTTTATACATAATTCTTAGATTTCTATGAGTCGGCAACTAAAGAATAATTGGGTTGTTGGGCCGACATATTTCCACTACAAATGTGGCTCTCAACAAACCATTGAACAAGTCTTCTAAAGTTAAATTTATTGGCTCACAGCTGGACACCAATAAGATTTTTATCGTCCCTATTTCCACAGAAGATTCCTTGTCCAGAATGCTTCCCATCTTCACCCATCTCTCTCTTCTCCCCTCATCCCCATTCCCTCTTCATTCTTCACCTGTCTCTTCCTCTTCCACTTTCTTCATGTCTAGAATCTTCTCTCTTCCCCCTCTTGACATAGAACACAATCAAACAAGAACAAGATTGAGAAAGAAAGAGAAGAAGAGGGAGAAAATAAAGAGAATTTAGAGGGAAAAAAATATCAATTTATTCAATATCAAAGTCTATCTATAAGTAGGAAAATACTAGAAAACCTATTAAATAAAATCCTAATTATGTTTCCTAAAATAAGTATCTAATTTGAAAAGTAAACAACTGATAAGACTAGAAAATCTATTAAATAAAACCCATTTACTAAAATAAATATCCAATTTGAAAAGTGAATTATTTGATACCTTTATTCTATATTAGATACCCATCATTTTTCTAGGGCTGAGAGAATTCAACTCTGACGAGATAAACTACAACTTCATTCTCAAAGGAGGGTGATCTTTTGTCCTCACCAAGTATTGGTACTAAACTTTGGACAGCAACATACGGCTTAACTCCTACCAAGGGGTCGATCTTCCTCCTCGCCAATTTGGCCTACCTTTTCCTTTGTCTCGTCAACTTTCTCGGATCACTTGCTAATAGATAGAAGGCTAATTTGTTTGATCCATGTATGTTTGTCCTTATTATTTTGTCGAAATTATAAAACTGTTCATATATTGTTTGGAAGATTTTCTTTGCAATTTCTCCTAATATTTCAATAAAACGTATCAGTAGCATGCAGGCTTCATGTATGTAGGGGAAAAAAGGAACAGCGCGTCAGTAATCAGTATCTGTGTCAGTGTCCATGAGTGTCTGACACCGAGACGTTGGACCTGTCAGTGTATCATTGCTTCTTATGTATTATGGCAACTTTGGGGATTTATACTATGCAGCACAAAGCATGTATATCTCAAAAAAGGCAATGCTGATATGAATTTTTTGTCAGAATCATAAAGATATCTCCTGTTTATATACATATTTAAGAAACTTTCCATGGATTAGCATTAAACTATTGTGCATGTAAAAAGTCAGATACATGGTGGTGCCCACAAGTCCCCTTAAACACACCCTCACATCTAATTCATGTATCATGGGGTATATATAACCAACCAAGTAGATAATTAACCACACAAAATATGAGTTTTGTAGAGAACATACGGCTTTGCACCCTTGTGAAGCATTGGCATTATAGTCTGAACAATTAGTGGTATCATAACAGGATGTGAAGCCAATGATGGAAGCAAGCCCCAGAGTTTTAGCTGCAGCAATAGTTCAGAAATGTTTTCACTAGATGTTACTGGCACATGAAAATGAATGAGAAAAGTATAACTCAGAATTGATGTACATGAGAAGTGTGCACCCAAAAGCACCCATGTGCACATGAACTAAAGAATGCATGAAGTCTAAGCTCGCAGCAATAATCTAAAACTCACCAGCATGTCATGAGAATCAATTTCTTTATCATTACTCAAGAATATATGATTGTAGAATAGAGCGAGTAGCAACAAAGGGACACCAAGTTTAGGTTCCACATTGTTACAAACAGCCAAGAGATCAACTGCAGAGTTCCTCAACTTTTGATGCATGAGCAAGACACTACCTACTGCACACAGTATAGCAGGCATTTCTGCAAGGACAAAATGGATAGCAGATTAATCACATGAAATGAAATGTAGCAAGAATAATACTCTAATCTCAGAAACTTAATGGAAAAGCGTAAAGAGTTTTACCTGTCAAAAAGATTTCCTCTGACTGAGAAATGATTGAAGCGGATTTACGCTTCCCAACAATTCCAAGGGAGTATTCCTTTAGGGAAGAAGGCCATGTTCTTCCTGTGCAATGCTCTTCTTTAACATAGAGTTCATTGGTGGAAGAAAAATTAACATAGTAAGAACCAAAAGTTGAAGATTGATCCTGCAAAAAGGCAAAGTGATGCGGAAGCTGTAACATCGAGTGCTTGTTTTTCGTGACTATCATGTTTATCTAGATTAATTGCACTAACAATATATTTACTGTTTAATTAATATAATTATCTTCGTATGTACTATGTTATTATAGGGGAATGTACCTTGACACGAGACGATCGACATACATACTAAATTTAATTATAAAATAAGCATAATTTTATTAGAGTTAGGAGCAAATTATGATTTAATGCATTTATTTTAAGTGTGATTTCATCATCTGTTATTCCCTTTTTCTATATAAAACGGACCTAAAGCATCCATTTCTCCATATAAGTCAATTTAATCAATAATTAGTCATTAATCTGGTAATTGAATAAATTAATGGATGCAAAATGTGATTCCCTACTTTATTGTAATTGACAGAAATGAATGTCCTAAAATGGAAAATTGACTTTTCTAATTTGGATACTTTGATTTGCAAAATAAAGTAACACTTTTCCATCTCTCCAATGCTAGTGACGTCCAATGATTACTCCCATTTCTTGTTGTATTATTTGCAAAATGAAAATCACTCATCATCTCTTATGATCATAAATCATACAAACTCTCTCCAGTTCCATGATTATATTATAGTTAAGAAAATTGTTCTAATCATCATTTCAACACCACCGACTTTAAGAAACATGAGCGGTACTCATTCCTCAATAAATAGTGAGGTTAGTTACTTTTAATTGTTTTATTATATACTTTTTAGAATAATATTTGTCAATATGCTTTTACATTTCATGACTCGTTTATCTAAAATGGATATTGATCTTGATGCCAGATGATTACATGTTGATGTTCCTAGCAAATTAAATATTCAGTTTATATTTCATGTTGTACTTGGGATCAATTTAAACAAGAGGAAAATCTTTAAGCTATTAAATTTTTAGTCATATATAGCGGGGTTATAGTCAGGGACATTTTTTTATGTTTCTATTATTTCAGAGATTTCTATGTTAATTCCTCTAGCAATTTAATTCACAGAATTTAATCATTTTAAGTTTATCTTATCTAGACCCGAATAAATGATTCAATATATTGTTCGTTTAAAAGTAGCGTTACTCAAATTAATAGTTCATACGAATAATAAATCTTAACTAGGAGAGAAGATGAAGTTGCCTAAATAATTAATTTTAGGGGGTATAGTTCCTAGTTCTTGATTAAAGAAAAGCATTGATGCTTAATTAGTTAAACTTCATTATGCTAATAATAATGAATCAAACAATATCAATTGGGCCGAAGGCATTGTTACACAGTTTCATTCTGGTCTTTGTTGATTCATAGCATTTTCTATTTCCATAATGTTTTGTATATATGAAATATTATTGAACCAAACTTACACTAATTCAAGAGCATAATTTGTTAGAAATTTAAAGGAAATAGCCCCTTTTGGTATATCTTAATTTTGTTTATATTTTATCGACGTGATTAATGTAACATTGTTAAACATATTAATGTTCTTATATTTATAGTGCATAAATTAAAATAAAATAACATAATAGAAAATAGTGTGATATTATATTTAAGATGTGTACATGAATAAAAATAAATAATGAGTATGCTCAAGTTCTCAAATGAATGGCAATGATATAGGACTCATGGTACGTTGTTGTCAACAGCTAGGGACATATTCATTTGCCATTCCCAAAATAAATAAATAAATAAAGTAAAATAAAATAGAATAAAATTATCAAGGACTTAAGGTAAGTAAACATCCCCTTGTCTTCATGCTACGTTGCATACGTTAGAACATTAAATGTATAAATGTCTTACCTAAAATTGTTATTTTGTGGACTTCGTATTTGATTATTACGTTTTATGTTATTAATGTTTCTCATGACATACTCATGCACGTCAATGCATTCATAAGTATACATGAAGTTTCAAAAAATCAAAAGTTTCCAAATGTTCATAAATGTTTTTATTACGAGGTGTATATCTATGTCATGAAAGGTATGAGTGGGAAAAAGGGTGTGGGGTACCGGCGCACCCAACCAATGTTCAATGATAATGATAATGTTAACCACTTTGCGGTACTACTCATAGGAAGAATCAGGTTCCAAATAATAATTATCCACTGCATTTTGATTAGCTAGGCGATACACCAAGTGAGCTCATGATGTCAACGTTAAGATTTTTCAAGAAACGAATGAGACAAGCGATTCATATTAAGATATTTTTATTTTAAAGTAATTCATATGCATATGATAAGCATGTATCATATACATGATGTTTGCTTACTAAGCGTTAGTTTATTCCACGTTATTCCTCCTCATTTTTAGATAAGAAGGCAAGATGATTCGAGATGACGACTTGTGCTGACACGGACTCAGTATTATCACATTTAAATATTGAATTCGTTTTGTAAATAAAGTTAAAATTCAATTTAATTGTCTTAGATTTTTATTAAGCACAAATTATTTTAAAATAACAAGTCATTGATGGTTATTAATGTGAAGAAAAAATTAAATCTTTTCCGCATTTATATGATTTTAAAAGAAAATTAAATGATAATACTTCAATTGGTTTCTTGAAAACAAGAAAATTTGAAAATATAAAAGTTTGTAAAAAAATATTTTGATTGAATTGAAATTGATGATTGAAAAAGTGTAAAGGCCTATATTTATATGGGCAAAATTAACTCCCTAAACATAATGACTAAAGTAATTAAAATCCTAGGAGTGAAAATAAAATCATATTCTAATCAAGAAAGAAAAGGAGGAAAATCTTGAAGTCCTTATGAAATAAATAAATAAATATAACCAAAAATGATAAGAGATAAGCTTCACTAAAACAAACTAATAAGCCTTATCAAAACAAACTAAATTTACAGCACGAGATAAGTTTCAACAAAACTAACCAAATTTATACATTTACATCTAGATTTCAAGGAATCATAAAAGATCTTATCTTTACAAACTATACTATCCCTAAAAATCATGTAACAATCAAATCATTTTTTTTATTTGATCGAGATTCTCAACAATCCCATCACAACAAGAAATCATATTTGGTACAAATCTATATCGTATTTGTTAAGGGATTGTACCGCATCATTTTCCCCCACTTGAAGAAAACTCGACCTTGAGTTTGTTGTCGAAGAGAATATTCAACTTGGATAGTACTCAAAGATATCCGCAACAATGAATGAAGAAGAAATATCCATATCCACGAGAAGTTCAATATTGTAGGCATCGTCTCCAATTTTCATCAAGATGCGAAACGATCTTATTATATTTGAGTTTACGATACGTTTCGATAGGAAATTATTCTTTCTTTGGTGTACCATAACTAAATCACCCTCGTTGAACAATTTTTTCTGATAATGTTTACTAGTCGTAGCCTTGTAGTTTAAATTGGGCGGCTACTATGAATTTGATGTACATTTTCAACAAATTCTTCAACTCCAGAACTAATGTCATTGGTTGGAGGAAAATTAAATCTATAGTATGTCGAGGCGCTCGCGTATAATATTATCTTGAAAGGTGCTCATTTAATTGAACGGGTTGCCATACTATTGAAGGCAAATTCAATTTATGGTAAAGTTGCATCCCACTGTCTAGGCTTATCACCACAAACACATCGTCATGTTACCAAGTGTGCGATTAGCCACTTTGGTTTAATCATTAGCTTGTGGATGACCAGTAAAGGAGCATTTGTGCTTGGCATTTGGCCCTATTGGTTTTTAGGAACGATGAACAAATCGGCCAACATCCTGCTTGAGTTGAGGTCAAATGAATCGCTCTACAACTAGGCTAATTGTTTTGTCTCATCCAACGGGGTCACTCAGTCCTCCAACATGTAGTTCCCGAATTAAATATTCTCGTAAAGAGTAACAAGGAATAGAAAGTTGATTGCCTTTGAAAAGAAATCTATCTTGAAAATGAAAGTAAAAAATAGAGCCCATAGTACTGAAATTGTCCTAAACTTCCCTAAAATCTTCCTTTTATGTACAATTCCTTCAAGCAATAAAAACCAATAATCGTGACAAGGAGGCAAGCATTCTCAATGTATCAGCTACTTTGTTATCTTGGCTGGACTTTTGCTTGATAAAAAATGTGAACTTCTATAGAAATGTGATCCACCATGCATTCATGCATGCGATTCATTCTTTTTAAGAGCTGAGAAACGTCAAAGATTAATGGTCACTAAACATAACATATTCTCTTTGAGCCATGTAATGTTCCCAATAGCTTGGAACTTGAAACAACTATATAAAATTCAAGTCAAAAGTTGTCAACTTCTACCGGTTTCACCTACCTTTTCGTTGAAAAATTCCACTTGCCATTTCTCTTAGGATAATACAATCCTGATGCCTTAAACAAAAGCATTGCATTCTACCTCAAAAACCTTCTCAAAATTTGGCAATGTTAAGACAGGTGCAGTATACAACTTATTGCCAATGAGTTGGAAGCTCTTATGTTGCACTTCGCCCACTGGAACTTACCTTCCTTTAATTAATCAGTGAAAGGACCATATTAGAACTAAATCCCGAATGGAACACCAATAGGAAGTAGTTAAGCCGTGAAAACTTTGCACTTCTCGTATCGTGTGAGGTATTGGCCATTCTCAATTAACCTTTACCTTGGATGCTTCATCTTGAATTCAATCGGCTTTAACAATAAATCCCAAAAAGAGAAGCTAACTAGCCATGGAACTGTACTTTTGAGGTTAACATACAATTAGTTAGTTCTTAGAAGCCATGGGAACCTCTCAAAGATGCATCAGGTAATCTTTGTCAAATTAACAATAGATAAAAATATCGTTGAAATAAACCGCAACGAATTTTCTAATGAATAGTCGAAGGAGCATAAAGATACTGGGGGCATTTTATAATCCAACAGGTGTCACAAGTCATACATATAAGTTGTCTTTTGTTTTAAATGTTGTTTTCCATTCATCTCTCAGCCATTTAAGAATATGATGGTCTTCACTTCACAAATCAAGTTCCAAAAAAACTACCTCCTAACTGTCGAGCATGTCATTTAAGCATGGGATAGGAAATCAATATTTGACAGCAATCTTGTTGGTTGCATGATTGTCCACACATTCTCCAATTGTCGTCCTTCTTTGGAGTAAGCAAAGCAAGAACTGCACAAGAACTCATAATTCCATGTATCAATCCCTTTTTCAATAGTTCATTAATTTGTCATTACAATTCGGCATATTCCATTAGACTCGTATGGTAATGTGGTAGGTTAGACAAGCTACCAAACCAATATAATGTTGTAACAATCTACATGGGTGGTAACTTGTCAAGCAATCAAGTGGGTGGAGATCAAAAAATTCCATTACAACTATGCAAACCTTGTCATGGATTTCTTGTGCCCATCCGACATGCCTTTAACTACTAGTGCCATCAAAAAATTTAGTTCCTTTACTTGGTCACAAATTTAAGGCCAAAAACACTAGTGAAGAGTTGTCCTTCGCCTTTAGTAGCACTAATATCATGAGATTGCTTTTGTTTGGGTAGCAAAATGAAGTGTTCTCTCGGCCTTTGTAAGTGGCGTCGACATCGAATTGCTACAATTTTCCCAAAAGGACAAGGAATGAATCCACGTTGACTACATCACATATGATCTCCCTTGCAAAACTTCCTACCTGACAAAGGAACTTTGCAAACTTCCATGACCTGAACTTCCAACCTCTCTTAATCCATGCAATATTGTAAAGAGTTAGGTATCTTTCCGTCTTCATATTTAGTGCATTCACCACTGCCGCTGTCAACGTTGTTACATGTTTTTTTGTTGATTGTGCAAGACAAAGACCTTGTAGCATTATCATTATGTTTCCTTGGCGCTAAGAGAAGTCGTTGCACAATACAACTACTATTCCATCATCCCTTACAGTAAATTTATTGCTTTCATAAGTCTCGTGACGCCTCTCAATTTCTTTTTCGTCTTTGGCAAAGTTAATATATCGCCTATTAGGGGAAACATTGGAAAGATGACATGTTTGACCACACTTGTAGCATATGCTAAAGTTCGGCCGTGCATACGGGTTCGTATTGATCTAAGAGGTTTATTGTTGAACATTACCTCATTTTTGCTTAGTGATTGCTTGTTGATATCGTCCAAAAGTAGAGGTCAGTAGGACACTCCAGTTATCTATCTCATTATTTCCACTTGGTCATTTTGAAGTGGCGGTTAATGTATCTTGACTAGGGCATTAAAATTACTAGGAGCCACTGGTAGATCCAGCACCTGGCAAGCTCCTACGACCGCCCGTGCTAGATCTGAAGAAATCATCACTGCGTGTCAAAAAAATCCTAGAAGCTGCTCGAATTTGAAGCTTCCTGCCATAGAGAAATTTTTTACAGCTTGTTTCCATCGCCATGGATGGATGCATCTAGATATAAATATAATATTATATTTACACCGACATACTAGAGTTGGTTGGAAGTAGAAGATCCACCGCCATGTGAGAACTTTGTAGAAGTGCAGCTCACCGACATTGCTATCTATAAATATAGGTGGTGTATGTATTACGCGTGTGAGCATAACGTAAGTGCGCATAGAAGAAAGTGAGGAGAAGAGAAGGGTATGAGATAAAGAGAAAGACAGTGTGCAAGTAGTAGCGTGAGGAGAGAGAAAGAATTAATATAGAGAGAAGCAAGTGGTGAGAGAGAGAGGTAGCATATATGTAAGTAGTGGGTAAGAGGAAGGTATATGAGAGAGAAGACTACATAGTGTCACGTGAGTAAAAGTTTAGATGGAAAGTTGATTGAGTGCATTAGTCCTTCAATGAAGTATTAGTTATAGTTAGGGTTGTAAATGGATCAGATCTGCCTATATCCGATCTGATCCGATAAGAAAATTATCCGATTATATCCGATAATCCCATGGATATTTGATTATTATCCATATCCAATTTACTATGTTATCGGATATCTGATACGATAATCCGATCCGAAATTAATAAAAATTAGGACAAAAATCAAAGTTCTTTAAAAAATTTTGAATTAACTCAAGGTCCACCTATTTTTAATGGCAAGTCCAATAGTGACTTCTACCATCATGATGCTCATTTTTAAAGGAAAGATCATATTCTAGTTTTCTATTGACATTCGATATGGGATAAGGTAAAATTGAATTTCAATTCTAAATATAAATGTTTTATTTCATTATTTCCATTAACAAATAAAATTATTTGTTACATATTAATTATTAGTTTTTGAAGTTGTAAAATAAATTACAATAATAAATTTAATTAAGAAAAATATAGATATTTATTTACTTTAAATTAGTAAACTAAAATTTTAAAAAAAAAAAATCTATTGTTTTTATAATATTTTACATTTATGTGTATAGTTATTTATTCAATTTGACAATCAGTTCGATACCGATTCGACTTTTTGACCCTTGACCCTCTTCCTTTTCCGGGTCGATGCCCGAGTTGATTTTTAAAACATTGGTTGAAATCAACTTTTTCTTCTTTTTTTCAAATTTTCCAATTCTTAAACAAGTTTAATAATTATAAATTTTTCAATTTTTTTATGTTTTGAATTTGATTAATTTGTTATTCTAAATTTATTTATTTTAGTTATAAATAACATGCCATAAAAATATTTTACCGACTCAATTATTTATAACAAATCGGATCCGATTGTCATCGGATCAGATTGACCTATATCCATATTTCATCAATTTAGTTAACGGATTATCGGATTCGGATCTTGATCGGGTTATCGGACTGAGACCCTAAATCCATCTCCCATTAATTTCGTTGAATTCGGATCAAAATCCAATCCATTGACAGCCCTAATTATAGTCTAGTGTCTATAAGTTATAAGTGAGGTGCTAGAATATTGTGTCCCATTTTCCTTAAAAATAGTGTAATTTTTCATCAATAAAATTATTTCTTTGTTGGTTTAAACTTAACAAGATCCGTCCGGAAAAAAATTTCCCCTCTATCAGGCGGTCGTTCGATGGCCACTTGACACTACGCCCTAGCTCACTTGAGCAGCTGGATCCGCAAGTTCTTGGAGCACGTGTTTAGCTCATGGTGTTTTACTCCAATGTCGATGATATGTGATCGATGTTCCCTCTAGCCTGGCTCAATGGTAGGTGGATCCCTAAGGTTGAGATCTATGTGATCCATCGTAAGGTTAAGTGTTATAAGTTGTGTGCAATTTACTCTTTGGTCGATTAGAAAGAGCCTAAGGTTTTGCACGTAGTCTTTTTCCTCGAGTGATCGTTGTCGCTCATTGTCTTCCAAAGATAGCTCCCTAGAATCTAAGCTACCATGTTCGAGCTTGTCATTAGCTGATTATTTATCTCGAAAATTTTGCATCTCTCCAATGAATGCAGTTAAAGCCCGCTGAACATTGCAAAGGATTTTCTTCCTTCATGTCGTTGCTTAATGGCTTTAAACCTCCGTTTGTCGTGGGTCGTGGGTGATTTTTCCTCTACTTGAACCATCTGTAATCACCCAAGTCAAGTAAAGATCCATGCTATGATACCCATTTTGGTGTGAAAACAGAATTGGTTTTTTGAAAACAAGAAGCAAATTTGAAAAATCTCAAGTTTGTAAGAGAATAATTTTATTTTATTGAAATTGATGATTGAAAAAGTGTACAAGCCTATGTTTATATAAGCAAATTAACTCTCTAATCCTAATGACTAAAGTAATAGTAACCTAGGAGTGAGAATAGAATCCTAATCTAACAAGTAGAAGAAATCATATTCTAATCAAGGAAAACAAAGAAGAAATAAAACACTAAATCGTATTACAACAAGAAATCATATTTGGGATAAATCTATATCTTATTTTGTTAAGGGATTTTCCTTCACGAAGTCATCAGCAACTACAAATTAGCCAAAATCCAACATTTTTTATTTTTTTTAATAATCGTGGATGTCCGGGCCAGCTTGCGCACACCTCGTCTAATTCCACGGGGCCCTGAAGTTTACGACCTGGTACTCACCTCAGTGGCCTGAGGGAACTCGAACTGGTGACCATTGGGGAGCAAACCCAAGGCCTGACCAATTGAGCAACCCCTCAGGGTTAGCCAAAATCCAACATAAAACATAAAGACGGCAGGGAAGTAGAAAGTAGGTTACCAGTCCAAGTGCTAAGATATATGCATGAACAATCCTAAATGAAGTAAAGTTTCAGAAAAGTGGGTGATCAAATTTTTGATTACTTACTATGGCATATAGTTCAATCCATGAGGTTGAGAGATAAACAAGAAAATTCATTTTAGGACAAGTTTTCTCAAAAGCCTGGCAAAATAATAAAATTAGAGAGCTCAAACCATTGTGTCAAACATATCCTATATCAACATATCCCACTCAAATGGAGATGACAATTAACATAGTTAGAAGCAAACATCCATCACATGAGCACGTTTCATATGGTGAATGATAAAATTAAAGAGCAAAAACAAGTTTCATTTTACATTTTTGATGACAGAAAGTTGAAGCTAATTCTCATTTAAAGGATAAGAAACTTAGAAGCCAGCAAAAGAAGTAGAAATAGATTCACGAATTCAAGAAGAAAACATAATATATATGTTTAGGCTTAACAATTGTAGTTATAGATCATTTAAACAAAATGAAAGTACATAGCCATAGATTTTGTGTATAAGATAAATTAACTATACCTGAAACCACAAATTCCGTAGGAGCCTAAATATGATGCATCCAGGCGTAGTAATAAACGGATACAGTCCTTCAACAGCTTGCTTTGCCTTTGGTGCAGTCAGCAAAGTCATTGTAGTCTTCCCCAAAACAGAAAGCAAATCAGTTGCTACTTGTTTAACAGATATACATGGAGAGGAAACAAGGTTGACAACAGGGAAAATGAATAAGAGCTCTTCACTCAGCTCATTTGTAGAAGCACCAACATTATATTCTGCCACAGCAAGTAAAACATCATATTTAGCAGTAGGAACAAATTTAGAAATAGCTTAAAAAGATAATCACCCATGGAGCATGTCAAGGAGTGAAAACATTTGGTAATATTTTTAAACATTACAAGATATATGCGCTCGCCGAGTGATTGAAGACACTATAAAAAAATCATGGGTAATATTGCAGTTTGTCCAAACTATCATACTTGGGTAAGACCACAATGGATTACAATGTTCATGAAGCAGTAATTGGTTACAATTATGCTACTACACAAAATCATAGAACCACAGCTAGCCAGAACAACAAAGCACTGCCAACTTTACATGCATCACAGTTTTATGCTGGTGGCTTTACCCGTTTGGTGTCACCATTTTACAGGTTATCAAAGCAAAACAAACTGCAGAACAACCGATACAGCTCCAGTAATCATACCATTTTCACTTTTCCATCTCAAAAGATAGAGAACCAGTTTCACAATGGAATATTGTTCATGTTCGAGCTCAGACTGAATGAAAATTATGAACAAGGATAGTATCGCTGATTTCAATTCAGTAATATAATTTAGGCCAAGCTCTCTATGCACAGCCAATAAGCGCCACAATACTTCTAAAATTTTCTCAACGCCACTAGAGTAGTGGCGAAAATCCCCATGTAGAGACAAAATTGCTTCCAACAGTGCCACACCGCATAATTGAGCTTCTTGAACAAGCTGACAATAGCAGAAACAATAAATAGTTTTTTGTTAAATGCAGTTAACACAGTCAGACAAATAATTAGGTAATGCATATTTGTCCAAGTGATAGATATATAATGAATCGAAACTATACCACTCCCATTCCGACCAACTGCCTCAATACCACCAAATATGCGTCCACCAAACATTCAACAAAATAAGAAACATCTGTAAATTCCTGCAAAAAAAGTAAAGGGTTTCATGGGGGAAAATGAACATTATAGTATAATTTAACAGTTCCTTAAACTTAATGCACCATCATATTTCATAATAGAATATAAGCAATAGATAAACCTATATTTCGTGCAAAAAGATAACTTACTTCTGCATTCTTGCATGTAAAGTATTTGAGACATCCTATCAACAGCTTAAATACAGGGATGGCCTCTTGAGGAAATAAACAACAAAATGACGCAAATGAGGACACTAAGTTCCTCGTGAAGAGAGTATAAGAGCTCGTGATGGAAACTTTTATGATCGAATGATATAAGAAAGGCATCAAGAATTCACAAACATCCTCCAATCCCAAATGCTTGCTCTTCACCATAAAAGTAATAACTTGTTTTGCAAGCTCACAATGCACTTCCACTCCACAAGTAAGTATCTGCAACCATAAACATCAAAATTCATACACTTCATTAACAAATTAACTACACCTAAGTGTCAATGATTGAATAGTCTAGATTGCAAGTAACTAAATCATGGGGCTGGTGGGATGCTTAATACAGATGGTGCAATCTGTGTCTGCCATTCTCCAAAGAACTCTTTTTCAAATATTTTGCACGAAAACCCAAAACTTTTCACCTATTAACCACTCATTATACAAAAAAAATCACTATTCCAAAAATCATTTTCCCCAAAAAAAGCTCTTCTTAATGGGCCATCAAACAGGGGCAAAATAACATTGCTTATAAATTAGGAATGCAGTGTGATTAATTATGTTAACCATTTTGACTAAAATCATAATCTTTAGAGGGGGCACATGTATCCATTCAAATTTTGTATTCAACATGCCCCGGCCACTTTTCCCATCAAAGCATGCACAACTTTCAATAGGTGGCGACAAGAGCAGAGCAAGTTTCCGTCTAAAAGTTCAAGCTTTCTTGGAAGAATTAGTTCACCTTCACGAATGGATGAATTTCCGCGGATAAAAAACGGAAGGTAGAGGGATCATTCTGGAAGCCTAATGTCGTTAAAAATCCGATGGCTTTGATGAAGAGATTGATGAAGCGAGAATTGGTGGCTTCGAGGGCGGACTGGAGCTCCAACAACCCAGTTAGCAGGTCCAATTTTGAGTCCTTGACGAGACGACATAATTCTCGAGTCGATTGGTCGACGACAGCGGCGGAGGTGGAGTGGAGGCATCGAGTGATGGCGTCTCGGCCGGGATCGGATCCCGGAGCAAGCCTCGCCGGCGCGGATCGGAGCTTGTCGAATATGGAGATTACGGCGAGTTTTTGGAGCGACGGTTGGGGTACTCGGGTTTTCTCCAATAATGGAGCGTACGAGTCCATTTCTGTCAGGTAGAGTCTCCCGGTCGGAGTATGTTTTAGAGGGTATAAGCAAAAGAAATAGAAAAGTGCGAGTTAGGGCAGTTGCGATTTAAGTTCGAATTGGAGTGGAGTGGATGATAGAAACGGGAAGCGGAAGCGGAAGCGGAAGCCGAAGCCGAAGTGTTCATGTTTTTATATAACACGCTCTTACAATAATATATGATAGCGTAAATATAATAAAAAATTATTTATTTTAAGCATTCGTTATATTAACACGCTCTTACAATAATATATGATAGCGTAAATATAATAAAAAATTATTTTTTTTAAGCATTCGTTATATTAAACTTAAAATACTTGAATGCTATGTGACAAATAATATTAAGAGATTTAATTCAAGATTTATTTTCTAAACTTTGTGTTTGAAAGTCTCTCTATTCTTTTTTTTAAAAAAAAGGTATAGATGATTAGGTGTTGATACTCTACTAAAGAGATAATGAAGTTCAACATAATCCTTATTCTTCTACCTATTGAGGTAAGGCATTATGTCACATTCATCTCGTGCTCATAAAATCCCCAATTAAATGTATCAGTTGCACTGATATTTAATTTCTTTATCAAGACCTTATGCAAGTCGTATGTAGTCAAGACTAATTAATTAACGATAATACAGTGCAGAATTTAGGACAAATCAAGGGTCTCTATCAGTATTAAAACCACAATACAACGAAACTTTCCATCATAGAGGCAAAAAGAATGACAAACGATCACATAACTTCATCAATTCCGTCGAATATTTTTTCAGCATGTTCTAATGATATTGTACATTAAATTCATTTAAAAAAAAAAAAACCAAATAATCCACTTCATAGAAGATGTTTGTTCACCAGCACTGTATGATGTAGGATGATTCCTCTGAAAAACATTGAGTTCCTTCTATCCATTCTGACGCCATAAATATACCATTTTTAACCAACCCAATAAATTTAGCCAAATCACTAAATTAAGAAAGCCTACAACCATAAAAATCACGGCATAAATTCCAAGAGATTTACCATAATCCCGTAGGTCAAAACAGTAAACTAGGAGCACATATAATAAAACATGTACTCACTTTTGAAACTATTACCACAACATTCTCCAATTATTGAAATATAGTCGCATTAATAATATCAAATTTAAAAAGCATATATCCAGAATATTTATCAATATCACATATCCTCGTATTCTAAATCCTAACAAATCTAGTAACATGCTTCCAAATAACAAGGACAAGAGATTATTAACCATCACTACATGACAAAAAGAAAATAATTTCAGAGTAGCAAGTGCTTTTTCCTTTAATGAAAAAAGAAAAAATAAATATCTGATTAGAAAATCCTTAATTTTTTTCGACATAATTATTGAAAGAAAAATATAATTCCAATTTATTTCAACTAAAAATTTCTATATAATTTACAAGCGAATAAATTATAAACAAATATAACAATAATTCCCATAAAAAGATAGCAATAATTCTCATATATTTATCATAACCGCATTTCAATATTTCAAAGGAAAATTGAAAAACATGATTTTACGTTTAATAATTCATGCAAGATAATTTTTGTTATTTAAATTTTATCAATCATATATTTATCTTGGTCGTCCTTTAAACTCTTGAATAAATTTTAAATAATTGAAAATGAACATTTTTAGTGTAAAATATTAAACCAAACGTAAAAACCGAAGAAAAATAAAATTGAGAGAAATTGGTGTGAGTTTGGGGGTTGAGGGTACGGTAGAAAAGAAAAATTAATGATTATGATTTTACGTTTAATAATTTAAGATAATTTTTATATTTAAATTTAATCGACAATATATTTATTATTATCACATTTTAAGTTTTTTTTAAAATTTTGAAATCGATCCAAATGGATATTCATATCGTGAAATATCGAATCAAACGAAAAATTGTAGGAAAATAAAGTTCGAAAAAAGAACATTGGAATGAAGTTGGGATTGAAAATAAACATAAGCAATCGCAACTTTACGTTTCACAATTAATGTAAAATTATTTTCATATTTAAAATTTATCGGTCATATATTTATCATGACTGGACTTCAACATTTTCAATAAATTTTAAATAGCTTAAAACTAATATTTGTAACATAAAATACTGAATCAAACATAAAAATAAAAAAAAAATAAAAAAATTGGGGGGAGGGGCTTAGCCGAGCCGAGCCGAGCCGGCAAGTTATTTGACTTATAAACAGTAATCAAAACTAATCAAACGTAAAACGGAAAAAAAAAAGAAAAAAGAAAAAAAGGCTTAGCCTAGCCAAGTCGAGCCATAAAGCCATATGACTCGGACAAAAAAAAAATCAAAAAGGCTTAGCCGAGCCGAGCCATAAAGTCTATGTAGAATACTGAGAGCATATTTGGGAGTAATTAAAATCCAATTAAAATTGAAAACATAGTCGTTATTGGATCTCACTCATCCAATAAAAATCAACAATAACTGTTAGTTTTTTTTTAATTTTAATCTGATTTTAATCTCTACTGAACATGCCCTGAATCAAACGTATTAAAATCTTATTAGGAAAACCCTAATTAGGGGGGGAGGGGAAATTACATTAGTCCTCTGGATACGTCATAAAAGTTGCATCAATAACATTTTTTTAAGAAAAATCAAAAAACATTTGTCAAGAAAAAATAGTACAACATTTATTTACTCCTCACAATAATCTCATTTGAATTATATGCTTCAAATATATTAAATCGTACGTGAATAGTATTAATCGTCATGCCAAATGAGTTGGCTATAACCACATTTATTATATGCATATTAAATTCCATGTATTATTAGAATAACAAAATATGGATTTATTATTGTATCCACCACAAGATAAGTTATCTATTTATACTAACTAGTCGTTGACACGTGCGTTGCACGAATTTTGTATTTGTTGTGTTTTTATTAGGGTAGAAATTGTAAATACTAAAAACAAGTAGTTTAAGATTTATTGGATTATTCAAAAGTCTTGGGAGCATATTATTGCTTCGCTACTTCTCCATCTAACAAGGAGATTATTTCAAAAGTTGATATTACTGCAGAGAAACTCACCAAAAATAAAATTGAAAACATTACTTGTATGTAGATGATAATAGAAACGTTTGACATACATAAATATTGCAGGTTTACAAGAAGAAAAAATATTTGATTAAATCTACTGTAAATACCAAACAACATTGAAATAAAAGAAAAACAACGATATCAATAAACAATTCCCCAACATAAATACATGGAAAAAGGAATAAAAAAGTACTGAAAATGAAAAATTATACAGTTAAATATTAGAAAATGAAGCAAAAGAAGAGCACACAATATAGAATGAACAAAACAACTTATGAGAACTAAGCTTTAGCGCATTAGGAAAAATAATTAACTAACCTATTATCATTCTCTATCACATTTTGTGACTCAGGCAGTTTTGTTTCTGCCATAATAGTCAACTCTATATATAAATTGACAAGATTAGAAACTATACACATTATGAAAAGGAAAAGGAAAACCTTTGAAGAAAGTATATTTTTAGCAAATTTGTCGAATATTTCAGACTATATTTCACTTTTTTGGTATCTACAAAATCAGCCTTCCTGCGCTTAAATATTTATTCAGCAGATTAAGCAGCGGTTTTAGCATGCAACTGAAAACCACTCCTTTTCTAGAATGATGATGAGAAGGCACATGTGATAATGGTCACATGGCTACGAAGTAAGAATGTCAACTTATGACTAAATTAGAATTTAAAAAAAAATATGTAAAATATAAATAAAATGAATAGTTTTAAAAGTTGTAATTAATAAAAAGTTGTTAACTTCTTTTGCTAAGCTCAACTATAAGTAACTTAACTTTTTGAACGATATGCTAGAAAAAATAGTATATCTAAGCTTATCTAGCACAAAAAACTTTTTAAACCTTAGCTAAACATGCTTTCAATTAGTAAGCAGAAAATGAAATATTATAGTAAACAATAAATAATTTAAATACTCACCCATGATTTGCACAAGTGAATGTGTACTTATACTTCCTTCTTTTATGCATCTTTGCAACATTATCTTGTGAGTACATTCGTTTTCAAAGCCAAAATCTAGAGTTGCATATTCCTTTGAAATAAGGGTACAGTCGTCCTTAATAAGCCGTCTCAACAGTTTTAAATTCAGGTCAAGATTCTAATAGAATAAATTTAGCAGAAAACTATTAGTTTATATATTTTTTCATAATTTATTTATTTGTTTATTGTTATTATGAAAATGGTTTGCCGCTTCAAAACGAGGATTGACCTACCCAATCAGGTCACAGGAGATGAGGGGACAGCGGGAGCAACGCCCCCGAAAGGAATTCTAATTTTCATATATGTGCTGAAGAGATATAATTAATTTATAAGTAAATCTAACTTAAATTTCAACTTATCCTACTATTATAAATACAAACAGTACATTACAGATTATTAATAAGTGAAATTTTATTTAGTTTGTGTAAAATGTGGATCGCCTAAATTTAATAACAAGAAAAAGAAAAGTCAATTTGGAAAAAAAAAAAAAAAAAAGATGAAGACTTGTATCCAAAGTTAAAAAAAATAAAATATTCTTGTGCGGAGACATGTCTCTGCACCGCGGAGACATGGATAGTGTCTCCGTGTGGAGACACAGTGAGTAGATAATTTTTTTTTTTTTAAATTAATTATGAGAGTGCTAACAATTAAGATTCATCATGTTAACACCTCCGATCTCACATGTGAACAATCATTTTCTTTTCTTTATATTGTAATTATTCTTTTTTATTATCCATCTTGTGTTTTCAGTGCCAATTTTTTTTTCCTTTCAGAAGTATGTTTCACAATCTTTTTTTGCATCTCTACATGTTGATTTGCTGCTTCAAACTCTTCAACACTCCTGGACATACTTGATTTGTTCGCAGAATTACCTAAAGCTAGTCCATTTTCTGAAGCAAACTTAAACATGGAACTATATGGCCTTGTTCCTGATGTAATTAAATTTCTCTGTTTTGCATCTTTGACTAGAGATGTCCAGATTTGATTCATCTGTAATGTTCTTCAATTACCCAAAATCCATAAAGAAAGTTTGGCCGGAAACATTCATCCGTCTAACATCAGTAACAATTCCAAGATTACCAGAGTTAATCCTGGGTGCTTTAGATCCAGCTGCTCTAACTGTTGAAAGTGGCAGGATATCAACTTCCTGGCCTTGAAAGCCATCAACTGTACGAAATTTCATTTCAGCAGTAATAGTAGATCCAAATGCACCAAAAAAGCAGATTGGGGAAAAAAAATGTGATATAAAACTACAGGATCGGGGGCATGAAGATCTGGGAAATAAATAGTAACATCTCATTGGTTACTGTTGTATCTACAGTATTCAAAACTGTCTTTTTTATTATAGTAGGATGTTACTTCTTTTACATATGAAAACATATTTCTTTTATAACAAGTTAAAAATATATTTTCAAAGTGAGTTGAGAGAAAAGTAGATTAAGCTACATCTTTTTATACAAAATTTATAAGGAAACGCAAATTTAATCCAATTTTGTAATTTGAAAAAAGAAAAAAGATTAAGCTCAATTTTTTTACCTAGTTGTTGCCCAATTTAATGCTTAAAAGGCGAGGCTGCTCATTCAGCATTTTCCTCATCTTGCACTACTTCAATAGAGAGGACAGTAAACTGCCTATATTTTTTCTCCTTTAGTTTCTCTGAATCTACATAAACTTAAATCTTCTAAATTTCTTTTGATAATTTCTCTGCAACGCTTTTAACATATGGTCGATTTTCCTACAAAATAAATTTTGAATATATTTACATAATTAATAAAAAAAACCCAATTATTTTTAAATAACTCATTATAATAAAAATCAAGTTTTGAAGAAAAATTTAAGAAATACCTCTCCAGCATGTCCCATCAATTCAACTGTTGAACAACCAAGTGCATGTTCTGCTACTTCACCAAACATAGTAGCAGCTAGTTTTCCAGTATTATCGTCCAGTTGAACATATCCCCTAACACTTTAAATGCGTTGAATATATTAATTTTAATTTGAATAGTGTTAAATTCTAAATTAAATCAGACATCAATTTTAAATTAAAATTGTAAGATACATACCGTGATTTGTAGACTCATTGACTTTTGCAATATATACAAACGAAGCTTTCATTGTATTTATATCCAATTCCTTTATTACAGTCAACGCATGACATGTAATAAAATACTTGGACAAACTCAATCACATTTATCTTCGCCCATATCCAGAATTTTGCTTTCTACATTAAATCATAATCAATTTTTACAATGAATGTTAGTGTAAATACAAAAAAATGTATAAGTTTGTGTTTTGTACTATTATATTATATCAAATTTTACACTGAATCATGAACCTTTTGTACATAATAAAATAATATATAACATTACATTACAATACAAAACTAAATAAATAAATATTTTTTCTTCATTAAGTTCAATGTACCTTACCAAATAAATTATTAATATTTTTAAACTGATAATCTCCACGTCCATTTTGTTTTTTTAGTTTAATTTTTTCCTAGTGACTAAAATGTAGTAGTACAAAGCATTTTACATTTCCCATTCATTTATTATTAGATAATGGAATTCCAACAGACACAACATCAATTGCCACAAACGATGCCTTACTTGCTATTTAATGGAAATAATAAAACTAACGGTGAAAAAAGATTTTCCGTTAAAACAACCAATTCCATTAGATTTTCCGTTAAAACAAGAATTTCCGTTTCATAGGCACTTTATATATATATATATATATATATATATATATATATATATATATATATATATATATATATATATATGAACTTTGGCTTAACTCCACTATTGTAAGGACACCACTGGCACTCCCTTAACAAGAATTCTTAAAAAAGAGATCCATTTCCCTCTTCTATGCGTCTCCTAGCCTCTTCACTGGGCTTTACGCTTTGAGAGGTCACTCAGGACTTATTTTAAAAACAGTTTAAATTTAACTTGGAGTTAAGACATGCTTTTATCATATACTCAGCATGAAGCATAAAACTTTTTTACAAAATCATAAAAAAGTTATAAACATAAATTGTTCTTAAAAGATCTGGAACTAATATTAATTATTAGCACCATATCTTAGAACTATGAAACATACCTACTGGAATGATCCGTCAGTAGTTTAAAAAATTTTAAACAACATATTTTTGTGGGATATTATAATATCTAAGAATAAGAATGATTAAGAATTTCCCTTTCGGGAGGGAAAAGAAAATTAGAACATTTTGTAAGAACAAAAACTTGTATTGTATTCTTTTTTCTGTGTGTTGTGTTTACAAATGAAGGAATGATCTCCTTATATAGGAGAAAAAGTGAGAAAACGCGTTTTTCAAAAGCAAGGAATATTTGCTTTTTCAAAACGTAAAAAAGAAAACAGTAAAAAGTAATCTAATCAAATCTTACTTTATCAAATAGTAAGATTCGTTAAAAAATTTTCAGAAAGAAAACAGTAAAATTCTTCTTTTCATACAAAAATTCTGAAAAAAATCTCCGAGTATGTGAGTTTTGTCTTGTCAATCACCAATTTTTTGCCAAGTGTCTTCCTTTCCATCAAAATCTGGAAAATTCTTATCTTGTTTCATAATTATGTCTGCCAATGCTGTCCAAAGAGTCTCATCCGTCAGTACAGTCATCTGGATTATAATTTTCTTCTGAATTATTGTCTTTGAAATCTTCCAAACCTTTTTCTTTTTCAACTTTCTTTTTGCCTTTATTTTTCTTTTTAAACTGTATCTTCTTTTTCTTTGTAGTGCTTTGTTTAACTTGTTGCTGCAATTCTTCAATCTTATCAAACATTTCTTGAATTCTTCTAATATCTGTCTGAGAAATTTGTTCTGGATCTTGAGACGATTGAAATGATTCTGAGAAATTTACTGGCCGTTTCTGTTTAAGATCTATTGGACTAATAAGTCTAGTAGCAGAATTATCAGTCTGCTGTGTCTGATCTTCAAAAATCTTATTTTTTGTAATAGGATTTTCAGCCTGTTGAGTCTGATTAAATTGGAAAGTAGGAGAATCAACAGTCTCCTGAGTCTGTTGAGCTTTTGGTAAGCCCAGAACCATGAACGGATTTGAGATGTCTTTACCAGCTTCCGTTTGAGCTGGACTAGCTATAGACTTCTTGGGCTCTATAGTAGCTGATTGTGTCTGAACAGTTGGATTTAAAATCTTTAAATTAATAATTTCTTGTTCTAATTCAGAAATTTTCTTTTGTAGAGCTAATTTTTCTTGTTGTAAAATCCGATTAGACTCATTTAAAATTTTAAAATTCTTTGTCATACATTCACAATGTTCACAAAATTTTGAAACATAATCTAAAGGCTGATCTGAAACATTCTTTAAAGATGGAGCAACAAAATAATTAATTCCTAAAAATTTTCTACATTCTTCTAATGCTTCTGAAATTGAATAAAATCCTTTATAAAGAGGATTTGGAAAATTTTTAATACAATCTAAAACTTCTAACCAAGTATGATAGACTCCTGGAAGTCTACCTTGTAAAACAACATAGCACTTAAATTTTTTATGATCTTGACTAAAATGTTCTGAAAGTGCATTTAAACATGCTAAAAAATATTTTTGATCTTTTGGATTCTTATTATAAGAAATCCATAAATTGTCTAAAATACATTTTTCTGATTTTGTAACTGAAATATGAGGAAGTGTCTTAAAACTAATATTACTATTTGGAAAATAAAGTAATTCTATACTACCAAACCTTAACTTATCATGAGTCTGTATTATGTTTGTCTGAGAGCTTGAACTGCCAACAATTGGCAATCCTTGTCTTGGTCCTCTGGGTCTCTGCATCTGCATGTTACAATCAGTCATAATCTTTATTTTTAATTATTCTACTTAATATATCTGCTATCTGGTTATTGTTACCTTTAATATGTTCAAAATTAATTACTAATCCAGTATTAGTAATTCTATCTATAAAATTTAACCATCTTCTTCGATTACTTCTTTTATTTTCTAATTTCATTTTATTAACAAAACTTACTATTACCTCACAATCTGTTCTTAAAGTGATTTCTTTTTTAGAAATAATAAATAATTCAAAAGAATAGCATAATTAACTGCAAGTAATTCTAAATCTATGCTACTTATATTACCTTTTTCTTTATAATTTCCACTATTGTATCTAACAATTTTTTCAAGATCTTTACCTGCATACTTATTGGGTTTTGCAATTAAAATTGCACCCCAACCTGTTAAACTTCCATATGTTTCTATGATCAAATAATCTGTATCTAATGGCATATCTAATTTAGGTAAATCCTTTAATCTTTCTTTTATTTTTTGTACTAATTTAATATCTTCTATATTAAAATATCTTTGTCCTTTAGGAGATGTTTTTCCATACAATGGTCCTGCAGTCCTTCCTAAATCCCTAATAAAAGGTCTAGCATAGTTTACTAATCCTAAAAATTTTTGTAATTGTTTAAGATCTTCAAGTTTGTCTGGAAATTCTAAAACTTTTTGGGCTATGTGATGTTGTAATTCAATCTTACCTTTCCCTATATTGACTCCTAAAAATTCTATATATTCTTTAAATAACACCATCTTTTTCTTGTTCACAATTAAACCATGTTTTATAAATTCTGAAAAAAGAATTTGTAAATGACCTCTATGCTCTCTTTTATTTTTACTAAAAACTAATATATCATCAATATAAACTATAGTAAATTTATTATGCTTATTAAAAATATTTTCCATTTTTCTTTGAAAAATACTAGGGGCATTTTTTAAACCAAAAGGCATAACTAACCATTCATAATGACCTTCTGGGGAAGTAAAAGCTGTCCATTCTATAGAATCTGGATACATTTTAACTTGCCAAAATCCCGATTTTAAATCAAACTTGCTAAAAATATTACAATCTTGAATTCTATTTATTAAAACATTCTTATCTGGAATAGTATATGCATCATCTATAGTATTATCATTAAGTCTTTTATAATTTATAACCATTCTACTTTTTCCTCTAATTATTTCTGAATGTTTTCTAACTATAAAAGCTGCTGATCTATGTGGACTATCTGATTTTCTTATAACTCCTAATTTTAAAAGATCTTTAATATGCATCTTAAAATCTTCAGCATCTTGATTTGTAGTTTCAATACTTTTAGTCTTAATTATATATTCAGGATTTTTTATTTTTAATTCACATAAAACTTTATCTTTCTCCCAGTATTTTAAAACATTTTCTCCTAAAATTTCTAATTTTTCTAATTTATTTATCATATTTTCTATATCTTGTTCTGTTACTAATAAATCATCTATTTTTTCAATTTCTACAAATTCTAAACATATTTCTCCTTCTTCCTTAAAATTTTTAAAATAATATTCTTCTTCTATTAAAAACTCTTCTTCTTCTACTAATTGACATTCTCTTTCTCTGCTACATTCACATTCTTTTTCTTCTTTAATCCTACCACGCTTCTCAAAGAAACTACGATGGAATAATCTTAGTATAAGTAGGTGCAGAAATTGTAAATTTTTGTAATTGCATAAAATCTTTACTAATCATTATACTTCCATTATCTTTTAATAAAAAGCTCAATCCTAAAATTAGATCTGTATTTAAACATAATTCTCTTATCCAAACTGAGTCTTTAGGTAAACTATATTCTGTACTTCTACCGCAATTAGTCTCAAAACTAATTCTTGCTGGTTTTAAAATATCTTGATAACTATAAAAATTTCCATCCATTTGTTAAGCTTCTATGGGTTCTTTTGATTTTATTATATATTTTTCTGGTATGATTCTTTTATTAATTATACAATGACTACAACCTGAATCTATCAAACCTAAACATATTATTTCATAATTTTCTATTCTAACATAACATTTTACTTTAATACTTTTTAATTTTTCTGAATTACAAAAAACTTGAACCAATTCTGGTTCAGGAATTATTTCTGAGTTTTCTCCTTTTTTAGAGGATTCCATTAATTCTAATTTTTGTAAAATATACCTTTGCATATCTTCTAAATTTTCTATTCTTTTTCTTAATATTTTAATTTCTGACAATTCTATCTGAATTGAATTAATTTGCTTATCTTCTTCCAATTGTATTAAATTTTCTTGTAATAAACATTTTTTACATGCCTCTAAAAAACAATCTTTACATTTTACTCTTAATTTCTTACTAGGATACCATTTACATATATAACATGGTATGTTGTCTAAACCTGTTTCTGTTAACCAATTATGTTTACATTCTATATCCATTAACTCTAATTCTTCATCTGAATCTGATAAGTTTTTTAAATTTGAAAATTCTTGTATAAAATTTTCATAATCTGATTGTTCTTCTGGATTATTATTATTATTATTAAAACCTTCTATTGAAACAATACTGTAAACTGA
Source organism: Fraxinus americana (assembly GCA_035079005.1). NCBI lineage: Eukaryota > Viridiplantae > Streptophyta > Magnoliopsida > Lamiales > Oleaceae > Fraxinus > Fraxinus americana. Next base: position 16,188,331 of record CM068716.1, read on the forward strand.
TTCTTTATCTGAAATATACTCATCAATTTCTAATAAATCTTCATTTGTGCATTCTATATGAGTACTTCTTTTATCATTATTATTAATTTTTTTAGGACAAGTTCTGGCTAAATGATCTATTCCTCCACAGAAATAACAATTTAACTTATTAGGATAATTCATTTCTGGCTTAAATTTTCTAACATGTCTATTTTCATCTAAATATGGTTTTCTTCTATTAGACTTTCTTAAATAATATTTTTTCCCAATAGGCCTATTAAAATTTTTCCTATCATATTTTCTTTTACTTTTTTCTCTAAACTTATTTCCATAAGTTTGTGGTGTAAAGATATCTTTGCAAAATTTATAATCTGTCTTTTTTAATTGATTCTGAATTTGCAATTCAACACATTTATTTTCTAAACATTGCATTATAAATTGAATTCTATTTCCTATACTCCATAAATTATCTTGTCTTTCTATAACATTTTTATTCATTCCATCTTTTTGTTATTTCTAATCCTAAAGGACCTGGTAATTTCTGAAATAATTTTTTACCTAATTCTTGATTAAAAGTATTTCCTGAAATAGATACTAAATAGTGATATTCATTTAAAAATTGTTTTACTTCTTTACCTTTAGTCCATCTATTTAAACTAAGTTGTTCTAAATTTCTTATAGCCTTATGTTGAATTAATAACTGTCCTGTATTAGGATCTGCTCCTGTTAATAATTCATGTATTTTACTAACAAAATTATAAGGATTATTTCCTAATGCAACCAATGATTCAAATTCTGTTTGTTTATCTTTCTTAAAAGCTTCCCATGTAGCTTTAGCACTTTCTCCTAAAAATGTTTCTAGATATCTATACATTTCTAATGGTTCCATATTATCTGCTAATCTAATTTAATGACCTATTATTGTATTTTTCCATACTTCTATTATATTATCCCAAGTCTGAGGGTCATGTCTTTGTAATATTTAATATTTGTGGTTTATGCAATGTCTGAAATTCTATTTTAGGTTCTAAAGGTCTAACTTTTCCTCTAGCTGTATAATTTCTTTCATTATCATTATAATCTGTATAAGCAATTCTAGGAGGATAACCAGCTGTATATTGATATGTTTCTGGTTCTGGTTTAACTTGCATAACTTCATCTGCCAATTCTTTATAATTACTAATTTCTGAAATTTCTGACTTATTTTCAATTTCTTCTATATTAATTCCTACTCTTATATTTTGATAGTTATCATAATATAAATATTCTTGTTCTCCTATTTGTTTATTTAAAAACAAATGATCTTCTAATCTTAAAAGTTCTGTAGGAGATAAAATCATTCCTAATTCTCTAGGATATAAAATTTTATCATCTATCTCTGTTTCTACTGTATTAAGAAAATGTTCTTGTTCTTGTTTTTCTTCATTAGTAGTATTAGATTCTGTATCAAAATTATCATTTCTATTTATAGTACTGTAATTACCAAATCTTAAACTAGTCCTTCCGTATAAATCTTTATATGTTATAGCTTCCTGAGGAGTTAAAATTTTTTCTTGAGTTTCTAAAAACTTATCTAAATCCCATTCTAATCCTGCTAAAATTTCTGAATCATAGGTTTTAGGTTTAATCATTTTTATTCCTTTACTACTCATTAAATTTACAACTTTATCTATATAAACTTTATATCTTGTTTGAGAATTATTACTACATCTTCCCAAAAATCCTATGCTTATTAATAAATTTTCTCCTGAAGTTACATCTTCATATCCATGTGTCTGAATACCAATTTTTATTTTTTCTGAAAAATCTTTTATTGTTAATAAAAAATCTGGATTACAATATATAATTCCATGATTATTATTCATATCTATCTCCGTACTAGCTATCATACTTTTTTCTATATTTTGAATTCTTTCATCATAAATAGTTAATAAAACTTTATTACCTAAATTTTTTCTCATTAATCCTTTAATTCCTATAACTATTAATCCTAAATGCATAAATCTATAATGCTTCTTTCTTAATTCTTTTTTAGATTTTTCCGATATTAATGATAATTGTCTTACTTGGCCATCTAAACACTGAATTGAAACTTCCCTAGTATGTCTAAAAAATTGAGTTCTTGATTCAAAAATACCTCTACTATATAAATTTTCTGGATTAAGTAATTGTAAACCATGAGTTTGAAATCTATTATAATCTTGTTAAGGATCTATAATTTCTTCTATATTCTGATTATACCGAAATTTGTCTAATTAAAATTCTTTCTATTATATTTGTACTTATACTAGAAGTACTATGTCTACTTCTATCAAAAATCTCTGAAGATGATCCTTGTTCTCTGATTGTTCTTGATCTGCCTGGAAAATTATTCATATATTATAAAATGTTGTAGATATTTTTCTAGTTATTATTTCTTGTCCCGTATTTTTCAAACTTAATTTATTTAACTTATTTGTAATATTTTCTAAATCTTGAATTGGTTTATTCTCTATATTATTTAATTTTTTATTTATATTTTCTATTGCTTCTGTAGTTCTAAGATCTGGAAACTTTTCTTTATCCTCTACTTTAATAACTTTATTTAAAATATTTAAATTCTGTTCTTTAATAAAATCTAAATTTTCTTTTATTTTTAAAATATCTTTTTCAATATTAAAATTCTTTTACCTAAATTACTTAATTCTGCAGATATCTTATTAACTTCTCTTGTTAATATGTCCAGCTTAATGAATTTAATCTGTATAATAATAAGATTCTAAGCTGAAATCTGTATGATCTGATAAATAATTATTATCTAAAGATTCAAATTCAATTCTTATTGATAAATCTGAACAGAATATGTGATCAAATTTATTTATAAAATATTCTTCTCTAAATTCTGTAATTAAAGATCTATATATAATGTTTTCTCTTAATTCTAAAGATAAATTTTTAGTTACTTGTAAACTAGCAAATAAATAATCTATAGATTTACTTTTTTCAATAGAAATAAATTCTATTCCGTAATCTAAAATGTCTTCTATTTCTTGATAAAAATTAAAACTATAGAATATTTTTTCTAAATTAACAAGTAAAATTCTAAAAATCATAAAATCCTAAAATTATACCTTTGTAGCGTAATCTGTGGAGCTGAAACTTAAAATTCCAAAATCGGAACACACGCTCTGATACCAAAGAGAGAGGGGGCGGTTGTGTAGGCGGTTGTGTAGGCTGTTATGAAGGCTGTTGAAGAGCTGTTGTGGAAACTGCTGTTTTAAAAATATCCTACTCAGTACTCTTCTTAATCATGATATCTAATTCTTTTGATAAAATAATATCCCATTTTTACGCATAGAAGAGGGAAAGCGATCTTTTTTTTAAGAATTCTTGTTAAGGGAGTGCCAGTGGTGTCCTTACAAGAGTGGAGTTAGGTCAAAGTTCATATATCTCAGATGGCATTTTTTCTTTTGATGTAATAAATAGAATTCAAGATTGTAATATTTTTAGCAAGTTTGATTTAAAATCGGGATTTTGGCAAGTTAAAATGCATCCAGATTCTATAGAATGGACATCTTTTACTTCCCCAGAAGGTCATTATGAATGGTTAGTTATGCCTTTTGGTTTAAAAAATGCCCCTAGTATTTTTCAAAGAAAAATGGAAAATATTTTTAATAAGCATAATAAATTTATTATAGTTTATATTGATGATATATTAGTTTTTAGTAAAAATAAAAGAGAGCATAGAGGTCATTTACAAATTCTTTTTTCAGAATTTATAAAACATGGTTTAATTGTGAACAAGAAAAAGATGGTGTTATTTAAAGAATATATAGAATTTTTAGGAGTCAATATAGGGAAAGGTAAGATTGAATTACAACCTCACATAGCCCAAAAAGCCTTAGAATTTCCAGACAAACTTGAAGATCTTAAACAATTACAAAAATTTTTAGGATTAGTAAACTATGCTAGACCTTTTATTAGGGATTTAGGAAAGATTGCAGGACCATTGTATGGAAAAACATCTCCTAAAGGACAAAGATATTTTAATATAGAAGATATTAAATTAGTACAAAAAATAAAAGAAAGATTAAAGGATTTACCTAAATTAGATATGCCATTAGATACAGATTATTTGATCATAGAAACAGATGGAAGTTTAACAGGTTGGGGTGCAATTTTAATTGCAAAACCCAATAAGTATGCAGGTAAAGATCTTGAAAAAATTGTTAGATACAATAGTGAAAATTATAAAGAAAAAGGTAATATAAGTAGCATAGATTTAGAATTACTTGCAGTTAATTATGCATTAGATTCTTTTGAATTATTTATTATTTCTAAAAAAGAAATCACTTTAAGAACAGATTGTGAGGTAATAGTAAGTTTTGTTAATAAAATGAAATTAGAAAATAAAAGAAGTAATCGAAGAAGATGGTTAAATTTTATAGATAGAATTACTAATACTGGATTAGTAATTAATTTTGAACATATTAAAGGTAGCAATAACCAGATAGCAGATATATTAAGTAGAATAATTAAAAATAAAGATTATGACTGATTGTAACATGCAGATGCAGAGACCTAGAGGACCAAGACCAGGATTGCCAATTGTTGGCAGTTCAAGCTCTCAGACAAACATAATACAGACTCATGATAAGTTAAGGTTTGGTAGTATAGAATTACTTTGTTTTCCAAATAGTAATATTAGTTTTAAGACACTTCCTCATATTTCAGTTACAAAATCAGAAAAATGTATTTTAGACAATTTATGGATTTCTTATAATAAGAATCCAAAAGATCAAAAATATTTTTTAGCATGTTTAAATGCACTTTCAGAACATTTTAGTCAAGATCATAAAAAATTTAAGTGTTATGTTGTTTTACAAGGTAGACTTCCAGGGGTTTATCATACTTGGTCAGAAGTTTCAGATTGTATTAAAAATTTTCCAAATCCTCTTTATAAAGGATTTTATTCAATTTCAGAAGCATTAGAAGAATGTAGAAAATTTTTAGGAATTAATTATTTTGTTGCTCCATCTTTAAAGAATGTTTCAGATCAGCCTTTAGATTATGTTTCAAAATTTTGTGAACATTGTGAATGTATGACAAAGAATTTTAAAATTTTAAATGAGTCTAATCGGATTTTACAACAAGAAAAATTAGCTCTACAAAATAAAATTTCTGAATTAGAACAAGAAATTATTAATTTAAAGATTTTAAATCCAACTGTTCAGACACAATCAGGTACTATAGAGCCCAAGAAGTCTATAACTAGTCCAGCTCAAACGGAAGCTGGTAAAGACATCTCAAATCCGTTCATGGTTCTGGGCTTACCAAAAGCTCAACAGACTCAGGAGACTGTTGATTCTCCTACTTTCCAATTTAATCAGACTCAACAGGCTGAAAATCCTGTTACAGAAAATAAGATTTTTGAAGATCAGACACAGCAGACTGATAATTCTGCTACTAGACTTATTAGTCCAATAGATCTTAAACAGAACGGCCAAGAATTTCTCAGAATCATTTCAATCGTCTCAAGATCCAGAACAAATTTCTCAGACAGATATTAGAAGAATTCAAGAAATGTTTGATAAGATTGAAGAATTGCAGCAACAAGTTAAACAAAGTACTACAAAGAAAAAGAAGATACAGTTTAAAAAGAAAAATAAAGGCAAAAAGAAAGTTGAAAAAGAAAAAGGTTTGGAAGATTTCAAAAACAATAATTCAGAAGAAAATTATAATCCAGATGACTGTACTGACGGAGGAGACTCTTTGGACAGCATTGGCAGACATAATTAGGAAACCAGATAAGAATTTTCCAGATTTTGATGGAAAGGAAGACACTTGGCAAAAAATTGGTGATTGACAAGACAAGACTCACATACTCGAAGATTTTTTTCAGAATTTTTGTATGAAAAGAAGAATTTTACTGTTTTCTTTTTGAAAAATTTTTAACGAATCTTACTATTTGATAAAGTAAGATTTGATTAGATTACTTTTTACTGTTTTCTTTTTGACGTTTTGAAAAAGCAAATATTCCTTGCTTTTGAAAAACGCGTTTTCTCACTTTTTTCTCCTATATAAGGAGATCATTCCTTCATTTGTAAACACAACACACAGAAAAAGAATACAATACAAGTTTTTGTTCTTACAAATTGTTCTAATTTTCTTTTCCCTCCCGAAAGGGAAATTCTTAATCATTCTTATTCTTAGATATTATAATATCCCACAAAAATATGTTGTTTAAAATTTTTTAAACTACTGATGGATCATTCCAGTAGGTATGTTTCATAGTTCTAAGATATGGTGCTAATAATTAATATTAGTTCCAGATCTTTTAAGAACAATTTATGTTTATAACTTTTTTATGATTTTGTAAAAAAGTTTTATGCTTCATGCTGAGTATATGATAAAAGCATGTCTTAACTCCAAGTTAAATTTAAACTGTTTTTAAAATAAGTCCTGAGTGACCTCTCAAAGCGTAAAGCCCAGTGAAGAGGCTAGGAGACGCATAGAAGAGGGAAATGGATCTCTTTTTTAAGAATTCTTGTTAAGGGAGTGCCAGTGGTGTCCTTACAAGAGTGGAGTTAGGCCAAAGTTCATATATCTCAGATGGCATTTTTTCTTTTGATGAGTTTTTCAAAAAAAAAAAAAAAAAGAGTAAAAATGGGATATTATTTTATCAAAAGAATTAGATATCATGATTAAGAAGAGTACTGAGTAGGATATTTTTAAAACAGCAGTTTCCACAACAGCTCTTCAACAGCCTTCATAACAGCCTACACAACCGCCTAAGCAAAAGTTGACAAATTTGGAGAAAGTGATAAATTGTAAGGGATCCAAAGTTCGGGGACTAAAATGTAAATACTTAAAAGTTGTGCTGAACCTCACGATGAAGATTTGAGAGTGCTCGGAGTCAATTGGATAAAGGAAGACATCAATGGAATCAAATTTAGTCAAAAGATGATCACAAATCAATTTCCAACCGAAAAGTTATGCTCCGATATTTTAGTCTCATATTGAGACCTATTTTTGGCATAGAAAGTGATATAATTGGAGAATGATGTCTGAATCAAAGTTGTAGCCAGATGAGTTAGCTTTCCAATTCATTTTGAATCGCTTCAATCGGATATCGGAATACAAATTTATGATAAAAACACTGAAAGAAGGTGCAACTCCCTGTTTAAGATAAGAAATTCCATGACATAATCCGTTAAAACAACAAATTCCGTTAGTTTTTCCGTTAAAAACAAGAAATTCCGTTACATAGCCACTTTTAATATATATAGAAGATATTTGTGAAATATATTTTGTTAAGAGCTGTCCATTAAATAATACGACTTCATTTTTAATATTTCCTTTTTGCTTAAATGTACATACATAGGTGTTTGGACAATAAGTTCAGAAACTTAGTAAATTCAAATTTGCTAGAATTATATCCTTCAACGTTTTTCTTTATTATTATTGCTATCATTCATAATATATAGCACTGCATTATGCACAAAATTATTGTCAATATTTTGTTTATTTCAATTCAGTTCTTTCCCTTTAACCACATTATTGATTGAAATATCTCAATTATCAATACTTCAAGTATATGAAACTCTTACGGCTTTTACAATTTATTAAATTTGTTTATTTACTATTTGCTCCATTTCTCTGAAGAATTTTTATCTTGTAATCGAATGTCATCTCAATTCAGGAATGCCTTAGACTTATCAAATGTAATATTAATATATTGTTTCCATGACATCAATTCGAGTTGAAGCGTTTAAAATTAGTGTGTGAGATATTATTTCTTTCTTTGATCAGCATATGCATAATGCATGATAAAACTTTTGATTCGAATTGTCTTGTAATAATACATTATGTTTATTATATCCACATTCTTAATTCCTTCTCTAATGCTATATGTCTCATAAAATTTACAGTCAGCAAATGATGTAATAAATTATCACAAGTTGGTGCTTTAGATATTTTATAAGAGATCAAACTAAACATATTTAGCAGTTTTACATATATTAGTTCATAAAAATGATTAGATTTGAAATATTAGGCTTTGATAATAATCAACTATAACAATGACAATTTCAATGTTGGCTATATGAGTATAAGTGTTGCTGCATATAAAATAGGATTTTCTAGATAGAAATGGGAAGCATTTGTTCTCAAATTTAATGATTTAGAAACTACTTGGAGGAATTTAACGATTAATTGCATTAAACTATTTATCGTCATTCCAACTAACATTTATCGAAAGTTTGAAATGTAGATTCACTAGTATTGATAAGACTCATTGTCTTAATGGTATAATCTGAAATTTTTCTCCTAATTGAAATTTTGAGCAAGTAATTTCACAAACTTTATATTGAGAATATAAAATGTACCATGCAATCATATAATAAACGTATCTCTTAGATATTAATAATATCTAAATGGTAGAAATGGAAGGTCCTAATTAATTTTCAGAAATATAATGAATTCAATCATGATTTTAGCTAGTGAATATCTACTAAACTATATTACCTGATGCAACATGAGGAAATTTATTAAAATAATATCCTGATTCTTTGATTAATATTTATTAGAATTTTTAATAATATTTGCATCATTATTAATCCAGGATGATCTAACCAATCATATATAAAAATAAAAGTTCAGAAAATTAAACTTTTGATTTAATATATTATAAGTGCCAATTGTAATTATACTTGTATAATACATATTATGACCGACATGTTTGAAACATATATAGTATGTTGCTTTTTAATATATTGGGAAGCATGTGATCACGACATTAAATTTTGTTCATGAAAAATTATTGACTGTTCTACAGCATTTTATCATATATGCACAAACTAATGCTGTATTGATGTTAATATCTATTATTCTTTTCTTCTCTTTCAGAGAGTTGTGATAAAATCAAATCGATAGTTGACATAATATAGGTAACGATAGAACAAAAATGTCTATTTTCACTTTCTCCCATATCATAATTGGATATTTAAAATCCTTGTAGGAAGTTTAGATACATACTGTGCTTCTACAAGAAAACTGACATACTCTTTAGAGATATTAAAATACTAATTTGTAAGAGTCTAAGCATAATATTTTTTTTCTAAAATACCTTTTTGAACAAAGTCATTCTTTTGAAATAATCAAATATTTTTCTAGAAAAAATGACTATTTATATATAAAATCTGCTTATCTAGGAGCATTACTCCATTTCATATTTAGACTTGTATAAAGTTAATCTTTTAATCTTTGAGACTAACTCAATATTTTTTTAGAATATTAATTTGTACATTTTTTTTTTGGAATAAAAGAATAATGTTCTTCTTTAATATTTATATAATTGGGTCGTGTTTCTTCAAGAGTATCAACACAATTTTTTTATACTATCCATATAAAGTTGTGCTTATTTAAGAGCAATAACATAATAATATTCTAAAATATATATAAAGATAAGAGCATAATGTTCATTTTTCCAAAGAATTAATACTACATTATTCTGAAATATTCGTACATATCAATAAATAATATGTGTGTTATTTATCAATATATTTATAATCAAGGAAATTATACACAAGACATTCACCTTGAATTTGATTAATAAATAAAAAAAGTCATTAATTGAATTAAATGAGCGGAGTGATAGCATATCACGGTATTCTAGTCCACATAACACCTCAACATGTTCAACAAAGGGTCTGACTTTTGGATTTGCTGTGAATTACTGCAACCTCGGACGGATCATATAGTCAGTAGAGCATTTTCTGATGCAGAGGTTCGCAATGAAGGTGCAACAACTACATAGCATACTTATGTTTCTACTCAAATCTTACTCCATATCACTCAAATCTATAATTACTATGTACATTCGGAAACTACGTAGGAACTGGAAGGGTTTTTAGAAGAACATGATATATAGCACACTGATTATTATTTTCTAAACTCTTGATAGCTTCAAATGAATTACAAAGAGGTAGAGTTCTCCTTATATATAGGGGAAAAGCATCTAAAAGTACACATGAGACTCAAGCGTTTCTAAAATAATGAACACACGTCATTATTTTACAGATATAGTACAAACTTTCTGACTCACATTGTCACATAGTACAATAATATAAGTAAAGCAACAAATTATAATACAAACAGACAAACAAACTTTAATAAAGCAAATATTGCTTTAATAAAGTAGATATAGTGCTATCTTTGTTTTGTCATGGTGTGTCGATGTTCATAGAGTCTTTTGGATGTGAGGGTAGACCATGTTGATTTAACCAGGGTATATTGATGTCTTGAGTTTCACTTGGCCATGGATCCTGTGAGTCCTGGAAAATACCGTCATCATAATTAATCTGGGGAAATTGTTCATTTATTTTGCTTGATTCTGGGTTTTGTGATTTTTTTCTTGCTTGATTCTACCTTTTCTTTTCCTTTTTCCTCTTGTGTTGGATTCCACCAGGGGTCTACATGTAGTTCATTTACAATTTTTTCTATTTATTTTTCAAGAAATGCTTTTTCCTTTTTTACGCTACAGTCTAAATCGTCAATAAGTTTTTCTGAAATTTCCATTTGTTTTTTCCTTAGCTGGCGTCCTTCTAGAGTCTTTTCTGAAAACTTTGATGTTTCACTGAGACTTTGTGTGGGTCTTCCTTGATACAGTTGTCCAAATTGATAATCAATTGTATAGTCATATTCTGGATCTCCCACAATGTGAAATCTTTGAAGATGTGTTTCTTGATAAACTTGAATGTCCTATTGGATCTTTTGAATGTATTCCACTGGTAATACTTCCCATGGTGCATTATCTTCATAATTTGACGAAATTTGTGGGGAATTGTCTAATTGATTTCTGCCATTCGCCTTTGGAATTCTTGGAATCCTTTTGGATAGTGCTCCCAATTTTGATGCTTGTTAAATGGTTGAACTGCATACTCCTTAACATAAGAAATATGAGCATACGTTCTTTGTTTCAGTGAAATAACATTGTCTTTGAAAAATTAAAGTCACGTAAACATTGTTTTTAGAAGTTTTAAGATCTTTAAATTTTAAAGAAAAGGCTTGAAACATTTTTATACAGTGCGAAATTGGATAAAACCATTTAAAAAACTTTTTTGGCAAAATGATCAACTGTTGTGTGCAAAAAATCCAAATTCATTTCACAGAATGAATCAAGTGCCTCAGTGACATAAAAAGAAATTCCAATTTGCCAAATCTCTAAAAGGTACTAAAGAAAATAAAGAGTTTCTTTTGAAAATCTTAGTGCCATGTTCTTTGGATCAAAACGGAAAAAGTGTGAATTTCAGTCTTTCTTATCACAATGAATTGATATTTGAGCATGAGATCTTTAGATCTAGATTTGAGAGTTTTGATTTTTATGAGTTCAATGAGGTCACGAGGGAAAGTTTCAATGTGAGTGAAGGGATGTGAAGATTTTGAATCCATCATGTAAATGATTGGACTAGATTGAGGAAGAATGTAGCAATTTTTGGTTTGGAGAGAAGATCTGGTAACAGGTTATGTTTTCCTTTGATATGTTCGAGGTCAAAGTCAATGTTTGAGAACCATTCTGCCCACCTAAGAAATTGAGAATTTTGAAGCTGTTTTCTCTTAAAAAATCGCATTTTTGGAAAATCTGACATATTCATTTCTACTAAGAATTTATGTCAAATGAGATGGAACTGGAATTTTTCAATTCCTCTTTTTACTGCAAGAATTTCCTTGAAGGTAGAATGATTGTGCTTCTCTGATTCTATGAATGAACCACTTTTATATCCACAAATTCTTCTCTTTCATCTTTTTCTTCAAGTAAAACCGATGCCTAAAAACAATCACTTGCATCTGTTTTAAGGACACGTTTTCCATCTGTAGGGATCTGCAAAGCTGGAAGATCATTGACTTTTTGTTTTATGATTTAGATTGCTTGGGTTTGAGCTGATGACCAAGGAGGCAAATTCTGTTTAAGCATGAGTTGTAGCGGTAGAATGATTGGTGAAAGATAATCAATAAAATCTGCCATGTAATTTACAACTCCAAGAAAATGTTGAACTTCATTTTTTGTCAAATTTTCATCTAGTAACTTAAGAAGTTCCTGGCCAACATAAGGCTGGAGTGAATGTTGACAATCTTTAATATGCATGCCTAAAAAATCAGCTTCTCTAACACAAATCACCATTTTCTTTTGAGAAAACAAAATACCATAATACTTAACAAGATTTGTAAACCTGGAGAGTAGATTGACTTGAGATTCATCATCTTCAGAAAATAACAAGAATCGTCGATATAAACCAAAACCGTGTCCAGTAATGGATCAAAAATTCTTTTCATTGCTTTCTGAAAAAGAGAATGGGCGGTCTTTAGACCAAAGGGCATAACCGTCCACTGATAATGATAATTTGGAATGCAGAACCCTGTTTTATATCTTTCTTCAGATTTGATTCTCAACTGTCAAAATCCTGCTTTAAGATCAAATTTTGAGAAAATCCTTACCCGAGACAGTCTAGAAGAGAAAATTTATCATTTACAAGGAAAGCATTTAACGGCTTGTAGTCAATGACCAATCTGAGTTTTCCTCAAACTTGTTTACTTCTTTTGTTAACATAAAATGCCTGACATTCCCATTGCGAAGTTGTTGGTTCAATAAGACCTTCAGCCTGTAGTTGGGCAAGTTCTTTAGTGGCTAATTGAATATGTTCTGGGTTCGTTCCAAGATGGTTGGGTTTTGTAGGATTGACATCTTCATTTTTCTTGAATGGAAGAAAGATGAAAAGTTTGGGTTTTTCCAAAGTGGGTTGTGCATTTAGTAAGAAAATCTGAATGAGATTCTGCACAACAATCTCGGATTAATGTTTCTGTAATATTTGGAATGGTCATGGTAAAGTATGTGGTCAGTTGTATGTAAGGCTGAAAATAGGACTTGTATCTAAGACCATTTGGGCGAGGAATAACATTCTTTTCTCACAATTGTTTGATAATATCCCATACAATGATAATATCTTTACCAGGTAAAGAAGAACCTAGTAGCTTGTGAAAAATACCAAGTTTAGGAAAGAACTGGATTGTGACAAGCTTGCTAATTATTTCAGTTGAAAAACTGTCTTCATTTGCTACTTGGAAAATTTGCTGATGATTTTTCCACATGTGATTAGGAAGAATAGAAGGATTAAGAATTGAGGATGCTGCACCAGTGTTGAACAGTGCAGCAACTGTTATGGGTCTTTCATATTTTCCTGTAAAAAGTTTTACTTCAATCATTAGCACCAGAATAGATAAAAAGCCTGGATTAACAATTTGCATGCCATAACATTCTTCTACATCATCAGATTCATTAGAAAGGCTTTCATCATAATCATATTCAAAAGCAAAGATAGTCTCCTGTGTTTGTTCACCCTCTTCAGAAAATAAGGATTCAAGATCATCATCTCCATAGTCAATTTTTGTGGCCGTGAAAATTTGGTGAAGAATTTTTTCCATTTTATTGGGACAAGTTTTTGCAAAGTGACATTTCTTTCCACATATAAAACATCTATTTCCTTTCTTCTTTGAGAATTTGCGCTAGAAGAATCTTTTCTTCCTTCGAAAAGGATTAAGATGAGCATCTCTGCGAGAAAATTTTATTCTCCTTTTATGAAATTTTTTATTTCCCCTACAATCGCAATCTTTCATAGAACAGCTGCACTTAATTTGCAAATAATGCTTATCACAAGCCTTTTCCAAAATTTTGCTTGTGACATTGATATATTTGACGAACACGTTTTGATTACAAAGCTTCTTCAATGTCTTCATGATCCAATTATGGAGTTCACCAAAAGATGTAATATTTAAAGGATGTCCTCTCATTTCTATTGTCCTTAATGTTTCTTAACCAAGAGGTTGATGTATTGATTCCAGATAAGCTTGTTTGATGTTGGTATCATCCATGCCACCGATAAGATCACACCGTCGTGCAGCATTCCTGAAGTGATTTTCAAGGTCTTTTGGATTGTATGAACAACACTTTAATTTGAATAATTCTTCTCTGGAAATCTCCTTGTCATGATCAGACTTTCTACAAAATTCCCAATATAAGGAATTTATAAAAGAATCTATGGTATTTGACTCCTGGGTAAATTGAAGTTTTCTGTATTCACCCATTGAATTATATCAATCTCTAAGAAATCCTGTAATCCTTGCCAAAAAGATTTTATGACCTTTATATGGGTCATGTTTGGCTTTTGAAGTTCTACAGTACACCATGCTTTCATTTCTTGTAATCTATATTTCCACTGTGATGGAAGAATTTCATCAAAGATGAATTTTGATGAAGAAGCACCATGTGAAGAATAATAATTGTTAGTTACATGAGTTTCAATCATATCTTCATCAATTACTTCTGGTTCTTCAACAGTTGGTTCACCTAGAGGCTGAGTTTGAGATTGACCTGTTTGTGCTTAATTAGCCATATAGAAAGAGGATTATCATTTGTAGATTCATCAGAGAATTCTTCAGAAGATTCAACAGTCTCATATTCAAAACTGATGTCATTTGTTATAGAGTGGACGTGGAGAGAGTAAGTAGTTTGGTTATGAGTTTGTTGATAGAAAGGAGAAATAGGATTTTTTTTATCATCATTTGAGGTTGTTTTGAATGATTTGGTGGTGAAATTTTTTGAGAAGAAAAGGATTGTGTTTGACGGACAGCAGTAGGTCTAATCTTTTTTTGAGGGCATGAATGATTTTTTCTTTTGTACCCATTCTTCAGGAGTGAAAAGAGTAAAAGTAGATCCTTGGTAAATAGAGGAATATAAAGGTCCTTATTGGGAAGATTGTATGTTAGAGAAGCATGAAGGGTATTATGGTGTTGATGGTGGGATTGTTGGATTTGACTTAAGAAAAGTAAGTTGAATTTTTAGGTTTTTGATTTCTCTTTCTTGAGCATCAAATGATAGTTGGTCTTGTGGACGGTTCAATATATCATTGTGTAAAATTTCAATTCTTTGTCTATAGGCTTGAAGAGGGGTGAGGAGAGTCTTAGTTTGCTATTGTAGAGTCCTTTCAATTCTGCTGACTTTGGTCAATCTTTTTTAACAAAGCATTTTGTTGTACTGCATTTTCTAAATGCCAGTTTAAAGTTGCTTCTGCTGAAAGAGGTTGCACCGATCCATCTGATTTCCTGGTGATTGAATTCTTGGTTTTCCAGGAATGAGTAGAATGATCATTTTCAAAGTTTTTAAGGAAGAAAACTCTTCTTAGGTAGGAAGATGAAACATCGCCATAGGAAAAAGAGATGGATGGATTATTATTTCAATCCCATTCTTTATGATAAATGTTACAATCATCATCACCACCATCCCATCCAGTAGGAATTATGGGATCATCAGTTTTAGGTGGTGCAGCATATTTGACATAGTAATCAAATTTACCTGATGGCTCTCCAAGTAATCCAACTTCTGGATTATTATCATAGAAAGCTTTATGTAACTTTCTTTGACTGCTTCGCTTAGATTTCTTTCTTTGGCAGGGAGAATCATCATCAATATCTGTTCCTAGACAATTGAGGCAAGAGCAAATATCCCATAAAATATGTCCAATATAATCTGTTCTTCTGTATACTGGCCTTCCGTTCGTATCAAAAGCATATATAGGAATTTCTTCTCATTATATGCAAATTGTGTGGGAAAACATGAGGGTCTTTTTTAGACAACATCCCTTTTGAAGGCGATCTCAACATCTCCATTGGAACTTTTTCTGAAAAAATGTTCAGTGGATTGTATTGTAGTAGAATTTTTGTTTTCCTTGTGAGCTTGTTCATAGCTTGTGATCTATGTCTCGGGAATCAGTTTAAGTAAATCTGAGCGAGGAATTTGCCAGGGAACATAGGTACAACTAGGAACATGATCCGACTCTACATGAAGAAGTAGTGCATCGTCTGTTCCTTGAGATTGTACAAAATTAAGAGAATGATTCTGTATTCTGTACACCATTTGATAATGAAGAGTAGCTACATATGTAATAGAAGATGGTACAACTCCAACGATTTGAACTTGGGCTTTTAAGGCAGTAACTAATTGTGGATCAAATATGGGCATATTGAAGTTTGGAAACATTGTGACCAAAACAGTTCCAGCATTGAGAGTTGTTTTTACAATTCCTATGCAAGCATGCTGATATTCAGAGAAATGAGTGTCTAACGGAGCAATTTTTGAAAATGTAGGAAGACCTTTTCTTCCATGAAGAGTCAAAGCAAATCTAACAGCTCCAAAGTGGAGATGAGTATATCTTTCTGATAACAAGACTCGTGGAAGATGAGAAGGTAATTCCAGTGTAACAAACATTTCTTTTTCTAAAGCAGGTAGGAGATGTTGATCAAACTTTGAGGTTTGAACAAATTATTTGGCTTGGGATTTTTGAGGAGAAGTAAGACTACGAACAGTTTTAGTAATAGAATGGCGATGTTTTGTGTAAGGGAGGTACGAATTTACAAGAGGTAGATCTGTAAGTGGAACTTTATCAGATTCAGGAAGATGGGATATCTCATAGAGATATTCCATTTTAGAAGCATAAGATTTTCTAAAGGAAGTAGAAGAAGATACAGAAGACGATTTAGGCAAAGAAAAAGGATTAGAGCTTTCTTCTTCGAGCACATAGTAACATAAATTATGATGATATAAGGAAGAAAATAACATGGCTTTGATACCAAAATGAGCGGAGTGACAACAAATCTACAGCAGTTAAAGGCAATTGCAAAGTCATTATTATGCATGACGTTTCGATGGAGTTTACTTTGCCTATAACCTCTTCACTTATTGGTCAAATTCAAAATCTATGCAATTTTCCTTAATTGATATAATTACTATAATTGATTCTTCTTTCTTTTGGAATACAAAAATTTCTTTATGAAGAATATATTTATGAAAAATATTGACTTATTTCGTTGGTACGATAATTAGAATCGTGCTGATAATATGCTATAAAATTAAGAGGAAAAGAAAGAACGTTGGAAGAAAGTAATATAGTCAAAAAGTGTGTATTTTATTGTAGACTAAATAATTATCCATAATTTTATAACATATATGAATTTCTTTGAGACAATTAGCAATTGTGAAACAATTGGACTACAAGAGAAGAGAAACCTGTTTAAAGAGTTTCCTTACGACTAATTTCTTATTTGCCCCAAATCCCAAAAATATTGATTTATCATTCACAACCTTATTTTATATCATCTAATTTACGTTCCTCGTCATTTAATCCTTATCTTATCTTATCTTGCTCATCCATCCCTTACCGTCCCCAATGTCCACTTTCCCCATTTTTGTTCATGTCTCACTGCTTTATTGTCTATGTTCTTTTCACTCATCACTATTCTTTTTACTCGAAAGTCTCGTTATATCCCAATACACACTTAAAATGCCTCTAGAGTAGCAAAGTAGAAAAAATAAAAATAAACAAAAGATGAGGGGCTTGCAAGAGTAAGAGCACAAAAAATAAATAGAAGGGAGAGAATGTGCAAAGATGCACATCGTGAAAGGGGAAAAAACTTTTGGATTAATTACAAATATCCACACCATATAAATACTGAAATTATATTTTGAAAGACCAAATATTAATTCATTGTAGATACTAAAGAAAAACTAAGTCGATTGAGTATTTGTTCTGAAAGAAAATGAAGCTCAATTTTTATTCAATGGCAACGTGAACACTTAGGCAATACAAGTGCAGCATTTAAATAAAATTATAATGATTTAGTTGTAAATCAAATAAAAGAGAAATCCCATGAAATCAGGTTCTGGTTTGAACCATTTGACAATCTGTTGTGTCCTCCATTTCTTGCGATGACAGCTTGATAATAGGGAGATTTGACGACAGAGAATCCCTCTTTATTTGGAGTTAGCCGAAGTACCATGCAGAATAAAATGCAAATTTGAACTTTCCGAATTTATAGGCTCGATTGGATTGTCATCATGGTCTGAACATGTTGCCGTTAGAGCTCCAAGATCACTCAACTTCTCTTCACTAATTGAGGCTAGATTGTGAGAGTCTTCACCCTTTTTTTCTCCAAGAATCTCGTGTATCCTTATTTCTCCATTGACCATCACAATTGTTGGTAGTGCCGAGCTGTGATAGGTTGCTAATAGATACAAGTTCAAAAATATTTACAATATCTTGTAAAATCTGATTAATCACTCGTGTTTAAAATGGAAAATAGTATAAAAGGTCACATTAGATAATATTGAAAATTGATTGGGATAGACGTGTAAAAAACGTAGGAACAAATCGAGCTACAAAAAAAGTTCATGTGGTCCGTCAAAATTATTTAAACAAGATTTTATTGATTACCAATATATCTATTTCTAAAAGATAAAGTCCCTCGTTGGTTTAGCCAAAAATAAAATTATTAGTATATATTTTATAAAAAAAAAATGATAAAATATGTGTTTGAAAAGTTAATAAAAATTGTGAATGTCATGAAAATATGCTTAAAATTGTGTTTAAAGAAAAATGAGTGTTAGAAAATTAGTGCCAAACGAAGAAGATATTATACTTCAGAATTTATTTGATTGGACGGTTAAAAAGAAAAAATAAAAAATCCATTGAATCCTAAACACATAAACCCCTAATAAAATTTCCTAGAACAGTGCATAGCGATTAAATTGTTTTGTTATTGCCCATTTGGAATCATAATTCAATTTGCATACTTTATGTTTTGCTCTCAAGAATTGATCTTGGATTGTGATGACTTCATTTTAGAACTAAAGGACGATGTAGTTCGCAGCATGTCAATGGGAGCAATCTTCTTGGATTTTGTTAGTACTCTGTTTTCAACTATCTATTTCCAGAATTTTTCCATGATGCTAAAGTTATGATTATTCACTTGACAGTTTTGTATTGATTTGCAAATTCGTTTCGTGACTAATTGGGAGTGTGTGTATTACGTGTAATCGTGTTTATGTGTAATTTGGTAGAATGTTGTCTTGAAACTGAAGTACACTGGATGATCGGGATTTGGAACATTGGTTGATCTCTAGATTATATCCATGTCTTGTTCAGGGTGGAAAAATAAATTCCTTTTATTTTCAAAAGACATCTGATTTATTAGTAACAGATAGTGAAGACGATTCGGTGCGACTTTATGACATTTCAAGTGCCAAGTAAGGCAGTTAGCTAGCAATAACAACTGGTGCAACCTCGTTGAACCCACATCTCCTTTTCCCTTGAAGATTTTACCTTTAATGACTTTGTATAAAACTCAAGTTGTTGAAAACTACATATCACAAGAAGCATGGAGCTAACAGGATATGGTTTACCACTACCAGAGTACTGTTGTATGCTCTTCAAGGTACAATTTGGATTCCAATGAGGTTAGCGGCTTTAGCCTTAAATTTATGATTTTGAAACTACGACATCCAAGTTCTGACATTTTTTCTCTTCGTATTCTTTTTTTTGCCAGAAATATTGTGGTATCTATCTATCTATCTATCTATCTATCTATCTATCTATGTATAAAAATAGGCGCCTTCTCTACTTTAGGGTTGGTGTACTGTCGTAGACACTCAAAAATAGTCCTTAAACCTCTAAAACTAATGTAGTAATGGAAGTAAGGTTCAATCCCACGAAAAGTGTGTAATTCAATATTTATGCTTCGTACAATGATTGGGGGGATTTTGTATTCAAACAATTGTAAATAACTCAATTAATAACATTGCCAATTAAATTAACGAAAATAATCAAAAGACTAACCTTGGTCTAAGTCCACATCCACCATCGGAAATCCACAATTGATCATAGATATAAGGATAATTCAATTCATATTTCGAATATTCATCGTTGGAATTGATTCATATTTCTCCTTAATTTTAGTTAATTAGAAACCAGCGTTCTAATTAACCCTAATTATTAAATAACCCCAAACCAGTGCTCAAGATTCAATTTAACAACAGCTTTACACAATAGAGAAATCGATGAACTAGATAACACAAACACCAGTGGTTACATTCAATCTATTTAAACATTCTTCTTAAGATTCAATAACCTCTATCGCAGAAAATAATCAAATCCTAGTGCTTCACAAGTTAAAGGGATCAAACAATTACGAATTTGATGTTTAACTTAGCGGTAGATTGTTACAATCAATAAACTAGCGGGCCCTTTAGCAATTAAACGCAACAAATCATAGAAATAAATGCAGAAGAACATTCAATACTCAAAATATAAATCAAACAGTAAGAAAAACTATTTAGATCTCACAATATGTGGTTCCGAGGCTTCCGTTTCCTTCAACCAAGTGTAAAAGTTTAGTTACAATTCATGAATCTAAGAGAAAAATGGAGAAGAATGAAGTTGGAGGCGTTTTGGTGTGTTTTGGGGTGTTTTTAGGGTTGAAAAGTCATGCAAGATATGTTGCCGAAAAAGTTTGAGTCAATTTAGGAAACTTGAGATTCGGCATCAGGAAACAATCATGCGATCACAAGGTATTAAGTCATGCTGTCCCAAGGAACAAATAAATTCAACCTTCAGACTCTCGGTAATGGTCTGTGCGATCGCGAGGAATTAAAGCCATGCGATCGCAAGGCTTTACAAAACTTCCTCCAGACAGCCTTCAGTATTTTGGTCGTAACTTTCTCTCTCGATATCGATTAAGGTGATTCAAGATGCATTGGAAATCTAACTCAAAGGGCTACAACGTTTATTCAGATGGCATCTTCGAATTCGATCGTTTGTTATGTCAAAAACTGGTCTCAATATGAGACTGAAAATCGGTGCAAAACTTTTCAGCTTGAAAGTTGATATGTGATAATGTCTTGGCTATATTTCATCCCTTTGACTTCTTTCTTCATCCAATTGGCCTCTAGAACTCTCAAGTCTTCATCGTGAGGTTCGATACAACTTTTGAATATTTGCACTTTGGTTCCCGAACTATCGCTTTCTTTCATTTTGGTCTTTTTCCCCTCATTTCTTCCAACTTACGCCATATCCATCGAATTGCCACCTAAACCAAAATATCAGAATACTAAGTACATTTATGCATAAAATAGTTATATGAGCACATTAAATAAAGATACAAAATGTGTATTTTATATTCCTATCAAATTCCCCCACACTTAGCTCTTGCTCGTCCTCGGGCAAAACTTAAATTTAATTCTCGAAAGACACCAAGTCGTACTGCCAAGAACATAGAACCATCAAGCTTTTGCAGAACACATAAAATATCATGAATAAATATTCCACACAACTCATAATCAATTAGCAAGTATTTTCATATAAAGATGAAGTAAACTAAACATGTAGACCCTCACGGATATAAGCACTCAACTCTCATGTGTTTAAAAGGGTAAGTGTTTCGCTCAAATTCATTCCAATTGAGATGTTCTACCATATGCTTGCATATCTTCTCATTCGCCACCACTTAGATCACATGCTTTACAAGAATCATAAGGACTTTTCAAAGGTTGTAATGTGACTTATGGTCAAGGTGGGAAATATTTGGGTAGGTGACTCAGGAGCCATTGAAACTAGTGGAGTAAAGATAAATAGACTTAACTCAAACGTATATATAAGACATGTAAACCAACCACTCTATATAATAGCTTCATCATTTTTGCATCTATCCCACACAAATCGAACTCTTTCTTGAGATGTAGGAAGAGTTATGAATATAGATCTTTTTCACATTAAAATCACTCTCTTTCATCACTTATTTTCTTTTTCTTTCTTTTCTTTTCTTTTTCTTCAATCATTCATTTTTTTTCTTCATCTTGTGTTTTTCTTGCACAATGTAAACTCCAATTTATACACCAATAATGGAACTCTCTGAAATGACATAGAAAATTTGTTCCGATTCACCAATAATAGCACTACAATAAATCTTGATACCCCCACACTTATTTTCTTGCATATTCACACTTCTCATGACATTCAACAATACTCCACTAGTTCTAAGGTTTGGGTAAAGATATTGTTTTTCCAGTTTAAAGCTTGTAATGTGAGTTTATACAAAGAAATGGCAATAAAGCTCAAAGGGACTCAACAATGGAAAATTCAATTACGGGGTCGGCTATTTGGCTAATGAAACTTATTTATGTAACAAAGATGGCCTTAATCATGTTCATGCGTGCATGTGTCAATGTGATCTTGAAGAGAATTAAGGCAAGTTTTAGAGAGACAAAACCATGGAAGAATATTACACATGAAAAAAATATAATGAGACTGTTATGGATGTATCAGTCTAAAGGCTCAAAAATCTCACCGACTTTTTGTCTACAAAATTTAGTTACTACCATCCTCAAAGAAAGTAACTGAACCA
Source organism: Fraxinus americana (assembly GCA_035079005.1). Lineage (NCBI taxonomy): Eukaryota > Viridiplantae > Streptophyta > Magnoliopsida > Lamiales > Oleaceae > Fraxinus > Fraxinus americana. The sequence goes on from CM068716.1 coordinate 16,210,573, forward strand.
ATTAACTCTAAGTTATAAGATTATTCATTCAATCATGTTATGAGTTCTTCAAAAACCTAATTAATTCTAGCAAATAGCATACACAACCCAAAACAATCATTTAACTCTCAATTCATTTTCATGAAAAATCATGCAAAGATTTGTGAAATTAAACTCGCTCAAAATTTAAATGCAATAAATCTAAATATCTAAATCTTCTCCCCCACACTTAAAACTTACATTGTCTCCAATGTAAGGTGAAATGCAAAGAAAAAGACAAAGATAACTAAAATATGAATGCGAAAAACAAAAAAATAAAAAATAAAAAATAAATAAAAAGATAAAGGAACGAACTCCCATTGGGTTGCCTCCCAGCAGCGCCTTTATTTATTGTCTTTGGCTCGACTTATTGCTTTCTTGTTTAGCTCGGGTCTATCATGGTTGACTTCGATCTTCTTTGCGGTGCACCAAATCCATTGGGAATGATAACTGGTAGTGTTCCTCCACCTCCATGGAATGTATACTTGTAGTGATTGGGCTGAAACTTCAAATCCGGAATGGAAATCTGCAAAACAAAGGATAAAGGTTTCTCATTAGAAACTGGCGGGACAAAACAAGAACTATTACCTGACTTTGGAAGATTATTTAATGCTGCCACAATTCTTTGTAACTCGGTGTTTAAGGTCAACTCCTCTTTTTCCTTTCCAAGATGCTCATTAATGACAGATCCTTATTCATTTTTACTAGCAAATTTGAAAAAATCATGTACTAATTGATCAATTACATCAATAAAATGAACATGATTATTAATACACGAATGTTTCATGGAATCATAGATATTAAGCTTAATGATCTTATCATCAAATTCCATGGTCAATGTACCATTATTAAAATCCATTTTAGTTTTAGATGTCCTTAAGAATGGTCTTCCTAACAAGATAGGGGTAGTATGATTACTATTGCCCATATCAAGCACATAAAAATCAGCAGGAAAAAACAAATCATCAATTTTCACAAGAATATCTTCAACCACCCCCTTAGGATGATCCCTCCATCGTTGGTTGTACGTGTTTGAATAGGAATCATAATTCATTTGTGGTTGTCCAGGAAAGCTACCGGCTACATTTACGTGTTCAATGGATTCTTCTTGAAGCGTTGGGCACATATCAGTTGGATGGCTTACCAATGAACAAATTCCACATGCTTTTGCTGTTTGCATAGTACCTGCAGCCATTTGGCGAACAAGAGTAGTTAGACTCACTATTTGTTGTTCAATGGATGAGACATTTACCTAGTTAACTTGTCTAGAAGGGGGATTGAATCTAGTGCCAAATTGTTGAGAGTTGGCTGCCATGTTTGCAATTAGGTTCCTTGCCCCTTCGGGAGTTTTATCAACCAAAGCTCCTCCACTTGCGGCGTCAATCATGCTCCTTTCTCTGGGTAAAAGACCTTCATAGAAGTATTGGATGAGAAGTTGTTCACTGATTTGATGATGGGGACAACTTGCACACAATTTCTTGAACCGCTCCCAATACTCATGTAAAGATTCCCTATGATCTTGTCTGATACCACAAATTTCTTTTCTAATATTTGTTGCCCTCGAAGCTGGAAAGTATTTTTCCAAGAACAACCTCTTCATTCCATCCCATGTAGTAATGCTTCCCGATGGTAGATAATAGAGCCAATCCTTAGCCGAATCCTTCAGAGAAAATGGAAAGGCTCTCAGCTTAATCTGTTCTTCAGTAATTCCCGTGGGTTTCATACTCGTGCAGACCACATGAAATTCTTTCAGATGTTTATGAGGATCTTCACCTGCAAGACCATGAAAAGTGGGCAGAAGGTGTATTAATCCTGATTTAAACTCAAATGTAGTAGTAGCATCTAAAATAGGAAAAGTTATGCATAAAGGTTGTTGATTCAATGTAGGTGCTGCAAGCTCCTTCAAAGTCCTATTTTCGGCCATGGTTCCTTCTCCTTCAAACTCAAAATCACTTGCAAATGGGATGTTGGGATTGAGATTGCTTTCTTCAAGATTCTGTCGTATGTCACTCTTAATCTGCGCAAAGTTCTCTCAATTTCTGGATTGTACTGCAAATCACTTTGATTAGAGAACGAGTTGTGGATATAAACAAAAAGAACAAATGAAAAATAAATTAAAAAGAAACTAGATTAAGGAAAACAAAATAAATTTCTATGCTAAAATTCCTAAAAATAATAAAAGCCTAAAAATCCTAGAAAATTACGAATTTTTTTTTAAAAATAAAACGAAACAAATAACTAAAGAAGTACAAAAATAAATTAGCACCACTCCCCGGCAACGGCGCCAAAATTTGGTGTGCTGTCGTAGGCACCCAAAAATAGTCCTTAAACCTCTAAAACTAATGTAGTAATGGAAGTAAGGGTCGATCCCACGAAGAGTGTGTAATTCAATATTTATGCTTCGTACAATGATTGGGGGGATTTTGTATTTAAACAATTGTTGCTTATTCAGAACGGATTACAGATCATTTCATCTGCAACTTATCTTCTTTTTTTTCCTTTCTATATTGAATCTAGCAAAAACAAAAAAAAAAAAAAATTCCCAAAAATCAGAAAATCAGATTACCAGAAACCAGGATAGTGACTTGGCTCACTGGATGCTCGACGAAATGTCGGAATGAATGAAAATTGAAGAGATGTTGTTCCTCTTCATCGAAATTGAAATGAAAATGGAGATAGAACCTGCAAGGAATGGCAGGCTTCTAGGATTGATTTTATCTTCTAAGTGATGAAGATTTTGAATGAAGATTTTGAAGAAATTCCTTCTCAAAAGGAGAAGGAAGATTAACCGAAAAAAGAAGGCAGACAAAGTGTCTGTGAGAATGATGATTTATTCCCAGAGAGGGAATCAAAACGAAATTGAAGAAAAATTCTGCTAGAATGGCAGCTTTACTGAAACGAAATTGAAGAGGATCCTGCTGGAATGGCAGCTTCTCAGTTCTTCAGAAAACGGATTGTTTTTATCTTCAGAAACTGATGAAAGGGATGAAGATTTTTGAAGATATTCCTTCAAATGAGAAGGAAGATTTTGCCGAAGAAAAGGAAGACAAGATGTCTCCTGACAAAAACTCCATTAGCTCAAACTGAAATGAGCTTTAAACCACAAATGGAATTGAAGAAAAAAAATTGAAGATGATTTGAAACAAGATGCTCCTTGATTGCATCTCTACTCTCTTCCTCTATGGTTCAAGATGTTCCATCTTGAGGGGGGAGTGTTGGAATATTAATCTCCACTTACCAATACCAGCAAGACCATCTGATCAGGAATTAAGCACAGAAAACCAGTTCACTTCAGTTCACCAGCAAACCCGAGTTCCACCAGCTTACCAGATTACTAGCAAACAAAACGTGCACCAGCAGCCTCTCCAGTTAACTCATCCTCTCCAGTAGCTCCAGTTTCTTCTCACTAGATTCTAGCTTATTCTAAATTGTTCTTATGTTTGTTATCTTGTTAGTTTGTTAATTAGTTTGTTAGCTAGTTTCTTCTATAAATAGAATAGGTTGCAATGCACTTTTCTTAAGCATGAATGAATGAAGTTTCATCATCTTCCCTGCTGGAAATTATAGAACGAAAATGACAGAAGAAAAACAGAGGATAGGACCTGCTGAAGAATAACAGCAGGGAAGATGATGAAACTTCATTCATTCATACTTAAGGAAAATACAATGTAATGTATTCTATTTATAGAGGAAGCTAGCTAACCAATTACTAACAAACTAACAAGATAACTAACTAAAGAAGCAACTAGAATATGCTAGAATAACAAAGCTGAATTCTGGTGAACTGAACACGTGAAACTTGCTGGTGAACTGGAGTGAACACTTTGCTGAACTGGAGGCTGGGAGTGGGAACACGTCTGGTGACTGAAGGTTTGCTGGTGCACGTTTGCTTTGCTGGTGTTGGCTGGTTAATATTCCAACACTCCCCCCTCAAGATGGAACATCTTGAACCATAAGAGAAGGAGAGTAGAGATGCAATCAAGGAGCATCTTGTTTTAAATCATCTTCAAAAATCTTCATCCTTCCTTATCTCTTGAGAAGGAAAATCTTCAAAACCTTTCTTCAAAATCTTCATATCTTCATTCTGAAGATAAAATCAATCATGAAGATCTGAGAATCTTACCATTCTAGCAGGTCCAGTCTTCAAATTCTGGTTTCAATTCCCTGTCTGGGAATTTTCAGTCATTCCGACATTTCGTCGAACATCTAGTGAGCAAAGCCACTAATCTTCAATTTTCGGGTTTCAATTCCCTATCTGGGAATTTTCAGTCATGCCGACATTTCGTCGAACATCTAGTGAGCAAAGTCACTATTTCATTTTTCTAGTAATTCTGTCTTTGTGGTTTCTGAATTTTTTCGTTTTTTTTTATTTTTTATTTTTGATAGATTCAACATAGAAAAGAAAGAGAAGAAGATGAAATTACAAATGGCAGGATCTAAACCCGCTCTGAATAAGCAAGAATCTGGTGGCTGAGTTGATGAATTGATGACTGGTTAATACTGGTGATTCTGTGTTGCTGATCAGCTGGTATTTATTTTTATTTTTTTGATAGATTCAATTGAGAAAAGGAAGGATCAAACCTGCTCTGATACCATGATAAAATCAAGGATTAAATTCAGATTTAGGCTGGAAATTATAGAACGAAAATGACAGAAGAAAAACAGAGGATAGGACCTGCTGAAGAATAACAGCAGGGAAGATGATGAAACTTCATTCATTCATGCTTAAGGAAATACAATGTAATGTATTCTATTTATAGAGGAAGCTAACTAACCAATTACCTACAAACTAACAAGATAACTAACTAAAGAAGCAACTAGAATATGCTAGAATAACAAAGCTGAATTCTGGTGAACTGAACACGTGAAACTTGCTGGTAAACTGGAGTGAACACTTTGCTGAACTGGAGGCTGGGAGTGGGAACACGTCTGGTGACTGAAGGTTTGCTGGTGCACGTTTGCTTTACTTTGCTGGTGTTGGCTGGTTAATATTTTTGTTGATATTACTAGGGCTGAGGAAGATGCTCTTAAGGAAGAGATCATATATGACAGATCTAAAAATCCAAATGATAGAAAGGAAGTGAACAAGGCTTATGCCAAACTCAACCGTTTACTCTCTAAGGAGGAAGCATATTGGAAACAAAAAGCTGGGATTAAATGGCTGAAGTGATAACAACTCGAAGTTTTTTCACGCTTGGGTTAGGAAGAAATGTGCTAAAAATAATATCACTTCGATTACCAGGGAAGGGGTTATACTGAAAGAGCCTAGGGAAATCCAAACCTCTGCTGTGGATTATTTTGAAAGGATCTTGACCAGAGAATCTACTGGCAACTGTGACAAAATACTGGATAATATCCCCCAACTGGTAACTCAGTCTGATAACGATTTATTAAACAGGGCACCTGACATTGAGGAAATTAAAGAGGTGGTTTTCAGCATTAATAAAGAAAGTGCAGCTGGCCCTGATGGATACTCCAGCTTATTTTATCAGTACAGTTGGGAAATTATCAAGCTAGACCTGTTGGATGCAATTCAGGATTTCTTCAATGGAAGGGTTATACCCACTGGTATCACCTCAACCTCTATTATCCTTATTCCTAAAAAGGCAGAGGCCAAGGAATGGAAGGATTTTAGACATATAAGTTTGTGCAATGTGATTAATAAAATCCTCACCAAGGTTATGTCTTCTAGACTTAATAAAATTCTGCCTAGAATTATTTCAGCTTCCCAAAGTGGATTTACCCCAAGAAGGGATATAGGAGACAACATTTTACTGGTACAGGAACTTATCCAAAATATTGACAGAAAAACTAGAGGTGGAAATGCAGTTTTAAAATTGGATATGGCTAAGGCATATGATAGGGTTGATTGGGAATTTCTATTCAAAGTGATGGAGAAATTTGGATTCAATCAAGATTGGATTGATAAAATCAAAAGGAGTATCAATAATTGCGGTTTTTCTATTCTGATCAATGGTGAGCTTAAGGGCTATTTTAAATCAACTAGAGGGCTGAGACAAGGAGATCCAATCTCTCCTTCTCTCTTTATTATCCTGGTCGAGTGTCTGTCGAGAGGGCTGGATTACCTTTTCTACAATAACGTTGATCTTCAGTTCAGATATGGAGGAAGAATTCCAGTATCTCATTTGGCTTTTGCAGATGACATAGTTATATTTACAAATGGCCAAAAATCTTCATTGAATAAAATAATGAAGTTTATCAGTCATTACACTGAAAGTTCTGGGCAGGCTATAAACTGCAATAAAAGCTCGTTCTATACTAGAAGGGAAATCCACAGAAACGTGATAGCTGAGAATACTGGATTTCAATATCTACCATTGCCAATGATCTACCTTGGTGTTCCACTATACAAAGGGCATAAGAGGGCAGTTTTATTTGAAGAGCTAATCAGCAAAATTAAACGCAAAATTTTGGGTTGGGAGCATAGATGGTTATCTGCAGGAGGTAGGATTTCACTCATTAATCATGTATTGAGTTCCATGCCAATCCACTTACTTCAAATACTTGACCCGCCACAATGTGCGATCAACAAAATCTCCAGATTATTTACTAGCTTCATATGGGGTGACTCTAGCCAAAACAAGAAAATACATTGGGCGTCCTGGGATAAAATTTGTTACCCTATTGAAGAAGGGGGTATTGGTTGTAAATCTATTTCAGATCTAAACCTCGCGTTTGACTGCAAACTTTGGTGGAAGTTTAGAGAACAAAAATCACTCTGGAGTCAAGTCTTGTTAGCAAAGTATTACAGGAACAATCATGCTAGTGCTGTCAATCACAGATCAATAGATTCTGGAGTTTGGAATAGAATGCTGAAAGCCAAAAACATTGCAGAACCATATATTGCTTGGAGAATTGGGGAAGGTAAAATAAACATCAAGTTCGATATTTGGCTTAAGTCAGGATCTATTCAAGGAAGATTGACACAGGACTTGCCTTAAGACAAATTGGTTAGGGACTTCAGAAACAGTAACAGATGGGATACTACCTTACTGAATTCCATTTTACCTGCTGAAGTAGTAAATGAAATAGTCAAGATCCCAGACACCAAGCTACCTGATAAGATGTTCTGGATTCCCAACTCATCTGGGGAGTTTTCCATCTCCTCGTGTATTAATCTGTTCAGGCAGGGTAAGTCAACTCAACTGGCCTATAAACATATTTGGGATAAAAGCATTCCCAAAAAAATCAGCTTTTTAATTTGGAGGCTGTGGCATAATTGGTTACCAGTAGATGATATTATTCAGAAAAATTTGCTATACAATTAGCCTCCAAATGTCAGTGTTGCTGCAATTCAGAAAGCATTAATCATGTATTCTTGGATGGTAGAATTGCTAAGGAGGTTTGGTCACATTTTTCCAGGGTTATGAATGTGCAAGAGGGTAGATGCGATAATCCCAGAAATTCACTTATGCACTGGTTCCTTCAAAAGAAAGCTAAACCGGGGGAAATAGGAAATGTTGTTCCACTGGTTATCATTTGGTTCATATGGCTGGCCAGAAACAACGTGAAGCACAAACAATATGCTATCAAGGCTGACAGGATTATTAAGCAAGTATATACCCTGATCAATGCACTCATGAGGGCAGGTAGGTTACAACTGGCTGGGAGGTTCAAGCAAAAAAGACCCACAAAGCAGCTTAAGTGGTTAAAACCCGAGGTAGGGTGGTATAAACTTAATACGGATGGATCTATGAAGGATGAATCCCGCATCGCAGGGGGGGGATACTGAGGAATAGCTCGGGGAATCCAATATGGGGATTCTATGATTATTATGGTGAAGGTTCGATTTTGGAAGCTGAGCTTAAAGCTATGGAAACGGGGCTGAAACTGTGTTGGTCACAGGGAATCAGGAAAGTTTGGGTGGAAACTGATTCTAAGAGGCTATCGGTTTAGTTATGCATAACAATGGTCCATGGGGAGTTCAATACAATTTGCAATCCATTAGATGGCTGTTGGAGAAGCTGGAGAACAAACTTACGCATACTTGGAGGGAGGGTAATCAAGCGGCAGATTGGTTTGCATCCAAAGGGTATGATGACAGGAAGTTCAAGGTTATTAAGGCAAATGAGTTCTTGGGTAGAATCAAAGGCATAGTGAGGTTAGATAGAATTGGCATGGCTAGTATCAGATTAGTCAAATAGAGTGTTCTTATATTTGTTTCTAATTTTGCTGCTAGTAAGGTTTTCATTAGTAGTAGGATTGAGTGGTTGTTATTTTCGTAGAGGTAAGGTTTTTGTCCCCCTCTTTACATTGTATTAGTTTTTTCATGAATAAATGCATATCCTACGGCTTGGATTTTCAAGCTAGGATATTTTACTTTAAAAAAAAAAAGTTAAAGGTAGATCATTTATTGTCCTAGTAATTAGTGAATGATAATTATACACTTGTAGCCCTAATTATTATTACCATTGTATTCCTAATTCTTCCATATAAATATGGGGCTCCGGTTCACAATAAAACACACAAAAATCTATTGACTTCTTCTCTGTCCTTTTTTTTTTCTCTCTATTTTATGAAAAGTTATCAATGCCAATTTTTTTATTTAAAAGCACAAATTAAATTACTCTATTTCTTTACGTGTCCATTCATCTACATATATATTTATATGTGTCCATGTAAAGAAATCAACAAATTTTTCCTCGATATTTGTTCTTCTGGGAATCAACAATTTCTTTCTGCAAACAATATTTTCATGATGTCAATCAATGCTGCAATCAATTGCACAATGGGCATGATGCCCAATCAATTGCACGTATTTATTGACATATTTTTATGTTTCCATTTTTTGTGCATCTATGAATAAATCATTACTCAACATCACATATCTGTACGAATTAATGCTTCTGCACATATTAATTGTGAATGCATATCTGTCTTATTATTATTATTATTATTATTATTATTATTATTATTATTATTATTATTATTATTATTATTATTATTATTATTATTATTATTATTATTATTATTATATTTTTTGCTTTTTGTTTATCGTTCGATTAATTATCCTGTTTTTATTTTTTTAGTATGTAGTATAATTTATGAATTTGGCACTCATATATCTGTCTATTAAAAGATATTGTTCTTGAAGTAGCGCACTATTATTTACATATATTTTAGTTAGATTTTACTTGCTTTCAGAGAACATAATTAAATACGATCCAACATAAATTATATTTTTACTCTTGAAGAGTAAATTCTTATACAATTTATTATTTTAGATATATGTTATTGTTCCTAAAGGGCATAATATTATAATTTTTAATATTCAAAAAGAATATTGACATATTACTCTTGAAAAAATAATAGTAAAATACAACGAGCTTTTGAAGTGGAACATGTTTCCAAGAATATATCATTTTGAATTAATATTTATCCCTGAAAGAAAATATATAACTCATGTCATGTTGACATTGACTACTTGATTAGTTATTAAGTGAATTAATTACATTTTTCGAAATGAATTGTATTTTCTTCTACTTGATTGTGTAGTTACCCAAGTGACAAACATAAAAAAATTTGAGTTTGTTAATATCAACATATTTGGCAAAAATTACGTGTCATGAGTCCTCGATACTGAGGTTCACCTTGTCTCAAATGGTATAGGGGAGAGAATAAAAGAAGAAATCCAAGAATTCTTGTAGGATGGTGCAAAAGCATATATCTTCCTTCGTCACATCTTCAGATGGATTGAAAATCGAATACCTCATTATAAAGGATCCATAGGTTTTTTGAGAAAAATTAACTGAATTATTTGACTACCAAAAAAATCTAGTCCTTCCGAAAGCCTACTATGAATTGATGCATCTTCTTTTGCAAGATTGTTTAGAGTATATTCAAAATCGACTTTGTGTGGAGAAAAAATACCGATGAAGATATGTTGGATAAAACTTTTTACATCTTTCATACATCGAATGTTCTCTTATAGCACCAATACAGTGAACATATATTTGCCTGCTTGTAGCTGAACAAAATAATGAATTGCTGATGAAAAATTATGGATTACGTCCAACTAGTTCTATACCTTGCCTGAAGCAAATGGTATTCCATTTTCTGAAGCAAATATAATATCAAGACAAGGATGTGGAAGTACACATGGACACAAGTTTCGATGTGGACACAAACATGGGAGAAACCATGGATGAAATAATCAACAAGACTATTAGTAACAAGGCAACTATTTCAAAAAGGTACAAAACAAAACGAAAGTAGCGTATCCAAAAAAGTGCACGAAAAAAGTTGTTTTAGATATGAAATGAGAAAGGATTGGGCACATACTCATTGTACAGTAAAACATCTTATGAATCTCTACCAAAAATCAATCAAGAGAAGAAAAAGTGGAGATAAAGTTCGTTGATTATGATGGTCCAATTGATGTCTCACTTGGACGTTTTGATTTTATTGCTGACCCAAATGGCAATGTCGGTCATTTGATCGGAGGGGGTATGCTCGATAATAATGATTAGTTTATTTTTCAGTATCTTAGTAGTTTATTTTGATTTAGAAGTTAATTTGAAGTATGATTTTCTTATTTTCCTTTATGTTTAAGACATTACATTGTTACACTATTTCTAATTATTAAAATATTGCTTAACTCTTGATTATAAAATTAAATTTTCAAAATATTTATTTTGTCATGTTTATAAATTCAGGATGAATTATCAAGATACATGTTTAATTGATAGTCCAACTACGTACACTATTTTCAAGACAAAAAATATTTTTTGAACTTAACATTAGCAGAAAATAATATTAATATGATATTTGGTTATCAAATACCACCGAAGGCTCCGAAGAGTTTGTATTATTTTATCAAATAACTATGCAACTTCATTCAAAAGCAATTTACTAAATTTTAAAAATATCCAATGTAATGGAAATCACATTAAAATGATGTAAGAAAATAATATACAATATGTTTGCTTAATTTCTTTTGTATCTAATTAGAAGCAGATACAAGAAAAACTTCATGCAATCCCTTCAGCATGTTTATACAATCAAAAAAATGATTGTATCAAACATTATCGTGAACTTGAAGTTCGTTGATACAAAAAGTTTTATACTTTGGAATGATCGACTTGGATATTCATGAGCTATAATAATTTGTCGAATAATAAAAAACTCACATGGACATCCTCTAAAGAATCAAAAGATTTTTTTTTTATCTAATGATTATCCATGTGCTGCTTGTTCACAATACACGTTAGTCATTGGACCTTTGACTACAATGGTTAATGTTGAATCTCCAAATTTCGTGGAAAGATTCATGGAGATATATGTGGGCCAATACACCTACAAACCATTTATTATTTTATGATATTAATTGATTCTTCTGCTAGATGGTCACATGTTTACTTACTTTCAACTAGAAATGTAACTTTTACAAAACTACTTGCCCAAATCATAAACTTACCAGCTCAAATTCTCAATCAAGACAATTCTTCTTGATAATGTTGGAGAATTTAAAATACAAGTATTCGATGATTATTGTATGTCAATAGAGATTGTTATTGAACATTCAGTTGGATGTGTCCATATACAAAATAGTTTAGCGAAATCGTTTATTAAATGTCAACAACTTATTGCAAGACCATTACTTATGAAAACAAAATTGATAGCTTCTATTTGGGATCATTGGTTTATATAAGACTAACTGTGTATTATCAATATTTACCTTTGTAACTTGCATTTGGTAATGAACCATATATTTCTCACTTACGGGTTTTTGGTTGTGCTATCAAAGTCCCTATTTTATCCCCCAAAAAGTACTAAAATGGGTCCTTAATGAAGACTTGGGATATATGTTGATTTTAGTTCACCATTTATTATTAAGTATGTTGAACCTATAACGGGTGATGTTTTGTAATGCAAGTTTTACAAATTGTTATTTTGATTAAATGAATTTCCCAATTTTTGGAGGGGCAAAACTAAATCCTGAAAAATAAGGCAAGCAACAGGTTGAAAAAATCTTTCACTTGCAAAGAGTTGTAAAGCAATTATCTGATATATTTGCTGACACAATAAAAGTGACAAAGTCATTTATACCAGCAGAAAATATTCCAATAAAAATTGATGTCCTTGAGGATAATTTGCTGTAGCAAATGAATCTCAAATACACCAGAAGCATTATCAACCAGTTAGTTTAAAAGACCTTGTACCACAAAAAGGAAAAGTAGAATAGAAAAATCAATAAAAAAAACTTTGAAAGAAGTAATACTAGAAAAGAATAATCAATCAGATGTTAAAAATATGGTTCCTGCAGAACCATAAGTTCCCAAAAATAATGAGATTTCAATAAATTATTTGTTATCTCATAAAATATGGTAACAAAATTGTTATAGACAATATTTTCGCCTTTAAATTAACTCTTGAAATTATGCAAAATGAAAATTTTGAACCACTGTTAAATACTTTCACCATAGAAATATTGAGTCAAAATGGAAAGAAACCATACGGGTGGAGTTGAATTCCTTAGAGAAACGAAAATTGTTTGGACCTTTAGGATACAAGTGGATTTTTGTAAGGAAGAGTGATGAAAATAATGAAATTATAAGATACAAAACCCGATTCGAAGCTAAATGTTTATTTCAAAGGCTAAGAATTAATTATGTGGAAACATATTTTCGTGTAATGGATACCATTACTTTTAAATTCTTAATTAGTTTGACTATATCATAAAGGCTCAACATGGAACTTATGAATGTAGTAACTACCTATCTATATGGTTTACTTGATAGTGACATATATATAAAATTCCAGAAGGACTTAAAGTGCTGGATCAAATGATACATGCTGGAGAACTATGTTCTCAATTAAACTACAAAGATCATTATATGGATTGAAATAATGCGGATGTATGTAGTATAATTGTCTTAGCGAATATTTGTTAAAAGAGGGTCATAAAAATGACGACATCTACCCATGTGTTTTATAAAGAAAACAAATAATTTAAATAATTTAAATTGTGACAGTTTATTTTAATAATTTAAATTTAATTTTAACTTCTAAATAGCCCAACAAAACTACATTTTATTTGAAAAATGAATTTGAGATAAAATATTTAGGAAAAACCAAATTTTGTCTTTGTTTGCAAAGTGAACATTTTCTAGAAGAATTATTTGTTCATTAATCTTCGTATACAAAAAGTCTTAAAACATTTTTATATAAATAAAGCACATCTATTGGCATCACATATGGCTGTTCGATCACTTGATGTGAAAAAATATCCATTTTGTCCACTTGAAAATGGAGAAAATGTTATTGGTCCTAAAGTATCACATATTAATGCAATTGGAGTATTAACCTATCTTGCAAATTGTACTCGACCCGACATAGTTTTTCTGTAAATTTTCTTGGAAGATATAGCTCTACACGAACTCATAGACATTGGAATGGTGTTAAACATATTTTTGGTTACCGAAAAGGTACTATTGATTTGGGATTATTTTATCCTCAAAGGTTGTGATCTACTTTAGTGAGATATGCATGAAGATTATAACTCTGATTCATATAAAGCTAAATTAGAAACAGGATATGTGTTTACACGTGGAGGAACAATATCATGGAGATCCGTAAAGTAAACCTGGACAACAACATTTTCAAATCATTCTAAAATTATTGCAATTCATGAGTCAATCGAGAATATGTGTGGCTGAGAAACATGGCCTATCATTTCCAAGGATCTTGCAGATTAACTTCAACAAAAGATAGTCCAACATTTTTGTATGAATATAGTGCAGTTTGTATCGCACAATTCACATGAGGCTATATCAAAGGAGACATGACAAAGTATATTTCTCCAAAATTATTGTATACGCATAAGTTTCAGAAGACTGGTGATATCGATGTTCAACAAATTTACTCAAGTGACAATGTGGCTAATTTATTCACAAAAGCACTACTGACATCTACATTCAAGAAATTGATTTACGAGATTGGAATGCATCAATTCAAAGATTTTTTGTGATCAATGTTAGGGAGAGTAGTGTACACTTTTTTCTTCGCTTAAGTTTTGTCCCACTTTTTTTCTTGATAAGGTTTTAATGAGGCACATTTGTTTTTAATATTCCAAAATATCTGTACTCTTTTTCATTTGATTGATATTTTGTCTCGTTATTTTTGTCAAAATAACAATGAAATTATCGAGCATACCACCTCTGATCAAATGATCAATATTTCCATTTAGATCAGCAAACAAATTAGAGACATCCAAGTAAGCCACATCAATTAAATCATCGTAATAAGTGAAATTTGTCTCCACTTTTTCTTTCCCTTGATTGATATTTGATAGAGATCCATAAGATGTTTTGCTATACGCAGGTACTTGTCTAATGTCATTTCATTCCACATCTAAAGCAACTTTCTTCGTCTCTTTTTTGGATATGCTACTTTTGTTTGCTTTATTCCTTTTGAAATTGTGACATTGTTACTGATAGTTTTATTGATTATTACATCCATGGTTTCTCCCACGTTCAAATCCTTGTCCATATCCATGTCCTTGTCTTGATATTGCATTTGCTTAAGGTAATAGAGTACCATTTACTTCAGGAATGGTACAAAACCAGTTGGACATAACCCATGATTGTTTATCAATTATTCATTATTTTGTTCAGCTACAAATAGGCAAAATATGAGTTCTAAGTACTTTTTGAAACCAAGCTCACAATATTGCTATTGTAAGGCATGAAAGGTGGAAAAATATTTCTTCAACATATCTTCATCTGTGATTTTTCTCTACACAAAATCAATTTTGAACATATTCTAAATAGATCAAAATTGAACTCACTGACGATTTTAAAATCTTGCAAGTTAAGATACATCGATTCATAGCGGGCTTTGGAAATGACTACAGTTTTTTAGGGGTCAAATCTTTCAATCAATTATTTTTTTCCAAAAAACCTGTGGATCCTTCGAAGTGAGGTATTCGATTTTTAATTCATCATGAAGATGGTGACGAAAGAAGAAAAGTGCTTTTGCAAGATTATGCAGAGAATGATTTTCTTTTTTTTATTGTTTCTCCCAGGCCATTTGAGAAAAGGTAAACCTTAGCATTGACGACTCATGACACAATTTTTGCTAAACATGTCGAGTGCAATAAATTCAAGTTATGCGATGTTTGCCATTTGAGTAACTATTTAATCAAGCAAAAGAAAAAATAATTAATTTCAAAGAATATGATTAAAAATTGTATAATCACATAATAACTAATCAAGTAGTCAATGTCTGTACGAGATATATGTTTTCATTCCTGGATAAAAACTAATTTAAAATGATATATTCTTTGAAACATGTGCTGCTTTGGAGTACATTGTATTTTACTATTACTTCAAGAGCAATATGTCTGTATTCCAGAAGGATATTCAAAATTATAATATTATGCTCTTCTAGAGTAATAAAATATTATTCTTTAAAATAATAAATTGTATAAGAATTTGCTCTTCAGAGTAAAAGCATAATTTATGTTAGAGATTGTATTTAATTATTCTCTTCGCGAATAAGTAAAATATAACAAGAATATATGCAAATAATAATAAGGGTGATTGGCGCAAAACATCCATACCTTTGAAGGTTTTTGTGGAAAACATCCATATCTTTCGTTTTTTAGCTCAGAACGTCCATACATTTCACATTCTTTGCGCTGAACGTCCTTTTTACCAATTTTTAACATAAAATGACCATTATACCCTCCTATATAAATAAAACAAAAAAAGAAAAGAAAAATAAAGAATAAATTGCAATATACTCCTAAACTTTTTAAAAAATGCAATCAGTCCAAAAAAGTGGTATCTTTTTGCCTTTTTTCAGCCCAAATGCGTCCAAATTTCAACAGCCTCTGGCCACCCAAGCCGCCGGACGTTGACACCGGTCAACAGCCATCAAATTCCCCCTTCAATTACTACCCAACCACTCCCAATTTCATCAACTGTAGTGGTCGGAATTAATGCTGAAAGTTCACTATCCTCAAATCTAAAAATCGTCGGAAATTAGATTCTAGCCACCCTCATGATCGAAACTTACCTCTTATCAATTGCCTATCACCAAATGACCACACCCATGCCAACAATTTACAACAAACATCAACAAAAAAAATTAATTTCATGCCAAATTCTTTGCCAGTCGCGACACAGCCTGCAAACTTCTCAAATTTCGACGCTGTCCGGAACACCCATGGTCACGGACCACCTGGGCTAGGTCCCTCTTCACCAGGCGCACCTAGCCCAACCATGGGTCTAGGTCAATTTCGATCTGAAGCCGTTCAATTCATGGGAGAAATACTGTGTTTCAAAAATTGTAATTAGATTTCGACTTGAAGTTCTAACAAATCCAGGCAAAATTGTGGAAGACTCATGGGTGGAATGGCTTCGCCATGATGAAAGGGTGCTGAATAGAGTGGTGTGCAACCATGGGTCAAAGGGACAACGTCGGAATCAGCCAAGTTCAGTGTGCGGCATGATAGTCGCGACCGCGTTATTTTCAGTTTCAAATTTAACCTGTTGGATAAGTGTTTTGGATTAATTGCCCACATAGTCGTCTGGGTATGAGCAACCAGATGGTGGTGGTCCGCGATTCGTTGATGGCCGGAGGTGCGACTTCTAGCAATTTGTCAATTTTTCGATTAGCTGATTTTGCTTGCTGATTTCTGCCGGATTATTGGATGATATGGGGAATTCTTGGGATGGAATTGTAGAGGGTGTTGAGGAGATTGTGTTGCTACCAATGTCCGGAGGTTGTGGCGGTGGAGAAGAGTAGATGTGGTCATCAGGTGGCGGAGGGAGGTGGAGGAGAAGAGAGAGAGTGTTTTTGTTATTTTAATATTTTCATAAGTTTTGGACTAATTTGCATTTTAAAAAAAGGTTTAGGACCAGATTGCAATTTATTCTTTATTTTTCTTTTCTTTTCTTTTTTATTTATTTATATAGGAGGGTATGTTGGTCATTTTATGTTAAAAATTGGTGAAAAGGACGTTCAGCCAAAGAATGTGAAATGTAGGAACGTTCTGCGCCAAAAAAGAAAGATAATGACGTTTTCCACAAAAACCTTCGAAGGTAGGGACGTGTTGTGCCAATTACCCTAATTATAATGTGCCTGGAGCCGGTTCCTGCTGCCAAGACCAAGTTTCAAGGGTTACCTTTCTTCTTAGCACAGAAAGGAACACCGTGCAACAGTAGTCTGCTCCGCTAGACTACCTTCCGCCTTCTCTCGGTCGTTTCGGGACGAAAGGAAATTTGATTACAATTTAAAAAAAGTTTGCAACATGAAATTGAAATGCATTGAACATAACTTGATCATTGATTGCTTGAAAGCTAGAAATTACAATAGACGAAAGCATGAAATTACAATGGTTAGTGCGGGGGTGAACACTAGAAAGTTTGAAAGATGTTTGAAAGACTAATATCCCTTATAATAGACTTAATAACAAAAACCCAACTAACAGGAGTAGACATTTAAAGTCTCTAGAATCATACTAAAATTTTCTGACTTTCAACTATTTTACAATTGAAATAAAATATTTACAATGTGCGGTCGAAGTTGGGCAAACTGCGGCTGCGATTGGGTCACTGGGCTTAAGTAAAGCTGCGCTCCGTGACATTCTCTCCCATTTATTTTTGCAACATCCTCGGAGCCCTTAATGAACGATATATGCTTGATGGTTTGAAGGCTTCAAGGTCTTTTCATTTGCCCAATTATTCTCCTCGCTGTTGCATTCACTCCATTTGACCAAGTACTCTTGAAGGTAGTTCCTAGAAACTCGAGTAGTTCGATGGCCAAGAATCTCTTTAGTATGAGGGAGTAACGGTTGCTGGCTAGTAGTAATGTCGAAAGAACTCTTATTGGGAGAAGAGCTCTTTTGAGCATTGAAACACATCCAAGCCCCATCCAGGAGTTTTACCCAAATTTTCTGCGAAGCGGAGATAAAGTGCCGAAAATAGTCTTCCATCATAACATTGAAGTGCTCCATCTATCCGTCAGATTGTGGATGAAAAATCAAGCCCATGCTCAAAGTTGAACCAAGAAGTTTGAACAACTCGGTCCAAAGTATGCCAGTAAACCAAGAATCCCGATCACTGACGATGTTCTTAGGCAGTCCCCAGTATTTAATAATATGTTTGAAGAAGAGTTGAGCTATCTCTTCAAGTGATACATACTTGGGCGCTGTGGTGAAAGTTGTCTCTTTAGATAAGCCGTCTATCACGATGATGATAGTACCAAAGTCTTTAAGTTTTGGCAATCCACTAATGTAGTCCATCGACACGCTCCCGAATGGTCTGTTTGGGACGGAAAGGGGCTCCAGTAAGCCTACCTTTTTCTAATGATATGTTATATCTTGCTGACAATCAAGACAAGTTTTCACATAACTTGCATAATCGTCTTTGAGGCCAGTAGTATGTACATCGTAGTAGTACAAAAGTGCGCTCCACAGTAATCTCACTTCCCAACATTTCTCCCAACTGTTTTCGAGGCTCTTCAAACTCCGGCTGAGACATACGACATGGTGTCCTAGTGGGAAGTTTGGCACCCAAAACAGGTTTAATCTGATGATCAATTGCCCGCATTGGTGGCAATTTCTTTGGTAACTCTTTCGGCTTTATGTCCTCAAATTCCTTAAGAAGCCTTCTGACATGTTTTGAAATCGGACCAATCGTCTCTTCGATCTCCTCTAATCGAAGAGTGCACACAAATAAGGGCTCATTCCTCTTGAAACCCTTACTATATTGCATGGCTGAGATACCCCTCTCTATTGTTTTCCAAACTTGTGTGGGGATAATGTATGGTTTACTATCCATCATTATTAATGAGTCGGAATGCCGCGACACGGCTGTTCTTGTATCCCGAAGAAATTCCAATCCCAGAATGAGCTTGAAATCATCCATCTGAACTGCCGAGAAGTTCGTCCTTCTTTCGAATGGACCTACTTTGATCAATACAGATTTCGCTACTCCCGCTATTCGTTGAGCAGCGGAGTTGATTGCTTGAACTTTTCCCGTACCTTTCTCTAGACAAATCCTAGCCGCTCTAGTAGTTGTGGGTAACACCGGTAACTATTATAGCTCAGATTGGCTTCCCATTGATCTTTACATCAATGTACATTAGTCCTTTCGCCCTACAATTGTGAGCCTTCGGTTCTTCCATCTTAGGCTCTTTCGAGGGACCATATTTCCTTTTAGTAACTCGATGTGATAGTGTATTGCACCAATGGAAGAATGCAACTACATCCTCATCTTCTTCGAAGTCGGTCTCGCCATGACAGCTAGCTTGTGGGGTACCTTGTTTGATTTGGTTTCGCCACTTGCTAGTTGGCAATATGCATTCACCAACCGTTTTTGAGGACACTCCGCCACTTGATGGGGTCCTTCACTTAAAAAGCACTTTAATTTAGGACTGGCATCAGATCTACCCTCCTTTGCTTTTCCTTGGTTCCAATTGTTATTCTGACGGTTGCCTTAATAGGCTCCTCCCCGATTTTAAGAATAACGCTCTCCCTCATTTGAGTTCGAGCTGGGTCTATGAGGTCTATTTCCACCTCCAATAGACTGACTATTTCCCGAAGGTCGATCCTATCTCGATTCCAATTGATAGTCGCTCAAACATTCGGCATCTCCCATAGCTTCCTTAAATCAGTGACCTTCTGTCTCTGAAGTTTCGTGTTTGTCCATAGTTCCAACCCTTCTATAAAGGTGAACAACTTATCCTTTTCCGACATATCTCAAATATTCAGTATATGTCCTGAAAAGGCTTTCACATACTCCCTGATGGAGCTTGTGTGTTTCAGTTCTCGTAAGGCCCGACGTGCCTCATATTCCACATTCTTTGGAAAAAATCGAGATCTGATTGCTTCCTTGAGAAGATCCCAAGAATCTATTCGGACCCTGTTGGCTGAATATCAACATACTTCATCCGCCATCATAGTTTTGCATCTCCACCTAGATACATGGTAGCTGTTGTAACCTTTCTTGCTTCGTCTAGAATCAAAGCCGTAAGAAAGTATTGTTCCATATCGAACAAAAAGTTTTCAACTTCTTTAGTATCGCGTGCCCCACTGTAGGTACACGAATTTGGAATTCTGAGCCTATGCATAGACTCTTGTGCGATGGCTTGCCTATTGCCCACCACCTATTGAAGAACTAGTAACTAAGCTCTCAATACTCCCATCTCATCCTGCAGATCAGGTATAATAGCAACAGCTTCAGTCATTTCTGTGCAAGCCATTCGGATTTCACCCAGTTGGGTGTTTAATTCACGAATCTCCACCTCTGCTGCATCGACTATTTCATCGAGACTCTCCGTGGCATAGCACAACCTAGAAGTTGTCATCTCAAGCGCATCCACGTGCTATTTTGTGTTCCTCTTTTGAGGATCTACCACCTCCATGGTGTTCGATTCCATTGGATCTATAGCTTTCATATCGAGGGTCTTGAGCAGCAGCTCCGACCAACTTTCATGGGTTCCCTTTCTTCTTAGTACAGAAAGGGACACCGTGCGATAGTAGTATGCTCCGCTAGACTACCTTCTGCCTTTTCTCTATCGTTTCGGGATGAAATGAAATTTTATTACAATTTAAAGAAAGTTTGCAACATGAAATTGTAATGCATTGAATATAACTTGATCATTGATTGCTTGAAAGATAGAAATTACAATAGACGAAAGCAGGAAATTCCAATGGCTAGTGCGGGGAGCGAACACTAGAAAGCTTGAAAGATGTTTGCAAGTTTAATACCCCCTATAATAGACTTAGCAACAATAACCCAACTGACGAGAGTATACGTTTAAAATCTCTAGAATCATACTAAAATTTTCTAATTTCCAACTATTTTACAATTGAAATAAAATATTTACAATGTGCGGTCGAAGTTAGGCAAATTGCGGCTGCGATAGGTCACGGGGCTTAAGTAAAGCTGCGGTCCGTGACACAATGCTGCCACCAGCAAAATCACTAAGGAAAAACAACCCTCAAATCCAAGTTGGCTGCAGAGCCTTAGGCAACTACGCAGGTGAAGTTGAAGCCGATCCCCAAAATGAAGGATACAGAGAAGCAACCTGCCAGCCCAAAGCTAAAAAGAAGCAACATGCCGTGATGTCTCCGGTGAAGAAAGAAAACCTGCAAAGAAGGGGAAAGCTCCACAAGAATGCTGACTGTAATCACCACCCCGACCACGTTAATCCTAGCCACAGATACCCCATTACTCCCACAATTAACATATATGTACATATGTATATATTGCAATATCGACAACACAATTTCAATACTCATACCTTCATTTTTCGAACTATCTTTACACGGGAACAATCTACGTAGTCCGAGTAAAAGAGAAATTATTAAACAGTGAAAAAGAAGTCTCAATTTTTTTGTCTTCGAGGTGAATATTTATAGATCTTGTTTTTGTTTTTTAGCTTCATTTTATAGTTTTAATTTTCTTTGATTTAGTTATCAATTTCCCAAAATTGATTCAACTGTTCGGCGACCTTATGCTCTTCTTCTCCCTCCTTAAAGAGCTTCTTCTATGTACTTCTTGGTGGACCTCTTTAAAATGTTCTTCTTTTTTTTGCAAATTGCCACAAAAATGTAGACGTCATTTTTTGGATTCTCTCACTTTCAATTTCAGAATTTGATGATTTTTTTATAGATTCAATTGCATTTGATTTGATTTTTGGGAAATAAACCATATACTTGGGGAGAGACAAAGAAAAGTTAAGGATAAGAGTGGCAATGTGGTAATTTTATGATTTAGGGTTTAAAATTTTTTGGAAGCTACTTCTTAAATAAAATGGAAGATTTCAGACACCAATGAGTGAACATTTAGGGTAGCGGTAGGTGAAGAAGATGAAGTGGGATGGGACGGGACGGGACGGGGTGGGGTCAAATAATGTTTTAAAAGTTTGGTATTGTAGTTAGCATATATAAAAAAATTAGGTATAATTTACAAAAAGAAATTAAAAGTTCGGGAATGCAACTACAATTTCTCCTTTTAAATTTTGGCATTTTCTATTATTTTTAACATTTAAACTAATGGAATTGAATGTTAGGGGGTTTTCACACAAAAAGTTTCAAACAGAGACCTTTTTTGCTTTCTTCCATATGTTGGGGATATATCATACATCGTCAAGTATGTATGAGGTTTTCTGCTATTATGCCTATAAAAAATAAGAGTGTGATAATTAATTGAACGATAAACAAGAAGCAAAAAATTAAGATTGGTGTGCATTCATTATTAATTCGTGCAGATATGTGATGTTCACTAATGATTCATTTATAGATGCACACCAAATGGACGTAAAACTAAGTGAATATTTAAATACTTGCAATTGATTGTGTATAATGGAAATAGTGCAATTGATTGGAGCATTGATTGACATCATGAAAATATTGTATGCACAAGAAACTATTGATTTAAGAACAAATATTGAGGAAAAGCTATTGATTTCTTTACATGGACACATATAAATACATATGTACAAAAATGGACGTGCAAAGAAATAGAATAATTTAATTCATGCTTTTACCTAAAAAAAATAGAGAGAAATAGAGAGAAAAATGGTGAAGTCAATAGACTTGTATGTATTTTATTGAGGACTAGAGTTCCATATTTATAACGAAGAATTATGAATATAATGATAATATTAACTAGG
Organism: Fraxinus americana; assembly: GCA_035079005.1. NCBI lineage: Eukaryota > Viridiplantae > Streptophyta > Magnoliopsida > Lamiales > Oleaceae > Fraxinus > Fraxinus americana. The sequence continues at coordinate 16,233,241 of CM068716.1, forward strand.
GCTACATGGGTATAATTGCCATTCACTAATAATCATATTATTTACAACATTTCTGAAATTATTTGATTGGACGGATAAAAAAACCAAAAACAAAAACGTTGAACCCTAAACGCACATACCCCTAAAAAAACTTCCTATTATGACTATGACATCTATAATTCTGGAATTGTATTGCGATTAATTTTTTTGTGATTGTCCGTTAGGAATCTTAATTCAACTCGTCTTCTTTCTGTTTTGATCTCAAGAATTGATCTTGGATTGAGATGACTTGTCTTTCAGAACACAAATGATGTAGTTCGCAGCATGTCAATTGGATCTGTCCTCTCGAATTTTGTTAGTACTTTGTTTTTGACTTTATGTTTCACAAATTTTTCCACTATACTAAAGTTATGATTATTCACTTGAAAGTTTTGTATTAATTTGCAAATCCATTTCACGACAAAATGAGAATGAGTGTATTATTTGTAAGCGCTTGTATGGGAAATTTGGTAGGATGCTGATGGAATGAATTTCAATTTTATGTTATGTTGGAAATGAAGTACACTGGATGATCCGGATTTGGAACATTGGTTTAATTTTAGACTTTATCCATGTCTTGTTCAGGGTGGAAACCTACAATTTCATTGATTTTCATAGGAAAGTTGATTTATTAGTAACAATTAGTGACCACAATTCAATGCGACTTTATGACATCCCAAGTGCCATGTAAGACCGTTAGCTAGCCATAAAAACCAATGTAACCTTGTTGATTTCCTTTTCCCTGAAGGATTTTACCTTTAATGACTTGGTATAAAACTCAGGTTGCTGAAAACTACATATCACAAGAAGCACGTAGCTGATAGGATATGCTTTACCCACCACCAGAGTTTTGTTATATGTTCTTCAAGGCACAATTTGGATTCTGGTGGAGGTTAGTGGCTTTAGCCTTAAATTTATGATTTTGAAACTACAACATCCAAGTGCTGACATTTTTTCTCTTCGTATTCTTTTTGTTGCCAAAAATATTGCGGTATCTATCTATGTACAATAACAAGTGCCTTGATGACTTTAAGGGTCACAAAGAGAGAAGAGATCTCATGCCTTACTTGGTTTCTCTTCTATTGAGTGTTGATATTAGAAGAGAGAGATCGCTCCATAAGTAATTTTCTTCCTGTATTATTTACTAAGGTTGATCCGAAGATTTTTACTTCGATGCATTCATAATCGAGGGAAATCCGTTCATGCATTTTCATCTTATGCATTATAGTTTAAGGTGGTATATTCTTTGAGTTTGTTGGAAATACATTATATACTTGCCTTGCAAATTCTTAAGAAGTTTGTTTTCTTTAACTATTGGTTCTAGGAATTATTGCTTTTAAGTAGTACTAGGAGTCTCTGCAAATTTCTAACAAATTTTGACAGCATGGTTAAGGAAGATCATCTATTGTACTAGTTATAAGTGAATAACAATTATATCCTTGCAGTCTTAGTTATTATTATCATTGTATCTCTAATTCTACTCTGTAAAGATGGGAATCTAGTTCTCGATAAAATACAACAAGTTTATTGACTTCTTCATTCTTCTCTTTTTCTCTCTATTTTATAACATGTTATTAGTATGATTTTTTAGGTAAAAGCACAAATTAATTTTTTGTATTTCTTTACATGTCCATTCTTTTACATACATATTTATATGTGTCCATGTAAAGAAATCAACAGTTTTTCCTCGATATTTGTTCATTTGGGAATCAATAGTTTCTTCTACATACAATATTTTCATGATATAAATCAATGCTCCAATCAATTGCACGTGTTCAAATATTCACGTATTTTTACATTTTTATTTGGTGTCCTTCTATGAATGAATCATCAGTCAACATCAAATATCATTGCGATTTAATACTTGTGCACGAATTAATTGTGATTGCATATCTATCTTTTTTTTTTTTTTTTTTGCTTTTTGTTTATTGTTCGATTAATTATTGCATTCTTATTTTTTTTTTAATATGTAGTATAATTTATGAATTTGGTACTCTTATGTCTGTCTATTACAAATTATTATTTCTCCTGAAGAAGTATATTATTGTTTACATATATTCTAGTTAGATTTTACTTGTTCTCGAAGAACATAATTAAATACGATCTAACATAAATTATGATTTTACTTGTGAAGAGTAAATTCTTATACAATTTATTATTTTAAATAATATGTTATTGCTCCTGAAGAGAATGTTACTATAATTCTCAATATTTTAGAAGAACATTGGCATATTGCTCTTGAAAAATAATAGGAAAATACAACGTACTCACGAAGTAGTACATGTTTTGAAGAATATATCATTTTGAATTAGTATTTATCCCTGAAGGAAAATATATGACTCATGTCATGTTGACATTGACTACTTGATTAGTTATTAATTATTATGAGATTATACAATGTTTAATCATATTATTCGAAATTAATTGTATTTTCTTTTGCTTGATTGTGTAATTACTTAAATGGCAAACATAAAAAAATTTGAGTTTGTTGACATATCTGGCAAAAATTATTTGTCATGGGTCTTCGATGCTGAGGTCCACCTTGTGTTAAAGGGTATGGAAGAGATAATAAAAGAAGAAAACCAAGAATTCCTGCATGATTGTGCAAAAACACTTATCTTCCTTCGTCATCATCTTCATGATGGATTGAAAATTTAATACCTTATTGTGAAGAATCCACCGGTTCTTTGGAAAAAATTGTCTGAAAGATTTGACTACCATAAAACTATAGTCATTTCCAAAGCTTGCTATGAAATGATGCATCTTCGCTTGCAAGATTTTAAAATTGTTAGTGAGTACAATTCTGAATTGTTCAGAATATGTTCAAAATTAACTTTGTTTCGAGAAAAAATCACTAATGAAGATATGTTATCACTAATGAAGATATGTTGTAGAACTTTTTCAACCTTTTATACCTTGAATGTGCTCCTACAGTAGTAATATCATGAGCGGGTTTCAGAAAGTACTTAGAATTCATATCTTATCTGCTTATAGCTGAATTAAATGATGAACAACTGATGAAAAATCATAAGTTAAGTCTAGTTGGTTCTGTGCCATTGCCTGAAACAAATGGTACTGCATTATTTGAAGCAAATGCAATATCAAGATAAAGATGTGGATGTGGACATACAAGTGGACACACACGTGGACACAAATGTGGAAGAAAACATGGACGAAATAATCAACAAAACTATCAACAACAAGGCAACAATTTTGAGAGGCAAAAAACAAATGAAAGTAGCATAGCCAAAAAAAAGTACAAAGGAAGTTGCTTTATATGTGAAATAAATGGGTATTGGGCACTTATCTGTTGTACGGTAAAATAAATTGTGAATCTCTGTTAAAACTCAATCAAGAGAAAAGAATAAATGGACACAAATTTCACTGATTATAATGGTCAAATTTCGTCTTTAACTTTTTTTTACTCAAATGACAATATTGATCATTTGATCTGACATGGTGTGCACGATAATATTGATTAATTTATTTTTCAGTATATTGGTAGTTTATTTTAGTTTTAGTTTCAAGTATTTTTTTTCTTATTTTTCTTGAAGTTTAAGACATTACATTGTTAAACTATTTCTAGTAGATTAAAATATTGCTAACTCCTTTAGATTATAAAACTAATTTTTCAAAATATTTAGTCATGATCATAAATTTAAGATGAATTGTCGAGATACTTCTTTAATTGATAGTACAACTATGCATACTATTCTTGAAGACATAAATTTTTTTTTGAACTTAACATTAGAAAAAAATAATGTTAATACAATATCAGGTGCATCGAATATTATTGAATACTTCGAAAGAGCTTGTATTATTTTATTAAATAATATAAAATTATATATTGATGGTGCACTTTATTCAAGCAAATTAAAAAAAAAAATACTTAGTTTTAAAGATTTTCGCTGCAATAAATATCATATTGAGACAGTGCAAGAAAATAATATACAATATATTTGCTTAACTTCTTTTATATCTTACCAGAAGTAGATAAAAAAAAAATACTCATGACACTCTTCAGGTATGTACTATATATTTATGAAAATGATTGAATCAAACATTATTGTGAATCTGAAGTTCGTTGGTCCAAAAAGTTTTATACTTTTGTATGATCGACTTGGACATCTAGAAGCCATAATGATACGGCGAATAATAAACTCACATGGACATCCTCTAAAGAATCAAAAAATTCTTTTATTTAATGATTATCTATGTGGTGCTTGTTCGCAAGGTAAGTTATATCACTTGATAGTGACATATATGTACATGTATATACCAAAAGATTCTTTTATTTAATGATTATTCTATCTGGTGCTTGTTCCCAAGGTAAGTTATATCACTTCATATATATATATATATATATATATATATATATATATATATATTAAAGTCCTAGAAGAACTTAAAGTGTCAGAACAAACGATATATGCCCGAGAACTATGTTTTCAATTAAAATGCAAAGATTATTATATGGATTGAAACAATCCAGACACATGTGGCATAATTGTTTTAGAGAATAATTGTTGAATGAAAGTTATAAAAATGATGATGTCTAGCTATGTATTTTTATAAAGAAAATAAATATTGAATTTACAATTGTTATAGTTTAAATTTAAATGGAACTTATTTGAAAAATGAATTTGAGAAAAAAGATCTGGAAAAAAAAAATATCATGGTTTGCAAATTGAACATTTCTTATAAGGATTATTTGTTATCAATCTTCATATACAGAAAATGTCTTAAATTGTTTTTATATTAGTAAAGTACATTCATTGACATCACCCATGATTGCTCAATTACTTCATGTGAAATAATATCAATTTCGTCCACTTGAAGATGAGGAAAATGTTCTTAGTTCTGAAGTACCATATCTTAGGACGACTGGAGTATTAACCTATTTTGCAAATTTAACCCAACGCGACATAGCTTTTTTGTGAGTATTCTTACAAGATATAGCTCTACACCAACACAAACACATTTTTTGTTATCTGAAACGTATTATTGATTTGAGATTATTTTATTTTCAAAGGTCAGGATCTCCTTTAGTGGGATATGCAGATGCAGGTTATTTCTCTGATCCACATAAAATTAAATCACAAATAGGATATGTGTTTACATGTGGAGGAATAACTATATCGTGAAGATCTGTGAAATAAACCTTGACAGCAATATTTTCAAATTATTCTGAAATTATTACAGTTCATCGGGCAAGTTGAACATGTGTATGGTTGAGGAACATGACCCATATTATCTAAGCATCATGCAGATTAACTAAACAAAAGATAGTCTAATAATTTTATATGAAGATACTGCAATTTGTATTGCACAGCCCAAATGAGACAAGACAAAGTACATTTCTCCAAAATTCTTCTATACACATAAATTTAGAAGACTGGTGATATTGATATTCAACAAATTCGCTCAAGTGACAATGTACTGATTTATTCATAAAAGTACTATCGACATTGTTCCATTGGATTTTTGTCACATTGTTATATTTGTCCAAAATAACAGTGTAATTATTGAGCATACCGTCTCCAATTAAATGATCAATATTTCCATTTAGGTAAGCATAATAATCAGAGACGTTCAATTGAGTCATATCAATTGGACCACATAATTAGTGAAATTTATCTCCACTTCATTTTTCCTTGATTGATTTTTGGTAGAGATTCACAAGATATTTTTCCGAAAATAGGTATGTGCCCAATGTTCTTTTATTTCACATTTAAAACAACTTTCTTTGTGCTCTTTTTAGATATGCTACTTTCATTTGCTTTTTACCTTTTGAAATTGGTGTCTTGTTATCGATAGTTTGACTGATTATTGAAATTACGAGGTTCGACCCAAATTACACCTAGATAGGGGATGAATAGGTGATTATGCGGAATTAAAAAATAATAATTAACTAGCAATAAATCACTATTAATTATCTCCAGATGGTTAATCAATCAAGTCAATTTTCCTAAATTAAATTGTTGTAGTTATATAAAAGCAACAAATAAACAACCAGAATGATCACGGAGAAACCTCACTAGGTAAAAACTCCGAGCACTTTGCTAGTCAACAATCCACTATAAATGAATTATGAACTTACAGTCCGCCGATGCAACTACCACTAGTACTTTCTAACCTCCTAACTACAATTTCCACAGCCCTTATGGACTGCTTGCCCCTGCATTGTTCTCCAATAACTGGAACTTCAGTCACCTTCACTTGATCTTCAAAACTCTGACAGATGTGTAGGAAATAGCAATTTGATATTTGGATTATGGATTTGATGTTTTTTGAGAAACTTCGTAGCTTGACCGAAAGTTGGGCGATAGGCAGCGACGGTGTGTAGCTCTTGTGAAGGCAGGCGACAGGCGAGCGAAAATGTTTCTGTTTCTACCGCTCGAGCAAAGTCATGACAACAGTCTAGCGAAATTTTAACGGATAAATGCACAAAGCACACAAAACTAATAATACAAAAAAAAAAAAAAAAATATGATGCATGAAATTTCTACCTAGAAAATAAATAACAAATATGATACATGTATAAATCAAAGTCATACAATGCTAAAGCCCGAACATGCACCAAAGAACCTAACTACAGAGGTACACAGCACCAATATCCATCCTAAGAAATTCAAATATCAGACCATCTAATGGTTCGGTAAATAGGTCAGCTAATTAGTTTTATGTAAAGATGTGCTCAAGAGTTACAACACGGGTCTCTATAAGTTCTCGAATAAAATGATGTCGTATATCAATAAGTTCTCGAATATAGTGTTGAACGGGATTTTTGGAAATATTGATGGCACTGGTGTTATCACAGAACACAGTCATACTTAACATCTGTTTTATCCAAAGCAGTTGAGTGCAACAACTTCCTATAGCTATATATTCGGCCTCTGCCATAGATATGAGATAAAATTTTGTTTCTTACTCATGCAAGCTACAAAATTAGAACCAACATAAATACATCATCTAGGGTACTTTTTCTATCATCGGCATTTCCAGCCCAATTAGCATCGGAATAGCCAGCAAGGTCAAGATTAGTGTTCCGGGAGTACATGATTCCATAATCTATGGTTCCATTGATATATCTAATGATACGACGCACGAAGCTTAGGTGAGATTCCTTGAGATCAGCCTGAAAGCGCGCGCGCACCCGAACACTAAAGGCTATGTCAGGTCTACTTGTAGTGAGATAAAGTAAACTACCTATCATACTCCCATATAGTGTCTAATCAACACTCTTACATGTAAGATCATGACCTAACTTGACACTAGTGCTCATGAGAGTTCTAGTGTGTTACTTGCTGGCTAGTCCAAAATGTTCGACAAGGTCTTTAGTGTACTTCAATTGAGATATGAACAACCCATCATCAGTTTGTTTAACTTAGAGACCAAGAAAGTAATTTAATTCTCCAACCATTCTCATCTCAAATTCTTGATTCATGCATTCAGTGAATTCATGAGCAAGAGAATCTATAGGAGAACAAAAAATGATGTCATCGACGTAAATTTGAGCTATAGTGATGGTTTCCTCAATATGTCTAATGAATAAAGTTCTATCTGTACTACCTCTAGAAAAACCATGTTCCACGAGATATGCAGTTAGTCTATCATACCAAGCTCTAGGAGCTTGTTTAAGACCATATAAAGCTTTGTTCAATTTATAAACATAATGCGGAAACTTAAAATCAATAAATCCTTTAGGTTATTCAACACAGGCTTCCTCTTGAAGTATTCCATTAAAAAACGTACTCTTGACATCCATTTGATATAATTTGAATCCTAAACTGCAAGCAACAGTCAGAAGAATTCTAATGGATTCAAGTCAAGCTACCGGAGCAAATGTTTCATCAAAATCAACCCATTCAACCTAAGTATATCCTTGGGCAACTAACCTAGTCTTGTTTTGAGTTATGGTATCTTGATCATCGATTTTATTCTTAAATATCTACTTAGGACATATAATATTGGAATTATCAGGCCTATGAACTAAATGTTATACATTATTTCTCACAAACTGATTTAGCTCCTCATGCATCGCATTTACCTAACACTCATCATTAAGGGCATTTTCGACTTTCTTAGGCTCAATCTGATATACATAACTAGAAAATGTCAGGTTGTTTAAAACCCTCTTATGAATTCTCATCCGTTCATCTAAATCCACAGTAATATTTACCATAGGATGATTAGACTTAACTCTAGATGAAGGTTCCTTAAGAGGTTTAGTTCTATCATCAGGAGAGGACTTCTCATTGGAGCTTTCTAGGCCTTTAGAAGTGTGTGAGGAATTGGAAATTAAAGTTTTGTTAGATTCAGTTACCGTGATAGGATCTACACTTAAGTGATCTAACTCTTCTCAATCTCATTCTCACACTATAAGCATCATCTACCATTACATTGATGGATTCCATGACGACCCATGTACGATAATTGTATACTCGATAAGCTCGACTATTTCTAGAGTATCCTAGGAATTCTCTCATCACTCTTGGAGTCAAACTTACCAAAATTTTTGGTAGAATCCTGAAGGTCGCCTAAAAGTTTTTTTTCTCTCTCTCTCACTCTTTCAAGTTCATTAACCGTTTTTAGTACAACTTTATTGACCTTCTTGATTTTAAGACTCTCCTCAAACAGCTGTTGATAAGATTCATGAATATCGGCCTCATCCTCAGATTCATCCTCAGAATTCTCACTTTGTTCATCATTCTCCACAATTTCACTCTCCTTATCAGATTCAATCTTAGCTATAGACGTAAAAGCCTTAAAATTTTGTTCATCCTCACTGCTAGAGGTATCACTTTGAACACTCAAATTCAATCATCATAACTCAAAGTCACTGCTAATGCCTTACCCCTTCCTTTATTCAACTTTTTTCTTCAAATTAGAACATTCATTCCTATAGTGACCAAAACCCTGACACTCATGGCATCTAACTGACTGGATTTTCTTACTAGAAGTCATAAGGTTATTCTTCTCATGCTTATATTTCAAGAATTTAATAAGGACATCATTTTTCCTATCATTAGTTTTTCTCTTATTCCTTATCGCCTTTTGGAATGTTTTAACGAAATAAGCTATTTTGTTGTCTCTAAAGGTCTCAATGTCAATAGACTCACTCTTTTCTTCCCTAATGATGTTCATGGCTATGGATTTAATCTTCTTTGGTTGAGAAATGGTGAGTTCATAGGTTTGGAGAGATCCTACGAGTTTCTCTATCTTAACTTCATCTAAGTCCTTACTTTCTTCAATAGCGGTGATCTTAGGTCTAAACCTTTCAGATAAAGATCTAAGGACTTTTGAACTATCTAGGTTGACACTCGAGTTTACTATATCATTAAGCTTCGTATAGAATTCATCGAATGATTCATCATCCTTCATTCTAATTTTTTCAAATCTAGATGTTAACATCTGCAATTTGGAGTTCTTAACAGTTTTGGTACCCTCGTGTGTGGTCTCTAAGATAACCCAAACGTCTTTAGCAGTTTCACACATCGACACTCTCCTAAACTCCTCTGCACACACATCTATAAACAAAGCATGAAGTTTTTACTATTTCAATTGCAATCAACTACTTGATCTTTAGTCCAAAGAGAAATGTCAATGAGAATAACAACACCAGCAATAGTGGATGAAAGTGCAGTCCAACTATTTTGTACACCGATCCAAATGCACTCATCCAATAGTTTAGGGAATTCTCTCATTTGAATTTTCCAGTAAGTATAGTTGCTTCCATAAAAAAAAAGGCATGAATTGAGACTGACTCATCTAGATTAATATATGGGTCAAAAATCGAAATGTGGCTCTGATATCAATTGAAATCATGAGGTTCAACCCCAATTACACCTAGATGAGGGTAAATAGATGATTATGCGGAATTAAAAAATAATAATTAACTAGCAGCAAGTCATTATTAATTATCTCTATATGGTTATTCAATCAAATCAATATTTCTAAGTTGAATTGTCGCAGTTATATGAAAGCAATAAATAAACAACCAGAATGATCACGAAGAAACCCCAATTGGATAAAAACTCCGACACTTTGCAGTCAACAATCTACTATAAACGAATTATGAACTTACAGTTCGCCAAACACAACTACCACTAATACTTTCTGACCTCCTGACTACAATTCTCATAGCCCGCCTAGATTGCGTGCTCCTACACCAACTCCCAAATGTAGTTTTCAAAGTCGCTAAGGATTGTCTGCTCCGCACCAACTCCCGACTTTATGAATTCGTCTCTTTTATGTGGATCAACAAAGAACTCTGCATTCTCCAACAACTAAGACTCCAGTCAGCTTCCATTGATCTTCAGAACTCTAACAGATGTATATAAAGTAGCAGTTTGGTGTTTGGATTATAGATTTGATGTTTTCAATGTCAAAATCAAATCAAAACATAAAGGTTGAAAGCTTGATTGATTAAGAAGATATGAAGCAGTATGTATTTTCTCAATGATCAACCTTTAAAAAAACGCTTAGAGCCTTACTGGTATTTATAGCTTAGGTTTATGATTGAATAGGTCGGACAAAACGCATTTAAAATTCAAATTAAAATTTTTCGGGAAACTCTGTCACTCGAGTGAAAGTTGGACGACAGGCAAGTGTCAGTGTGTCGCTTGAGCGAAGACAAGGCGACAGCGAGTGACAATATTTTTGTTTCTGCCGGTCGAGCAAAGTCATGATGACAGTCTAACCAAATTACGATGCCCTTTTTTCCTTATTTCCATTCTCGAACCCTAGATCTAATACAACTCAATTAACAATATTTTCAATTTACTTCTTGACTTTTACAACACATTAATTCTAGACATTTTTGTTCACAGATTTGCCAATTACATTAAAAACCTAACAATTATTTTGTCCATGGTTTCCCCACGGCAATGTCTATGTCCAAATTCGTGTCCGTGTTCGTGTCAGAACCAGTTTGACGTAACCCGTGATTTTTTATTAGTTGTTTATTAATTTGTTCAGCTACAAGCAGATGAGAAATGAGTTTTGAGTACTTTTTGAAATCATGCTTACGATATTGCTGCTGTAGGAGCATATTCGAGGCATGAAATATGGAAATAGTTTTCTTCAACATATTTTCATCAGTGATTTTTTCTTCACACGAAGTCAATTTTGAACATATTCTAAATATTTTAGAATTGTAATCACTAACAGTTTTATAAGCTTGCAAGCGAAGATGCATCCATTCATAGTAGACTTTGGGAAGGACTACAGTTTTCTAGTGGTCAAATCTTTCAATCAATTTTTTTCAAAGAACCGTTGATCCTTCATAGTAAAGTATTCGATTTTCAATCCGTCATGAAGATAGTGATGAATGAAGATAATTGCTTTTGCATGATCTTACAAGGATTCTTGATTTTCTTTTATTCTCCCCCAAACACTTTTGGACAAGGTGAATTTCAACATTGAGTACTCATAATAGATAAATTTTTGCCCGAGTGTAACAAACTCAATTTTTGTGATGTTAGTCATTCAAGTAAATACACAATCAAGCAAAAGAAATTAAAATTAATTTCGAAAAATATGATTAAACATTGTATAATCACATAATAACTAGTCAAGTAGTCAATGTACACATGACATGAGTTATATATTTTCCTTCTAGGATAAACACTAATTCAAAATGATATATTATTCGAAACATGTACAACTTTGGGAGCATGTTGTATTTTACTATTATTTTTTCAAGAACAATATGTCAATATTCTTCTGGTATATTGAAAATTATAATATCATGCTCTTCAAGAGCAATAGCATATAATTATTTAAACTAATAAATTTTATAAGAATTTACTCTTCAAAAGTGAAAACATAATTTATGTTAGATCATATTTAATTATGCTAATCGGGAGCAAGTAAAATCCAACTAGAATATATGTAAATAATGGTATGCTACTTTATGAAGAATAATATATTGTAATAGACAAATATAAGAGTACCAAATTTATAAATTTTACTACGTATTAAAAAAATAAGAACGTGATAATTAATCAAGCGGTAAACACGAAGCAACAGATATGCATTCACAATTAATTTGTGCAGAAGCATTAATTTGTACAGATATGTGATGTTGACTTATGATTCATTCATAGATGCACACCAAATAGAAACGTAAAAATACGTGCAATTGATTTGGCATCATGGAAATAATGCAATTTATTGGACATCGTATAATTGATTGGAGAATTGATTGACGTCATGGAAATATTGTATGCAGAATAAACTTTTTTTCCCAGAAGAACAAATATCGAGGAAAAGCTGTTGATTTTTGTACGTGGAAATGTAAATGCACATGTAGAAGAATGGACATGTAAAGAAATACAGTAATTTAATTTGTGCTTTTACCTAAAAAATTTCATACTATAATGTGTTATGAAATGTAGATAAGAATGGAAAAGTCAATACACTTGAGTCTATTTTATCGAGAACTAGAGTATCATATTTATATGGAAGAATTAAGAATACAACAGTCAGTAGTAATCTTATTATTTACAACATTTCAGAAATTATTTGATTGGACGTATAAAAAACCAAAAACAAATCCGTTGAACCCTAAACACATAAACCCCTAATAAAACTTCCTATTAGAATAATGATATTTATAATTCAGGAATTGTATAGCCATTATTGTTTTGTGATTGCCCATTAGGAATCATAATTCAATTTGCGTTCCTTCTGTTTTGATCTCAAGAATTGATCTTGGATTGAGATGACTTCACTTTCAGAACTCGGCGATGATGTAGTTTACAACATGCGTATTGGAGCTGTCTTTTCGGATTTTGTTAGTCCTCTGTTTTCGACTTTCTATTTCATGAATTTCTCCATTATGCTAAATTTGTGATTATTCACTTGAAAGATTTGTATTAATTTGCAAATTCATTTCGCAACAAATTGGGAGTAGTGTTACTTGTAAGCGTGTGTACGTGTAATTTGGTAGGATGCTGTTGGAATGAATTTCAGTTTTTTGTTATGTTGAAATTGAAGAAAACTGGATGATCAAGATTTGGAACATTGGTTTAACTCTTTTATCAATGTCTTGTTAGGGTGTAAAAATAAATTCCATTGATTTTCAGAGGACAGATGATTTATTAGTAATAGCTAGTGACGACGATTTGGTGTGACTTTATGACATCACAAATGCCAAGACCCTTAGCTAGCCACAAGAACCCCATGCAACCTCGTTGAACCCACATCTCCTTTTCCTAGGAGGATTTTACTTTTTCCTAGATTGCTGAAAACTACATATTATATGCACTTCAAGGAACAATTTGGATTCCGACGGAGGTTAGTGGCTTTAGCCTTAAACTTATGATTTTGAAACTACGACATTTGAATATGTTGGAAATACATTATATACTTCTTTCGCAAAGTCTTAAGAAGTTTGTTTTCTTTAACTATTGGTTGAAATTGCTTTCAAAAGGGAAGTTGCAGAAAAGAAGCCTCCCTATTTTCCTACTCAATTTGCATATACAAGGGAAGAAAAGAAAGAAAAGCTGAGTCATAAAGTTAGAATTGTGGTGTAAAATAATACCGCGTGTCCATCTTATCGGAAACGCGTGAGTCTCATGTTTGTTTTTTATGCTATTCTTCCTCTATAAAAGGGGAGCTCTTCCTCATTGTAAGATATGGAAAGTTCAAAAATAAAATTCCAGTGTATTTTAATCATGATATCCTTCTAAAATTCTTCAGTTCTTTCTTGGTGTTTGCAAAGTATGAGATAGTCATATGTTTGAATGATATGGAGTAAAATCTGAGTAGAAGCATAAGTATGCTCTGCAGTTGCATCTTCATGGTGAACCTCTGCATCAGAAAGTATTATATTGACTATATGATCCATCCAGAGTTACATTGATTTTATAAGAAATCCAAAATTCAGGCTCTTTGTTGACTGCCATGTCTGGGCTAGAATACCGAGATTTCTTTTAGAATTCTATCACTCCGCCTATTTGGCTAGGAGTCCGTGCAAATTTTTAACAAATTTGACAGCAAGTCTAAGGTAGATCATTCACTGTTACCCTGAGAAAGTATTCCTATCTTGTTGAATTCTCATGTTGATTCTGGCTCTTGAATTTCCACACTTATAGAACTGATTTGATCACTAGTAAAATTGGACACTAAAATTACGTCTGGTGCATGTTCTTCTCTGTAGAATGAAACATTTTTCCAATTGTAAAGAGTTTATTGTGTAGCATAATATGTTATAATAGCATTTGATGCCAACCATTCTAATGGATTTGTCCAACTTCAATATGGCTTAGGGTTGTATCTCTCTGCATGTCTCCAGTCAATGACAGCTTCATGTCTAGTTCACTTGATCATAGCATCCGAATATGGGGCGTTCGTGTAAACTCCTATCAGGTTGGATATATATGAAATCTAGCTATCTGCTTGAAGATGATTTCTTGCCCAGTAGCTTAACTAGGAATCTCAAGGAGACTTGTTCCATGGGCTTTGAAAAGTTGATTCGGCCTTAGTAATTTAAAGAAGACTTTGGGGATTTTCTTTCCACTGGTGCATAATGACAGTTTAGTTATCCAAATTGCATATATATTGTTATGAAACTGCATGTACGCAATGTTGGAAATGGTGGGTCAATTGGGTCAAATTTGATCACAATTTTAAGTGGGACCCGATGTTCAATTTATCGAAATTAATGTTCAATTAAATTCTACGTTCCGAGTAGATGAGTATAGAATATGTAATTGTGAAAAAACAATTTCAATATGAATGAGAATTATGGTTGAAAGTTGGACAATAAATAAGAGGAATAAATGAGAAAGAATTGAAAAAATGTTCCAATCCTACATAAGTTGCAATCACAATCTTGAACCACTTAATAAATTTCAAATTTGGAAATAGGTTTGGGCCCTAAGGGGTGCTAATAGTCTTTGAAAGTGGAGAGTCTTAGACAAGGTCTAGACTAATCTAAAGGCCACACGCTCGCCGCCGCCGTCCGTCTGCCCGACATGGGATCGGGTTGTAGGTCGTGGGCTTGGGCATGAGCCGGACCTGTGTCAACATTAATTTTTTTTGGATAAATTTATTTAAATTTTTATCTGAATTCAATTAATTCCCTCTCTTTGACAGTATATTAACCGTCCCATTAGTTTGCTAAAACTGTGCGTTAAGTGGGTGTACGTGGACAATTGTATGGAAACTGTTCAACCGTCAACTCTATCATATATTTAAATGGTCCTCAGACTTTCATCTAAATACACAGAAAAATCAAGAATTCATTCTGCATACATACTCTTCTTCTCATTGTTCCTTTCTGCATTAGTCTACAGAGAGTACTTCTAAAATGATAATCAATAGGAATGTGACTTTTAATGAAGCTGATATGCTTTGCTTGAGTAAGAAAGTCTCTAGTGATGTTCCTGAGAGTGAAAAAGGATGATACTAGGATGCAGGTGAAATTAGGTTACTCTTCTGAACTTGTTGAGGAGGAACAAGTTGGAAATGAAGTTAGTAAGGAAAGTGATGGTGTTACTAGTTCACAGGAACATGTTCAAGGTAGTGAACTTGACTTAGTAGATGAATTAGTTGATCTTTTGAGTGATTATCAATTTGCCTGTGATAGAACTAAGAGAGAGATTAGGGAACCTATTAGGATGAGTGATTATCAATCCTTTACCGTTTTCTCATAACAAGATTTAGCTTTTAAGAAGCCTAAATCTTATGCGGAGGCTTTAAGTTGTCAGCAATCTAATGAGTAGCTAGGTGCTATGGAAGAAGAAATAAAGTCCTTAGTTAAGAGTTATACTTGGAAGTTAGTTCCTAAACCTGAGAATAAGTCTTTAGTAGACTGTAAGTGCGTTCATTGTATTAACGAGGGTTGTTCTTCTAAATAGCCTCTTAAGTTTAAAGCTAGACTTGTTACAAAGGGGTTTACACAAAAACCTGGTATTAATGACAATGAAATTTTCTCTCATGTTGTTAAATATACTACTATAAGAGTCATGCTTGCTTTGGTTACTTAGAGCTTGTTTGTCTCCCATTATTGGGAGAAAATTAGTGTAATGAATAGTATTTTTTGGAGAATGTGTGGTTGAAAATTAAAGTAACTTTATTGGTTTGTGTGTAGAATATTTTATTGGGTGAATGTGTGATGGAGAATCTTACTGTAGCAAACAATTTTTTGGATTAATGGTAGACAAACATGGGCTTAATATGATTTAGAACCTGAACAAATGGATGTTAAAACTGCCTTTTTGCATGGTGACTTGGATGAAACAATTTATATGGTTCAACATTAAGGTTTCATTGATTCTAAAAGGCCTAATCATGTTTGTTTTTTAAATAGGTCTTTGCATGGTTTGAAACAATCACCTAGGCAATGGTATATAAGATTTGACAATTATGTGTCATCTATTGGTTTTGTGGGAAGTGCTTTTAATCATTGTCTTTATTTTAAAAGGAATGATATAATGATGTGATTGTTTATCTTCTTTTGTATGTTGATTGGACATAAAATGAGTGATATAAATGACATTAAAAAGGCTTGAAGTGTTGAATTTGAAATGAAAGATTTAGGACATGTCAAGAGAATTTTAGGAATGAATATTAAAAGAAATAGATCACAACAATCTCTTCTTTTAACTCAATCTGATTATGTGAAAAATGTAATATCTATGTTTGCTATGCATGATTCTAAGCCTGTTACTTTGCCTCTTGCTTGTCATTTTAAGTTGAGTAAAGAACAATATCCATAAGATGAATCTGATATCAAATACATACAAAAAGTACCTTATGCTAATGTTGTTGGATCTGTTATGTACACTATGGTGTGTACTAGACATGATGTTGCACATGCTATTAGTATTTTGAGTAGGTTTATGGCAAACCCAAGTCCTGAACATTGGACCACTTTAAAATGATTTTTAAAATACTTAAAATGTTCTGTAGATTTAGGTTTGCATTTTAAATTTTGTAAAGAGGGAGTTGTGTTAAAAGAATATGTGGATTCCGATTATGCGAGTAATAAGGATAATAGGAAATCAACAACTGCATATGTGTTTACTTTGTGTGGACTTGCATAAGTTGGGAGTCTCAATTACAGTCTATTGTTACCTTATCTACTACACAAGCTGAGTATGTAGCTGCTATTGAAGCTATTAAAGAGTCTTTTTGGCTTAAAGGCTTGTTGAGCGAACTAAATGAATTGCATGATCCTATTGTGGTTTATTGTGATAGTCAAGGTACTATTCATTTATGTAAAAACCCAGTTTTCATGATTGGACTACACATATAGATGTTAGGATGCATTTCATTAGAGATATAGTTCAAAAAGAGTCCATATTGCTTGAAACAATCTCTACACGATTTAATCTCGTTGATATGGTGATATGATCTAGGATAGGCATGGTCGAGTTTTGGAGTCCAAATTGAAAAAGTTGACAAGCCAAGGTTCAAGTTTTGTGAAGGGCTCGGGAGTTTAAATGAGTTAGATTCAAGGTTTGGAAGATATTTAGAAAGAAAACCAGCAGGGTGGATGAAAACGGGCATAACTTTCAACTCGGTTGTCGAATTTTCACCCATGAGTACATTTTGGAAATGGCACGAAATTCTGCACAAAGCAATGGGGTCATGGTATTTTTGGACTTGCGATCGCACAGAAACATGCCAAGAAAAAGTTGGCGGAATTTTCCTATCTTCGCGAGATTTCCTTGTTAGTCTGGGATTCTATTTTATTTTCAAATTTAATAATATTCTATGACCTATACGTGTTATTAGGGGTTCTAGCATTAGTATAAATAGGAGATTTATTTCATTGTAAAACTAAGAATCTTTTGACAAATTTACTATTGAGATATATTAGAGAGGATATTGTGATTTTCAAACATTATTCTTCTTAGAATATTCTAAACTTATCAAGAGGATTCTTGTGGCGTTCAATACCGAGTTTGGGTCACGTGTTGTGTAATCAAGAGGTCATTCAAACTTCGTTTTTGTTTGGTTGCTTGGTTCATTAATTCTTGGTTCAAACTCAAAATCGGGATTATTCTTTGGGCTTTCTTGGGATCTTCAATCTCGTTGTGGGTTGCGTAGTGTTCGTTGCTACGTGGTTCTCATCATATGAGAACAAAGGTACTTCCTCTCAACAAATTTAAATCATGTTTACAAATTCTAAGAATTGATAGTGGTTGAATTTGTTGTTTCTACATGTATGGCTCTCCTTGATGCTAGTGTTGATGTAAAAATTAATGTGTTTGGTTGTTTATAACATTGGCATCAATGGGAGATTTGTTGGATTATGATGCCATTTTGGACTTTTGCTTTTCAACTGTTGGGGCAATGATGAAAACGGGCTTGCCCCAAATTGCTGGAAACAATATTTCTAGTAAAACATTGCTCAATAACTCAAAGGAAGTTAGCCCAAAACCCAGCCCAAATTGATTGCCACGTGTGCTGCTTTGGTCCATTGATCTATAGCCTAATCTATGGTGGTGATGATGACTATAAAAGGAGCTAAATGGCCATTTTCTTCGTGATTAATTCATTCCTTCTTCTGCTGAGTGTTGGAGAAGCTTATGGGTTCTTTGTTCGCATTTCTTCTCTGTAGTATCTTTCGATTCTTTATGTCTTTGATTAAAACTTCTAGTTTTAATAAATAATCTTGGTGATTTGAGTTTTGGTGATTCTTCGATTGAGATTTTTAGAAAGTTAGATTGGCTGTATAGTCTTGAACCATTTGAGTAGCTGCTTTGTGGGATTTCTTTAGAGTTTGGGGTTCTTTGTGGCTGTTTTCTTTGTACATATGGGTACAATAACTTTGTGTTTTCTGAGCCCTAACAAATATCGATTCCTTGGTGGTTTAGTTTATTGAATGTTCTTAGTGATTCATTTTTCTGCTTCCGCTTAGTTTTTGACTCTACTTTAGCCAAACATGTGCATGGTAGGATGGTTGGACAACCATGATGTTTATAGAATTGTTTCCACATTAACAGTGGTTGCTTATGATTTGGAAGATATTTGAGTCTCTCAACAAATTATGTTACCCGTTTGAAGGTGATGTCTTGGGATAGCTACATATCCGTTGCCTCTTGCCTAAAATGGGCACCTCGTGGAGTCATGTTCGCTGCTGCATCTTCAGTACTAGCCTTTTGGATACCGAACAACAGTAAGACAACCGTGGAACCTGGAGCTTTGCATCTTGAAATGGGAGGTCAACCCAACAAAATTTCAGTTGAATGAGATCTTTCATCATTTTTTCCCTCTTTGGTTGGTATACTCTTCTTATTTACTGTGCTTTATCATCTTCTTCCACTTCGACTAGGAGTCCCTTTTGGTTGATTTCTTGATTTGATCTCATGATTTTTGGATTTGAAGTCTTAAAGAATCATTGTTCATACAGCAATATAAATCCCAGCTTAGTACTTAAATTGGTTTAGTACAAATTCCGATTGAGTATGAACTCGATTCGCTGGCAACTTGTCGAGATAATCCTCCTTTAGTGATCAAAGCAAAAATTGGTATCTTTCATGTTTTCATTTAAATGCCTTAGTTCAAATGTTCAATTTAATCTATTATTGCTATTTTTTTCTCTGTGTTCAACTTGATTTTTAATTTCTGTATACTGCTAGTCGATGTTCCTTTTACTAATGAATTATTGTTTTAAGTATATTTCCTAATCGTGCTTTATACTTTTGTTCAAGCAACGATGAAGAGAAGAGTGTACTTTGTATCAGATAAAAGTAAAAGGAAAAAAAAAAAAGAAAAGAAAAGTTGTAAAGGTAGAGATAAATTTGAGAGCTTTAGTTCTCGTCCATGGATTTTTATATTATCAAAATCATCACGGGAAAATTCATATATAAGAGATTAATTATGACACATTTCAAAACTAAGAAACAAAGTTTAAAATTTCAAAATCAGATTTTTTTAAAATTTTATTTATAAACTAATTAATTAAACATATATTTTATTAAGTAAATAAATTAAGGTCATAATTCTATACAATTTGTTCACAAATTATAAATTAATTTGTCACAAATATTTCTCGATCACAATAAAAAAAATTTATAGGTCACAAATTATTTCACGATCACAAATCAAAAGTGTTATAGGTCACAATTTATTCACCGGTCACAAATTTATCAAATTAATAGGTTATATATTATTCATTGGTCACAAATCACAAATTTTACAAGTCGTAACTTATGTTGTGGTTACAAAATATCTAATTAATTAATCACAAATTAATTTTCAGTCATAGAGTATCAAATTATTGATCACAAATTAACAAATTTTTAAGCTACACATTATTTATTAGTCACAATTTATCTATTTCATTTATCACATATTGTTTATTGGTTACACTAACCAATTTATTAGTTACAAACAATCAAATCATTTATGACAACCACCTTACCATTGCCACCACCAGGCCCTAGCAATAAATGCATCTTAAACACCGCAGCCAACATCCCTACCATCACTTTCATCCCCACCACCATCCAACCACAACCACCGCACCACTACCAGCAGCATTACCACTACCACCATCCAAGCACCACTAAAAATCCAAATTTAAAATTATTATAGTCACTGCCAAACCATAACCACCATCGCTACATCTGATCCACAACCACAATAATCACCACCACCATCTCACCATCACAGCCCACCAAAAATCACAACTATCACCTCCTCTATCTCTATTTTCACACCACCACGCCCACCAAAAATCCCCAAATTGTCGTTGCCGCTACCACGACCTCAACAAATCCACAGCATTATAATCTCTACATTGATTTCTTTAGTGTTATATGCCACCAAGAAGGCAAAATTGTAATCTTTACACCGTTACAACACCAGTTAACTGTCACTGCAACACCTCGTGCGGTGCTGCAAACAACTCAAAGCGGTGCCTCTGTTAGCGGTACTGCCTCCACCACAGCAACATACCTCCTCTCGCAAATATTCGAATGGGAAGAGAAAGAGAAAGGCTGGGGAAAGAGAGATCTCTTCGCACAGTTCGGCCTCCAATAGAGTTGTAGAAAGAGGTTGGGGAGAGAAAGAATAGATACTGTTTCGTCCAGGTTATCGCTAACAATTAAAAGAAAGGTTCAGACGATTGTGTAAGGAACAAACCTCTTGAGATAAAGTCCCAAAAATGAGTGCTTTATTTATGAGGATTACAATTGAAAAAAAGCAAAATGCCTCCAAGGAGCACAAGCACATGAAGTAAATTGAAAGTTTGCAAATAGAAAGTAAATGAATTGAAATTACATATTCTCTGTTAAGAGTGTTTGATTCGGGTCCTTTTTTTCATGTCTTCTTTTCCTTTTTATACTCCTTTGCCGGTTTTCTCTTGTAAAACTAGTTGAAAACTACTAGTACTCTATAACTACCAACTTTCTTCGTGATAACTGACTTGTCTAGAAACTGCCGTTAACAACTGTTGTTATTGCTCTTGTTGTTTAACCGCTTGTAATCGAGATTCTTGGATCGTGAGGTGTGATAAGGTTGCTCAATAACCACTTCAATAACTGATCAAAATGTTATATTCATTCAGACCTTGGGTGTTTCGAAAGCTTGGGCGAGAGTGAGACCGTTGTTCTGAACGACAATAGGGCACTCATTCGCTCAGATTCTGGGTATTCTGTAGGTTTGAGCGATGATAGTCTTCTACTCGTGGGCTGTCACTATATTTTATAATGGTCTCATTTGGGCCAATTCCTCAATTTCCCTAACTGGACTCCATTTCTTGGACCACATAATTGGGCCTTACTTAATAATTGGGCCTCATTTAATCATTGGGCCTCATTTAATTGGACCTTATTTTTATATATCAACAATTACCCCCCCCACCCACCCGATATAGCAAAATGCCAAGCATTAATCTTATGCCATATTATTTCTGGCAATGCCTGCTTTCTCGGAAAAGAGTGGATAATTGTAATGATTATTTACATTTGGTGGCGGTAATCCTTAATAACCTGAAAAGTGTAACACTACACCCCTATAGCTAAAAAGACACGCCACTTCATCGTGCCATTAACCCACGTCTCTACATTTCGTGCTTTTCTCTCACTATTTACTGTTCATCTTCTTGCTTCCCTACTACGTTTCTTAAGCAAATCTCACAGAGACTGTATTTTTCATCAAATGGTGACTTCACAAACTCCTTCTAATAACTCTTTCAGTTTTGAGGATTTCCAAAACCTCCTCACCATGCCATATATAAACTCAAAATTTCTTTCATCAACCAACCTTGACCTCCATGAGTTTTGTCTGGACCCATCATTTAATGATGCTAAATCTATCGGACAAGCGGCGGTGGGTTAGCTATTCCCCTGCACTCAAGGCCCTCAGTTTCTGAACTCTTTGCCACTGAGGTCGATTCGCGAGAAAGATATTCGTACTTGGCCCAAAACTGATATTATTTTTCGTAGGTGGCATGCAATTCAAGTAAATCGTGGTCCTACCAAGGCGATTTTTGATCACGCTAGGATTCCAGATTTATTAGAAATTGCTCTTTAACCCCCAATTTTCGACCAAGTGCTTTTTCCTATTACGTTGAGTTTTTGGTCTTATAAAAAAAATAATACCTTTGTTTTCCTGCTTCGTTTAATGTCTATTACCTTAAAGGACATTGGAACCCTAGTAAATCGTCCGCCCTTGGATGATACCATTTTTCCTGGTATTTTGGTTACTGGCACTGATCCAAAATTTGACAAAAAACTAACCGAGTCCTATTCAGGCATGCAAGGACTTTATAATCATTCTAGCGCTGAACCTTCCCGTGTTGAGCATGTGGCCTTTCTTCAAATTTGGCTTTGTAAATACGTTCTTTGTGTCCCTAGCCCGAAACCTTCTATGAGTTATCTGCCCATAGCGCATGAGTTAACGCGTTGCAGGTCTTTGAATCTATGGTCGTTCTTTTTAGCTATTTTTTATAGAGGCATGGCTTTCTTCCAATTTCAATTGAGGAATGGTGCATCTCCCACTGGCAGTGGGCCTCTTTGGCTTGCTCAATTATCGTTGAGAGCATACTTTCAACAACTTGCTGCTCCATCTATTCCCCTTCGTTCTACTAGCTGTTATGGGCTAGCCACTGACCCATTAAGCCTTGTAAATATGTCCAATAGGGACGTTTTATCATTCTTTTATAACTTATATTCAATCCCTTCCTTTTTTCCTTTTCCTGCTCATTCAACTCCAGATTATGTGCAACATTTGTCTAATATGGACAATGTGAGCACATTTTTGCCTATTTGGGTTCAATTTTTGATTGACAAGGAACTGTTCCACCACATCATAAGTCGAACAAATGCCAAGGCTGGGGTTGAGATATATGCTCCCCAGTTTTTTGCTCGTCAACTTGGTTTTGGCCAAACTTGGCCGGTTCCTCCTTGTTACTTTAAGAGCTTGATAGAGCATTTCCATGCTATCAATAAAGCAGAAGCACAAGCTATTGATGGCCGTAACATTCTTTTAGCAAGCAACTTCTCATTAGCCCCTTTCAACTCTAGCTCTGCCGTTCATCTTCTTTTTGAACAACGATGGCCGTCTGTGAAGCACAGGTTATTCGCTTCTGATGTTAAACATGCCTTCCCATATTGGAATGGCCAGCAACTTCTTCCACTTCTCTTATCTTTTCCGCTCCTATGTCTATCAAGAATCCTTCTTCACATGCTCGCACTAAACATTTGGCCCTTCCATCTACTTCTCTTCCTACTCGAGCTAGTACAGCCAAAGGTGTTTCTAGTCGTAAGCGGCCAACCCCATCTTCACCAGTTTTTGCTAGATGATGATGATAATGATGCTTCTCTCATCGTCAGGAGAAAGGCATTTGGGCCTATTTATTTATGCACCAAATTATTCTTCATAGGCTAACGCTTTACCTGAATTTTCAGAAGAGTTCGACTTTCCACTCGAAGGTTCTGACTCTAAGAGTCCCTGCTCCATCACCTTCTGCTGAAGCTGCTTCCTCCAAGTCATCTAATGTAGGAACTCTACTTAAAGAGAAGTCCATAGTACCAGAGTCTTCACCACAGCTAGTTGGAGAGCTGCCACCTTCCCAGGGCGTTGACCCCCCATGTGTTGAACAAGAAGGTAATACATATTTTAATGTCTTTACCCTTGCTTGTACTATTGGTCTTTGATTCATTGCTTTTTGAATTCTGTAGAGATTTCCATAGACCTACCCGTTGTGGCAAAGTCTACTCGTCCAAATAAGGGGAAGTCTCCACAGGTGGCTGAGTCAACCGGTGACGTGCCTGAACTTTCCATAGTTGCTGATGAGGTAGCCTTTGTTTCATTTTTATCTTCACTTCATTTACTGTAGCGAAATTGCTAAATGTTTCCATTTTTATTTACAAGATGCTAATGCCATCGTGCTCTCCATCTAGGACTTGTTCACTTCTTGGGAACAAGTAAAGACATCTCGCCCTTCTTCAACCAGTCGTCCTTCTGCTTCATCTTTTACCTTCTCGGAAGAAAATATGAAGACTCTCAAGCAATAAGTGTTTGAGTATGTTTCTTTTATGGATATGGATATCAACAAAGCCAGTGTTACTAAACAAAGAGATAAATTTGAGCTTTTCAGTGCGAAATTGGCGCAACCACTTAAACTTCTGTCGCTCAATGTTTCATCTGACTTTAAGGCGACGTTGAAGATTGTCCATTCTGAAATCAGCTCTTTGTTAGCCAAAAATGTCTAATTGAAGGCCAGGAGTACTCAATATCTTCATGCTGTATTTGAAAATGAGTCTTTGTTTCAAGAGATTGATAAAGCCAAGGCCGAATTAAACGAAATCTCCTCTGAAGTTATGATTGAAGATTCTTTGATGATAAGCTTAGTTGCATAAATGAAGGAATTTCAAGCAAAGATGGACGACTGCAGGGCTAGACAGATTGCCAAAAAAAGTAATGGTTCCCAAGAATTTGAGCGAAACAAGTCTTTGGTTGAGCGTTATACAAAGCTGGAGGTTGATGAAGATGTCGCAACTGAGTTGTCTGCTGTTTCTTCTAAGCAGAGCCAGGATTGGGGGAAGCTTAGGGAACAAATGCGTTCAGTTTGGGGTGAATTGTAGTTAACACATTGATGCCTTTATTTTCTTTGTAATTGTGCTGGCAGCTACTGTTAATTCGAATGTAACGGCGGCCAATGTCATTAATGGAATGCCTATTTCATTTATTTACGTATTAATTGAAGTCTTCTTCAATCATCAATCTCCCAAGCATTTAATTACCTTGTGCTAAACTCGTACACATTTCCTCTCATGGAATTTTTACACAGAGCAAAACTTTTGGTATTCCAATCTTCTTTTCCAAGATTTTGGGTCATTCATATTCCTTTTTTTCACCTTCACACCTCTATAAATGCGTATGTATTACGAATTTTTTATCTTCATCTTCATCCTCTGCAAAATCAGCTTACTTGTCATTGTTTGGTTTTTCAGATAATTAACCAACTATTTCCTCTTACAACATAAATGGATCATTTGATTTGTTGTCAATTTCGTTGTCTACCTTTATATCACATTTGGTATGGGAGATATAGGAAATGTTCTTTGGCTAATAAAATTATTCTCAGCTCCTCCATTTATGTTCTCCATAGGGAGTTCTTGATGGAAGGCGATTTGCGAGTGCCTCTCAGGCCACCTGCCTGTTGAGAGTGTTTTTCAGCCTCCTTGTCTGCCATTGCAGCAATGCAATTAGGAAGGCGATTTGAGAGTGCTTCTCAGCCTTCTGCCTGCCACTGCAGCAATGTAATTAGGAAGGCGTTCAAGACCAGTTCACCCTTTTCTTTGTGACTGATAAAAGAATGATGACAACTTGCTCCCAATTACAGCTTATAGAGCATCTTCTATTTTGTATTTCATGATTTGTAACGAATATTTGATAATAAAAGAGTTTATTTGAACGTACATCGTTCTTTTTTTTTTTTAGTGATGATCACTCAACAATTTTATTTGTTTATGCATTTATTTGTTCGCTTTCCCATAAGGAATGAACATAATTTTTTAAGTATTTGCCGTTAATGAATCTTACGTGCTTAGTGTCATCTAAATCTTCCAAATGATAAGCTCCATTAGGTAATATGCTTGTCACTTTATATGGCCATTTCCAATTGGGCGACCATTTGCCATATTTTGGATCTTTGCTATCCAAAGAGAGTATTGTTTTCCAAACCAATTCACCTAAACTAAAAGATTTGGCTATAATTTTTTTGTTATAAAATTTAGCAATTCTTTGTTTTTGAACTTGCAATTTATCTAGAACATCCAACTTTAATTCGTCCAACTCCAATAGGTTTTGGGCTAATGACTCGACATACTCACCATCACTTAACTTGTGTTGCAAACATACTCTGATCGATTGCACATTAATTTTCATAGGCAAAACAGCCACCTGTCCATAAGTAAGTTGAAAATGAGTAATTTTGGTATTTAAACGAGGCGACGTCCTGTAAGTCCATAAGGGTTTATTTAAACATTCGTGCCAATTTCTAGTATTTTCATTTATCATTTTCCTTATGATATTTTTTAGAATTTTATTAGAAGATTCTGTATGTCCATTAGATTGAGCGTAATAAGGTGTAGAGTTTACTAACTTAACTTCAAACTTGCTAAAAAATTCCTTCACTTGATCTCCATTCAAGTAAGTTCCATGATCCACCATCAAAGTTTTTGGAATCTCAAATCTATAAATAATGTGATTACGAATATAATTTATAACACTTTTCTAAGAGATCTCTTTTAAAGGTATCACTTCTACCCATTTAGTGAAGAAATTTGTTGTAACTATTACAAATATATATTGCTTAGACGATGGGGGATAAATATTCCCTATCAAGTCCATCGCCCAAACAGTCAGTGTTTAATAATGGGTGTCATTTCTCTTGCTGGCGCTCTTTGTATTGGACCATGCTTTTAGGATGCTAAACAATTTCTTGCATACTGAACGCATGATTCTCCCATTTTGAGCTAGAAGTATCCACTCTCAGTAATCAATCATCTCATCCTTTGGCCAGCTTGATGGATTTCACATATCCCTTCATGCACTTCAGTCATGATCGTTTTGGCCTCTTGCAAATTCACTCATTTTAGTAGTATACCATCTGAGCATTTCTTGAATAGCTCTTCATTTATTAATACATAATTCAACGAACGCAACTTCATTTTTCTACTACTTTCCTTATTAGGCTCTATGAAGAACCTTTTAATCGCTTCCCTCCAATCTATTGCATCTCCATCTTGTATGCAATGAACTCCAATCATTTTCGCACTCCTTTGTACTACGGGCAATATTACTCCATACTCACAAATAGATTCTAGACTTAAAGCTTTTGAATAACCCAAAACCATTTAAGCTAAATCGTTTTTCATATCATTATATATCCTATTAACATATTGGAGCTCTACTTGGTCAAACTCTTCCAACAGCTCTTGGACGATTTCATATTGACTTATGACGGAATCACTTTGGTATTTAAAATCACCAATTAATTGGTGAATTACCAATTGAGAATCATCTCTAATAATCACTTTCTTTATTCCCATATCTACTAACAGCTCTAAACCCACGATTAATGCTTCGTACTTAGCTTGGTTATTGGTACACATTCTATCCAAAGTGAAAGCGAATTTGTAACAAATTCATAAAGGATTTATTAACGCTATGCCTACCCAAGCACCTCTAAAAGTCTTCGATCCGTCAAAGTATAAAATCCAAGGTTTTATTTCAAACGAATCAACCTCTAATTCAATTTCTTTAGGCATGTCAAGGCATGGATGATCAGCTAAAAATTTAGTCAATGCTTGATTTTTTACTGCCTTTTGGGGTATGTGTTGTATTTCGAATTCCAACAGTGCTAAAGTCCAAAGGCCTATCATTTGGTATAAAATAGGGCGAGAAAACATATACTTAACTTGATTTACTTTAGAAATTAAATAGATGGTTACAGGCCGTAAATAGACCCTTAGTTTTGTATATGTGAAATATAAAGCAAGATATAGTTTTTCAATAGCAGAATAATTATATTCACATTTTGTTAACCAACACTCAAATAGTAAATCGTCATTTCTTCACCAAATTGGTTGTCTTGCGCGCCCATGCTAGCTATTGATTCTTATTCAGCCAATACGTATACTTTCATTGGTCGTCCTTGAATTGGTGACACCAATACTTGTGGATTTGATAGATATGTCCTCAGGTTTTCAAAAGCCTTTTGATGCTCTTTTTTCCAGACGAATTCATCCTAATTTTTCAACTTTAAAATAGGCGAAAAAGCTTTCGTTCGCCCTGCACAATTAGAGATAAAACGTCTTAAAAAGTTTACTTGACCTAGACCTTTGCAATTCTTTTTTGTTGTTAGGTGGTTTGGCCTCAGATATGGCCTTCGCTTTATTCTTATCGAGTTCAATCCCTCTTTTGTGCACTAGAAAACCAAAGAAAAATTCACACTAACACCAAATGCACATTTCAAAGGATTCAATTGACCACTATATCGTCCACATACATTTCAACAAACTTGTCTATCGTATCATGAAAAATTAAGTTCATCGCCCTCTGATAAGTTGTCCCCGCATTTTTTAGGCCGAAAGGCATAACTACCCATTCAAAGCATCCTAAAACCCAAGGGCATCTGAAGGTAGTTTTGTGTATATCTTCTTCAGCTATTTAAATTTGGTTGTATTCTGAATATCCATCCATAAAATAATACATCACATGTCCGGCAGCTGAATCTACTAAAGAGTCTATCGTAGGCATTGGATATTCATCTTTGGGTGTTGCTAAGTTTAAATTTCTAAAATCTATGCATACCTTAACTTACCATTCTTTTTTAACACTGGCATGATATTGGACAACCATTCAACATATCTGGCCGTTCTAATAAAACTCTCTTTTAACAATCATTCAATCTCTTTCTTAATTTCAGGAAGTACATTAGGGACAAAACACCTAGGAGGTTGTTTATGAGGCTTAAAATTTGGCTGAGTTGGTAATCTATATTCTACCAATTTTTTATCTAAACCAGACATATGTTCATATTCCCAAGCAAAACAATCCTTATATTCTTTCAACGAAGTGATTAATTTATTACTAAACTGTTGACTAAGCATTTGGCTGACAAATGTTGGGCGATCTTCCCATTCGTCGCCAATATTCACCCTAACCAGGGGGTCTGGTGCTTGCGCATGCCCAAGCTTTGTGATCCTCGTTACTTCATCATCCAAGTTCCTCGTAAACACTTCCTCTTCTAAGTAATCCACATTGTTGACTTCTCGACCAATATTCTGCTCCAACTCGAATACTGCTAATTTGTTTTCCAATGCTTTTAATGATGTTTCTTCTTCCGTCTTGTCTTTACATTCTTTATTGAAATCCATTAATTTGGCCTTGAAAGCCTGAATATCGATCATTTGCCCTTGTTGCGACAACTGATTTAAAATTCTTTGATTACCTTTTTGCCAATTACTGGCTCTTCTAGGGCCACCATGTTTGACCTAATTTGACTGAACATTTCAGTAAGGGCATCTACTGAAAATGACACTTCACTCTGTACGACAATCTAAGTCTCTTCTCCATCTTGAACCACCCGACAGGTCCATAATTTCTCTTATACATGAATCTTTCCACCAAATTTGTATCTACGAAAAAAGGCCTATGGTCGGCCTGCACCACTTCTACTTCACCCTTGTCATTCCAAAAAATCAGGCATTTGTGGAGCGATAAAGGTATGCAACGACTCACATGGATCCAATCCCTTCCTACTAGCACATTGTAACTAGTAGGGCAATCTACTACAAAGAAGACTGTGGTCCTAGTAGTTGTCCCCACCATTATGTCCAGTGACATTACTCCTTTAGTTGAAGTTGCTCTTCCGTTAAAGCTCGTGAGAATAACTTTCGTTGGAATCATATCGCTTTCTGTCTTTGCAAATTTTTTCATCATCCTGGATGAGATGGTATTTATGGCTGCTCTATTATCAATGAGCACTTTCGCCACAGGTATACCATTGACTAAGGCCTTCACGTACAATGGCCTCAAGTGTTTAGTTAATTTCATGACTGGTCTTTTGAATATGACCTTTTTAATAGCATCTACTTCCACTTCCTATTTGTCTTCCGTTGAATTATTTTCTTGTGATAACTCGACATGTAATATTTTGCACTGAGCTTCTGCTTTGTGGATTTCCTTTCTACTTTCTTCTAGTACTTCTTCTTCGGTTACCCATCCTGTAGGGGGAGAAAATATTCTTGGAGGCCACCCATATTTCTCAGAGCTAGGCACTCTCCTCTTCCTTTTTGGTGTCCCGTACAACACATAGTAATCAAAGAAATGACCAAATGGTTCTCCCAAAAAGTCTACCTCATAAACATCTTATCGATATAACTGTTTCAACAACGTGTTGCGCGATACTCTCCTCTTTCTTCGCTATGCTTCCAAGTCAATTTCTTCTTCGATGTCTGTCATACCATCATCCTATTCTTCATCATATGCCCCTCTAGATGTTTGGCCCTCTTCACATTCCAGCACATATGATTCCTCCTCGTTATCCTCAATTTTCTCATCTTCATTCTCTTTGTTTTTGAATTCATTGGCTAATAAATAGTTATTAACCATGACAGGTGGTAACGTCCCGAACTGAATAGTGAGGGGTTGCTCTGGATCTTCTTCATCCTTTTTCCCTCGCTCAAACTTAGATCTCCCAGAAGAACTTTCTGGCAATTCTTCCATTGATTCGCCTATACCTGTCTCTTGACTATCCTTGAGAACATTTTGATTAGCCACCTCGAGTAGTTTAGGTGCCTCAGGACATGGCAATCCTTGTTGTTACCTCATCATTCGTCCATAATTTCATTGAAAACAGCTTTGTTGAGTTCGAGTCATCTCATTGAAAGGTATCACCCTTCCTGCATTATACTGGAATGAATGTCATACATTTGGTTGGCGAGGTTGCGGCCTAAATGTCCTCCCATTATTTATTAGCCTGAACTGCCTCCCAAAAGGCGGCTCTTTATAGAATGATGTACCCTGTCCTCCAACAAGCTGGCTGTTTGGGACAAAATCAGGGCAATGGTGTTGTTGCCATATTCCTAGTCTCTCTGTGCTTGCTGCAGTTACTTCTCCTTTGCATCTTGCACACAGGACACCTTCATCCTCTCTAGGCTCATTTCCTTTAAGACGTTAAAAAATACTGTGATGTGGCCCAAAATCTTCTTCTCTGTCGTCTATAACCATTTTGAATCTTGGCAACTTGGTTTTGAAACCAGTCGTCATCATGTTCACCTCAAGTGGCTATGGGAAAGGATTTTCATTCACTGTTATTTTCTTCTTATCTTCGAACATGATTTATCCTGGCTCGATAGCATCCAACAACACATGACGAAAGATCAAGCAATTATTAGTCATATGTGACCATGTATTATTTCATTTACAATATTTTTTACCCTTAATTTGCTCAGTGTCTGGTAGTTTAAGCTTATCGCTCAATTTTATTTGCTTATCCTTATACAGTTTGTCAAATATAAAGTCGGCTTTAATCACATCAAATGAAAACGTTCTAGCTTTTTTGTTTTCATCTTTCATAGGTTCATTCTTGCCCGACGTTCTGGGTTTAACCATTATAAGGCAAGCATACGCATCTCCCTTAACTAATTCGGCCAAACATACTTCAATTTGATCGTAATATTTGTCATTAATAGTATG
Organism: Fraxinus americana; assembly: GCA_035079005.1. Lineage (NCBI taxonomy): Eukaryota > Viridiplantae > Streptophyta > Magnoliopsida > Lamiales > Oleaceae > Fraxinus > Fraxinus americana. The sequence goes on from CM068716.1 coordinate 16,264,939, forward strand.
AACATCAAAATTTGGATCTCTATAATAAGTCTCTTTACTAGAGTTTTTCATTTGTTCTTCTTCTCTTATCAATCGTTCATACCTAATCACATTCACGCTAAGTTGGAAAAGATCAGAAAATTCTCTATCCTTCAAGTTAAAGCTCAAACAACTTTGAACGATTTTGACGAATTTTTTCTCAGGCAAAGGTACAAAACATTTGCTTCTAGCTGTTTTGAACCTCTGAAGGAAACCTTCTGCCCATTCATTTGGCATTTGACGTAAATTCGCCAAATCGGCCAAAGAGACTTCAGATTCAGTCTTATAAAACTGAGTGTGGAATAATTGTTCTAGTTGTTGCCATATTTGAACAGAGTTTGCTGGCAAATTAATAAATCAGGAGAAAGCTATTCATGTTAAAGAATTAGGGAATAGTCTCATTTTGTGATAGTCAGTTACTTCACCACTTTGCAGTGTGAATCGCTATATATGTTTCAGAGTAGACACTTCTCCTAGACCAGTGAATAATGAAAATTCTAGCACTTTGTACCATCTAGACCATGGGTATGCTTGATCTACCCAATCAGGATATAGCTTTGTGTAAGTTGACCTAATAACAGGACGTACCCCAAGAGCCATTTGATCTTGTACTATTTCCATAATTTGATTTCTCAATATGACATTGGGATCATATGGAACTCCTACGGGTTGGTTCATTGGTTGATTTACTTGAGGTATAATATTTGGTCCTTTGTTAGCAACAAAAGTGCTATTAGTTAGGTCATTATTACCGTTAGCCTGAATGTTTACTCCATCATTAACACGCATAGTATTCTGTCCATTATTTAGGACATTGTCTCTTATATTTAGGTTACCCCCAGGTTTGACGTCCCATTACCACCATTCAAGTTTGACACTACACCACCCCCTCGTTTGAAGTAAACGGACCAAGAGGTGATTCTATTCCTTGACTTGGGTTCAAACCCTGGGAATTATGTGAGGAATTATGTCCTACAATCATTATGGTTTGAAAGTGATTCCCTATTGGCACAACCGGTTGACATATTTGGACTACTAACTTATTCATGATTTCATTCAATGTGTTTAGTTGTTTGGTCATATTGTCATAATGTGTATTCCCATTTTGGGTAAATCTTTCCATATTGTGAACATTTCGTAGCTTTACCTGTTCAACGACATCCTGTGTGAGTTCCCAAAGCAATGTGCTCATGGTTCGAGGATTCAACTCTGTCATTGGCTTGTAGTGACTTTGACTGCTTTGACTTTATCCCTCTGTTTGTGGAGAGCTTTGTTGTTACTCATATTGCTCGATCACAGACAGGGCTACTCCTTGGCTTGTTGGTTCTTTATCAGAATTTTTATGAGGCATAATACTTCACTTTTCGTATCTTCAAACACCAATAGTTCCACTGGGCGAGTTATCGCTAACAATTAAAAGAAAGGTTCGGACGATTGTTTAAGGAACAAACCTGTTAAGACAAAGTCCCAAAAGAGGTGCTTTATTTATGAAGATTACAATTGAGAAGAAGCGAAACGCTTCCAAGAGGCACAAGCACACGAAATAAATTGAAAGTTTCCAAATAGAAAGTAAATGAATTGAAATTACATATTCTCTGTTGAGAGTGTTTAATTCGGGGTCCTTTTTTCCATGTCTTCTTTTCCTTTTTATACTATTTTGTCGGTTTTCTCTTGTAGAATTGCTTGGAAATTGCTTAGCGCTCTATAACTATCCACTTTCTTCGTGATTACTGATTTGTCTAGGAACTGCCGTTAGCAACTGTTGTTATTGCTCTTGTTATTTAACCGCTTGGAACCGAGATTCTTGGATCGTGGAGTATGATAAGGTTGCTCAATAACCGCTTCGATAACTGAACAAAAAGCTATATTCATTCAGACCTTGGGCATCTCGAAGGCTTGGGCGAGAGTGAGTTCTGTAGGCTTAGGCGATGATAGTCTTCTACTCGTGGGTTGTCACTATATTTTACAATGGTCTCATTTGGGCCCATTTCTCAATTTCCCTAACTGGGCTCCATTTCTTGGACCACATAATTGGGTCTTACTTAATAATTGGACCTCATTTAATCATTGGACCTTATTTTTGTATGTCAACAGATACAAATAGAGAGAGAAAAGAGGGGCAAAATAATTAGGGTTTGGTTATGGTAGAAAATGGCGAGTTAAATATGTAGAATAATTTTAATTTTATAATATTATTATTATTATTTAAAATTTGATTTATATCTGATTTTTGAAAAGAATTTTTAATTGTATAGTTGAAAACTAGAGATGAGTGTAATTTCCACAGTCATCCGTACCCCAAGCAAGCATGGGACTGATGTCTTGAGCCCGCCAAGTCAGTCCATTAGTAATCAATATGGATTGGGCTCACTGGTGGGCTATTGAAAGGGCCCATAAACTTTCGATAAGGCTGTTAAAGCCTTGAAGTCAGGTCTAATTTAATGTGCATTGCTTATCTGAGCTTAAACAATTTAGAACTCATACGTAAAAAAGTTTTTTAGAATAAATTTTTTTTATTGACTAAATTTAAACAATAAAGTAACTTTTGCTTTACAATCAAAATAACTAACTTTTTCTCATGAGAAAATGTAACATGTTAAATAAAAAGTTTTTGTTGATTAAAGTTAAATAAAAATAAAGTAACGTGTTAAATTTTAGATATGTAGTATTTACTTTAATTACTAATTTGAGTTTACCAAAAAAAATAAAAAAATACGAACTATTATTTATACAAACTTGGTGAACTGTTGCAATAATTTATTATAAATATATTGTATTACTGCATTTATCATAAACTGCGAATGCATAAACTAATTCAATTCCATTTGGAAAGAATATATAAAAGATTTAATTTACAAATGGAAAAAAATGAGCAGATAATAAGTAGATATTACTTGATACTTTATTGAAATATGGGGTTGAAAATGACTTTTGATCATTTACAAAGTTTTCCGAAAGACGATAATCTTTAATTATGAATATTGAAATGTAGGGGTTGATTGATAAAGCTTTTTATAAAAGTTTAAGTATCTTTCGGTAAAAATTTATGTAACGTATGGTTATAAAGTTAATAAAAGTTGTGACTCCAAAATAATAACATTTTTGTAATACATTGTAAATCTTATAGCAGGTTTCATTCTTCTATTATTTTTTGAAAAATAGATGATGCTAGTGCGCTTCTTCTACTTCACATGATTTAAAAGAGGGTTAATCCATTTGTACATAATGATTTGTATATAATGGATTACCCCCTCTCACATAATGTGCATGGTCCGCATGTATTTAAAAATTTCGACAATGTGGTCCACATCCCCATTGTAAGTAGTAGGTAAAAGATTCGGTAAAAAAATTCGGTACATATAGCATGATCATTTAAAAGATTTCTCGTCGTCTCTCACAAATCAGAAAGTTTGTGTGAAATTACAATCAAAATCGATTCAAAATAGAATATGTATGTCTTTGAGTTGATCGTCCTAAATCTAAAATGAAAAATCTACTCGTTCTATTTCAATAAGCCTCTGTTTGGTGCATATTTTTGGAGTAAGAATGGATTTTTATTGTTGATGTGATGGGAAATATGTTATTGAAAAAAAGGAAAAAAGTATTGACGTAATGAAAAATATTATTTTATTGAAAAATGTGTGGTTGAAAATGAGTAGAAAAATTATAATGAGAAAAATAATGTGGATCAAATAGGGCTAAATCTACTATGAGTTTAGCTCTCCCAATAAACAAAGAAGAATAAGGCCCCGTTCGGGAGGGATTAAAAGCCAATTAAAATTGAAAATATGGCCGTTATTGGACCCCACTCGTCTAATAAAAGTCAACAATAACGACTATATTTTCAATTTTAATCTGATTTTAATCCCTCCCATACAAGCCCTAAGAGTACATGTTAAAAACTGTGCAAAAAGTCCGTTATTCCCTAAGGTTTTAGGGCATCAAATCAGTCAATTCACCTATTTAACCAAGATTTCATGTTTGGATTTGATCTATCGATTGTATTGTAGGGGACCATTTGTTGTATCACCTGAACCTGGCCGGGGATTTTTGGGCGGTTATCAGGGCCCATTTATTGATGGGACACATTCTTGAATTGGCAGACCTTATGGCCCAATAACCAATGAATTGTTCAATCAAGTCTTGTCGTCGACCCCACTTTTTAAACGACCAATTTTTATTTATTTAAATACTTTATTTATTTTGATGATTTTTTGGGATATGCTCCTTTAATTTGCCTAGGAAACCAGAACCTTCGTTTGACTCGTTTTCATAAACATCCAATTTACTTTTTATTTATACATTAAAATAAGTTTACAAGTACTATTCATTATTTATCGATTAATTTTATTTCAATTTGAGCTCCATTTTTTCAAAAACTTATTTTTAACCCTTGTTTGGTATTCATTATTTCTAAAATGGGTAATTAGCACAGAACGTCCACACGTTTCATTATTATTGTGGAAAATGTCCATACCTTTCATTTTTTTGACATTTTCACTATTTATTTGGCAAAATATCATTTTCATCCATTTTCTCAATTAAAAATTGTACAAAGACGAAAATACCATATCCTTTTTAAAGAGAACAAAAGAAAAAAGAAAAAAACTAATTGCAATTATAGTCCCAATTTTTTTTGAAAAGCGCAAATGAGTCTTAAATAAATTATTAAAATGGTAAATAGTACATAATGTCCCTATCTTTCACATTTATTGCGAAAAACGTTTATACATTTCATTTTTTGGCATCTTCACCTTTAGTTACACATTTGATTGTGCAAACCATTCTTTCCATCCAATTTTATCCAATTTCTCAATAAAAAAAATGTGAAATATTAAATATACCCTATACTTAAAATAAAAAATATATTTTTTAATTTGTAATTCTTTACTAATTTACGTGGGACTCGTTTGCACTTTATAATTTTTTTCAAATTTTTAAATAAATTTAATTGGGACTCGTTTGCACTTTTCATAAAAAAAATTAAATTTTTAAAATAATTTATTGGGAACTCGTTTGCATTTTTTAAAAACATTGAGAATATGGTTGCAATTAATTTTTTAACTTTTTTATTTAAATATGAGGTATATTCGTCATCACACTATTTGTTATTGAGAAATTGGATGAAAATAGATAGAAATGATAATTTGCGCTATCAAATTATAATTAAGGGAGAAAATGTCAAAAAAATAAAAGATATGGACGTTTTTCGCAATAATAGTGAAAGGCATAGACGTTATGTGCTAATTACTCTTTTAATAATTTATTTGAGACTCATTTGTGCTTTTTTAAAAAGGTGGGACTATATTTGCAGTTAGTTTCTTTTTCTTTTTCCTTTTAGTGAAGGATATTTTCGTCATTTCACAATTTTTAATTGAGAGAATGGATAAAAAAGACATTTTGCGCAATGAAATGTGAAAATAATGGTGAAAATGTCAAAAAATAAAGGTACTGACGTTTTCCACATTAACAGTGAAAGGTGGGAACGTTATCTGCTAATTACCCTTTCTAAAATATATTTTTCTTTCTTTTATTTTCTACAACACGTTAATATTACACGCAAACTCAAAACTTTTTCTTATTTTTTAACTACTCATTATTTATCAAATCATTATTCTAAAATGCATTTTTTGTAAAAAAAAAAAAAAAATTGGGCTCACACAGGTCATAATAACATTCTTTTATAAAATAATTCTACATATAAATATAAAATTTTTCCTTATTTTTAACTACAATTCTCTAAAAAAATCACTACTCTAAAACACACTTCCTCTCAAAAATGAAGGTCAAATGTGACTTTATCTATTTATAATTTAAATTATTTATATTCACATCTCAAATATAGTTTGAATTTTTTTTTCTAATTTCAGATCCATGTTCACGCGATTCAGGGTGTGTTTAATGAATATTATTAAGAAAATAATGTATTTTAAGGAAAATTTATTGATGTAATTGAAAATATTATTTTATTGAACAAGAAAATGAGTTTTGAAAAAAATATTTTTTTTAGAAAACGTGTCTCAAACAGGGGTTCAACCTTTTTTTGATCCCGCATTATTCCAATATCCTACATCATTTGGATTTGACAATGTGATTTGAGAGATTATGCTTTTCAAATAATTTGCCGTATGACATATTGGTTCTCAAATTTATTGGGCATTTGACGATGCCCCTGTTTGGGCTCCATAAAAATAAATTTTGAAAAAAAATTTAAATAATAATTTTTTGGAGAATCTGTTATTAAAAAATAAGAATTTTTTTTTGAATTAATGCGTAACATTATTTTATTAAAAAATGTACAGTTGAAAGAAATAACATGAAGTATAATTAGAGAAATTATATTTATGTATTGTCATTGTTAGTATGAACCGTGCTGCACTGCCAGGCCTTGGTGGGTGTTTAAACATTTGGGGAGGTATTGTTTGGACTCACCTCATGTGAGAGTTTTTGCTCTACCAGGCCTTTTACAGGTTTGATAGAGCAGGTTAATTCTTTTAGTATACGTACTTAATGATTACTCAATTTATTTTTAACGTTGAAGGCTTGCCAAACTCAATTATAGAATCTACAAACATTTAACAAAAATGCTACTTGTACGTAATTTTTCTACATAATGGTACACATAATACTCACATGGGGTGGGACCCATTTTAAAAGCGGGCCCCACCCCATGTGAGTATTATGTCAACCCCTATGTTATCTCCTATGTACCCCAAGCAAAACTCAACATTTAATGCCGAAACATGCCAAGGTTATCTAAGTCATTTTATTATATATATGTTAAAGATCAAAGAACTCGAAATACAAATGGTAATTTATGTATTCTCTTCTCTCTCATGTCTTTCTTCTCTTCTTACACTCCCATTTTTACATTTACCTAAGTGTGTGTGTGAATTTATCTACCATAAATAAAAGAGGCACTTCCTTCTTTACTGTTCATAAACCGTTAATTGAGCCCAGCCAAACAGCTTTATGGCTCGACTAAGCTAATTTTTTTTTCTTTGATTAGTTTTGTTTACAGCCAAGCCAAATGGATATATGGCTCGGCTCGGCTAACTTTTTTTGTTTTGTTTTTTTTTTTTTTTTTAACGTTTGATTCAGTATTTTAAGTTACAGATATTTGTTTTAAGCGATTTAAAATTTGTTGGAAACGTTGAAGTGCGGCCAAGATAAATATATGATCCATAAATTTTAAATATCAAAATAATTTTACATTAATTGTGAAACGTAAATTCGTGATTATTTATATTTCTTTTCAATTTCAATCGCATTCCAATGTCCTTTTTTCAAACTTTATTTTCCTACAATTTTCGTTTTATTCGATATTTCACGATATAAATATCCATTTGGATCAATTTCAAAATTTTTTTTAAAAAAAACTTAAAATGTGATAATAATAAATATATTGTCAATTAAGTTAAAATATAAAAATGACTTTATGGCTTGGCTCGGCTAAGCTTTTTTTTTTTTAACTACGTTTGATTAGTTTTTTTTCAATTTCTTTGGGTTCATTAGTTATTTATTTTGAGTTTTTTTTTTTTTTTTCATGTTCTTTTGTTTAAAAATTGATTAGGGATTTATGAAGTAATTGACAATGACTGTTCTATTGAGAATTTGTAAGAAGACATTTTTCGATAACTGGAGATTGTAGTGGAAGGTGAGCCTCGATTTTTTCGATAAATGTGGGTGTGATTTTTTTATCTCCACATTTAATATTGTCTCGAACATTTAGCAACTTATAAGAAAATTTTATGTAACTAATGTTTGACATAAATATATTTTTTTAATACCTACGCTATTACGTAGTCAACTACATCATGACACGTGCCTTGCATGTGCTTCTCACTAGTATGAGAGAGAGAGAGAGAGAGAGAGAGAGAGAGAGCATATTTTGATGCCTAGTGTATTGGGGGCCGTTTGGTATATCTTTTATTTTTACTTCTTGTAGAAGATTTTTTGGAAGAAATTATTTTAATTTTTATTTGGAAACTAATTTTTAAAAGAGTTTCATATTTCAAAAATATTTTTATAAGAAGTTACATTAGATCAATTTTCTCTAACAATCACTTTTATAAAATTAGCCAACGAGTTCAAAAGCAACTTTTGGATTTCAAAAGCGAGTTCTCCTCTTTGCTTATACGGTACCGAAGCAAGCCCCACCCACCCACTAGGCTCAACTTTATTACTACACAAACAGTAGTGGGTATACAAGTTTTACCAATGTGGACATTCATCCATCTTCTCATTTCCCTATTCCAGAAAAAATGCACTCGCATATGCAATCTTGTACTTATTGGGAGTGCAGGTCAACACTTATAGGACCTCTTAAATAACTTTGGGATGGTCATGACTGACGATATATATGTACAAGTGTATATAATCATAGGGTCTGTGGAGTGGGTGGGGTCAATAAGTACTTGTGTAGGACATTTTATTGATTTTGGGATGGTTTTGATATATAGTGTTATAAAAAGCGTAATACGTTTTTAGACTCCACAATCAAGTTTTAAGTATTTATGAGTCTAAGTAGGCTTAAAAAGAGAGAGAGCGCAGCTAAGCGGCTTAGTTGAAGTTTCGAGCATGGGGAAGCCTAGGCAAGTTTTCTAGAAATTTGATTATTAGATTTATGTAATTGTATACCATTTAACAACAAATGATATGGCACTCCCCAAAAAAAAAAAAATTGGCATCAGCTACGGAATTTCCTATCGATGATTGATTTCGCAGTTAACATCCTTTATAAAGAAATTCATCCCTCGACATATCGGATAGTAAAACCTTCACCGCTAATTACCAATGGATATCTTAGACCGTCGGTAAATTAGTGAAAAAAAAAATTATTCGTGTTTAACAATAGCTATTTTCGTAGGTCATTAGAAATGACATTGGTTGTCACTAATTTGTTGATAATTAGCCACGCGTTTTCGAATAGTTTTAATAATGAAAATTAGTAATGAATTATTTGTTGCTATCATTCATCAGAAAGTTGGATTACACTTTTTCTTATAAGTGCCACTAATTATTTATATTAATATACTGTTATTGTGAATTAAAACTATTATAAAACTTAAAATACACTAATAAACAAATATTAAATTGCAAATATTTTCATTCGATAAATTCGCCGTTCAAAGTTACATAAAATTACATTTATTTCGCATCCATTTCAAAAATCAATACTAAATTCTTGAAATTAAATCATATCCCTCCTGTCATAATACGAACCCAAAAGCATCTACATTTGATCAGTCAGTTAAAAAAGTTTTAAACATTCTCTATGGTTACATTTTATAAACAAAATAAACATTTTCTATTGCAAGGAGCCTTGAATTAAATGATCTAGTAATCAGCTGAACGAATGGTCTGATGACAAGGTACTTTGAATTAAAATTTCGGAAATTATATTCCATCTAGCTTTCTTTCCATAATTTTGATAATCACCATTGACATTACCGTCATGGGCGGACCCGGGTCCCGGGGAGGGGGGTGTTTGAGTTTTTTTATTTTATATGCATATAATCATGTTTGGCATCGATTGAAATATAAATTTTAATTTAAATCAAAATTAACAATTAATTTTAATAAGCCTTCCGTCCCAATTATATAGACCGAGTTTCCTTTTTCTCTTGTTCCAAATATATATGCATGTTTCCTAGGCCCCGTTCGGGAGTGATTAAAATCCAATTAAAATTGAAAATATGGCCGTTATTGGGTCCCACTCGTCTAATAAAAGTCAACAATAACGACTATATTTTCGATTTTAATCCCTCACATACAAGGCCCTAATGTAGAATATTTTGTTGTATTCATTTACTAATATATCCTTATTAAATTTTTTCCACTTAATATGTCAATTTCTTGAAATCATCAAAATACACACATTTCCCACTTCTTAGAAATATGGAATAACTCTCATTTCTTCTTCTTCTTTATTAGTTCCAATAATAATTTAGTTTTAGATACTGAAAATTAAATAGGGGTAAATTTGAAAAGATCTTAACAGAAATTAATTTTCCAATAACAGTAAAGAAATTTTCTTAATCCGTGTGAAAAACGAAACAAACCTATATAATTGGGACGGATGTAGTAACATATTTCATGGAATCTATAACTATTTAATTTTTATCAAAATTTACTAAAAAATTGATTTTAATCTTCATTAAATAGGGGCAAAATCAAAATAAAATTTTCTCTTTTTCTCTCAACTTTTAACAAAATCTTAACTCACCATCAAATAAGGGCGAAATATTGCATTTTTAATACCATTCCGAAGTGTTCACAGTCTAATTTTTCATGTCGTTAATGGCGTACGAAACTATCTATTATAGCAAATGCTACGACTTGTCAAAATAAGTCGTTCAAAATTAGTATTTCGAAAATTTCGATAATATGCTAACTTTAAAAATTCTTTGACGATCGTACGCTGATCGAATCTACAAATTGTTTATATCATCTCAAAACTTATTTCAAGAACTACATTATAGGCATATCAAATAATCCAAACAGATATCGAAAATAGTTAAAAATGCGTTAAAAGTGAGTTTTAAAGAAAGACGTTTAACTCACATTTTCTTTAAAAAAAAAATCAATTATTTCATTAACATTTATTATTTTTGTAATACAAATTTCTCAATATAATTTTCATCATTTTATTAGGAAATTTTATATGAAATATGATATAAAAAAATTTCGAAATTTTATATTTGAAAATGTCATATCCCATGTAAATTTTCGGATGCAAAATTACATGAGGTATAATTTTTTTAGACGTAAATTTTCAATTGTAAAATTTCTCTCAATTTCTTTACAAGTTCGATTGTGCCCCTTAACTTTTAAATTATGCGTCCGCCCCTGATTACCGTCGAAGGTTCTTCGGCCTGTACCAAATCGATATCCTCCCCTAAGAATCTTTAACTGCTTTCCTTTTCTTCCCCTTTCTTAAATTCCATAGAATTTAAGGTGGTCCATATTTTCGCTCTTCTCGATTGTAGAATCCACTGTCTACAAATATTCAATTATTTTAAATAATAATTTAATTGAACATCAAATTAAATTTTCGGAAGAAATTGTACAGAACTTGTGCACAATATAAGGTAGATTGGCTACTCTTGATTTTTCAACTCGACTATCTTTGATAAGTATATTTTGTATAGTTATTTGAGCCGTTAAAGGAAACAAATTGTTATCGATTTTTATGAATTATGGATTACTTATATATATGTTTCGTTTGTTAGGTACAACCCAATGAAAAGTGATGGAATTGGACAAAATGAGCTAAAATGGACTAAATTCAAATTTTGAGGATTAAATTGTAAAGTCTTAAAAGATGATTCCGGAAGCATATTGAAGATTAGATAATACTTGGACTCAATTAGATGCAACTGGAGGTTGAAGGACCAAAATTATATCAAGAGAGGACTCAAGTATGAAGAGGGACAAGTGGGGATCAACATGTCAGTTTTGGAAAATTGAAGGTGGCGAGTGCGCACCGACCAACCACTTTTTTGATTCCCAAGAGCAAAATGAGTCCATGGCACGTGTCCAGTGAAGTATACGATGCGCGTTCGTAGGGTTAATTCATGGATCTGATGGGCAGTTTCCTATTTTTATCAAAACTCCTTTTGAGGTGAAATTATTGCAATTATTAGACATAATAGGGATGGCCAAAAGAGAGATACTCCACCTTAGAGTGCGAAGAAAAAATCTAGCATGAGAATCAATGAAATTAGCACACGAAGATTGAATAATCAAGGCCTGATTTCAAGAATCAAGAAGAGAGCATGGATTTTTCCTACTTTCTTTCATTATCTAGTTTCGAGTGATGTTAATTCAATTCTTTTTGTATAATTTATATATGAATATGCTATGCTAATTTTTCCACTTATTGGATGAAGATGAAACCCATTTCTTATTTACTTTAATTCAAGACAAATAGTTTAGTTAATTTCTCGTCATTTTTTATTAATCATACATGCTTAATTGCATTAATTGATTGCTTGACCATCAATTGAATATATGGTTGCTTATTGTAGTGCTAGAAAGTTTACAATAAATTTAGAACACTGCAAGGTTAACACACGGACAATAAATATTAGGAATAACAATATAATGTCTACAATCATCTAAATAATAGTGTAATTTAATGCATTTTACTAATTCAAATTCAGATTAGGAATATGATCGGATTGTAATTAGAATAGATTTAATTTATCTTGAAAAGAAGGTTAAATACTATATATTTATCAATTATCAAGAATGCATGAATAAGACTAGATTATGTAATCAAGAAGTGAAGTGAAGTAAATAACAATAGGTGAATTCGCAGTCTAATACATATAAATCAAAGTCTTTCATATTTTAGTAGAATAACTTAGATTAATTATAGTTCACAAATATCTTTTGTCACACACTTTGAATAGGAATAGATATTAATACATTTTGATTGAATTTTATTCCCTTGAGAAGATACACGTTACTCATTACATATTTCTTGACAACGATCCCGTATACTTGCAAGTTTCGATCAATCAAGTTTTTGGCTTTGTTATTAGGGAATAAATTGTTTAATTTAAGTTTATTAGTTATTTTAGTTTAAAGTTCTTATTTATTTTAGGCTACTTATTGAATGAACTAATTATCTTATTTTTGCTCTTTTCAAGCAATAATAATGTATGAAAGATTCTAATGAGCTAGAACTTCTTTCGGTAGATCTCGAGAATGAAATAACTATGAGACAATGAAGAAGAGAATAGAGAGATTAGCAAAAGAAATAGTAGAAATAAAAATTAGAATCAAATTTAGAATCCATTACCACTACCCCAGGTAGCTCAGCCTAAGGCAGTTGCAAATGATAGAGAAGTTTTAGTTTGGGATTATGTAAATCCCGTACATGCTCTTGTGCAACCACCCATCATATATTTGCCTTTAGGACATGCCGACTTTCACATTCGATAGATATCATCAACTTATTTCAAAATCATCATGGAATCAAGTTATCTGGAAAACTAACTGAAAATCCTTACAAACATGTTCTAGCCTTCCTGTGCTTTGCGAGGTAATCAATCACGAAGGCATGTCAACCAACACTTTTCAACTGTGCCTATTCCCTTATAGTTTGAAAGAAGGCACACGATAATGGTTACGCTCACTACTTCTTGGGAGCATCATTTCATAAAATGACATGGTATAAAAATTTATTTTGAAATTTTTTCAGTCTCATCATATCAGAAATGATACACACACTTTTAAGTAAAAACATCTCGAGAGTTATCTAGAAGCATGCGAAAGATTCAAAGATTCCTTCAAAAAGTGCCATAATCTGGACATTCCTAAAAACACTAAGATCTGGATATTTTGTTCAGGCCTGCAACCTGAATATCGTAATATAGCCTATGCTTCAGCAAGAGGGTCAATAATGGATATGTTATTAGACAATACCTTTGATATTTTTGAGAGAATTACAGAAAAGCAGTCTATGTGGCTAATAGAAGAAAAATATCAAGGAATTCACAATGTTGACATAGCTATATCATTAGCATCCCAAATGGAGGCTTTGACAAAGAAGGTAGACAGCCTTAATCAAAATGTGAACATGGTACACTAGTCGACACTGATTTGCTCAAATCGAGGGACAGATCATATTACATAAAGCTTTTTTAGCCTTCACGTATGTATTCCAACTTGAGGATGTCAGTTATGCGTAAAATTTTCAGAAGAAATAGAACAACTCCTACTCCAACACATAATATGGGGTGGATGAATCACCCAAATTTCACGTGGACTAACAATCAAGGACAATGATATGGACATAGAGGTCAATTTTAAGCAAGATCGTCAGGGTTCCAACAACAACAACTAGGGCTGGGCAAAATGTCCGAACCGAACCGAACCGGAACCGAACCGAGCGGGTTTTTTAAAATGAAATACCCGAACGGGTATTCGAATCGAGAACCGAATGGTTTGGTTCGGTTCTCGGTTCTCGACCAAGAACCGAAGAACCGAATTTTTTTTTTTATATTGGATAAATCAATTTCTTTTATTTTTTCTAAACAAATTAATAATTTTTTTCTTATTAAATCTTATTAGTTGAACAATTTAGAGTTTATTTATGTTTGTTAGTTGTGTTTTTTTCAATTTTTTCTTGTATAGTTTCTTAGTAATTAGTATGGAAAGTCAACCAACTGATGATTACATTAAATAGTTGGTAAGTATTATCAATACTTTAAAATATTTTATCTTTGTGACTTCTAATTTATATTTCACTTTTATGTAGATTTGAAGGTTTGAACCAAATGAATTATTGATATGAATATCGAAGTTTTATTAGTAATATTTACTTTTTGATATTTGTATTTGACAACTTATTATTTATATGTTATTAAATTAGATTACGTTCATTTGTAAAAGTTAAGATTGAACTTCGTGTTTGTATCTACTTTTTGTTATTAATATTGGTATCCACTTTCAGGTGTATTTATGTAGTATTATTTTAAATGTTAAAAAAATTAATTATAGTACGGAACCGAACGGAACGGAACCGAAACCGAACGGTTCCAAAATTATATTTGGAACCGACGGTTCCATTTACTAAATACCCGAAAATTTCTGGAACCGAAAAAAACCGAACCGAACCGAACCGAACCGACCCGCGCCCACCCCTAACAACAACCACCACCAAGAAAGCCATCATTGAAAGAAGTAGTAACTCAGTACATTACTAATAAGTATATTTTATACACTTATCCATGTCGTCAAATTAGATCAATTATTGTTAATTTGGATGAATTGATGCTTAATTTTTTTTATATATTTTGTTTGTTAGGTAAAACTCGATGAAAATGATGGAAATAGACAAAAGGAGTGAAAATGAGGCTAAAATAGAAGAAATCAAAAGTAGAGGACTAAATTGTACAAATCCAACAGATGATTCGGAGTTTGAGATTAATTTTTTCATATTATTCCATATTTTCTCTTCTCGCATATTATTACAATAAATTAGTATTAGAGCAATTTAGTATCTTTTTCATTATTTATAACAATTTGTATCAGAGCTAAGTTTTATTCATAGGGAGATTTTGATTTTTGGGACGACAAACATGAAGTTTGATATTCCGTTATTATATCGCAGTATAAGATTTTCATTGTGGCAAATTAGAATGGGAATAGTGCTCACTTATGTGCGATTGGTTTTGTTGTGTTTTTTACCAGTTTCAATTTGTTGTTTAGAGACACGATTTTATATAGTCATGATACTCTCATCATTGAAGAAGCCTATACCGTTCTATTTTCTAATGAGAAGATGAAGCATATTGTTGAGGTTCATGGAGATGACCTTGTTCTTGATGGTGATTGTGTAAGGGGCAAATTTAGATCTAATTTCAAATTTTATTACAAGAATTCTGGGGACTTAATGATTGTTGTAAGTTACAGAATAAGAAAATGGCTACAAATCAACAATCAAAATCTTTAGGGGAAGCCAATATTGTAGAAAATTATCACTGTGATAGAGAATTATTACTTATTTCTGACTACGACTCTGAATAGACGAGATGTGAATTCTTGATTAAATTTCCACTTTTCATGTGTCCCAATCAGGATTTATTTTCAACATATGAAACAATTTCGAAGGTATTGTGGTAATAAAAAATAATATACCTGTAGGATAGCTGGTATTGGCCGGGTCAGAATAAGGGTATTTGATGGGATGGTTTGAACACCTGATGTAGTGAGGTACGTTCCAAATTTGAAGAGAAATCTTATCTCCTTTTGTACTCTTAATTCAAAAGAGTACAAGTACACTAGTGAAGGTGGAGTCCTCAAGGTTTGTAAAGGAGCTCATATTTTGTTTTATGTCATGTAGTGTTATACATAATTTTTTATTAATCAGCATATTTTAAGAACTCAGGTGGATTTGAAATTGGATTATTTACTGTTGGAGTCTAATTTGGGGTCTTTTTAAAAGAATACATCTCATTTAAGTTTAGAAGTTATAGGTAATGCCGATTTGCTTCCATTATCGACGGTGTCATTGTACTCAATTGTTAGTAATAGACTCATTTTTGATCATAAGCTTCCACATATGTACAATGCTACTGATTTAGTTAATGGTTTAAATGCGACTGAAGGTGTTTATTCTAGTCAAGATCCTTCTTCTGATGCATTCAGTTGTAGTGATTTTGTTACAATGCTTGTTTTAGCCTTGCTTGGTGATTGTTAATCACATTTGATTTTGTTGCTCCTCATTCGAGCAGTTTTGGTGTCCTTGGTATTTCTTTAAATTTTGTAAATACTCGGTTGTTGAGTTTTATCCTAGATAAGTGACAAGTTTTAGAGAACATTTTCAAATTAGAAATTTTGGTGGAGAATTTTCGTTTATGTTTTTCATTGAAGAGTTGAAGAGTTGAAGTTTATTTTTTGTAGTGAAATTTTGTTTCCTAGTGAAGAATCTTTGAAATTTTGTTTATTGCAATGAAATTCGTGTCAAGGTGGAGTTTGTTAGAATTTGAGTGTGACCTAAATTCTATTTGGAAAATGATTAAAAAATTCTAATTAAAGTCGACTTAAGAAAAATTCTATTTGGAATGCTATTCGAAATCTATTTGACAAATTCTAGTTGAAATTCTATTTAAAAGCCCAATTGATAGTTGTAATTTATATTGGACTTGAATTGATCAAGACATGGAATGGGGACTAAGTCGCCGCAATTCGCTAGCTGATCGCTAGCTATGGTGCTCAAGCATTGGAGGTGAAAAACGGAGCAGAGAGCTGGCACCAAGCGGTGAAGCTATCGCCTACTTGGCGCTTGAGCGACGTGCACGTCCGGCCAAAACCCATTTTGCATTCTACACGTATTTTCAGCATTTTATTCCTTTTACTACACCAAGACTAGGGTTATAGATGTCCCCTATTTGTTCTCTATATATATTTGGCTATTCTCTTAAGTTGTTTAACCTCAGTACAATTAGACAAATTTGTAAACACAAAATTTTTGTATTTTTTTCTCCATATTATAATAAATTCTCATTTCTTCTTGAAATTATATTGTTTTTGAGTTTGTGATCAATTACTCCATACTGTGCCATATTTTTAAAATTTATGTTCAACGACACATTATTTAGTAAAATAATAACACGTAAATCGAAAGTTTTTTCTTAATTTTTAACCATGCATTCCTCAAAAAATCACTATTTAAAAATACATTGTTTTTCTCAAAATGGGGCTCAAACAAATTTGATATTAGAGCAATCTAGTATTTTTTTTGTTGTTTATAACATTTATTAAATGATTTTCTTGGTACATTCGTACATGAAGAAAACGATAGTTATAATACAATTAGTATGGAAGTGTTACAAATAGGAGGCAGACACATGAACTGTAAAGAAAACAGTTCAAAAGAAATATCGAAGTATTTTTAGAGCATTGATACCTCAATTCTAGTTCTTGGAATCGAAATCTAAAATGAACAAATTTTTTATTTATTTTTTAAATATTAAGGCTTGTGCAACACACTACCCACGTGAAAGAATTACCCATATTAAGTGTGTGTTTGGTAGGGATTTTTTGAGGGAAGAATTGATTTTGAATAGTGATATGATGGGAAATGTGTGGTTGAAAAAGAAGATAAGATTATTGATGTAATAGAAAATATTATTTTATTGAAGAATGTGTGGTTGAAAATGAGAATTGATTTACTGTTAAAAATGAGAATTGGTACCAAACATAGCCTAAATCAAATTGTGTCAGCTCTTCTTTGTGGGAGAAGAATTAACAAATCTTATTGAAAATCTCACAATAATAATTTTTTTCATTTTTTTTACAGAAATAATCACCAATCTATGTGGCACTGAGGTTAATGATACATTATTTGTCCAACGAATATAAAAGCATCACAAATATGTTAGACTCTTCGCTACATATTTCGATGATCATGTTCATTAAAAATGAATTGGGTTACTCAAATGAACTTTATAATTTATTAATTACATTTGGAAATAATAGTTCCATTTATAAGATTTTCACTAGTCCTTGATTTTGTTTGATTTTAGAACCGGACTGAAACAATCGTGCTCATCCCAACCAATTAAGCTCTTGCCACGACAATTATCATGTTGGTTCTATGAAAAATCCATGTGTGAGATTATGTAGTAGAACATTCTTGGCATGACTGATTGTGGTGCGATGCGAGCTGAAGTCTACGTTATAACAAACGAACTAATGAATGATCATAAGGGAGTCTGTTAGATGTTAGTATTCGAATTCGAATTCATTTGTCTGGAGTGACCATGCATCATCTCTACCATAAAGAATTTGTGTGATCGCTGTCATATCTGAATTTAATGGATTGGAACAATATTGTCCCCCGTCAGTCCAAAGTAGGCATCTATTACTTCAGAAGAGAACATAATTCATTTGTTCATAATCCATGTCTGATTCATATGCTCAGTTTCGAACGGTCTAAATCAACGTTGAAGTTTGAGTAGAACTCTTGTACTAAGATGGGGTAAACCTTATGAGGCTTGATTGCTACTTTTTCCCAACCTGCAAAGTGAATCATGTTTATCATCTCGAAGCCCTCAAAATATTCTAATACTACTTTTCTCTCTTGCTGGACTTTCCATTTGGACACCACATTTTTTAATATGACTATGCTCTGGGGATTTGAATCCTCTCATACCACTCTTGTCAATACGTGCCATAGTCGAGGGTCCTGTGGCCTTTTCTTAGACCCAATGTGTGAATTGTTTCTATGAACAATAAATGAGAACATTCAATTACTTTTTAAATTATATTATGGGTCTATTTGAGCCTCATTTTCGGTGTAAAATACATTTTGGAATAGTAAATTGATGGAGAATGTGTGGTAACAAACGAAGGATAGCTGGAACTAAATCATTGAATAACTGACCGAACTGGTGTATCGTTGCTCGCAACATGTGCCGAGTTAATTTTTCAATAAACATTATAAAGTTTAGTACATGATTTTCTTGGTACATTCGTACATGAAGAAAACTGTAATTAAAATAAAATTAATATGGAAGTGGCACATGTTAATTACAAATAAGAGGGAGACACATGAACTGGAATTTTATCGAAGAAAATAGTCCAAAAGAAATATCAGAGTATTTTTAGAGCATTGATACTTAATTTTGTGAATTTAATGATTTTTTTATAAGAAACTCCAATATTGAAAGTTGAATGATGAAAACAAACATTAATTTTAATTTAGAGCATTTTCCTTGTCAATGCTATAATTTAAAGTTATAAAAATATAAATGTATTGTACTAATTGAACACACCGCAGGTAAAATGTTTTTTTTTTTTAAATTTACTTATTTTGAGAATATTACCAACAAAAATTAGCAACCAACAGATAGATTCGTAGGTAAATTTTAATTAATTTAATTTAATTTTTTTTTTACTTTACTATCGTCGATTATTACGCAAGTCTTCGTTGGTAATTTTGTATAATATATGTATTTAAAAATTTATCGACGATTTAACAACGATATTTCACGGATGGCTATATGTAGTTGGTAATCCCACTGATATGACATTTATTTTATATATATAGATTTTTCTTAAAATATTTCATTGAAAAGTCGTTGGTAATCCAAATAAGAGCATATGGCATCCATAGGTAAAGAAGTCATCTCTAGAGCCTTCCTTTCTAATAGTGGTGGTACACGAAAATTGAACCGAATCAGGCCACCCCATTTGGTTCTCGATTTTAGTGCTCGAAATCGAAATCTCAAATGAACGCAACTTTTATTTATTTTTTAAATCTCAGATGTGTTAGTAGCCCATTACTTCATAGATCAGTGATCATCTCCATTAAAAATGAACAGTATTACTCAAATGAATTTTGTAATTTAATAATTACCTTTGGAATTAATTATTTCATTTATAAGATTTTCATTAATCCTCGATTTGGTTTGATTTCAGAACCGGACCGAAACAATCATGCTCATCCCAAACAATTAAGCTCTTGCCACAATAATCAAGCATGTTTGGTTCTATGAACTAGAAGACAATTATTGAGACTCCATAACAAAGATGTGTAATACAATTTTGTCAATTAAACTATTCTTGTCCAACGTTCTAAATTTTCTTTTGGTATAAACATTTTAAATATGTCTCACCTCCAAAAGAGAGAATTCGTGAAGCTCAGTTAGACACTTAGTCCCTGTTTGACCCAATTTTAAAAACTCATTTGTCACGAAACTCATTTTCAATCCTATATTTATGGAATCCGCAACTTTTATCAACTTTTCAATTATATACTTAATCAATTTTTAAACATATATTTCATCAACTTTTATCATATTCTAGTAAAAAAATATTTTTTAAAGAAACCAAATACGGACTTAGTTCTTGTCTAGGAAAGCTTAAAAATTGCTAAACATTTGAGGTCAAAATTAACAATCAGTTTTAATCACAGATTTTATAGGATCCATAATTTTTATTAGCTTTTCAACCACATTTTATCAAAATTTACTAATTAAGCTCCATTTTTTGAAAAAATGGACTTTATAATAGTGAGTTTTTGGAGAAAGTGTGGTTAAAAAATAGGAAAAATTTTAAATTTATGCGTGAAATTACTTTATTTGAAGAATGTGTAGTTGAAAATAAGTATGAAGAAAAATGGGTTTTCATATAATGAGGCTCAAACAGGGGTTTAAGACTTTTATCGAAAGTTTTGTCAAACAAGTCCTTAAATATATGAAACGTCGCGGTCTAAAACTTTGAATACTTTCGTAGTTTACTAAAACGAATAACGAACAAATGTTTAACGTCCTTGAATCCTATTACAAGAACTTGAGGCTAAAGGTAAATACATGAAGTGACAAATGCATGAAGTTTTTCGTTTATTGGCTGGAAGCATTAGAAAGTATTAGATATTCCTTTGGTAAAATATACTTTACATGTAAAGACGACTTAAAAAGACCATATATATTTATGTAGAAGTAATAATTATGTAGGTTCATGTTCTTTCACGTGGGAGAAAAATCTTCTTCGGATCTTTGTACTGTTCTAAACAAGGACAATCATATAATGGACATTCACAAGTAAGAGTAATTAATGTAATAAATAAATAAAATAAAAATTGTATGAGATAATTTTTTTTTCAAATTTTGACTTGAGATCTAACAATCATTCAATAAAATATGTATATTGTATACTTTATTAAGGTAGAAAATTATTTGAACCTCTAAGTCAAGATTCGAGTTAAGTTAGAATTAATTGAACCTCTAGGTCAAGATTCGAGTTAAGTTAAGGGTCTATTTGATTGCAATGGTGGAAAATAGGTTGAAAGAAAATGAACTTCAGGAAAAATAATTGCCTAACAATTACTTTGCAGGAAATTGTTAATTAAGTGTGTTTGATTGGTATAATTTTCCACGCGAAAAATTGTAAAATTTTATGTTCGTTTGGCTTTATTTTACATGAGAATTATCCATTAAAGTGATAATTTTTTTTTGCACAATTGGTTATAAAATTTGTTTCAATTGCCAAAAAGTAACAAGAAAAGAAAAAAAGAAAAAAGAAAAAAAATGGTTTCTTAAAAAATCATTTTTTTAATCAAAATTTAGTATTCGTTTGACTTTGTTTTATATGAAAATTATCCATTAAAGTGGAATTTTTTTTACAATTAGTTATGACATTTGTTTTCATTGTAAAAAAAAAAAGGGAACCAGCCGCCTAGAAAATTATTTTCCCACCTTTTTAGTAGGAAAATGAATTCCCCAAAATCAAGCAAAAGAGGCGCGTGAGCCTCTCCCCAAGAAAATGTTTTGCCAGCAGAATTTTGCACATCAAACATCTCATTTGGCTGGAAAAGGAAATGAAATTCCAAGTTCCAAGGAAAATGAAGCAAATCAAACAGGGCCTAAAATTAATTGAACCTGTAAATCAATATTCGAGTTAAATTTCTGCAACAAAGAATTTGGTGATATGCCAGTTCAACCTTCCCATATTCGAGAATGAAGTTGTGGACTATCACCCCAAATTTGAACTTTGAATGAAAAATAACGTATAATATAGTTTCAAGTTGGACGGGCACTTATTTATGAAGATTTCACATGAGTATATTAGGGCCCTGTTTGGGAGGGATTTAGATTTTTCTACAGTAAATCAATTTTCATTTTCAACTACACTTTTTCAATAAAATAATATTTTCCATCACATCAATAATTTTTTCTTCTTTTTTAACCACATATTTCTCATCATATCACTATTCAAAATCAATTCTTCTCCCAAAAATCCCTCCCAAACAAGTTCTAGGCGTGGTTCAAAAATAATTTGAATTGCAAGTGGGGGATTTCTTTCTAAGATAATGTAGTTCAAAGACTGTTATTTTATTTATTTTTTTTTTTTTTTTGAGGATAGCTGTACAAATATTTTAATTGCTAGTTGATATAAATAAAACTGCATCAACAAACAACACTTATTTTCAATCAATCGATATTGTCAATAGACCATCTATGTATTTATATTAGAGGTGTCAAGATGGACGGGCCGGCCAGATCCGTGAAAATCGGCTCGGATTGACCCGAACCACGAGCCGACCCATAACCCGAGCGAGCGGTTCATGGGTCAAGGAGGTGTGACCCGCAAGCTTCGCGGGTTGCACCTTCACGGGCTGCGGTTAACTCGCTGACCCGTGAAAAAAATTTGAAAAAAAACGGAGGAGAGAGCAAGATAAAATTATTGGTGATATTGCTGAAAATTTCAAAAATCTTGCAGTTTCTGAAGATTAATTGGAAAACAAATATTAAATATATAATTTTTGAACAACTAAATTATAGTTAAGATTTAAGTAAGTATCAATCTAGTTGAGATGTAATTAAACTATAAATTATAATAAAAGTAGGTGCCAACCTAATTGGGATATACTTATACTATAAATATTTGATAATAGTACTTAGAAATACATTTAGTTGTTATTTGTTTAAGTTAAATTTAACTTTGTAAAGTTATAAATAATTCACGTAACATTAAATTTGAATTCTATGTAAAAATTTCTTAGTATAAATATAAATTTATTTTTTATTCAATTCTTAATTTACATTTAACAAAAAAAATATTTTTTTACTATAAATATAAAAAATTCTATATTTTTATAATTTTATTATACAATAATACGGGCCAAATAGGAACAAACCGCGACCCGCATGGGCTCGACCCGGATGAGTCAGCGGGTTGGCCTGGGTTGTAGTCCAAAATTTGTTAGCCGACTTGGAACCGGTCTGGAACCCGTAGCGGGCAGACTTTTTTTCACGCAAGCCGTTATCGGACTCATATGTTGACATACCGACCCGACCCGGACCACCCGGATTAACACCTCTAATTTATATACTTATTTTCTAAATAAACATTTGAAGATTTTCATGAAGTACTCCAAAGGGTAAAACAGGAAAAAGAAAAAAAAGTACTCTTTTCCAGCCCTTTATGTCACAAAAACTGCTTGTACCATGTTTCGCTTCATGTTTGGGTAAGCTTTAAAAAAGAAATTGTATGTACATTGTTGACTTAAAAAAATGTCCTAACAGAATCCCTTCCACCTCCCTTCCGCGTAGACATCATATATACACTGGAACACCCCATTAGGAAGCAAAAGTCACCAAAATCAAGGAGAGTTGTCCCAGCCCTTGCCTCGTTACTTAACAGATGAAAATGATTCTAATGGACCATGGCGCCGATCCTATGAGCTCGACGGCGATGAAGACAAACTTCCCTTCTCCAAAGAACTCCGTGGTTTTCTCATGCCTCATAATTTCGTTCCTCCTAAAATTCTTAAATATGAGGGAAAATGTGAAGCCGAGAAACACCTCTATAAATATGAAACACAGATAAGTCCTAGAGGCACATCATCGGATTTGAGGTGCAGGACTTTTCACTTAACATTAGGTGGAGCAGTTGAAGTGTGGTATGGCAAGTTAACAACACTCAGCATTTGAAACTGACCCGACCTCAAAAATGCATTTTTGAACCAATATTTGTCTAAAAAAAAAGTGAGAGACACCGATCCAGCACCTCTAGATATGAGGAAAGCAGCAAGGGAAAAGCTGAAAAATTACCTAGCTCGTTTCACTACTAAAATAACTTAATTGCGAACAAGTTACAGACAAAGAAACCCTCTCAACTTTGAAAGGAGGACTAAATATGAACATGCTATTTTGGAGAGACAACCGAAGCAAAAACCCTACTATTTATGATGAGCTGGTAGAAATGATGAGAATTGAAATTGTCAATGAAGAGATGATTGACTATCGAAATGGGGCATTATATGAATATTCATACTTGGACTTTGGGGGACTATTATTATACTTATAAA
Organism: Fraxinus americana; assembly: GCA_035079005.1. Taxonomy (NCBI): domain Eukaryota; kingdom Viridiplantae; phylum Streptophyta; class Magnoliopsida; order Lamiales; family Oleaceae; genus Fraxinus; species Fraxinus americana. Next base: position 16,289,291 of record CM068716.1, read on the forward strand.
TTACGTGGTATCGACTATTCATTGGATTGAGCTTATTAAACAATTTGCATCTTGGACTTGGTCCATTACCCACGCTGCCCATTTACATTTCACTAAGTATATGTGATTCATTTCACAAATAAGGTATGATTTTTGATCCTATCCAAATCTCATTTCTTTCTCTTGCACTCTCTTTTTCTCTTGTCGGCCTTTAATTTGATCGTCGGAGTGCAAACGGTCGTCGGTCATTTTTCTCGACCGATGACATTTACTTCCTAACGAGGTGTTCCACTGTGCAGGTGATGTCTACGTGAATGGGAGGTGGGAGAATTCAGTTGGCACATTTTTTGAGGTCTACATAATTCTTAAATTTAAGTAAATAATTTTAATTATAATCAAAACACGATCCGGGGCAAACAAGATTATACCATAAAAGGGAGCATCTTTACTTGCTTAAAGGTTTTTCAAATACCCAAAATCATTTTGGACTGATTGCAAGAACTACAGTATATAATTAACAGGAATGTACTTTCTCTCTCTCTTATCTAGGACGAAATAATCTCATTTAATGTAAACCAACCATACATAGAGACTAGAGAGTGACCATATATCACCATAGTATATGTTTCAACAGACGAACACTCATTCTATACCAAATAATTTCACTTCTCGAAATACATATTTTTCGTAATATATACTCACAGAGTAATGGCTCGTCTTTAGAAATGAAACGAGCATTGGAAGATGCACAAGCATCATAACGACGCTTCATATGTAATGTCATAATATGTAGGAATAATAGGCGATAAACCCTAACATAAACGTACAAGACCTTACATGCTACCATTTCCACCATTTTCAGGGCTGTTAGAATCATTATTCCATTGAGAAGGATATGTGATGGGGTAACCAGAATTCGGATCAAAAGAACCTCCTCCTCGACCCATTCTCCCAAACTGTGCAGTCATCTGATTCAGAAAGCCTGTTCCCGGATACGAGGTATCACTACCCGTATATCGCATTAGATCAGCATTTGTAGCATCCAATTCCTTTTGAAGATGAAGAACTTGCCTTTGAAGAACAGATATTGCTCCAACACAGCCGTATACAGGATCTTTTAACCGGGCCTCGGCTTCATAAGCAAGAGAATTCACTGCATCTTCTCTTTGATGAGGAAGGATTTCATTGAGCAGTTTACTTACATTGCTTGCACCAAATATTTTGTGTACATTGGCAAATTTTTGGGGTTCCTCAGGAGGAAAATATGGAGCAAATATGCAACCTGGCAGGCATTTTCTTCTCAAGAATTTGCAGGCTGCACATGGAGGGTTGGAATAGCTAGAAGAAGAAGAAGCCATTTTTCCTGCAATTTAATTAATATTTCCCTGAGATAAATCAACCAGAAAAATTGTGTATTATTGAAAGAATTGAGATTAGATCAATTCAAATGGTGAAATAGTTAACTCATAAGTACATATTTTGAAGTCAACTACAAAATAGTTAGTGATCATGAATGATTAATTAGGGAAGCAATATAAATCCTCTAATCGAAGACTAAGTTTAAACAAATAATTATTTAGGTAGTTCAAGTTGATAGAATAGCAAATAAAGGCGCTAAATATAGCCTTACAACCCGTTTTATGACTTTTTATGAACATATAGGATGTTTAATCAAAAATGAATTTGGTCGGTACTTTTTCGAATAAACCAATTCAATTGGGACCCTACGGATCCGTTCTTTACTTTTCCTATTCAACGATTAGCCTCTGGCACGGTTTTCACATAGATGAAGAGATGCATTGAAAATTTTGAAATAAATAAATATGTCCCTCGGTAATACAAATAACTAAGGAATTCTCATAATTAATCTTGGTTGAGCAAGAAAATTTCTAAAATAATATTTTCTTCTTTTACTGTTTCCTTCATTTAAATTAGTTATAAAATTATTTAGACCTGCATGAGCTAATAGGAATTATTTTCAATACTCATAAACATGAAAATTTGAGGAAGGAAAACAGCAAGGGAATACATTTACATAAAATTACTTCATCATAATATTCTTGAAGGCCTTCCTGAACAAGAAGAACAAGAATAGAAGTTTGAAATTGAGCAGAATTTTTCGTATCGCCTAATTTTCTCAAGGCCATGAACTCTGCACCATAATTCTTTGTAAATGGATAGCATTGATCAAGACTTGTTTTACAGTATTCTAAATATGGTGCAGTAACCACCTAATTTAAAAACTTAAACCATTAGAGAGGGATAACAAATTTCTTTATTCGAATTTTGTTTTCAATGGTTCAAATCTAGAAGAATTTTTTCACACTTGAAAGTTTAACTCATGACCACGATCTACCTTGATACCACGTTAAATTACCTCATCGTCTAAATTGTCCTGCAAAACAGAAGCAAATGAATCCTTTTCTATAGGGGTGGGAAGATGGATCTTAAGGAAAATTTCTGAGTAATCAACATACCTCTTTGATCGATCTTCAAGCAAAACCGAACAGCTAAAAATCTCTCTTTTTCCTGGGGGTGGGGTGGGTGTGAGATACAAAGAAAGGTTTCTTTACTCAAAAAGAAAAGACACTGGTAATAATCAAGAACTTTTCCTACTGAAATCTGTTACAGGTTTTTTCCCCTGATCATTTTAAGGATCCTTTAGCCATTGGTATACAAAAGTTTCTTGAATTTATACTGTCAAAAAAGAAAACCCTAGATGCTATAGAGAGACATGAACCTGATATATACAGTATAAGGGAATGTGATGAGAGAGAAGGGTGAAGAAATGTAAAGCCAAAGTATCAGGCATATTCAATAGTACTACAATTATTAAACAATGTTGACCAAAATCATGTCTTATATTAATATAAAATAATAAATAATGCCACTAGTAGACATGAACATTTACATGTATTCGGTTTATAATACAAGATATTATTATAGAAAAGAAGAAACAATAATATCATATTAGGACAGAATTAACTGACTCAGCCGAAAAATTGAGAATTGGTATGAAAATCAGTTCAGTAAAAATTGAAGAACTGTCTAACGATGTGACGCCATGTGGCATGCTATTATCCAAAGTTTGAAATCCTCAGACATTGTAGCAAAATTGAAAAATAGACCCCATCTAAACAACAAAATTGAATTGACCACTTCAACTTCAAAATCGATACGTTCAAAATTAATTAAAAAAGAAAAAAAAAGCCATCTTTGGGGTTACCTTGTTCGCAATAAAAACTTGTCAGTTCACAACAATTTTTTTTATTTAATATTTTTTGCCGCTAATTTTATCACCTTTTATCTTTTTCGAGTCAACAACAACTGAAATTTAAAACAATGACAATAAATTTATTTATCTTTAGATGTCCGAAAAATATATAAAATATAGGATTATGTTAGTTGGTTTGGATAAGATTTTTTTGACAGATCTCTTGTTTTAATTTCAGTAATTGCTTCTTTAATGTTAAATTATATCATCTATAAACTTAACTTTCTAGAAACGTCTAGATTTATTCGTCAACATATCACTCTTATGCATGTGCAAATTTTCAAAAAATGAATTATACACGCGAATTTGATTCAATATTTATGTTTGCTCCAGAAATAGATCGTACCATCTTATCTGAAAATTTAAAATTATAAGTATTAAATAAAGAATGTGTTATTTAAATTTAGTCCATGTTTGATACGCATTCTTTCAAAACTCATTTTCAACCACAAATTCTTCAATAAAATAATATTTTTTTATTACATCAGTAATTTTTTCTTACTTGTTAACCACATATTTCCCATCGTGTTACTATTTAAAATATATTCTTTCCTCAATAATATCCACCAAACACACCCTTAGAGTTGAACAGTTACATCAATAGTATCCTTCATATAATTACTAGGTTCAACAGTCTTTCACAATTTGTCAGTGATAAAGAAACAATTTCATCATAATTTTTCATAGCATTTAATTGTCGGCGTTAAAGATAAATTTAAGTAAATAAATATCTTTTTATATAAATCACCCCTTAATAGTTTAATTTTTCAAACGAGATAGGTCAAGATAAATATCATGAATTCATCCGCACTTTTCATGAAAATGATTCACTCCTTCCTTTGATGAAAAACGAAAGATATAATTTCAATGGCATCGTTCAACGAGGAGATTCGTGCCGAAAATATGGTGAAGAGGTTTGTATTTAGAATTTTTTTGACTTATTTTCAAATCAAAACATTTTAAACGATTTGAAAAAATTACCAAATCAAACTAAACAATTGCAATTTCAATTTCAAACCAAACCACTTTTTGCAGTTCAATTTAGTTTTAAATAAAGGTTTACATAGAGACATAAAAGCAATGATTTTGGTTTTTTCATGTTGTCAAAGAGTTGAGCAATATTTTTTCGTGTTGTCAAAGATTTGAACAATGAAAATAAATGGTGAGTGGTAAGCCCACCCCAAAATGAGTGCTCACCTATTCCGACTTCCCCAGAGCTTCGTTCTAAAAAACCCTCTTAAGCAGCTCATAGGCACTACCTAGGTTCAAGACTCGAGCGAAATGCCACGCTTTATTTTTTTTAAAAGCCTTTTGTTTGATTTTAGTTTCAAGTTTTTAAATAACTTTATCTATATAAAAGTAAAAAAATGAAAACACGTTAGAAAATTTCAAGTAGGAGTTGTCTAGTTGAAAGTTGAAACTATGAAAAATAGTCTAGTTTAACGCATCTCGAAAACTTGAAAGTTATATAATTGAGTAATTGTAGAAATCATTAAATAAATATAGTATTTTATAATTTTAGATCGGGGGTACAGACGTAATTCTGCTCAAATTGTCAGTAGATTTGGTATGTATTATTTTAATTATTAAATAACTTTTAGCATGATTAAAAATTAAAAATAATTTTAAAAATAAGAAAATGAGTCTTTACGCCTAAGCTCGTAAAGTTTGACATTTAACATCCACGTCTGATCACGTTTTACGCTTTGTAGATCACTGCATACCAGTAATGATTATCAAATAAGCTAAAATAATGCTTAAAATGAACTTCCTAACTAAACACATAAATGTCATAATATTAGTTTCAAAATTCTATGAGCCTTGCGATCCATTGAGTAATGCATGAGTTGCAACCTTAATTTCTGGCCCAAATTGAGCAAGGTTTACTATTAATAGAAGTTTAAAGTTAACAAATAACACAAAGTTTAACCATATAACTAACAAAGTTCACTTAATAAATTGGATTTCTTTATGCTAAAGTGGATTTTTTATAATATTTGGTTCGATTTCACTGATTTTTTAAATCTCGAAATCTAAACCAAGTCTTTCTCAGTGTTTTGGTTCGATTTAAATTGACCATTGACCGAGTTCATGTGGATTTAAATCAACGACTTCAAACCAATAATTTGTTTCGAGTTTATGATATAGCGGTTTTTTTCAGCCTAACGAGAAATATCTTTTTTCTTCGTACATGAAAAGACAGCCCAACAAAACAAATTAATTTAGTCTAACAAATCGGTCACCCAACCAATTTTGCTTATTGCATTCGAAGTTGACTACATGAATCATTTTATGATTGTAATTAAAGTCGATTTTTGTTTTCAGAAAAATACCCTAAACAGCCATTGTCTATCACTTACATCTTTGTCGACATAATATATACATATGTTCATACTGTTGTAATAAACATTGCGTGTGTATAAATACATATTTCTTTCAAGCCTAAGTCTGCCAGTGTTCATAATAGAATTGAACCATCCAAATGAAAGCCCAGAAATGAATTATCCTTTTACTGTTTGTTCCATTATTGAATCCAGACATGAACAGTTAAATATACAGTATACACATAAGATCAGAATACAGAAAGGATTAATAATAAATGTATGTATCCATCGTTTTCACTTTACTACTTTCTCTTGTTTCTTGCCGACATGTCGACAACTTGCATGTAATGAGTATCTGTCAGAAACATGATATTTTGAGAACTAATACTGTGCAGGGTTGAAAATAATTTTACAAGTTTGTTTGAAAATTAATTGGAGGCTATCATGGTAAATGAGATAGGATTTAAATGCCCGGCACGACCCCATTTTGGAGTGAACCTATACGCGGATTTGAATTTGGTTTGTCTGGTTGAGATTTTACCCGACACGGCAAAAAGTCTTGAGGCTCGACATGACCTATCATATTTAAATTTTTCAAAAAATAAAGAAAATAATATTTATTGTTTATTCAAATCAAAATCTTTGTGCTTGGGACAATGATGCAGCTAGTGAGGTTCTAAAGAAGATGACGCTTCTATTGCTAGTCGAAAACTATTTTCTAACCCCATTTCGGCTTAGGTTCACCCTTGACCTTTGAGAATTTCTAAAAGGGTTATGGTCAAAGTCGGAGTGTTGCCTATTTTAGGGGCTTTATAGTGGATTCGAGCTTAATCGTAAGGGATGCTTAACGAGGATTAGGTGTTAGTAGTGGTTGTTGAACTTCTGAGTCTTTGACTGAAAAATCCTTGTGTTCTTGTTGTTCTTGACGTTTTTCTTAGTTTTTTTTACTTTGGTTTCTTGAGTTACAAACAGTTGAGGTGCAAACAGTGGGTCTGTGTGATATATTTGTGCTTCCTATCTGTGATTTTTTGAACATTATCACTACACTACTGTATACCATGACCACTAGGATAGATGTTCAGATGTGGAATGGCAAGATTTAGTCTCTGACACCAGAAGATGAAGGCCCTCATGTTACAATTAAAGTGTGCTAAGGCCATTGAAGAATCTTGGCCAAAAAACATTCTTACTAAAAGGAAAACTGAACAAGATGAGTTGGCCAGGAGCACTATATTTCTCCACTTATTTGATTCTATAATTCGAAAGGTAGGAAAAAAATAAGATTGCTATTGAATTATGGACTGCCTTAGAGAAACTCTATCTTACCAAAGCCCTACCAAATAAGTGCTTCTTATGGAGACAATTCTTTAGTCACAAATTTGATCCTAGTGCAAATTTAGGAGAAAACAAGGATAAATTTAATAATATCACGCAAGATCTTATTAACTATGGTAAAAAGATCTCTAATGACCAAAAGGTAGTTGTCTTGCTTAATTCACTTGCTGACAAATATAAAGACATAAGGAATGCATTAGAATATGGTAAGAACGACTTGTCTGTCAATATTATTCGATATTATTCATACTTCATTAAAGAACAGAGAATTGGAGTTAAAATCAGAACATAGAAAAGCCCTTCATGTTGAGAGTTCCTCATCTAATTCAAAACTTCAAACTAAGGGGTTAAGTAATTTCAGTCAAGTCAATTATAACAGAAATAAGAGTTTCACTAAGAAGAAATGGGAGAATAGTAAAAGAAGAGATAAGAAAGTTTATAAGGGAAATGCAGAAAATAAAAAGTGCAATTATTTCCAAAAAAAAAAAACATGTCATTTTATAAAAGACTGTTTAAAAAAGACAAATGATTAGAGAAATTAGTCCAATCATGCGACTGGCTCTTTTGCCATTGCTACTGCTTATAATAAAGCAGGAGCTAATATTAGGGGTGGCTTATTGATGCAGGAGGATCCGAGGGATCCGAGCCAGACGAGGCTGAACTGTCTGATAGTTCGTTAATGGGGCTGAGATACCATGAGTTGGCGGATCAGCGCAAGAATGGCAAGTAATTATCGATCTTTCCTAATTGGGGTCGCTTTTGAACATGTTTCGGTATTTTGGCCATAACTTTGGTTACGGTTGTTAGAATTACGCCATGACCCCAATTCGGAAAGCTCTCTCCGGCGCGCACGTCATGGGCACCAAACTATGCCCCGTGTGTATCAGTTTCGAGGCCAAATTCAATTGTTTTTCCGTCCAAATAATCAATTTAAATTATTTTTTGCCATTTTTAGTAATATTTCGATTTCCTTTTTGACATAAATTATGGTCTCAAATTTAGCCAGATTTTTGGGATCTTCTTCCTTTCATTACGTATTTCGTTTTGGTATGAATAATAGAATTTTTCTATTTTTGGCAAAATTCCGATAATTAATATTTTTTAGCTATTTAACCCGACTTGTGGGTTATTTTCGTTCAGTTGTTGGTGTTTCTCTTGCGTTTTTCTCTATATTTGTCAATTGGTTCCAGCCTGCAGAATAATCACTCTTCTGTTCGGCGTCAGTTGGTATCAGAGCATCAGCATCTTCTTGGGCTAGATTTCATGAGTCAATCATGGTTGGTGGTCGTGGTCGTAGAGGGCAGGTTCCAAATGAGGAAGTTCCACACCGTGATCATAATGTTCAAGAGGTGACGATTGAAGACTTACAGAGGCAAGTAGCAGAGTTAACTCAGCGTCTGGCGACGTAGGATCTCGGTGACCCCGAACTGGGAGGTCACGATTCCGATACCAGTTATGAAAACCCGTATCACAATCCTGCTCGAGTCTGGGAACATCGTGGTCGAGAGGATCGTCATGTAGATTTCGGATTTCGGGTGGATCTACTAGAGTTTTCTGGTACGTTACAAGCTGAAGGTTTTGTTGATTGGCTGAATGAAGTGGAACGTATCTTTAAGTATAAGGAGGTTCCAGATCATATTAAAGTAATGTTAGTTGCCATCAAACTTAAAGGGAGAACATCTGCATGGTGGGAGCAGTTGAGACGTTCACGCAATAGGCAGGGTAAAGTCAAAATCACAGATTGGGAGAAAATGAAGAAGAAGATGAAAGGTCACTTTCTTCCTTTCGGCTATACTCAAACTTTGTTTCAACGGCTTCATTCTCTAAGGCAAGGCATAAGGTCGGTTGATGACTACACCGAGGAGTTCTATCAATTGGTCGCTTGGAATGATCTGTCTGAAACGGAAGAACAGATGGTGGCGAGCTATTTGGGAGGATTACGACAGTCCATACAGGATGTCCTCAGCCTTTACTTGCTGTGGACTATTTCTGAAGCATACCAGCGTGCACTTGCTGTAAAGAAGCAGCAAAGTAGGAAACCGGTGATCAGAAGCGAAGGTAGCCAGCCCATTCACCCTCAAGCACCTCGTCCTACTCAACAGCCACCACGGGATAATCCTGATTCGGGTATTAGATGCTTCAAGTGCGCTGAACAGGGACATCGAGCAACTGATTGCAGGAAACCAGCTAATCGGACAGGTAAAAATCTCCTAATTGATGAAGAAATTGTAGACGAGACTGAGGTGGTTGGAGAGCCCATATATGACGATGATGAAAACGAAGGAATGCTGTATGGGGACGGTCATGAAACTCTAGTCTTGCGTAAGAGTCTATTGACCCCCAAAGGTGATTCAGGTGACGACTGGTTGAGGACCAACATCTTTCACACAACCTGCACGATAGCGGATAAGGTCTACAAACTAATCATTGATAGTGGAAGCTGTGAAAATGTAGTGTCTGAAGAAGCTGTCCAGAAATTACAGTTGAAGACAGATCGACATCCCAGGCCATATAAATTATCGTGGTTGAGTAAAGGCAGTGCAGTATCAGTCGAAAAGCGATGTCTAGTATCTTTCTCGATTGGCAGGAAATATTTTGACAACGCTTGGTGTGATGTTGTGTCGATGGATGCTTGTCACATATTGTTGGGTCGACCTTGGCAGTATGATCGCAGTGTTGTTCGTGATGGGTGGAAAAATATTTATTCCCTTAGCATCAAAGGGAAGAGGGTTGTGTTGGCGCCACATAGAGAAGAAATCACTCCTGCCCCGATAGCTAAAAGTGCCAACCTGCTTTCTATGTCCAATTTTTTGGGAGTGATTGAGCGTGAAGATGTGGTCTATGCTCTACTGCCTCGTGAGAATAAAATCGATGATGAGATTCTAGATTTACCGGTCGAAGTACAGCAGATGCTAACGGAGTTCTCTGATTTGATGCCTAAGGATCTCCCTCCGGGGTTGTCGCCTATGAGGGATATTCAACATCAGATTGACCTTGTTCAGCATTAAGTCTGCCTAATCGACCAGTTTATCTCCTCAGTCCTAAGGAAGCTGAAGAGTTGCAGCGACAAGTGGTTGAATTGTTGGAGAGGGGCTACATCCCTGAAAGTATGAGCCCATGTGCAATTCCTGCTCTGCTAGTGCCGAAGAAGGATGGTTCTTAGCGTATGTATGTTGATAGTAGAGCAATCAACAGGATTACAGTGAAGTACAGGTTTCCAATTCCCTGTTTGGATGATATGTTAGATCAGCTTTCCGGTTCTAAAGTCATCTCAAAAATTGACCTTAAGAGCGGATATCATTAAATCAGAATCAGACCTGAAGATGAGTGGAATACAGCGTTTAAAATGCAGCACGGTTTGTATGAGTGGATGGTCATACCTTTTGGACTATCCAACGCACCCAGCACCTTTATGAGATTTATGCATCAGGTGTTACGACCTTTTATGGGAAAGTTCGTGGTTGTCTACTTCGATGATATCCTTATTTACAGTCCGACATGGGAATCACACTTTGATCACCTTCGTGCAGTTTTTGATATGTTGAGGACGGAGCGCCTGTTCGCTAATCGGAAGAAGTGTTCTTTCTTCACCTCTTCCGTTACTTTTCTTGGTTTCGTTGTGTCGACTGATGGTGTTCTTCCAGATCAGTCGAAGATAGATACAATATCGGGATGGCCCAAGCTGAAAACTTTGCACGATGTCAGAAGTTTCCATGGATTGGCATCCTTCTACCGTCGGTTCATCAGGAACTTCAGCACTTTGATTGCTCCCATCACAGAATGTCTTAAGGGACGTGAATTCAAATGGTTGGATGAAGCAGAAGCCAGTTTTCAGTTGGTCAAGCAACGGATGACAGAGGCTCCAGTTTTGGCAATTCCAGATTTTGAAAGATTTGTGAAGAGCAGCACCTTACGATGTTCATGACAAATTGGATCTTAACGTACCAATAGATACCAGAGGAGATTGCTATAACCGTTACTGTATTCTAGAAGGAAAGTCTTTTTCAAAGATTCTATAGAAATTTATATATAAAACCGAGATAGTTACCTTTCAGAAAATTCTAACGATAGGAGGAATTTATTCTTCTGAATGTGAGAAAAAAAATAAAACAAAATAAAATAGAGGTATTTTGAATTGTTTGTTGACACAGACAAAGTCAGGGAAAACTTTTGAAATTATTGCTGTATTGACTCTTAGATATATAAGAGTTCCGAATCGAATCTCTTTAGAAAGAAGATTTTTTATTTCATGGTAGCCTGCTCCAGTGCTTGGGTAGGTGATCTGAATCGGCTATCGATACAATGCAGGGCTGATTTGTTGATCGTACTGAACTTGACTATTTGACGACGGAAGCATTCTATGCAGATTCTAAATTCTATTTGGAGCCAACTAAGCTAAGGAGTTGTGAAAGCCTGCTCTTACACCTCCAGATCAAATGGCTTTCTTGTTAAAATGAAATAAGAATATTGAAGAAGAAGTAGGTTGTAGGCCAACCATGAAGAAGATGTATCGCTACATCCCTAGTGAGCAACTGCTTGTATCGTTTGAAAGTGGGGTTGCCTAAGAAAGCACATTTTCCTACTAAGGAAACTCCTTAGTATGTCGTTGATTAGCTAAAGCTTCCTTTTAGTCGTACATAATTAATATTTTTAATTAATTGACTAAATACCTGATTTTTGCATGAGTGAAATTTAAAACCTGATTTGTGAACTCTTCCCCCGTTGATATGCTTTACGTGTTGGAAAAAAGCCCAATAAAATATAATCTGGGTCGAGCTAACATAGCCCAAATTATATACCTAAAAGCACCACATGAAAATAGGGGAAAATGGTAACTACCTTACATTAATATACATTTTTAATAAGAGCCAAATTAGGTCCATTACGGTTCAATGATTTAAATTTTGAAAAGGGAAAAAATCATAAATCAGGTGTAAAGTTTACACCAATTCAAAAATTAGGTTTATAGTTTAAAAATTCAAAAATCAGGTATTAGATAATTAATTAAAAATATTTATTAATTATGTCACATTATACAATTAATGGTCACATATATATAATTATATGTCACAATTTATTTATTAGTCACATATTATCAAATTAATTAGTCACGGATGATTTCGAGGTCACAAATTCAAAAATTTATAGGTCACAGTTAATTTCATTGGTCACATATTTTCAAATTTTTTGGCTACAAATTATTTTTCAGTCACATATTATCAAAATTTTTAGGTCACAGTTAAATACTTGGTCACATACCACTGGAACCACTTCAGCCACCACCACCACACAAAATACCGCCACCACCCACAGCCACAAAACAAAACACGGCCACCACCCCAACTGCCGATCCACCACCACAGACGCCACCACCCAAAACACCTCAGAGCTGCTATAAAAATTTCAAATCACGACGATCTGTGACAGACTTAGCTGAAAAGTATGGCGCCGCGCAACCGCTGTACCTTCGCGACTGCCACCATCTCCGATGACTGCATCGCCATTTCTGCCTCCTCATCCGACATTTCGCCATCTACAACCCTCAAGCACCTCCTCAACCAAATCCAATAAGCCCTACAACAACCACCACGCCATGCTGTCGATCAAACCTCAACCACCGATTTCTGTCATCATAGACCCATTAACCCATCACCATCAATCCATTTTAAATCCATAGCCATAGACATCAACCCTCAAGCCATTGACATCTGCTATCTTCTCTGATCTTACATCATCATCGACCCATTAACCCATCTCCATCAATCCATTTTAAATCCACATCCACCGATATCTGCCATGCCATCGTTGTCGTCAATATTTGGAAATTGAAGGCTTCAGTTTCGGATTTATAGAGAGAGTAGAGAGAAGGCGCGGTAGAGAGAGAGAGAGAGAGAGAGAGAGAGAGAGAGAGAGTTAAGAGCGTCAATATTTGGAAATTGATGGTTTCAGATGCACGATTTGCAGAGAGAGTAGAGAGGAGGCGAGAGAGAGAGAGAGGGGTGGGGGAGTTGTGTGTGTCAGTGATAAATTAGGGTTATGGTTTATATAGTACCTGATTTTTTAATGATAAAACTTGGTCCCTGATTTTTGAATTTCAATCTTCAAACACTTGGAACTATGTAATTTCCTCTTTTGAAAAGTACATTTACTCATATTTTGATTGGGATAAGACAGTTTCGCTCAAATTAACCATACTCTCCACTCTCTACTCGTGTCTCACAGAAGGACCTTCCCTCTTATCTCTTTTATCGCTCCCCATTTTAGAAATTAATTACAGGCAAATATCTCAAAGAAAAGTAATAATTCTATGAAATAAGTGGAAGCTGGTTGCTCAAATATAAGGTCTATCAACCATATAATCCATTACTCAACTCCATAACATCTTGAAATAGTCCGAAGATTTATTGCCGTCGACTCGACTTGCTCCTCTATTCATTGAACTCGATTCGTTGATATACTCTTTAACTTTACAATCTAAATTTTCTTGTTTTAGCTCTTTTGTTTCCTTAATCTTTATTTTCTCAAGTTAAAAAGTAGGAAAAATAAAGGGAGCCATTATTTTCATCTCCTATTCTCATATATTTATTCACTTTCAAATTTTATATATATATATATATATATATATATATACTTAAACAGACAAGAATAAAATAAAATATATTCTATCATCTAAATATTTTTGGACCATTAATATTCTAAATTGTTTTACACCCTTGCCTGGTGAATGTATTGTCTTTTATACATAATAGCTTTGGAAAGGCACATGCTTAATCATCTACTCGTGCAAATCTTTTATTTTATTCCCTCTTTATCTATTCTTTGAGATTAAAAAAAAAACTAAAGATACTCAACGGTTTGTTGATTTTCAAAATATGAATTTGATATCCCAACATTAATCTATTATCTATAAAGCAAATTGGCCGTATTCGTGTTGCAAGACATCTAAAACGACCCTGTTACTCGTCCAAGGCCACATGGGCCCGAGACAAACAGTGCCTTGGACAAGCAGAATTATCCCAACTAAAATAATTGAATTTATCAAAGATATTTACATATGAGTTGTGTGTTGTCCCCATCACTATTATTGAGGTTGCTAAATTCTTCAAAAACAAGTTTCAAAAATGCTTGCAAGACATTTTACCTTCCTCTCTTAGTGCCTAATCTAATACGAATTAAAACAATTTCGTCGTTCTGTGGAATTTATAATCAGTCAAAATATCCCTCATCGCAAATTCTTATTGGGATTCCAAACTGTGTTAAACTGGTAGTTTCGAATGGTAAATTTGGAAGGTTGAATTATGTTTTATCTATATGGCTTTATTTACTTAAACTTTGCATTAGACTAATGCAATTTGAACATTAAAATTACAACATCAATCTGCAAACTAAACTCCTCACTAAGGAAATTCAACACCTAGATGTAACATACCGGTAGTGCTAAGAAAACTCAAAGGCGGACTTAAGAATATTTTAGGCCTGGGTAGAATTATAAAAGGTGAACCTGTAAATCGAATAATGCATTAAATTTTTTTTTTCTTCGTTAAACTTCCTTCACATATTCAACTATTGTCCGCATAATTCAAAAAGAGAAAAATCTTGAAACTAATAATATGGGAAATATTTTTTTAAGTTTGAACTGATTTCAATATTTTAATTGGTGTTTTGTCACTTTTTTGAATTTTTATTAGTTTTTGAGTGTTGTCACTTTTTTTTCTATAACTTCCTTGAAACGGGGGCTTAATAAAAAAGAGATACTGAACTTTTAAAAGTGTTATTGTGTTATGTTATACAAAATACAGACTGAAAGATTACAGATCGAAGAACAATCTCAAAACCCTAATACATGGAACTATCACTAATAACCACTGAACATCAAGATATCACTGATCGAAGGCTCAGAATACAAACACCATAAGATCAACACCACTAAAACCCATATCTAACCCAAAGCCCTCACAAATCACTGGCCAAAACGAGTAGCAACTTCTACGAACCAGAAGGCCTACAAGTTACCAGAATCTCAGCACAGTTTCTTTCAGAAGAATCACAAAGAATAATACTAAGAAACAAATTCAAAGATTCTTCACAGAGAAGAAGACGAAAGAAAACCCAGAGAGAGTAGAATACTCTAGAAGCCCTCAACCACAAAGAAGGATGAAAGGGATTAATCAAAACCTATCGTATACCCAACTGATATATGTGCATTGAGATTGGCAGCATTGCATCCAATGGTCGGAATTGCCTACTCAAAAGGGCTGGACTAATTATTGGGCTGGGTCAGATACTGGGCTTCTATTCAGTTGATAGGTATTTAGTAATTGGGCCGAAGGCCATCATCATCGCCTAATGTGGGCTGGACCATGGCATCACAGCCTCACAATCTCCACCTTGCTGCCAGTGGTCAATCCGGTAGCTTAATAGTATCCTATACTAGATAAAACAGCTTCCTTGGATCATCCTCCAAAGCATCAGGTTCAGAATTGGTTCCTGCACTCAGCAAATTACGCAACATCAATTTTTAACATTTGTAAACATGACTTAAACTTGGACAGAGGCAATACCTTAGTACCCATATCAGCAGGATTAAAGTGGGTAGCAATTTTCTCAAGTAACAAGACATCTTTAGCAACAATATCTCTTATAAAATGCAATTTAACATCAATATGTTTAGTTCTTTTATGAAAAACTGGGTTTTTGCATAAATGTATAGCACTTTGACTGTCAGAATATAATGCAACATGATTAGATAATTCACCAATTTTGAAAAGTAAACCTTTTAGCCATAAAGCTTCCTTTATGGTCTCAGTTGCAGCCACATATTCTGCCTCAGTGGTAGACAAGGCAACAACTGGTTGTAACTGTGATTTCCAACTTATACATGTTCCACACAAAGTAAACACATAGGTAGTAGTTGACTTTCTATTATCAATATTACCAGCAAAGTTATAATCAATAAAACCTTTAAGTACTACACCATCATTGCAGGCATTAAAACACAATCCTAACTGTGAAGAACCTTTCAAATACCTTAATAACCATGTTAAAGCAGTCCAATGTTCTAAACCTGGATTAGCCATGAATCTACTAAGTGTACTAATAGCATGAGCCACATCAGGCCTAGTACAAACCATGATATACATAACAGAACCTACAGCATTAGCATAAGGTATCTTTTCCATTTGTTGACATTGTCTTTACTCAATTTAAAATGGCTAGCAAGAGGTATAGACACAGATTTTGAATCAAGCATAGTAAATCTAGCAATCAATTTATCAATATATGCAGTTTGTTTCAAAATCAGAATTTTATCATGCTTTTTCATAGAAATTTCCATGCCTAATATCTTCTTAGCATGCCCAAGATCTTTCATTTCAAATTCAGCATTCAAAGATCTTTTAATTTCATTAATAACATACATATTATGTCCAATTAGAAGCATATCATCCACATACAAGAGTATAAAAGCAATAATGGCATGTTTATCATCTCTTTTAAAATACAAACAATGGTCAAATTCACTTCTAAGAAAACCAACAGAAGAAACATAAGTATCAAACCTTATGTACCATTGTCTTGGAGATTGCTTCAAACCATATAGGGATCTTTTTAACAAACAAACATGATCAGATTTAGATTTGTCAATATAGCCAACAGGTTGCTTCATATAAATCACTTCATCAAGATCACCATGCAAAAAAGCAGTTTTTACATCCATTTGTTCAAGTTCAAGATCATAATGAGCAACAAGAGCTAACATAACTCTAATGGTAGTATACTTAATCACAGGAGAAAAAATCTCATTGTAGTCTAGACCTTCCTTTTGAGTAAATCCCTTAGCCACAAGTCTAGCCTTAAATCTAATAAGCACCTTATCAGTGTTACCCTCATTAATACTAAAAATCCACTTGCAATCAACAAATGATTTACCTGCAGGTCTGGGAACTAACACCCAAGTCCCATTTTTAGTCAAGGAGTCCATCTCATGATCCATAGCAATCTGACATTCCTTAGATTGCTTACTAGACACAACCTCTTCATAGGATTTAGGCTCCTTATAGGCCAAATCCTGATAACAGAGTAATGCTAAGGTCAGGTAATCTCTATACCTAACAGGTTCTCTAATCTCTCTCCTAACTCTATCTCTAGTCAATTGATAATCACTACCCTCAACATTTTGCTCTTCTACAACATCCTGAACTTCAGTTTCTACAATGTCATAATCTAAAACATCATTTCCAGCCTCTGTCTCAACCTGTTCAGCATCAACAGGTTGAGCAGGCACACCAAGCTCCACCTAAAGCTTGGTCCTATCACTTTCTACCCCTTCTAAAGTCTTATTAGACTCTTTTCTTTTCAAACAGGGCATGTTCAACTCATCAAAGGTAACATCCCTACTAGTGATAATCTTAAAACCACTAGAATCCCTACTCCACAGCCTATAACCCTTCACCCCATCAGGATAACCTAAGAAAACACATTTCTGGGCCCTAGGTTCTAATTTTCCTACATTCTGGTTAGAATAGGCAGCACACCCAAAAACTCTCAAGTGTGTATAATCAGGAATAGTACCAGTCCATTGCTCCTTAGGGGTCTTATCATCAAGAGCACTAGAAGGGGTTCTATTAACAATGTAAGTGGCAGTCATCAAGGCTTCCCCCCAAAGAGTCTTAGGCACACCTGATCCCACAAGCATGCACCTCACTTTTTCTAACAAAGTCCTATTCATCCTCTCAACCACCCCATTCTGCTGAGGGGTATAAGGAGCTGTTTTATGTCTCTTAATACCATTCTCAGTACAGAAAACATCAAACTCAGTATTGCAAAACTCAAGGCCATTGTCAGTCCTAAGAGTTCTAATTTTCTTCCCAGTCTGATTCTCAACTAACAGTTTCCAGGCTCTAAATTTCTCAAAAGTCTCAGATTTGTGTTCAACAAATAAGCCCAAACCTTCCTAGAATAGTCATCAATTAAAGAAAGAAAATACATATTTCCAACTGAGTGCAGGTAGGGAAAGGCCCCCATAAATCTGAGTGAATATACTCAAGGATAGAAGTGGATTTATGCTTTCCAGTGTTGAAGTGCAACCTATGCTGTTTTCCTAAATTACAGTTCTCACAAAAAGGAACTCTAGAAATAGAATCCTTCCAAAACACACCTTTCTTGTATATGATATGCAGACCCTTTTCTCCAACATGGGCTAGTCTTTTATGCCACTTTAGAGTAGCATCTAGCTCAGTGTTGGAAGACTCAACAATCTCACTAACTATAGCACTAGCTCTAGCAATATAAATCTCATTTCTCTTAACCCTTTTAAACATCACAAGGGAACCTCTCATCACTCTCAACAGGCCATCACCTACCTTACCTAGCAAACCTAAATCATCCAGACTACCCATAGAAATCAGGTTCCTAGACAAATCAGGAACATATCTCACCCTTTCCAAAGTAAAGATATAACCATTATCAAATTTCAAGGTAATCTCACCTATACCTACAACTCTACAGGCCATATTATTGCCCATAACCACCTCTCCACCATTGACTTCCCTAAAAGAGTTAAACCAACTTCTTTTAGGAGACATATGGAAAGTGCAACCGGAATCTAAAATCCATTCATGGACCTGTTTCTCATAATCAGCAATATTGGCAAAATCACAGTCAAGGGAAGGTTCAGTCACAACCTAGACATCAACAGAATTAGAGTCACTAGGTTCTACCAGGTTTCCTTCATTAATACCTTTCACTTTTTGTTCACTCTTCTTTTTATAACAATCTTTGATAAAGTGACCAGGTTTCCCACACCCATAGCATTTTTATTCCCAGTTTTAGACTTAGACCTGCCTCTGCCCTTAAATTTCTTCTTACCATTGTTGCCCTGATTGCTAAAGCCCTCTTGGTTACCACTAAACCTGTTCATAGTCCTCCCTCTAACAAACAAAGCCTCAGACCCACCACTTCCCCTTTGAGACCTAAGTTCTAACTCTCTACTTCTCAAAGAATTTATAACTATATCTGAACTAAGAATATCTCTACCATACTTTATGGCAGCCTTAACATCTTTATAGGTTTCGGGAATGGCATTCAGTAACACAACAGCTTTGTACTCATCAGAGACTTTGTCTCCAGCATTGGTCATATCCCTAACCAACTTATTAAAGGTATCAAGATTGTCTTCTATGTACTTAAAGGTATCTAACTTAAAGCTAAAGAACATCTCTAACAAAAACAACTTATTAGGTAAGGACTTGCCTAGGTACAGTTTCTCTAACTCATCCCATAAAGCTTTAGCACTTTCTTACTTTCCTACTTTCCTCAAAACTTGATCAGACAAATGCAAAATAATAGAAGTGTACGCAAGTTCATCAGCTTCAAGAATTTGATCAGTTGTCATAGTTTCAAGAAAGGTTTGTGTTATTGCTTTAGCAATCTTTTGTTGAACTAAAACACCTTTCATTTTTTGTTGTCAAATGGGAAAATCCCCTTTTCCATCAAAAACACCAAATTCAAAAGTATGTGCCATGATTTTATACGTCAGAAATAACACAAAGTATTTCCAGAAAAGGTAAAAAAAAATATGACAGCTGATGCACTTAAGAAAAAGGTAAATTGATTTACACAAGAAACAAAAGGAGAATAGGCAACAGTGAATAATCAGTAAACAAATATCACAGTTATTTAAAGTTGTCAAAAGAATTTTAGGCAATTACACAAAACAGATTTAAGCTCAATATACAATCATGTATGAAAGCAAGTATGCAGAAAAACAAACAGAAGCAAGTAACACATATGACATTCAGGCAAAAACGAGAACAAATACTATAGGTACAACGAGAATGACCAAGTTCACCAGGTTTCCGTGAGAATCAGGTTCTCAGGTCAAGGCTCAACTTGATCACTCCAAACAGTATGATAAAAGACAAAAGGGAAGGGTTCAGTTCAGGGTTGAAACGTGCAAACCAGAGGGTAACCAATGAATGGCTACCAAAACCACAGTTTCAGTACAACAGAAAGAACACAGAGTTCACAGCAGGAGTGGAGTTCCACCAAGAACCACGAAGGAATCAAAAAGAGGGTTCAACCGAAAAGCCCTAACACATGGAATCAATCAATCGAACCAGAATAAGGAACACAGGCACCCACAGACCCCACCAGTGATAGTACTAAAACCAGTGCACACAAAAACTTCAAGAATCGAAAGATCAAGAACTAGGGTTTTCAGACTTTCAGGAGATCAATGATTTGAAGGTTGAAAATTAATTTTCCAGACTCCAAATCACGATCGGAGACCTAAGAACAACCACCAAAGGCTCTGATACCACTGTTATACAAAATACATACCGAAAGATTACAGATCGAAGAACAATCTCAAAACCCTAATACATGGAACTATCGCTAATAACCGCTGAACATCAAGATATCACTGATCGAAGGCTCAGAATAGAAACACCATAAGATCAACACCACTAAAACCCATATCTAACCCAAAGCCCTCACAAATCACTGGCCAAAATGAGTAGCAACTTCTACGAACCAGAAGGACTACAAGTTACCAGAATCTTAGTACAGTTTCTTTCAGAAGATTCACAGAGAATAACACTGAGAAACGAATTCAAAGATTCTTCACAGAGAAGAAGACGAAAGAAAACCTATAGAGAGTAGAATACTCTAGAAGCCCTCAACCACAAAGAAGGACGAAGGGGATTAATCAAAACCTATCGTATACCCAACTAATATATGTGCATTGAGATTGGCAACATTGTATCCAATGGTCGGAATTGCCTACTCAAAAGGGCTGGACTGATTATTGGGCCGGGCCAGATACTGGGCTTCTATTCAGTTGATAGGTATTTAGTAATTGGGCCGAAGGCCATCATCATCGCCTAATGTGGGCTGGACCATGGCATCACAGCCTCACATGTTACTTTATAATAAAAAAAAAGTGACGCTTACTTTTATACAATATTTTTTAGTTTCAAAATACTTTTCATATGATTTTTTATACGATTCCTAATTTTAGCGGTATTTTTGTAAGTTGCCCTTTTAATAATATCAAAATTTGAGAAACTTTTCATAATTCGGGTCATAATTCAAGTTTTTTTATATGAAAATAAATAATAATTGGTTTATATAAGATAAGAATGTGATCTAAATTGGTGGTTATTAAAATATTATTGGTTATTTTTTTCTCATCGTATTTCTTCCTTAAAAATCTGCTTGCAATTACTTTATCTTCCATTTTAACGTCCCTGAGAATAAGAAAAGAATAAATTGTAACTCCATGGATTAATAATTTACTTCACATGTTTTCTAGTCACCACCATCATTCTGCATGCGACAAATTATGGAGGCCTTTATAATTTATAAAGTTTTTATATGTGTTGTTCCTTGTGAATAGTATGTGATCCATATTAAAGCTTATTGACACCATCAATAATTAATCATATACGTATTGTAAATATATGATCAGTGATTTTACACAGTTAATTGTTCAAAAACTGTGTCAATTTCGACCTTTTTACATGCGAAATTGTGACCTTTGTATTTATGTGACATGCAAATTTGCTTTATAATATGTGTAATGTGTAATATAACAATTGTGACATTCGTAGTTTATACATTTAACCTTTTAGCCCAAGAATAACTAACCAAGAGAGGGGTGAATTGGTTATTAAAGCTTTTTCGTTAATCACTCAAGATTTTAACAAGTGAGCACGCAAATGATAGAGAATAGTCTAAACACAAGTAAACACGTAAATGGAACAATGTAAATTTGCGCGAAGTAAATACGTTAAATAAAAGGGATAGATAATGCAAACGATATGTTATGGAGGTTCGATCCAATGCAATGATCTACGTCTCCCGTTACCAAGCTCTTCGTCATGAGTAAGACCAAATGCACTATAATGGTAACTTACAACAAGGAGTACCAATCCTTAAGTGACTTACAATAAGGAGCACTTATCCTTAGGTGACTTACAATAAGAAGCACCTACCCTTAAGTGACTTACAACAAGAAGCACTTATCCTTAAGTGACTTACAACAAGGAGCATTTATCTTGATGTGACTTACAACAAGGAGCATCTATCCTTACAATCGAGTTTTCATAAGGCACTTGAAACCGTCAAGAAATAAGTTATAATTTTACAATGAAGAAACTCTCTTAACAAATGATATAATCAAGTTAAGTATTAGAGAGTTAAGTAAACACTTCAATAGATAGCAAATAATGTAGTTTAAGTGTTGATGTTGTAAACTTTAATGAATGATAGATGATGAAATAGTTTGTATCTTTGTATCAAAGTTGTCAACCAATGATCTCTCTTAACAAATAATACAAGTTAAGTATGAAGAGAGATCTTACGCTTTAATAAAAGTGTTGGCAAAGAAAACTTCTACAAATGATGAAGAATAGATGAGATTATGAGAAATTCTTGCAAAATAGAATTCTTGATAAAATGGATGAATTATGTTGAATCAATCAAGAAATTCTTTTGTAATAAATGAAATAGAATTTAAACTCAAGTAAACTCAATGATTTCTCAATAAAAAGGCTCTCAAAAATCTCTTGTAAGTTGATCAAATTGAATGGAAAAGAAATAGGTATTTATAGAGCAAGAAAAACAAGCTGCGGGAACTTTCGGTCAATCAAAACAGTAATATAGCCGTTGGAAATCAGACTGTTGACATTTTGGTCGACCGAAGACTTTTCGGTCGACCATCGGCTGCCCGAAAGTTGCAGCCATGCCGGACAAATTTTAGTATTTTGATCATATCTTTCTCTCTTGATCTCTGATTAAGGTGATTCAAAATGGGTTGGAAAGCTAACTCAAAGGGATACAACTTTGCTTCACAAATCATCTTCGAATTAGATCATCTTCCATGTCCAAAATCTGTCCCAATATGAGATTGAAAATCGGAGTATAACTTTTTGATTGAAAGTTGAAGTGTGATCTTTTGAGGAATGTTTGAAAATGATTTTTCAAGATTTTTGATATATTACAAATGTTCATTTTTTTTCCAAAATCATTTTCATGTCAAACCAATTTATGCAAGTGATGAATTTATTAGAAATACTTGAATTTTATGCACTTGCTAAATATTGATGAGTTATATCTTTACGTATATAAATGAGGTTCGATAAATAACTCTATCTTCAATGTTCTTAATCTTTTCGAGCCTCTCTTTGGCTTGTATCTTGATTTGCACTTGTATCTTGATTTGTAATTTTGTTAAGTTCTGATTTGGTTGTCATATGCAAATCACTATTGTCTCGAATGATTTGTCTTGAATGCTCGTTTAACCTTCACTTGCACTTCATTTGAGTGTGAATAATAATCTTTATAACTTTGAAGGCTTAAACACTCAATTCAATTTGTTAGAAAATAAGATAGACTTGTTTGTTATAATCAAAACATTAAGGTCATAATCAACCACAGATCAACATAACCTATGTGAAAAAAAATTGAAATGGTAAGAATCCCATTTTATGTAATACGATTTTAAAAAATTTAAAAGAAATATACATTATCACCATTAACAAGATTAGGATAAAATAAATAATGTATTTTAAAACAACAATGCCTAATTTGTGAATGAAAACAATTCCTGATGTTTACGATGGAAAATATGATTTTTATTGCAAAATTATGGGATAATTATTGATTATTGTTTAGTCTTATCAGAATATTTAGATAAGTCTTACTTACTCTTAAAAAGTGTATTTTATTTAGATTATGACTTTCACTGGAATCCAATCAATATGGGCCATTATTAAAATAAAATTACACACAAATCCATTGATTTCTCATATTTTACGCCCGTTTGGCCCCCATTATTTCACATTAATAATGAGATGAATAATAATTTTTTGGAGAATGTGTAATTGAAAAAGAAAGAAAAGTTTTTGAATTTGCGTGTAATATTATTTTATTGAAAAATGTGTGATTGATAATAAGGGAGAGAAAAATGAATTATAATTTAATAAGGAATAGTGGGAGCCAATCAGGGGCTTTATTATCTTCTTATTCTATTACTCTCAATTAGATAACAAGTTATCGGGGCTTGGGCTTGGGCATGGATCGGGTTGGTCCCCAACCTAAAACTAAAACCGACTAGGTCGGTTATGGTGAATTCCAATCAAGATCTTATTCAATTAGGGTCCGTTTGATTGCAAAGTTGGAAAATGGGTGGAAAGAAAATGTTTTACAGGGAATTGATTTTCCTAGAAAATGTTTTACTGGGAATTGTAATTAATTGTGTTTGATTGGTAAAATTTTCTATGGAAAATATAGAAAGTTTTGTGTCCATTTGACTTCATTTTTTATGGAATTTGTCCATTAAAGTGATAATTTTTTCTACCATTGGGTCTAAAATTTGTTCCAATGGTAAAAAAAAATTGAAAAAAAAAAAATTTACCATACCGAATATCATTCGTTTGACTTTGTTTTGCATGGAAGTTGTCAATAAAAGTGAAAATTTTTTTTACCATTGTATTTAGAATTTGTTCACATTGCAACAAACAAAAAAAAAGCAAAAAAAAAAAATGGTGGAAAATGTTTTCCCACCAAATAGGTGAGAAAACAAAATCAAGTTTTTCTGCATCAAAAGATTGTACCTAGAAAAAGGTGGAAAACCAATTCTAGGGAAAAAAAAGTGCAATCAAACACGACAAAAGTAGGAAACGGAATTTCAATTCCAACTTCCATGGAAAATAATGGGCTATCAAACAAGCCCTTAGTCAATTTAGGATTTGTCCTAATTTGAATTTTTAAAAAATTGTGTCAGATTTGGGTTTGGGACCAATTCGGGTACATATAACTTTCTTTTTGGAAAAATCATTTAACTACAAAGATTTCAGTATACAATTTCAAAAATAATAAAGTTGTAAATTTTTTTTTTTCAAATATTAGGTGATTACATTTTGTGTCTCCTGATAAAAGTTTGGTCACATTTTGTGTCACCTGATAAAAGTTTGTGACCTATAATTTAATTAAACAGGTCACAATAATAATCACACACAATTTATAGTCGCAATCACGTACCAACCACAAATTATGCAGGATCATAGTGTGTGTGTGTTTGTGAGACATATCATAAAAGAAGGTCGATAGGGGTTATGATTCCCCAACCATGTATATATCATTAAAAAAAATCAAAATACAAGGAAGAAAGGGGACATAAACCTAATCTTCTGAAAGCGACAAAGCAACAAATGTCTAAAAGCAACATGAAAGTAATTGATGAGGAAGTATTACTTCTCATATAATGAAAGTGAAAGCAAATGAAATCTAGACTATAAACCTTTGAAGTTGGGTAATCCATATATGTCAATCTGCACAAGTGCCAGAATCTGATGTGGAAGGTTAATTGGTCCATACTCCGGATAGCGGCGCTGGTCTTCTAAAGAGTCTACAACATGGTTCTCCTTACGGTAAATGTGGAAAATAGTGTCTCGCTCAAAGGAGATGATGTATCTGATCAGTACGCCTTGACTCTTCCATGGTCCTTTACCCTTGGTGATACGTAAATGGCCACAATCGAATTTGGCACAATCCAAATGTCTATGCTACAAAGTCCTTTGGCAGAAGAATCTCATCTAGTATAGCTCGGAACTCGATCTCCAAAATCAGGCAGGTGCCATAAGATGTAGAGAATGCCCTGATATAGTGTCCATCCTGGTCTCGAATAATGTCCACATCACTAGCAAAATTATCATTGATGCATCCATAGTTGTTGATCTTGTAAGATCCCACTGATGGAGTATGCCATATAACTAAAACAGGTGTTGATGGGAGAGGGAGAGTCAAAGAAATACAAAATAGGGGTGCTAAAGCCAAGTCTCCCTACCAATGTATAAGCTGAAATAATCCACCTCTGTTAAGAAATAAATCATGTGGAAAATCTCGGATGATTTGTCTAGGTACCATATGCTTCACGTGCAAATGTGGCCATAGCATACGTACTATCTAGAATAACGACATCTCTAGGAACTCTATCTACCTAACCGTATAGAAATCTGGAAAATGTACCCAAAATGCTACCAAACCTAGTAAGAGATGGTGCTGCCTACAAAAATATGACTGATGGACTCTATCTCATAACAACACTGACAACGAGAAGTCAAGTGACATCCAATTCTCCTCTGTATAATAACATACACTGGAATCAAATCCTACCATAGTCTCCAGTAGAAGAATGAAATATTAGTAGTAGAATGGTCTATAATAAGCAGTAGCTCTACCAAGGCGGACTAACTGCATGCTGACTTGGTAGCAAGGCTACCATCTGGTGTCCCTCGAAATAATACGATCTGGGGCCTTTGCACATGAAGGAATAGCCCCATCTATACCACCACAAGTGATGGAAAAGCTGTAGTGACAGTCTAATATCCTACCTCATGCCATCAAGAAATCATGTGCCCTCGCAGATATGTGCTGCTTGTATGGATATAAGGACGTCATGTAGTATTGTCCATCCAAAAATTGTGCCAAAGGATATCTGTCCTGCTCCAAGGTGCTACGCAATGTGTGGCTCCGTCCATGGAATAAGCTTCAGCGTCTTTCTAGTAGGAGAGGGTGAACGGGGAACTTTTGCAAGTAAAGGATATATCCCCTACAATATTTGTCCAGTAAGAATTGAGCCCAAAGTAATATCTGAGAATGGAATAACCATCCAAGCATCATGGAGAATGTATCAAGCACATCATATAGTCTTGTGAAGCCTAGTACACCCTCATCAGTGGAAAGGCAAATATCCTTCCAACTCCTCCAATGTAAATGGGATGCTTGATCTTTGGAATCTCAGAGAAAACAAGAGAAATGCTCTCATGTTTCTTCCGTACAGCTTTAGGAGTTTATATGAGCTGAAGAAGATATAGCAGTATAGAGGAAATGACTGACCTTAATAAAGTAATGCTCCCACTAGTGACGAAGCCATGAAGCCCAACCCGAGATCCTATTCCTAACCTTTTAGATGAGTTTATCATAGAGAAAGTTCATCTTGGTTCCCTTAAATAAAAAGACCTTCAGATAAGTAAAAGGCTACCACTGATGTTTGAATCTTGTCAATATTTCCAATCTCCTGATCTGACTAATCGATTCATGTCTGGGTACTATAATTCTTCTCTTATCCCTATTCACCAACTGACTAGAAATTTCTTCGTAATGTTCCCACCAGTCAACGACCCTCTTGATAGACTATTTCGATTGTTGGCAAAAATGATCATGTCTGAGACAAATGAAAGGTCTGAGACAAGAGTACTACCTTTATGCCGATAACCCATGTTGGGATAAGTTTGAAACTTTTGAGTAAATAGATGAGATAAGTAGTCGATAGCAATGATGAACAATGAAGTGAAGATGAGATCCCCATGTCTGAGACCTTTTAAGGAGGGGAGGAATCCAAAAGGACGGCTATTAATGAGCACCAAGAAGTAACACTCTGATTATGCACCTTAAAATCTTGTCAAATCATATTTGATCAAATCCAAAGACCTCCAGAACAGAGTAGATGAAAGCCAAGTCCATGCGATCATATACTTTAGCCATGTCAAGCTTCATCATTTTATTCTTCCCTCACACTTTATCATCCAAAGTGTAGAAGAGCCCCTGAGCCAACAAAACATTATCCCCAATTAAGCGATCGAGGATGAAACCACTCTGTCGAGGAGAAGAAATGTGGGACATCAATGAACTCAATCAAGTTTTTAAAAGCTTGGTGATAATCTTATTAAATACCATACATAAGCTAATCAGTCTGAACTTTGTCCCTCTACAAGCATTCTCTATCTTAGGAAGCAACACAATAGAGATAGCCTCTAATCCACAAGGTAAATGACTACTGTCAAAGAAATCCAAGACTACCTTGTATACATCGTGCTGAGAATGTCTCAACAGTGATGGAAGAAAGGGGATGAGAATCCATCTGGGCCTATACACTGCCAGCGTCAATACTGAAAACTGCCTCATATACCTTATGAATCAAAAGGAGGCAGTTGAGTGCCATGTTATCTGCTTCTGTCACTAGCCTAAGAATTGATGTTTGAACGAATAGGGTCCAAAGGCTGTGAAGTAATAGATAGGAGATCTTGGTAAAAAGAGAGCCAAAGTCTGAATATCTACAGGAGTAGATAGAACGTTCCCTGCCTGAGTTTTGATGGACCTAATATGTGACTCGGCCCGACCCCTAGATCATCACGAGAAAATATTGAGTATTGTGGTCTCCCTTACACATCAAAGGTGAATCGACCTTTTGTTTCCAAAAGCCCTACTCAATAGATAAGGTCTGGTTTAGATTTGCTTGTGCATAATGTAATAAGTCATGAAGTTCTAGTGTCTCTATCATACTCTATCTCTAACTCAATGACCATATCCTCAGCGTCCCTCACCCGCTAAAAAATATCATTGAAAGCATGTGGATTCTACCAATGTAGTCCCTATTTCATCCTGAAAAACTTCTCCCAAAGAGTTACCACCCCCATAAAATGAGCAAGGAGTGACCACTTGGTCCACTTCTGAGAGACGAAGGCTAAAAAATCATGATGATTGGTCCATACTTTGAGGAACCGAAATGGCATGGCCCTAACGCATCATCAAAAGTCCATTGCAGTAGCAAGGTAAGCGATCAGAAGTCCAGTTCAGATGCCTTACCATAAATTATCAACAAAAGGACATAATTGTAGAATTAATGAGTAGCATGTCCAATCTCTTCTTAACTTGACCATTGGTCCAAGGATACTGATTTCCAATTAAACCAGGGTCCTCACAATCCATCATCATATTAGAGAAAATAGTAATACTTCTATCACTAATGTTGTGACCAGTACCATCATCATCATGTGCGTTGACGTTAAAGTCTCCTCGAACTAGCCAGGGCCATCTAAATCGAGGAAAATGTGGTAACGACCTGTCCACGAGTCCCTCCTAACTATCGATCACATGAAACATAGACATGAGTCAAGTAAACATGATGTGATAGTCTGGGATCCTCAACTCCAACGTGAAGAAACAATGGGTGATCATCAATAACTGTTAATAGTAGTCTCCACATTCCAGAAAACCCAAATTATAATCGATTCATTCTGATCTCCAGCTTCGAAGTGCAGATATTGTTGAAAATATACAATTCTATGCCGAGGAACAAAGGGCTCCGATACGACCAAAAGATAAACCTGATGAAGCTGAATAAGTCTTTTTAGGCGCCTGCGAGTAGCTAAACCTCCCAACTTCCGTATGATGATACTCAGAAAGACGGAGGATATGAGCAGGTATCATATAACTTACTCCTAGTGACCCTCCTAAAAAATGGGGTGTCAATAGCACGTAGACGTTTCTTCCAACCAACTAGGATGAAATCATTATCCTCTGTCCTTTCATCCACCATACCTACCAAGTCATCGAAAGAAGATCTATAATATGGACCATTCTGGTGGACCTCAATCTATGATGATCTCTCTTTGTCTGACTGCTCAAAATGCATAGAAGGAATAGATGCATCAACATTCTGCTAACAAATGGAAGGAATGATAGAAGCAACATGAGCTTGATCTTTGAGTAATCCGGTACCAATGGTCCATGGACCACAGAATCCACAATGGGATTCGATGTAGAATCTGGCTTGACAACCTGAAGTTGAGCCTTAGTATAAACAACTGTAATAGGAGTCGGAGGCAAAACATAGCTAGGTTGAGGTACAACCGTGCTAATAGCTGGTAAAGCCTGGCTAACCGTTCACGAATCATTTCAAAATTATAATGGAAAAGTTAACTTCCCACCTATTCAATGGAAAAAGGGGTGTGTATATGTGTGTGTGAGTGTGTGTGAAGAGTTATATGCAACGCTGTACAATAATAAATTGACCCAATTCTCGACCTGAAAAATTAGATTTTTCCTTACTTTGCTCGTAGGATTCATACACCCCAAAACTTGTTTTCTTTTCACTCCCCATGGTATATTCTAAAGTTGATTTGCAATACTAATATCTTACACCACTCAAGTTTGGTTAGATTTCACTAATTGCAGTTCAACATATCAACAAATATAGATTCTCCTTATTTTTTACTGCTTTGACCTCCAAGACTCAACCAGGTTGCTAACCCCTTATTACAAGCCTAATCCTCAGAAATAAGTGTTTGAGACTTTCTCATGATATGTGTTGTCTTCGTTTTCATGCACTTTTCTTTTATATGTAGGGACGCTCTCCATTAAGCTTTCTAAATGACCCTTGTAGCTAGCTTTAAGCCGATGACTCTCAAATCAGATGACTTTAGGACACCGAGTTTTAACCCTTATAGGCTTATTCACTCGAGTCATAAAGGCTACGAAGAGACGTCATACAATAAGATTATTATGATTGTCATCACCCTTGTATGTAGTGATTAGTGTAATGCCCTTTATTCAACACTTATTCTCGAAAATTGACCTATAATTTAAGGTTTTTCACCCAATTTTCATCACATTGGTCTCAGACGGTCCGCACAACATTTTGCACACACTGAATCCATATCTATCTCCATGTCTACCTACAACAATTCAACCAACTAAACATCCTAAGTTTGGTTTAAGGATATAATGCTGTTTAATGGTTATTTGGGTATAGTATTTAAGTTCTCTAGTACAACCTATAAACAATGGATCAACCTACTCATGTACAACATTACAATTAACTCACGTGCATAAATATTTTTCATCTCACATGAATAAGCAAAAATTTAACTCAAACACATAACTTATCCACAACTCATCAACCAAAACATGTTACCAAATATATACATCAATGCCGGCAAGGCTATCCAACTTACACAAGAATGCGTAAAAGTTTTTTTTTTTTAACACAAATATCACACAATATAAAAAAAAAAATCACACAAAATAAAATAAAAACAAAAACTAAAGCAAATAGATCATTAAAGCAAATAAATAAGAAAATAAAGCAAATAGACAACTTATAGAACATCCCCCAAACTTAATGTAAACATTGTCCCCAATGTGAAATTAAAGTTAAGTGAGGAAGACTTCCCTAAATTATCTACATTGTCTATGACGTTTTGGTACTTATGATGCTGGATTTGATGAATACTTCTTCTATCTTCTCTCTCAATCTTAAGATTTATCTCGTTTTATCCTTGTCAATATTGGTTTGAGTGTTTCGCGACGTCATGTTCCTGAAAAATAAATTCATATTTTAGATGTTAAAAATATGGAACAAGTGTTACTTAACTCAAACATCTAATGACCAACTTAATTATTTTGAGACTTAGGGAAGACGGGATAAGGGTGATAATTCCTAAATAAATTGTAAAATAAACTAAACTATCCTATAACTAAAAATAAATAAATGAATAAGTATAAAGGAAGAAAGTTTGGGTTGCTTCTCAAGAAGCGCTTCTTTAACGTCATTAGCTTGACTCAACCGCAGTGTCTATGTTGGATCTTTAGGTGACACCTGTCTCTTATTTCTAAACTTCACACGTGGCCTTGTCTTCGTCTTCACTATAGCATGGCCAATAAAATTGAACGGTTTTAACTCCGGTCTGGCCTTCAAAACCTCTTTTGGTTTGGCAATATTTGGAAGTTTTGAAGGTTTTTCCACATAGCTCTCCTTCTTGTCAGGTGGATTTGTTTCATGCTCTAAGATATAATCCACCATTTCATTGGTCCATTTTTCATTTGCACATGTATCAAGCCTTGAATAGTTGAGAGCCACATGTTGTTCTAGAGGATCATAGAATATTTTTCTTTTGCCTTTCTCATTCCTCACTACATTGATGGATTGGATCATATGGCATGCATTTACTTCTTCTGGGATTTTCCTTTCTTGATGAATGTTGAAGTTCACTTGCTCTTCATCAACCCGCAATGTCAACTTCTCTTCTTGTACATCAATCAATGCTCTTCCAGTAGCCAGGAAAGGTCGACCAAGAATTATTGGTATTTTCTCATCTTCTTCCGTATCCAAGACCACAAAGTCCACAGGAAAGATGAACTTATCTTCCTTTACCAATACATCTTCTATAATCCCCCATGGATAGGTAATGGATCTGTCTGCCAGTTGCAGTGATATGGTTGTTGGCTTTTCCTCTCCACGTCCCAACTTCTTGAACACTGATAGGGGCATCAAGTTAATGCTAGCTCCAAGGTCACACAGTACTTTATTATACGTGATACCACCGATATTGCAAGGAATGCTGAAGCTTCCATGATCCTTCAACTTTTGTGGCAACTTCCTTTGGATAATAGCACTACATTCCTCTGTTAACTTGATTGTCTCAAAATCTTCAAGTCTCCTCCTTTTAGCCATGATGTCTTTCATGAATTTGACATAATTTGGCATTTGCTCCAAGGCATCTGCAAAAGGAATATTAATGTGAATTTTCTTGAAAATCTCTAAGAATTTAGCAAATTGAGAATCAAGCTTTTTCTTTTGAAATCTTTGGGGAAAAGAAAGATAAGGTTTAAGAATTTGAGGATTATCCGGAAATAGATTGGATTTAGGCTTTTCAGCCTCCTTTGATGCTTCTGGTTCAGTTGTGCTTTCTTTGTTTTCTTCATCCTCTTGGTCACTTGATGTTGTCAAACTTGGAGAAGTATCTGCTTTTGTGCTTTTGTATTGTGGATTTTCAAGCTCTTTACCGCTCCTAAGAGTAATAACTTTACAATGCTCCTTCGGGTTCACTTCTGTATCACTTGGGAATCTTCTTTTTTGATGAACATTAGAAGAGGATGCTATTTGTCCAATTTGGGTGTCAATTGACTTGAGATAAGTCTCAATTCCTTGCAACCTTGTCTCATTCATGTCGAACCCCTCCCTTGATTCCATCATAAATTGTCCTATGTTTTCAAACTCTGCAGGGAATTGTAAAACGTTTTTTGTATTACCATAAGAAAAATTCTTATGATTACGGAGCCCTGGGTGATATTGGTTTGGTATGAAATTATTCTGATAGTTGAAGTTGCGGTTGTTCACATATTGCACTTGTTCCTCATTATCAACTATGGCTGGAAAAACCATATCTACTGCAGATAAGACAGCTTTTTGAGTGGTTAAGGAGTTCAATTGATGACAAAAGGCATCAACCTTTGCTGAAATATTTGTGAAGGCATCAATTTCATGCATTCCAGCTGGCTTCTTAGTCATGGCAGGCTCATTTGGCCATTGATAACTGTTATTGGCCATTTCCTCCAAAAGTTCATATGCCTCATTAACTGATTTGCTCATTAAAGAACCTCCAGCTATGCTGTCAATAATAACTCTTGTTTGACCATTCAATCCATTGTAAAACCTATCAAGGAGCATCCAATCATCAAACCCATGTTGCGGGCACCTTCTTTGCATATCCATAAATCTTTCCCACGCCTCATATAAGGGTTCAAAATCCATCTGACGAAATGAGCCAATTTCACCCCTTAATTGAGATACTTTTGATGGAAGGAAAAATTTTGCAAGGAATTTCGTAGTCAGTTCTTCCCACGTGTTAATACTTCCCAACGGTAAAGATAACAACCAGCTTCTCGCCTTGTCTCTAAGGGAAAACGGAAATAATTTCAGTTTGATGTTGTTATCATTCACTCCATTCATCTTTATAGTATCAGCCACTTGCAAGAACATAGAAAGATGAGTGTTCGGGTCTTCATTAGGCAATCCTCCAAAATGATTATGTTGCACCATACTGATGAGGGATGCTTTCAGTTCAAAATTGTTGGCATTGATTGCTTGGCGCCTTATCCCAGAATAATGCTCTTGGGCTACTGGATTGAAGTAGTCTCTAATAGGTCTTTCCCATTGATCAGCACCTTCTTGTTGACCATGGTTGTTTTGCTCAGCCATTGCGTTCTCCTTAGCTTTCTTCTTTGCTCTTATTATCTAAAGAGTTCGTTCAATTTCTAGATCAATATGAATCAAATTATAGCTTTTGGATTGTCGCATCAACTGGCCAAACACCTGAAAAACAAAATAGAGTAATTCGAATTAAAACAAATTAAGATAAAATTAATCTAGATTAAAATTAAAGCTACTCGATAACAGTATTAATAAGAAAAGATAAATCAATCCCCGGCAACGGCGTCAAAAACTTGATGCGAGAATTTTCCAACCGCAAGTGTACGGTGTCAAGTTTTAATATAGTGAGAGTAGAGTATCATTTTCCACAGGGATTGAAATCAAATCCTAATAATTCCTGTAATTAAAATAACCTTAATTTTATCTAGAAAGTAGAAATATTGGAATGAGATAACTAACTAACTAATTCAATAAATTAACAATGCAATAAAACAAGATTAACACTAATGGGCTTAAACTCTAAAGATTCAATTTTATCTAACCATTGATCATGCTTCAATCATCTAACTATTCCTTAATTTATTCTTATGGTATATTAGTCAAGAACCCTAAATTATCTTAATCCCCTCTCTCGATGGTGAATTAATAATTACTCTTAAAACTCTAATTTTGAGTCTCCATCTAAAATTAAGATGATAAAATACATTTAGATCTTTGGTTCTCTTAATAACTACAAAGGATTTCATAGGCATCTCGAACTCTATAATCCCTTAGATTGTGTTTATCAATGATCCCTATTTAGAATTCCCTCTCTTGATAGTAAATCCCAAATTCAATATCATTCAAATGGTGATCAAACATTCAAAAACATTAAGAGTACAAAAACACAAATAAACCAATTGAATAACTTCTAGAATAGATAATTAAATGATCAAAGCATAATTTTTAGTGTTGGCTACATTGTATATCTAGAAAAATAAATTACTCCATGAAAATATAAAAGAAAACACAATTCATGTTCTTAAACATTGATAGAATAGAAAAAATTGATAGAGAATAAGAAAACTTGTTGATTTGTGGATTCCTCAATCTTCAAGGGTCTTCTCTATGGTGTGGCTGCTGGTTTTGCTTCCCAAAAAGTCCCTTAATTGAACCCTAGAAGCCGTATTTATATTCCCCCCTTTAAACTCTTTAGATTTAGGGCGTATTTGGCAACTGGTGTCGTCATGGCGCAGGCGCACCCATTTTGGGCACAGGGGTGCCCGTAGTTTCGGGTGAAAATCAGTTCTGAAGCTTCCAGTGGCGCAGGGGCTGCTGTCCCCCCTGTAAATTGCTGCACATTTTTTTCAGTATTTTTATCATAACTTTTTATTCCAATATCCGATTAAGGAGATTTAAGATGTGTTAGAAAGATAACTCAAAGGGCTACAACTTTGTTTCAAACATCATCCTCCAATTCGATTGTTTACTCTGTCAAAAGTGAGTCTCAATATGAGACTAAAACTCGGAGCATAACTTCTGGGTTGGAAATTGATTTGTGATCATCTTTTGACTAAATTTGATCCCTTTGACATCTTCCTTTATCCAATTGACTTTAATCACTCTCAAATCTTTATCGTGAGGTTCGGCATAACTTTTAAGTGTTTACACTTTGGTCCCCAAACTTTGGATCTCTTACAATTTAGTCATTTCTCCAAATTTTTCAACTTTTGTTTATTTTCTTCAATCTCGCCAATCTACATCAAAACACACATAAAAACACTCTAAAACTATCTCAAGTGTTACAAAATAATGTATTAAGTGGCATAAATATCATGAGTGTGGAGCACTCATCACACCTCATGTGCAAATATTTTCCATCCAAAACACACCAATCTTTGCCTCCAATAAATCATCTTCCTCCTAAAATATGAAATAGTCATTTCATTTGCAACAACATTGTCCATCGTGATTGTAAACACCTTATCAATGCCACATTCATGCATGTAACTTTCAATAACCTTGCCAATAGTATCACCCTTGTGGTTAGATATCACAAAAAAGTTCAAAATTTTTTTCTGGAGCATCCAGTTAGAGTTAAATAGTGGGCTATAAGAGACATATAATTTATAATTTGAATGGATGTCCAAGTATCTATAGTAAGTGAAACTATTTGATATTAAGTAGTAAGAATCTTTTTCAACTCCAATTTTGATTTAAATATAGGTAGTGAATATCTCCAACAATAGTCCTACAACATAGAAAATTAAACTTAGGATATGCTCCACTATAAAATTGTCTAAATTCCATCACTTCAACAAAGCTAAAAGGTAGTTAAATGATATTTATCATTGTAACACATGCAAGTAGCTATGTCAACGAGCCGAGCCCGAGCCAAAAAAAAGCTCAGGCTTGGCTCGAGCTTTTTTGGGCCCGAGCCGAGCTAAGCTCGGCCAAAAAAAATGAGGCCCGGTCCAAGCTTTCGGCTCGAGCCTGGACCGAGCCTTTTGGGTTTTTTTTTAATGTCAAATCTACATTTTTGCTTAAAAATTCAAAATTTGTACAGTTTATACGTACTATAAATTAAATAAAAAAGTTCGGGCTCGACTCGAGATTTTTTGGGTGAGCCAAGCAAAGCCCAGCCAAAAAAATGAGGCTCGGCCCGAGCCCGGCTCGAACTTTTTCCGAGTCGACAAGCTTTTTTGCCATCCCTACATACAAGTCTACACGCTTCTTTACTAAACCAATAGCCAGAAGATTGATCCCACTATTCTCAGCTCGTTTATCAAAATTTAAAACTTTTTGCATTTTACTTTCCACTCTTCCAAGATACTTACAATTTCTAACCAACGAGCCTTTAAAGTACTTGTCCCATACTTTCTAGCCACACAACCATAAGACTGCCCACAATTTTTGCACTCATACCAAACATCTTTCGCATTTTTTAGGTTTGGAGGAAGAATTGTAGCCTTTGTACCTACATTTTTTTATTGATGGGGTTCCATCGATATATTGACATTCATTGTCAATATTCATATTCAAATCTACATAAAGAGGTATTGTTGTAAAATGATTTCTAACAATTAGAGATTATTAAACACAAAGTTAGTTAAACTTTATTCAAATCAAAGAAATCGAATTAAACTATTGAAAATTTCTAGAATAACACTTCCCAATTAAAAAGCCACGTTTAGAATCAACAATGGAATTACAGGGCTCAGATTTAAACAACTCAAGGAAACAATGTAACACCACAAGCGATTGGACCCAATAATTTACTAGAATCACGAAAATATCAGCCACTGAACCAACCAAGAAATCGGGTAGAGAGCATCCATACAAAGTGGCCGAAATAAACCAAGGCACAAATAGGGGCTGTCGAGATCGCTCAAGCCAAAGATAGACGTCAACAAAATGTGCAAAGAAAGCACGAGCAAAAGGCA
The DNA here is from genome assembly GCA_035079005.1 of Fraxinus americana. Lineage (NCBI taxonomy): Eukaryota > Viridiplantae > Streptophyta > Magnoliopsida > Lamiales > Oleaceae > Fraxinus > Fraxinus americana. The sequence goes on from CM068716.1 coordinate 16,326,401, forward strand.
CAAAACAACACAGAGAGGTAGCCGTGGACAAAGTCTACTTATATAAGTGGAATATTGGCGGGTCAAAATATGGGCCAAGTAAATATAAATAGGTCGAGACCTAATCGCCCCTAATTACCACATGTGAGATTCTCTGTTGAGGAAATTACATATTTCCAGACATTTGAAGATCCAAGTGCAAAAATCAGGTGCAAAATTGTTTTAATCAAAACTCAGGTATGAAATTAATAATTAAATATTTATATATAAGCCCTAAATCAATTTCATTTCCACCCGTTTCATTTTCTCCCTCTCCTCTCTCATATCTCCCCCCTCTTCTCTCTCTACCATCGTCGAGGAGTGCTCGCTGCCGTCGAGGAGTGTCCACTGCCGGAGATTCCCGCCCAGAGAACCGTTCTCTTCCGATTTGTTCTACTTAGCCGGAGTCGTTAGGTGTGTCCGCCCCTGATGCCACCTCTGGTGGCTGCTTTGCAGTCGCGCCTTGATGTGAGCGCAACATTTGACGGAGTTGGAGGTGGAATAAGCTTTGATTTTGGTGTTGGCAGAGTTGGATTCGTGTGTTGGATATGTGGTTTGGATCTATGTTTTCGGATCTGTAGTTTTGGATCGGTGGTTGTCATTGTCACGGCGGTACCGTGTGGTGTGGTGTGGTGTGATGGTGGTGCGGTGGCGATTGTGATTGCGATTGTGATTGCGGTGGTGTGCAGTGTTGGTGGTGGTGTTGTGGTGGTTGGGTGCGGTTTTGGTGTTGGTGGTGTTTTGGTGTTGATGGGGGGTTTTAGGTATTTTTGTTGGTTGTGCAGTTAGATGTTCTGGTGGCTGTGGCAGCGATTTTGGTGAGGTCCTGGTGGTCCGGTGGCTGTGATGATTTCTGGCGGTCGTGTCGGTTGGTGTATGTGACCAACTATTGGTAGATCGGGACCGGGGGTTGGGTTTTTGGTGTACGTGACCGACTATTTGGTTTTATAGGTCACATTTTATTTCAGTGGTATGTGACCAAGTATTTGGTTATCTGTGACCAAGTATTTAACTGTGACCTAAAAATTTGACAATATGTGATTGAAAAATAATCTGTGACCAACAAATTTGAAAATATGTGACTAATGAAAATTACCATTTGTTTATCTGTGACCGTAAAAAATTTGTGACCAACTAATTTGAAAATCTGTGACCATGTGACCTATAAATTTTGATCTGTGACTAACTAATTTTGAAATCTGTGACCAACGAATTAAATGTAACCTATAAAATTTTTAACCTGTAACCATTAAATAATCTGTGATGTATAAAAATTATTATTTGTGACTAAAAAATAATATGTGACTAATTAAATTATAAATCTGTGACCAGAATGATTGTCGGAATAGTCGCCGGAATGGTCGTCGGAATAGTCGTCGGAGAAAAGTGGTCGCCGGAATGGTCGTCGAAGAAGAGTGGTCGTCGGAATAGTCCTCGGAGCGGTAGAGGTGGTGCATGTGGGGTGGGTTTATTATATTATATTATATTAGAATTTAAAAAAAGAAACCTGATTTTTGAATTTTCAAATTATAAACATGATTTTTGAATTGGTGTAAACTAAACACCTTATTTATGAATTTTTCCCTTTTCTGTTTGTGTAGGTTCTGTGGGCCGCCAAATGTAACATTGGGTCAATCGATATGTAATATTCGAAAATGGGCTCAAGGATTATGAATTAATTCGACCCAGTTTATCATCACCGCCCCGAGTTCATTTAGTTTCAAATACCTAACAAGCCTCTACCTTGATGCCAAATACACCTGCAAAAAGAAACAAAACAAGTTTAATAGTCGCACAATTTGATTTCAAACAAAATTGAAACGTCACATACATTTACCAATGTTTAGAAGTGTAAGGTGCCCATATCTGCAAGGTTATAATCTGAATACATTTTCTCAAATTTTATCAACTCTTGAGATACTACATCTCTAATAAAATGCAGCCTAACATCTTTATGTTTACTACGTTATGAAACAAAGGATTCTTACACAAATGAATAGCAGATTGACTATAAGAGTATAAATCACATTATCACTTAAAACACCAAGTTCATTAAGTAAACCTTTAAACGACAAAACTTCTTTAATAGCTTATGTGGCAATAATATACTCAGATTCATTAGTTGATAGAGCAACAATATATTGGAGTTGGGACTTCTAACTCACCACAAGAGTCACGCAAAATAAACAAATAATATTATGTAGATTTCCTATTATATCTATCATTACTATAGTCAGCATGTGTGAAACATTTAAGTTTCATACCCTCATTAGCAAATTTATAAACTAACCATGCATCAAAAGTACTCTTCGAGTATCTAAACAACCACTTTAACGCTTCTCAATGTTTAGGATCAGGATTAGACATGGAAAAGCTAACTAGGCCTGAGTATGGTTCGAGTTGGTTTGGTTTTGAGTCCAACCCATAATCGAAACCAACTTGGTCGGTTTGGATTAATTCCAACCCAAACCGACTCAATCCAATAATTGAAAACCAACCAAATCAAACCAAATCAGTTTGGGTCTGTTTGGTTTAGTTAATCAATTTGGACATTGGTTCGAGTTAAAAAAGATTATGTATCTATTTTGAGTTAAAAAATTTCTCTCTCTCTCTCTCTCTCTCTCTCTCTCTCTATATATATATATATATATATATATATATATATATATATATATATATATATATATATATATATATAGATATATATTCTTTTTTTTTTTTTTTTTGGCATGCATATCAATAATATATATAATATAAATGGTAGTGGGTTGATTTTTCCAAAATTATCGTATATATCCGATAGTTACCAACAAACAATTATACCAAAAATGAAAAGCAATGATACAATCTAAATTTGGAATTTATAATAAACACTTCTTGGTTTCTTTTCTTTCAAAATTTGGACCTTTGGTAGAAAAAACGTAGACGGTAAATTAATTATTTAAGAAAGAATTATATTTGTATTTGTATTTGTATTTTTATTTTTTTAAAAGTTTAAGAAGATGAATTTTAAAATGAAAAAAAAAATTTAAAAATGTATTTACAGGTTGGATCGGTTAATTAACGGGTTGATTGCTTAAACCGTAACAAACCCAACCCGAATTTATAATGGTTAAAATTAACTGAACCAAACCTATTTTTTGGTTCAAACCAACCCAAACCGACCCGACTCGGTTTGGTTCGATCGTTTTAATCGGTTTTTCGATTTTTTTTTTTTGCCTACTCCAACTGCTAACACACTCAAGAGTGAAAGCCAAATCAAGTTTAGTACAGACCATAAGGTACATAACAGAACAATGACATTAAAGTAAGAAATATTACTCATAAAATCTTTTCATCATCATTAGCAGGTAATTGTTCTTTTGTCAAATAAAACGGTTTCTAAGATGCACATAATTAGGTTCGCAATCAATTGTACCAAATTTCATCATAACTTTATGCACATAAAGAGTTTGATGCACATATATGCAAGAATTGGATATATCCCTATTAATCTCCATGTCATTGATCCTTCTAGCATGTCCAAGGTCTTCAATGTCTAATTCTATGTCTAACTTAATTTTAATCTTGTTTACCACTTTCATGTTAAGACCATTTAATAATATGTCGACCACATAAATCAACAAATACACAAACTCTATATTAGTGTTGTGATGCAAGTAATACAAGCAATGGTCAATAGGATTGTCCTTAACAATTTCCTCATCACCTTTTATTTCTATGTTCTACTGATTTTGTGTATTACTCTCCACCTCGCTTGAGGTGCTTGGGATATGGGTATTCATTCACTCTACTTCAGTTGGGGACTCTTCATTCTTCACTTTCTATACAAGGCATCTCAGACTCATTAAATGTGACATCGTGACTTATGATTATTCTCACATCCTTCTGACTTCTATCCCATAGCATATATCCCTTAACTCTTTCGAGGTAGTCTAAGAAGACACTTCTTAACTCTATGTTCTAGTTTTTCCTGACTTTGATGAGAAAAAGGAGCACGGCCAAACATCCTAAACATAGAATAATCGACACATTTATAGTACCATATCGAGTATCACCATTCAAAGCAGCAAATAGAATCATGTTAGTCAAATAACAAGCATTCATAACAGCTTAACCCCATAACGATTTAGGAGCACCAGAACTCAACATCATACATCTAAATTTATCAAGCAAAGTACGATTCATCATTTTAGCAACCCCGTTTTGCTAGGAAGTGTGAGGCATGGTCCTATGTCTGGTGATGCCAGATTTATTATACAAATTATCAAATTCAGTGTTGCAAAACTCAAGATCATTATCAATATACAAATATTTTACCTTTTTACTTGTCTGGCTCTCCACCTTAACTTTCTAATTTTTAACATTTTAAAGTTTCAGATTTATTTTTCAACAAATAAACCTACACACATCTAGAGAAATTATCAATAATAGGTTGAAAATATTTGTCACCACTAAAAGTGGACTGCTCCCCGAACCCCACAAAGTAGTATGAATATATTCTAGCACTCTAGATGTCTTGTGTGTGCTAGATGCAAATGACATCCTACGATATTTACAAAGAAAATAATAATTGCAAAATGGCATGTTCGATACATGTTCCTTACTAAAAAGTAAAAACATCCTTATCGTTAAGGAACTTAAGTCCCTTAACACTAACGTGAGCTAACTTATTATGCCACTTCTGTGTGTAATCAGTGTCAGTGATAATGAAATTTAAACAACCCATCACGTCAACATATGTGATATGTATATGAAATTACTCATAGCAGCTTTAAGGGCTCTAAGTGTTCCTTTAAAAAATTTAAACACCCAAACACTGAGTGCACCAGTGAAACTTGTACGCTCCAACTCCCCCACAAAAACTAGATTCCTACCCATATATGGATTGTACCTAATTTCTTTTAATGTATGTACAAAACCAATGTCAAATCTAATAGTCATACTACCCATACTAGTGATCTTATATCCGACTCCACCTCATGCAACCACATGCCCATGATCGGAATCATGGATATGATCGAACCACAATTTATTTGATGTAACATGAAACGAAGCACCGGAGTCAAAAATCCACTCATGCATTTGGATGTTCATAGACAGTTTAATTTTAGCCGGTTCAATATCTAAGAGCATGTAAACCTCCCCAAGTTCATCCTCGGGATACCAACGTTTGCCTCACTAGGTTCACCAACCCTGTGATCTCTCAACTTGTTTTTTCCTTTATGACACTCATTTATGAAATATCCTGGTTTTCCACGACCATGACATTTCCACCCCTTTGAATTTTCATGTGACTGAGATCTACATCTCCCATTCTTCTGACTACCACCGTTTTGCCCCTCTCCACTACTAAAATGAGATATACCCCTCATTTGGTGAATATCTCCATTTTTCTATCGTTTCTCTAAATTTCTTCCTCTCCCCTTACTCTTTAAGGAATTGATTACAATATTGAATGTAAGGGTCTCCCTCCCTTATTTGATTGAATTCTTGACTTTCTTATAGTTATTAGGAATAGCACTCAAAAAATAATAGCTTTGTATTCATCGAAAACCTTTTCACCATAATTATTAATATCTTGAACTAGTTTATTGAAAACATCAAGATTGTCATCCCAATCTTTTAGGGGATCAATTTTGAAATTGAAAAACTTTCAAGTAAAAAAGCTTGCTAGGTATTGATTAAGTCAAGTAAAGTTATTCAAGCTTTTTTCAAACTTTTTCAACAAAATCATGTTTACCAACCTTTCGTAAAACAAAATCAAATAAATGCAAGATAATAGAAGTATAAGCAAGTTCGTCAAACTCCTTTTTTTCAATTTTTAGTCACGGTAGCAGAAAAAAGTATTATCAATGGCTTTAGACACTTTCTGTTGAACTAAAATTTCTTTCATCTTTGTTGCCAAATAGAAAAATCGCCATTACCATTATTGACATCCATGTCAAAGTGGTGCGCAGATATCTTAACAATTAAGACACGTAGCACATAAACAACTTTCACAGAAATAACGACACCGAATATCCTAAAGGTTGCAGATATGCGTCTATCTAATTTTTCAAGGTTTCATGAGATTCGTGATCTCAAATTAAGGGAATTTTCGAATGGATAAGGTCCAAGTAATAGTTCTAACCATAGTCAACCTAGCAGCAATATGGAATTATACAACAGTCAATATAGTCACAAAAGCAATAATATCACAAAACAGGCAAGTAATCCTAATTTTTAGCAACATGCAATGGTTACTCGACAAGGTAACCTCAATCCGATTGGCCACCCCACACGTTGGGCTGTTGTTGTAGAAATTTAAAGAGTTTTAGCCAATTTATTAGATCGAAACCGTCTGTGGTCCATACAAATGCGAGAAGCGACTTTTAAACTAAGGATTCAATTAATTATTGCAAAATCAGCAGCGGAAGATTACAAAACAGCGCATGTTCCAAATTACAACAATTTCAGAAATTCAATTTCATACAAAGGCAGCCGAAAACAGAGCCTCAGTCGAGTCACAACGATCCAACCACTCTGATACCATGTTTTATAAAACGAATCCTAAAAACTAGAGATAATCAAATACAAAGTTCTAAACACTAATCAAATAAAAGAAATCGAATTAAACTCTTGAAAATTGTAAGAATAACACTTCTCAATAGAAAAGCCACGTTCAGAATCAACAATGGAGTAATGGGGATGAGATTTAACCAACCCAAGGCAACAAGGTAACGCCACGTGTGATTGGACCCAAGAATCTCACTAGAGTCACGAAGAAATCAGCCATAGAACCAACCAAGAAACCAGACAGAGAGAAACCTCACAAAGCAGCCGAAACAGAGGAGAATTCAAAGCACAAACGGGAGCTACCAGGTCACTCAGGCCGGCAATAGACGTCGGCATGAGGTGTAGAGGAAGCTCAATCAAAAAGCACAAAGAACTACAAAGGAGTAGTCGTGCAGCCAAGGAGAAAAAAGAGGGTGGGTCAAAATTTGGGCCAGTAAATACAAATGTCAAGCCTGAATCGGCCCCAATTATCACATGTGAGATTCTCGGCCTGTTTCGGTTTAGTGGGTCGCCAATTATAACCTTGGGTCAATCGATATTTAATTGGAATACTTACAAAAATACCCTTAAAATTAAGAATGTTTTGAAAAATCATATGAAAGATTTTTAGGAAGTAAAAAATAATGTGTAAAATAAAAAGGTGACACAATGTCACCTTTTTTATAAAAATTGTCACTTTTTTTTAAAAAAAAGTTTGTCACTTTTTTTTTTTTAAAGTGACAAACTCAAAAAATGCGACAAAACTAAAAAAAAAGTGACACTCTCAAAAAATTATACAAACTCAAAAAAGTGGCACAAACTCAAAAAAAAGTGATAGAAATCAAGAGTGTGACTGAAAAAAGTGATAAACACTAAAAAAAAGTGACAAAATTCAAAAAAAAAAGTGACAAATTTTAATAAAAGTGACGAATTCAAAAAAGTGCACAAATTAAAAGTTATACAGATTAAAAAAGTAACAAAAAATAAAAAAAAATTGACTCAAAAAGTGACAATTCAAAAAAAAAAGTGACAAAACTCAAAAAAGTGACGACAATTTTAAAAAAAGTGACAAATTAAAAAAAAAAAGTGAAATGCTTCAAAAACAATGTTATTGCCTAAAATGTGATATACAACTTTTATTAAAAATGATATTTGTTATTCAAAAAAGTGATATAAATTTTAAGAAAATGACAGGAAAAAAATGACATACATTAAAGAAAAAAAGAGTGAAAAATTCAAAAAAAGTGACAAACTTTGACAAAGATTAAAAAATTGGCAAACATTAAAAAAAAAGTGACAGAAATTTAAACAAAGTGACAAACACTAATAAAAGTGACAAAATTCAAAACAATGATAAAACATCAATTAAAACTTTAGAATCAAATCTTTCATTACCAATCATACATCTCAATAATGGATAAGTGCTTTAATATGCATTGCAGATTTAGTGACAAAACATAATATCCAACAGTAAAATCACAAGTAATTATTCGAAGTAATAAATATTGTCCATTCGAAGCACTTTCTCCTGCTGTCAAAATCTTGGAGTGGTGTTTGATGACCTAGTTGTCAACAACTTCAATAAGGGTGGGCTCGTAATCACTGGGTGCCTCGAATCCATGTAGGTTCATCACGGTGGCAGCGACGTTGGCAAGCCCACCACCAGGAACATCTTCGTGGAATCTAACACCAGTTGCCAATCCAGGACCACCAATTGCAATAGGAACAGGTTGAAGTGTGTGAGAAGTATCTGAATCTTGCTACTCTTGTCAGAAGAGGTTCACCCTTCTTGTTTCTTTTCACGACATCCTCAGCATTTCCATGATCAGCAGTCACAACATATATGCCACCCACTTGCTCGATTGCATCAAGGATCATCTTGACAGCCTCATCAACAGCCTTGCACGCCACAATTGTTACTTCAAGGTCACTGGTATGCCCCACCATGTCACCATTAGGTAGGCACGTACCTGGTGGAATTTGAGGCTAAGGATAGCATCTCTTGCCTTCTCAGCAATCTCCAAGGCATTCATTTTTGGCTGGACATTAAAGGTGACCTTGGATGATGATATTTAAGAGCATTGTTACCGTCGAGAAGAATAACATATGTGATTCTAGAACAAAAATTGGTCAATTTTTACAGAAAAATCATCTTTCTTGAGTTCATGGATCTTAACCTCTTCCTTTACACCATTGACAAAAATATACAGAAAGCTTAATTTCTCAAACCTTAGCATGTACCCAGAAATCAACGAATTCCAAATAATCAAGTTCATAAACTCATCCTATCAAATATCCCTCTTGACTTGTCGACGTCAACCTTCTTAAAATACCCAGATATCATCACTGACCAAACATAAAAATTCATTTCTGTCATTTTCTCAAACATTTCCCACGCAGAGAATCGAAGTTATATCTGATACATATCTAGCATTTCACAAAATTGGTAAAATAATCTACATAATGTAATATTACCTTTGATCTATCGAAATTATGAAGTTTAAGGAACGACGCCCACAAATCCGTAGCACAAAGAAGGATGAAGATTATGCTGCAGCGAATGCTAAATTGACCTCCGTTTCAGTAGTAGATGAATAGTGCTTGTTACCCATCCCCATCAGTGTGCTTTAGCGGCATAATCCAAATGAATTAATGGTTGAATGTATACGACTTATAGCCGTTGAAGAAATTGGAGATCTGAATTCTGAAACTGAAGCGTGTATCCATATGCAAGCTGCATATTCAAACTCTCTGCTATTTCAAGATACTTTATGAAGCACATTCGGAATCTGTGGTTAACAGTTGGAGAGGAGAAGATGGAGAGAGAGGAGATTGCGGAGGAGGAGACGAAGGAGAGTAAATCGCCTCTACTGAAGAGTGGGGAGGGTTTCTATGTGGCTTAAGTTTGGGGTTTTGTTATAGATTAGGACGTATTTATTACTTGTTTGAAAGATTTAATTAGATTAGAAGGGTATTAATCAAACTAGTTATTTTTACAAGGTATTAGGCTTAATTTTCCCTATTTGATTTTCAATAATGAGCTCAAGGCCTATGAATTAATGCGGCCCAATTTATCATCACCGTCCCAAGTTTATTTAATATCAAATACCTAACAGGCATTTATATTAATCTTAAGGATTAACACTAGAACCGAAAAAAAAAAAAAATTGTTTCAGAGCAAAAATTTGACGAGCAATCAACAAAAAGATGACCTTATCCATCTGTTCCTCAATGAAATCATTAACACAAGCCACCATATCTCCATAATTAGACAAGAACTCGATCTCTCTCTGCATTTATGTATATCACATATTTTGCCAACTAGATCTAAAGGGTGATCACATTTTAATTATCTTAATTTTCCCGTTAATTCTAAACCTTTTACAGCTCCCAATTACCAAAGAGTGAGCAACAGCAGGAAGCATAAAATATCAAATCCCCATCCCAGATAGTCCGAACATAAAAGGTTTTTATGTGATGCTTAAAAAGTGGAAATTGAAATTACAAATACAATCCACCATGTAGATTACTGTTTAAAATTTTAGTTTTCCAAAGTTAACGAGTTAAATTAGATGTTGAACTGGCAAGAAAAGTTGCAAATCCACGTTTTCACATAAATATAGATGACGATACAAGTGAAGAACCACCAAATGCCAAAGCTCAGCTAAGTTGTTTTGCCTAGGGGCGGGCAAAAACCGACATAATCCGACCGAACCGACCCGATCGGGTTGGGTCGATTTTTTTTTCATTTTTTTATTCGGTTCGGTTTTTGGCAAGTCTAAGCGGGTCGGGTCGTGTTGGGTATGGTTATGGGTTAACCCACCCAACTCGACAAAAACCGACCCAACCCGTCAATTTTACAAAAAAAAATCAATCGATTTTTTGTCAAATTAAAAGCCTAAAACCCTAAACTTAGAAACACCACTGAATTCTCACTAGATTCCAATGAAAACAAGGACTCCACCCATAGAGATTGGTGTCGAAAAATTTTCGTCACACTCTCTTTCATTTATCCATCCACAGATTTCTGCAATTTCTCCACTTGAAATAGTTTCCAATCCCTCCATGGGTGAAGTCATCAGAATTTCATCGCCCAAATTTGGAAGATCAAAGTACTTATCAGAAAACATAGTTGGAATATGTGAGTATGAAGAAATCACAGAGGGTGAATTTAATGAAGGGGAAAAATCAAGATCATCCCACATGAAGAAGTCCAATTGTGGATCATAAAATTTGCTTTGATCAGGGTTTGATCCTGTGAGGGTAAAGGTTTCCCAGGAGGGAAGAATTCTATCTGATTGCATCATTTTCTCTTTTGTATTTGAGGGCTGTTGAGTTCCGATATCAAGTATCATTTATATATATCAATTTTGGTGATAAATTTTGACACAAAACAAGAATAAAATATAGAAGAAAGACTCCTCTATTGTCTTCATATTAAATATAATTTTATGATGGTAAAGTTCTATGAGAAGTCCTCTTTCCTTCTTGAAGTCTTCTTGGAGAATTACATTCCAAAAATATTATTATAGTTAATAGTTATCAATATCTTGTGATTATTAGTCTACTTGGGATCCACTGGTCTCCTTCATGGTGAAAGAACAATTTTTTCACAATTTTTTTTTTTTAAATCTTATTCTCTATTGATGCTTATGAAGAATAAGTACAAATTAGTATTAAATTTTTGCTGTTACCTGTAATTTTATTTGTAATATATATACAAATTTAAAACTCTTCATGCTTGTCCTTCAATGAGTTGTTCATATCAATGGAATTTTTCCTTATTGTGAAATGTGTATATCCTTTTTATACGTAAGCGGCATAAAGATTGATGGAGAATAATTAACTTATTTTCTGGACCAACCCAACCGACACATAATTGGGTTGGGTTGAGTTGGGTTGGATTTCGAACAAATCGATAATATTGGGTTGGATTTGGATTGGGGCAAAAACCGACTCGACCCAACCCAACTCACGCCCACCCCCAGACTTTTGCCAATGTCTTGCCAAGAAAAAGATATGTTATTTTTTCTTGTACTGCATCTAATTCAGTCACTTTAATCTGTGCAAAATGCAAATTTTAAAACTTTATGCCCCAAAATTTTAGCAAGAGTTATAATCAGTAAGGTATGCAATAACCTTTAACATGTTTTTAGTGGGAAGACTTGTTGGGAATTTACTTAACATGCACAGCGGAAATTAAACAATTTTCAATTCCCAAACGAGGATCTGCAATGTATTTAGATAGAAACTGTGATGAGAATGATACCTTTGATGAATTCCACAAACTTTTTTGCTTTTTCTTGAACTCCAATAATCACGATCTGCAATCCAAGCTGTCCAATTGTCCGGCCTCCAATGGTGATCCACACAGAGAACAAGAATGACGGCTAGGGTTTTCTTTTCTTGTGCTAGCAAGAATAATGAAAATTCCATACAGTTTACAAACCCTAACAGCTTATTAATATAAGCCCAAGTGGGCTTGGCCCATCTCTAAACTTAACCCTGTCGGATATTTAACTAATCAAATTAATTAAATCCGGTCCATGAATTAATTAATCCAATTAATTAATTCGGGCCTATTAATAAATAACCCAATTAATTAATTATCCAACACTTGTCAATTAATTAATTGGTAAATCTCATTCTTCTGATTCTCTTTTGTGTGTGACCCATTAGGTTCCCGATCACGATGTCGAACGACGTGAATTATTATTTTGATCTAATCAAAATCGATAAATTAAAACGCCCCCTTTTAATTTATCACTAATTCATTTTCGTTGTCCCAGATTGACATCTAGCAATGTATCAGGGCAATACATGTGACGGGAAATATCACGTAGCATGACAAAACCAAACTTGTTCGTTTACCGTGAAACTATAATCCTTTCGTTAATATGATCCGATCAATTATGAGATATGGATATGTGTCAATCTCAATTATCGATCATATCTTTTATCCCACTGTTAAGTCAACGTACGTCGAAAACTCTTTTCCGACTTATGAGTTCACCTTGGCCAAGGATTTCATTATCAACTTAACTGGATAAAATGTAGATCATAATCTCTTACTATCTAAGAGTGACGAATCCTCTATTGATCATTCACAACCTTCATATGATTCTTGACATACCCGAACGATGATGTATTAGCGACCCTTGACAGAGCAACATCCAACATCACCAAAGTATGACTGCCCTCATATAAGGTACTATGATGACCTCAAGTTAAATGACCAATTCCACTACCGAACATTAGAGATTAACTATTGACACTCAGGTAGTTATCCATGTGGAATCTCTACAATGAATCTCCAATGTTTTGTTCTATAACAAAACATCCACGCGTTCATTCAAGTGTCACCACACTTTAGCTTGTGAGATCAGCTACTTACTTCACAAGTAAGAATGCCACACGCGATAGTCTATCCGTAATAACGATATCCGTATCTCGTTATTACCTCGACCACGGACGATTTAAGATTCAGTCATATGTAATTTGTATCTCACAATCACAACTCCTTGTGATTAACAAATCACCAAGACTTGAAACTACGGATTCTATTATTTAATTTATTAGAATATTAATTCAATTAAATAATAGATATTGCCATACATATGCATTGATTATATATATTTAAAGTGTTTATGTCCAAAATTGATTGGACCTAGGGCATAACGCTTACAAGACTAAGGTCAATTTCAACTAAATTACCGCGGTAGCTTTGATCCAATTATCATATTTAGAAAAAAAAAATGGACATAAGATGAAACACCTTATTGATCCCAAACAATCCCTTTCTTTTGTTCAAGTTCTAAATAAGAAGACCATTATACAATATGGCGTGTCCGATATGTAAGTGTTATGCATTAGGTCCAACAAATTTAGGTTGTAAACACTTTTAATATGATTAATGCATTTTATTTATGGTAAGATCTTCTATTTATTTGAATTACTATTCTAATAAATTATACTAAATAGATTTTGTGGATTCAAGTCCTAGTAACTTGTAAACCACAATAATTTATGATAGTGAGAAACAAAATATACATAACTGAATCTTAAATTATTCGTGAGCATAAGTAATGACGAAATACAAATATCGTTACTACGGATAGATCATCACGTGTGACATTTCTCGCTTATGAAATGAGTAGTTGATCTCACAAGTTAAAATATAGTGATATTTAAATGGACACGTGAATATTTTGGAAAACCGCTTGAGAGATTCCGCATGAATAACTATCTGAATGTCAGTGATTAATCTCTAATATTCAGTAGTGAAACTGGTCATTCGACTTGATATCATTATAGTTCCTTATATAAGGATAGTCATACTTTGGTGATATTGAATGTTGTTCTGTCAAGAGTCACTAATAAGACATCATTTGGATGTATCAAGAATCATATGAAGGTAACGAATGATGAATAAATGATTCATCATTTTTAGATAGTAAGATATTATTATCTACATTCATTCAGCGAAGTTGATAACTAGATTCTTGGTCAAGATGTGCTCATAAGTTAAAGATAGTTTTCGACTTTTATTGAATTAAGAGTGAGATGAAAGATATGATCAATAATCGAGATTAATACACTTTTATATCTCGTAATTAATCGAATAATAATGACGAAGAATTATAGTTTCAAAATAAATGAACAAGTTTGTTTTTTTCATGTCACGTGACATAGTCCGTCACATGATGTCATTCTAGTTCGACGGATGTGAAATAATGATAATTCAAAAGCGTATCTTAATTTTTCGATTTTGATTAGATCAAAATAATAATTGACATCATTAGGTATCGTGATCGAAAACCTAATGGGTCACACACACACTAAGGAGAACTAAAAAATGATATTACTAATCAATTAATTAACAAGTGTTGAACATTTGTAAAATTAATTAATTGTGTTGCTTATTAATAGGTTTAAGTTAATTAATTAGACTAATTAATTTATGGAACAAATTTAATTAATTAGATTAATTAAATATTGGATCGGATTAAGTTTACAAGACTGATCAAGCTCACTTAAACTTCTACTAGTAGTAAGCACATGTGTTGCGCATCTTATGTATCGGATGAATGATATATGTAATATTTTTGAAGTATTTTTTAAAGTAGTTAAGATAATTAATATTTTTAAAGGTTGTCATAGTTCAAAGCAGCCATCACGCAAATCGATTTTTTCAAAACTCCAATGCCTAATATAAGTACATTCACATACATAATTATTAGGATCATCTAGGCTACAAATTGTTTTTATTGACTACAGCTCTTACCTTTTTGTGCAGATTTTTAGTTATAGATTTTGAGCATAGGGTAGAATAAGAAATGTTGGTTTTTATATCTATAAGGTCTTAAATATATATATATATATGTTTATTACATACACTCTATAAGGTCTTAAATAAATACGTTTATAGTATATGTACTAACACAAAATGGCCATTCGTCTCCCCTCTCATTTTATTTAAATTAATAATTGTAAAAATAGTCATTTCACAATCCCTTTCAATTATTGGTTCAGTTTATTATTTTCAGTTGAATTGTTTAGGAATGCAATATTATTTTTAATATGTAATATTAGGTTTGAAAATTTTAAATGTTTTAAGTAATATTTTTTAAAATAAATTTTATATATTAATATTAATCGATGTAATAAAATATGTCAGTTCAAGTTAATTAAATATGTAGTACTATTATAATTTATTTTAGTGGTACGTAATAATGTTTTTATTAATTGTATACTAATAATTAGTAATAATTGTGTTTAGCGGAAATTAACTAACTTAATTCTTGAAAGAAATAATAATTATTAATTATCATATTTAGAGGTAACAAATTGAATCATTTGGTATTCCGTTTTATCTAAATTTAGATATCTCTTCTATATATAAAGTGGCTATCTAACAGAATTTTGTTGTTTTAACAGAAAATCTAACGGATTTTTATTGTTTTCATGGCAAATCTAACGGAATAAAATGAAGAAATGTGCGTGAAAAGAGAGAAACTTTGGACCGTCTCTTTGAAACCCTAGAAGCGATCCCCAATCGGTAGTCCGAATTCCTAGAAGCGATTCATTCGGCCTAATCGGTAGTCTGAATAACTTCTTGTGCTCCATCTTCCAACTTCCGATGTGGGATCAAATCCGATCTCGTGTCTAGAACTGGAATTTCTCCGAAATCCCTTTTCTTCAGCATTAATGGAAAACCGCTCGCTGATTCAACTTCCCTGTTTCAAAATCTACAAATTGGACCTCTTTCCACCCTTGCAGTCCATCTCCGATTTAATGGAGGTGGTGGAGATGGTGGCGCCACTGGGGCTGAGTCGCGAAATTGAAAGATAATAACAAGAAATCAAAGAAAGTGAAGAATGGAGATGCAAATGCAGAGGTTGGGCGTCTGGCGGGGACAAAACATGGGGTTGACGGGAAATGGACGGCCAAGGAACTAGACGGACCTAGCACCAGGCCAGGGGGGGCGGCCGCGTGTGCTGGGCTCCGCCGGACCGACCGGCGCCAGCAGCGCCTGTCCCTGGTTCGTCTTCTTCATTTTTTTTTTCCTGTTTTTGAAAGTGGGCTGCTCAGTTCCAGTGCGATAATTTGTTATCTATAAGATTATCGTGTTCTTTAATTATGCGTAGAATGAATCTTGAAGGATAGTTTCAGGTTCCGTTCTTTGGTCCAACTGATAATCAATTTGGGTACTGGATTTGTTTTTGTGAATTCTATTGGTGTTTTCGTTTTTTATGGGTGGTTATTTCAGAAACTCTGTTCTCTGAGTGATAATTTTCTTTCTTGTTTCTATACATAATTATTTGTCTTACAATAATGTTCTTTGTTGGTTCATTGGATGAATCTTTAGGGATTTTTCCTGGGTCGAGATGATGATCAAATTTGTGAATTCTCTTTCCTTTTCATTTTTGTAAGGCACTGAGAATGGTTATTCTTATTGAAATGAATTGATCGTTCCCCTTCTTATAAGTCATAGAATTATGAAATCCCAAACCAGTGATTGATCATTAATAATTGTGTTTGGTGTTTCCTTTTCATTTGGATGGATTTTCCTTTGAAGTGATAATCTATCTTGGGTTTTTTGTACCTGTATTTGTTCTGTAAATTCTATGTTGTTCGCACTCTTGATTCATTCTGTGGAATGGAGGTATCCATATACTAGCTATGCGTAGGCCAAATAAGAACTGCAATATTGAGCTGATCATACCTCCTTTCCACCGGCCCATGTTTGAAACAAGAGAATTCCCTCCTGTTGAGTCACGTGGTCTTATTTGACTATGTTTCATTTATTTTATTCAAGTTATTAAGTCTGTTGTTTAGTGTCCTAGAATATAGGAGTTTGCTATTAGTATTTAGTTTGTTTCTTTAGTGGTGCAGAACATGATTTTTTGTTTACCAAGTCAGTAGGAGGTTGGTTTCTGAACGTTGCCATGTTCTGTGACTTAGTGGATGCTTTTTCCTTGTTTCGTGTTATTATCAGTTGTGGATTAGCTCTATATAAAGAGCATCATGTTGTAGTTCTGAAGTATGCAATAAAAGTAGTTCATCCTTTTTATTTTTCTCTCTGATATTATAAAACCTCCATTGAAGAATAGTTGAAGGGAATGCTTTGCTTGCCTCAATGTGTCCTTGGGAGGTTTTTTGTGCTATCAGAATTAGTTTTCCTTCCATTTAAAATAAAAATACAGTTTTGCAATCTTATCTTTTATGGCTTATGTTATTGACTGACTCAATTTTGGTAGATGTGTGACCAAACATTTTGAAATATTTAATGCTACTCATGACTACTTTCTGCAAATATCTCTACTTGTTCACTCTTGAAATGTAATTAACATTTCTGCTATACTTAAGATCAGGATGTCACTGTCAATTCGAGAACACAATATTCTGAAACTGTTTGCTATAGGACTCGAGTTTGCTTGCTTTTTACAGTTAGCTATGTCTTATTGCAATGCTATTAATTGATTGCTTAGTTTTATTAAGGACTGTAACTTGTAATTTTATGTTGTTTTTGTACCGTGACTAATAGCTGCCAACTCTGGTTTTGGTTAGTTTTAGCTCTAATGGAATATACCAACTAGGATAGTTGGTAAGCCATTTTTGTTGGTTTTCTAATAAGCAATTACCACAAGGCTTTCTGATAAGCCAATGTTGTTGGTTTATTTTATCGCATGGAAGTGGTTTGCTGATTTCTCAATACTTCATTTTTTTTCCTATAGAGATGATGTAATGTGTTACAAATTACTTTGTTTAAACATAATTTATCACAACTAGAATACTCTTAAAGAGTTAATTTGTATTTTTCAGAGGCATGTAGATCCTTTTGAGGAGATTGAGATTGCTGAGAAAAGTGCAGAGGAGCATAGAAGAAGTGCTACTGAAGAGGAAGTAAGCACACATATTTATCATCTTGTTGATGTTATAGTTCATAATTCTTTAGTTTTTACTTTACTATGGTAATGCTTCTCTGACTTTTATTTTTTTATCCTATTTTATTGCTCTCTGTTACTCTTACCCAAAATTAGTTGTTGATGTATCTCTGCCTCTCCCCTCTTCCCACACTTTCCCCTTGATGTTGGTTTTCTTCTTCCTTTCTTCTTAATTGTTTCTTTTAGTATTTTAGAGTTTTTACCTTTTTTACTTTACATTATTTTTATAATCTAACAAGTTGTTTAACTTTGTTAATTTTCAGATTTAAATGCATCATTGGTTGGATGTCTTCTCAAAACTTGTTACAAGAGTTCAAGAAATTTTCTTTTCAAGAACTAGAACGAGATGGTTCCAATTTGATTTTGTTTACTACAATTTCAAGCATATATTGCTATTAGTAATTGATGTGTAGATGACAATGTCTAAATTTCTCTATTGAATAGCTAAACTTGTGTATTTCTACGAAACAATATTGATGGTTGTTTGGAATTTATTATTGACTTGGTTATTGTTGTTTAAATTTTTTTAGTCCAAAACATAATGGGATTGAATATTTACGTTTGATAATTAAGGAATGATGAATGCTATGTAATATGTATACATTATAATAAAAATGCTATAAAAAACATTACATTATATTCAATAAATGCTACAAATATTTAAAAGCTATGATGTAAAAAGAATGCTATTGAAAATATAATCATGACGATTAAAAAATGTTATTAAAGGCAAAATTATAGCAAAAAAAAAAATGCTATCAAATTAAAAAAGATTGCACAAATAAAATGCTATAAATACTCACTATTACAATAATAAAATGCTATGCAGAAGTTTTTTATAGCATTTTATAATAACATTTACAAAACGTTATAATAAAGATATGACTTTTAATAACACCACATACGATAGCATTTCGAAAAATGCTATAAAACATGATAAATAGCATTTTTCGCAAGCTATGACCAAATATGTTGTAGTCCTATACATTGTAATGGCAAAAAACATTATAATAAGTTACAATTTGGAAAAATTAGAGTCTCATTTGCTCTTATTTTTCCCCTTTTGTACGTGTTCCAGCTGCTGAATTTTTTAATCTTGTCTATGCATTGGAATGGAAGCTGCAACCAGAGAGAAAATATAAGTTATAAATATGTGGAGGCAGATTTTAATCACACGCAATAGAAATTTATAATAAGTATTTTTAATATGCTGTATGACTTATAATTTATAATAAAAGAAAATGAGACAAGTGACTAATACATGGCCAAGCAGTGCAGTAGTCAGATTTAAAGTTTGAATACCAAAAGACATTTCGTAGGAATCCAAGAGGCATTGAATGGGATATAAGAAAACCCATCAATTACTTTCAATTTACTGGTGCAACCATTTGAAAAGTGACTGATAAATTCTATTTCTTTCAGTGCATTGGTGGTACAATTTGAAACAATGTTATTGATGGAACATGCTGGGGAGATAACTCTTCAATTTTTCTTCAAAACTTGAGTTTCAATATAATGAGTTATTTAAAATATAAATGAGTTTTATATTCATTATGTAAACCTATTTAAAATTTATTTTGTAGGAAAATCGACCATATGTTAAAAGCGTTGCAGAGAAATTATCAAAAAAAATTTGGAAGATTCAACTTTTGGTAGATCCAGAGAAACTGAAGGAGAAAAAAATATAGGCATTTTAATGTCTTCTCTGTTAAAGAAGTGCAAGATGAGGAAAATGTTGGATTGTCATCTTTGAATCAAAATTATCTTAAACACATTTCATGAAACTATTGAGCTATGTTTATTTATAGGACCATTCCATAGATTCCATTAATGATCTTTTTTTAATATATCACAACGTGTAATTATTTATCAATTAAATAAACATTACATCATTAGTTATTTAATTATCCAAAACAATTACATCTTTATTAACAAGAGATTTATTCTTAACCAAATAAATTAAATATGAACTAAGCAAACGTGCATTGCACGTTGCTTACACCTAGTATTCATATATAACTGTCAATTAAAACAACTTTTAAATAATGATAAATAATAAATATAACATATTAATGGGGGTACTTTTCAAAATACCCAAGTCAAAGCACCCTTTTTCCATTTTGCCCAAAAATTTTAACCATTCACCACAATAGCCTTCTAAGGCTGAAAAGACGAAATTACCCTTAAAATGTTATATAAATTACAAAAAATGGTATGGTTTCAAAAAGACAATAATACCCTTTTTAAGTTATAAAGAATTTCAAACACTTCCTACGTAAAATTTCGAAACCAATTCACTTTCTCCATCTGTTTACTCCAACACAGATAAAAACTTATCAAACACTCAACAAGGAAATATTTCACAGCCATCAGTGAATTCGGTAAGCATATTTTTACGTATTTTTGATTTCGTTTTGGTTAAGTACATTATTTTAATCTTTAAATCTTATGTATATGAAAATTTTATGATCTATAATCGACATTTTTAAACAAAAACGAGAAAAAAATTCATCTGATTGAGATTTTCAGATCTGTGATGGAAGAAGAAAACCAATTAAACACGACCCCGACGTCCGGGGAGTCTGGGCCCGGACGCCCGGAAGTCCGGGCCCGGACGCCCGGAAGTCCGGTGTCCTGGGCCCGAACGTCCGGGCTCATATTGCCCGAAGTCCGGCTCAGACACTGGACTTCCGGCGTCCGGCCCGGACTTCCGGCGTCCGGCCTGATTTCCGGACGTCGGGCGGTGCACCCGCCGGTTTTTTTTTTCCACGAACATAACAAATAGTTTTTTTTTTAATGCGGCGAGATATGGTTGCAATCCCGGTTCTTTACTTTGGTGAATTTGAAGATAATGGAAATGGTGGATGGAGTCACGGAAATGGACGGGTGATATACATGGCTCAATTTCAATTGTATTGACATCGAATACATCGTATGCGAGAAATGTACGAGTGAGATACGGGACGTGCTTGACATCAATCCCTCTCAAGACGACATGGAATTGAGATTTCTATTCAACAACGAGCATACATCCATTCCAATTCCACCTACAAAGGTTACTTCTAGAAATGGCATCAAAGCTTTAATTGCATTGAACGAAGATCGCGGGACTACTCCTCTTTGCGTAACTTTAGTAAAAGAATGTCCCCGATGGTGAACACGAAGATCTCGATAGAGGGGATCATAATGTGAATGATTTTTGGAACACGGTGGAGATAGCTCGTGAGGATGATGTGGTTATTCCCACTACGATTGTTCATCATCATGATTTCACCGTTACGCACGTAATTCCCTCGATAGTTGATGACAACGAGAATGCAAATGAATTTACGAATGAGGATTTGATTGCTTTATCCTGGTCGAAGACATGGGTCGGGTTCGGTACCTCTAATTGTTCTCGTACAGTTCCCGATGATGAAGATTTATATGTCGAGCAAGCTGTTCGAAACAAAGAAAGATTTGCAAGAAGTCGCACCGGATTGCTTTGAAACACAATTTCGAGTTTAAAGTTAAAAAATCGGACAAGTCGACGTACACAATCATCTGCATTGACGATTGCCATTGGCGTTTGCGAGCGACGAAAATGGACACGAATGAGTTCTTTGTAATCCGTAAGTATGCACGAGAACATACTTGCGAAGTGGGTATTCGTCGAAATGATCACGAGACAGTGCCCGAGCATGGTTCATTGGTCGACAAATAATGGACAAGTTTCGGGACCCACGAACGATCTGAGACCTTCGGACATTATCAATGACGTCCGTCGAGATTACGGGGTGGTCATGAGCTATCGAAAGCATGGAAGGCCAAAGAATGCGCATTGGAGGACTTAATGGGTTCGGCCGAGGAAAGTTACGCTAAATTGGCTAGATATTGCCACAACATGGAGAAAACTAATCCTGGATCGGCATTTTATATTGATACGGACGACGGGAATCGCTTCAAGTATTTTTTCATGGCCCTTGGACAGTGCATTCGAGGATTTCGGAACGCGATGCGACCCGTAATTCTAGTCGACGGTACAACCCTTAAGGCTAGATACGAAGGCAAGTTGATTATTGCTACGTGTCAAGATCCCAACATCCAAATTTACCCTCTTGCGTTCGGTATAGTCGATGGAGAGAATGATTTAGCGATGCGTTGGTTCTTCACGAAGTTGAGGGAAGTAATTGGAGACGTCGAGAACCTTGCATTCGTAACTGACCGGGGGCAATCAATAATAAATGGTATCGCCGAAGTCTTTCCTGATGCACATCACGGTTATTGTATGTACCATATACATGGCAATCTAAAGACGAAGTTTCGGGACAGTGGCATCGTTGCATTGTTTAGGAAAGCTGCAGAGGCGTACAGTTTTGAAGAGTTTGAAAAGTTCATGGGTGAAATAGAAAGTAAATCACCTGCTGCATGGGTTTATCTAACGGAGATGGGGAACGAACATTGGGCACGATCACATTTTCCAGGACGTCGATACAACATGATGACGTCGAACAATGTTGAGTCGCTCAATGCGTTATTCAAGAAGGATCGAGAGTTACCAATTCTCGCAATGATTGAGCAAATTCGTAACAAGTTGCAGCAGTGGTTTCATGACCGGCGTGAGGAATCACAAAATTGCACAAGTGTGCTGACTCCGGCTCAGGAAGATAAAATCTTCAAAACTCTAGAGGTTGCGAGGAAGGTATGCGTGGAACCACTGGATCAGTTTCGCTTCTCCGTGAGATGTGGACGTAATATCGGATACGTCGTGGACTTGAATGATAACACATGCACGTGTAGAAAGTTCCAGTTGGAAAGGTTTCCGTGTACGCATGCAGTGGCAGTGGCTATGCATAGAGGGATTCCGACACACGCCTTATGCAGTGTTTATTACACGACTGATTTTTGGAAAGCGGCGTATGCCGAAACGATATTTCCCCTGCCAAATGAAGCCGAGTGGGAAGTTCCCGACCATATTCTCCCACTTAATAATTTGTTGCCACCCGAAATCGGACCACGTGCTCCGGGACGTAGACGTACGTCTAGAATACCATCCACCGGAGAATTTCCCCGACCTCGTAAGTGCGGCAAATGCGGGCATACTCGTCAATTTTGTACAAGTCAGATTCCTCTACATAACAATTCAACCGATGTGTAATATTATGTAATAGTATAATATGTATAACTGAATAATATGTTTTTATTTAGTGTCGTTAAATATGAAATATTCAAATATTTATTTAGTGTCGTTAAATATTAATTTATGTTAATTGATTAATGAAATTATTTATTTACATAATTTATGTTAATTGATTAATTCAAATATTTATTTAAATTATTTATGTTAATTGATTAATTCAAATATTTATTTAAATTATTTATTTACATTCATTGATTAATGAAATTATTTGTTTACATAATTTATGTTAATTGATTAATGAAATTATTTATTTACATAATTTATGTTAATTGATTAATTCAAATATTTATTTACATAATTTATGTTAATTGATTAATTCAAATATTTATTTAAATTATTTATTTAAATTCATTGATTAATTCAAATATTTATTTAAATTATTTATTTACATTCATTATTACTTAATGGAATATGAAATAAACATTTAAATAAAATAATGTATATTAATTACATAATTACACAATGTACTAAGGATCACAATTATATTCATACAAATCACAAGCTAGCTTCAACCTCCACATGTCCATAAACGATTGGGAAATTGTATCAACCTTGCGACCAATACTCAAAAATTCTATATACTTTATCGCGAACATCCCACAGTCGCCCCTGCGAGTAAATAAAAATATATTAATTCGATAACATATAGCTAAAAACTAAATTTAAAAATTGAAAACTTGTAAATTCTTACGATATTTCTTGTCTCGCCGTCGTCGTGTCCCGCATAATGGCTAATCTGTCATTTACTTGAATATCCGCATGTCTAGCCATCATGGGAATGATCACTCTCATCGGCTCCAATATCTGCTCCCGATTGCCCTTGGGTCAAACAACTATGGTCGGAGTCGTACACATGTATAGTCGAATCCGCGAAAGAGATCTCAACCGCAGCAAGCAATGTGAGTTCGCGACTGTGGAATGTACAAATGTGTACAATCCGTCCACGGCTGCCCGTATGTCGGCTCCACCCTATGACCCACTCCAACATATACTCGGGCACCACATATCCGCCGCCTTGGAGTAGGAGTGTGTCGTGCTCAATATCAAGGGCACGTGCGAGCTGGAGCTAAGGATGACTCGGCCAGAATGCCAAAAGATCTCGGGTGTCTCCGAGCTCTATCGCGCAAATGCTCCATAGCCAAGTCCATGTGCTAACACCAATAAAACATAAATGATCGTTAAATTAAATAAAATAAAAAATAATTAAATAAAATACCAAATAACAAAGAAAATATCCTTACATCATCGGCGAGCCACGCACCCCTCGTCAGAACATCGTCGAACCACTTCTTCGCGTTCGAGATGGTCATCGTCCCTATCTTATAGTTGTCCCTACAAAAATCAAAATCGTGAATTGTTACAAAAAGCATAGATGATCTTTTACATAATTTATGAAAATGATAAAATACTTACTGATGCTGAAGGGATGTGAACCACAATGAGAACGCCTTCTGCCGAACCGGGTCGACCTCGCGGAAGAGATTGGGAAAGGTCCCATCCAAGAACGTGCGTCTCTTCGCCTCAGCTGTGAAGGGGGAAACGATGTACTGTGACGGCAATCTCGATCTCTTACCAACCACCATCGGTGTCACGTCAACAAAGACGCTTGGTACCCTTCCTCGGCTCCGTAGTCCTCCGACACAAATACTACGTCAGCCGCCTCCCCCAGCGCCGGTACCCCCTCCACCCCCTCCTGTGCCCCCACCTCCGTCAGTACCCCCTCCACCTCCACCTCCACCTCCGCCGGTACCCCCTCGACGTGCGTCTCCGCCGGTACCCCCACCTCCACCTCCGCCTCCGCTGGTGCTCCCTCCACCCCCTCATGTGCCCTCCCCTCCGGTACCCCCTCCACCTCGCGCCGGTGCCCCTCCGGTACTCCCCTCCACCTGCGCCGTGCACCCCCCTTCGGACTCCATCGGTACTCCCTCCACCTCCACCTCCGCTCGCGCCGGTACTCCCCTCCACCTCCACCGGTACCCCACCTCCGCCTCTCGCCGGTACTCCCTCCTCCGGTACCCCATCAAAATGATTCGTAATCTCCCCGGCCATGACAGATCGTCCGACCCCATCGGTCTCGCACCACCGTCACCCTGTCCATCTCGATGATCGTCGTCCCTCGTATGGTCGCTACGTCGCCCGTAACATATTGACCTCGTACGAAGGTTTCCTATCTCGCGCTCGTAGATCTACCACGTCGCGACGTAGAACGAATACATCATTACATACATCGTCGATATGTCCCTTCAGCTCTTGTCGCAGTTCGCCCATCTCTTCTGACAGTCTGGCAGAGCTCTCGTCGACCTGCCGTCCCAACTCTCGGCGCATCGCGCCCATCTCGAACGACAATCTGGAATACCGATCGTCGCCCTGCCGTCCCAACTCTCGACGCATCGCGCCCATCTGAACCCTGTATAAACTCGCAAGACGGCCATACAGATCAGTGGACGAGGGAGAAGGAGACCTAATCAGCGACGGTGATGCCCTCGACGGCGGTGGTGAGGCCCTCGGCGGTGGAGGTGACCTCGGCGGGGGAGGTGATCTCGGCGGCGGAGGTGACCTCAGCGGCGGGGGAGGTGATCTCGGCGGCGGAGGTGACCTCAGCGGCGGTGGAGGTGATCTCGGCGGCGGTGGAGGTGACCTCGGCGGCGGAGGTGATCTCGGCGGCGGAAGTGACCTCGGCGGCGGAGGTGATACTGGACGGCACTCCTGAGAAAATAAAGTCCGAATTATTAATTTAATTCAAAAATCAAAACGTTAATCAACATATTATATTCAATGAACATACCCTATCCCGATCAACGATGGACTCGGGCGTCGGATCATCTGACGCGGCCTGGACAGACAAGGAACGTATGTAACTCTGACCCTCCTCCTCTATCGACGGGGTCAACTCAGAGAGGACTTCAACCTATCATATTGACATTTTACCGAGCTCATGACCATGTATCGATATGTTGAAAGGACATACAATATAAATCGCAAAATGTATACTACGTACCTCAGGATCGTCGAGAATAGCTGATATTTGTTTTGCAAGTGGCTTGTCCTGTGCTCGCCATTGATAAATCCGAGGGCAGCACGTCTCCACTCTCGTCGCATACCGGCTAGCCAATATGGGGACAGTCTCGTACACCCATATCTCGCAATGATTACAATTATTACATATAGAATTGAATACTAAAAATAGATAATTCATTATGTTGAACATTTACCTGCAAAGCCATCGGCAGGCCATATGCATCGTACTTGCGCTCGGCTCTATCCCCCCTTAGGCATCGAATATCCCCTCCTGAAGTGTCGTAAGGTATCCTCTAAACATCTCTGCCCCCAAAGATAGTTGTTGAATGTATCAATGTCATCAACAACCTCCAAATGAAAAACGTTGATCGACGTCTTCCTGTGATGACACCTGAGTACGCTCTCAAGGATAAGCACCAAACCCAGCTTCAACTTATCGGACATGTCCTCGCATGCCCCGAATGCGTCCGCCAACCGCCCGGAGTGACCGCCGTCGCCCGTGAAAATATTCATTCAACAACCTCTTGTTTCTTTGAATACGGGCCCGGCCGTTTCTTCGCAAGTACACATCAATCCGGTGATGAGGGCAAACTCGAATATAGAAAATCTAACTACCTTGCCCCCAAAATCAAAATGGAGGGCATCTCCGTCAACCGGTTTAAGCAAACATATAGCAACGCATCGAGCAATGACTGTAAAACTGTACGCAGAGCAATGAAGACCATGGCCATCAGCAGGCTCGCCTCCATATTTTTGCGTTCTCCGCGTCCAACTATTTTAATACCACGTGAAAGCTGGCATAGTTACTGTTCGATGTAACTTTGCATGAGATCTGTCTTACCGCATCATTTAAGTGGTAATCCATCCCGCAACATTTCAAATGTTAGAATCCCGTGCAAGATATAATAAATAAAACATAATATACGAAAATTAAACTAAGCTGAATGACATTAATTACTATCCGCAAGAATCAATAGTGGAATAATGGAAGAATGACATTAATTACTATCCGCAAGAATCAATAGTTAAATAAGAAATTTAATTACAAATAATGCAATAATGGAACAAATTATTTCATTTAATTGTTAACTTAATATTTCAAATTAATATAAGAATTTATAATGAAATTTCTTATTTTAATTGTTTATATAATATTTAATTATAATTATTAGAATATTAAAGAAACAATTCAAATAAACAATTTATTTTGTTTATTTAGTTTTTCTATTATTTATAACTATAAAACAATTAAATGAAATAATTTATTTAGAATTATTGATTATGATTTAAAATAAATTATTTCATTTAATTGTTCACTTAATATTTCAAATTAATAGAAGAATTTATAATTAAATTTCTTATTTTATAACTACACAATTAAATGAAATAATTTATTTAAAATAATATATTTAATGTTTTTTGAACAATTTCAATAAGTAATTAAAATAAATAATTTTATAATAAATATTTTACTTGTTCGCTTAATATTTCGTTGTAAAAGAAGAATTTTTAAATAAATTCATTATTTTAATTGTTTATATAATATTTAATTATTATTAATTAAAATATTATAATTTTAAAATATTATAATTAAATATTTATTTTAAGTGAACAAGTAAAATATTTATTATAAAATATTAAAATAATTTTTTAATAAATATTTAATTTTTTTTTAATTAATAAAAAATTAAATAAAAAATTAAATAAACAATCGAAATATAAAATTGAAATAAACAATTCAAAGAAACAATTTATTTTGTTTAATTTAAATAAAAGGCAACAAAAAAAAAATATTTCAATAAGTAATTAAAATAAATAATTTTATAATAAATAGTTTACTTGTTCACTTAATATTTCGTTGTAAAAGAAGGATTTTTAAATAAATTCATTATTTTAATTGTTCATATAATATTTAATTATTATTAATTAAAATATTATAATTTTAAAATATTATAATTAAATATTTATTTTAAGTGAACAAGTAAAATATTTATTATAAAATATTAAAATAATTTTTTAATAAATATTTAATTTTTTTTAATTAATAAAAAATTAAATAAAAAATCGAAATATAAAATTGAAATAAACAATTCAAAGAAACAATTTATTTTGTTTATTTAATATTTCATAATTTATTAAATAATATTTTATAATTTATTAATTCGTTTCATATTTTCATTTAAATAAAAGGAAAAAAAAAAATTTCTGGGCTTGCTTCTGGGCCCAGACGTGGTTCATGCCTGGGCCCGTAATCCCGGTGTCCTGGCTTCCGGACGGTGGAAAGATTCAAGGCGTACGGGCGTCTGGGCCCAAGATCCCGAAAATGGGGCCTGAAGCCCGGACCCCCGAGTGCGGGCCTGCACCCCCTGCACTTCGGGGGCCCAAGCCCAAAGATTCAGGCTTACGGGTCACGGGCCCGGACCCCCGAAGTCCGGGGGTCAGGCCGGCCTGCACTTTCGGGGTCTGGCCCGGGCGTGCCCCCCGTAGTCCGGGCCCAAGCCCGTACTTACGGCGTGCCAGAAGGGGGCGTCCGCCCCTTCTTCTCCGACGGAGATCGCCGGAAAACTCCATTTCCGGCGATCTCCAACCCCCAAAATGGCTCCCAAACATTATTTCTTCGATATTAATTGATTCTACAACAATTTTTTCGAAAATAATCAACAAAAATTCGCAAACATGCATAATATTGAATGATTTCAACCATGCTTTTTGTAAAATAACATAGAATGGTTTTCAAAAGCTCACCTTCTTCAAGAGAAATGGCGATTCCGGTCTGGGCACCACAGGGTCGGTTTTTGGGTCGGGCACCACACGGTCGGTTTTCCTCTCCCACCTCTCTTCCAAGTCACGTGAGGGTAAAAATGGCAAAATCTTTCAATGTTAAGCTTTTTTTAGTTTTTCCTCTTTTTTTTTTTTTTTTTTATCAGTCAACGGCTATTTTGGAAAAGTGACCGGGTCAACCGGGCATTTCCCACTATTTCCTCCATATTAATGCAACCTTTCAATTTTTTTTTTCTTTTTGTAAACTATGAGGGCATATTGGGCGTATATGTAAATATGTAAGGGCACAAATCGTATTCAAAAGTTTCTCCTCAATCCCGACTTTTAATATATTGTAAATAAATTAATAAGTTATTAGTGTTTGAGAAATCAAAACACACATTCATAATCTTGTTAACACAAGAAAATGGAAACTCTTAAGTTCTCATCCTTGTTCCCTTATGTGGATTATCATTCGGATATTGGATAATTGGATAGCTGTGGTGTGTAAAGACCGTGATTGTTCGTGCTCTAAGATTGTCAAAAAAGTTAGTAAAATTTATAAAATGTATAAATCTAATCACAGTTTTCATTTAAACACAGAGAAGATTCTCGATGGGAATTGAAATTATTTTAAATTCCGCTATGCATATATAAGTAAATTCCCAACACAATATAGCATATTTCAACTTCTATTTTTTTAGCACCATCTAAAGCTATGCAATCCCTCTTTTTGCTGGCCGCAAAGTGAAGGGTGGTAGTACTTTAGTCCATGCAAATTTTAGTCTTCTTACGTATCTTTCAACCTGTCAAAGTTACTGATGTCATTGACATGCTGCATGCAGGGGACTCGGGCTTTCTTGGTTTTGTTATTGGTAATTGCAAACAAAGTAGGAAATCATGTGTCGTGGGTTGAATATATGTGCTGATTTTTAAAGCTATACCACGGTGGTGTTATGGGGTAATACTTGGAAACACCTCAATATCAGTGTAAAAGGTCAAGGGACGGTGCTTCGACTATATGGAAGAAACAAATTCCAAAATAAAAGCTATCGACTACATGAAACTTGATTATCAGAAAATTTAAGATATTTATCGTATAGTTGCTCCTAAAGAAGGATAACCGCATATTTGATAAATATTCTAAGTGAATATTGCATTTTGCTCATGTAGAGAACAAACTTAAAAATTAATATTTATTAAAATATTACATGACACAAAAAAGAAGCACAGATTATGAAAATGAGTATTCTAGATGAATATTAAGTAATTGCTCCTAAAGAAGCACAATAATTTTAATTTTCCAAATATCAATATTTCTAAAATATATTGTATAGTTGCTTTCGAAGCGCTATTTTAATATTCAAATATACATGTAATTTTATTAACTAATACTTATCCGTGAAGGAAAACACGAAATACCTTGTGTTAGTGCATTCATTCATTCATGTTTATGAATGCTTTAGCTGCATATTGTACGAATTAAGTTTCAATTCGATCATATAGTATGTGTTGAATTATATGTATTGACAAGGAAATTTTTTTTTTTTCTAAGATATATTTATGTACCAATCAAACACGCTTTAAGGGCTCGTTCGGTAGAGATTAAAATCGGATTAAAATTGAAAAACTAGCATGTTGACTTTTATTAGACGAGTGAAATTCAATAACGGCTATATTTTGAATTTTAATTGGATCTTAATGTTTACCAAACGAGCTCTAAATGTTATTTGATGGATTTTCATTAATTTTTCAATTTTTAATTCCTTCTTGTGTGAACGAGCCATCACCCCACCCCACGGAATAACAAGTGTGGGGTGAAAAATCATGATGAAAGCAGTCGTAGACGATGAGACGCAACTTAAATTGGTCGAAAATTGCCTCACTCGATCTGCCATCCCCTCTCAGGTCCCCTAAATTCCCGTGTGCATAAATTCGCGTGAGCTTCATTTTCTGCTTATGACTGATTTTATATATTTCAACAGGTGGGGGTGGGGCTTGTGATTGGAAAGTTGGGTTCGAAGCTGAATAAAGGATTTGTGTATGATTTGGTGCCAACGCCGTCGAACGATAATGGAGAGCCTCCATGTTCTCTTATTGACGGGGGTTGGGTTGGTAATAGCAAAAAGGGGTCATCCAGAACCAAGTCTCAGCCTAAGTCCTCCACTCTTCATCGACAATGGTTGGGTGTCCGATCATGAAAAAAAATTAGTATAATTTACAAAAAAAAAAAAAAAAAGGGTTTGGGTTCCACAGTAGCAATTATTCCTATTTAATCTTGATTAAATGGGGTATTTGGAGAAAAAAAAGTTTCAAATAGCAAAGTTTTTGGCGTTTTTTAATAGGTAAGGGGTATAGAGCATGTAGATGAGTTTCTGGAGGGGTTTTTTTTGCCATGAATACATAAATAAAACTCAACTCTTGATGGGGATTAAAATCAAATTTTTAATAAATTTTGATAAAAGTTGATAAAATATATAGTTAAAAAATTGTAAATCCCATAAAATGTATAATAAAATTAGTTATTGACTTTAATTAAAATTAAAATCTGAATTTTATTTTTCTATTACTTAATAGATTAGGAATCATCTACAATCTAATATTTAAGATCTGTTACATAATCCAGAATTGAATAATAGCATGCCTATTTTATTTCACTAGAAACATTATTCATCATTTTTAAAACAATCATGCTACATATAAAATGGAGGATGACAATGTTGGATTACCAACATTCACAATGGGAGGGGCCCACTTTTTTTTGAAATTTTTTAATCACTCGAGACCCGCATGCTTATGAGAGGTTATCAACCTCTATTGTCAACCACCATTGTACAGATGGAATTACCCTTTTTCAAACTATGCCTATATTTCCAAAGTTGAAGTCAATTAAAATCGAAGTCAACAAGTACGGAATAAAATAAGATGGCTACTTTAAATAAAGTATTCATGATAAGTTTACAATAAATTTATTATTATTTAAAAAAAATTTCAAAATAAGCAAATTCGATAGTTCCGTCAAAATCACCAACACGGTTGATCATCTCCAACATATGAAAATGTTGGCAACCACACGTTGTATGATTATTATATCTATTGTTAATTCACCTTCAATACTATGTTATCAGAGTACCTTATCAACGTGATTACCAATCTTTTTGTAGTAGTGTCGTGATAACATTTCAAAATGACGTCTAATTTTCTTGTCGTTTATTAAATTTCACCATCAATTTTTTTTAGACGGTAAAATAATGATGTCAATTTTAAGATAGTTTTCAAATTGTTTAATAATACTGTATAATTGTACAGAAAGTAGGACTTTGAAATTCTTTATCTGCCCTTATAGTATACTTTTCGTAGTATTCTATTATTAGTTAAATTTATCCTAATTGACAAAAAATAAAAATAATAATAATAATAATACAGATTAGCACTTGGTATATTAAAATCAAGAGCTGAAAACAATTGGGAATCAATTCTACAAAATATAATATATAGGAAATATGAGGAAATGACTTTTTTATTCTTGTGTAATTCCAAAATGACATTTGACTGGGAAATAGAATAAATAAAAAAGGTGAAAATATAACTTTACTTGAAAAAAGTCAAAAATACCCTAACTTTATCAAAATGAAGGCTATCACTCACGAATTTGGGCCGACTGTCACTTGGGCCACAGCTAGCCCAGATTCGGCTCCCAGATCAGACTGTTGACAGCCGAATCTGGGCCGGCTGTTATTTGGCCACAGCCGGCCCAGAGCACTAAATTTCTGGGCCGGCTGTTAAGTCGGCCCATATATATATACATATATATATATATATATATATATATATATATATATATATATATATATATATATATATATATATATAATTTAATATAATAAATATTTATATAATTTAATATTTTACGTAATTTAATAAAAGTAATATAATTAAATATTTTACCCATTTCATTAAAATTAATATAATTACATAAATGATTTATGTAATTGAATAATTAAATATTTTACTTAATTAAATAAATCGAATATGAAACAAATATTTATAGAATTAAATATTTGACGTAATCTAAAAGATTTATATAATTAAATAATTAATTTTAATTTGATAATTACTAATATCATTAAATAAATCATTTTAATTATTAAATATTATATATTAACATTTTAGTAACTTCTTTTTTATTCCTTTAAATTTTATTAATAATTGAATAAATCGAATATGAAATAAATATTTTACGTAATAAAAAAAATTTATATAATTAAATAATTAATTTTAACTTGATAATTACTAATATCATTAAATAAATCATTTTAATTATTAAACATTATCTTTTAACATATTAGAAACTTCTATTTTTTTTTCCTTTAAAATTTATTAATAATTGAATAAATCGAACATGAAATAAATATTTATAAAATTAAATATTTTACGTTATCGAAAAAAATTATATAATTAAATAACTAATTTTAATTTGATAATTACTAATATCATTAAATCAGTCGTTTTAATTATTAAATAATTATGTTAACATTTTAACAACTTCTTTTTTTTTTTCCTTTAAATATTATTAATAATTGAATAAATCGAATATGAAATAAATATTTACAAGATTAAATATTTTACGTAATCAAAAAAAAATTATATAATTAAATAATTAATTTTAATTATTAAATATTATCATTTAACATATTAGCAACTTCTTATTTTTTTCTTTAAATGTTATTAATAATTGAATAAATCGAATATGAAATAAATATCTATACAATTAAATATTTTACGTAATCGAATCTAATCATTCATTTTTTTCAAATGTAAACTAATCTTTTATTTTTCAAAATGTAATTGTTTACTTAATTTAAAAAATTCTGTTTGTTTTAATTTTGATATAAAAAATGAAAGATTAGTTTACAAATTATATTTAATTAAAGAATTTTAAATTAATTAAAATATTAAAGGGAAAAAATAAGAATTTGTTAACAAGTTAAAAAATAATATTTCATTTTCGTAATTATCAATTTAAAATTATTTATTTCATTTTTTATATCAAAATTGAAACAAAAGGAATTTTTTTAAAATTAAGTAAACAATCTATACTTATTTAATTACATTTGAAAAATGAAAGATTAGTTTATAAATTATAATTAATTAAAGAATTTTAAATTAATTAAAATATTGAAAGGAAAAAAAATAAGAATTTGCTAACACGTTAAAAAATAATATTTTATTTTCATAATTATCAATTTAAAATTATATATTTCACTTTTTATATCAAAATTGAAACAAAATGAATTTTTTTAAAATTAATTAAAAATATATATATTTATTTGATTACAATTGAAAATGAAATATTAGTTTACAAATTATATTTAATAAAAGAATTTTATATTAATGAAAATATTAAAAGGAAAAAAAATAAGAATTTGCTAACACGTTAAAAAATAATATTTCATTTTCGTAATTATCAATTTAAAATTATTTATTTCATTTTTGTAAAAAAATTAAAAGAAAAAGAAAATTTTTAATTACGTAAACAATCTATATTTATTTAATTACATTTGAAAAATAAAAGATTAGTTTACAAATTATATTTAATTAAAGAATTTTAAATTAATTAAAATATTGAAAGAAAAAAAAAGAATTTGCTAACACGTTAAAAAATAATATTTCATTTTCGTAATTATCAATTTAAAATTATTTATTTCATTTTTTATACAAAAATTAAAACAAAAGGAAATTTTTAAATTAAGTAAACAATATATATTTATTTATTAATATTTCAAAAATGAAAGATTAGTTTACAAATTATATTTAATTAAAGAATTTTATATTAATGAAAATGTTAAAAGGAAAAAAAATAAAAATTTGTTAACACGTTAAAAAATAATATTTCATTTTCATAATTATCAATTTAAAATTATTTATTTCATTTTTTATAGAAAAATTAAAACGAAAAGAAATTTTTAAATTAAGTAAACAATATATATTATTTTTTAACGTGTTAACAAATTCTTTTTTTTTTCTTTTTAATATTTTTATTAACAAATTTCTACCTTACGCGTTGTTCTTCCTCACTAAAGTGATGCAAGTCAGTATCATTTGCGTTTTGTTCAACTTAAACAAATAATTCAATTTAATATCAAACGTAATCTTCATATGTTGAACTGAAAATGGCAATGCTCTTTGAATTGAATTCTTAGTATCATATCTTATCGAGATGAATCAACGTTTAACTTGTTCTATATATCAAGGTACTCAAAAGTTGTGTCGAAACTCACAATGAAGATTCGGAGGGTGTTTGGTAGAGATTAAAATCGAATTAAAATTGAAAAACTAACCGTTATTGTTGACTTTTATTAGATGAGTGGGACCCGATAACGGCTATATTTTCAATTTTAATTGGATTTTGAGCCGTACAAAACAGGCCCTCGAGAATATTAAGGGTCAAATGGATATAACTAAAGATCAAAAGGAATGGAAAAAAATCAATTTTCCACCGCACAAGGATGTTCAAATTTTTAGTTGGCGATTGAAATCCATTTTTGGCCTAGTAAACGTTCGAATTGGAAAAGAGCTATTTCTAGCAAAGTTGTAGCCCTTTGAGTTATCTTTCCAACGCATTTTAAATCAGTTTAATCGGATATTGGAAAAGTTATGATAAAAATACTCGAACAGCCTCAGCTTAATAGCCGACTTTTTCGGCTGTTAACAGTCGAAAAATCAGCTGTTAACTACCAAAAATCA
Source organism: Fraxinus americana (assembly GCA_035079005.1). Lineage (NCBI taxonomy): Eukaryota > Viridiplantae > Streptophyta > Magnoliopsida > Lamiales > Oleaceae > Fraxinus > Fraxinus americana. Next base: position 16,362,107 of record CM068716.1, read on the forward strand.
GCTGTTAACAGCCGAAATTTCAGCTGTTAACAACTGATTTTTTCAGCTGTTAACAGCCGAATTTTCAGCTGTTTGTCCTAATTATTTTTTCGTAACAATAGTTTTATTTGTTAACTAAAAGGGTAGTATTATATTTTTAACACATACATGTTTTGTAATTATTTTAGTCACTTAAGAGTCTTTTTGTCTTTTTACAGTAAATTGGTCATTTTGAAAATATTGTTAAGTAAAAAAGTTAAAATGAAATTATGGGATTTTGACTAGGTTGTTTTTAAAAGAACCCCTATAATATATTAGTTTCAAAAGCTAAATAATTCCTTAATAATCACTAGTAGCATTTTATGGGTTTCCACGGTAATTACCCCGTTGAACCATGGCCAAGTATCTAGTACGCCAATCACCATTGTCACGTTCTCTGAGTTGGCACCAACCTCCAATACATATATTATCGCACCTATAATTAGAAGCAGTCTTGAAGGTGTGCTAATCGAGCGATCGCATAGGATCTCAATATCGTAGGGACACTCAAAAAAATTTCTTTTAGGTGTGTGTGTGTGTGTGTCTATATATATATATGAAAGTTGATGAGATGTGTTGTCGACTTTGTCTAACAAGTGGAGAAACTAGGGTGCTAATATTGATATATGTATCTAGGGGCAGACACAAACCTTCAAAGTTAGGGGACACAATCGAACTTGTAAAGAAATTGGAAGAAATTTTAAAATAAAAAAATTACGTCCAAAAAAATTACACCCCATATAATTTTACATCCAAAAATTTACATGGGATATGACTTTTTCGGATATAAAATTTCGAAACTTTTTGATGTCATATTCTATATAAAATTTCTTAATAAAATGATGAAAATTATATTGAGAAATTTGTATTTCAAAAATAATAAATGTTAATGAAATAATTGAATTTTTTTTAAAATGTTGGTTAGACGTCTTTTTTTAAGACTCACGTTTAACATATTTTTAACTATTTTCTATGTCTGTTTGAACTATTCGATATGCTCATAATTTAGTTCTCGAAATAAGTTTTGAGATGATATAAGCAATTTGTAGATTCGATTAGCGTATGATCGTCGGAGAATTTTTAAAATTAGCATGTTATCGAAATTCAAATTTATTGTGATTTTGCCCCTATTTGGTGAAGATTAAAATCAAATTTTTAGTAAATTTTGATAAAAGTTAAAACATTTATGGATTCCATGAAATAAGTTATTAAAATTAATTGTTAACTTTGATTTAGATTAAGATTTAGATTTTCAATCGATACCGATTTCATAAAAAATAAAAATAAAAAATCTCAAAATTTGGAGGGCACTTGGCCCCAGGACCCCCCAGGTCCGCCCATGTATGTATCTGCACATGTTATATAATATACCATCGAAATGCTCATTGAATGAGCACAATGCACTTTACGAATCACAAGCTCGAGCTTTAGGAAAAACTTTACACGTCCTTCATTTGGATTGCGCCACTATTAAAGAAGGGAGGTCAATCCTTGTCCACCCCACCCCCAAAAAAAAATTGTTCAGAATATGGCAATAAGTAAGAATGTTAAATAGTCCTTTACTGGTTTTCATGGTTTCAAAATATTGCATAATGAGCTCAATATTTATATATCGAAAGATCCATTTATATGTGTGCTTTTCGATTTCGATCTCAAACATTAACATTAAATTCCATAATCAAAATTCTATTGTAAGAAGTTGTGCAATAAATGATTTGTTTTTACTCGTAGGAAATAAAAATATTCTTTCAAAATACCTTTTCCAGAACTTTTGCATATTATTGAGTCCAACAAAAGAAAGTTAAGAAAATATTTAATAAAATTTATTAATTAAAGGCTACAAAAAGAATGCAACAATTTTTTTTCAAATAATTAAGCAACACATTTTAAAAAACAATTATTCCAAATTGGAAACAGAAATGGTTAAATAAAAAAATGAACCACGCATATATAATAGAAATAGCAAACAAAAAAAATTAGGGGGCAAGAAGTTAATACATAAAATTTAGGAGAAAAACTCCATTTTGGTGAATCAAGTAATGTTATTTAACACCACTGATATTTAACACCCGTCAGGTGCTAATACTTGAAACAATAATTAAAAGTTCAATTAAATACAATGATTTATAACCTAGTAAATGGAACCAATAATATGCTGATAGATATACTGATGTTCAACACCAGTGGTGATAGATAATAATTTTCATTTGAATCAAAGTCCCTCAAAGGCAGCTACTATCCCGACATAAATCTGCCACTATGATATAATATCAATTGTATCAAGCACCAAATTATTTTATCTTAATTTCAGTTTTTGATTTAACTATTAATATTTTAAAACTTCAACGATATAAAAAATTTATAACAATATTACAAAATTACAAAAAATGTAATGGTTAAATAATACAGGGAAAATTGTAGCCACGATACCAAATCTTTTATTTAGTAGCAGATTTTGTCCAAACCTTTCATTTGTACCAAACCTTTTAAAAACTCTTACCTGGAGTCCAAATTGATACTTTCTGTTAGTTTGATCGTCAGTTGATCGGAGAAGTGATCTTGACCACAATTTTAACTAATTTTAAAGGGTACATTTTTTCGACAAAGACAACAATTATAATATATTAATAATTAAATTTAGAAAACATAAATCAAAGAAAAAATGTTTCTTCTTCTTCCCTCTACCCCCACCCCCGTCCCCATCTCCATCCACCAAAACCAAATCCGAAAGCCATCGCCATCGCCACCTTAAAAGAAGAAAAATTTAACTGTGTTACGATGAATGCTCAAATTGTGAAGTCAATGCAGTGTTTGTGATGGCAATGTTCATAGGCACTTTATTTACTTGCTCTCATTCTTCAGCTCCTTTTCAAAATCACAAACGTAAGGTCGATTTATTAAGTGGTATTACAAGAACTAGAGTGAATGCTTCAAAATCGTTATAATCCTTAAACACGTCCTTAAAACAAGGCACCACCACCACAAAAGGTTTTTAGATTAAGTTTTGAGCATTGTTAATTTGATTATTGGTTAGATTATTGGTTGATTTGAGACGGTCAGAGACAGATTCTTTGGAAAATCATTTTGAAAGTCGAAACTGCCTAAACGATTTTATTATATCAATTTATTTTATTATATAAATTGTTGTTCGTATCAATATTAGTTAATGCATTAAAAGCATTTTTAAGAGACTCTTTATTAATAATTTTTTTTTATTTATTTTGGAGAGTTGCTTTAAATTTAGAGAGACAATTTTTATACACTCCAACAAACTCTCTATTTTTACTCTTCATTTTATTTTTTCTCAAGAAACATTTGTTAATTTCTTTTCATATTTTATTTAATATACTTTTTTTATATGTCAATTAACCAATTAATTTAAATGTGGCTTGAATTTTTTAAAAATTAAAGTATTGAAATACGTGATTTATTAAATGCAATCATTGCATATTAAAAATAGAGAATGAGTTTGACTCTAAATTTAAATAGTCAAACATACTCTCTATTTTAGAACATATCCAAAACAACTCTTTAAATATAAGATGCTTTCTATTTTAAAAAGTCAACCCTTAAAATTATGTTGTAAAATACTCTTTAAATTAATACTTTAATTTACAGAGTGAGTTTGACTTTCCAAAAAACGCAATCTCTATAATTAAATGTATTCAAAATATTTCAATTTTCAATTGAGGAAAATTAATATAATAATTTAGAGGAAAACTAGTAAAAAATAAAAAATCCAAAAAAAAAAAAAAATCTGAGTGGTAATTAATTGTTAAATATAAAGAACATGTTGGAATACTTAAAATTTTTTACTCTCTAATCTCTAAATTGTAGAATATGCTCTTCAAAAATAGAATTTTTTAAAAATACTCTTCAAAAGTTTAAATAGAGAGTTTCTTGGAGCTTTTTTTAAGAATTGACTATATAAAACTATATAAAATAAAAACATTTTATATTTAGAGAGTTTATTGAAGATACTCTGATTAAATTGACGAAAATAATTTTAAAATTTGACATTTTAATAAAAAGAACCTTGATATTGTCAACTTAGTGTTATATCTGTCCATATTCCCTAATCTAAAATTACGAGGAATCGACAATGTTACAAATTCAGTCCAATTAAATGGCTTCACACGCTTATCCCAATGAGAAACGACGTCGGATTATGGCGGCGGGGTTCAGTCCGAAATTATAAATGCGAAGCAGGGGTAAAATTGGAAAAAAGAATTAATAGGCGGGAAAAAGAGCCGTTGCTTACAAATCAGCAAATATTGGCGCCAAAAGTTCAATTTTTTCACACGGTTTCGTCTGCCCGAATCTTTCCGGGCAGCTCTTTCCTTTGCCCATGTATAAAACTCAGTTATAGGCCTCATTTTGCCGCCATTGATAGTAACAAATTCCCTTTTCTTTTTTCTTTCTCCATATTCTTAGAACAAGGAATATTATCAAGAAAAAACCTTTTGGTTTATTCTTCTAATTCTCTACTTCATTTCCCCCTTTTTTGTTCCCTTTTTCGACATGGGCGTTTCGAAGAAACAAGGAGGTAAAGAATCAGAAGGCAAGAAATGGTTGATTGCTGGAATCCCAGTACGGGCTCCTTTGAAATCGATATCTACAAAGGCTAAAGAAGGTTGTGAAGACTATGACGAGTGTTGTACTACTCCGCCGGCGAGAGAATCGAAGATACCGGATATATTTACTTGCCCGGCGGCCCCAAGGAAGCGGAGGCCGAGTTTGAAATGTCATTTTGATGATGTCGAGTTCTTCAATCCACCGGACTTGGAATCTGTTTTTGTTCTCCATGCTGAGAGAGCCAAATGAATCGAGAATGAATATTAGATTAAGGGATTTTCTTCTTTTTAGGAATTTAGAAAGTTTGTTAGTTCCAAATGATTGGTAGGTTAGGCTCTGTAATGTGCAAATACTTTGTATTAATGAATCTACTAGTAAAGTTAATCGCTTAAATGTGTTTGGTTTTTCAATCTTGTTCGAGTGTGCAACTTCATTTTTGACTTGTTTTGTACATCATGCTCCTGTCTGGAAGAAAATTAATTCTGACAAATTTTGTCTAGTGTAGTAATGTTGTTTGTACATTATTTTGTACAAATTGATGTACACATCGATGATGTCGAAAAGTGAGAAAGAGAAATGAAAATAAAAGAAAATATTATTCACTTCAAAAGGTACATCAATTTGTATACAATTATGAACAATTAATATTATTCATTTTTCTATACTCTCCAAAACATTGAACATGTTCTATAACCTTGTGTTCAAATGAAATAAATTTTGGCATTAAATATTAATTAAGGGCTTGTTTGAGTCCCCTTTTTTTTTTTGCAATAGTGTTTTGATCTAGACTATGTGGTTAAAAAATAAGAAAAAAATTTGAATTTACGTATAATATTATTTTATTGAAGAACGCTTGATTTTCACTAGGTCAAATCACTGTTTAAAAATATATTTTGGTGGAAAAATGAGGCTCAAATAAAGGCTAAGTGCAATTTTACTCAACATTTAGTGCGTGTTTGGTGGCAATTTTCATCCGTGTTTTAATGAAAAATATTGAACTGTTGGCTGCCGTAATTGTTGATTTTCTTCACACTACAAGCCAGACATGGGACCCACTAACAATATAAAAATGAATTTTCATTTTACAAATAGTGGATCCAGACAAGGGACTAGTATAATTTTGCATTATATTGCAAATATTTCACTTCTACAATGTGAATCCTAAACTCGATTCCTTCAAGTATGTCAATCCAAATGCACAATGACGATGTATCTTCAATCCGCTTCATTTGCACCCCCAACAGGCCACACCCAGGATATTTGTATTTGACACTTTTAATAGATATATAGAAATCATTTTTGATGGTTGAGAGGAAATGCTTTCATCAATTGATTAACAATTGGACAAATATCTCCCACCCTTTCTTGGGCCCCAAGCACAAATTTTTCATACCCTAATTTAGTGTATATATGCCCTACAATCTATGTCCTACAACAACAACAAAATCTCTGTTGCCAACCACTCGTTCCTCGTAATGCTCCACCAAAAATATAATAGGACAAAAACTTGTGTAATTGAGAGTGTTAAATGAGAATCCTATGTGGGGTTTACAAAACTTTAAGGTCTATTCGGTAGAAATCATATAAATTGGCCCACCCATTACTCCATGACAAAGACATTAAAAACTTCAAGATAAGACTATGACTTCCATTTTTAATTTTTAATTTTTTTTTTTTTAAACTTTTAAGCTATGCCAAACATATGCTCAAACATGTGCCCAAAAAAAATTGTGGGTTGAAATAAGCCACATACGTGACTTCAAATTTTGCGAGAACAATTAGCCCATGTTTGGCTTCGCTACTATTTATAATTTAAATAGTCTATAAACAACTCCCAAAAATATACTTAGGGCGTATTCGCTAGATATTAAAATTGAAAAACTAGTCGTTATTGTTGACTTTTATTAAAAGAGTGGGACCCAATAACGGCTATATTTTCAATTTTAATTGGATTTTAAGCCTAACCAAACATGCTTTTAGTCCCTATTTGACAATTATTATTTCAAAACTCTTTAATTCTCATATTCATTTTCAATCACCTATTTACATAACAAAATATTTTGCACGTAAATCAAACAATTTTTCATATTTTTTAATCGTACATTATCCAAAAATCGCTATTCAAAACTCTATTTTCTCAAAATAATGACCATCAAACAGAGACTTACTAGTACCAAACAAAAATGATCGGGACGGAAACATCTTGAGAAAAAGAAGCATAACAAATGAACGGTGATGTAAATAACTCTTCAACTAGATAAAATGCTCGAAACTAACACATAATGTGACTTCTTAACATTCTCAAATAGAAATTTTTCGATAGTGTTAAAAATAGTTAATGGTGAAAGTGCTTTCTTTTTTTTAACAATAATGTAGGGAAAAGAAAAGAGGAGATTTTGTGTATGTTCAGCAAAGTAAAGTTGGTAAGATAAAGTTCAAAGTGTCATGGGATCAACATCAAATTAAAATAACAAAAGTTGAGGGCTAAATTTGTCAGATTCTCTCCAAATTAATGTTGTAATTTGTAGATTGTATTTCATTGGATTCCCCTAAAGGATAAGTCCCAAATTTTTCTTATTGTTTATTATGAGGAAGAAAATATCTGCTCTGCCGAAATCAATTTCTTTATATTATATGGTAAAAGATAAGTAGGAATCCAAGGTAGGGAAGTCAAGTCCATGTTTGGCTAAGTTTAAATCACTTAAATATTTATATATATAAACCCGTCATAAAATTCGTGATCAAGAAAGACTTTTCTGATTATCCGTTCAAACTTCAAAACAATTTAACCTTTTGACTATTTATCTGTTTCCAAAACAATGTTGATTCTAATTTTCAATAACATTGTCAATTTTGCTTTGCGGTAACATGCTTTTTCTAGCTATATATAAGTAAAAGTGAGGACAACCTAATTTACTTATTTTTAATTGTGATCAATGAAAACTACTTATGAACTACTAAGTAACTTTTTTAAGCCTAGCCAAACTTGCCCTTCGAGGGAGATAAAGTTGTAAGAAAATAAGAGATATCACACGTGGGCCCTTTGAGGAATCCTATGAACAAGAAATTGGGGTTAGGGAAAAATCACTAAAGCCACTTGCTCAATGGGCCCTTTAGGTTATAAACGCGGTTTAAGGCTACTGCGCCGCCATTGCCGGCCCGCAAATGATTTTTGGGCTGCCCGTGAACTTCTTTTTTGGCGGGAAAGAATTTCAATTGGCGCCAACAGAGATAGCAGTGATTGTCTGTCTAATTCAGCTTGTTCGTTCAATGTGCTACAATAATAATTGTTGAAATATATTTATAATAAACAAATTTTGAACCGTAAATTCATATATTGTGACAAACACAAATATTTTCGAAGATGAAAATGAAACTAAATAACTACCAAAAATGTAATAACGTCATCATTTTACCTCCTTGTCCCTTTAACAATGCATAACAAATAAAATCCCCAAGGTTTGCTTTCGATTTGTTTTCATTCATGTTCATGTTCATGTTCATTTCATGGTTGAAGAAATAAAATCAGTAGATATCTCTTTCTAATTTAGTACTAAAGATGGGAATAAAGTGGTCCACATTTTTATGGCATATGCTACTTTAGATATGCATTTGGGATGTGTTTGACATGCCATATTATACCAAGTGAGAATAACTTTTATCATATTCGATGTTTGACATAGATAATATTAGGATTAAATAAACGGAAGTGCCCTGCGTACAGTGCAGTTTTTCACAAGGTCTTATAGTCTATAGACCCCTCACTGTAGCGTCAAGCCCCACCCACTGTGTTAAAAAAAAAAAGTGTTCATCCCCCAATGTGTGTAATCTGGCAGGGGTCTGTTTCTTGTAGTAGGGCTCTTAAATAAATGACGAATTGCAACTGGGACTCCAAACTTATCAAATTGTTACAGATTATAACCAAACTTTTCATTTTTCCATCCATAGTCTCAAATATTTCGTCTTGATTTCAATTGGAGGATATATTGGCAGAATTCGTCCATTTGACCGTTAGTCAATCCGAAAAACCAATTTGACCATATTTTGATTAATTTTGAAAAGAAAATTTGTAATTTTATATTTCCCCAAAGAATTAAACAAAAAATAAAAATGATTGAGAATTGTTCATCTTCTTTCTAGTGATGGCAATCGAGCCGAGCGGCTCGTCGGCTCGGCTCGTACTGTAGCGATCCACGAGCCGCTCGGGCTCGTCAAAAGACGAGCCCGAGCTCGAGCCGAGCGGACCCGTTCATAGACGAGCCGAGCTCGGCTCGACTCGTTAAGAGACGAGCGCTCGTGGGGCACGAGCCCACGAGCCGAGCTCGTGGGCTCGTGAAAAACATTAAAAAAAAAAAAAAAATTTGACGAGCCACGAGCTCGGCTCGGCCCACGAGCAAAACGAGCCAAGAGCTCGGCTCGTAGGGCAACGAGCCGAACCGACTCGACTCAGACCATTGTCATCACTACTTCTTTCCCAGCCCAGCCACAAGCAAGGAAACTAAGGCAAAAAGGGGCCCAACAAATAATGATTCATAAACTGGAAGTCTCTTCCTCGACGATGCAATTGGATGACTCATCACAATAAATAATCATCTCCCTAAATTTAAATTAAAAAAAAAAATGTAGGTCTCGTCCTCGACGAAGCAATTGAAAATGAACAAAAACTCATAGTCCAAACTTGGAATAAAAGCCTCCAACAAACCACCATTGAGGGATCGAGCCATATATGGAAAATGGGAACGGTATATTGTAGATTTTTACTTGAAGAAAGTGAACTAAGCACAAATGGGTCACCTTAGTTTGTGGTCTAGCTATCTGCTATCTGTGTAATGTTTAATGACATCTTGAAATTTTGACGAAAATTGTGGGAAGAATTTGAAATTTCAACCGTGTAGGTGGTGACTGTAGATTATTGGTCTCGGGGGCAGCACTCCAGGCTGTGGGTTTTGGTTTGGTGGATTGGGGGCGAAGATGAACAGTTCTCAATTTTATTTTATTAGAAAAATATAAAATTATAATTTTATCCTTTTAAAATAAATCAAAAAGTGGCCAAATTAATTTTTTTTAGATTAACTAACAATCAAATGGACGAATTCCGTCCATATTTCATCCAGCTGAGATCGAGATGAATTATTTGGGACCGTCCGTGCAAAAATAAAAGAATTACTTATGGTCTGCAATAATGTGAGAGGTTTAGAGTCCCTGCTGCAGTTCTCCATTAAATTAGTCTGATCAAGTTATCCTACCTTAATTAAGTAAACTATGAGGAGAATTAAATAAATGTTTCTTAAAAAACAACATGAAAAGTCAAAATAGAGAGCATTGTTGAAGTGGATAAAAAATTTGACTCTTCATGGCATCTCCAAGAGACTCTTTATTTATAAAGAGCATCTTATATATTATAGATATCATCTTTATATTTAGAGAGTCAAATTTTTATACACTCCAACAAGTTTTCTATTTTGGCTTTTCATTTTACTTTTTTCAAAAAATATTTATTAATTTCTTTTCATAGTCTACTCAACGTAATTTTTTATATATCAATTGACCAATCAATTTAAATGTTGTAAGAATAATATAAGAAGTAAAGCAGTAAAATCCATAACTTATTAAATGTAATTATTATGCATTAAGATTATTCTCAAGAGACTTTCTATAATGTAAAGAGCATCTTATGCATAATTAAATTTAAAGAGTAAATATTTTTATGCACTCCAACAAGCACTTTATTTTTTTTCAACGAGCATTTATTAATTTCTCTTCATTTCTAATTTAATGTAATTTTTTTTATATATTAATGGTCAATCAATTTAAATGTAATTTGAATAATATAAATTGTAAAGTATTGAAATTTGTAACTTATTAAATGTAATTATTATTAATTAAAAATAGTGAGTGAATTTGACTCTCTAAGAACATTTTTAAAAAGAATCTCTAAATACAAAATGTTCTTTATTTTAGAGAGTTGATGTTTAAAAATGAGTTTCAAGATACTCTATTTTAATTTTTTAAAATAAAGGGTGGGTTTGACACAAAATTTAGATCGCCAAACTCACTCTCTATTCTTAGCGTACAATGATTGCATTTAATAAATCACATATTTCAATACTTATTAAAGTATTCAAATTGCATTTAAATTGATTGTTCAATTGATACATAAAAAATTACATTAAATAAAATATGAAAAGAAATCAATAAACATTTATTGAGAAAAGCAAAATAAAGAGCTCGTTGGAGTATACAACAATTTTGACACTCTAAATTTAAAAATGCTCTCTATAATACATAAAATGTTATTTATAAATAAAGAGTATCTTGAAAATACTTTAAATTTGGAGAGTCTGTTTGAGCTTTTTTTTAGCATTAATTCTCTAAAATAGAGAATATTTTGTGTTTAGAGAATCTCTTTGAGATATTTTAAGAATAGAGAGTGAATTTGATTCTCTAAATTTGGGGAATCAAACTCATTCTTTATTTTAAAAAGTTAAAATATAAAATCTCTTTGAACTCATTTTTAAGCATTGATTTTCTAAAATAAAAAGCATTTTCCATTTAAAGAGTTTCTTGAAAATACTCTAAACTCTTTATAAATAAAGAATCTTTTAAAGATGTCTGAATAAATATGTGTTCATACGCTAACACAAGTTTTAAACAATATAAATCCGCCAAACACTTGCACCCTTCCACTAATTCCACCACACCATCCACCTAGGGATATAAAAAAACTTGTCAAACACGATATCCACGGGGCCCCGCTCTGAACGGCGTGAAATTACTCGCTTAATCGGGTCGGGGACGAGGTGGGGGACTTCGCCTCAGGGCAGGTACGGGTAACAAGGATCTCGCCCCGTTTAATTATTAGTTTTTTTATAATGGAAAACTCCATAAAATTTCATTAATTCTAATAGAAGATAACAACTAAAATTATATAAGAAATATGACAAATAATAAAAGTCTTAGTTTACCTATATATATTTGAATTTAAATTTTAAAAATAAATAAATAAATTTAAAAAAATAATAAATATATTATTGTTTCACTTTAATGAATGTGATCAATAAAATGAATTTAAAAAAAAATTAAATGGTTAGTAAACAGAGCAAGGAACCTGGCCCGCTGTCCCTCCATGCCTTAAACGTGTAACGGGATAGGTACGTGGCAGGAAATTACCCTGCAGGAAAGAGGGCAGGGGAGGTTGCCCCAACCCCGACTTGCTATGTTGCCATCCCTGCACCACCCCGCCTGATGCGATCCAAGGAAGGTAATATGGTAACCAAACTCTTATTCAAATGCCCAAAAGATACTTAAATAGGTTAAGAATATAACGAAGAACATAATTTTAGAGTAAAAATCATGGTAGCTGAAGAGAGGAAAATATGTCACTATAATTTTAGGAACCTAAAATTGAATTGAGGAATTTAATTGTATTAATTGTTGACCGATGATTGATTTCCTCAACGTTTTGATAATTACAAACAAGATTAATATTCTTTCTAACAATTGATTTTGAGTGATGATAGTTATATATTAAAATCAATCAAACATTACCAAAATCAACACATTATAAATTGGACTCAAAATGAAGATCAAAGTGGAAGTTAAGTATTCAAGTCAAATAATTCGAGACTAGAGTTTAAAAGACAAACGTCAAGAAAAAAGATCAAGAGCATGAGAGACGACATGAGAGAAAGATTAAGACAAGAAGTCTAATAGGAAAATTTCAAAGTAAGATCAAAAACTAGATTTCTTAGTTCAAATATAAATGTACTAATATTTTGATATTTATCAATAAATGATAAAAGCTCAAAAATCATTTTATGTACAAAAAAATTATTTTATAACAATATTTGCATAAAAAATTATTTTTCAAAAAAGGTAAGTATTTCAATTTGATATTTAAATTTTTACAATGTTACTTACGTTGAAAGATAAGTTGAAAACTTTTTCAAAAGCCCACATTTTTCCCCAAAAAAAGGTCAAAGTCAACGGATATCCGATTGACCAGGCGGATGTCCGGTTCGTACAACGGTCAAATTTTTAACTATTCTGATTTCTGGCACACAACGGCTAGTTTAGTCGTCCGGTTCAATGACGGACGTCCGGTTAGTCAGAAATTTTGGTATTTTGATTGGTATAAATATCACATCACTTTGCATTCATTAAACAACTAGAAGAAATCTTTCTTATGAAATATATTTGTAAAAAAATAATATTCTTTGAGCTTACATTTTTACATTCATCTCATTTATTTTTTCATAACAAAAACTTTGATTGTTGAATCAAATTTCTTAAATCATTTCTCTCACAAAAGTTTTTCATTTCTCTTTGTGCTTAACTTATTTATATCAATCTTAAAAAAGAGATATTTTTGAAGAAGATCTTTGCATATACATTGCATAAATTGCCTACTTTTTCATATTGAAAACTTTAATTAATTGAATCAAACTTGTAAAATCATCATATTCATCACAGTTTCTCATTTCTCTCTTAGTACTTAATTTATTACAATTATTCATTAATATATATATATATATATATATATATATATATATATATATATATATATATATATATATATATATATATATTTTTTTTTTTTTTTTTTTGGAGAAGATTTTTTAACTTACATTGTATTTATTTCTTTTTCATCTTCTCATTGAAACACTTTAATTGATTGAATCTAATTTTTTATTATCATATTCATCAAAGTTTCATCTAACATTTGAACTATCATTTACTATTTTTTTCGAAGTGTTAGTCTCTCTTAATACTTAATTTGTTTGTATTCTTTATCAAGAGAGATATTTCATTGTAAAATCACTTTGATAAAGTGTAGGTCGTGTTGAAGTATCTTAAAGATCAACATTGTATAAGGATCGCTACTCCTTATTGTAAGTCACCATGTGGGTCATATTGAGATCCCGTGAAAGCTCAATAGTGGCCGTGTTGAGGTCCCATAAAGCTCAACATTGTATAAGGATCGATGCTCCTTATTTGTAAGTCACCAGAAGTGTTGTAAATGGTTGGATTGCACCATAAGTCAATCAATTTAGTGAAAAGGCATTGCTCATGCTGGAGAGCTTGGTAACGGAGGACGTAAATCATTACTTTGGATTGAACCTCCATAATTGTATTATTTGCATCATCTCTCTCTTTTACTTATCGCTTTACATTGGTTTTTTTAAAAACCAATTCATCCAATTCTTGGTTAATTATTTTTAGGCTATCAATTGGTATCAGAATAAGGTGCTCATTTTGAAATTAAGATTTTACAATTTTGAGTAATGGCTAACCATATTTTTCCAAATCTTGAGTAGCATTCTACAAATCGTCCTCCTTTTTTTTTATAGTACTCATTACAACTAATAAAAGGCTAGAATGACGATATTTATTCAATCAATTCATTATAACTATTGGGAAGTTATTGAATTTGATCCATATGTGCCTAAAAAGGTTATTAAAGAGGATGGTAAATCGGATCAAATTATTTCTAAACATAGAGAGGAATATAATGAAGTATATAAACAAAAAATTATCTTTAAATGCTAGAGCCAAAAAATACTTTTTAGATGGAAATGAATTTAATCGTATTAACATGTGATTCTACTTATGATATTGGGCATGCATTAGAAATTACTTATGTTGGAACTATCAAAGCGAAATAAACTAAGATAAATATTTTAGTTAAAGATTTTGAAATTTTCTTTATGAAAGAGAATGAACCGATTGTTGACATGATCACTTATTTTACCGATATTATTAATGACTTCAAAGGCTTTGATCGAAAAATCACTAATGGTGAACTTGTGAGTAAAGTGCTTAGGTCACTCTTGGAAAAATGGAGTTCATTGAGAATGTTGATAGAAAACACCAAAGATATCAACACATATCCATTGGAAGAGCTCTATGGAACATTGATGACATATGAGCTAAATTTCACCGATACAAATGAGAAAACAATGAAAAGTAAAGAAGAGAACATGTGTCAAATTGCTTTAAAATCTGTAGTTGATGAAGACATTTCAAGCAAGAATATAAATGATGAAGAACTTGATGATCTAGTTATTCTTGTTAAGAAATGGAAAATTTTGCACGACAATCATCGATTCTAAAAGGAGGAAGAAAAGGGCAAAGAGAAAAATAGATTTATAAAAAAGAAAGCACTTCAATCAACATGGGATGAGAGCGTTGATGATGACCATGAAGAAGATGAAAGTCAAGAGGAAATTGTCAACATGTGCTTCATGGCTATTGATGATGAGGTAAATTCAAATGAAAATTGTTCATATGATTATCTACCTCTTTTGATGAAATTTTTGAAGAATTTGTTTTAAATCATTTGTTCTTTAAAAAGAAGAATTCTTTATTGGAAAATGAGGTAAAGAAACTTTTGAAAATTCAAAATGATTGTGAAAAAGGAAAAGCTGATTACATTTCTTTAATTAAGGAGAATTCCTCTTTACAAGAAAATTCTTTAGATTTGACTCAAATTGCTTACAAATTTACTCAAGGTAAGAAAAATTTTGATTTAATATTTGGTGAACAAACATGTGTTTTTGATAAAGGAAGAATTGAATACAAACCATTTTTAAAACAAAAGTCTCTTGAAAATTTATTTGTTAAAGCTTCTACTTCCATTGTCACATGTAATTTTTGTAATAAAATTGGATATGTAACTTTTTATTGTTCTAATTAAAAAGAGATTACATTTTGAAGACAACTACAAGTGGAGTCAAAAGTCCGCTAACACTAACTATCAAGGACCTGAGGTTGTATGGGTACCAAGACCAAAAATTGAATTATTTTTTGTAGATATCAGAGAAAATAAAGAGAAAAGGACTTTGGATGGTGGATGCTCTAAGCACATGGCCGGAAATCAAGTTTTATTGTCAAGTTTCAAAATAAAGAATGGTAATCATGATACTTTTAGAGATAATGCTAAAAGAAAAATCATTGACATTGAAATTTTTGATAATTATTCATATCTCTTTATTGATAATGTTCTCTTAGTAGATAATCTTAAACGTAATCTACTTAGTTTTACTCAACTGTGTGATGAACGTTATCATATAAAATTTGATTTTTCCAAGTGCTTTATTGATGATACTACAGAAGGTTATGTTTATAGGAAGCCAAAGTAAGGATGATTATGACATAAACACTAAAGTCTGAATGTGGAGAAAAATGTTTATCAAATTTAAATTATGATATTTGGATATGATATAGAAGATTATGTCATCTTAACATAGACCTACTTTCAAAATTTTCAAAATTTCATTTGTTAAACGTTTGTCAAATTTAAAATTTGAGAAAGATAAAATTTGTGATACATGGAAAACAAGTAAAACGTTCTTTCAAATTAAAACAACATTCTTTAACTACAAAATCTTTTTAACTTCCTCACATGAATATATTTGGAACATTTAGGATGACAAGCTTAAATGGTAAATATTATACTTTCGTCATTATTGATGACTTTTCTAAATTTACTTGAGTCCCATTTTTGAACCTAGAAGATGAAGTTTTGAATGCATTTGAACATTTTTGTAAAAAAGTTCAAAATAAAAGGGATAAAATATTACTACAATTAGGAGTGATCATGGTGGAGAATTTGAAAATATTGATTTTTGCAAAAAAATATGGCTATGATCATAATCTCTTGACTACTAGAATTTCTCAAAAAATGGTGTAGTAAAAATAAAGAATCACACATTGCAAGAAATGACTAAATCATGGTAAATGAAAATAGCATAACAAAATATTTTTGGGCCGAAGCCATCAATACTACTTGCTATATTGTAAATAGAGTTTTAATTAGTCAAAAGTAAACTAAAATCCCCTATGAGTTTTGGAAAAATAAAATTTGAAATATCGGCTATTTCAAAGTTTTTTGTTGTAAATACTTCATTTTAAGCACAAAAGAAAATGATATGATTTGGGATAGGCAATCACTTGGTCGAGTTCTGGATTCCAAATTGAAGAAGTTGACAAGCCAAGGTTCAAGTTTCGTGAAGGGCTCGGGAGCCGAAACGAGTTGAATTCAAGGTTTGGAAGATATTCGGAAAGAAAACGAGTTGCGTGGATGAAAACGGGCATAACTTTCAGCTCGGTTGTCGGATTTTCGCCCATGAGTACATTCCGAAAATGGCACCAAAATTTTGCACAAGGCTACACAAACTCATGGTACTTTCGGGGCTTGCGATCGTATAGAAACATGCCGAAAAAAAGTTGGCAGAATTTTCTTATTTTCGCGAGATTTCATTGTTAGTTTAAGATTCTATTTTATTTCTAACTTTGACAATATTCTATGACTTAATTACGTTTTATTAGGGTTTCTAGCATTAGCATAAATAGGATATTTATTTCATTGTGAAACTAAGAACCTTTTTGACATTATGAATTAAATGAGATTTCTCTCTTTTTGTTCTTGATTGAATGTGTATCGAACTTATCAAATGTTGTTATATTTGTGGCATTCAACCCTTAGAATTCGTCAAAGGATTAGGCATCCTTTGTGACGTTTGCAAATCGAGATTCGTTGGTTTTGTAATCAAGAGACCATTCAAACTTTATTTTTGTTTGGTTGCCTGATTCAATAATTTGCGGGTCGAAATTCTACCGTTTACAACCTGAATTTGGGCTTTCCCGACGTTTGCAATTAATTCTGTTTTTGCCACATTGATCTCGCTCCCGAGTTCGCGTCATTTGGTGTCAAAGCTTGAGCTCCAAATTCAGGTTCTATCTTTTTTGTTCTTTTGAGTTTCTTGTTTTTATTTTTCGTGTCCGTCGTAAATTTTGAGTCTTTAATCTAAAAAATTCTAAAAAAAAGAGTCAAAATTATTTTTGTAGCTAATCTAGCATCCAAATCAACTTCAGTTTGTTTCGTTGATATCATAGTCAATTTTCGAGTTAAAAAAAAAAAAATTGTTCACTGGTACTGTTTACGTCTTCACTATTCAAAATTGACTACGATATCAACAAAACAAACGGAAGTTGATTTGGATGCTAAATTAGCTTAAAAAATAATTTTGACTCTTTTTTTTGGATTTTTTTTAGATTAAAGATTTAAAATTTACGATGAACATGAAGAACAAAAACAAAAAACTCAAAAGAACAAAAATGATAGAACCTGAATATGGAGCCCAAACTTTAATACCAAATGATGCGAACACGGGGACGGGATCAGCGTGAAAATCGCGGAATTAATTGAAAATGCCGAGAAATCCCAAATTCAGGTTGTAGATAGTAGAATCTCGATCCTCAAATCATTGAACCAAGCAACCAAATAAAAACAAAGTTTGAATGACCTCTTGATTACAAAACCAACGAATCTCGATTTGCTAATGCCACAAAGGGTGCAGGATTTCTGAGATGGAGATATTCTGGACAGTTTGCAAGGACTGGACAGATTCGTATCATTATTCCTCTATTAATTTTCTGGTTTTTTGGACTGAGAGGAATAATGCAAAGCACGAGAACATACGCATGAGCTTGAGACATATTATCTGGAGAGTTTACCGTATGGTATCCTCCCTCCATATTGGTGGACTATTCCTACCGTTACATTGGCGTAATGACATGCAGCTTGTTATACTTTTTGGTATTTCTTTAACTCTCCCCCATCTCCTACCCCAATCATGGTTTGGTGGCGCACTCCATCATTTGAATCTGTCGAGATCAACATCGATAGTTGTGTCAAGGATGAGTTTGCTAGTGGGGTAGGCATCATCAAGGACTACGCAAGAAATTATATTAGGGCTTTCTCAACTTCATATGGACAATGTAAGATATTAGAGGCAGAACCCAGGGCTATTCGTGACGGGATACTATTGGGTAGAGATTTTGACTTGTCAGATATTTGGGTTGATGCTGACTCGACTGTTGCCATTCATTGTATCACCAGAGGTGGCGGACCGTGACCTATCCAGGGGATACTCAGACAGATTGCAGATATCATTTCCTTTGACGGAGATATGATTTTCCACATCTTCAGAGTGGGGAACCAAGTTGCAGATGCACTTGTTACCGAGGGTTGGCATCAGCGTAGATACTAGGAATATGGACCCGCCGATCTACCAGACATATCAGGGCGCTTGTTCAGATTCACAGATATGGTTTGCCCAACACTAGAGTTCAAGTATTTGTATTTTACTTTTATTTTTATTTTTTATTTAACTTGTACTTTTTGTAAGGGAGGTAGTACTCCTTTTTTATAGCTTTCCTGTTATTCTTTACTTTCACTGTAAGGGAAGTAATACTTCCTCATTTATTGCTTTTATTGATATCATTTGTAACCACGATATTCCTTCACCACAAGTGAGGACAGTATAATAAAATCTCGAAGGTATCGCCCTCCTTCTAAAAAGAAAGAATATTGTCAAATTTGGAAATAAAATAGAATCCTAGACTAACAAGGAAATCTTGCGAAAATAGGAAAATTTCATCAACTTGTTCTCGGCATGTTTCTATGTGATTGCAAGCCCCAAAGTACCATGAGCCTATATAGTCTTGTGCATAATTTTGTACCATTTTCGGAATGTACTCATGGGCGAAAATCTGAAAACCGAGCTGAAAGTTATGCCAGTTTTCTTCCACACTATTCGTTTTCTTTCCAAATATTTTCCAAACCTTGAATCCAACTCGTTTCGGCTCTCGAGCCCTTCACAAAACTTGAACGTTGGCTTGTCAACTTCTTCAATTTGGACTCCAAAACTCGATCAAGTGATTGTTTTTCCCAAATCATATCAGAAAATTTGGAAAAACTTAATTCAAAATCCGATATTGGAATCTTTCTAGGTTACTCATCGACTAGCAAAACTTATAGAGTCTTTAACAAGATAAATCTAGTCATTGAAGAATCTATGCATGTTACTTTTGATGAAACTAATCATTTTGATCAAGAGAAAGGTATTGATAATGATATAGGTTTGGAGATTTCTTTTGAGCAAATAAAATCAAAATAAGGAAGATTCTAAAGATATTGAAGATCAACATGAGGAAGAAGCAAATGTTCAACTAGATGAAGATAAATCTTCTAAAGTATAAAGTGATCAATCTCTTTTTAACTAATGGAATCAAACAAAGTACATCATGAACATGCTCAATAAGTTTAAAATGGAATAGTTGAAATCAATGAACATTTCAATGAGTTCATCAATCAAACTAGATGATTAAGATATTTCCATAAATATAACAAAATATCGAAGTATGAGCGGATCTCTCCTTTATTTCAATCTAATACTCAAAAATCACACTTTAGTGCCATAAAACGAATTGTAGATATCTTAGTGGTATTAAGACATTATGTCTACGATATTCTAAAGGAATCCAAAAGTGAGATATTGTATTAAAACTTGTGAATAAAGAAAATTAATTGGCCGATTTCTCATTAAACCTCCAACACTTGATAGATTTTCATATATTCTAAGAGGTTTGGGAATTATCGATGAATTTGAAATATGTGCCTAAATTAAATTCATATTAAATGTTCTTGTATGATTCTATGTGCATAATTGGATGAAATCTATATAAATTTTACCCAAATGATTCTGCTTTTGTCATTTCATCACTCATGATTTGCTTATTATTTTATTATAAATGTGATGATTATCCTCTTATTTAAGCTTGTATATATTTGACATCTTGTACTTAATTGAGGGGAATATATTACTATTTTCTATAGTTGATTTAAAGTTTTGATCTTATATACTATACTCTTCCTCTCATATGAACTACCTTTTTTGCTTATGACAAAAGGGGGAAAGTATATGAGATGACATGTTTGAAAAAAATGTGATGCTTGCCTTGATAAACATATTCTTTAAAATGAATGGCTATTGATTTGTAAAAGATATGTGGAATATATGGATTACATCCAAAATTTATAATGTATATTCCTTTATCAATATAATATCAATTGTTCAATCTTGCCTTGCAAATTATCTTGTTTGTCATAATAAAAAAATGGGGAAAATGTTGACATATAGTTGATTTCATCCTTAATGTTTTGATCATAACAAACAAAATTAATATTCTTTCTAACAATTGTTTTCGAGTGATAATAGTTCTATGTTAAAATCAATCAAGTATTGTCAAAATCAACACATTATAAATTGGACTTGAAATGAAGATTAAAGTGAAAGTTAAGCATTCAAGTCAAATTATTCGAGATGAGAGTTTAAAAGATTAATGTCAAGAAAAAGCAAGATCAAGAGAATGAGAGACGACATGAAAAAAAGATTAAGACGATGAGTCTAATAGGAAATTTCGAAACAAGATCAAAAACTAGATTTCTTAATTTAAATATAAATGTATTAATACTTCGATATTTAGCAATGAATGATAAAAACTCAAAAATCGTTTTATGCACGAAAATATTATTTCATAAAAATACTTGCATAAAAAATTATTTTCCAAAAAGGTAATTTTTTCAATATGATGTTTAAATTTTTACAATGTTACTTACCTTAAAAGATAAATTGAAAACATTATTCCAAAGCCCACAAAAAAAAAAAAAAAAACTCGAAGTCAACGGACGTTCGGTTCATCCAACTGTAAAATTTTTAATCGTTCTGATTTTTGACGCACAACGGCTAGTTTAGTTGTCCGATTGGTTAGAAATTTTGGCGTTTTAATTGTTATAAACACCACTTCACTTTGCATTCATTAAACAACTAGAAGGGAGCTTTCTTGTGAAATATATTTGTTAAAAAAAAAACTTCTTTGATTTTACATTTTTACATTCATTTCATTTATTTCTTCATAAAAAAAAACTTTGATTGTTGAATCAAACTTTTTAAATCTTTTCTCTCATAAAATTTTTTTCATTTCTCTTTGTGCTTAACTTATTTATATTAATTTTAAAAGAGATATTTTTGAAGAAGATCTACATTGTATAAACTTTTGTATTTCTTCGTATTGAAATCTTTGATTGATTGAACCAAACTTATAAAATCATCATATTCATCAAAGTTTTTTCATTTCTTTCTCAATACTTAATTTATTACAATTATTCATTAAAAGAGATATATATTTTGAGAAGATTTTTGAACCTACATTGCATTTTTCTCATTTTCTCATTTATTTCATTTTGAATCTAAATTTTTATTATCATATTCATCAAAGTTTTTCATCTAACACTTGAACTATCATTTATTATTATTCATCAAATTGTTAGTCTCTCTTAGTACTTAATTTGTTTATATTATTTATTAGGAGATGTATTCCATTATAAAATTGCTTTGAAAAATTGTAGGCCGTGTTGAAGTCCCTTAAAGATCAACATTGTATAAGGATCGGTACTTCTTATTGTAAGTCACTGTGTGAGTCATATTGAGCTCCCATGAAAACTCAATAGTGGGTCGTGTTGAGGTCCCGTAAAGCTCAACATTATATAAGGATCGGTGCTCCTTGTTTGTAAGTCACACGAAACGTTGTAAAGGGTTGGATTGCACCATAAGTCAATCAATATAGTAAAAAGACCTTACTCGTGCAGGAAAGCTCGATATCGGAGGATGTAGATCATTACTTTGAATTGAACCTCCATAATTGTATTGTTTGCATCAGCTCTCTCTTTTATTTATCGCTTTTATATTTGTGTTTATTATTTGAATTATTCTATTTAGTCTTTACTTGATTGAATTTAGATTAATTTTTTGAAAAAGTTTTAAAAACCAAGTCACTCCCTCTTGGTTAGCCATTCTTGGTAGGGTTGTCCGTGATTCGGTTCAGATCGATTCTGAAAAGAACCGAAACGATCCAAAATTTTCGGGTATTTAATAAATAGACCCGTCGGGTTCAAATATAATTATGGAACCGTTCGGGTTCGGTTCGGTTCCATACCATAATTAAATTTTTTAACATTTACAGCAACACTACATAAATACAATTAATGACATTTCATTTGTAACTTTTATAAATTAACGTAGCCAAATTCAAAAATATATAAATAACTAGCTATCCAATAAAATTAATTCAATGCATTCAAATACCAAAAAGTAGATGTTAATACTAAAATATCAGCGATCCATATCAAAAATTACAAATGGATCCCAAACTCCACCGTTTCTTGTCTTTAAAATGGGCTTTAAAATGATTTGGGATTTAAAATGATTTGAGTATTGAGTTTTAAAATTAAAATTATGAAATGATCTGATTTATTTAATTAATTTGCTAATTTATTTTAAAAAAATAATTTAATTTAATTAATTCAATATAAAAAAATAAAAAAAAATTTATTTAGTTTCGGGTCTTATTCTATTTTTCAATTCTTGGTCTAGAAGTGAGACCCCGACCCAAACTCATCGGTTCTCGATTCGGGTACCCGTTCGGGTATTCAACTTATGAAGAACCGCTCGACTCGGTTTGGTTCGGTTCGATTCGGGACTTTTGGATACCCCTAATTCTTGGGCTATCATTGATGATGGTGTTAAAGCTTTTTCCAATGGTGAAGATATTTATAACATTTGACATTGTTTATTTATTATATTTTACAATTTGAGATCATTTGATCGAGAAACATTGGCAGGAGATTATTTTACCAAATACATGATCTGACTAGGATTTTTAACAAATTCTCCCTTAAACTAAATACGTTCTCTACTATGCTAGACAACATTATTCTTAAAAAAATGGGAGCATTTCCATTCCTCTAGTAAGCACTGAGAACCAGGAAAAATCACTTCCGTTCATTTGCGAGCAGCATGAAAATGCTCCACCACCAAACAACAAAGCCACCCGAAAGTTCTCCTCCACCTCCACCTCCACCTCCACCTGTGCATGCATTGAATAAGGGTAATGCCAAATATGAAAGAAAAGCCTTTTGGGACTTATTTCCAGTTATTGGTTTTCTCCTCTTCCAAGTCTTTAGCGCAACCCAAAAAACACTCCCATCCATTCCCCCTTTCAATTCCACAGCAATCATAATCTACTTAAGACATCTAAAATGCTACAAAAGTGAAAGGTCCAAAATTCAAATGTTGAGAAAAACGTGCCATCGTAGAATACGTACCCAGACGACATCCAAGCAAATACTTAACTACTAAAATTACGCCTACATGTTATCTAGTTTATCTAGTACAATATCCACTAACAAAAATTTGGAAACCATTAACAACGATGTAGTAATGTCTGCGTACACAATACCCAGCAGGGCAGGTGAACCACACACACACACACACACACACACACACACACATATATATATATATATATATATATATATATATATATATATATATATATATATATATATATATATGTGGCACTGTTCCATGCCCAGAGTGACTCGGCCCAATTCCAAAAGTCCTCAAGTCTCATGTTGTCAAAACCCTCTAATGCACCTTTCAACACAAAAAAAACACAGTTGGAGGAAACCCAATGATGTAAAGATTATGTTACACGCTCCCCTGATAAGAGCTCTCAAAGTATTCAATTTGTCATTGAGCCTCAAGGGTACTACGGTCAAACACATAGGAAGGAGAAGCAATGCTCCAATTTCTGCTGTTGTAAAGTTTATGACTGACATAATACAGAGTCCGATGAAGGCAGCGGCAACAGTTACAGACTTCAGGAGAGTCCATTCTGTTTCCCAAGAACGACTGGTGCTTGAAAAAGAATATCCAGAGAATGAATCTAAGAACAAGAGGGTAATTATTGAAAGCTTAGGGCCTGTTCTCTTTGGTGTTTTCGAGCCGTTTTTTGTTTTCAATTTTTCAAAACGGTGAAAACACGTTCTCTTTCCCATTTTTCAAAACGAATTTTAGAAAACACAAAAATAATTTGTACACGAAATGGAAAATAGTCAAAACGCCGTTTTGGCCGTTTTTAGGCCAAAACACGCAAAAATCACAAAACACGGGAAACAACTCATTTCCTGTTCTTCCACTGTGCGTGAGAGAAAACCCTCGCCTTCTTCCTCAACAATCGACCACCATCCGCCACCTAGACCACCAGACACCACTACCATTCGATCCCCCTCACCTCCCTCTTCAACCTCTTGTCATCACCCAGCCATGGAGTTGCAGAAAACAGCCCCAATCACCACCCAAAACCGCGCTACCAGTCTCGGTTTTCGCCGTCTTTCCACCTCCGTCGGCCACTGTTTCGATTGTGGACGACCACCACTCTACTCCTCTCAACTAGGAGCATCCACTACCACCATGGGTCACCTGCAATTTTGTCCAGAATCGAGTGAGCTTGTGAAATTGGATTCCGACTGATGAATCGAGGTGAGGTTCAATACTCTGCATTTTCTTTTGTAAGTTAAGATGAAATTGGAATTGGTTATTTGGGGGGTGATTGGAATTGGAATTGGAATTGGAATCGGTTGTTTATGGCTTTTTCGATTTCGGTTGTGTTGATTGGTTTCGACCAATTGATTTCGGTTGTGTTGATTGGAAATTGCAGTGGTGATTGTGTTGGCAGTGGTGACTGGTGGTGGGGATGCTAGGCAGTGATGGTGGTGACTGGCGGTGGTGATTGGTTGATTGCAGTGGTGGTGAGGTTGGGTTTAACAATTTTTGGTTGATTGGTTGGTTGAGGATTGATTGACTGGTGGTGGTCATTGGTTGATTACAGATATTCATATTGCTGTCTTCATTCCATAAGTCAAATACTTTCGCATAATTGAATATGATTATTTCCTTTTGTAAATTAATGAACAAACAAGAAATTCTGAGCTCTGCAAGCATAATTCATATGCAGCAATCTGAATGCATCATATTGACAGGGTATATTTCTGAAACCATGACAATAAGTCAAAACAAATCCCCTTATTCTTTTTTTCTTGAATTGGGGTTTTATACAAATAATATCACTTCTCAAATATTTTCTTTAAGAAGAAGTGAAGTGAGGTATTGGAGGCAATACAATTGGAGAAATCTGAGCTGCCAACACAATTTGATTCATTGAAATTGTTGGTCATTTCTGTGGGTTTCTTGAGAAACCGAAAAAATTAGTGTCTTGCCAATCCAATTGTTCTTGAAGTCAGTAGGATGTGGGAATTTGCAATTCAGCCATATTTGTGTTACAGAATTGAATTTTAGTTTTTCTTTTATGGGTGTACTGGGGTGTGTTCCTAATGGAGATTTTGACATATGGGGAGTGGATGCTAATTTCAGCTGTATGCCTTTGTAAGCCTATGTGTAAATGGTAATTTATTCATGTTTTGGATTAGTTGTTTCCATGGTTTTCGCATTGGTTGGCCTTTTTAGCATTGGTTGGCCTTTTAAGTAATTGTAGTTAAAGCTGCCTATTTCCCAATTTTAGCACTTCATAGTCTTCCGAACATTCCAAAGCCTAAATAAAGAACACTATCAGGACTTCCATCTTCCGAATATTCAAATGGAAGCTCTAGCAGTCTGTATCTTTCCAATTGACACCACTAACAGGAAACATTTTTATCCATTATAAAGTTACAGAAATTTAGTCACCTATTGAATAAGATAAGGTGTGCAAGTAGGTTATATACAGGGGCAAGACATCCTTTGGATAAGGTGATGACTAGGTGAACACAATCCCCGACCCTTTCCTACTTCTGTTGGAAGATTCAATAATTAAGCCCAAACCTGGCAATCATCAGTGAACCTAAATAAACAAGTACATGAGGCTTTTGCCCCTCTGCAGATTGGTCAAGATATGGATCCATAGCTATTTCAAACAAATCTACACACTGTTATACTATGCATATCCTGGCAACATGTCTACATACATCCTTACAGGCAAAGCACTTTGTTTTTTTTTTTTTTTCTGTGCTTGATATAAAACCTGTAATAGAAGGATATACTTCATGTGGTGTTCTATAGTGAGCAAATTATAATTGAAAAGATTGGATGGATTTTTATTTTCAAAGCATGTTGTCGCTTGTGTTATAAAGGTGCCTTGGTGTTTTTTTTTTCCTATTTTCTTTTTCTAGGGTCCGTGGGCAGGGGGTTGGGGGTTATTAGAAACTTGGAGCCCTCTGCTTTCTTTGCACGATTTTTATTTGTGGATTGTTTAAATAGTGGGTCACAATTTTGCCCTTTTCTTGCTCCAAGATTTCAGCTTTCTTGTGGATTCTGTTACATTTGTGATTGTGTTGTTCAATTCTACTGTTGTTGGTGTTTTGGCTGTGTTCAACTTGAAAATGGCAATTTTTGTTACGCAAGCTTACTTGGTTGTTATTGGGATGTTGATGGCTTATTGGTTTACGCTTTTACCAGAATGGACCACTTGGGTGCTTTTGATTGCCATGGCATTGTATGATCTTGCGGCTGTTTTGTTACCCAATGGGGCTTTGAGGCTCTTGGTAGAGCTTGCGATATCTCGGGATGAAGATATCCCTGCTTTAGTTTATGAAGGCTCGTCCAGTTATTAATAATGATTTATCTTCAAGTGGTGGTGATGTGCAAAGAAGGGTATGGAGAGAGAGGAAGGAATGCAAGTTCTACTTCGGAATGAATGCAAGTCTTCTGTGATTTGTACGCTAAGGGTCAAATGACTATGAGAAGCCAACTGATTGATTTTTAGATATTGACAATATTTGTGATCTGCCTTTTTTCTTGTAAGTAGTTTATCTATAATCAAGGATTAATGTTATTTATTATCACTGATAATAGTCATCGTGTTTAGACGATCAAAATTGTATTTGGCAAGAGTTGTGAGAACTAACATGAACTCGATAAAATTGATTTCAAAATTTTATTAACATATCAACATGAGATTACTGCTCCCCTTTTGTGCAACTTGATTATATTTGATTGTGACTTGATGCTAATTAATTATTGTTACAAGTTACGTACAAGGACAAAAGTAAGGATTTGCCAAATTTTATTTAGGTTATGTTTTTTATATTCGGAAAAAAAATATTTCAAGATTCACCAATTTCAAAATTTATATGTTATTTAATACTATATTAACATTAAACTATTAAAACTTATTGAATAATCAGATTTCTTGAATAAAATATTATTAAAAAAATTTATCAAAATTTCAAAGTAAACGCGTTTTCCATTTTTATATTTTCAGAAACAGTTTTTCAGAATGGTAAAAAGAACGCATTTTCAGAAACTTGAAAACAGACACTCAAAACACAAAACACAAAATGAATTCACAACTCAAAACACAAAACTGAAACACAAAGAGAACGACTCCTTAGTAGTTGGTGAAGAGTCGGGTATTTGATCTATGAAATAAGGAAGTAGTGTTACAATGGCGCTCCATAAGTGGACAATAAGGACTTGTTTGACAGCATAAAGCCATTTCCACGACGTAAAAGCAAGGGAAGATTGGTCAGTGGAGGCTGGTTTAGATGTGGGTTTATCTTCCTCTGTATTAGGGTTCGATTTATTAGCATCAGAAAAAAGAGAGGCGTAGACTAGTGGAAGGGGAGTGATAAGTGTGTTTTGCATACTTATTTAGGTCACAAAATATGAAAAATTGTTGATGTGTATGTTGAAATATGGCTTAATTTGATATAATTTGTGTTTGTAGGATTACATGGATGGATGGAATGAAGAGTATGAGAAAATGAACGAAAAAATAACCAAAATGGAAGAATATAAACTCAGAGGACCAAAATGTAATTATTCAAAAGATGACCCGAATGGTGAGTTAAACATGGAATTGAACTAACACATTGTGATATCATGGGATGTTAGAAGAAGAAGGAGAAAGAATCAAGGCCAAAAGGTGGATGAAACAAACTTGGGGACCAAAGTGAATCAAAGGAAAATAATTTCTACTATGCAATCACATGGTAGAAAGTTCATGTAGTCGCACAAGCATCTACAATAGATGAACAGTGAAAATTTTGTATAACCATGCAATCGCACGGTTTATTCTGGACGCGAATTTTCTGATTTCCTTATTTGAATCAAACATTTATGGTAACGTGTCTAGAACTTCTCTATAACCCTAATCTCGTAAAAAAAGAGGGATAACGTATTCTTAGAGAGAAAAACATCATTGAAGAGTAAGGAGAAAGGCTAGGACAAGGTTTCACTTCAAGATTCAAACTTTAACTTCTAGTTATTTGGTGATGTCTTATATTTATTACTTTTATTATTTTTTTATTTTATCCATGTTAGGCTAGAGTTTTCATATACTAGGTGAATGATGAACCTCGCATTGTGATCTTTTAATTTCTATTTTGCAATTTGATATTCAAACACGTTTGATGGGTGTTGAATGATTTATATACACTTTTTTGCCTCCATGATTATAGTGCACGATGATTGTGTGAGTTTGGGTGGTATATTTTATGCATTCGAAAGAAGGGAAACGTCATGCATTCTTCAACCAATTCATCGTGTTATAAATCATCGTTTTGTTCATAAAGGATAGTAATATACCGATATGCATTACGTAAATCTTCAAGTGTTTACAAAACGTCATGCATTCTTGTATATTGCATTTGTTATAGAAATATAGTCAAATGGTATGTGAAAATAGGTTCAATTCTACTCGAAAGAGATTGTTGAATAAGTTAGAAATATTGATTCTTCAACCAATTCATCGTGTTATCAAATTGTGAAATATGAGTTAAAAGTGAACTTGCTCGGTGATTCGAGATATCCTAGTACACTTTTTCATACATTAATTTCTTCAACTTTTGCATTCAACCATTACATCTGCATTTAGTAAGTAATTTTAGTTTAAAGTGTATTTTAGTTATAGTTTAATTATAAAATTCAAGTCATCAACTATCTTTAATTAAATAGATTTGGTTAAAGTCTCGGTAATAGAAATCAAATTAAATCAATTCTCGTGGGACGATACTTGAAATTTTACAATTTTCACTTTATTACTTGTTAACGAACTGTGCACTTGTGGTGATTTGCAAAACGAACATTTTTTTGTGAACATGGAGCAACAAGCAATGCTAATGTCGAGCAAAATAGTGATTATTCTGTAGGCTAGTTCTACTAGCAAATTCACAGGGAAGAACACAAGATTAACGTCGAAAAACACAGAGAAAACGTCTCCGAAGTTTGAAGAATTTTATTATATCACACAATCATCAAAATAAGTCCACAAGCCGGACTTTATAGCAAAAATCAGAATTTTATCAAAAATGAAAAATTTTCAAAAATCACGCAAAACAAAATACCGAATAAAATAAGAAGTCTGCAAAAATTATAATCCAAATCGAATTAAAAATCATCTCCTAACATGTAATCAAAATATTACCAAAAATAGTAGAATTTAACTAAAAATAACAATTCCAAAAGGAAAACAACGGAATTTGAAGTTGAAAACAGCACACACCGAGCAAAGCTGGGTGGCCACGACGTGCGCGCCAAAACAAGCTTTCCAGATTGTGGTCATAATCACGATCCCAATAACCGTAGCCAAAGTCATGGCCAAATTATCGAAACGCGATTCAATTACTAAAGTTACGCAATCACTTGCCATCCTTGCGCCGATCTGCTAAATCGTGATACTTTAGAGCTATAACGTGTTATCTGATAATTCATCATCTAACTAGGACCCTCCTGCATCAAATACAAAAGAGATCATGTAAACTCCAAATGAGGGATCATGTAGACTCCAAAGGACACAAACCTAGTTGGAGATGTCAACAGATATTAAAAAAATGATTGGTGAAATTTCTCGAGAAGATTATTTACAGATCTCACAACTCCTTCAACCCATCTGCATAGCAACATATATTAGAGATCTATAGCTACATCTTTTGTCAAAACATTAGGAAAAAAATTCTCTTGGAAATAATGAGGCAAACCATTATAGGACGGAAAGATTCAAGTGCAGAAGTTTACATTCTATTGATAAGAGTAAGAAAAAATTTTGCACTTATTCATTGTAGCACAGACCCGCCAACATGCAAAAGGATCTCATATTGTTGTTTATTAAGACTTGAAGATAACTTCGGTGACATCTCCATAGTAATGGTATCCACCTGGTAGTCACGAAAGGCACCATGGAGACCAGTAGGGACACCTAATGCCTGACGCAGCAAGTAGAAATAATAGTGCCTTAAAACCAAACACTCTATTTAAAAAAATAAAAAAATAAAATAACACCACCATAGCCCATTACTCATCCATTTCAATTTTCAGGAGTTAAAAGATAAGATTTCCAGCATCAAAGTCAGTTCCATTTTCACTATTTTGAAACTCAGGAGATACAAGTATATCCACAGGAAGAAGGAGAATGCTCGTGTAAGTAGGTCGTGGGGATAATCCAGAGAATGGTAGGTTTAAGTAAACTGCAATGATTACCTGGTTGTATAGGGAACTTGCTAGAGTAGCAGTGCATTCAACGTACTCTGAAACAGGGATACCAAATTTCCATTGAGGGTTTAAGCTTCCAGCCAATTTTCCTAGCATTTCAACCAATTGTCCAAGACTCTTCAGCCACCAGGCATTGACCAAGGACCATATTTTCTCCACCTTCACCCGGTAACCCTGTCCATGTACTGCTAAATAGTTCACAATATTGATGAGATCTAGGTTAGGTATCTGTCCATTGGATGCTCCAGCATACATGGTAAGAGCATCTTTCTTGAATTCACTGTTTCTATCAGCAACCTTAATGACGAGCAGCTACCATTGTGCCAGCGTGTCGAAAGCCATTATGCACTGTTTTCAGCTCGGGCAAATTACTGCCACCACAAGTTTCAGAATGCATAAAGTTACCAAATGAAGCTGTATGATAGTCTCTCAGCCATGAAGCAACTGCGGTGTATTCTCCATGTCTTGAGTCTGCAGAGAGCCATATAAAATCCTTAGAAAGCCAAGTAACCCGAGAGAATAGAGAGAACAATGCGTATGCACTTCCTAGTGATAGAGCCTCTCCCCTTGTGATCTTCAAAGAATTATAAGGTGTAACCAATACTATAGCTTCCTTCCCATCACCACGTGGAGCTCTAATTATTCCAACTGTATTGATCTCATAAGACAAACAGCTGTAGTTCTCTGGGACTGTTCCTGTATCAGGACCCCAAAAAGAAGTGCAGGGAATGAAATTTATTGAATTGAGGTAGAAACTTGTGGTGATTAACTTCACCACCCAAATCCATTATATGTTCTGCCATCATCTTTGGAATTTCCCTGCATCCATGAAGAAAGTAGCAAAAAGTAACAAACTTAACATTGAAATATGATAAGAAAAGGCTTCATATGCTTGTAGTTTTTTTTTCTTTTTTTAAAAAAAAAAAAAAAAAAAATACAACCATACAAATAAAGTGTTGCAAGAAGATATTTTTATTAAGAAAATATATAGTATCAACTGCCCCGGGGGGGTGGGGGGTGTATATCCTTCTGAACAAAGAAGCATACAGATGAAATAAAACACAAAAAACTATATTCCCTATACTCTTCAAGAAGTCCATCCAAAAATTTATAAATGTAGGAATGGACTGCCTACTCCAGAGATAAAAAGCAGAAATCACGTTTTTTATTTTCCACAGGGTTCTCATTGCTCTCAAACATTCTTCAACTCAATTCCTTACACGGGACGCCAGACAGTGCAGCATGTTTAACATGACCTTATCTTGCTGAACTTACTACCACCACAGCACTAGCTGAACAGCATACCCTCAATCAATTTTGGCACTACAACAGGCTGACCAAAATACTCCACAAATTCACGGCCATCTTATGATAAAGCAACAAGTGTTTGGCATCCTTCGCTCACTTTTTGCGAATCAAATGACCTCTTACTATGCAATGATGTACTGTCACTTCTAGTGGATTTCTTACAGGAGTTGACACATAGGAGGACACCTATGTCGGAGCCTTACTTGTTCACGAAAATAAGTTTCGAATAAAAATCACGCAAGTATACGGATCGTTCACAAGTAATAAAGTAGAAATTCAAGAATTTCGAGTATCGTTCCCACGATGATTGATTTAAAATGATTTTTATTATGTTGACCTTAACTGAATCTATTAAACTCAAGATGATTGTTTTTATGATTTTATGTTGAAATTACGACTAATATGCAAAGTAAACTACAATTGCGAAACTAAATGCAAAATAAAGGTTGAATGCAAAAGTTGAAGAAATAAATGTATGAAAAACGTACTAGGATCCCGAATCCCCAAACAAAATCCACCCTTAACCCCTATTTCACAAGTTGACAACACGACGAATTAGTTGAAGAATCAATATTTCTAATCTATCCAAAATCTTTTTCGAGTAGAATTGAATTTTTTTTTTTAATAACATCTTCCATTTGCTTTCTATATAACCCTTGTAGCGAGCTTTAAGTTAATGACTCCCAATTCAGATGACCATAAGACACTAGGTTTTAAACCCTTACAGGCTTAATCACTCGAGTTATACAGGCTCGAACAGATGTCTTTATTTATTCAATGATTAGTGCAATGCTCCTCTTCTTTTAGACACCCAGTTTCTAGAACTAATCTCTAATTTGAAATTTTTACCTCGTTTTTGTCTCATTGGTCTAATCCAATCCACACAACACAATTTTCACACATGGAATCCCTACTAATCTCAATGTTCCCCTGTAATAGCTAAATCATCTCCAAACTTCTAAAATGATGGTTTATCGATAAGTGCAATAGAGGTTTTCAGGGTTTACCTATCATTTTCAACTCTACTATGATTCATATATTCCATCATTAGATTAGCATATCCAACACAAGTATTGTGAGAAAAAAAATGTCAAGTCTCCACATAGACAAGTATCGATCAATTTAACACACAAAATTTCCACAATTCGTAGCTATACTGTTTCCAATATTTTCATCATCGCCGGCAAGGCCATTAAACCCACACAAGCACACAAAATTCTACACTACTACTAAAAATGCGTAAAACTAAGAATAACTCAGCAAAACGAAAAACTAGTTCTTTTTTTTTTTTTCACACAATCACACAAAAACAAAAATTACAGTAATATGATGAATGACATATTAGCATATTCTCACCCTCAAACGTATACAAAACATTGTCCTCAATGTTTAAAGAATAATAAAATGAAAATTTAGCAGTGCATAAAATTAAGGACAAATTCACATAAGGTAAAGAAAAAAAGGTGTGGAATACTCTCCTGATCGATGGGGATGCAAATGTGAAGATGGTGGAGGAAAAAGAAGTGTGGACTATGCATATGCTCTTTTATTACCTGTAGAAATGATGAAAAAATAATCTTATTAAAAGTTATAAAAAAAACTTGAAGAAGAAATTACCAATTGAATGCTTAAGGCAAAATAAATAAAATGGTAGAAACGATGGGTTGCCTCCCATCCAGCGCTGGTTTATAATCTATAGCTCGACTCTACTATATTGGTCTGTTAGGGAACGTCGAATATAGCCTTGGAGGTCCTGATTAGCTTCTTCAATGACATTTTCTTTCTTACCCCAGCGTTCTTCCAAATGTTAGCTTTATCTTTATCCATGTCATCTGCTTTTCCCTCATCAACTACCTCAAACTCAATAATGTAGCTCTCTTGCTTCTCAAGATTTTGTTCGGGTTGAAAATGCACATTACGGTCATCAGCAATATTTGAAAAGTTTTGAAACACAATTGTCTTCTGCAACATCTCATCTACCACATCAATTTGATAGCAACTATCTGACTTGACATGATCATCCATAACATTGAAGATGTTGAAAGTGATCTACTCCTCGCCAAATCTCAAATTTAATTGACCTTTTTCAACATCTATTAGAGCTCTACTGGTAGCTAGGAATGGCCTGCCCAAGATAAGTGGGATATCCTTGTCTTCTTCCATATCCAAAATGAGGAAGTCCGTGGAAAAATGAATTTGTCCACCTTAACGAGCACGTCTTCAATTATCCTCCTCAGATGTGCAAATGATCGATCAGCTAACTGAAGTGTCACCGTGGTTTCTTTGGCTTCGCCTAGTCCAAATTTCCTGAAAACAGATAGAGGCATTAGATTTATACTTGCACCAAGATCACAAAGAGCTTTATCAAAATAGCATTCACCTATAGTGCAAGGTATAGTAAAACTCCCTGGATCTTTCAGTTTTGGTGGGAGCTTTTTCTGAATTAGGAGAAAGCACTCCTCTATTAGCATCACTGTCTCATGTTCATCTAGCTTTCGTTTCTTGGATAGAATATCTTTCAGGAACTTGGCATAGCCAGACATTTTGAACAATGCTTCTGCAAATGGGATATTTATATGGAGTTTCGTGAAAACTTTGAGGAATTTCTTGTACTGTTGCTCCCATTGATGCTTCCTCAATCGTTGTGGGAATGGAATTTGTGGCTCATAAGGATTTACCGAATTATCGGGCAATTTCTATGACATTGTAGGACTTTCTTTTACCGATGTCTTCCTGATGTTGTCAACCTGCTTCTCATTCCCTTCTTTAGAAAACTCCACTTGCTTTTTATGTGCACCCGACCTTTTTACATGTATCTCAGGTAGCTGAACTCCACTTCGTGTAGTGATGACTTGACATTTTTCCCTAGGATTTATTTCTGTGTTGTTCGACAATGCACCATGTACTCTCCCTGTCATAGAAAGAGCTAGCTGTCCTACTCGAGTCTCCAGATTCTTAATAGCTGCACCCTGATTCTGGAAGTTTGTTTCAATCTTCCTCATGAATTGATTAGTGGTTTCCATGTATTTATCGATTTTTCCATGAATTTTTCAAATATGTCTTCCAACTGAGGTTTTTTCTCTTGTTGAAACTGCTTTTGCGCCCGGTTATGATTCTGATTGTGATTCTGGTTTCCACCCCAAGAAAAATTTGGATGATTTCTCCGTCTCGGATTGTATGTTTCAGAGTAAGGATTGTTTTGCTGACGTCGACCCCATTGAGCAAAATCTACCCGTTCCATCCTTTGTGTAAGGATAGGACATTCAGCTGTACCATGCTCTGCTCCACATTCTTCACAATTTGGTTTCTTTACTTGTGCTGAATTCACGGTCTGTGTCATGCCTTCTATCTTGTGAAACAAAGAGTCAATCTTTGTAGATAGTGTCGAATAGGTATCTACCTCATACACTCCAGCTACTTTCTTTGGACCCACTCTATCTGAAGACCACATGACTGAGGTATTAGCCATTCTCTCGAACAATTCCCAGGCTCCCTCGACTAACCTAGTGGTTAGGGAGCCATTTGATGAAGAATCCACCATGCTTCTGAAAGTTGGTGTTAGTCCTACATAGAAGTATCTGATTTGTTCTTTCTTGTCGTATCCATGCTGATGACACTTCCTTAGCATGCTCTTGAACCTATTCCACACTTCATCAAATGATTCAGTTTCATGTTGGCTAAAAATTGATATGTCACTACCTTGGCTGGTGAGAAGTATTTGGTGCAGAACTTATGTGCTAAGTCGTTCCAAGTAGTTATACTTGCCACCGGGAGTGAATCAAGCCACTGAAGTGTTTTATCCCGAAGAGTGTGTGGGAACAGTGTCAGTCTGATTGCATCTTCTGATATCCCTTGGTATTTGAAATGTTGACACATATCCAGAAAACGGGATACATGTGTATGTGGATTCTCGTTGGCTGTCCCGTAGAATTGATGTCAATTCTGAAAGAGTTGAATGACATTTGTCTTCAGTTCAAAGCTCGGTTGTTCGAATGTGGGGTAGACAATGCTGGATTAGCTTTGAATGACGAACGGTGCCAAAAAATCCCCAAGTAAAGCATTCCCATCATATTGTGCTTCAACATTGACTGGAGCTACCGGATTTACTCTCGGTTCCAGTTGTTGCCCAGCCATTTGTATTTGTCCTTGAGTTTCCTGCTGTGCTGCTGCCGCCTGCGATGAAAAGTTCGTTCAATTTCCAAATCAACTTGAAGTAATTCACAGCTAATCGATTTTCACATGCAATACCTGAAGAAGCGAAAAATAGTAGCACTTAGCTCAGTTTAAGTAAACAAACTAAACAGAAAATAATATGTAAATTAAAATTAAAAGAAAACAAGTTCAAATTAGTGTCTAAATAACAAAAATCAAGTTAATACTCAATCCCCGGTAACGGCGCCAAAAACTTATTCACGAAAATATGTTTCGAATAGAAATCACTGCAAGTGTA
Source organism: Fraxinus americana (assembly GCA_035079005.1). NCBI lineage: Eukaryota > Viridiplantae > Streptophyta > Magnoliopsida > Lamiales > Oleaceae > Fraxinus > Fraxinus americana. Next base: position 16,398,689 of record CM068716.1, read on the forward strand.
CGGATCGTTCACAAGTAATAAAGTAGAAATTCAAGAATTTCGAGTATCGTTCCCCCGATGATTGATTTAAAATGATTTTTATTATGTCGACTTTAACCGAATCTATTAAACTCAAGATGATTGTTTTTATGATTTTATGTTGAAATTACGACTAACATGCAAAGTAAACTAAAATTGCGAAACTAAATGCAAAATAAAGGTTGAATGCAAAAGTTGAAGAAATCGATGTATGAAAAATGTACTAGGATCCCAAATCCCCAAACAAAATTTACCCTTAACCCATATTACACAAGTTGACAACACGACGAATTAGTTGAAAAATCAATATTTCTAACCTATCCAACAATTTATTTCGACTAGAATTGAACCTATCCTAACATACCATTTGACTATATTTCTACGACAAATACAATATACAAGAATGCATGAAATTTTGTAAACACTTAAAGATTCACGTAATGTATATCGGTATATTTCTATCCTCTATGAACAAAACAATGATTTATACTTTGTTGAGTTTATTTCCCTTCTTTCGAATGTATAAAATAAACCATCTAAACTTACACAATTATCGTGCACTATAATCATGGAGGCAAAACGTGTATATAAATCATTCAACATCCATCAAACGTATTTAAATGTCAAATTGCAAAATAAAAATTAAAAGATCACAATGCAAGGTTTATTGTTCACCTAGTACATAAAAACTTAGCCTGGCATGGATAAAATAAAATAGCAAAGAAAATATTTAGGAGAAGACATCGCCCAATTCTTGAAATTGAAACTTTTAATCTTGGATCTTGATGTGAAAATCTTCGCCCTAGCCTTTTCCTTGCTCTTGAAATTAGTTATTTTCTCTCTAATACTGCGTCACCCTAGTTTTTGGACGAGTTTAGAGTTAAATAGGTTGCCAAAATACCTTTTCATCAGAGATCTATTTGAATAAGGAAACTGAAAATTCGGTGCCAGAACTGAACCATGTGATGACATGGTTATATTCCATGTGATCACATGGAACAACCAAATTGGTCCACTGCATTCCCTGTACATGCCTGGGTGATCACACGATGTTTCTATCATGTGATCACATAGAATAACAATTTTCCATTTAGTGCCTTTTGGTCCCCAAGTTTTGCTTTATCAAATTTTGGCCTCGTTTCCTCTTTCTCCATGCCATCATATCCACAATTTGTTATTTAGCATAGTTCCATACTCGATTTGCCATTTGGGTCAATTTTTGAATAATTGCATTTTAGTCTTTGAACTTTCATTATCTTCCCTTTTGGTCTTTTTTCGTACGTTTTCACACACTTTTCATTCTATCCATCAATGTAGTCCTACAAACGCAAATTATATCGAATTAAGCCATATTTCAACATATCTATCGATAACAGTCCATGTTTTGTGGCCTAAATAAGTGTGCAAAGCGTCCTTATCATTACTCCATACAGCTTTCCCAGGTATTCATACCATCTTTTTCAGCAACTGATAGTAAGAGGATTGAGTAATGCTACAAGTACATAACTTTTTACATAATGGTCTACATAATTACACGTGGCATTCATTCAAACCTTTAATTCAAATATGACATTTACACATTAACGACATGATGAATGCCACATCACATTGTGTCAATCATTATGTACATTTATTATGTACACCTAGCATTTTTCAAGAGGATTTGGTGGTCAACTTCCCACTTTTAAAAAACCTCAAACCAAATTATCTTCTCTCATTCCCCCTCAAATTCAAACCATATAGTCTCTCAAAAAGCTCCTGCTCCTGCACAGATTGCACTTCAGTACCAAACTGTCCCCCTGAACAAAATTTTCAAGTTACAACACCACTATCTTGTCACCATAACATCAGCAACTTAAGATTTTAATCAACTGATATCAATTGGCCAAAATCGTCTCTTAAAGATGTATCCAAACTCGACACCCAGAACAAAACTTCACCCTCACCATGTCATCTGCCTGAAACAAGTAAATTATCGGATAGACGCTTTCATCTCATGAGGCCAGGGTTCAGGAAAGAAATGCCAAGAGATGCATATCGCCATATCCACCCCCCCCCCCCCCCCCCCCCCCAAACAGTCTGTCCATGTACAATTCCACACGTACGCTCGATGAGTTTTGATATTCTAGTACATGAAATTGCCACTTTATGCATCTAAAGCTTTGAGTGATTATACAGTAGAAGGGAAGTCAATTAATAGCCTCTAGACAAATTGACGATTTGAAGAAAGGGCAACACAGATTAATCAGGAAGAAATGCATGTGCAAGTATTTTGAGTCAAAATTTCTGTTCCATTAATGGAAAGCAAGAGATTAATCAGGGAAGAAAATGTATGTAAAGTACATATCAAGATGCATTTGCTAGCTATTAATGGAATATATAACACCTAAAATTACTAAAAAGAATAAGAGTGTGTACACCAAGGAAACAGATGTTAGCAGCACAGATATTCAAATTTCAATTATTTGATCGGGAAATGTTATAAGAAAAATTACCAGCATGCAGCAGTAAATTGAATTAGCATGATATTCTGAGCCTCTATATTTACTACAAGAGCATTAGCCAAGAAAAAGAAAAACATGAAAACTGTGAGGGAATTAAATACGTGCCTGTGCTCATGGTATCGAAACTGACTGGTTCAAGAATCTTTCTCCCTCTGGAACGTCATCATTAGAGAGCATAGGCCTGGCAGAACCTGCATGATGGCAGTTAAAATGTTTGAAGACAGTCTCACAGCCCATAAAATGAGGCAACTACCATACAATTTCTTCTTCCAAACAGTACAAAACAAGTAATAACTAATTTATGTTTTTGTTTTATTTTCATTATATCTTAAAACAGTCACGAAGTGAATTAGAGCATGTTGAGCTAAGCTTAAAAGAACTTATTTAGTAATTAGTAACTTTTAAAAAGTTACTTATTTTGGCAGCAATAGGGTGGAGGGCTGCCCCAAAGCCCACTTAATTTTTTAGTCAAAAAAAAAAAAATGAAGACATTTTTATGAAAAATTTGTCGTGTATAATTTATTTATTTATTTTTTTGTTCCCCCCCAGCAAGGCAAGAGATATAGTCAAAATAAGGAACTTTTTTACTAAGATAACAAAAGAGTAACTTATCCAAATATAGTTGAAAAAACAAAAAATTACTCGAACTACCTTTAACTTAATTAAAATCTATGGTTGTCTTAAGTGTATATCACAACTTACATATTTGTTTATCAACAGATCACATGACGAGATCTGACCGAGTCAAAGTCTCACCAACCAAATAAAAAAAAAAAAACTCCCCCATTTTCTTTTTTCCACCTCAGTAAAAGAATACAACAAGCATTTTTCTAAAATCTCAGCCAGACATGTTCTTAAACTTGAGATTCTTAAATCATCGCGCATCAGAAAATAAGATTCAACTCTTGTCAAATAAAAAGGAAGAAAAATATTTTAAATAATTTTACAGAAAGGAATATACGAATTGAACCTTAGAAAATAAATTACAGAAAAAGAGAAATGGAATGGGAGTAGTAAAACTGACCAGGCACAATGGAATTTTCTGAAATGTAAGTATTCTTCCCAAGAACAGGAAAGAGAAAAAGAGCCAAAACTACTACTGTTACACCTATATATTACGCGGTATCGACTATTTAATTACAATGGACCTATTTAATAAAATCGGATATTTTTGGGCCTAAGCTTGGGTCCGGCCCATTAGGCCCACATGCTCATTTACATTTCCTATATACGTGTGATTCATTTCATAATTAAGGTACGTTCTCCAACCCTATCCAAATTCCCTTTCCTTCTCTTGCACTCTCTTTTTCTCTCGTCTGGCCATTGATTTTTTATAGGCATCGTCTGTGGGAAACAATATGTTAACCATGTTTTACCACGTATCAAAAAGCCACGACAAAGGAAGATTTTTAAGGCACTTCTTTATGTAAAAATATCGAAGACTCAGCCACAAGAAATTAGAAAAAAAATTCTACTTGGAAGAGAGAATGGAAAAATCTCTTTCGAAGCAAAAAGGGGATTTTGGAGCTAAAGGAAATCAGAAATGAGATTCCCCTAAAAAGGGAAAAAACCAACCGGAAAAAGAAAAAAAAATGGCTAATAAATCTGAAAATCTCCTTCAAAAAAGCTGCCATGAAAATGGTAGTCCGAAGAGGAATTGAAATAGGAGTAATTCGGCACCAAATAAGTAAAATGATGCACACAAGTTGTTCCCCATGCCATGATGTCGACACCAACTCTTTTGCAAACGAGGCAAGAGGTAGCGTTCGACCATGGTCGTTGAGGCCATCGAACCTTCGGCTAGAGCCGTCGAGGCAGCAACATCCTTGATGACCTGCAATCAACAAGCCTTTGACAGGGGACCATGGCTCCCAAAACTGCTAGCTGAAATGTCCAAGCCAAAGATCACGATTGAAAGGGGATTTAAGATAAACATTATAACCTTAAATGTTTTGATTATAACAAACAAGCCATTTTATTTACTAACATTTGAATTTGAGTGATTAAGATTTCAAAGCTTTCAAGATTATAAATCGTTCAAGTCAAATCATTCGAGACGATAGCGATTTGCATGCAACAATTGTATTGGAACTTAAAGACTTGCAAAAGACTCAAATCAAGATACAAGTATAAAGAACAACAAGTTAAGACGATTAGACAATATACATTTATATGTAAATGTATTAACTCGTCAATCTTTAGCAAAGTGCATAAAGCTGAAAATATTTTTTATAATTCATCACTTGAATAAAAATGATTTTGGTAATGAATATTTTGAGATAAAAACAAAATTCCAAAACTCGTATACTTCGGTCGACCAAAATACACACCGGTCAACCTAAATAGGCTGCTTACCGTATTTACTGGCCTCTTACCGTATTTACATGAATTACCAATTTTGCATCTCACCGGATTTGACACTTCGGTCGACCGAAGTATATATTCGGTCGACCGGTTTGATCAACCGAAGTATCAACCGAAACTCCAACGGTTTGATTTTTGCAACAGCTATATCAGACTTTCGTTCGACCGAACGTACTCAACTGAAAGTCAGATTGTGTCTTTTTTGCCCTATAAATATTAATCTCTTCTTGCATTCAATGTTAACAACTTACAAGATATTTTTAAGAGCTTATTTATTGAAAATCATTGAGATTACTTGAGTGAGATTACTTGAGTCAAAACTCTACAAAATTGTTTCTTGATTGATTCAACTTATTTCATTCATCTTATCAAGAATTCTTTTTTGCAAAGAGTTTTTCACAACTTCATCTACTCTTCATTCTTGAGAAAAGTTTTCTTTGTCAACACTTTAATTTAAGTATAAATCTCTTTTCATACTTAACTTGTAATATTTGTTAAGAGAGATTATTAGTTTGAAAACTTGGATACAAAAACTCAAGCTATTTCATCATCAATTAAACATCAAATTTTTCATCATAAACACTTGAGCTTTATTATTTGCTATCTATTGAAGTGTTATCCCAACTCTCTAAATACTTGACTTGATTATATCATTTGTTAAGAGAGTTCTTTCAATTGTAAAAATTATCATTTATACTTTGGTGGTTCGAGAGCCTTGTGAAAACTCGATTGTTGTTAAGGATAAGTGATCTTTGTTGAAAGTCACTTAAGGATAGATGCTCTTTGTTGTAAGTCACCTAATGGTAAGTGCTCTTTATTGTAAGTCACTTAAGGATCGGTACTCCTTGTTTGTAAGTTACCATTATAGTGCGTTTGGTCTTGCTCGTGACGGAGAGCTTGGTAATGGGGACGTAGAACACATTGTGTATCGAACCCCATTAAATTGGCTTGTTATCTTTACATTATCGCACTTCACTTTACATTGTCATTTATATTGTGCTATATTCATACTTGAATTAAGTTATCAAACTTGCATATCTAATTCTAGTATTATATTTTGCATTCATATCTTGTGTATTATATTGTTTTGAGACTAAGTGTCGAAAAAGTTTCAAAAACCAATTTACGCCCTCTTGGTTAGTTATTCTTGGGTTATCAATTGGTATCAGAGCCTAGGTGCACAATTTTAAGTTTTCATTATCTTGTGTTATGGCTAATTTTAATATTGAGGGGCATTCTACAAATCATTCTTTATTTGATGGTACACATTATAATTATTGAAAAACTAGAATGATGATTTATATTCAATCAATTGATTATAATGTTTGGGAGGTTATTGAATTTGGTCCTCATAAACTTACTAAGGTTATTAAAGTTGATGGTAATCCAGACCAGACTATTCCAAGTCTAAAGAAGAATATGATGATGATGATAAAAGAAAATTGTCATTGAATGTTAGAGCCAAAAACCTTCTTTACTGTGCTTTGAATATAAATGAACTTAATCATATTAGCACATGTGATTCCGCATATGATATTTGGCATGCATTAGAAATTACACACATGAGCACAAATAAAGTAAAAGAAACTAAGATAAATCTCTTGGTTAAAAACTTTGAAAACTTCTTTATGAAACAAGATGAACCCATTGCTAGCATGATTACTCGATTCACCAATATTGTTAATGGCCTTAAAGGTTTGGATCAAAAATTTACTAATGGTGAACTTATGAGCAAAATTCTTAGGTCTCTCTCGAAAGATTGGGATTCATTAAGGATGTTGATAGAAAACACCAAAGATGTCAACACATATCCATTGGAAGAGATCTATGGAACCTCGATAACTTATGAGATAAATCATGCCGAAATAGAGGAGAAATCAAGAAAAGCAAAAGAGGAAGAAAAGAAGGATTCTCCTAGAAGGCAAATAGCTTTGAAATCATCAAATGATGAAGAAACCTCAAACTCAAACAAGAGTGATGAAGAACTTGATGATATTGTTCTCCTTTCAAGAAGTGGAGAGGTTTTCGCAACAATCGTCGATTCCAAAAGAAAGAAGACAAAGATGAGGAAAAGAATAAGAAGATTGTATGCTATAATTGTGACAAATCCTGTCACAAAAGAACCGAATGTCCAAACAAGAGAAAATTCTTCAAGAAAAAAGCTCTACAAGCCACTTTAGATGATAGTGATGATAAGCATGAAGAAGATGAAAGTCAAGATGCAGTTACAAACATGTGCTTCATGGTCATGGAGGATGAGGTAAACACAAACGACACTCTTTCTTATGATGAATTATCTACCTCATATGATGAAATTATTAGTGCTTTTGAAAAATCTGCTCTCAAACACTCTACCCTCAAAAAATAACATATTTCATTGAAAATTGAGACCAAAAAGTTTTTAGAAACTCAAATGATTTTAAGAAGGAAAATGATGATCATGAACTCCTAATCAAAGAAAATGTTTCCCTAAAAGAAAAGGTTCTTGATTTAACCAACATTGTGCACAAATTCACACAATGAAAGAAAAACTTTGAGTTAATGCTTGGGAAACAAAAATATGTCTTTGATAGAAGTGGCATTGGATACAAACCTTCTCTAAAACAAAAAAACTCTTGAAAACATGTTTGTTAAATCTTCTAACACCACATGTAGTTTTTGTAACAAATTTGGACATGTAGCTTTTAATTGCTCAATAAAAAATAAATTACATTTTCAAAGAAATAAGTGGGTTCAAGGGTCCACTAGCACTAACTATCAAGAACCCAAAGTTAAATAGGTACCAAGATCAAAATTTGAATCAACTCTTGTAGGTGCCTTCAAAGATAAATAGCAATTGGTTCTTGGATAGTGGTTGCTCAAAACACATGATCAGAGACAAAACATTATTGTCAAGCTTCAAAAGGAAAGATGGAGGCCATGTCACATTTGAAGATAATGCCAAAGGAAAAATCATGGATATTGGAAATATTGGTAATCCTTCATCTCCATCTATTTTGTTAGTAGATAATCTCAAATATAACTTGCTAAGCATTAGTCAATTTTGTGATAAAGGTTATCATATCAAATTTGATTCTTCGAAAAGCCTTATTAAGAATGCTACATCGAAAGAGGCGTTATTCATGGGTAGCCGATGTAAAGATGTTTATGTCATCAATATTGAATTTGAAAAGGAATTAAAATGTTTGTCAAGTTTTGAAGATAATACTTGGTTATGGCATAGAAGATTAGGTCATGTTAGTATGGACCTAATTTCAAAAATCTCAAAAAATTGTTTTGTTAAAAGTCTTCCAAACTTGAAATTTGAAAATGATAAAATATGTGATGCTTGTCAATTTGGAAAACAAACAAAAAGCTCTTTCAAAACCAAGCAATTCTATTTAACTACAAAACCTTTACAACTTTTTCACACGGATCTTTTTGGACCTTCTAAATCCGCAAGTTTAAGTGGCAGCACTATGCATTTGTTATCGTTGATGACTTTTCAAGATTCACTTGGATTTTGTTCTTGAACTTAAAAATGAAGTTTTAAAAGTATTTAATACTTTTTTAAAAATGTTCAAAATAAAAAAAGATATTCTATCACAACCATTACAAGTGACTATAGTGGAGAATTTGATAATGGTGCTTTTGATGATTTTTGTAAAGAAAATGGATATGAACATTATTTATCGACTCCTAGAACTCCTCAACAAAATGGTGTAGTAGAACGAAAGAATCGTACATTACAAGAAATGGCTAGGACCATGTTAAATGAAAACAATTTACACAAATATTTTTGGATCGAAGCCATTAACACCGCTTGCTACATTATGAATAGAGTTTTGGTAAGTCAAAATAACACCAAAACTCCATATGAGCTTTGAAAAAATAGAGTTCCCAACATTAGTTATTTTAAATTTTTTGGTTGCAAATGTTTTATACTTAATACAAAAGAAAATTTGGAAAACTTTGATTCAAAATCCGATGTTGGAATCTTCCTTGGATATTTACCCACTAGCAAAGCTAAAGAGCCTTCAACAAAAGAACGTCAGTAGTGGAAGAATCCATGCATGCTACTTTTGATGAAACTAATTCTCTTGATCAAGAGAAATGTATCAATGTATGTTTGGAAACCCCTTTTAAGAAAATGAATATTCAAGATCAAAATAAGGAAGATCCTAAAGAAGTTGAAGACAAAGACTTGGAAGAACAAATTTCTCAACAAGGAGAAGAAGAAACTTCCAAGAATCAAAATGATCTAATACTCCCTATTAAATGGAAGTTTGCTCCCTCACATCCAAAGGAGCTGATCATTGGTGATCCTTCCAAAGGTGTAAGTACTAGAAATTCTACTAAAAGCTTTCTAAATAATTGTGCTTTTATTTCTCAAATTGAACCAAAGAATTTTAAATAAGTCGAATTTGATGAGTTTTGGATTCTTGCAATGCAAGAAAAATTAAATCAATTTGAAAGGAATCACGTTTGGGATTTGGTTGATAGACCAAAAATCAAACCATTATTGGTACAAAGTGGGTTTTTTGAAATAAATGAGATGAAAATGGTATTGTTGTGCATAACAAGGCTAGATTAGTGGCCCAAGGTTACAATCAAGAAGAATGTATAGATTTCGAAGAAACCTTTGCACCGGTTGCTAGATTAGAGTCTATTCGCATGCTTCTCGCTTTTGATTGCTATAAATGCTTTACTCTCTATCAAATGGATGTGAAAAGTGCATTTTTAAACGGTTTCATTCAAGAAGAGGTTTATGTTGAACAACTTTCTGGTTTCAAAAATCACAAATTTCCAGATAAAAGTGTTTAAACTTAGAAAAGCTCTATATGGTTTGAAACAAGCTCCTAGAGCTTGGTATGAATGATTGAGTAAATTTCTTATCTCAAATGGTTTTCAAATGAGAAATGCGGACACTACACTCTTCATCAAAACCAACAAGGACGACATAATTGTTGTACAAATTTACGTTGATGATATTATCTTTGGTGCAACTAATATTTCCGTTTGTGAAGAGTTTTCAAAATGTATGAGCAAAGAATTCAAAATGAGCATGATGGGAGAACTAAAGTTCTTTCTTGGACTTCAAATCAAACAAACTAATGAAGGCATCTTCATTAGCTAAACAAAATACATCATAGACATAATCAAGAAATTCGACTTTGAAAACTTGAAACCAATGAATACTCAAATGAGTACATCAATCAAATTGGAAAAAGACAAGAATGGCCCTTCAATTGAAGTAACAAAATATCGAGGTATGATCGGATCTCTTCTTTACTTAACTACTAGTAGACCCAATATCATGTTTAGTGTTTGCTTATATACTAGATTTCAATCCAATCCTAAATAATCGCATCTAAGTGCTTTAAAATGAATATTTAGATATTTATGTGGTACTAGAACACTAGGCATTTGGTATCCCAAAGGCACACACATTGACCTCATTAGCTATTCGGATGCCGATTAGGTTGGTTGCACTATTGATCGAAAAAGCACTAGCGGAACTTGTCCTTCCTTAGGCTTTGTCCTTGTGTCATGGTTTAGCAAGAAACAAATTTTCGTTGCATTATCAACCACCAAAGCCGAATACATATCGGTCGCTAGTTGTTGTGCTCAAACTCTTTGGATGAAACAAACACTTAGTGATTATCATTTGATCTTTGAAAATACTCCTATAATGTGTGATAATACTAGTGCTATAAATTTGTCTAAAAATCCCATTTTGCACTCTCGCACTAAACATATTGAAATTCGACATCATTTTCGTAGAGATCATGTGCAAAAATGTGATATTTATTTAGATTTCGTTAGCACCGATAAACAATTGGCTGACATTCTTACTAAGCCTCTAGCTCTCGATAGACTTTCATATATTAGAAGAGGTTTGGGCATTATCAATGAATTTGAAATTTGTGGCTAAATTTGTTTAAAATGTGTGATAAAAAATGATATTATATGTGCAGACTTTCGGTCGATCAAATCCAGTCAGCCGAAATGAACTGCAGCCTCTATACAAATTTCCTGCAGACTTTCAGTCAACCAAATGATTAACCAATAAGCTAATTCGGTCGACCAAATGAACGACCGAAAATGATTGCAGCTATCTTTAAAATTTTCTACAGACTTTCGATCGATCGAAAAACAATCCGGTCGACCGAAAACCTAACGGATTTGCTCCTTTTTAAATCAAATTTCATCCCCAAAGCATCACTTTAAACCCTGAATCGCGATTTCTCTTCATCTCCTCTCTTTAAATATCACATATTTCACCATTTTCATCAAAATCACTCCAATATTTCAACATATCCATCATATTCATCAAACCCTCTTATCAAATCTAAAGTTTTTTTTTTTCATTCTTATCCAGCAAATTCAAAATTTGGCATTTTACACTCAAAAATTATGATTTTTCTCCAAAATCTCATTGCAAATCATGTTAATACACTAACCCACTTTGAAGATTTGCTACCCACACATCTTCTATAAATTTTTCACTCAATCTCGCACCAAAAATTTCAAAAAAACAAAAATCTCTCTACCTCTCAGTCGACAAATCCGAACCAACCATGCCTCCGAAGAGGAAATCAAACAAAGGTGAAGCTAGCTCATCGAATGTTGAGGTTAGCACACCCGTACCCAATCGTTTCACCGATTTCCCTATTCTTATCGGTAAGTACATTGATGTTTTCGAGTTCTATCTGCAAGTACCGTCTTTTCAGATAGAAGAATACTTTGAGGGTATAGGATGGAAGAATATTATCTCTATCTCCGAAATTGCCTATCCTAGATTAATTCGTGAATTTTATCGAAATCTATCTTTTTATTCCAATCATGTCACTTGCACGATTAAGGACAAACATTTCACTCTTGATAGAGCCACTTTTCGGGACATACTTGAGTTAGAGGAATGTGAAAATTATGCCTACGTCCAAAATTATTGGGTTAGCTTTGAAGACTACAACGAACTTGAGGCTTGTTGTTGGGTTACCGACCGTCCATTGACTACTAAAATGACCTTAAACCTCAACCACCTCACAATTTCGTGTAAAGTTCTTCATCGTCCAATTGCACACATTATCGCCCATAGGAGTAGTCACTTTGAGGAAGTTCATCATCTTGATTTATTCATTCTTGATTCACTCCTTATTGGTCATAAGTTGGATTTCTTCTTTCTTTTCTTAAAAAAACATTTGGCATGTCCACTCATCTTCTTGAGTCTTAGGTCTACCATTGGTATGCTTCTCACAAAAAAATTTCAACACTTTAAAGTGCCACTAGACGATGAGCCCATTCTTCAACCAAAACACACCGATATCATTAACATTAACACCCTTAAATGAATGAAAATATTTAAAGGCGAAGGGCGATGGGTGTGTTACACTCAAGGCTTCGACAATGCTTCGGGCTATACTACTTGGCCCTTTACCGAAGAAGAGGTAGACGAAGCAATGGGTGGTAATGATGGTGATGACAGTGATAATGGCGATAATGCACCACGAGCACGACATAGGCCTATTCTACAAGTTGTACCTACTTCCGGCCGACAAATGTCCGAAGACCAGTTCAATATCTTTCAAGGCCAGGTTGATTCTCTTACTACTACCGTCAATCCACTTGATCAACGAATGGAGCAAATGTTCTATTTAGTTATGCAAAAACTTCTTCTTAAAAACATTATTTAGTTTGATGCTTTATTCTTATGTCATGACCTATGATTTATATCACTTGTTATGAATTGATTAACTATTTTTTCCTTATTTCTCCTAATATGCACCTATGTCTTAATTAAGGGGGAATATGTTATTCATTCATGATTGTTTTAAGGTCTTGATCTTAAATGATATCCCTTTTTGCTTGTGTCAAAAGGGGGAAATGAAATGAGATGATGCATGCTTTGATTTGAAAATTTAAATATGCTAGTTTTTGATTCGTAAAAGAAAGGAGAAATATGAATTACATGATGAATTTATGATATATATTCCTTTATCAATATGATATTAGTTGTTCAAATCTCACATTACAAATCATCTTGTTTGTCATAATCAAAAAGGGAAAAATTGTTGACATATGGTTGATTATAACCTTAAATGTTTTGATTATAACAAATAAGTGCTTCTTGTTGAATGTCACTTAAGGATATGTGATTCTTGTTGTAAGTCACATAAGGATAAGTGCTCCTTATTGTAAGTCACTTAAGGATCGGTACTCATTGTTTGTAAGTTATCATTGTAGTGCATTTGACCTTACTCGTGACGGAGAGTTTGGTAACGGGGATATAGAACACATTTTGTATCGAACCCCATTAAATTTGCTTGTTATCTTTACATTATCACACTTCACTTTACATTGCCATTTATATCGTGCTATATATTCATACTTGAATTAAGTTAACAAACTTGTATATCTAATTCTAGTATTATATTTTGCATTTATATCTTGTGTATTATATTGTTTTGAGACTAAGTGTCGAAAAAGTTTCAAAAACCAATTCATCCTCTCTTGGTTATTTATTCTTGGGTTACCAATACAAATGTGGCATTCAACTTGTGATTCAAGAGGATACAATCTGTCAGTGAAATTTCCAAGTTTTGATGAGAAACAAGGTGTTTAAAAAAATGTCCAACAAAGTTCAAATTTCTAACAACCACAATCAAGCCAACCATTGACATAGCTCCGGCTAAAGACCATCGGTTATCTCACCAATTTCCTACAGTTCACACAGTACATGGCAGACTCACCTAGTGCCTTTTGCTCTTGCCGTCCTTTTTGTTAGACTTGACATGTGATGGAAACCACAGCTACAGTAAGAACATTTTCGAAATAAACTAGCACTTGAACAGCAAGGTGCTAAGGGAGCCTAAATTCAACCAATTTTGTAAAAGGTTAGTTGATGGGTATTGGGTCAACAGTTTATATAAGATGGGCTTGGAATTTTTTTATTGTTACAAATTATCTTGTGTTTGGGCCATTTTCATTGGAATTTATTGAAGAATTGACATACGGTTATGGATATTCTACTTGGGTCTTTCTTATGGGCTTTATAATTGGGCTCATATATTTATTTTTTCTTGGCCCATGTTTCTTCTAATTGTCTTAAAAATCATTTTGGCCCATTAGACACTTCTATTTGTTGGTAGGGTTTCCTTTTATTTGGGCCGCCTATAATACTCATTACTATTGGACCGCTACAATTTGAAATCACTTCTGCATGTATAAAATGTGATTGGGATACCACTTTCCTTTTTTGGGCCCCCTCCTAGGCTCATGAGTTTTGTTGGGCCTGATATTCTTGTTTATTCCATTTGGGTTGCCCCTTGTTCCACATTGCAAATTATTCACTTTGGAGCAAAGATTACATGTTTGTCCCAATTGTTGAAATTACCATTTAAATAGTAACTAAAGCTTTCGGCTATACAATAAAAGAGCATTGAATTGAAAGCCCAGGGCTAATTTTACATGGGTAGGCAATAGATGAGCTCTGGAAGCATAAGCTAGGAAGTATCATGACATGTATTGCATCGATGGTTCAAATGGATCAACTTTCTTTTGCTCTACTTTTTTATTGAATTTGGTAATGACGAATGTAGCATAAATCCCCGATTCAAACACAATTGAGGAAGGATTGTGGAAGTATAATATTGTATACTAGTCATTTAACATAATTTTTGAACTAACTTAATATTTGATCATGGGCTTCTGCTTTTCCATTATTGTGCTCCTTCGATAATTCTCAAGGGAAGATGTCAATATTTTATCAAGGCTTAGCTATACATCAAGCTTAAATGTAGTCATAGACACCCCTCTATACTTATCATAAAGGTGTTACTTGCGTTGGATTTTATTTTCGCTGCATCTTCATCTATGAGATTCTTGTTAATGACAATTAATACATGGAAAGTGCTCAACCAAATGCCTAATCGCATTTTTGAAGGCGAGCCCAAGTTTGTGGATTTCTTATTATAGGAGGTAGAATTTTGTAAGTCCTCGTTCCTTGAATAAAGTAAGACCTCATCATTTCGAAGCCAGTTTATAAGACTCCGATAGTTCGAGATCTATACGCGGGATGTTTATTCTCCACCTTGCCAGATGCTTATCCCTGACTTTGCGAGATGCTTATTCCTCATCTCTCACTATCGTCGAGCCTAACTGTAAGACCTCATCATTTCGAGGCCAGTTTATAAGATTCGAATAGTTCGAGATCTATACACAGGATGTCTATTCCCCGCCTCGCCAGCTGCTTATCCCTAGTTTTGCAAGATACTTATTCATCGACTCTTACTATCATCGAGCCTAACTGTAAGACCTCATCATTTTGAGGCCAGTTTATAAGACTCCGATAGTTCGAGATCTATACACTGGATGTTTATTCCCCGCCTAGCCAAATTCTTATCCCTGACTTCGCGAGATGTTTATTCTTTACCTTTCATTATTGTCGAGCCTAGCTGTAAGACGTCATCATTTCGAGGCTATTTTATAAGACTCCGATAGTTCGAGATCTATACGCGGGATGTTTATTCCCCGCCTCGCCAGATGCTTATCCATGACTTCGCGAGATTCTTATTTCTCGCCTATCACTATTGTCAAGCCTAACTGTAAGACCTCGTCATTTCTAGGCTAGTTTATAAGACTCCGATAGTTTGAGATCTATACTCGAGATGTTTATTCCCTACCTCGTCAGATGCTTATCCTTGGCTTTGCGAGATGCTTATTCCTCTCCTCTCACTATCGTCGAGCCTAGCTGTATGGCCTAGTCATTACGAGGCCAGTTTATAAGACCTCGATAGTTCGAGATCTATTCGAGGGATGTTTATTCCCTACCACGTCAGATGTTTATCTCTGCTTGGAGTCTTTTTTCATTGAAAAAGAAAGATCCGGCCTATATTGGTTGTTCCTACTCGTTTTTAGATGTCTCGAGTTTCTCGCATCTTTGAAGGCGAGCCCTAACTCGTGGTTTTCTTATTATCTAAGGAGAGCATAGCTCGTGGATTTCTTATAAAATATGGCGAGCACATATCTCCATTAACTTATTAACTATGACAAGCTCATAAGGTACGATTAAGTATGACAAGCTCATACACTCCTTCAATGGTTAAAATATGGCGAGCCCATATCTCCATCAATTTATTAAGCATGACAAGCTCTAATGTTATATTCAGATTTTATATGATGAGCCCAAATGTTACATTCAGATTTATTATTGCGAGCCCATAAGTGAGCATCGTCTCTACTATTCATATATTTAGAGCATTTACACATTGAGGCCTTGCTTCATCATCTGCTTACATTAGAGCATAGCCTCTACTACTTATATTAGAGCATTACCTTTGTTACTAACATTTATAGCATCATCTCTGCTGCTTACATAAGGACATTGTCTCACTTTATTCAACAAGGGCTTCGCCTTGTTTTATTCAGTCTCATCACCGGCTTCAATTGCTTCAATATGGCTCGCCCTCTTCAACAAAGGCCTCGCCTCGCTTTATTCAGCCTTACCACAAGCTTCAATTGCTTCAATATGGCTCACCCTCTTCAGCAAGGACCTCGATTCACTTTATTCAACCTCATCACGGGCTTCAGTTACAACTATATCATGGGCTTCAGTTGCAGCAATATGGCTCGCCCTCTTCAGCAATAACATCACTCTACATCAGCTTATCACAGCTGCTTATACGTTCAGAACATCGCCTCTCCTTCTTATCTTCAAAGCATTGCCTCTGCTACTTATATTCAGAGTCTTGCCTCTGCATCAGCTTCATCACAGCTACTTATATATTCAGTGATTTATATCTCAAGTCCGACCCGTATATAAATATTCGACTCAGACTTGAAGGACTATTGTGATACCAGTATCTTAGTATCATTACATTACTAATGCTAGCATATGAATTATATTATTGCTGCCGAGTATGTACTTCACATCACTGATAGTAGGTCATGACACTATTTTCATTATAGCAAATATATATGCTACATTATCTACGTTATCAATATGTTACTTGCTTCACTATAGCACTACTATTACACTAAGTTGTGTAAGCATATGACCTGTTATGATACATGATAGACTTTTTTCATATTATATCTTGGGAGAAATTTAAAATATCATTATTCCACTTTAGCATCTTGAGTAATTGAAAGGGCAAATGGACCCCAAATTTAATTGGTATGTGTGCAGTGGATACAATGTATTGTATTTCAGGATTGGTTTAGTCCATACTACAGCGGAAATACTGCCGAAATTTCGACAAATTATATGCAATATCTACCTTTCGAGGCAATTCGTAAGTCCTCGCTTATTCAGGTTCGCACACATTTTCTGAAGCAGTTCGTAAGTCCTCACTTAGTAGAGCAGTTTATATTCTCGAGGCAATTCGTAAGTCCTCTCTTATCGGAGCTACTTATATTTTTGAGGCAATCTGTAAGACCTCACCTACTGAGAGCTTGTATTTCGAAGTCCGACCCACACATGAATGTATGACTTAGATTTGGTGGTCTATTGTTACACTTATAAATTACGCAGCATACTCTCGACGAATAGGATCCCACATTGGCCGACTTGACTATTTATATTTCAAAGTCCGACCCGCACATGAATGTATGACTCAGACTTGGGGGGACTATTGTTACACCCATACATTATGCGGTATCGACTATTTAATTCCAATGGACCTATTTAATCAAATCAGATATTTTTGGGCCTAAGCTTTGGTCCGGCCCATTAGGCTCACATACCCATTTACATTTTCTATATGTATGTGATTCATTTAATAATTAAGGTACGTTCTCTAACCCTATCCAAATTCCCCTTCCTTCTCTTGCACTCTCTTTTTCTCTCGTCCGACCGTTGATTTGACCGTCGGAGTGCAAACGATCGCCGGACATTTTTCTCGATCGACAGCCTTTGCCTCCTAACAGAGTGTTCAATGTACAGGCGATGTCCACGTAGAGGGGACGTGGTAGGGATTCTATTGGTTCATTTTTTGGGGTCAACAACTACTGTACAACAAATAACACTGAATTCAAACTAAAATTAAACATATTATTAAAAATGAATTAAAACATGAACAATTTTATTTTGATTCAACGGCATTACTTGACGAAAATGCTGTGAGAGATGAGGAAAAGACTAACAAAGATAATGGGGAGATGTTCTGGGTTCTCTTCCACCATGGATAGGAGCGACCAGTGTCGAGCTTTTTCGTACTATGTTTTTAGAAGTCGATCTACAACGATCAGTTTCAAATATAGGCCATGTCTAGTATCACTATTTTGCTGGATTAAAATCAACATTATGGCCGTTGGAGAGAAATGTGGGTCCCACGCCTGAGAGAGAGGGTAAAAAATTGTGGGCTATAATGGTCAAAAAATCCATTTTTTTCCAAGAATAATCTGCAACAAACATGCTCAAAAAATTAACTAACTTCTCACGAATTAGTGAATTAGACAAGATTCCAATTTCAGAATACAGTTGGTTAGGATCTCTATTGATTGGTATAAGCTTAGGCTTTAAGTTGGCTTCTCAAAAGGGAAAATTACCTCAAATCTACCTTTAAAGTTTCAATTTCAAATATTAGGTCTTAATTATTTTTTTACAATAATCAATTTTAATTATATTTTAGTGTAAAAATTTACATATACCCCACTACAACTATAACCATCCCACATTTATATATATACTAGTTTTTGCCCGTGCAAATACAAGGGATTGATTATTTTATAGGCAGTGTTAGCTTTAAATGTGTTGAATCATTTAATTATATTTTTTGTATAAATCATTTTATAAGAAAAATAGAATTTCAGTGTATACCTCTGGTGGAACCTCTAATGAGGGTCAATGCACAACATTTCTACCCGAATGCTTCATGTACGATAAACTCGAAATATCTAGAAAAATAACAAGCACAAAGATTTTATCATTTTAAAATGATAATCAAATTGACAATTTTTATATACATCAAAATATATACTCAAGGGATTTACTAAGCCATGAACAATATTTTCTCTTTTAAAATTCTTTTATCTAATGAATGTATGACTCTGCAATAGATGGGATCAACACCTTCATCATTTTTTCCAAATATTCAGTTTACGTATGCTGAACTTTAAACACTCTTCTAGAAAAATTCATATACATTTCCCGAATATTTCAATACCTGGTCTACTCATTTGAACTAATATATCAGAATGTGCTTCTACATTTGCATGAACGCTCACATTCAGAGAACAAAATAGTATTTGAGCAGGAGGCTAAAAAAAAAAATATCCTTAAAAGAAGATAGGCTTACATCCAAGCCAGAACAACCCCATAAGCTTGGCTTCTTCAACCGGCTGTGTTTGATAATTAGCTTCTGGAATATAAGGCGTAACTTGCTGTTGGGAGTTCTTTGCAAGTCACTTTGATTGTCCTCTTCATTATAGATCTCTGAATCGGGATCACATATGGTCATTCCACAGTCCATGAGTTCCAGACGAGGCAGTTGAGCAGTGGCAAATTGAATGCCACCTACAGATCCGAAATGACATAGATAAAATTAATACTGACATGTTAAATGTACGGAATTGAGTAACTGTAACGGTGTCAGAACAGAGTTCAAAGTTACTTGATGTAATGTTGGGGCAAAGACCAAGTAGTAGTTTCGATAATGTTTCTGGAAAAACATTGTGTCACGCCTCGTCCCAAACTCCTTACTAACTCAAGACGTGACGTGCGCCGATGATAAGTGCTAGCTCGATGCTGGACCCATCACCAAGGCAACAATAACTATACTTCGATTGTATGGCCTCATTTGACCAATAAAAACCCTCTTTTTTTTCTTTTTTTTTTTTTTGAAAATTTTGACAGAGTCTCCTTTAAAAATGGAACCATACTAAATCTTGTAACCATAAAAATTTCCCAAACACCAATACATAAACACCATAAAATCAGTCACACATCCACCCAAAATATTTGTATCACTAAGCAGCACAACTGCTTCACAAAAAGATAATAGTGACGCAGTTTAATTTACAATATTCCATCGTGACCAATGGTACATTTAAATACAAAAATCCCCAAATATGATGTAAATGATTTACTTGATGGTTATACTGTTCTAAGCGACAGAATCGACAGTTGGTGGGGGTAGTGGCTGCAAAACTTCAAAACAATATTCACCACAGCTCAATCAACTGCCTCCTATAAGAAAGATATTAAGAAAATATATGAGATGATAATCTCAGTGAGTGGAGTGTTACAAAAATGGTTATACTGTCCTATATATATGTATCTGCATTTACATGAAAATGAAGCTGCTATATCACTTATCTCGATGTACTTGTACATCTTGAAATCTGTAGCATAACACCATATAAATTCATAATGTTGGTGCTAAATCATAAATTATACTGAAGGTTATATCTAAAAATGATAATAATTGAAACATCAAGATGAGTAAGCACACTAGTCGAATTCATTAAGCTAAAATCATAATCCGAAATCCATAAGCTGAATTGTAAGCTGGAAAGAATCCACCATATACTTGATAATCACATCATAATATAAATATACCCCATGTAATCATCTGCTGATGAACTGAAAGCTATAAAGTCAAATGCACAAAACTGTCTGATCAAAACTTCTGTACACGGCCGTAGCCCCTCAGTGCACGAAGTGGGAATAGATATAATCATCTGTATGCACGGCTGTAGTCTCTCAGTGCATAATAGGTACCCTTACACACGGCCGTTGCCCCTCAGTGGATAAGAGTCACCTTTATACACGGCTGTAGCCCCTCAGTGCATAAAGTAGAAATAACATAATCATCCTTACTACACGGCTGTAGCCCCTCAGTGCATAATAGGTACCCTTATACACGGCCGTAACCCCTCAGTGCATAAGGGTCACCTTTATATACGGCTGTAGCCCCTCAGTGTATAGGAGTCAAATACACGACTCTAGTACACGGCCGTAGCCCCTCAATACACTAGAGTAAGATGATTACATCGGGTATTTTCGGATGGTCTTAAAATAATCATGCTCATTTACTAATTTCTCGAAATTAAGACATTTCATGCAATTAATATGCTTTTCTAAAAATTGGGAATTATTTCAACATTAACATTAAATAAATATGATTATATGCTTATAAATTTAAAAGAAATCTTTCTTTTGAAAGAATATGTTCTCCACTCACTTAAAATAAGCTATCAGCTAGACTAGCTGATAAACGTTTCCAATCTCCTCATTACCACCTGAAATACGATATGAATAATCAATTAAACAACTATGAAAACAAGAAACCCTTATAGTCCATTTCTATAATTCTTAAACTAAATTTCTCGATACCTGAATAACTTTCCCAAATTACTCCTTTAATCCATTGAAACTAATTACACTTTCTATCCATTTACTAATAACTAATTCATTAATATAACCTTATTTCCAATGCCCATTGCAATCTTTCTTCAAACCTAACGAAACTAGTAACCTTAAAAACTTCACTTAACTTTTATATTCTAACGTAAAATTCATTCTTCCAAATGAGTATTTCATCAACATAAATATTCCACAAAACATACTTCATTCAAGAATCCAAATATAAATTCTAGGGTTTACCCAAAATAAAATTTCCTTACCTTGATGTAAATGGAAGGCAATCACTCAAAAACTTGAACTAATTAGGGTATACCTTCAATTTAATCTGAAAAATTAAACCACTCAATTAAAACTCTAGAAATTTAACAGAATATACTTCATTCATCTCATGAAGAAATGGATAATTTAGACCTACAATTAGGGAAAATAACGCTTACCCATCATCATTTCCTTCCTCTTCCTTTCTCTTTTCTTCTTCTTCTTCTTCCTTTCCTTTTCCTTCCCTTTATTTTTCCTTTTTTCCTTTCTATTTTCTCGGTTTCTCTTCCTCTTTGCGCGTAGGTAAGTGTGAAGGAAATGGGAATTGGGTTTAATTGGTAAAGTTATGGGCTTTTGCAAAGGAAGTCCCTTCACTTCCCAAGAAAATATAAGTAAGTCCTCAACTATAAATTTAATCCATTAAAAACCCTCCATTATTGCAATTATAAAATAAACCCCAAGAAATTAATTTATTCCAATAAATTCCTTATTTGACCTTGACTTTGATAATTCAACCCTTGACTTTTGACTTAAAAATATGAGATGTAACAATCTTACATCCTTAAAAGAATTTCGTCCTCGAAATTTGATGGACATCAGCTAATCAGTAAATAGATGAGGATATTGAACACGTATCTGGTCCTCATTTTCCCATGAAGCCTCTTCTACCGTCTAATTCCTCCAAAGCACCTTGACAAGTGAAATTGTTTGATTTCGCTAGATTTGCACCTTTCTGTTCAGAATTTTCACTGGCTCTTCTATATATGTCAAATTCTCCTTTAATTGAATTGGCTGAGACTCTAGCACATGAGAAGCATCTGCAATGTACTTGCAAAGCATAGAAACATGAAAAATATCATGGATCCTCGATAAATCGTCTGGCAAATCTAATCGATATGCAACTAGGCCAATCCGCTCAGTAATCGTATAAGGTCCAATATATCGTGGACTCAACTTTCCTCGTTTGCTAAATCTCAACACCCCTTTCCATGGTGACAATTTCAAAAATATTCTATCTCCAACTGCAAATTCATTATCTTTCCTGCGCCTATTTGCATAACTTTTTTGTCTGTCTTGTGCTATTTTCAAATTTCCTCTAATCAATTTCACATTTTCTAACATCATTTGAACCAATTCAGGGCCTACTAACTTTCTTTCACCGACTTCTTCCCAACATACTGGTGTTCTACACTTCCTACCATATAAAACTTCAAAATGAGCCATTTTTATACTGGACTGGTAGTTGTTATTGTAAGCAAACTCCATCATAGACAAATGAGTATCTCAGCTACCTTTGAACTCCAAAACACAAGCTCTCAACATATCCTCAAGAGTTTATATGGTCCTCTCTGACTGGCCATCTGTCTGAGGATAAAAAGTCGTACTTAAATGTAGCTTAGTACCCATAGCTCCTTGTAAACTAGGCCAAAATTTGGATGTAAACCGAGGATCTCTATCAGATATAATAGATACTAGAGCACCATATAAGCTAACAATCTCGTCCACATACAACTTTGCCAATTTACTCAAAGAATAAGTGATTTTGATTGATAAAAATCTGCCATCTTGGTCAAACGATCTACGATCACCCAAACACCATCATGACCATATTAAATATGAGGAAGACCAAACAAGAAGTCCATGGTAATGTGTTCCCACTTCCATTCTGGAATAGGCAAAGGCTGTAAAGGTCCAACTGTTTTCTGACGATCTGGTTTCACCTGCTGACAGACCAAACATTTTGATACAAATTCCGCTATCTCTATCTTCATGCCATTCCACCAATAATGTTCTTTCAAAGTATGATACATTTTAGTACTGCCTGGGTACATAGCCTAAGCAGAAGTGTGTGCCTCTTCTAAGATCTCTTTTTTCAATTCTGCAATATCAGGAACACACAACCTATTTCCCATAACCAACAAACCATCCTTTCTAATTGCATAATCTGTTCTTAACCCCGTACTAACTTCGTCTTTCAATCTTCTCAGAGTCAGGTCTTGAGATTGAGCTAATCCAATCCTGTCTACAAGAGTAGGCCTCACTTGAAAATGAGCTAATACCTCTCCTAAAGTAGTAGCTAACAATAGGGCATACAATTTCTTGAACTCACACAACAAAGCTGCATATACTGTATTGGATTGAGAGGAAGAACTAGTCTTTCTGCTAAGAGCATCTGCAACCACATTAGCTTTCCCTGGATGGTAGTCAATCTTACAATCATAGTCTTTTATCAACTCCAACCATCTTCTTTGTCTCAAGTTCAATTCTTTCTGATCAAAGATATACTTCAAAATTTTATGATCAGTAAATATTTGACATTTCTTACCATACAATTAATGCCTCCAAATTTTCAATGCTAACACCACTGCAGCTAACTCCAAATCATGTGTTGAATAGTTTAACTCATGCTTCTTCAATTGTCTTGAAGCATAAGCTATAACCTTTCCATTCTGTATTAAAACACAACCTAGTCCTCAGTGTGAAGCATCACTATAAATCACAAACTCTTTGCCAGGAGATGGAAAAGTATAGGAGCAGAAACTAATCTCTTCTTCAACTTTTGGAAACTCACATCATACTTCTCAGTCCACACAAATTTGGAGTTCTTACGAGTCAAACTAGTCAGAGGAAGAGTAATAATAGAAAAATCATCTACAAAACGACAATAATAACCTGCTAGCCCAAGGAAACTCCGTACTTCTGTAACGTTAGTAGGGCGTTACCATTTCATCACATCCTCAATTTTTATAGGATCTATATAGATGCCTTCTGCTGAGATAACATGACCCAGAAACACAACTTTATCCAGCTAAAATTCACATTTGTTGAACTTAGCATACAGCTGCTTATCTCTCAGAATCTGTAAAATAATCTTTAAGTGCTCAGCATGCCCATCACTACTGCGAGAATAAACCAATATATCATCAATAAAAACAATCACAAATTTGTCTAAATATGGGTGTAGTACCCTATTCATTAGATCCATAAATACTGCAGGAGCATTAGTCAACCAAAATGGCATCACCAGAAACTCATAATGGCCATATCGCGACCTAAAAGCAGTTTTCTGTACATCAACATCCCTGATCTTAAGTTGATGGTATCCTGAAAGCAAATCAACCTTAGAAAATACCGTGGCACCCCGAAGTTGATCAAACAAATCATCTATACGAGGCAAAAGGGTACTTATTGCGAATAGTCACTTTATTCAACTGTATGTAATCAATACACAATCTCATCGTGCCATCCTTCTTTTTCACAAATAACACTGGCGCTCCCTAAGGAGATGTACTGGGTCTAATGAAACCCTTATCAACTAAATCTTGTAACTGAACTTTCAATTTCTTTAGTTCAGCTGGGGCCATTCTGTAAGGTGTTTGTGAAATAGGGGTACAGCCCTGAGACCAAATCAATGGTAAAATCAATTTCCCTATTTGGAGGTAGTCTTGGAAAATCTTCAGAAAAAACATTAGGGAAATCTCTTACCATTAGTATATCTTCAAGTTTCAACTTAGTAATGTTGGTGTCAATCACATGAGCCAAATAAGCTTGACAACCTTTTCTAAGCAATCTCCCAGCATCTAGTGCAGATATGATACAGGAAGATAATACTCTCCGTTCACCACTAAGAACAATTTTAGGCTCTCCTGGCCTTCTGAACACCACCTCCTTGCGGAAACAATCAACTGAAGCATGATTTGTAGCTAAGAAATCCATGCCCAGTATAACATCAAAATCATGAATATCAAGGAAAGTCAAATTAGCTTTCAACTCTCGATCATTTACTTTAATCGAGTAATCTTTGTACACACTATTAACTAAAAATGAATCTCCTACATGAGTTGCTACCACCAAATCACTGTCTAATGGTTTTGACATATGGTCAGCATAGGTACTAAATGTATATGATATAAATGAATGTGTAGCACCTGAATCAATAACAGAACGAGCCTTTCTACAAAAAATAAATAACGTACCCATGACCTCGTCTGGTGACTCATTGGCATCGTGCAGAGTCACAACAAAAACTCTTCCCTGAGTCCTTGGATGTCCTGTCTGACCTTTCTGTCTATTACCACTGCTGCCTGCAACATTAGACTGAATAGAAATAGTAGTACCCGCTTTATCTGCTAACATGTCCTGATTCTGATTCTGTCTAGAAATACCAACCCCAGGCAGTGTTCCCTGTGATGTACCACCCTGCTAAAAGTGAACTGGACACTCTCTCCTTAAATGTCCTTCCTGTCTGCACACAAAGCATCCACTAGTACCCTTAAGGTACTTACCAAGATGGGGTCTCCCGCAATTCTGACAAGGCGGATACCGAGTACTGCTAAGGCCGTCGACAGGTATTGAGGCCATGGACCTCTAAACAGAAGACTGACGGTGCACTGGATGGCAGATGGAGCTCTGACTACGACCGGATCCTTGACTTGATCCAGAAATCTGAGATTTCGACTTGAAACTCCTAGTATGAGTAACACTAGGCCAAAATCTTCCTCTGTTCTTTTTATGCTGCCCACTAGAGGTTTCTGTCTGACTTTGATTTCCCTGAATAGCCAACTGAATCCCCTGACTCTGTCCTACTTATAATGCTGCCTCAACTCTCAAGGCAGCATCTACTAGTGGACCAAATCTGGTGTCTCCTTGCCCCGTCACCATCGCCCTAATATCAGGCCTCAAGTTCTCTTCAAATCGTCTACATTTGTCATTCTCTTCATTTACTAAAACCACTGCATACCTTAAGAGCTCCACAAACTTGGTATGATATTCAGAAACAGTCATTGAACCTTGAGTCAGCCTCAAGAACTCATTTTGCCTGGCATTATTGTATAAAAGAGGATAGTAGGTCTCAAAGAAGCATCTCTAAAAATAGCCCATGTGATGTCATTGGCATCACAATACCTGCTTCTAAAAGTAAACCACCAATCAGCTGCTACCCCTTTCAGCAAGAAAGTAGTAAGACGTAGTTTCTTTTCCTCAGAACAGCCCATAACATCAAAAATGCTTGCTAAAGTCCTCATCCGTTCCTCAGCATCAGCAGGGTTAGCAATACCCACAAAATGTTTAGCACCGAGCTTAATTGCCCTTTCGATACTAGTATCTCTATCTGGGTTGGGAATAATAGAAGCAATGGTTGTAGCGAGTCTATCGAATATGAGATCATTTCCAACCACACTACCCTGTGCCGGTAGACCCTGTGTCTGATGAACAGATGCCTCACCAATATCTTTTTCTATAGGGGCATTTGGACTTTCAAGTAGTGGGTTTCGACATCTGCCTGCTCTGCCACTACGCAACTTAAACCTGCAATATGCATAACATGTTGAAAAATCAGAAGAAATACAACATATCCTAGAGATTCTTAAACCATGCTCTGATACCAACTGTCACGCCCCGTCCCAAACTCCTTACTAACTCAAGACGTAACGTGCACCGATCATAAGTGCCTGCTTGAAACTGGACCCATCACCAAAGCAACTATAACTATACTTCGATTGTATGACCTCCTTTGACCAATAAAAACCCTTTTTTTCTTATTTTTTTTGAAAATGTTGACAGAGTCTCCTTTAAAAATTGAACCATACTAAATCCTGTAACCATAAAAATTTCTCAAACACCAATACATAAACACCATAAAATCAATCACACATCCACCTAAAATATCTGTATCACTAAGCAGCACAACTGCTTCTCAAAAAGATAATAGTGACGCAGTTTAGTTTACAATATTCCATCGTGACCAATGGTACATTTAAATACAAAAATCCCCAAATATGATGTAAATGATTTACTTGATGGTTACACTGTTTAAAGCGACAGAACCTACAATTGGTGGTGGTAGTGGCTGCAAAACTATCAAAACAATCTTCACCACAACTCAATCAACTGCCTCCTATAAGAAAGATATTAAGAAAATATATGAGATGTAATCTCAGTGAGTGGAGTTTTACAAAAATGGTTATACTGTCCTATATATATGTATCTGCATCTATATGAAAATGAAGCTGCTATATCACTATCTCGATATACTCGTACATCTTGAAATCTGTAGCATAACACCACATAAATTCATAATGTTGGTGCTAAATCATAAATTATACTGAAGGTTATATCTAAAAATGATAATAATTGAAACATCAAGATGAGTAAGCACACTAGTCGAATTCATTAAGCTAAAATCATAATATGAAATCCATAAGTTGAACTGTAAGAAGGAAAGAATCCACCTTATACTGGATAATCACACCATAATATAAATATACCCCATGTAATCATCTGCTGATGATCTGAAAGCTATAAAGTCAAATGCACATAACTGTCTGATCAAAACTTTTGTACATAGTCGTAGCCCCTATGCACGAAGTGCGAATAGACATAATCATCTGTATGCACGGCCGTAGCCCCTCAGTGCATAATAGGTACCCTTACACACTGTCGTAGCCTCTTAGTGGATAATAGTCACCTTTATACATGGCTGTAACACCTCAATGGATAAAATAGAAATAACATAATCATCATTACTACACGGCTGTATCCCCTCAATGCATAATAGGTACCCTTACACCCGGCCGTAGCCCCTCAGTGCATAAGGGTCACCTTTATATACCAGTATAGCCCCTCAGTGTATAGGAGTCAAATACACGACTCTAGTACACGGCCGTAGCCCCTCAGTTCAATAGAGTAAGATGATTACATCGGGTATTTTCTGATGGTCTTAAGATAATCATGCTCATTTACTAATTTCTCGAAATTAAGATATTTCATGCAACTAATATTCTTCTCTAAAAATTGGGAATCATTTCAACATTAAGATTAAATAAATATGATTATAAGCTTATAAATTTAAAACAAATCTTCTTTTGAAAGAATATGTTCTCCACTCACTCAAAACAAGCTATCAGCTAGACTGGCTGATAAACATTTTCAGTCTCCTTGTTACCACTTGAAATACGATATGAATAATCAATTAAACAACTATTTAAATAAGAAACCCTTATAGTCCATTTCTATAATTCTTAAACTACATTTCTCGATACTTGAATAATTTTCCCAAATGACTCCTTTAATCCATTGAAACTAATTATACTTTCTATCCATTTACTAATGACTAATTCATTAATATAACCTTCTTTCCAATCTCCATTGCAATATTTCTTCAAACCTAACGAAACTAGTAACCATAAAACTTCACTTAACTTTTATATTCTAACGTAAAATTCATTCTTCCAAATGAGTATTTCATCAACATAAATATTCCACAAAACATACTTCATTCAAGAATCCAAATATAAATTCTAGGGTTTACCCAAAATAAAATTCCCTTACCTTGATGTAAATGGAAGGCAATCACTCAAAAACTTGAACTAACTAGGGTATATCTTCAATTTAATCTGAAAAATTAAACCACTCAATTAAAACTCTAGAAATTTAACACAATATACTTCATTCATCTCATGAAGAAATGTATAATCTAGACCTAAAATTAGGGAAAATAACACTTACCCATCATCATTTCCTTCATCTTCCTTTCTCTTTTCTTCTTCTTCTTCCTTTCCTTTTCCTTCCCTTTCTTTTTCCTTTTTTCCATTCTCTTTTCTCGGTTTCTCTTCCTCTCTGCATGTAGGTAAGTGTGAAGGAAATGGGAATTGGGTTTAATTGGTAAAATTATGGGCTTTTGCAAATGAAGTCCCTTCACTTCCCAAGAAAATATAAGTAAGTCCTCAACTATAAATTTAATCCATTAAAAACCCTCCATTATTGCAATTATAAAATAAACCCCAAGAAATTAATTTATTCCAATAAATTCCTTATTTGACCTTTACTTTGACATTTCGACCCTTGACTTTTGACTTAAAAATATGAGATGTAACACATTGCAAATCATTCCAATGGCACTGTCACTCCGCAGAGATACGCTCTCTGTGTCTCCAAGGAGACACGGCCATGGAGACAAGGAGTGTGTCTCCGTCTTAAAAATCTCTAAACGTAACTCTATTTTAATAAAATCCACTTTTTTAAGAAACCCTATAAAAGTTATAATTATTAATTTTACATCCAAATTCGCATTTTTACTGAATTATAGATATCATCCCACCAAACACAATATGAACCCGCCACAACTTTTGGGAAGTTCACATGATTGATCAAAATCTCAAATTACGCACATTCTTTACGTTGATCACTACTACTATATATATCTAACCTTCTCCAGATCGAATTTCACACATTTTGTAGAAGCAATGGGCAGGTTAAATTCCATTTTCTTCTTTAGTCTCTTATGAATTTTGTGTTTTGATTACGTTATTATGCTTACAACAGAGAAGAAACATGTGTACAAGTAGGCAACAGCAACAAAGTGGAGGATGCAATTCACACAACAATGGTGAAAACAACAAAAATGAAGAGAATAAAAACAACCCAAATGGAGTAATTGTATTTGGTGTTTATATTCATTGTGAAGGATGTCAAGATGAAGTGCTTCGATGCCTCCACGAGTTTGAAGGTTCCAACATTCTTATTGTGATATGGTTTTTGATTTTAGGTGAATTTTTTTATAATGTGTATGCTAATTGATTTTTTATGTGACTTTTAGGAGTCGAGAAGATTGAAATTGATGCGAAAAATCACAAGGTTATTGTAAAGGGGAAAAAAGCTAATCCTAGTAAAGTGGCAGAGAGGTTAAGGAAGAAAAGTGAGAAGCATGTGGACTTGATTTCTCCAATTCCACCTAAGGAAGAAAAAAGGAGGAGAAAAAAACCAGAGGTAAAATTTTTATGTCACTCATTCTGAAGATTAAAAAAAAACATATAATTTAGACTCTCTTTTTTTGGACACAGCCTCCTGCAATGATTGAAGTAGTGTTGAAAATGGAGAAGAGTCTTCATGCTGCACAGAGTTTTTCCTCCGTGCTACATGGAAGAGACACGAAGACACGGGTGTCTCCGTGCATGTGGAGACACGGAGGGAGGTCTCCGTGTTGCATGGAGACAGCACTCAAGAATGTTGTTTTTATCACATAACTTTTGTCTTTTTCCACCTATTTTCAATTAAAACCAATTTTGAATCAATTAATAAATTATTCAAGACAACATTTACAAATTTAAAAAATTAAAAACATTTTTTGTGGAAGGAGTAAAAGATGGGAAAATATGTATACACAAGACTTTTCACAACAACTGAAATATATGTCAATTTTCACATAAGAAAGAAAGAAAGCATGAATAGCACAAATCCAAAGTTGTAACTCGAATGTTCAAAACCAATTGATTTTTAAAGACACCCCTGTCAACATTTTTTATGGAAAGAGGGATAAATAAAACTTGCCTTGTGACAGAGATCGTGTAAATCGCTGCAACTTTAGAGGGAAGAAAGAGTTTCAGGCAGTGGTTTGGAACTTAAGATTCAAGCAATTTGGGAGCTCAAAGTCTATGAAAGCTGAATAGTCTTATTTGTTGTTGATATCAAAATAGGAGAACAAATTGTGTCATTGCAATTGCATTTAGTGCATTTTCATGGGTAGTGTGAAAACTGGCAAAATAAAATCAAGCATTGGAATGGAAAATTGTGTGCAGCATAAAAATTTTCATTTTTCTTGTTTTCACTTTTATTGTGTCACTGAGTGAATAATTGCAGCTTTCAGAATTTTTTTTACAAGAAAGATTCAAAGTCAACAATTTTTTGTGTAGTGATAATTAGGCTATCAATTTCCATTAGTATTGAGAGAAATGAAAAAGCAAAGGTAAAGGAAAAGTGAAGGCGGTTCCTCTCTAGTTGGCTGGCATCTCCAATACAAAAGGTATATGAAGAGATATTTATTAAACAATATCAAACATGTTAATGAACGGCTAGTTGGGAGGTTGTGAACATTATTCAAAAATCAGATAATATATAAAACCCCTAACCCTAGTTTTTCGCTCTCTACTCCCTCCCCTCTCTCTCTTTCTCTCGCCTCCTCTCCTCTCTCCCCTCCCTTCTCTCTCTCCTCTCATTTTCTCTACTTTCTAGCTCGTTTAACGGTGCCACCGGAACACTAGAAGGCGCCAACGCCATTAGAGCTTCATCTCTATTCTTCTTCTTATTACTATCATCATTCCAATTATTTCCATTCTCATCTCTACCTCCGCCGTCGCCGTTGTTGCTGCCTCTGCCGATTCCTCAATTTTCTCCGCTGCTGGAGATGTCGGTGATAATGTCAGTGTTACTGACTGAGGAATTGGTGGAAAATGGTAAAAATAGGGCACGATGGTGTGTGGGGTTTATGGTTATTGAGAGTGAAAAGAGATGGGTTTTGGCAGTTGAGAAAGGATGAGGTATGAAGGCGGAGGAAGGGAGATGGTTGTGGAGTGAGAGAAAACCTTTCTGTGGCATACGGATATGGTGTCTCCGTACGCCATGGAAAACCTCTCCGTGGCGCACGGGGAGCACTGCATTTATATAGTTTATTAAAGGTACTGTGAGAACTGGTAAAATACCATCAGTTTGAGTCAAGAATTGCGACTAGTTGGGAGGTTATGAAGATCAAAATTCTCGCGGCGACTTGTGTGCAGCATAAAAGTTATCATTCCTCTTGTCTTACAGTTACTTTGTCACTAAATTTAAGTCAATAAATACGACTAGTGTTTTTTTTGTCCATATATGGAACAATGATATGTGAGGTAAAATCACAAATGAATAGTAATCCTCAAAGTCTCTCTTTTAAAAGAGAGTAGATACATCGTGGTTCATGGTTATCCTCCCTACGTCTTACTCTACACACCCCACATCATTGCAAATATCTTGGTTACAAATATCACTTTACAAAACTCCCTATCAACAAATACAAACAAAATGAATGTAGTCGTATTGAGCTAGCCATGTCAACGAGTAAAGTCGAGTCATGAGCCGAAACTCGAAGCTCGGGCTCGGCTCGACCTTTAGCAGGCCGAGCCGGCTCGATTTTTTTCTTCAAAGTGGCAACTAAAAATGCTAAAATAGCTGCCTGTATAGGCAGCTAAAAATGCTAAAATAGCTGCATGTACAAATAGCTGCTATGCGAATGCAGGCAGTTAATTTTAGTTGCCTGCCAATTAATCAACAGTAGATTAAATTAGTATTGTTTATTTCATTGTCAGTCCCCTCCATGTGATGTTGAGACTCCTTTCTTTTCCATCCATCAAAGAAAGGTAGCAAAAAGACACCCCCACCCCTTCATCCATTATATAAATAAAACTACTGCAGCTATACGACAAATTATTGAAATATACATGCACAATCATGTTCATCAATTAACACCCTAATCAAGACCATATTTTTATTTATTTATTTATACAAAAAGGCCTGTGGGGATGGGGTGGGATTTGCAAGCAACTACATCATTTTATTTATTTTTTTTTTCCTGTTTCGATTTTTTTTATTATTAACGAACTCGGCTCATACGGGCCTGGCCGGCTCGGACTTTTTCGGGGCCAAACCTGAACCACCCGAGCCGGCGAGTTTTTTTGTCATCCTTATATTGAGCTCTCTTATCGGGAGGAGCTCTACAGCTATTCTTGGAGCTGCCAATGAGATCACCCAGCTGCCACCTTCACCAAATTTGATGTCTTTGCTCATAAATACAAATAATTATCGACACATTTTTTTTTATCATTTAACTTGTTACTCTTTTTGGTGGTTTTTGATTTGTTTTTTCGAGGTGAAAGTGGTGGTGATGGTGGTTATTGATTTGACGTGAAGGTGGTGATGGGCTGTGAACTTCATGTGGTGACGACGATTTGAACGGTGTAGGCGGTGGTAGAGTGGTGGTGGAGTGGGGATGGGGTGAAGTGAGATGAAGAGTGATTGTGTATAGTTAATTTTGTAATTTGTGACCTAAAAAGGTGTAATTTGTGACTAAGTTTGTAATTACAACCTATAAATTGTGTCTTGTGACTATTTCCCTATGTGATTTGTGACTAGCATGTGATGATGATCATAAACTTAATTAAATTATAGGTCACAAATTTATAAGAGGTCACAAATGTGACCACCTAATTTTTGGAAAAAAAAAAAATCATGATTTTGGAACCTCAAAGAGAACCTAGAAGAGAGAAAAAGTGAGAGGTGAAAGAAACAATTATATTTAATAACTAAATGATATATATATTAGGAGTATGGAATTATTAATGTGGACTATGTATATCTATGGTGGATCAGTGCTACAATTTGGATACTGGGGAAAATGGGCCATGGATTCGAAGCTAGGCATATGCTTGAGGACTGACTGCAAGAAATGGCGGTGCTCATGACTGTAGTTGCCGGGCATAAGTACTACGAGTGCCATGTCCTCTATGGCCGCAACCGTTCAAGAAAGCCTATGGAAATCCCCACATCCACCAATACTCTTTATATGGTTTGATATTGTACCATTATTTTGTATTTTATGTTTATTTTTTTGTTAAATAGGCAATATGCAAATCAAGAAATTTTTTCAATTTATTGCAACGATGTGTTCTATATTTATTTTGTATAAATTAATGAAATTATATCAATTTCATGCAAGCCCAAAATAATTTTTGATTTTTGTGGTTGATTCGCGTAAATCGCTATACAAATAAAAAAATTAAAAATTAAAAAAAAATGTAAAATGACATGTGGCAACGGTTAAAAAATGTTGTAAAACGGTTGTTAGCAACATTCAAAAAATTGCAAAAATATTATTAGCAATATTCAAAAAACGTTGTAAAAAGTTTATTAACAACATTAAAAAAATACTGCAAAAACGTTATTAACTTTCAAAAAACGTTGCAAAAATATTATTAGCAGGGTTTGGTCGTATGGTTTTATTCAATGGCAACATCGAGGTTTGCAACATACATTTGAACGTTGCAAAAGATCTTCGACAATATTTTTTAAACGTTGTAAAATGTTGTTTTTATTGTAGTGTATCTTTATCCTCTATCGTACATCACATCAACTATTACAATGTGCCATCCGTTATAAATAATGTAATTATTAGTGAATGACAACTATACCCCTACAACCCTAGTTATTACAATTGTATCCCTAATTCTTCTTTATAAATATGAGGTTCTAGTTCTCGATAAAATACACACAAGTCTATTGATTCCGCAACCTCTCTCTCTCTCTCTCTCTCTCTCTCTCTCTCTCTCTCTCTCTCTCTCTCTCTCTCTCTCTCTCTCTCAACACATTATCAATATGATTATCTCAAAATCAAAGTGAATTAGTTAAAAAATAATATTTTTTATAAGTATAATCATTTGTCAAGCATATCAAAATCAATTTGGTGACATGTGAATCTTTTTATATATACATATGCATTATAGCCGAAATCAATTTGCATGTACACATTTGAGTTTGCATGTATCAATTACTGTCTTCTCTGCTTTTGTGTGTATCAATTTGTGAACTGTTCTGTCTACCGCAATCAATTCACACATAACTATGCATCAATTTTGTGTGTATATCAATTCTTGCTATGTATGTTATGTTTGTTGCAATCATTATTTGTTTCATTATTTAATTCCTACTATGTATGCTACGCCTGCCACAATCATGCTCGATTCTCAAATTAACCCATGAAGTTGATGTTGGGAATTTACTTAACATGCACAGCGGAAATTAAACAATTTTCAATTCCCAAACGAGGATCTGCAATGTGTTTAGATAGAAACTGTGATGAGAATGATACCTTTGATGAATTCCACAAATTCTTTTGCTTTTTCTTGAACTCCAATGATCACGATCTGCAATCCACGCTGTCCAATTGTCCAGCCTCCAATGGTGATCCACACAGAGAATAAGAATGACGGCTAGGGTTTTCTTTTCTTGTGCTAGCAAGAATAATGAAATTCTCTACAATTTACAAACCCTAGTAGTCTATTAATATAAGTCCAGATGGGCTCGGCCCATCTATTAAACTTAAACCCGGTCCAATATTTAATTAATCAAATTAATTAAATCTAGTCCATGAATTAATTAATCCAATTAATTAATTCGGGCCTATTAATAAACAACCCAATTAATTAATTATCCAACACTTGTCAATTAATTAATTGATAAATCTCATTCTTCTGATTCTCTTTTGTGTGTGACCCATTAGGTTCCCGATCACGATGCCGAACGACGTGAATTATTATTTTGATCTAATCAAAATCGATAAATTAAAACGCCCCTTTTAATTTATTACTAATTCATTTTCGTTGTCCCAGATTGACACCTAGCAATGTATTAGGGCAATGCATGTGACGGGAAATATCACGTAGCATGATAAAACCAAACTCGTTCGTTTACCGTGAAACTATAATCCTTTCGTCAATATGATCCGATCAATTATGAGATATGGATATGTGTCAATCTCAATTATCGATTATATCTTTTATCCCACTGTTAAGTCAATGTACGTCGAAAACTCTTTTCCGACTTATGAGTTCACCTTGGCCAAGGATTTCATTATCAACTTAACTGGATAAAATGTAGATCATAATCTCTTACTATCTAAGAGTGACGAATCCTCTATTGATCATTCACAACCTTCACATGATTCTTGACATACCCGAACGATGCTGTATTAGCGACCCTTGACAGAGCAACATCCAACATCACCAAAGTATGACTGCCCTCATATAAGGTACTATGATGACCTCAAGTCAAAGGACCAATTCCACTACCGAACGTTAGAGATTAACCACTAACACTTAGATAGTTATCCAAGTGGAATCTCTCAGCGGGTCTCCAATGTTTTGTTCTATAACAAAACATCCACGTGTTCATTCAAGTGTCACCACACTTTAGCTTGTGAGTTCAGCTACTTACTTCACAAGTAAGAATACCACACGCGATAGTCTATCCGTAATAACGATATCCGTATCTCGTTATTACCTCGACCACGGACGATTTAAGATTCACTCATATGTAATTTGTATCTCACAATCACAACTCCTTGTGATTAACAAATCACCAAGACTTGAATCTACGGATTCTATCATTTAATTTATTAGAATATTAATTCAATTAAATAATAGATATTGCCATATATATGCATTGATTATATATATTCAAAGTGTTTATGTCCAAAGTTGATTGGACCTAGGGCATAACACTTACAGTTGACAGATATGTATGGATATATTATATAATTATGTATGCCACGCTCAAATTGGCCCATGAAGTTGACAATTATGTATGCGGATATGTATTCTATAATCACTTTGCCGTACTTATAATTATGTATGCATATATTATAATTATATACTTTTGAAAGTGGTAATTATATGATTTATGCTTGTGTTCTTTGATTTATTTTTATGTTTGCAAAATATATAAATTTATGATGATTATTGAATATTCTCTATATCTTTAACTCGATTAAATATTTTTAGATATTCTATTATAAAGTTTAAATTGACTAGTTAACGTTAAACATGTGTTGCACGTTATTATGAAATGTTTTATAAGTGTTGTAAAAGTAATATTTGAATATGCGTGAATGTTAATTAATTTAGAATTAACATCATGAAATATATATGTGATAATGAATGTTAAATCATTTATTTAATTTTCAATAAAATAAAATTGGATGTTAAATAGCATACATGGATGTGAATAATAAAATGCATTCTTGAATATGAAATTTCAATTAACTTATAATTAAAATTAATAACACTAAAATGCATAAATGAATATGCATATCAATTAAATGAATAAGAATGTTAATTAATTGAGAATTAATAATAGAGAAGTCATACATTAATGAAATGTTAAATGAATCTGTCAACTGTACATATACATTGATAATAACTAAATGGTTAAATAAATTAAGTACATATTGAAAAACGAAAAGTAAGAGATTATTGAAATAATTGGATTATAGTAAAGATAAAATTGTCCAAAAAAGTATTCTCACTTGATGTGATATTTAATATATTATAGATAATATATATCACGTTGACACGTTGTTACTATTGAAGAAGTACAACTCTACAAATATTACATTCTACTAGAAAATATACTCATACAATGTTAATATTTTTAAATAATAGTTTGATGTTGCTCTTGAAATAGTATAACATCATAATTAATATTTTATAAAAATATTACTTGCTTCTGAAGAGTATAAATTATAATTTTTAATATTTCAGAAAAATATTGACATATTATTCTTGAATATGCAATAATAAAATACAACGTACTCTTAAAGTAGCACAAATTTCAAAGAATATATAATTTTGAATTAATGTTTATCCCAGAAAAATATATAACTCATGTCATATCGACATTGGTTACTTGATTAGTTATTATATGATTATACAATATTTTTATCATATTCTTCGAAATTAATAGTATTTTATTTTGTAGTTAAATTCCAAACATCACAAAATTTGATTTTATTGTACTCGACATATCTGACAAAAATTATCTATCATGGGTCGTGGGTCCTCGATACTGAGGTTCACCTTGTCTCAGTGGGTCTGGAAGAGACAATAAAAGAAGAAAATAAAGAACCCTTGTAAGACCGTGAAAATGCACTCATCTTCATTCGTCATCATCTTCATGATGGATTGAAAATCGTATATCACGGTGAAGAATCCACAGATTCTTTGAAAAAAAAATTGACTAAATGAATTGATCATAAGAAGACTAATCCTCTCCAAAGCCCTATATGAATGTATGCATCTTCTCTTGCGAGACTTCAAAATTGTTAATGAGTACAATCCCGAATAATTTAGAATACGTTCAAAATGACCTTACGTGGAGAAAAAATTACAGATGAAATATGAAGAAAGTTGCTTTAGGTGTGAAATGAAAGGGCATTGGGCACATAACTGTCGTACGACAAAACATCTTATGGATATCTACCAAAAATCAATCAAGGAAAAAGAAAGCTTGGAAATAAATTTTGCTGATTATGATGATCCAATTAATGTGATGAAATTGGACATCTCTTTTTTTTTTTTTTTTTTTTGCTGACCCAAATTTCAATATTGATCATTTGATCGAATGCGATATGCTCGAAATTAATTAGTTTATTTTTCAGTATTTTAGTAGTTATTTTTATTTAGAAGTTATGTCTTATTTTCCTTAAAGTTTGAAACATTATATTGTTAAACTATTTCTAGTTAATTAAAGTATTGCTTAACTCATTTGATTACAAATCTAGTTTTTCAAAATATTTATTTTTTCATAAATACATGATGAATTACTAAAATACATGTTTACTTGATAGTGCAACTACACATACTATTCTTTAAGATAAAAAAGTATTTTTTTGAACTTAACATTAACAGAAAATAATATTATTATGATATTATGAACATCGAATATCGTTGAAGACACTAGAAGAGTTTGTATTATTTTATCTAATAATACAAAATTACATATTGACAATACAAGTTATTCTAGCAAATTTAGAAGAAATTTGTTTAGTTTCATAGATATCCACTACATTGGATATCACATTGAGACGATACAAGAAAATAATATAGAACATCTTTGAATAACTTCTTTTTTATCTTCCAGAAGTAGATGGAAGAAAAACTCCAGGAATCAAACATTATCACAAATCTAGAGTTTGTTGACCCAAAATACTTTGGCATGACTAGTTAGACCATCATTGGATCAATAATGATACGAAACGAGGATTTGAATAAGTATTAACTTCCATCCAATAATTTTCAATTTGAAGCTTGTTCTCTTTATTGAGTTGATCACCAACCATCATTAGCTACAGTTTGGACTAAATTTCTATATTTTCGAAAATTAATTAGGGTGATAAAAGGGGTCCCGTCACCCTTCATGTTGACCATTTAGATATTATTTGTATATAATAGATTTGATATATCTACTAGATGATTGCATGGTGTTTGCAACGTAAAGTTTGCTTATTGCTCAAAAGTTAAATTATGAACATAATTTTCAGATTATATAATCAAGATGGTGTCTTGCTAACATTAGTGAGCCTAAATCTCAACATTTTAATAACTTTTAGTGGGGATGGCAATAAATGATTTAACACTATTATTTGTTAAGTGCCTCCAAATTAATTTATAAACCATTACTATTGAGAAAAAAGTGCTTCTCAATTTTGTTTAAGGAATGCTATTAGCATTATGCCAACATCAAATATTTCCCCACTATATTCGACTTATGGCTAGAGTCTAATTTTTCCATCTAAATACTTTGATAGTGCATATATGTACAATTGATCCACCACAATGCACTATGATATTAAATAAAGAATGTTGAGGATATATGTATAGTTTAAACACTTAATACAATATCTCAAGTCCTAAGTGGTGATATTTTATAATGGGATTTATTGACTTTTAATTTGATTGGACAATTCTCTCAACATTAGGGGAAGAATTAAGAAGTTGAAAATATTGTATTATCTAGATCCTCGTAAAAGAGAATTTGAACATGAAATTCAAAAAATAATTTATTTAGATGCATTTACTGACCAAAGAGACTAACAATATCCACACACCGCTTTAAATGCTCCAACTCTAATTGACTCCTAGAAGGACAATCCGTTAACATTGTATTTGATATATCAATAACAAGCCTGAAGCGTGATGACATTTGATTCCAAACTAAATTCTTTAAAAACAAAAATGGAGCAAATAAGGAAGATGGTCACATCTCGGAGGCACATATTATTGGAGAACACATGGACATAACTAATTATAAAACCCCAAAAGAGATTTAAATATTTGAAATATTGAAAGTAGAGATATCTCAATAAGTTATGTCATTATTAGAAAAGAAATGGAATCAAAGAAAAAAGTTATCAACAAGCTTTTACACGTGATGTATCGCTTCATATTATGAATAAAGGAATCAAAATAAATTCATTGAAATGAAGTAATGACTGGCCATTAAAAGGACACAATCCTAGTAAATTTGAATTTATTAGAGAAACTTGAAAGTTCTGGACCTACAGTTCGAATGGTTGATAAATCTTATATGAAGATGATAATGCTTGAGGGCTATGGCAAAATAATATGAAACATACTTCAACAAAAGATAGTACAATAATTTTATATAAAGACAATGTAACTTGCATTGCACAACTCAAAGGAGACTATATCAAATGGAACATGACAAAACATATTTCTCTAAAAAAAAATTTATTTATTCATAAAAGCAATGCTGATGGTGTGTGTTGTCGCAAGCACCCAAAAGTAATACCTTAAACTCTAAAAGTAATGTAGTAGTAGAAGTAAGGGTCGATCCCACGAAGATTGTGTAATTCAATATTTTATACTTCGTACAATGATTGGGGGGTTTTGTATGCAACCAATTGTAAATAACGTAATCAATAACAATGAAATTAAATTAACGAAAACAATCGAAAGACTAACTTTGGTCTAAGTCTACATCCAACATCAGAAATCAATGATTGATCATGGATGCAATAGTAATTCAATTCATATTTTGAATATTCATCGTTTGAATTGATTCCTATTTCTCCTTAATTTTAGTTAGTTAGAAACCAACGTTCTAATTAACCCTAATTATTAAATAACCCCAGATCAGCACTTAAGATTCAATTTAATAACAACTTTACACAATAGAGAAATCGATGAACTAGATAACACAAACACCAGCGGTTGTATTCAATCTATTTAAACATTCTTCTTAAGATTCAATAATCTCTATCACAAAAAAATCATCAAATCCTAGTGCTTCACAAGTTAAAGGGATCAAACAATTAATGATTCCATATTTAACTTAGCGGTAGATTGTAATGAATAACAAACTAGTAGGCTTCCTAGCAATTAAACATAACAATCATGAAAGTAAGTGTAAGAAAATATTCAATACGCAAAATAAAAATTAAACAATAAGAAAAACTATTTAGATCTCATAATAAGTGATTCCGAAGTTTCAATTTTCTTCGACCAAGTGTAAAAGTTTAGTTACAATTCATGAATCTAGGATAGAAATAAAGAATAATGGAGTTTGGAAGCGTTCTCTCTGTTCTAGGGTTTTAAAATATGTATTTATAATTGTTTCCATGGGGGGTTGACTTAAATTAGGAAATCAGAAATTTTTCCCCAATTTGGCCTGGGAGGCCACCCAGTAGAAAATGGGGCGACTGCCCAGGCATAAATATTGGCTTCTGTTAATGAATTTTAGAGTCGGGTGGCAACGTAACTGAGCGGTTTCAGTGTTTGGTCATATATTTCTCTCTTGATATTTGATTGAGTTGATTCCAGATGCATTGTAAAGCTAACTTAAAGGGATACAAGATATCATTTTCCAATTCAATCGTTTTCTATATCAAAAATTGATCTCAAACTGAGACTGAAAATCCGATGCATAACTTTTCGATTGGAAATTGATGTGTGATCCTAATTTGACGATATTTCACTCCTTTGACTTCTTTATTCATTCAATTGACTTCTAACACTTTCAAATCTTCATCATTTGTTTGACACAACTTTTGTGTATTTTCACGTTAGTCCTTGAACTTTCATTTCCTTTCACTTTGGTCAGTTTTCATCTATTTCTTCCAAATTATGTCATATTCATTGAATTGCCACCTAAATCAAAATATGTACGTAATGAGTATATTTTGGTATTAATTAATCATACGAACACATAAAATAAGGAGAAAAAATATGCATTTTGCATTCCTATCAAATTTTCCCACACTTGGCTTTTGCTCATTCTCGGGCAAAACTCAAATTTGATTCCCCAAAAATACTAGGTTGCAAT
The DNA here is from genome assembly GCA_035079005.1 of Fraxinus americana. Classification (NCBI taxonomy): domain Eukaryota; kingdom Viridiplantae; phylum Streptophyta; class Magnoliopsida; order Lamiales; family Oleaceae; genus Fraxinus; species Fraxinus americana. Next base: position 16,440,881 of record CM068716.1, read on the forward strand.
GCCATGAATATAGAATGATCAAACTCTTTAAGATACACAACAAATCATAAATAAACATTCTCACACAACGCATAATCACTTAGCAAGTATTTTCATATGAAGATGGAGTAAATTAAACATGTAGACCCTCATGGATATAAGCATGCAACTCTCATGTGTTTAAAATGTAAGTGTTTCACTCAAATTTATTCCAGTGGATATGCTCTACCATATGCTTGCATATGTTCTCATTCGTCACCACTTATGTTGCATGCTTTGCAAGAATTATAAGGACTTTTCAAGGGTTGTAACGTGGCTTAGGGTCAATGTGGGAAATATTTGGGTATGTGACTCAAGAACCATCGAAACTAGTGGAGCAAAGATGAATGGACTTAATTCAAATATATACATGAGACATGTAAAACCAACCACTCCACATGATAGTTTCTTCACTTCGTATCTATTCCACACAAGCCGAACTCTTTCTTGAGATGTAGGAAGAGTTATGAATATAGATATTTTGTAACATTAAAAATCACTCCTTCATCACTTAGTTTCTTTTCTTTTTTTATTTTTTTTCTTCTATATAAACTCCAAATGTGACACCAACAATAGAACTCCATAAATTGACATAGAAAATGTGTTCCAATTCACCAAAAATAGTACTACCATAAATCTTGATACCCCCACACTTATTTTCTTGCACATCTACACATATCAGGATATTAAACAATACTCCACTAGCTCTAAAGTTTGGGTAAAGACATTGTTTTTCCAATTTAAAGCTTGTAATGTGAATTAATACAAAGAAAAAAAAAGTAAGGCTCAAAGGGGCTCAACAGTGGAAAATTCAATTATAGGGTCAGCTATTTGGCTAATGAATCTCATTTATGTGACAAAGACGGCTTTAATCATGTTCATGCATGCATGTGTCAATGTGATCTTGAAGAGAATTAAGGCAAGTTCTAGATAAATAAAACCATGGAAGAATATCACATATGAAAAAAATAATGAAATTGTTATGGATGTGTCAGTCTAAAGGTTCAAAATCTTAAAATTTAAATGCAATAAATCAAAATATCTAAATAGACTGCTCAGGCATAAATATTGACTTCTGTTAATGAAGTTTAGGGTCAGGCGGCAACGTAACCGAGCGGTTTTCAATATTTTGGTCATATATTTCTCTCTTGATATCTGATTGAGTTGATTTAAGATGCATTGGAAAGCTAACTCAAAGGGATACAACTTTGTTTCAAATATCATCTTCCAATTCGATCATTTGCCATATCAAAAATGGGTCTCAAACTGAGACTGAAAATCCAATGCATAACTTTTCGATTGGAAATTGATGTGTGATCCTACTTTGACGATATTTCACCCCCTTTGACTTCTTTAATCATTCAATTAACTTCTAACACTTTCAAATCTTGATCATTTGGTTCGACACAACTTTTGTGTATTTTCACGTTAGTCCTTGAGCTTTCATTTCCTTTCACTTTGGTCATTTTTCATCTACATTCAAGAAACTGGTTCGCGAGATTAGAAAGTGTCGACTTAAAGATTTTTAGTGATCAACGTCAGGGAGAGTATTTATACTCTTTTTCTTTGTTTAGGTTTTATCCCACTGGATTTGTTGGTAAGATTTTAATGAGACATCATTTATTTTTAATACTCTAAAGTAATTGTATTATTTTTCCTTCGTTTGATATATTTATTTAATTGAGTTTCTATCAAACAAGGTTTTAACGAGGTAAATATTTTGTAATGTGTCACTTAGAGGGAGTGTTGTAAGTAATATGATTCTTAGTGAATGACAATTATACCTCTAGTTATTGTTATTTTTGTTTCCATAATTCTTTCCTATAAAAATGAGGCTCTTATTCTCAATAAAATACACACAAGTCTATTGACTTCACTACTTTCGTCTCTTTTTCTCTCTATTTTATAGCATTGTCTTCCTTATTATTTCTATCCAATATAACAAAATCACACATTAATCCAATTAGTGATTAGGTACTTGAAAAGTATAAAACTCTATAATAATCATTCAAGATAAATAAATATTGAACGTCAAAGAATTGAAATTAATAATAAAAAGCCATAACAAAAGGTTCATCTATGTCTTAGAGACTGAGATTTTAGCATGACCATACAAAGTTTCAAGAAATCATCATTGGATAATAAGAATTGGTGTATTATATGATATGCAATGTGTCCTCCAATCTTGGTTTAAGTTTTGTATTTATAAAAGCGAGAAGTGGGTCGAAATCTGCATCCAAAGTAGTTTCCATGTAGTTGAATCAAGTAAGGAAACTGCCCCGTCTATCAATTTTTAGATCATGCGATCAGCCCCTATATTAGGTTGCTACCATATCAAAACACAATTCAGTATTCTATAGAATTTTTTTAAGGAGTTGTGGTCGCATTCCTATAAGGTATGCAATCGCACCTTCACATGTTTATGGACTATCCATTTTGGTGTAGGATAAAATAATTGGAGAATCAAAGTAATCAATCAAATCGAAGGCCCGAGTTTACAAGGTTTCCTTAAATCGAATTCGCCGCCTCACCGGGGTGCACGAGGTTTTGATCGATGTTCGATTCCCAAAATACAATAGGTCATCGGTTCCCGCTGTACTACGTTAACCGCCTACGAACTAGCTGCGTCTATCTCTCGAAGAAATAAGCAAAGGAAGATAAAACCAGGCTGCCGGTAAATGAAAAGGAGGAAACTGTTGTTTAGTTTTATTTTTCCTATGGTTGTGTTTGTTGTTTGAATCACTTGTACTTCTTCCACCAAGAAGTCTTCTATTTATACCCATAGATGAGGGGGTGGCCATAAATGCAATTGACATTGAAGATGAAGAGGAACGGCTGAAACAGCAGACACTGAAATGCAGGAAGTGATTGCTAAACTGCTGATTTAAATGCTGGAAAAAGAATTGCTAAACTGATGAAATGAATTGCTAAACTGTTGATTTTCATTCAAACGAAACTGATTTCATTCAATATGAAATTATTTTCCAACAATCCCCCACATGAATGAAAATTTTGAAAACCAGAGAAAGATAGAGTATAGCGAATCAATCTTGCATAGGATATGTAGCATTTAGTTTTGAACCTTCCCTTGTGAAAATCTATCTAGTATTACTAGCAAACCAGTGGATCTGATGCCTTGAACTGTTTCACCATTTGTGTAAATCAAGACAACAGACCTGACACAGGACCATTCTAGACACAGCGTAGTTCTCAATGTTGTGTTCGTTTTGGCCATGAACACGTCGCCCGGTTCTGCAAGTGTGTGTTCAAGGATGTAGCCTTCCGAATCCTTATAAAAGCGGCCCCACTTCACACTCACATAGGTGACTTCTTAACTTAGCGTTTCCCAACAACGCTTAAGGGTCATTAAAAGTGTAGCTTAACCTGCATCTTCCAATCACTGTGAGCACCATAGGAATGAGTAGAAGGAGAACATTCTCAGTGGTTTACACAGATATACATGGTTTAGTTGTCCCTTGAACCTAGATCATGGAATCTCCATTCAACTAGGTTGGGTTTCCACCATGATACCTTTCAACATCATAGGCTACAAGCCCATTCCCTTCGATGCTTTTTCAACTAGCTCTCGAGTTAACCTTTTTGTTAACGGATCTGCGATATTATCCTTTGACTTATCCTATGACTTCACGTAGTCCAGAGTGATAATACCTTGTGAGAGTAGTTGTCGAATGGTATTATGTCGTCTTCGAATATGTCGAGACTTACCATTATACATATTACTCTGTGCCCTGCCAATTGTTGATTGATTATCGCAATAAACACAAATTGCAGGCACAGGCTTTGACCATCTTGGAATATCCTCAACAAACTAGTGAAGCCACTCTGCTTCTTCAGTTGCTTTATCCAAAGCGATGAACTCTGATTCCATTGTAGATCTTGCGATGCAAGTTTGTTTGGACGATTTCCAAGAGACAGATGCACCACCAAGAGTGAAGACATATCCACTAGTAGATTTTGAATCTAACAAATCTGATATCCAATTTGCATCAGCATACCCTTTGATTACTGCAAGGTATATAAAATAATGTAGTCCAAAATCACGAGTGTACCTCAAATAATGTAACACCCTGAAAATGGCTCTCCAATGGATAGTACCTGGGTTACTCGTGTAGCGACTCAATCTACTAACTGAGTATGCTATATCCGGTCTTGTACAAGTCATTAAATACTTTAAACTCCCAATTATCCGAGAATACTCCAACTGTGACACACCATCACCAATATTCTTGGATAAGTGGAGACTCAAATCCACTGGAGTCCTGGCCACAGTGGTATCCGACTTGTTAAACTTGTCTAGTATCTTATCAATGTAATGAGATTGAGATAACGCAAGTCCATTTGGTGTTCGAGTGATCTTTACTCCCAAAATGACATCCGCGAGACCCTTATCTTTCATGTCAAATTTTGAGTTTAACATATTCTTAGTGGCTTTGATAATCTTATCAGAGCTGCCGACAATGAGCATGTCATCGACGTACAGACACAATATGACATATCCATCATTAGTGTCCTTGACATATATACATGTGTCGCACTCGTTGATTCTAAAACCACTAGAAATCATAGCATTATCAAATTTCTCATACCATTGCTTCGGTGCTTGCTTTAAACCATAAAGCGATTTAGTTAGTATACATACTTTCCTTTCTTGACCTAGAGCCGAAAATCCCTCCGGTTGCACCATGTAGATTTCTTCATTCAAATCTCCATTTAGGAAAGCTGTTTTGACGTCCATCTGATGTATTTCCAGATTTTGCAAGGCTGCAATGGCAATTATCATCCGGATAGAAGTTATTCTCGACATAGGAGAATAAGTATCAAAGTAATCTAAGCCTTCTTTTTGCTTATAACCTTTAATTACTAGCCGAGTTTTATATTTATCAATGGAGCCATCCGCTTTCATCTTCTTCTTGAAGATCCACTTGTACCCAAAGGCTTACAACCCGGTGGAAGATCTACTAATTCCCAGGTATGATTCTGTAAGATAGAATCGATTTCACTCTTGATGGCTTCTTTCCACAGATGACCATCTGGAGAAGATATAGCTTCTTTATAGCTTTGAGGATCATTCTCCATCAAATATGTGAGGAAATCAGGGCCAAATGTCTTAGTAGTTTTGGTTCTTTTGCTCTGTCTAGGCTCATTCACACCTCTTTCAACTGGATCTTTACTGCTGCCAGACGCAGAAGATTCTATAGTCCGTTTAATAGGAGTTAACTGTTTATGAGATTTACAAGGGAATATATTCTCAAAGAATTATGCATTCCTAGACTCCATAATCGTGTTTGGATGAATATCAGGTACATTCGAATGATGTACTAGGAACCTATATGTACTACTATTTTGTGCATAACGAATGAACACACAGTCAACTTTTTTAGGTCCAATCTTGACCTTCTTAGGAGGAGGCACCGCGACCTTCGCAAGACACCCCCACATTCGTAAGTATTTATACGAAGGTGTACAACCTGTCCAAAGTTCATACGAAGTCTTATCCATATTCTTTCTTAACACTTTATTCAAAATGTAATTCGCAGAAAGAATAACTTCTCCCCACATGTTCTGTAGTAATCCAGAACTAATCAACATAGCATTCATCATTTCTTTTAACGTTCGATTCTTACGCTCAGCAATTTCGTTCTACTGAGGTGAATAAGGTGCAGTAGTTAGGTGAATTTTTCCATATTTAGCACAAATTTCACCAAAAGGTGATTCATATTCACCACCACGATTAGTTCGTAAACCTTTATTTTCTTGCTAAGTTAATTTTCAACTTCATTCTTATAAAGAATGAATTTATCGATAGTTTCGTCTTTGCTTTTAAGCAAGTACACATAACAATATCTCGTGCTATCGTCGACAAAAGTAATAAAATACTTATTTCCGCCTCATGTTTGGATAAATTTCAAGTCACACACATCACTATGGACTAGTCCCAATAACTCGGTACTTCTTTCAATACTATGAAACGAAGACCTAGTAAGCTTAGCTTCAAAGCAGGTTTCACATTTATGTTTTGAATCAATTTGAAACATAGGCAAGTAATTTAGTTTACTTAGTCTACGTAATGCATTGTAATTTACGTGACCTAATCTACCATGCCACGGATTAGGCGACTCAAGCAAATAAACAGAATTAGTTTTCTCATTATTCATAATAGTTGGGGTTACAACAATTACATTCAACTTAAACAGGCCATCAGTCATATAGCATTTCCCAACATAAACTCCTATTTTGTTAATCACTAGCTTATCCGCCTCAAAGACCATGCAGAAACCATTCTTGCTCAGAGGAGACCCAGAGACCAAATTCTTGCGAATTTCTAGCACGTACAGCACATTAGTCAGAGTAAGCTCTCTACCAGAGGTCATCTTCAGGATCACCTTGCCTTTACCAAGCACTTCAGAAGTTGCAGAGTTTCCCATAAACAACTTTTCACCATTTGTAACTGGTGTAAAAGTAGTGAACATGCTCCTGTTGGAACAGACATGACAAGTGGCTCCAGTGTCTAACTACCACTCCTTAGGGTTAGACCCCACCAGGTTAACCTCACTAACCACCGCCGTAAGGTTTAGGTCAGACATGTCATCTGAGAGATGATCTCTCTCATTTCCAAGCATATTAGCCTGAGGGAGCTGCTTGTTATCCCTTCGTGGTTGATGGCAGTCTGTTGATCGATGCCCAACTTTATCACAATTAAAGCACTTTCCATTGAACTGGAACTTCGGCTTCTTTCCTACCCCATCGGTAGACTTCAATTGAGACCCTTTCGTGGTCTGCTTTTTGTCTTTCCAATTTCCGTTACCCTGCTTGGCTTTAAAGGAATTACCTTTCTTGGTACCAGAACTCCGGTTGTGCACCAATACATTAGCCTTCTCAGAGTAAGAATTCCCTGACTTATGTTCAGCTTTTTTATTATCCTCCTCAATTCGCAGCTTGATAATTAAATCCTCGAAAGACATTTCTTTCCTCTTATGCTGCAAATAGCTTTTGAAAGCCTTCCACTGAGGAGGTAGCTTATGAATATCAATAGTCACCTGTAGAGATTCTGACATAATCAGAACCTCAGCATTCATTTTTTGCAAGAGAACTTGATACTCCTTTACTTGGCTCACCACTGAACGTGAATTAACCATTTCGAAGTCCATGCATTGACTGGCCAAGAATTTCTTAGACCCAGCATCTTCGAACTTATACTTCTTTTTTAAGGACTCCCAAAGCTCCTTAGCAGACTTCTTTACCACATACACGTGATACAGAGAATTCTGTAGGCCATCCAAGATATTGTTGCGACACAAAAAATCAGCATTTTTCCATGCATCCCAAGCCGCACGCCTATGCATATCAGTGTCGTTTTCAGCCACAACAGGGGCATCCTCAGTAAGGAAACGTGCAAGGCCCAAAGTAGTAAGATAAAAAATCATCTTATTCTGCCAGGTCTTAAAATCAGTGTCAGGAAATTTATCCGATCGAATTGTATGATTCACCGAAAATTGAGCCGAAAACGGTGGCAAAGGTATCGAGGCCGCAGCCCTAGGTACTGGCAAAGGTATTGTGCCAAATTGAATTGCCGAAGCCGCAGTCGTTGGCAAAGTGGGGTTCACTCCAACATGAGTAATCCCACCACCAATAGTCCCATCAACAGGAGGAATGCCAGTCAAGGTCCCCACTGGGTTGACAACTGTTATTGCGGGAATTGGTACACCTGTACCAACAGTGTTGTTGTTCACATTGTCATTTCTATGTGACGCCATTAAACCTTAAAGAACAACAACAAAAAGTTTAGAACAATAGTTAGTCAAATTCTTAACAACTTAACAATTATTTAAAAAGAATTAGGAATCATTAACTAATGATTAAAATTAATTATCAAAAGAAAAGTAACCAATCATATTCTAATGATGAGGTAATAATAAGCAATCAAATAATAGGCAATCATAAGCAATCATATCTTTACTAATAATTGTAAAATGACTACCCAATCATTACCAATTATTGACAATCATGCAAAAACCACTTGAATTCCTGCAAAACTACTTCTAGTTGAAGAAAAACATGCAAAATCACTTAAAAAAAATATACAGAGACCGAAAGTATGCAAAAAATTTTTTCTTTTTTTTTTTCCTTTTTTTTTTCTCTCGAGATCTACCTTAATGCAATATATATAAAAGGTGGACAGTACTGAGGGAGAAAAATGCGATTGATGGAAAAAGAAAATACATGAACCGTAAGTTTTTTTTTTTTTTTTTCAGAAACCCGTGAGCACTGAACCATATAACCAAAGAAGAAAAGGAATTGGATTCACCAAGCCGAATTCGATTTAAGCTTGTAGGATAAAATAATTGGAGAATCAAAGTAATCAATCAAACCGAAGGCCCGTGTTTACACGGTTTCCTTAAATCGAATTCGCCGCCTCACCGGGGTGCACGAGGTTTTGATCTGTGTTCGATTCCCAAAATACAATCGGTCATCGGTTCCCGCTGCACTACGTTAATCGCCTACGAACTAGCTGCGTCTATCTCTCGAAGGAATAAGCAAAGGAAAATAAAACCAGGCTGCCGGTAAATGAAAAGGAGGAAACTGTTGTTTAGTTTTATTTTTCCTTTGGTTGTGTTTGTTGTTTGAATCACTTGTACTTCTTCCACCAAGAAGTCTTCTATTTATACCCATAGATGAGGGGGTGGCCATAAATGCAATTGACATTGAAGATGAAGAGGAATGGTTGAAACAGCTGAAATTGAAATGCAGGAAATGAATTGCTAAACTGCTGATTTAAATGCTGGAAAATGAATTGCTAAACTGATAAAATGAATTGCTAAACTGTTGATTTTTATTCAAACGAAACTGGTTTCATTCAATATGAAATTATTTTCCAACATTTGGTCCCTAGTTTAAATCTTTACCTCAGCTTGAGTCCTATTGTTCAAGTTCAACCCTTCACGTTCTTGTTTCATCAAATTTGATCCATTTAATCTTTAATCTTCATTCCTTGGTCCAAATAAACTTTTGAAACATTTGTGATATAGTTCCCAAACTTTGAAATTTTTCATTTTTTTTTTTTTTTTTTTTTTTTTTGCCTTTTTTGGCTGATTAAAACTTCTTTTAATTGAAAGCCTTCTGAACCCTAATGTATTCACAACAATTGATATTTAACCAAATTAAGTAGTAATCTCATCAATTTGACTTTCAAATATTCACTTTTAATGGCCTGGATAGGTGTTGAAATTACACGAATCGATAGCCCAAACTTGAACATTTAAACAAAATTAGCTATTGACACACAAACAAATAACAAATCACGGCCACTATTTGAGCCTCATTCATTTTTCCTTATTTTCAACAATACATTCTTTTTACACATAAATCCAAAAATTTTCTTTACTTTTCAATCATACGTTCTCCAAAAAAATCACTTTTATAAAATTTATTATCCCCAAAAAATGAAGCCCCAACGAGGGCATAGTAAGATAGCATGTCATGTTGCCTCATGTTTTGAAATCACTTGAATAATTCATAAATCACTTCTAGAGTATGTTACCAAGAAATTCATCCATATATTCAATGACAGATCAATGTTTGTATAGTCCATTCAATCACAATAAACCTTAAAATTGGCTATTTTTCGACTCTTGATGGTCAAATATTTTCTTTCTTCTCTAATAAGATGCATACCCCCAAAATTTGTTCTTTATTTTCAGTCCTTGGGTATTAACTCTAAAGGTTGAATTATCTCCAGTCATTCCTTTCCCGCTCAAGTTCATTTGGGTTTAACCAATAATAGTCTCTATCTCGATTTGTGATGATTCTCCTTAAATTTGAGTGTCTCGAGTTCAAAGCTTCATCTAGAATAATTACCCTCACTAGAAGTCTAAATGTAAAAGTAAGTATCCAAGACTTAGTCGGGCAAACACAGTGCTTATAATTGTTTTACCATTACTTTAACATGCTTATGTATTTTCATTTTCATCGTGTCCCTTCTGTTTTGGGGACCTTTTCATTAGTTTTTGATGTTAGTTTCACTCTACATTGCTTACAATCTTTTTCCTAGTAAATCATCTTCTAATTATTGGTGACGAGTAGGGTTGGATTACTCAATACTAACTTCACACAATAATGTAGGAAACTTTTTCCCACATATCACAGCTAGTGCAATGCGTTTTAGTTTTTGGAATAAATAATCAGGATCAAAACTCCTAGTGTGTGGGCTTTACCTAGGTTCTTCATGTTAGCCAAAAATACTCCATGCAATATTTTCATGTATGGAATCCACATAAATCTAACTGGCTTCTAACATTAGTTAGCCACCTCCAAACTATTCTTTCAAATGGTTTTGGAATTGTGTAGTATGGTTTAGGTTCCAAACAACCAATATTCAAGATTTTTCAACCTATTCTACTCAAGTAACCACTTCAAAGATATAAGGTAATATAACATGACTATTGTGTTCAAAAGATATCAAATCCAACAAGATTAAGCTTCAAAATAATCATAGTAGCAATTCATCAATCACAAGTAATTTCAATAATTTCATCATTAGTTGGCAATACTATCCAACTCACTCAGGAACACCATTAAGCAGTAAAACATTTTTGAAATATATTTCTTTTTTTCATTTTTTTTTTGTAGTTTTCATCTTTATTTAAAGCGTAACATGCAAACATGCAAAATAAACATGCAATATCAATCATCATAGATATCTTTAATAAGTACCACCCCATGCTTAAACTATACACTGCTCTCAATATATACAATTATAAAAAACAAGTCAAAAATAACAAAAGAGAGATTTAGAGACACGCCGAGCAGTTGGTTGGATGGTGGAGGCAAGATTTTGAATCAATTTAACAAGCTGTTTGAATTATTCCATTTTCCATTGCTTCAATCTAGGATGATCATCATAAATATTAGAAGTAAATAGAAGATATAAATCTAATGAGAAGCATCAACACACACCAAATAGACCATGACTTGCATGAATGGAGAGAGCCAAATGAATGAATTTCACTTTTTTTCTTGGCCTAAGCTAAAGATAATGACCTTTTTATGCTATACTTTAAACAAAATGTTACTAGTATCTAAATGCAAACCTCTCAAAACTATATAGAATGAAAATCTTTAAAACATAATAAATAAAAGGGTAAGAACTTAGATTGTCTCTCAATAATCGTTTAATTTAAAATGTTTAATTAGCTAGACATTGTGGAGAAATTCATCGTGGTGGTTCAAAATGGACTTCATCGGCATTGCATTGAACACAATGTTCAACATTGTCAACCCCCTTCTCGATACTCTAAACTTGTAAACCACTTTTTAATTCCTTGTGGTTTCCAAAAATTCCACATATTCCCTTCTTGTGTGGGAACTTTTCATGGTCCTTAAAGCCTACTTCTTTAACTTTTAGGCTTTACTCATCATATGATGGTTTCTTGACAATGGCATATATACGAAATTTCTGTTGCTAATCATTCACCCTTAAGATCAACTTGCATGCCTTAAAGTCCATAACCCAGCTTGTTGGTAAGAATGATCACCCTAAGATTTGTGATACATCCCAATATTCTTCTATGTTTAAGATAACAAAGTATGCTAAAAATATGAACTTGTCCACTTTAATAGGTATATTCTCAACCACTTCTCAAGGGTATTTTATTGGCCAGTTCACCAATCGAAGAGAGATTTTAGTGTCTTTTAGCTCTTTCAAACCTAATTTTCTATACACAAAAAAAATGCATCAAATTTATAGTTGCTCCAAAATCACATAAAACAGGAAAAATATTATTTTCCTATAACGTAAGGTAATTTGACACCCCATGGATCCTTTTGCTCATAGTTTATTTAGCAAGATAGCATTACAATCCTCATTCAACGCAATGGTCTCAAATTCATTTAGCTTTCTTCTATTTGACAAAGTCTCCTTTAAGAACTTTGTATAGCTTGGTATTTGAGATATCCTCAAGTAGCGAGATGTTGACATGAAACCTTTTTATTATGTCCAAGAATTTAGCTAACTGCTCTTCGAGAATCTCTTTTGCAACCTTTTAGGAAAGTGATCAGGAAGGACATATGCTTCGATAAGAATTGTTGCCTTAACTTGTGAGTAATCTAACTTCTGATAGAAAATTATTTTTACTACCTGATCAGAATGATCCATGTGCTCCGCATGGTAGGTTCATTTTCATTCAATATCACATGTCTCTTTACTGTTATTTTTGGAAGCTAAACACCACTCTATATAGTAATTGCTTGAATCGGTTTCCCTTTCAACCTTTTTCGAAGCCTTTGAGGATATAGAATAGGAAATACGTATATGATAGAACCTGCTCCAACAACCTATGATATTAGCCCTAATTTAATAACGAGAAGTAGAAGATTCGTATAGTTTGAAAGGAAGAGTGGAAATGTATTTCATCAACGAGCAATTACAAGAACGAATGACGGTAAATGCAAAATGGAAATGAAAATGGCAGGTTTAGAGAGCTGCCCCTCTCCCAAGAGATTCACAGTTTCTCTCTCCCGTGAATCCAATTATTTACTGTTTCCCCCCTTTTATTCTAACCCCCCACGTGACAGCTGCCAACTAACTCTTTTCCCCCAAACAACCCTTTAACAACAAATCCTAGTCAGCCCTCTTCTTGTTACGCCTCTCATACGTAAAACGTATGGGTGGCCTATCAATACCCCCCGCCAATGCGAGCACCTTGTCCTCAAGGTGGAAATCCGGAAACTGCGTGTTGATCAATTCGAAAGGCTCCCAAGTAGCCTCGAAGGAGGGAAGATTCTGCCACTGAATAAGTACATCCATTCCTTCAGCACTAGGATCATTACTTGGCCTGGTGCCCAAAACATAAGCCGGTTGCACAGTCCACTCCAACTCAGAACTGAGAAGAGGTGGGAGAGGTTGAATGTGAGTCGCCTGACCAACTGCCTTACGGAGCTGAGAAACATGAAACACCGGATGGATGGTGGCTGTGTCTGGCAGCTGAAGCTTGTAAGCTACCACTCCAATCTTCTGGAGAATTGGATAAGGCCCAAAGAATCTAGGGGACAACTTCTCATTCACACGCTTGGCCAAGGACTTCTGTCGATAAGGCTGGAGTTTTAGATAAACCAAGTCTCCTACTTCAAACTGTACAGCCCTTCTTTTACCATCCGCCACTTTCTTCATCCTGGATTGAGCCCGGGCTAATTGCAATTTCAACTCATCCAACATGTCATTGCGAAGCTGCAGCTGCTGATCAAGCTCCGCCACCGGCGTCTGTTGGTTTCCATAACGTACAACCGGAGGAGGGTCCCGCCCATATACCACCTTAAAAGGAGTAGTCTTGGTAGACGTATGGAATGAGGTGTTATACCAAAATTCTGCCCAAGGTATCCATTCAGACCAAGTGCGAGGGTGACTGTTAGTGAAGCATCGCAAATAAGTCTCTAAACAGCGATTCACGACTTCAGACTGCCCATCAGTTTGTGGGTGGTAAGCTGTACTGCGTCGGAGTTGCGTAGCTTGCAGCCGAAACAGCTCGGCCCAAAACAAGCTGAGGAAAACTTTGTCCCTATCCGAAACCAAGGACCTAGGAAATCCATGAAGTCGTACCACTCCTTGTACAAATGACTCCGCCACTGTCTTAGCCGAAAACGGATGCTTTAAGGTCAAAAAATGAGCATACTTGCTTAGGCGATCCACCACGACTAAGATCGTATCCCAACCACGAGACTTTGGCAATCCTTCAACAAAATCCAACGTTAAATCCTCCCATATTGCCTCTGGAATCGGTAGGGGCTGGAGCAAGCCAGCTGGAGAAAGGGCTAAGTATTTGTTCTGTTGGCAAACAGAACAGGCCTCCACAAAAGACTGGATATCTTTTTTCATTCCCACCCAAAACAATTCCCTGGTAATTCTTTTGTAAGTCTTTAAGGTCCCGGAATGGCCTCCGACCGCACTGCCATGAAACTCCTGAAGTAAACTGGGGATCAAAGTCGACCCCTTTGGGAGCACTAGTCGCTGTTTATATAGAAGACACCCATCCGTCACGGACCAGTTATCAATGGACTGGGGTTCCTTGATCAAAGCCTCCCTGATGCTGGCTAACCTCTCATCGGCACCTATTTGTGCCTGCAATATACTCAGATCGAGTACTTTGGATACAGAAATAACAGTTAACTCGGCTGCCACAGGAAGACGGGACAAAGCATCAGCTGCTTTGTTCTCAAGGCCTGGTCTGTACTGTATCTCGAAATCATAGCCTAGTAACTTGGTGACCCACCTCTGATGTTCAACACACACCAACCGTTGTTCCAGCAAGAACTTTAAACTCTTTTGATCAGTCCGAACGATGAAGTGCCTCCCCAGGAGGTAATGTCTCCATTTCTGAATAGATAAAACTATGGCCATAAGTTCCCTTTCATAAATCGACTTGAGTCTAGCTCTGGGAGATAGGGCTTGGCTGAAGTACGATATAGGTCTTTGTTGCTAAGAAAGAACAGCGCCTAATCCCACCCCTGAAGCATCAGTTTCCACCACGAAAGGCAGAGTGAAGTCTGGTAATGCTAACACTGGAACTTTGGTCATAGCCTCTCGCAACGTATAAAATGCCAGTTCAGCCTCACGATCCCAGTTGAAGCTGTCTTTCTTCAATTGTCTAGTTAAAGGCTCAGCTATTTTGCCATAGCCCTCCACAAACCTTCGGTAATACCCAGTTAACCCCAAGAAGCCTCGTAACGCCTTGATATTTCGAGGAATCGGCCATGATTGCATCACACATATTTTCTTAGGATCAGCCGCCACCCCATTAGCGCTAATTACATGCCCTAAATATTCCAGAGTCACACATCCAAATTCACACTTCTTCCGGTTTGCAAAAAGTTGGTGTTCCTGTAAAAGTGCTAACACCGCACTCAAATGCTTACAATGCTCCTCCAACGAACGACTGTATACCAAAATGTCGTCGAAGAAAACCAGCACGCACCGTCGCAACAATTTTTTGAAAACCCAATTCATCAATGACTGAAATGTGGCTGGGGCATTAGTAAGCCCAAAAGGCATTACTAAAAACTCATAATGCCCTTCATGTGTTCTGAAAGCAGTTTTGTGTTCATCCCCATTCCTCAGACGGATCTGATGATACCCGGATTTCAGGTCCAGCTTAGAGAAGGTGGTGGCACCCTGCAATTCATCCAGTAGCTCATCAATGGCTGGTATAGGAAATCGATCAAGTACTGTGGCGCTGTTCAAGGCTCTGTAATCTACACAAAATCTCCAACCTCCATCTTTCTTCTTCACTAATAGCACGGGGCTCGAAAATGGGCTGATGCTAGGTTGGATTATCCCTGCCTCTAACATATCAGCCACCAACTGCTCAATCTCTGTCTTCTGGGCATGAGGATAGCGGTAGGGCCTCACACTAACGGGTTCAGTCCCTGGCTTCAACGTGATGGCATGTTCATGACCCCGTGGAGGAGGCAAACCCCCTGGCATCTCAAAAACAGTGCTATAAGCTGCTAAAATATTCTGAATGGGTTCTGGGAAATTAGATTCCTGTTTAAGTTCCTCCGCCTGCACTGAACAGAGCTCCACCAATAAACCCTCACCCTCCATCTGTATAGTTTTTAACATCGACTTCAAGGAAACCAAGGACTTACTTAACCCTTCCTCCCCTTTTAAAGACACTGTTTTATCCCCCATGGGTATTTTCATTACCAGTAACTTCCAATTCACTTGAACGGTACCTAACGTACTCAGCCATTGCATTCCCAGAATTATGTCAGAACTACTCAGGTCTAGTGGCAAATACTCATCAATGACTACCACAGTTTGCATGTAAAGCACCACCCCTTTACAAATTCCTCTTCCTTTAATTGGATTCACGGGAGAGAGAAACTGTGAATCTCTTGGGAGAGGGGCAGCTCTCTAAACCTGCCATTTTCATTTCCATTTTGCATTTACCGTCATTCGTTCTTGTAATTGCTCGTTGATGAAATACATTTCCACTCTTCCTTTCAAACTATACGAATCTTCTACTTCTCGTTATTAAATTAGGGCTAATATCATAGGTTGTTGGAGCAGCTCCCAGTCCATTGATAAAAACCCCTTCCAAGGTCTCCTCATTCACATTTTGAAGCGGTGATGCCATAATCTCAAATTTCTCCCTGAATTCTGCTACAGTCCCTGTTTGTCTGATTGCCAAAAATCGCTGGTGTAAAGTGCCATACTGGGTGTCTCTGAACCTTCCCAACAGACGATGTTTTAAGTCCCTCCAGCTTCGCATAGGCTGTCTCCCATCCTCCCACTGGAACCATGAAAGAGCACTGCCCTCCATACATACCCCAGCTGCCCAGGCCCGTTCGGCATCATTCAGCTTATTCATGCAAAAATACCTTTCGGCTCTGAAAATCCACGAATCTGGATCAGTCCCATTGAACAGGGGCAGCTCAAGCTTGCGATAGTGTCCCTCCCCAATGTCTAATTTCTGCTTCTCCTTGCTCATCTTTTCAGATTCAATTTGCTCATCCACAGGAATCGAAGATCGGATTCCACTCCCTTCGCCGACCATGGGCTGCGGGTCTATTGACTGACTTTTCATCATCTTCGCTATTGTCTGTAGACCATCATTCAGCTCCCTTCGACCCATCGCCAAACTCAGTTCTAATTTCTCATTCATCTTTTCCAGTTCCATCCCCAACTTCGCATTCAGTTGTTCTACGTGACCTTGTAACCCCACCACTGATGCGCCCAATGTCGGAATTTGAGCTATCGAAGTTTCGAGAGTTTCAATTCGATTATCCATTCTCGTAACTGGCATCGCCTACCTAGAATCGACGGCTCTGATACCAAATGATAGAACCTGCTCCAACAACCTATGATATTAGCCCTAATTTAATAACGAGAAGTAGAAGATTCGTATAGTTTGAAAGGAAGAGTGGAAATGTATTTCATCAACGAGCAATTACAAGAACGAATGACGGTAAATGCAAAATGGAAATGAAAATGGCAGGTTTAGAGAGCTGCCCCTCTCCCAAGAGATTCACAGTTTCTCTCTCCCGTGAATCCAATTATTTACTGTTTCCCCCCTTTTATTCTAACCCCCCACGTGACAGCTGCCAACTAACTCTTTTCCCCCAAACAACCCTTTAACAACAAATCCTAGTCAGCCCTCTTCTTGTTACGCCTCTCATACGTAAAACGTATGGGTGGCCTATCAGTATACTCGAATCGGAGTTGGTGCTTTCAAAGGAGGATCCTCAATGATTTCTTCCTGCAGATCACTTATGCCCATTACCTACTATTTAGGATTAATTTGGTTGTCACTTGGCAAGGTCCCCGGTTGTCATATGGAAAGTTCCTTTGCTATTGCCCAATCTGCTTTTCTAATTTTTTTATTGTAGTCCCTTAATTTTGAAGCCTTGTTAAAGTCTTTCGCATAAATTGAGTTGTAATCACTTTCATTTTACCCATTGCCTCTTCCCATGGAACTTTCCACTCTGGCTGCTGAAAACATATGTATATTCTGTTAAGGTGCATTCTGTGAAGACTATGCATTACTCCAAGAGAAGTTGTGATAATTTCTCCAACCAAAATTGTACATGTTAGTGTGAGGATTTGATTACGCCCAAAGAATAATGCGATAGTTGTTGTTCAGCTTTGGGGTGTCGTATCTACATGGAGATATATGAATGAATCATGAGTTCAATAATTTAGGGTTCTCGTGAATTGAGCGAAAAGAATTTGTTTATTGAATTAAAATGTGAATATCAATGGATGAAATAATGGGATTAAAATCAAAATGTAGAATAGTGAAGTATCAGAGTTCTCTCAATTGGGTTGGATCAATCAACATCAATAATTCATGTATTTTTTACTCAATTAGAAGTTTTTATCCTAACTCTCTAATCAGAGGGTTTAGCAATTCAAATCAATTTAATTCCACATGTAATTCTAGAATTTAGATTTTCTAGGTCAAATTCCCACTTTTGTATATTGAAATCAGATTTAAAAAGCGATCATATATTTCTAACATATAGCAGTAATTGAATCACACCAATAAAGTATTTGGAATTTAAACTCAAACCAATATTTCAATTGTTCAATGGAATAAATATGATTAATTCCATGAAAAACTTAATAAAAGTTAAGTCAAACTCAAAACTAATTCATAAAGAGGAAATACAAACCCTAGAATTAATCAATGAAAAAGTACATTACATGAATATATGATATAGAAATCTCCAATTCCAATCGAGTTCCTTCATAATTTCACGAAAAAATTGAGTTATTCGTGAGTTTTTTGAGCAAAAAGAGATAAAAAAAAATGATGAATAATCAGCCTCCCCCCGTTCTGGGACGTTATAGGGTTTTAGAAGACGCTCCAAGATTCGTTTCCATAAGAGTTCGATTACAATAAGGAAACCAGAAAATTTTTCGCAATTCATGTTAATTCGGTTGAAGGTCGGGCAACCGCCCAACAAATATAATTGGGCGGTTGCCCAGTTATAAAACTTTCGTAAATTTTCTTTTGAGTCATTTTCTTCATTCTTTCTTCCATCTTGGTCTTCCACATCAAATTACTTCTATGTAATCTACATTTCATCCATTTGACATCTTTCCTCGTCTGATTGATCTCTAACACCCTCAATCTTCACTCCATCGCCAGTCACATCAATTGATTATTTGCAACTTGGTCCCTGGACTTTCATTTTCCTTCATTTTGGTCTTTTTTCACTTGTTTCTCCTTATTTCCGCTACATTAATCACTTTGTCTTGTAAAACGTAGATTACATAGAATTAAGCTGTATTCCAACATATCAATCAACAATTTTCCATGTTAAGACAGTACAATAAGTGTGTAAAACGCACTTATCAGGATATGGTTGTGTTTGACACCCATTTTGGAGAAAAATTTGGTTTGGAATAGTGATTGATGGAAGAATGTGTGGTTAAAAAGTAAAAAGAATTTTTAGATTTATATGTAATATTATTTTATTTATAGAATGTGTGGTTGAAATAAAGAGAGAGAAAAAAATGAGAAAGAGAATAACAAAAAATGCATTTCAAACAAGGGCATAATTACAATAGTAGCCCAGGTGCTAAAAATGCATCCTTGGTTGATTATTTACCATCTCTTCAACATTTTTAGCTAATGCTACAAGTTGTGCAGAAATTGCTAATATGTCTCAACCTTATTCACCCTCGTAGTTTTCTTTCCACCTAATCTCTCAATTAGTCATAATGTACTAGTGGTAGTCAAATCCTCCATAATTTTACACACATGATCAACTATTCTTTTTGTTATTGACCCATCACATGCAGCTTTAAAGTTAGCTCCATTGATAGAATATAATACAAATCTAGAAATACTAGACTTGGAGTCTTGTCTACAAACCATGATGTGGACATTGTTGGAGCAGCCCTTTGTATCTTTTCCACACCTCATAATAGCATTCGAATCAAGTTGAGAGAATGGAGTGATTTTTTCAACCCTCAACTTGGAAATTCGTTTTGATGGGACGAATTTATTCAAGAGCTTTTGATTTAAATTGTTCCAAGTGGTGATGCCGTGATGTGGAAATATGTTCAACCACTCCCTAGCCAAATCTCTCAATTTGTAGGAGAAAAGCATAAATCTAATTGCAACACTAAAAATCCCGAATATTCAGTAGTTGTGCACATGCCCAAAAATCTCAATATTTGAGTATTTGGATTGTCATTGGGTCTTCCAAAGAACCAAGAGACATTTTGAAACATATTAATCACATTCGTCCTCAAATGGAACTTTGCTTGCCCGGATATTGGATAAGTTATGCTTGATCGACCCTCCACCACACCACTGGGGAAACCATGAACTCTTCCATTAATCTCTCATGTTCATTACTCATAGTTATAACCAAATGTTCTGCATTTTCATTCACCACAACATCAATCGAATTTTGAATATTTTTTGCCATTGTTGTTACTTGATATTTTGGTGTGTATCCGTCTCTCAACCTAATGTTTGTTTGAGTTTCGAATCAAATGGAGTAAGATTGCATTATCTCGAACTTCGTATATAAGATCCTGAAAAAAAAGGAGATGAAACATTTTAACTATTTATAATATGAATTAAAAACTAAGAAAGAAGTAAAAATTCATATTAAAGCTATAAGTAACCAAATAATTAGATTTTGACAGCGCGAGTTTTAGTAAGAGGAAATTACACAATTTCAGGTGTTTAAAGTATCAAATTCAAAAATCGGAGACTAAATTTCAATCTTAAAAAATCAAGTGATATATAAACACTCTAACCCTAATTTTTCACACAACTCCCTCTCCTCTCTCTCGCCTCACCTCTCTCTTCTGTCTCTACCTCCCCATCCCCATCCCCCCTCTGCTGCGAACCGCATCAGCGATGTGCTGCTGCGACCCCTGTGGGTGGTGGTTTGCAGTGGAGTATTGGGTTGCTTCGACGCCGTGGGTGTGGCGGATTGCTGTTGGTGGTGGTGGTGGTGGTTGTGGTTGGCTGTTGGTCTATTGTTGTTGGGGTTGGTGGATTTATTGTTGTTGGCTGGCGGTGGTGGATCTATTGTTAGCTGGAGGTGGTGGTTGTGGTTGGCTGTTGGTGGATCTATCGTTGTTGGGGTTCAGTCGTGTGTTCTGTGGTTGGGTAGTCTGTGTTGGTTGATCTGTGACTTGTGACCAAGTATCAATAGTATGTGACCAAATTTTTGTCAATCTGTGACCAAATTTTTGTCAATCTGTGACCAATTACTCAAATGTGACCTAAAAATTTAATAATCTGTGATCTCGAAATAATATGTGATCAACTAATTTAAAAATCTGTGATCTCGAAATAATTTGGGATCAAAAAATTTGACGATATGTGACCAGTAAATAAATTTGTAACTTAAAATTATGAATATGTGACCATTAATCATAAAATGTGACTTTATTATCTTTATTTAATAAATATTTTTAATTAAATAAATAAATACCTGATTTTTGAATTTTTAAACTATTTACCTTATTTTTGAATTGAGGTAAAGAATACACCTTAAATATGATTTTTTCCCTTTTAGTATATCAATTATGGGCTCGTTAAATAGTTTGTATTAAATGACGTATCAAGGACTCAAGAAAAAGTTAATTTGGATAAGTTAAACTCAAGATATTGATGTTTAGATAAATTGTCATTTATTATTATTTTTATTAAATTGCATTTTGAATGAGAGGTGGCCGCGTGTTTTCTTTGATAGATACAATCAATCTTTTCTTTTTATTTAATTAGTACATAGATAGAGTTCCAACATTGTGAGGTACAATGGAATTAATTACTATTGGAGTAGGGTTGATATGTGTAGTCATTATTATCCCTAGTTTCACGTGATTGCCTTACAAGTTGACCACGAAACCCTTTATTTAATACAATTCAAATTCCTTAATTTGAAACCAAATTCCATGCTTCCAAGTGTCATAGTAGGATTTGTTAGTAAGCTTAATCGTGATCATAACCTATAAGCTCCAATTCTAATTACACCAAAACTCAAATTGTGAACACCCTGTTTGTGTAGATACTGTAAGAATCTCAGATTAATTACCACAAAAAAATATACACACACGATAGAGAGGAAGAGAGAGAAGGCATAGAGGGAAGAAAAATGAGTCTTCATGGGCAAGAAATTTATTTGTTTTTCAAATCTACCAAGGTAAGATACTTATATGCAAGTGGTTTGTTTCTGTATATCTTTATGTATTCAGTAATTTATACATAAATTGGAAGTGAACATTCGAGTTCGACCTAACAAAATGTGAGCTCCTTAGGGAACTCAAATCGACTAATGATTGGTGTCTCGCTTGGTCAGTGATATACTTCATAAGAGAATAGTGGTATGAAGTGTAGATTTTATTGTTATATAATTGTTTATGAAAACCACACTCATCTTATGGGATATTTTTAAATACTCACTCTTATAATAATTTACAGGTTAGCTCAAGTCATTGGAATTGTGGTAGGATGGTAATGTGAGTTGTCGAGTGGATCGAAGAAATAACAACATTAAGTTTTTCTGTCTTTTAAATTAGTTAGTTTCTATTTTGATTAAAGATATGTTTGCTCATTAGTTGGGTGATTATGCTTATTTCGAAATTCTCATGTTTGGTTTAGTTTCATGGATATTCTATATTTTTTTATTAAAGAAATAATTTTTTTTCGTTTTTGCATTTAACGAAAAGAAAAGTAATTTTTGTAATACTCTAGGGTTTATGAAAATTTTGGGTGTTACAGTTGGTATGAGAGCACGGTTATACTTTCTCATAGATAGATTTTATTTTAGAAAAAAAAGAGAGTACTACCTGGTATTGTTCATGTAACACCGAACAGACTATTCATGTGAAGAGTGCATTTGTACTATTCATATATATATAAAATGTATTACAGATTTTTTTTTTCTTTCTTTGAAAGGTTGGACATTAAATGACAGTTTCAAAGTTGATTTCAAAGTGATTTTAAATTATGATTTTACATGTTTATGGTTAGAAACTTTTATTTTATGACATTCTTATTATAGAAAGTTTTTAAATAAGTAAAATCAAAGTATTTTCATATGGTTTAGGAGTTTAAAGACAATGCGTAATGATATGAAAAATCATTGGTACACAACACCCACTATTCTACTCTCCAATTGATCCAAGGTATGAAGTGAAACGTTATTCTTTTAGCATGATTATGAGTTACCTTACTTCATTTAATGGGACATTATCAGCATGTTTACCTTGCATAATTTGTTATTGGAACTTTTTTCATATTTTATATTGTTCATGCGAGCTTAGAATGAAATAATTTTGTCACTTAAAAACATAATGGAATTTATGCGTCACCATGGTTAAGACTTGACAACAACTAGGATGACTAGGAATAGCCCAACATCCCTACATTGTGCTCAAATTACTATCGAGAACTACATAAATTATGAAGTGAAATGGGAGCGAACATTTGTAGAGCATGTTGAAGATTTCATATTTAAGTGGGAGCAAGCAAGATCGTTTGGATATAATGAGGGGACAATTATCTCGACATACCATCTTATAAGCACTGTACGGCCTTAGTGGAGAAATGTGGCCTTTTCGCTAGGGATTTGAATTATGGGCTATATTTGCAAGAAGTGGACAAGCGTGGCCCATTCTGTATGGGATATGAATTATGGGCAATATTTGCAAGAAGATTGGGATATGATTGATTTTAAGGGATGCTATAAGGATATCATAATCTTATGGAACCACAGACAACAAGAGTTAGAACTAGAGCTAGGGCCAGAGCCAGAGCATGATGTAGAGCAAGAAGGGAAGCCTAATGAGGACCTAGATGAGGAACCTGAATCAGAACCATAAGAGAAACTCGAACCAGAGCCGGAGGAGGACCCCGAGCAAGAATTTGAGCCACAAAACTTCATTGGCTTGGTTACGAATTCTGAGCTTGAGTTATGCATTACTTTGGATGATGATACCTTACCAAAGAATATTCATTGAACTCATAGAGATTAAAGATAGATGTTATTTACTTTGTTTAGGAAATTTCTATTTTTATTTTGTTTTTTACATATAGAAAACAAAATATTACATGTAAAGATTTGGGTTTTTAAACAAAAAACGTTTTTCACCATTAATGATTTATATTATTGGGATTATATAGTTTTTTTTGTTATCCAATATTTCTAAAACAAAATTTTATTTGTGTTAAGAAAATGTCGAGACAATAACAAAACCAAGCTACAGCCATAAGGGATTTGTTGAGGGATGTTCAAGATTTGGGTAGACAACAAGCATAGGTTGGTCCCCAGAATGCAAATGCTAACAACACCAGCTCAATTGTTGAACATTTTCAGCGCTACAAACTTCTAACCTTCGATGGCAAGGCAAACTTGGTAGTTGAAGAATGAATAAGAGAAATAGAGTGAATCTTCAAACATCTTTCATTCACTGATGCTCAGAAAGTATTATGTACAGAATTCATGTTAGTTTATGTAGCAGGCCATTGGTGGGAGTCTGCCTCGCGCACTAGAACTAAAGTACAATGAGTTCTAAGTTGGACACAAATCAAGGAAGAAATGATGAGAAAATACTTTCCACAACTTTGAGAGATCGAAAAAAGACAAGAGTTTCTTCAACTTAAGCGGGAAAAGATGAAGCTTGAGGAATATAAGAGAAAGTTCGATCAACTCTCTAGGTACATAATGTACCTAGTGGACATGGAGGCAAAGAAAGCAAAGAGGTTCGAACTGGGATTACATTCGAAGATTGATGGAATAATGACATCCCACCAATTCACCATCTATAGTCGGATTTTGCGAACTGCCAAAGCAATCTCAAATAGATTAGAGATTAACCAAACTTTTTCAGCAAGGTACTAAATCTTTAGGAAAGCAAAAATGCAATGGGTCTAACAAAGAAATGAGAGGACATAATAAGAAAATTAATATTGGATCAAATTTGGACAAGTAGTTTCACCTTGTCCAAAGTCCAACAAGAAATGTGTGCTACTAATGCGGTAAGGCGGGTCATATTTTGAAAAACTAGAAAGAAGATCCATCGAAGAAAGATGACAAGCAAGAAAAGAAGGGAATTGCCAGAGTTTTTGCTTTAACTCGAGAATGGGCAATAGATGACCCGAACGAAAGTAATTTCGAAGATGAAATTCTTTTTAGGAGGAGAGATTGTAGAGCCTTGAAATTTTATAGAATAGAATTATTCGCTCTATATGTTATATTGTTATGTTTTCGAAAATTATAGGGCCAAACTGAAATAAGTATAAACTCTTTTATTTTATTGGGCCAAATAATTAGATTTTGATAGCGCGAGTTGTAATATATCAATTTTGGGCTTGTGAAGTAGTTTGTATTAAATTACGTATCATGAACTTGAGAAAAAAGTTGATTTGAATAAGTTAAGCCCAAAATATTGACATTTAGAGAAATTGTCATTTATTAGTATTTTTATTAAATTGAATTTTGGATGAGAGACATCCATGTGTTTTCTTTGATAGATACGATCAATCTTTTCTTTCTATTTAATTAATAAATAGATAGAGTTTCAACATTGTCAAGTATTATGGAATTAATTACTATTGAAATTATGAGGTTCGACCCAAATCACACCTAGAGGGAGGGTGAATAAGTGATTATGCAAAATTAAAAATTAACTAGCAGCAAGTCACTATTAATTATCTCTAGATAGTTAATCAATCAAGTCAATTTTCCTAAGCTAAATTGCCGCAGTTATATGAAACCAATAAATAAACAACCAGAATGATCACAGAGAAACCCCAAGTAGGTAAAAACTATAGGCACTTTGTCAGTCAACAATTCACCATAAACGAATTATGAACTTACAATCTGCCAGACACGACTATCACTAGTATTTTGTGACCTCGTGACTGCAATTTCCGTAACCATCCTGGAGTGCATGCTCATGCACCAACTCCCAGCTGAAGTTTTCAAAACCCTCATGGATTGCATGCTCCTACACCAACTCCCGACTTTATGAATTCGTCTAGCTCATCTGGATCAATGAAGAACAATGCGTTCTCTAACAACTGGAGCTCCAGTCACCTTTCCCTGATCTTCAGAACTCTGACAGACGTGTAGGAAGTACCAGTTTGGTATTTGAATTATAGGTTTGATGTTTTTAATGCCAAGAACAAATCAAAACATGAAGGTTGAATGTTTGTTTGATGAAGAAGATATGAAGCAGTAAGTAATTTCTCAATGATCAACCTTAAGAAAAATCGTTCAGAGGCTTTCTATTATTTATACTGTAGATTTAGGATTGAATGGGTAGGACAAAAACCTTAAAAACACAAAAAATTCTCTGGATAACCTTGTCGCTCGAGTGAGAGCTTAGCGACAGGCGAGCGACAGTTGTCGCTCAAGCGAAGGCAAGACGGCAGGAGGGCAACAATATTTATGTTTCTGCCGCTCAAGCAAAGTCATGGCGACAGTCTAGCGAAATTGCAGTGCCATTTTTTCCTTCTTTCCATTCTAGAATCCTAAACCTAATACAAATCAATTAAAAATATTTGCAACTTACTCCTTGACTTTTACAACACATTAAATCTAATCATTTTTTTCACAAATTTGCTAATTACATTAAATACCTAACAAGCTCCTCCTTTGGCATTATGTGGCAAAACTACAAATTTAAAGTCAAGGTAGTAAAATTACAAATACAAGGCAACTACTACTATCAAACCTACTGTTTTCGGATGAAATATGCTTTTTCTTTATAAACCTGTTCCCTAAAACAGACAACTCAATACCCAGTATAAAAACACGTGAAACAGTAATATGAATAAACATAATTCAAACAGTTAATCATTAGTCATACCTACCAGCTGAATTAAGATGTAATATTAACGTAAACCAACATACCAAAACAAACATTGATATCACTAAACATCAAAATTTAATCTAGTTGAAACGAATATTATATACCTCCGAATCAAAATTTTAATATTCAATGTTAATGTCAAATCAAAAATTTAAGTACATCAAAAACTATAATTGTCAATATCAAAATATCAGTCAAAATATCTACTACCCCTTTTTTGTCACAAATGACATGGGACCGATAATAAACATACAATAACCTAAAAATGCAGTTGTTAGCATGCATAAGTATAAGCAATGGATAGTAAACCTTCCCACATACGTAATTCAAGTTACTATGGAGTAAATTGTATAAGTATCCCATATGTGTAAAGTGTCACTAATCATTTGGAAGTAGGACTCCGAACCTTAATATTGTGAGAAAAGACATGCTAAACACCACTGCCAATAACTGTATTTCTCTATTTATGAAAGTCAAACCATTTAAATCACATTAGAACCTACACAGAAAAGCTCATTTTGTATGGAATTTTCTTTTCTCTCCCCGAATTTGAGCATAATTTATTTTCACAACTTTCAATATTGTAGGCTCATTATTATTTTTCACATCTTAAATCCAGGGTCGTCTTTATTAAGAGACTAAAATGACTACTATAGCGAGTTTTAGATCGATTAACCTAAGTCAGTTGACCATATGCACCAGGTTATGAGAAATTCCACAAGCTTAATTGCTAGAGTCAAATAGGCTCCGAAAAAGAATATAAGATAATGAGTTTTTTATTACAGTAGATAAACTTGAACTTAGATGTAATAAATAGGGTCAATTCATGTTCAAAATTACCTTACTAATATGTGGTGGTCATTCCAAATCTTATACACGTGGTAGAGTCCTACTAATAACATCGCAGTGCAGATGGCACATGAAGACACATATACTAGGTACGCCATAAATAATCTAAGTCGGCAATGGAATCTATGTTAGAGCTCATCGATTAAACTCATGCTTGATCACAACAAACAAATTCAAGTATATTGTGTATTATACTGTAAAACTAAGTCTCGCATTTTGGATGTGTTTAAGCCACATTTTTTTGAAAAATGTATTTTGGAATAGTATATTGATGGAGAATGTGTGGTTGAAAAATGAAAAGTTATTGATGTGATGGAAAATATTATTTTATTGAAAAATATGTGGTTGAAAATGAATAGAAGAATGAAAATGAAAGTTTTAATGTGTGCCAAACATGGTATTTTTCAATTGTCCAATTTTTTTATTGTTTTTACTTTAAAGGATGAATACACCAAGAACACAAAACTAATAATAATAAAATAATAAAATAAAATAAAATAAATGATGCATGAAATTTCTACCTAGAAAACAAATAAACAAATATGATGTATGCATAAATCAATATCATACAATGCTAAAGCACGAGCATACACCAAGGAACCTCACTATAGAGGTACACAAACAATAATAGCCATCCTAAGAGATTTAAATCTCAGACCATTCAATGGTTTGGTAAATAAGTCAGCTAATTGGTTTTCTGCACGTGTGATTAAGAGTTACAACATGGGTCTCTACAAGCTCTCGAATAAAATGATGCCGTATATCAATATATTTGGTTCGAGAGTGCTGAACAGGATTTTTGGAAATATTGATAGCACTAGTGTTATCACAGAACACGGTCATAGTTCTCTGATCAATTCCATAATCACTCAGCATCTGCTTCATCTAAAGTAGTTGAGTGCAGCAACTTCCTGCAGCTATATATTCGGCTCTGCCGCAGATAATGAGATAGAATTTTATTTCTTACTCATCCAAACTACAAGATTAGCACAAATATAAAAAAATCATCCAGAGGTACTTTTTCTATCATCAGCATTTCCAGCCCAATCGGCAATGGAATAGCCAGCAAGGTCAAGATTAGAGTCTCGAGAGTACATGATTCTATAATCTAAGGTTCCATTGATATATTTAATGACACATCGTATGATGTACATGTGGGATTCCTTAGGATCAGTCTGAAAGCCAGCACACACAACAACACTAAAGGCTATGTCGGGTCTACTTGTAGTGAGATAAAGTAAACTACCTATCATGCTCCTATACACTGTCTGATCAATATTCTTACCTGTAGGATCATGACCTAACTTGACACTAGTACTCATGGGGGTTCTAGTGTATTTCTTGATGTCTAGTCCAAAATGTTTGACAAGGTCTTTAGCGTACTTCTATTGAGATATGAACAATCCATCATCAGTTTGTTTAATTTGGAGACCAAGAAAGTAATTTAATTCTCCAACATAATCATCTCAAATTATTACTTCATGAATTCAGCAAATTCATGAGTAAGAGAATCTATAGGAGAACCAAAAATGATGTCATCGACGTAAATTTAAGCTATGGTGATGGTTTCCTCAATATGTCTAATGAATAAAGTTCTATCTACACCACCTCTAGAAAAATCATGTTCCATGAAATATGCAATTAGTCTATCATACCAAGCTCTATAAGTTTGTTTAAGACCATATAAGGTTTTGTTCAATTTATAAACAAAATACGGAAACTTAGGATCAATAAATACTTTAAGTTGTTCAACACATGCTATTCCATTCAAGAAAGCACACTTCACATCCATTTGATATAATTTAAATCCTAAAGTGCAGGTAAGAGCCGGAAGAATTCTAATGGTTTCAAGTCGAGCTACCGGGGCAAATGTTTCATCAAAGTCAATTCCTTCAACCTGAGTATATCCTTAGGCAACTAATCTAGCCTTGTTTTGAGTTATGGTACCTTGATCATCGATTTTATTCTTAAATATTCACTTACTACCTATAAAATTGGTATTATCAGGCCTAGTAACTAAATGTCATACTTACCCAACATTCATCACTAAGGGTATCTTCGACTTTCTTAGGCTCAATTTGAGACACATAACTAGAAAATGTTAGGTTGTTTAAAACCCTATTATGAAGTCTCATCCCTTCATCTAAATCCCCAATAATATTTAATGTAGGATGATTTGACTTAACTCTAGACAAAGGTTCTTTAGGAGGTTTAGTTCTATCATCAGGTGATGACTCCCCATTGGAGGTTTCTAGACCTTTAGAAGTGTGTGGGGAATCGGGAATTGAAGTTTCTTTAGGTTCAGTTATAGTTACGAGATCTACACTCAAGTGATCTAATCTTCTCAATCTCTTCCAATCTCCCTCTCACTACAAGCATCATCAACCATTACATTGATGGATTCTATCACAACCCGTGTACGAGAATTGTATACTCGATAGGCTCGACTATTTCTAAAGTATCCTAGGAAAATTCCCTCATCACTCATGGAGTCAAATTTGTCCAAATTCTCTCTATCTCTTAGAATATAGCACTTGCTTCCAAACACACGAAAGTACTTAATAGTAGGTCTTTTATGGCATTGTATCGATTTTCGGTCTAAGGTAAACTTTGTTCACTATGTGGCACGCAGTGTTGATGGCTTCACCCTAGAAATGTATAGCTGGTCCCTTACCATGAAGCAGTGCTCTAGCCATTTCTTGAAGTGTGCGATTTTTCCTTTCAACAACTCCATTTTGTTGTGAAGTGATCGGTAAGGAGAACTCATGCTGGATTCCCTCCTCTAGGCAGTTCTCAAAATTAGAGTTTTCAAACTCTTTTCCATGATCACTCCGAATTTTAGATATTGTGAAATCCTTTTCATTTCTAAGCTTTTTGCACAAAGATATGACAAGACTAAATACCTCAGATTTTTCTCTCAACAGCTCAATCCATGTGTATCAAGAGAAATCATCTACCACAACCAAAATATATCGCTTACCCCCAAAACTCTACGTCCTAGATGGTCCCATTAAGTCCATATAGAGTAATTCTAGCGACTTATTTGTCAAGCTTTTAGAAGTTTGTTTATGATTTACTCTAATCTGTTTACCTTTTTGACATGGTCCACACAAAGTGGTTTCGTAATTTTCAATCTTAGGTAAACCATTAACAAGTTCCTTCTTAGAAAGTTTAAATGTTTCTTATAGTTCATATGGCCAAGGCGTTGATGCCATAGTTCCGTCACATCAATCTTGGCACTGCTACACATATAGGTGGAATTATGAAGAATTCTGTAACAATTGTCAAAAGTTCTTACATCTTCAAGAACAACGTTACCAGTAGAATCATATACAATGTACCTTTTCTGGACAAAACTAACCTCAAAATGAACGACACATATTTGACTAATGCTTAATAAATTTGACTTTCCACCTTTCACATAAAGCACATCCGA
This sequence comes from Fraxinus americana, assembly GCA_035079005.1. Lineage (NCBI taxonomy): Eukaryota > Viridiplantae > Streptophyta > Magnoliopsida > Lamiales > Oleaceae > Fraxinus > Fraxinus americana. The sequence continues at coordinate 16,471,549 of CM068716.1, forward strand.
GATATAAGGTAATCTAGATATATTAACGATACATTTACCTACAATAGGTAATGGAGCCCCATCTCCAAAAGTAACCATACCGCCATTCCAATTATTGAGAGTGGATAACAGGCTTTACTACCACACATATGTCAAGAACATGCACTATCAAGATACCACATAAATTTTTTTGAGCTTTAAGTGCAACGTGGGCAACATAGCAATTCAACTGATCATTAGACTTAGGAAGATCAATTTTCTTAACCAATTTTTTAGAAGTAGAGGTGATTCTAGTTAACTGAGTCATCATCTCAGTTAAGTGGCTAACCTGATTGGTGAGGAAGTTAACCTTGCTCGAGATATCCTGACTTTTACTACTAGTAGCGAGTTATGACACCTAGATCTTGTGTGTCCTAATGCACCACAATGGTAATAGATGGGAATGAACTTAGGCTCAAACCTACTCGGAGGTTGTTGCCGATTTATAGGATGATTTGAACGTATCCTAGACCGTGCTTACTTCCAGGAAGATTGTTCATCCCTAACAAATTATCGAGTTTCTGAGTTCCACTCATAAATGAATGAAGTTGAGTATTAGATTTTTCTAGATCACTTGTTAAGGATTTAACTTTAGCTTCTAGATTCTCATTAACAAGTTTCAACTCACCCAAATTTTTGGTAGAATCCTGAAAGTCACCTAAGAGTTTCTCTCTCTCTCTCTCTCAATTTATAAACCTTTTTTAGAATCACTTTATTGACCTTCTTGATTTAAAGACTCTCATCAAATAGCGTTGATGAAATTCATGAATATCGATCTCATCCTCAGAGTCAACCTCAAAATTCTCATTTTGTTCATAATTCTCCACTATTTCACTCTCCTTATCAGATTCAATCTTAGCTATAGACGGAAAGCCATAAAATTTTGTTCATCCTCATCGTCGAGGTATACTCTAAACACTCAAATCCAATTCATCATCTCTCAAAGTCACTGCTAATGCCTTACTCCTTCCTTTATTCAAATTCTTCTTTAAATTAAGACATTCATTCTTATAGTGACCAAAACTCTGACACTCATGGGAATTAACTAATTGGGTTTTCTTACTAGAAGTCCTATGGTTATTCTTCTTACGCTAATCTTTCGAGAATTTACTAAGGACATCATTTTTCCTATCGTGAGGTTTTCTCCTATTCTTCATCGCCTTCTGGATTTTCTTCAAGAAATAAGCTATTTCGTCGTCTCTAAGGGTTTCAGTGTTAATAGATTCACTCTCTTCTTATCTAACAGTATTCATGGCTATGGATTTAACATTCTTTGGTTGAGAAATGGTGAGTTCATAGGTTTGGAGAGATCTTACGAGTTTCTCTATCTTAACGTTATGTAAGTCCTTACTGTCTTCAATAGCAGAGATCTTAGGTCTAAACCTTTCGGGTATGGATCTAAGGACTTTTCGAACTATCTTAGATTTGGGAATCTTCTCACCTAGGTTGAAACTCAAGTTTACTATATCATTTAGCTTCGCATAGAATTCATCGAACGATTCATCATCCTTCATTCTAATTTCTTCAAACCTAGAAGTTAACATTTACAGTTTGGAGTTCTTAATAGTTTTGGTACCCTCGTGTGTGATCTCAAAGATATCCCAACCTCTTTAGCAGTTTCACACATCGACACTTTTCTAAACTCCTCTGCAAACACAGCCATAAATAGAGCATGAAGCCCTTTACTATTCCAGTTGCAATCAACTACTTGATCTTTGGTCCAAAGAGAAATGTCAGTAGGTGTAACAACACCGCAACAGTGGATGAAGATACAGTCCAACCATTTTGTACACTGATCCAATGCTTTAAGAAATGTTCTCATTCGAACTTTCCAGTAAGCATAGTTGCTTCCGTAAAAAAAAGGAAGCACTGATAGAGACTGACTCGTCTAGATTAATTTATGGGTCAAGAATCAAAATATGTTTCTGATACCAATTGAAAACTATGAGGTTCGACCCAAATTACACCTAGAGGGGGTGAATATGTGATTATACAGAATTAAAAATTAATAATTAATTAGCAACATGTCACTATTAATTATCTCTAGATGGTTAATCAATCAAGTTAATTTTCCTAAATGGAATTGTTACAGTTATATGAAAGCAATAAATAAACAACCAGAATGATCACGGAGAAACCCCAACTGAGTAAAAACTCCGAACACTTTGCCAGTCAACAATCCACTATAAACGAGTTATGAATTTACAATCCGCTAGACACGACTACCACTAGTACTTTCTGACCCCGTGACTGTCATTCCCACAACTCTCCTCGATTGCATGCACCTACACCAACTCCCAGCTGTGGTTTTCAAATCCCTCCTGGATTGCGTACTCCTGTACCAACTTCCAACTTTATGAATTCGTCTATCTCATATGGATCAACAAAGAACTCTGTGTTCTCCAACAACTGGAGCTCCAGCCACCTTCTCTTGATCTTCAGAACACTGACAGATGTGTAGGAAGTAGCAGTTTGGTATTTAGATTATAGGTTTGATGTTTTTAGTACCAAGAACAAATCAAAACATGAAGGTTGAAAGTTTGTTTGATGAAGAAGATATTAAGCAGTAAGTATTTTTTCAATGATCAACCTTAAGAAAAACCATCCAGAGGCTTTCTGGTATTTATACTATAGGTTTAGAGTTGAATGGATCGGACAAAAAGCCTTAAAACGCCAATTAAAATTCTCCGAAAACCCTATCGATCGAGCGAGAGCTTAGTGACAGGTGAACGACAGGTTGTCACTCGAGCGAAGGCAATGCGGCAAACGGGCGACAATGTTTATGTTTCTGCCGCTCGAGCAAAGTCATGGTGACAATTTAGCAAAATTAAGGCGCCATTTTTTCTTTCTTTCCATTCTCGAACCCTAGACCTAATACAACTCAATTGACAGTATTTGCAACTTATTTCTTGACCTTTACAACAAATTAAATCTAGTCTTTTATGCCCATATATTTGCCAATTACATTAAAACCTAACAACTATTGTAGTAGGATTGATATGTGTAGTCAATCTTATCCCTACTTACACATGACTGCCTTACGTGTTGACCGGAAACCCTTTATTTAATACAATGCAAATTCTATTATTTAAAAACCAAATTCTACGCTTCCACGTGTCATAGTAGGATTGGTTAGTAAGCATAATCATGATACAAGCATGACCTATAAAGTGAAACCTATTTCGTATCCAATTCTACTTGTGATACACGGCTCCAATTCTAATTACACCAAAACTCAAATTGTAAACACCTTGTTTGTGGCTCTAAATACTGCAAGATCACAGATTAATTACCACAGAAAAATATACACACACGACAAAAAGGCAGATAGAGAAGGCATAGAGGTAAGAAAAATGACTTTTCATGCGCAATAAATTTATTCACTTTCAAATCTATCAAGGTAAGATACTTACGTGCAAGTGGTTTGTTTTCGTATACCTTTAAGCATTCAATAATTTATGCATGAATTGCAAGTGAACATTAAGGTTTGACCTAACGAAATGTGTTTTTATGGGGTTCTTTATAACAAAATGTGAGTTCCTTTGAGAATTCAAATTGACTAAGGATAGGTGTTTTGCTTGGTCATCGATATATTTCATATGAAAAGAGTGGTATAAAGTGTAGAAATTTTTATTGTTATATAATTATTCATGAAAACTACACGTATCTTACTGAATATTTTTAAATACTCACTCTTACAATAATTTACAGTTTAGTTTGATCGATTGAAATTACTGCAGGATGGTGATGCAAGCTGCCAAGTGGATTCAAAAAATAAGAGCATTAAGTTTTTTATTTTATTTTTTGAATTAGTTAGTTTCTATTTTTATCAAAAACATATTTGTTCATTAGTTGGGTGATTATGCTTATTTTGAAAGATACATATTTTTATTTTTTTGGTTTAATTTCATGGATATTCCATTTTTTTATTAAAGAAAAGAAATATATTTTTATTGTTTCCGCATTTAATGTAGTGATTACGCTTATTTCGAAAGATAAATATTTTTATGTTTTGGTTTAATTCCATGGATATCCCATACTTTTTTATTAAAGAAATATATTTTTATTGTTTCCGCATTTAATGTAGGGATTATGCTTATTTCGGAAGATAAATACTTTTATGTTTCGGTTTAATTTCATGGATATTCCATTTTTTTTATTAAAGAAATATATTTTTATTGTTTATGCATTTAATGTAAACATGGTAAGTTTTTGGTAACACTCTAAGGTTTATGAAAATTTTGGGTGTTACAGTGATGCGTCCTCCATATTGGTTTAATTTTTGTATTTACATAGGTGAGAAATAGGTTGAAATTCTCGCCCAAAGTGATTTACATAAGCTAGTTGAATCAGATAAGGATCTGCCCTATTGGCCGATTTTTAGACCATGTGATCGTGCCTATACTAGGTTGTGATTGCATCAACACATGACTCAGTGTCTTGTAGCAAACTTTTAAGGGATTGCAATCACATCCCTATATAACGCACGCGATCACGCTCTTGAATGTTTTGGGAATTTTTATTTTGGTTCCCTAGTCTTTTTCCTTTGCTCAGCTCGAGTCCTTTTCTCGTGCAAGTTCAGCTCTTCATCTTCTAATTTCATTCATTTCGATCCATTTATTTAATCTTCATTCCTTTGTATAAATCAAATTTTGAACATTTGTGATTTAGTCCCCGAACTTTAGAATTTTTCTTTTTTGCCATTCTAGCCGATTATTAGTTCTTTTCATCGAAACCCTTCCAAGACTGAATGTATCCTACAACAATAGATATTGAACGGTATTAAATAGTAATTTCATCAATTGACTTCCAAATATTCACTCTTGATGGTCCAAATTTGTGTAAAAGTTATACCTATCAATTGGGCTCTGATACACACTGATGTAGTGTAAGGCGTCAAATAAGTAATGAATACAATAAAAAGTACATTGATTCGCAAATAATATCATAAATTAAGGAATCAAATATTCGTTGATTCTTCACAAAGAATATCGAATTCTTGATCTTGATCTCAAAATCGTCGATTCCAATGAATATCGATTTATGAACGAAAAATTGGAAGAAATCCAATATTCGAAGGAAATTTCACATTGAATTTTATTTCATCAAAATATGAATGGTTTTAATTAAGCCTTAAAATCTTATTTAAAGAAAAATACTGATAAAGGCTGAAATCTAGATAATGACTCAATTCTTGATAACGAAAAAAATTAAAAAGTCCTAATCAGAATTGAATTTTTTAATATATTTACCAAATAAATACTAACTAAAAAATAATTAAAATTCCTTATTGTAAATGAAATATAAAATACATATATAAATTATATAAATTAAATTGAAACCAGTTCAAAATCCCATTCTGATTAGGGCTATTAATTTATGACTTTCTCTCTTTTTTTTTATTTAGTTCCTCCTTTCTTTAATCCGTGGGAAGTCAAATTCAGTTTCGTCAGTTGTATCAAATACCACTTCTGCATCAGTTGTGATTCACACACGAATACAAAAAATTTGAACTCGTTTATTTAAAATAGTAAATAACAAGAATTTAAAAAATAAAATTGATATTTAGGAAACAAACCTAAAAATATTTTGATTTACAATTAAAAAAAAAATACCTTGAAATATTTGTTGATTTTTAGTAAGAATGCCGAATATTCGATTTGATCAACAAATCATTAATTTGTGCACAGATACTTATTTGCGTAGAAAATTAGAGAAAATCTCAACAATTAATACAACTAAGTGTCATTAAGGCATACAAATTACAACCCTTATTTAAAGCTAGATAATGATAATGGAGAAAATCTAGATTATGATTAAAATCTAGACAATAACGAAAATCGAGATAATGACGAAAATTAAAGTCATAATACATAATTAAAAACTAAATGTCCCCCCAATGACTTGTGCAAGAAAAATTAAAAGATAACAAGGTTTGACCCCTTATTTTAGTTATAGGATCGAAGCAAGTAATCAAGCACCAAGCAAACGTTTAACATCTAAAATAAGATCATGGAAATTAAAGCTTCAAAATAAGTTTACATCATCATCCATAAGTTTACTTCAACTTTTCTAAAATGGACAGTACGTAAAGTTAATGGCCTGTGCACACAAGCTTGGATCATTATAGCTACATAGTTGGACAAAGACGTAATTTAACCAAGATTTTTCAAACACAAAATACAATATTATTAAAATAAGTAAAATATAAATAAAATTAAAGTAACATATTAAAAAAAATTGAATTTACGTTTAATATTATTTTATTGGAGAATATGTAGTCGATAAGAAGAAAGAGAAAAATGAATTATAATTTTATTGGGGATTAAATAGCATTATCATACGTGAATATAAATAGAGCTTAACCAACTTCTAAGTAATTATAAGCTTTGAGAAACGTACTCTTTGTTTGTTTGATTTGTATTTGATCGCTCAAATTTTAATTTATTTTATTTTGAATATTCAAAAAAATATTTTTATTTCAGTTTAGTATTTCCGATTGGTGCCCCCCGCAAAATTTGTAGCCAATAACTTGTTCAACTTTAAAGTAATTTTTTCTCGACGGTGAAAATTTAAAAGTAAGTAAGAATCTTAGTTTACATTAGTGGATTTTTTTTTTTTTCTTTAATTGGTTTGGCAATAATTTAGCATCAAACTAATTTCAGATCACTCATTCTGTTAACCACATAGGAATGAACATTAGTATACTAATGGCTAGAAACCCATAATGGAGGTTTAACAAAATGTAAAAGAGTTTAGGGAATACATTACAAGTTTAGGAAATTTACAGATAAAATGAAAGAAAGCCCATGAAACCTATAATGTCAAGCTAAATCCTGAAATTGACCCTAATAATAATAAAAAGAACCAATGCCCCTAAATCCAGAAGTTTTTAACCATGTTATGGTTTTTACTTTGCTCACCACTTTGCTTGTCATATGATTTCAAGTTTAACCATTTTAGTTTAACGTTGCTCACCGCCCAACTTGTTGAGTGATTTAGGGATTTAACCATCTTATGGTTCTATGTGCTCACTCACGCACGAGTCCAAAATTGTTGTCAAGTAATAATTTGATTAGAAAGAGTATCGTTCCACGAATAATAAATTTTAATTCAAATGTGCTAGTTTTCAATTAAATTCGAGTTGTAGTAACACAAAAGATATTTGATTTGTAACTATTCTAAGAATTATGTAAAAAGAGTTTGTTGGTATCAAATTATGGAATTATCTATTTCCAATTCTCGACTATTTAATTTAGTTTCATTCATGCATCATTGACAATCGATGATCCTATTGTGCTCAACTTTCTTTTTCAAGATAATTTAAGTCTATCCTAAACACGATTCGGTCATATTCCTAGTCCAAATTCATATGAATAGAAAACATTCAAGCACATGATTATCATAGAGATTGCACTTGTCATGCATGCTATTCGAATATCTATAGTCTATGTGCTAACCATGCAGTGTTCTACTTATTGTGAGTCTCCCAACACTATAAGCAATTAACAAATTATCAAAACGGCAAGCAAGCATTTAAATAATGCAACGAGCATGCATAATTACGCAAAAACAAAAACACAGAAATTACTAAACTACTTGTTTTGGATTAAAATAAATAAGCAAAAAGTCTCATCTTCATCCAATGCAAATAAATATCTATTATATTACACGAAGAATAACAGAATTAATAGCCTTAGAATAACTAACCAAGAGAGGTGTGAATTGGTTTTTAAAACTTTTAGAAGAAATAATCTAAATTCAAGTAAGTAAAGACTAAATAGATTAATTTAAATAATAAGTACAAAAATGAAATCGATAAGTAAAATGGAAGAGATGATGCAAACAATATAATTGTGGAGGTTCGATCCAAAGTAATGGTCTACGTCTTCTATTACCAAGCTCTTTGACACGAGCAAGACATTTCCACTATATTGATTGACTTATAGTACAATTCAACCATTTATAACGCTTTCGGTGACTTACAAATAAGGAGTACCGATCTTTATACACTATTGAGTTTTACGAGATTTCAATATAACTCACACTATTGAACTTTACTGGGACATCAATATGACCCAAAAGTATAACAAAATGATTTCACAATGAAACTCCTCCCTTCATAAATGATACAAACGAATTAAGTACTAAGAGATGCCAACACTTCAATAAATAACAATAAATAATAGCTCAAATGTTAGATTAAAACTTTGATGAATATGATAATTAAAAATTAGATTCAATCAATCAAAAAATTTCAATGAGAAGATGAAGAAGAATTAAATGCAATTTAAATTCAAAAAATTTCTCAAAATAATTTTCACTTTTAATGAGTGGTAACAATAAATTAAGTACTAAGAAACAGATAAGAATCTTTGATGAATATAATGATTTTTCAATTTTGATTCAATCAATCAAGTTTTGATATAAAGAAGTAGAATAATTAGATGTAATGTAAGTTCAAAGATGTTCTTCAAAATATATCTCTTTTTATGAATTATGCAAATTAATTAAATATATATAAAAAAAAACTTTAATGAAGATTGTAATTTAAAAATTTTGATTTAGCAATCAACATTTTTTAATATGAAGAAATAAACGCAAATATAAGTTCAAAAGAATTCTCTCAAAATTTATCTCACTTAATGCTCCTAAAACTCTCTTTAAAGAATGGAAAGAGTGATGGTATTTATAAAACTTAAAAAGCAAAAAACTTTGTCAAACCAAATAATAAATCGAACGTCTGCCTTAGGATCCAGACGACCAAAATAGTCATTATGCATATAAAATCTAACAGTCAAAAATCGACCGTTGCATCAACCGGACATCCGCCTTTCACAAATTTATAGAGAAAGATTTTGCAACACTTTTTGGAGATTTAGACGACCATCTGGACGTACGCATGCTTAGACTGAGCATCCGACCGCAATTCTTGATTCTTGATCTTCAACATCGATTCTTGATTCTTCAAGATCTTGATGGAATCCGGCTTCAGTTCTTGCTAGGTTTGATCATCTCCTCCAAAACTTGATAAATTGGTCTCTTATTCTTGATGAATATTGTGATATAGATGTGAATTAAAAGGCTAGAGAGAGATATTTTGAATGTGAGCCTTCATTCTGTATTTATAGTTGATGAAAATTATGTCAAGGTCATGTCCAAATTGGGTTCCATAAGTGCTTATATCAAAAAAGGAAAACATGTATAGGCTGCATAGATGACTTAGATGCTTAATCCCTTAACTCTTGATTCACAACAAAGTTTAACCTTCTATATATAATAATTTGGGGCGTTCTAGTAGGTAAATGAGACGATTTAAGATTGTGGTAATTCTGTGCATGTGAAAAAGGTTTGTGTGGAATATCTTTGACTTTCTAGTATAAGTTTGGTGATAATCAAATGCTAAGGATCTAACCCCTGTAAACTTTCTTTTTCTTTAATAGAAAATAAGCATTGCATTTATTGAGATTATACTTCACGTCGGAACCTTTTTTACTTGAGTTAGTAAGTTCGTAGGGGTATGTTGAAACCTAGTATCCTTTGGTATTCAAAAACCTAGGAATTACCGATTAAAAGCTCGCTACAAGGGTCAGAAGAGAAAAATGGATGAGTTTAAAATTGGATTGAAAAGAAAATATCAAAAAGAGAAAAATTATATGCAAATGTGCAAGTAAGAACTAATCGTTAAGGAATTAGATAACTAGTGGATTTGAATCACTTTGTTGATGTTACTGGTTAGACTAAACCAAATTTGAGTAGTGTAAGGAATTGACCAAATAAACTAAACTTTAGAGTTACACCTTGGGAAGAGAATAAATTTTAGTATTCTCATTTGCTTTGTGTTTGCTCGAGGACTAACAAACTATTAAGTTTAGGGGTATTTGACCACTGTGTTTTACTTACGAGTTTTATTCTATTTTTAACTTAATTATGAGCTAGATATTATTAATAGTAAACATTTTTAATGTGTTTATTAGTGTTTTTTTTTTAGAAATGGTGAGATGGCTCTAATCAGATAAAGAAAAGAGACAACAAAGCCATGGCATGGTAACAAAAGAAGCAAAATAGTCAAATCAGAATATCAAAGAAAGAAGAGTGGTGCACCAACTCCACGAAGGTAGTACACCAAAGGTGTAGCACCGAGGTACCATGAAGCTGAAAGTGACAGAAGTGTGGCGCCACCTATAGACGACATATTATGTTTTTTTGTAGCCAAATTTTAAGCCCACAAGAAACCCTACATTCATACCAACGTGGGGATGAGTATAAATACAAGTTACTTGGAACTTTTGAGGGATTGGACACATTGAGAAAAAAACATATAACTAGAGATTGAAGATCATAATTGAAGGGAGAAAAAATCAAGAAATTCAAGTTTCGAAGTTTTGATTGGAAGAGGAAGGAGATCTTGGTGCAAAATTAATTTCTTTTCCTACATTTTTATTCAAAATCCGGTGATATATTCAATAAAAACTTCTTGTTTTTCTTCTTCCATCATTACGAGTAACTAAATTTTATATTCAAGTGAACAATGTAATCTACTTGAAATCCTTTATTTCTTTTATTTAAGATTCTTATTATTTTATCATATATGTGTTGATTTTGTTATGAATTTAATGCGTTAAATTACTTGATCAAAACTTAATGATTTTGTGAATCTTTTACAAGTCGAGAGGTAAATTTGAGATTTAGACCATATAGTAAAATTCGGTATATTAATATAACGTGTAGAGATACCTATACTAAATATTGCAATCATTATATGAATTTTTAGATCCAATATTTCGTTTAAGTAAGGTTGATTCTGATAGAGATATACGATTAAATTACTTAAATAAGCTCAATGAGAATTCAAGGGGGTTAAATTGAGTACGACGGAAGAATTAAAATTTTGAATCTTGATTTAAGATTTAAAGGTGATTAATAGATGAAATTGTCCAGACCTTATATCCATTCATTATTTGAATTCTCAACTAATCTTTGTGTGCAATTTAATTAATTTCAAGTGTTTAAACAAAAAATTCACAACAATATCTAATTCCTTGTTTGCTTTCATCAAATAGAAGTTAGAAAAATCGGATTAAGTTCAAAAGTATAGTTCTCGTGAGAATGATAATCCAGACTCAATGGTCCACTATATTACTTGTTACGATATTGTACAATGGCGATACAAAGAACGCAACAAGTTTTTGAGGTGAATCAACAGGGTTAATAGCTATTGTTTTTTGTTTTGTCGTTTTGTTTGTGTGATATTATTTGATTTCGTGAATAAAAATAAAACTTGCCTACAGAGTTGTAATGCTGGAGAGCTACAACCCAGGCGTCGCGACGCTAGTAAGTAAGGGACATATTATGGTCAAATTATAGTAATAAAGCTGGTAATTATTGCAAGAGACTTAGCACATTAGAAAAGATTGTTATAAGATGTAGAAGAAGGAAAAATTAGCTGCTGCAAATCAAAAAAACAATTTAGAAACAGGTGAAACTAGAATTTCTGAAGACTGCTACAAAGATAGAGAACTTTTAGTTATTTCTTAAAGCGACTTCAAACTGATGAAGATTAGATTCTTGATTCAGCTTGCATTTTTCATATGTGCCCAGTGTCCTAATCCGGATTCCTTTTCAACGTATGAAAAGTTTCTAAAGATGTTGTGGTAATTGATAATAATTCACCTTGTAGGATAGCTGATATTGGAAGTGTCAGAATTAAGATTTTGATGGGACGTCGCGACAGTTGATAATGTGAGACATGTTTCTGATTTGAAGAGAAATCTTATCTCGTTGAGTATTTTTTATTCAAAAAGGTACAAGCACACTTGTGTAGGTGGAGTTTAATAGGTTGGTAAAGATGCTCATGTTGTTTTTTTTTTTTTTTTTGTTAAAGGACGGCAGTACTTTCGAAGTTTTATTAATATGCCCTCACTTAAGGCGGAGAAATATCGTGGTTACATGAGAAAATAATGAAGACAGTAAATGGGGAAGTACAACTTCTCTTACAAAGAAAATAAATGATAAAGGATAAATGTAAAGTTGTAAAAAAAATGAAGTACTACTTCCTTTATATGTCAATATTAATATGCTCGTGTTGTATTGAAGAATTGAGAATGTCCCAGTTATATATCTAGTTTGGCTCAACAGAATCTTTGGATATTAATTAGCTGAAGTTAGGGACTCGGGTGTATTTTGAGTTTGGTGCAGTACCGCTGGAGTTTGGTTAAACATACATATTAAAGAATACATCTCACTTGAATTCAAAAGCTATGGGTAATGCCGCTTTACCGCCACCACCAGCGGTATCATTGTATTCAATTGCTAGAGACGACATAGAAAAGATATTAGGCCTCCACAAAGGTACGGTGAACTTGATTTAGTTGCTTATACTTTAAGTGCGATTGAAGGTATTATGTCTAGCAAATGACCTTCAACAGAAGAATTTGGTAATATTGATTCTGTTACAGGGTATGTTTCTATAATGTTTGGTAATTATTAAGTTATTTGTGATTTTTGTCGTTTGTGGGAATATTCAAGCAACTTTAGTGCCCAAAGTAATCCTATTGAGCGGTGCTTGGATTCAATCGATTTTTCAGTTATTGAGTTTGCTATAATTGGGTTTTATGGAATAGGTGGAGAAATTTTTTTTTTTTTGGTTGGAGGATTTTTTGGTGGTGAATTTTTTGTTGAAAATTAAGTTTTATTCCTTACAATGAAATTTGTCTTCAGAAGGAGAATTTTTGAAATTTTGTTCAGTGCAATAGATTCGTGTCAATATGGAGTTTGTTAAAATTAGGGTGTAACTCAAATTCTATTTGAAAGACTACTTAGGAATTCTATTTTAAAGTTCTAGCTGGAGTTCAATTGGAGTTTGGAATTTGTGTTGGGACTTTAAAAAAGATTTGAAGGAGTCCATTTGCATTTGGAGAAGGAAAAGTCGAACTGGTGCTTGTCGAGTGCCTTGATCCCATTCGAGCGCTAAAGACAGGAGCTCCATCACTCGCTTACCATGAGAAGGACACTCGATCAGTAGGCTACCGCCAATCCTTACATTGTACACAATAATTTGTAAAATCATCAATTACTGATATTAATAAATTCTCATTTTCTGCTCATGATATATTTTTACCATGTAAATCTTGTGTTCTTATAATTTTCATATTGCGATATTATACTCGTTCTTTTATTTACTAATCAAGTGGTATTGATTTGGTATGTAATTCTTCAACAAAAGCTCCTTTTAACTTTTCAAAAGTCATGTGCCAAACGGGCCCTAAATGTGCCAAAAGTCGTCCTATTTTACCTAAGAAATTAAGTCGAAAGAGACACAAAAGACAAGAATTATTACAAACATCTTAGTTACTTGCAGGCATTAAAACTTGAAAATATTTAAAGTCAAGTGCCTCCGTGTTGAAATTATCGGGTTCGTGAGGAAGCACTATAACTCCCTCATCCACTTTCACGCTTTTCTACTCATCTGCACTCCCTCTAAAAATGTGTTCTCATCATCAGCACTTTTACGCTTATCGGCTTATGGCCTACATGAACTTATGGCCTACTTTCATGTCTGGATTTTGTTGTACTTTTCTCTCTACCTCCTTTACCATAGATGCGACTCTTTTGGTAAGAATAATGTTATGTAACCCTACTAAGGTTGTAACTCTAATTTAGAGTGATGCTAGATGATAGGTTAAATGAAATATCATTTAATTTCACTTATCATTTAATGTCATATCAACACAACCCCAATAAAGCTAAATAGCATTACTCTTTTGGCAATGATACGAATTTCTTAATTTTTAACATTTTATATTACATGTTGCACCTAAATAGGAGACAAGCGGTAATGGTACAATACTACACTACACTTGGATGTGCCCATCGTAGATAGAAAATAATTAAATAAATTGTGCCCTAAATTAACATCTCTTATTGAATATATATATATATATATATATATATATATATATATATATATATATATATATATATATACACACACACACACACACACACACACACACACACACACACACACACACACACACACCAAGCCTGATAAAAATTAAAATTCATATTTTAATATAAGTTAATCAATAATTAATTTTAATCACATATTTCAAAAGATCCACAATTTCTAAGCATATATTTTATCAACTTTTATCAAAATTTACTAAAATCTAACTTTAATCCCCATCAAATCGAGGAAAAAACAACATATCAAATTGTACGATCAAACATATTTATGTAACAAAGTATTTAGGTGCCGTTCTCTTTGTTGTTTTGGGGTCGTTTTCTGTTTTCGATTTTTCAAAAGGCTAAATATATTCACACTACATTTTCTTATAAGTGCACCACATTTTAATTGCATAAATTGTTTATTACCTTGACTCCATACCACACTTATGTCCCTAAGTTTTTTCATTGTATTTTTGTCACGAATTTTTCATTAATTAGTATATCTTGTCTTTCTTATAAGTGCACCACATTTTAATTGCATAAATTGTTTATTACCTTGACTCCATACCACACTTATGTCCCTAAGTTTTTTCATTGTATTTTTGTCACGAATTTTTCATTAATTAGTATATCTTGTCTCTGATAATGATTTATGTCAAAAATTTCGTTAAGAGGGAACAAAAAAAAAAATTATTTATCAGCATGTTTTTATTAAGCCAAAAAAATTCAAAATTATGATTAAACACTTGTCCATCGTTTTAAAGCACAATAATAATTTTTTTTTTGATAAAAATCGTTATTAAAGACAACATTGCTTAATTAATGAAAGACTAATGATAAGAACGTGATGAAAAAAGTTAACAACATAACTGTAATATTAAATAAAGATTAGGGATGAATAATACAATTAAAATGTGGTGTATTTATAAGAAAATGTTGTGGGAATATAATTACTCTTTTCAAAACAGTGAAAACGCGTTCTCTTTTCTATTTTCGAAAACGATTTTTTGAAAACAAAAAAAAAAAAAAAATTTGCCTGAAAACTCAAAACGTCAAAATTGACGTTTTGAGTGTTTTCAGGCAAAACACGGCAAAATTCCAAAACACGGGAAACGCCCCCTCTTTCTCATTAGAGGGCCAGAAGAAGCCAAGGCAGGAAGAACCGCAACCACCGCCTTCTTTCTCAACAATAGACCACCACCCGCCACTGAGACCACCGGACCCCGCTACCATTCGAACCCCCTCACCTCCATCTTCAACCTTTTGTCATCTCCTGGCCACGGAGTTGCCGAAAACAGCCCCAATCACCACCCAAAAACCGCACTACCAGTCAATGATTTTCGCAATATTTCCACCGCCGTCTCGATCGCGGACCACCACCACTCCAGCCCTCTCAATCAAGCGCATCCAGTACCACCATGGGTCACCTGCAATTTTGTCCAGAATCGATTTAGCTTGCAGGAGATTGAAGAAGATGCTGGCGTTCTTCGAGAAATGCAGGCCAAGGTGGAGAAAGAGATGGGTGTTGCTCAAGGTATTACATTTATGAAATTGATGTTTTATATGTCTATGTTAATTCTTGGCTTTTATGCGGTGTAATTGGATATGTTAGTTCTGTGATCTATCGTTTTGTGGGGTTTACTTCCCACAAAATTGTGTATTTTGCTGTTTGGAGAATACAAGTATATAAGGGTTCAGGGTTCGGTTTCATTAGTTTTTGTTTCACTGAAAGAATTGGCTCTGTAGTTCATAGATATTCAAAGTGAGGATTGTTGCAATCATATTTTAGTCTGCTGTGAAATGGTAAAATTTTCTTCTGGTCATCAAGTCCATTTTGCGCTATTACTGTTAATTTTGTTGCTTAAGCTGGTAAATATGGAGAGTATGATTTCATTCTTAAGAAAATTCAGAGATTTATGCCTTTTTTTCCAGTCTGAAGTTAGTTTTCATATTCTGAAGTAAACACCATCCTCTGTTTATGCTAAAAAAAATACTAATAATCAATCTTCTCCAGCAAATATATATTTATTGTTGCAGACTTGCAGTTATATCATTCACAACCCTTTCTACTATAAACATTGTTTATTGGAAGTTGATCACTTGGAGCTGCACGTCTCTATAAATATTGAAATGCAAGAAACTGTGGTTGGGTCTTCTTTTTGTCACCTTATTGACTTTCTTTAGTCATTTCTTCTTGTTGTGTGTTTATCGGGTTAAGGATTCTTTAGTCATTTCTTCTTGTTGTGTGTTTATCGGGTTAAGGATTCTTTAGTCATTTCTTCTTGTTGTGTGTTTATCTGGTTGCATTGTTTACTAAGTATGAGGTTTTTGAGAAGTTCACTGTATGTGTGGATAATTGAAGTTTGGTTAGATTGTGGCCGATGTGGTTTTGGGTTTTTGGTGGCTGGCGCGACAATGGAGTAAGAATAGGTTTTAAAAGACTGGGGACAGGTGATGTGCTATTATGCATTTATCCCTGTACTGATATGAAGGAGAAAAAAAGAGAAGAGTCGTGAGGCAAATGTGATAACTTAAACAGAGGCTAAATTTGGAAAAACACTTTAAGTTTGATAATGTTAACTGGATGAAGGGCATGGAAGTTCACTGTAGGGTAATATTATATGTTGAAAATATCAGTAGCATGGTAGCATGATGCTGTCTTTTTTATTTTTTTTATTTTAAAAGGCCACCCAGTCATATGCGATGTTTCTAGGTCTCAACCTGGTGCAGTTGATATTGTAGATTAAGGACCATAGTGGTAATGGGAAAAATTTGTGATTGGGATATATTCTGGAAGTAGGCATCTTGGTACATTCGATCTGCAAGTGCTAATTTTGCTGATACCTTACTGGTTTCAATTTTTGTGCTTGATGTGCATACTAGTGGGTCAGTTTCTGTTATACCGTGATTACAATTCAAGTTATCTAATTACTTTTAAGATAAACATCTTGAGTTCTATTTGTTTGTTAAAAAAAACATGAACATACTGAAGTATATTCTGTTTATTTTCTTTTGGCCAGTGCAGGGGCTTACAATCTTGTACTCATGATGATCTCATAATCTATGGGCTGTAACCTTTGAGAGATGATTCCATCTCCATACCTATGCTTCTTTTAGTGGCCTTTCGAGTTTCGAGCACAAGTGGATCGGAGAGATGAAGAAGTTAAAATTTGAACTTACTAGTTTTGTATGTTCCATGTGTTTTAGTTGCAATAATCGACCGGTATATTTGGAAGGATGCGTCGAAGGTTTTTTTGTGTGCTTATTATATTTATGGCAGATAGGATGTTTATTCCTCTTGTATGGTTGTTGTGCCATTGTACATTCTATTACTTTTTGTAAGATAATATTCAACATAATAATAACAAACGGTATTTAGCTTTGATTTATATTTCTTGGTACCATACAATTCAATCTTTTATTTACAATTAAAATTAAGGTGAGATTCAAGTTCAAAATGCTTGGAAAGATATTTGGATTCTATGTTTTTATTGGTTTTGAGGCTCCTGTTTCAATTTTGGATTAAGTACACGTTTTGCTGAGTTTTAATCTAGATCTTCAATTTTTCATATTCCGTAAATGACTTTTCTTTTTCCTTCACGAACTTGGGATTTACGTTGTAACCAAAGAGCATTAGTTTTGATACTAGTCAAACACCTCAAATGGGACAAGTAATCAAATTGCTACTACTGTAGACGTCATACATAATTCCGTGGATTTATTTACACTTATACTACTAATTGTATAGATTGAACTGTTTTGCCTAATTTAATTTAAATTGTGATTTTAATATTTGGAAAAACAAATTTAAGATTCACCAACTTCATATACGTTATTTAATACTATATTAATATTAAACTATTAAAATTTATTGAATAATCAAATTTCTTGAATAAAATATTATAAAAAAATTATCAAAATTTCAAAGTAAACGCGTTTTTTATTTTTATGTTTTCGGAAACAGTTTTTCAGAATGACAAAAAGAACGCATTTTCAGAAATCTCAAAACAGACACTCAAAACACAAAACACAAAACGAATTCAAAACTCAAAACACAAAACTGAAACACAAAGAGAACATCACCTTATTGATTTGACTTTCGTATAATATATACAGCAATTCCACTTGTACAGAAAATTGTTCCCAAAATTTTTACAGATGCTGCTGTGGTAGCATTTGCTTGGTCTATTTTTCTTTTCTTTTCGCCATTGTCCAATAGAAAATTGCCAAGTGTTATATGTATGAATTCTGGCACCATTTTTCTGTACAAATAGCAGCTCTCTAATATATAGTGCTTAACGAGTTTAGTGAATTCATGTCTATATTTTATATTTTATTTTACCAATGTCCTCAATTTTTTTTAAAATTATGACAAGCATGTTCCAAACTAATGAAAAATGCTTATTTAAAGGGTAATTGGCACAAAACGTCCCTACCTTTGACGGGTTTTGTGCAAAACGTCCCTACGTTTAGTTTCTTGGCGCAGAACGTCCATACCTTTCACATTTTTGGCGCAAAACATCATTTTCCCCATTTTTTGACCATTTTACCCTTCTATTAAAATAAAACAAAAAAAATACATAATAAATTGCAATTATGGGTCCAAACTTTTAAAAATTTGCAAATTAGTCACAAATATGAAAAAATCATCACCCCCTAAGCCACCTTTGAAGGCAAATTTCTCAACCTCCGATCACCTTGACCGCGGGACCAACATACCACCTTAAAGCCCTCATTGCCCTCTTCACAACCCACCCAACTACCAGCCCCAACTCCGGCAGATTTGGCCAGAAATCAAATTCAAAAATTACAACGCAGGCAACCCGGGAGTTCACACAGGTGAACAATTCAGACGAAAATTGAACATGTTCTGGGCGTAATTCAGTGGGTCAACTACTCCTGATGAAGACAAACCCAACCCAGGTGGTCCGCAACCCTGGGTTGGTCGGACGGCGCCAGAATCAGAGTTCTTCGGAGAGTAGAAAAGAGCTCGCGACTGGCGATATTTCATGAATTAATTCAGTTTGATGGTATGTTGTTTGGAGTGAATTGGGTCCATATTTTGTGTCTCCTGGACCTGGGCAGATAGTTCGTGGTAGTCCGCGACCATGACGGTGGTCGGAGGCGAGATTTTCGGCAGGTTGCAGAATTTCGATTTGCTGATTTTGATGCATGATTTCGGGCGTATAAGTGGATGAAATGGGGAGTTCTTGGGTGGAAATTGTAGAGGATGTTGAGGAGATTAAGTTGGTAGTGATATCCGGTGGTCTTGGAGGCCGGAATGAGGTGGAAATTGGGTCCATAACCGGCGGCTAGGAGATTAAGAGAGATTTTTTTATTTTTTATTTTTTGGTTCTTTTTAATATTTTTATAAGTTTTGGATTCATTTGCATTTTTAGAAAAGTCTAGGAGTAAGATTGCAATTTATTCTGTATTTTTCTTTTCTTTTGTTTTTGTTTTATTTTAATAGAAGGGTAAAATGATCAAAAAAATTGGGGAAAATGACGTTTTGCGCCAAAAAAGTGAAAGGTATGGACGTTCTGCGTCAAAAAATGAAACGTATGGACGTTTTGCACAAAACCCGTCAAAGGTAATGACGTTTTGCACCAATTATCCTTATTTAAACATTCACGTGAGACCCACGTGATGTCAGAGTGTAATGTTAGCATGATTTGAAAAGATCTTACTAGATTATAAGTTGTAAATCCTAAAAAATGTATAAATAATGAGCAGTAAAAATTAATAAAATTGAGGGTCTTAATTAACTCCACTTCCAAGATTTTAAGGATATTATTTTGTTTATTTATTTTATTGCTATACATTTATTTTTCTAAATGGATATTGCTATAGATCTGGATCTTCAATTATTATAAAAATTTAATGTCACTTCGGTGCATGATACTATACATATATTCTTGTAAATACTACTATGATTTACTTTGTTATACTAGCAAGACAATAACACAAACTTGTGCTATTAATACAAAAATCGTCCAAATTAAAATCACATTTCAACTGGATGACATATTCTGTAAACGCGAATTTTATGAGTCGATACACACAAAAACATAAGTGAACAACCAACAAACTCTGCTAACTAGGGCGGACATGGATCGATTCGGTTCGGTTCTGAAGAGAACGAACCGAACCAAAATTTTTGGGTATTAAATAAATGGAACCGTCGGGTCCAAATAGAATTATAGAACCGTTCGGGTTCGATTCTATTCAATTCTGTACCATAATTAAATTTTTTAACATTTACATGAACACTACATAAATGCAATTAATAACATATTCATTCATAACTTTTACAAATTAACGTAACCCAATTTAAAAATATATAAATAACAAGTTGTCCAATAAAATTAATTTAATGTATACAAATAGCAAAAAGTAGACACTAATACTAAAATATTGGTAATCCATATCAATAATTCATTCATTTCAAGCAGACTACATAAAAAATGAAATATAAATTAAAAGTTATAAAAATAAAATATTTTTAAGTATTGGTAATACTTACCAATTATTTGATTTAATTATTAATTGCTTGACTTGTCATACTAAGAAACTCTACAAGTATAATTGAAAAGACACAATTAGCAAACACAAATAAACTAAGGGTGTGTTTGATAGCCTAGAAAATTAGGTGGAAAAAGAAAATGTTTTCCAACTTCACCCAATTAATGGTGTTTGATTGCAAAAGTTTTCTTGACTTTTGTTTTTCATACCTTTCCTAGGTACAACTATTTTATGTACATTTTCTTGAATTTGTTTTCCCACCTATTAGGTGGGAAAGCAATTTCCATCTTTTTTTTTTTTTTTTAGCAATGGCAACAAATTCTATCAACTATTGCAAAAAGAATTTTCACTTTTGTTGATAATTTCTATGCAAAACAAAGTCAAACGAATATGGTAATTTTTTCTAATTGTTTGATTTAATTTAATTTTTTACTTTTTGGTAATTGAAACAAATTCTAGACGCAATAGTAGAAAAAATTGTCACTTTAATGGACAATTTCCTTAAAAAATGAAGTCAAACGGATACCAAACTTTCAATATTTTCCAGGTGAAAAATTATACCAATCAAACACAATTAATTACAATTTCCAGTAAAATAATTTTTAGGCAATTCAATTCCCAATAAAATATTTTCTTTACACTTTTGCAATCAAACGGACCCTAAAATTTGTTCCACTAAATTAGTTAATTTTCTAATGTGTTTAGAAAAAATAAAAATAATTTAATTAATTCAATATAAAAAAACTAAACAAATTATTTAGATTCGGTTCTTCGTTTCTTAGTCTAAAATCGAGAATCGAACCAAACACATTGGTTCTCCATTCAAATACCCGTTCGGATATTTAACTTATGAAAAACCGCTCGATTCGAATTCGGTTCAATTCGGGAGTTTTGTCCAACCCTATTGCTAACATTCATGTGATCTATGTAAGGAAATTTGTTATCTCATAGAAAAGGACAATGAATTTTGTGACAAAGTAGCTACTTGTTATGAAATTTAAAAAAAAAAAAAATTCAAAACTTAGTGATGAGAGTGAACAACAAGAATTCAAGTGATTAAAATAAAAGTTCTTTAAAAGTTGAGTGACTTCTTTGTGCTTTTTACCCACTTTTGGAGCAATTATTACGGTTTAAAAAGGGAAATATATGAAAATAGCCTTAAAAAGGAGGCTATTTCTTCATTTTCCCATTCAAAGATATGGAACTACCAAAAATACCCTCAAATATTAGAATTATAACTAAATCATTATAATATTAAGAAAAGAACAATCCAATCCTAAAAGAATTATTTTTAGAAACCATGACTAATAAAAAATTATTATCATAAAAATGACCGATAAAACTTATAAAAAACTCAAATCTAAAATATGACCATATAAGATTAAGAAAATAGTAAAAGATAAAAAAGAAATTGAATTTGAAAATGAATTTGATAAGATTGAATATCAAGAACAATTAAATGCATTTCAAAAAATATTAAAATACTTAAGGAAAACATGATGAAAAATTTTGCTAAGGGAATAGTAAAATCTATAATAGTAAAAGATATACAGGATATTATAGATAAATTGAAAAAAATGAAAAAGAATATTTTAAAATATGATATACCTTTTAACCCGAATACAGATATAATAACAGATCTTGATATTATAAATTCTCAAACATTACTAGATTTTGAAGATTTACTTAAAACCCTATAAATGAGAAAACCTATTACGAATAGATTACCTTAAGAATATAAAAAATTAAAATTTAAGTTAGAATTGATATTTTATATATCTATAATAAATAATAGAATAAGTTTAGCCTTATTAAAAAAATTCTTAGAATATTAAAAAATTTATGGAGAACCATTTTAGATTATCAGATTTTTAGATTTAAAAGATTATTGTATTATTATATTTTTGTTCGGTCATAATAACACCCCCACTTTAGTATAATAAAAATCATGGAAGTTACAATTACTAAAACAGATTGGTATTATAAGTTAGAAGTAAATCAAGGAAGTTATATATTTATAGAACATGTTCCTAAAAAATTAAAAATAACAATATTAATTATAATTAAAGAATTACCTAGAGAAATAAGAGAACAAATATTAGATAAATTAATAATAGGATCTATAAAAGATGAATATATATACGAAAAGATTATTGCAGAGTTTGAAAAATAAGAAATTATGTTATATTGTAAAGAAAACTATGAATCACTATAAAAATTAATATTTAACTAAATAAAAAGAATGAAAAAAGCAAAAAATAATTTGAAGAAGAAATCAGAAAGAATAAAATCGATAAATTATCAAATACTAGATAAATTATTGATCCCTGAAAAATTTACAAAATATCAAGAAAACTAAATATTAAAATTAAAATAGGAAAAATATAAAGAAAGAGCGGACTATTATAAAAACTTAAAAGAACTAACAGATAATGAAATTACAAAACAAAAGTATGATAGGATTATAAAGGGTTGTAAAGATGCTGAGTGTAGAACATATTATCTTGGTCAATCAAAGATAAAATGAATAATCATATGGAAGAATTAAAAGCATTAATAAAAATATTAATAACTGATGTTCAAGATCTAAGAAATGAAATAAAAGAAGATATAAATATATTAAAAATTGAAATTAGGGAATTAAAAGAAAACAATAAATACAAGGATAAAAAAAAATAGATAAAAAATTATAGAAAAAGAAATGTTGAGAAGTGGAAAGAAACACATAGAACAAGAAAATTTAGTAATAGATACAGGAAGTATGGATAATAACTTTAGAAAAAATATTTTACCAAAAATATTAGAAGAAGAAGAGAATTTTAAAAAATTACTAGGAAAAGAAAAAATTGAAGAAGATGAATGAGGAATTAGACTTGTTAGTAGAAAACTTTGACCAATTAAGTTTAGAAAATGTAAGTGAATACTAAGTCCTAATGAATACTGGAGGAAGACCCACTCCAGCAAAAACCTCTAACCAACATGAAAAATTTGATCCAGATGAAAGTTATGCACCTATATATAATAAACCATATAAACAATTCTATGATAAGATAAGAGATAGACAACCACCTAAACGAAATAAATATAAAGATATATTTGAATTAAATGATAATTATGATAAACCAATTAATCATAGAGGAACAAAATTAGATCTAGATTGTAAGATGGATATTAAAAAAACCTTATTAACTTGAGCAGATTCAATGATACTGTTCTTTTTATATGACAAAGATGATACATGGGAAAATACAGAAAGAAGAATAGATTTTTTAATAGCATCATTTGAATGAAATGTTAGAAACTGGTGGCAATGAGTAAATGATGATACGAAATCATTAATGAAAAGAAATATACAAACGGAAATAATAAAATCAGATAAACAAGGAATATAAAGATTAATAGTATATATTGCAAATGAATTTTTAGGAGAAGAATGAATTAGAAATGCTAAAGAAGAAGCAAAAAAAAAAAAGAAAAAGATGATGCTAGAATGAAATTGATAAATTTAACAATTTGTGATATGTGCAAAATAAAGGAATATACTTTTGAATTTAGAAATTACTACTATGTACAATTTTATAGTAATGAAAATCCGGAAGTATATCTAGACATGTACTATACTAAATTACTAGGAACATAAGGAATATATTTTAAGATAGAATTTGAGAAATATCTTAGAGATAATATTGGAGTACCAAGATCCTTAGGATCAAGAATAAAATTTCTATTTGATAGACTTGCATATATATATATATATATATATATATATATATATATATATCAACAAAGACAATTATTAAAAAGTTCAGGAAAATTAACAAGAATATGCTGTGAAGATATGGAAAAACTTACACAATGAGGATGTAATCCTGAAAAAAAAAATATTAAAAAAATATATAAGAATAGAAGATTTAAAAAATTCATGAATTTTAGGAAAATATATAAAACCTAAAAGGAGATAGTATAAAAGAAAATATAATTCAATAAACAACAAAAGAATAAATCTTATAAAAAAGATAAAAGTCAATGTAAATGTTGGAATTGTGGAAAAATTGATCATATAAGTTCAGATTGTAATAAAAAGAAAGTTAGAATATTACAAAATGAATATTTAGAAATAAAAGATGAATTGAGTGAGATATATGATATTAAACAATATTATGGTCAAGAAGTATATATAAAACATATTCAAAAGAAAATGAGTCAGAATCCGAATAAAGAAATTGAGGAAATAGAAAGAGATAATATAGAAATGTAAGAATATGAAAGAATAGAAGGATATGGATTAAAAGTTACCTTTGATAATAATAAATTTAAGAAATTACAAAAATTATCTTTAAATTTAAAAAATAGAAAAATGAGAAATTTTTGATAGAATTTGGAAACGAGAAATAATAGTTATAAATGAATATCATAAAATTGAAAAAAGTATAGATGTTAGAACAACTCAAGGAACACATAAATTAAACTTTTGAACAAGGAATACAGTAGAAGAATTATTATCAAAAATTAATAAAAAATAAAGTGAAAAAATTCAATATGTCTATTTAGCAGGAATACAAATATTGTTTAAATTCTTATTTAGAGAAGGAATAGATTCACCTTTAACTATAAGTTTACATGATGGAAAAATAATAAATTTAAAGGATAGTCATCTAGGAATTATAGAGGGAAACATAGCATATCAAAAAATGATATTTACTTGTTACCCAAAATATTGTATCTCATTAAAAGATAGAAATTTTAATGAAGTCTTAAGTCGCATTTCAAGTTACATAGGAATGATATAATACAACCAGGAGATCAAATCATGATTATTGAATATAGAGTCTTATATACGTTTACCAACTCTAATTATGGAAATATTTATTCTAGGAAACCATATATAAAAGTTCATAAGGAATGTAAAGATATAAGTAAAATTATAGAACCAAATAAGCAGGTAAACCTGATTCCAAAGGAATACGAATTTAGGATATCAACAGATAAATATGAAATAATAGAATTTAGGGAAGACGAATATCCTGATTATAATATAATATTTAAAGATGGAAAACTAATTAGGAAATCAAAAAGCCTTAGAATACCTAATAGAAAATCATTGGAAGAAACTAGTCACACGAGAGAAATAAAATTTCATAAAAATACAGGAAATATAAAAATAAATGGAGAATATTTTAATGGAAAAGAGTATGTATCAGGACTAAATATATTAATAAATACACGAGTTAGTGAATGTCATATAGTTTCAATAAGAAATAAAGGATTAGTACCTTATAAAACTGAACCATATAGATATGTAAATTTTGAAGGACAAATGCATACTACAGAATTAGAAGTAAAAATATATATAAAAATAGGAGGAATTGATCTTGTAGTACCATGTTATATAGATGAAAGCATGAATATAAACCCTCATATATTATTGGGAATGAGCTTTTTAAATAGATTTGAAAATTATAGTATAAAAAAAGAAGGAATATATATATATATATATATATATATATATATATATATATATATATATATATATATATATATATATATATATTTCATAGTGGACAAACTATATTATGTAATAAAGAATTAAATGAATAACTAAATAAGTTTTCCATTAGCCGTATATATACAAGTTACTATTATAGAATCAGATATAACAACTTGTGTTTTGATAGATACAGGAAGTGATATAACTATATTTAAGAATTTCTTAATAAAATCATGAGATAATAAAAGTAAGATAAAAATAATATGAGTAATAGGAGAAGATACTCAAATAATAAAAAACGTTGAAAAAATTAGTACAATCCTTGGAAGTAAACAAATAATAATAAATAAAAAAATATAGTTATGATAAGCTAGAATGTGATATATTATTAGGAAATGACTTTATACAACAGTTTCAATATTATAAACAAAATAATTATATGATAATGTTACAAACCCCTTGTGGACATTTGTTAAAAATACCAAGAGAATTTAGACCTTACAAGTTCAGCCCGCCCACCGTGGTGATAGATGAAAGAAAAAATCAATTATGCATAATGAGATTAAAAAAAAAACAAAAGATTAATGTATAAAAAGTCTTAAAAACAGAAGTAGAAATAAGTATAGAAAGAATTATAGAACAATTAGAAAAAGTCTATGGAGAAAATCTATTGATATTTTGGAAATCATACCATCCTAAAGGGAAAATAGAATTAACAGAAAATGTAATTATAAGGTTAGACCAATGATTTATACCGTACAAGATACACAAGAATTCAAAGTCCAAATAAAAGAATTATTAGAACAAAAACTTATCAGACCAAGTAATGGATCTCATAGTAGTCCGGCCTTTACGGCAATGAAACATTTTGAGCAAGTTAGAAGAAAATCCAGAATGATAATAAATTATAAAGAATTAAATAAGTATACTAGATTTGATGGATACTTTTTACCAAACAAAGAAGTCCTAATAAATCTTGTTAAATGAAAACAATAATACTCTAAATTTGACTGTAAATCAGGATTTTGGTAAATAAATATGGAAGAAAATAGTATACAATATACATCATTTAGTACACTTCAAGGCAAATACGAATGGTTAGTAATGCCTTTTGGATTAAAAAATACACATCAAATATATCAAAGGAAAATGGATAATATATTTAGGAAATTTAATAAATTTTTGATAATATATGTTGATGATATACTAATGTGTTCTAATAACAAGGAAGAACATAGAAATCATTTAATACAATTTATAAATGAATGTAAAAGGGAAGAAATTGTTCTTTCCAAAAAGAAAGTCACTATAGAAAAATAAGAGATTGATTTTCTTGGATTAACAATATGTAAAAGAGGAATTAAATTACAAACTCATATATCTAAAAAGATAAATAGTTTTCCAAACAAATTAGAATTTAAAAAACAAATACAAAAGTTTTTATAATGTCTAAATTATGTAGAGGGATTTATTGAAAATCTTATAAAGAAGAGACATAAAATACAGATTTTACTTAGAAAAACAAATACTAATGGATGGAATGATTGTTAAATCATTAAAAGAAGAATGCAAAAATCTACCAAAATTAAGATTACTAGATGAAAAAAGATAATTTAGTTATTAATACAGATACCTCAGATAAATATTGGGCAGCCATATTAAAACAGATTTAAATGAGATTTGCCGATATTCAAGTTCAATCAAGCAGAGATAAATTTATTACTCATGAAAAAGAATTATTTGTAATAATTAGAGGAATAAAAAAGTTTTCATTATTCCTATTATCTAAAAAATTCATTGTTGAAACTGACAATTCTCAAGTTGTAGGATTAGTCATAAATAAGTTGCCAATGTAACCTTAATATAGGAGATTACACAGATGACAAGCATACTTATCTTTTTTATAATTTTGATATTATTCATATTAAATGTGTGAATAATTATCTTGGAGATTTCCTAAACAAAAATATCGAGTTTGGAGATGAATAATATCAAACAAATGATATCAAAGATAAAATCTGCGGCAGCTTACGCCAAAGATGAAGCAGATGATATAAAAATTGGGATGGAGATATTAGCTGAAATCTTGAGTTACAATGTTAAATTGTTACTTGATATCAGTGAATCCCATATCAAGGTTACAAACGAAATGAAAGACAAAATTGATGCCCTTGAAACACAATTAATGTCTATAGATATACAAATAGGGATATAAAGATTGATGCTTTAGCACAATCTATTGATACAAACAAGTTGATACAAACAGGAGATACAAACAGGATGACTAAAAAAGACAATGATGAAGGAAGCAGTAGTGGATCCCGAGGAGATGCCATTATCAAAAGTCCAAAGAAAATAACAATCAATGAGAATCATACAAGGACTATCAGGATAAGAACATATGAACCAGAGGATACTACCCCTTTATCGCCAAAAGAAGACGAATATAAATAATTTACAAAAATCGTTTACGAACTTAAATCAGCAGATCTATATTATATATCTCTAGGAGATCATATCTACCCAATAATGATAATTATGAAAGGAGCAGATTCAGTAATGACCAATGTTGCATAAGACTTCGGATATACTAATCTAATATATCAAATACAACATTAGAAGAAATTGAGAGATTTGATGATATATTAAAAAGTCGAGTTTCACAATTTGCACAGAATAGACCAATATATATATGAAATTCTACTCCATAAGTCTAGAAGCTGAAGATGGAATATACTATCCAGCAGAACATATAATTACAATCAGACATGTTGGAAGAAATTTCCAAATGGACATAGGAGAATGTGAAAAATCAGTTCCAAATTTCTTCAGAACATGGACAAAAAACAGGCGGGTACTATGATATAAAGTTCTATACAATATGACAAAAAATTTGTATGAACGAAAATTCTTATGCCTATGCCAGTACAATGGATGGACACTTTTAGCAAATGATGGCAAACAAAAATCTAAAATTTTAAAAGAATATATCAATAAATTTGATATACATCAAATAAGTGGCAGCATCTCAACCAGCAAAAGGGCATGCGAAGCTAGAGGGTGTCCTACTTGCCAACAAAATAAAAAATGAGATTCCAAAGAGATAAGAAGGACGTGACTCAAAGAAGACAACTGCATGTAAAGACAACCCTTTAAAGAAGATGTGATATAAAGCAGTTGCATGTGAAGATTATAATGGAGGGGCCGATAGGCTCTTGATAGAAAAAACACAAATTATTAAGTGATATATGATGTATGAAATGATGTAAGAGGCCAATAATTTTTACCTCAATTACATGTATAAATAGAGGCCTCCGGGCTAAATGTAAGGCAGAACGATTGGGAGCACTTAACTTGTGAGAAAGTCAAAAACCTTCTACTAAATCTTGTATCAATTTTTCAAATATATCAATTCTACCAATTTGGAATAAAATCATTCACATTCCAATCCTCTCAAAGGGACATGAGTTTCTAAATCTTATTCCCATAGATTCTTGAAGAATCTGATAGAGAAATTCTTTCTTACTTCAGTAATAAACAAAGTTTTTCTTTAACAAAAGTTTAGAGATTTAATTCTTAGAAACAATACAGTGAGAAGAAGAAGCTGGAATAACAATGATCCCATGAAGGCAGGAAGCCGTTGAACGGATTGGTTTGTATATCCAGAGCTCGAAGGTCACTTGATTCTGAAGTTATAAATTCAGACCAAAACTAAAGTAGAACTAATTATTTACTCCTAAATTTAGAAATAACTCTTTTAAAATTTTAAAGAATCGCAGGGATTAATTGTTATAATGTTTTATTATGATGTTGTTCATAGTCTCATATTCAAAGATGTCAGGATATATAGTTGAAGGATTAGATAAAATTTTAGAAAGAATGTTAAGAAAAATAAATGATAATGATTTATTACTAAGAGATATAGATATATTATCTGAAGAATATGATAATCTTAGAAAAGAAAACGATAAGTATACAGATTATTCCAACTTATTAAATCATAGAATGAATCTATATATTATAATTCGAAATAGTAGAAATAAAAGTTAAAACCAAGTTTTTTAACTATCTCCGAAGAAAAAGGATATACCATGCAATTTTTAGGAATTTATTCATTAAGGGTAAAATAGACATTTCCATGAAAAATTTAAAAGGTTTAGTCAACTAGACCAAATTGAATAATCTCCCGTTAAAAAACCATTTCTCACAAATTATAGATAATTGCAAAAAGAAAAAGAACAAAGTCAAAAGGAAATGAACGGGCACCGGGAATCACTCCTTCCAACAATACAGTACCTGAACCAATTAAAACAGAGACACGCGTACTCCATGTACCATGTTTGGTTAAGCTTACAATTAAATAAGTAGTTTTAATATAAAAAAATTTCTATGATTATTCTATTTCCACAATTAAAAATAAGAATGTTTTTGATTGATATGAAAAATATATCCTAAAAAATAAAATATTTTCCCGAGGAAAAAAAAAATCATACTCCCCCAAAGAAAATATTTTTCATAGAAAAATAACAATTAAATACTTCAAAGTAGGAATTTGGATAAAAAATTAAAATTTTTCATGAAAAATAAATGCAATCAAACACACCTAAATAATATATTTTTCCTGAGATCACAAGTAATTTACTTGTAACAGTGAAGAGTAAAGAAAAAGCAAATTAATATGCAGTTTTAACATATTACCTTATTTATTAAGTCCCTATTTGTTGATGATTAAAATTAAATTTTGATAAAAAAAAATTCAAATGTATAATTAAAAAGTTGCATAAAATATATGATTAATAATGATTATTTAACATTAATTAAAATTAAAATGTGAATTGAATTAAAATAAAATTATAAATAATAGGACAACAAGAGTAGGAAAAAGTAAACTTTTTCTTTTTTTAAATCTAAATAAATAAAGTGGGTAAAAGAGTAACTTTTACATATATCAAATTAAAAGGGTCCAATCCAAACATGCACCATCCTGAATACCCTTTACAAAACCCAGTTCTCGTGGGTTCCCCCAATTTTTCTTCTCGAAATCTCCATCTGTAACCCCTAATTTTCGATTTTCTTGATGGTCTTTCCTTCTTCACAATTTTCACATGGAAAAAATGTCCGCCTCCATTTTTCTGCTGTTCTTTACGGTCATGCCGATGCTATTTGCTCAAACGACGTCGCAATTTAGCTCCGGCCCTCACATTGCGGACGTCAACATTCTGTTACCTCCCAAAATGACTCACCCTGTTGAATACAGACTTCAAGGCAGTGATGGTTGCTTCAAATGGTATTACAGATTGCATCCCCTGTTTAAGCCTTTGATTTTTTTTTTTTTCAAAATTTTCAAACAATAGCTATTTTTTGTGTATAGGTCATGGGATCACCGTGATATACTGTCGGTGGTGCCGGAGTATAATTCAAGCAGTCATTGTTCGACTAGTGCTAGATTGAAATCCATTGCTCCTTATAGTGGTCGAAAGGAAACTGCAGTTTATGCCACTGATGTCAATACCGGAATGGTGATCCGTTGCAAGGTTTATATTGATATAATGTCTAGGATTCAGATATTCCATAACTCTGTCAAACTTGACCTCGATGGGCTCGCCACTCTTCGCGTACGTGCTTTTGACAGTGAAGGTATTTTCTGAAAATATTACTGGTCACATAATTGTTGTAAGCTTTGTCGTTGTCTTGATAAGTTTTCTCTGTTTTATGACGTTGTTGTACTGTAAGATTTAGCTTCTTAGCGAGTAGCGATGGATGTGACCTGATAGTTTCAACTTTCAAGTTTCTGAGGTGCCTCAGCCAGTGAAATTTTGGCTTTAATTTATTTAAAAGTTTATGTCATGGACTATTTGATAATCTTTTGCTTTTCAATTGTTGTGTTGCAGACAATGTGTTTTCGTCATTAGTGGGATTACAGTTCGTGTGGCATATGACACCGGAAACTGATAAATTTCCTCATCACCTTGTCCATGTTCCTCTTAAGGACTCTCCATTGAGTGATTGTGGTGGCTTGTGCGGTGACCTAGATATCCAGGTAAAGCTTGAAGATAGTGGTGTATTTTCTGACTTGTACGTAGTGAAAGGAACTGAAATTGGCCACGAAATCGTTTCTGTTCATTTGATGGAACCGTCATTTGGGCACATGGCGGATAAGATTGTTTTGACAGTAGCAGAAGCAATGTCTCTCGATCCTCCCTCGCCTGTTTTTGTTCTAATTGGTGCTGTTGTCTGTTATACTCTTAAGGTTATTCGTGGCAATATTCCTCAAGTGGTAAGTTTACCATCTCCATTTCATCGGTGGTATGTTTTGAACTCTTCTGTTGCCCAGGTGGAGAGAGAGATGGGGGAAACTCATGCTTTGAACTTAGGAGTAACAACAGTTACAGTTGAAGACACCAGGGTTGTTGGGCACATACAGATGTCATCACTCCATGTTGTCATCCCAGATACTTTAGTGTTGTTTATATTACCTCTCTCTCTTTCTGGTGCTGCTATTGAGGGGATAGAACCTATTCCATCTGCATCACGTTGGTACATTATTTGTGGCAGACAATATCTCATTCATGCGAAGGTTTTTTCACCAGGGCCTGGGGCAAAAGAAATTTATATAACAGAGAGTGATGATATTAAGTTGCATGATGACCACTATGAGTTCTGGAATATTCTCCCAGTTTCAGAAGGTACTACTGCTGAAGGAAATTATAGAATTTTGAGAGCAAATTCATATGGATTAGGAAGACTGATGGCAACTTTGACTTACACCAGTGGACAAGACACAAGAAAAGAGGTTCTGAAGCTTGCTCAAGAAATCATGGTCTGTGATCAAGTGAAATTCAGTATGGAGGAAATGGGTGGTCCCTCCAATGCAATTCTCCTCCCCTGGGTCCCCGGGGTCTACCAGGAGTTAGAGCTTAAGGCAACTGGAGGTTGTGCAATGTCTTCAAGTGACTATAAATGGATTTCTTCGGATATGGTTGTTGTGTCTGTATCTGCTTCCGGGATAGTTGAGGCTAAAAAGTCTGGGAAAGCAACTATAAAAGTAGTTTCGATCTTCGATTCATTGAATTACGATGAGATGATTATTGAAGTTTCCATCCCCTCTTCGATGGTTATGCTTCCTTACTTTCCGGTCGAGGCACTTGTTGGATCATATCTTCAAGCTTATGTAACATTACAAGCATCAGGTGGCTCGTATTTCTATACATGCGATGCTTTCAGGTCCTCTATAAGATGGAAAACTGAAAGTGAGCACTTCACAATCATTAATACAACAGTGGAATCATTTGTTTATAACAAGCTAGATGCCCTTGATATCAATTCCTCATCATATGGCCCTCCATGTGCAAGAACACTAATATACGCTTCTAATCCTGGTCGCACTTTGCTACATGCAACATTGACTCCAGAATATCAACAGTTCGACCATGCTAGTAGTGGGTCAATCATCTTAAAAGCTTCCTCTTGTATTGCAGCCTATTTACCACTCATTGTGCAGCAAGCCAGTGATGGAAACCAATTTGGTGGTTACTCATATGATTTAAGTCAGACTGAAGCGCAGAATCAGTTGGAAAATTTGGACTATCTATATCTCACCCCTGGCACTCACTTGGACGTGATGCTTCAAGGTGGACCTGAACGGTGGCATCAAGATGTTGAATTCATTGAAGTTGTGGAAGCTTTAGATGAACATAATTCTTATGTGACAAATAGAGTTCGATTACAACTGTTAACTGGCAATAACAGTGCATACAGAATACAATGCCAAAGTTTGGGAAGCTTTAAACTCATATTCAGGCGTGGAAACATGATGGGGGATGGCCACCAATTGCCTGCTGTAGAGGAAGTGCAATTGTTGCTTATGTGTAGCTTTCCATCTTCCATTGTGCTAATAGCTGATGAAGCAGTGAATTTGCCTCAAGTTATACAGTCTGCAGTTCAGGCTGAACGCAAGCCTGAAGGACTTCGTGCCGCCCCAACTACTGTAGCAAATGGGCGCAGAATACGAATTTCAGCGGTTGGCATTGGTTATTCTGGAAAACCTTTTGCAAATGCGTCTTCTCTCTGTTTGAGGTGGGAACTCGTTGCATGTGAAGGATTGGTGTTTATGGATGATGCCTACAGTTCATCAGCAACCAAGTCGTCTTGGGAGAGGTTTTTTATCCTGCAAAATACATCAGGACTGTGCATCATTCGCTCTACTGTTATTGGGTTCATTGATTCTCTTGGCCACCTTGATTTTACCAAAATGTTTGAAGGTTTTGCAAGTGCTCTTACAGATGCCATACAATTGCAGCTTGTTTCTTCTCTTAGAGTCCATCCAGAACTTGGCCTGTTGTTTTTCAGTCCTGATGCCAGGTTGAATCTCTCAATCAGTGGAGGGAGCGGTTTCTTGGAGACTAGGGTGAATGATACTCAAATTGTGGAAGTAATACAACCCTCACCAGGTTTACGGGGTTCACAACTGACACTGGCTCCCAAAAGCTTGGGGCCTGTTCTTTTGACTGTTCATGATATTGGGGTTGCACCTCCAATAGCTGCATCTTCTGTGGTCCAAGTTGCTGATGTGGACTGGATCAAGATTACAGTAGCATCAGAGATAAGCCTTATTGAAGGAAGTTTGCAGTCTATCAGTTTTTTGGCTGGGATTAGTGATGGACGTACTTTTGACTCTTCTCAGTACGTTTACATGAAAGTTCGTGTTCATATTGAAGATCATATAGTTGACCTTGTGGACGGTAATGGTTTCTCAAGACCTATTGATGGATATTTGAACGGCCAGAATTTTACCATACAGGCTACACGTCTTGGGGTGACAACCATCTATCTTAGCACAGTCCAGCATTCTGGGAATGAAATATTGACTCAACCAGTTAAGGTGGAAGTCTATGCTCCACCAAGAATACACCCTAGCAATATATTCCTTGTACCAGGTGCGTCTTATGTGCTTGCAGTAAAAGGAGGGCCAAAAATCGGTTCATACATTGAGTACGCCAGTATGAATGATGAAACTGCAAAAATTAACAAGTCTTCAGGACTATTGTCTGCAATGTCACTGGGAAACACTACATTGGTTGCCACAATCTTTTATAATGGAGGTATAATGCTTTGTCAAGCATATGGCAAGGTTGAAGTCGGGATCCCGTCTACAGCTTTGTTGAATGTTCAAAGCAAGCAAGTCGCTGTTGGCCGCTGGATGCCAATACATACTTCTTTATCTAAGGGAAATTTGTTTTCGTTTTATGAGCTCTGTAAAGATTTCGTGTGGAAGGTAGAAGATGAAGAGGTTTTGAGTTTTCGAGTGGAAAACAGCTTACACATTAAGGAGCATGAACAAACTAGATCTTCTGGTTACTTAGATGAGAAAGATCTTAATTTTATTCAAATGCTTTATGGAAAATCTGCTGGCAAGACAAATGTTACTGTTACATTCTCCTGCGATTTTATATCTTCTAATTTGGTTTTGAAGTCGAGGTTTTATAGTGCATCTACATCATTGCGGGTGGTCCCGGATCTTCCACTTGCTCTGGTATCGTGGATCCTCCCTCCTTACTATACCTCTTCAGATCTTCTGCCTTCATCTTCACATGATCACGATAAAGGAGATGCTCCTGTTCGTAAAGGTACAATTACTTATTCTCTATTGGGACAAAGCGGCAGCCGGAAGACTGGGGAGGTACAAGATGAGCCTATAATTATTGACCGGGCTAAAATAAGAACTAAGGAAAGTGACAATCTTGCATGCATTCTAGCAAAAGATGGGTTGACTGCGAGAACTGAGATCGCTTCTTGTGTTAGGGTAGCTGAGGTATCTCAAGTAAGAATTTTGACAGATGAGTTTCCAGTCCAAACTCTTGCTCTTGGTGCTCAACTTTATCTTCCTATCAAATATCATGATGTTCTTGGAAATCCTTTTCACGAGGCTTATAATATCACACTTTTTGAGGCTGAAACTAACTACCCAGATGTTGTCTCCATTGATACCGACAACGTTAATGGGTATATACATCTTCGAGCAAGAAACCATGGGATAGCTCTGGTGCAAATAGCATTCATTAGTGATTCTCAGAAGGCAGACTATGCTATGATTTTTGTTGGTCCTAGTTTGTATCCTCGAAACCCCGTCCTCCACCAAGGAGCCCGTCTTAACTTCAGGATAGAAGGTTTGAGTGATCTACCATTGGGACACTGGTCAAGTTCCAATCGAAGCGTTGTATCCATTGACAAGCAATCTGGCCAAGCTGAAGCCATTGGGGAAGGTACTACCCGAGTTCACTTTAATAGTTCTAGTTTCAAGCTTCAGACTTCTGTTACTGTGTTGAAGGGGAGTATAGTGTCAGTCAATGCCCCAAAAGAAACACTTACAAATGTGCCATTTCCAACAAACGGATATGGGTTTTCTGTAAAATTTAGCGAGGCTCATAACAAGCTCCGTGTATCTTCTGGGGATAGTCATGAATTCTTGTTTGATTGTGTGCTGGACCCACCTTATGTTGGATGTGCACGCTCATGGGGGGATATTGACACGGGCAATCTATATTGCCTCTTCTTTCCATACCCTCCTGAACGTTTGGTAAATTCTACAGTTTCTACTCCCAGTTCTATAGATACAAACCGAGGTGTATATGTGACCATCAATGCTTCACTAAGAGGAGACAGTCGTGTTTCTGGTTCTGCATCCACTCTTTTTATTGGAGGATTCACTGTACTTGAAATGGAAAAGAGCCCAATGCGTCTAAATCTGACAGAAGGCTCCAACAAGGGTGTCATAACCATCATTGGGAACACAGAGGTTGAAATCCACTGGCACCACAAGGACCGGTTATCAGTTCAACCAGTCGACGGAGAAGGTCATGGGGTCAGACAGCCTGTTCCGTATGAGATTAAAGTTCATGGAGCCGAGAGATTGAAAGATCAACTGGTTATCACACTCCCAGCCACCGGTCAAAGGGTAGAAGTCGATGTAAGCTATGAACCGGAGGAGAGAAGTGAATCAGCAGCCTTGGCCAGTTTTGCTTCAATTTTTCTGTTGATTCTAACTGCAACTGCTGTCATATGTTACCTCTACAGATCTGAAAGATCACGCCAAAATGTTGTCCCTGGACCTGGAACTCCAAGTGTAACCACACCCATCACACCCGAACGTATTACTCCATCTGTTGTCAATGAACTGTCTCCCCGGACGCCACAACCTTTCATCGACTATGTTAGGAGGACAATAGATGAAACTCCATACTACAGGCAAGACGCCAGGAGGAGGATTAATCCTCAGAATACATTTTAGCTTCATGGATTGACATTTTTCCCAGTGTGGTCGAGTCATTCCAACTTCAAGAAAGCTTCAGAATCTGCTCAAAAGGTGTAGTTGGATGTTTTTGAGCTACCGTTTTATTTGGTAGTATATGTATAATATTGATGTAATTCAGTTTTTTCTTTTTTGGGTGTAGGTCGTTAGAATCACATTTTATTAATGTATTAAAGCCGTTGTAGCTTGGGTATGATTCTTGCTGCATAAACTTCATTGCATGCTTTTGAATGCGAACTGTTGGATGTTATGGTGCGCAGTTTTAGGTAGCATTTGTGCACTATATTGGAGCACATGTATTTCACAGCTTTGCTTCAAATGGTATTAGAGATTTGACACGCTATGCTGCTATGACACTGTCAATTATTTTATGGTAAAAGATTCTAGAGTGCTTCACTTTGTTACAAACCTTTAAACCTTTAGACATTCGTGATGGTTAAAGATCCGCAGAAAATCTTTATAATTCTGTGCAATACGACTGTTGTCAGTTTTAAAATGGGTGTAGCTAAAACATTTTTGAATTTCAGCTTGTGATCCAATCAAGCATTTCTAGTCTCAAATTTAACTCAAGTTGTGCTTAACCAGACTTTAACTTTACTTGTTTGAGGGTCAATTTGCTACTGGTTGTGAGTAGTGTTTTTGTCAATTGAACTTTTAGCCTTTTCAAAAAAGTAGTTGAAATTTTTGTAGTGCGATTTTTTTTGTATCTTACTTTTTTGTATTTTTTCACCATGTAATTTAATATCTTCTATATATTAAAAGTGGCTATGTAACGTAATTTCTTGTTTTTAACGGAAAAACTAACGGAATTTGTTGTTTTAACGGACTATGTAACGGAATTTTTTTGTTTTAAACAGGCAGCTGCACCTTCCTTCAATATTTTTATCATAACTTTGTATTCCGATGTCCGATTGAGGCGATTCAAAATGCGTTGGAAAGCTAATTCATCTGGCTACAATTTTGATTCAGACATCATTCTCCAATTCGATCACTTTCTATGCCAAAAATAGGTCTCAATATGAGACTAAAACATCGGAATATAACTTTTCGGTTGTAAATTGATTTGTGATCATCTCTTTGACTAAATTTGATTCCATTGACGTCTTCCTTTATCCAATTGACTCCTAGCACTCTCAAATCTTCATCATGAGGTTCGACACAACTTTTAAGTATTTACATTTTAGTCCCCGAACTTTGGATCCCTTACAATTTAGCATTTTTCTCCAAATTTGTCAACTTTTGCTTATTTTCTTCGATCTCACCGACTTACATCACAACATCAAAATCACATATCTAATTATTTATTTACTACATAAACATTACATCATTAATTATTTAATTAACCAAAAAAATTACATCTTTATTAATAACAAATTAATTCTTAAACAAAACAATTAAATATAAACTAGGCAAACGTGTATTGCACGTTGCTTGCACCTAGTGTGTGTGTATATATATACATTTAATAAGTTGCAATGATTGGAATTTACACCCTATGTTAATTTAGATTTAAATCATATTACAATGGATATAACCGTAGCATTTATTGGTAAATAAATTTGTAAGTTATGATGTACATATAGCACAACTTATGAAATTCACTATTTTTATCAACTTTTTAATTACATATTTTATCAATTTTATTAAAATTTGCTGAAGTTTTTAGTAGTAGCTTTGTACAACAATATATAATGACAAGATTTTGAAGGATAACCAAAACAAATCTATCATTTTTTTCCCAAGGCAAGCCGCCTTCTTCTGTTCTTTTTAACAACTAGTCAAACCTACCTCTAAATCATTGGTCCTGCCATAAAAGTAGGGGTGTAAGCGGTCCGATTTTTGCGGTTTTTGACAAATTTTCAAACCAAACCGTTTTGACCGGTTTGAGAAAAGCTCAAACCTAAACCAAACCGTTTTGACCGGTTTGAAAAAAACTCAAACCTAAACCTAACGGTTTGGTCCGGTTTTAAACCGCCGGTTTCGCGTATATTTTTTTCCTGTCTAGTATCTACTTTTATGCCATTAATTCAATATATATTTATATTTTACTAGAAATAAATCTAAAACAAACTAAATATATTTACTATAAAATTAAATACCAACAAAATAAACGTAAAATCACAAAAAACTAAAGCATAGTTTTTTATTCGCCCTTTTGATGTTTTAGAATAATACTTTACGATAAAGATACAATACAAATCCACTAAAATAAATGTAAGGTCCAAAAAAACATAATAATGTCATTTTTCAACTAGCAAAAGGAATAAACGAATTAATTTTGTCACAGAACTCAAGAAACATCAAATTTTGTCACAGAACTAACAAAAAGAAGAAACATTCACATACTCAAGAAGCCACAGAACTCATGATCAATTTTGTCCTTCATACACAAAAAAAATTTTAACTAGCAAATTGGAAAAAAAAAAAAAAAGAATTAAGACACGGATCCATCTAATAATGGCTTCCAAAAGACAAGTTGCAAATATTTTTTCTCCCCCATTCCACTATATATACCCACCTTCATCTTCTGCAATTTAACACGGAATTATACATATTCTCTCATATGTAAAAAAATGTCTTTTGCGCACCTGATAGCCCGAATTTCAACTTTAAGCCTTACTCACGATCAATAAATATGTAAACAAATTTCAACTAGAAAGTGACAAAATTTTAATTTTAATCCTTACTCACGATCAAATAAATATGCAAGAACCTGAAATAGTCTAATAATACCGACGAACGTACACTACCGGCGACTGGGAGGTTCGAGATTTCGAGGGCGTTGACGATTTGGG
This sequence comes from Fraxinus americana, assembly GCA_035079005.1. NCBI lineage: Eukaryota > Viridiplantae > Streptophyta > Magnoliopsida > Lamiales > Oleaceae > Fraxinus > Fraxinus americana. Next base: position 16,511,630 of record CM068716.1, read on the forward strand.
GGAAACTAGGAGGCGCCGCGGGGAGCGAAGCTGCGACCAGCGAGTTGCGAGTGAGAGAAATGGAAATTGGAAGATTATGGTTGTGACTTGTGAGTATATGGACTTGGGTTGAGCTGTTTAGTGCTACTTCTTTCAAATTTGGGCCTTTTTTTATATATAATTAGGCTTGGGCGGGTCATAAATCTTAATAATTAATAGAAAATTAGAAATTGACAAAAATACCTACAAAATGACAAAATTATTCAATTTTACAAAATTGAAATTTTGGATAAATTTTCAAAAAAAAATCAATTTTTTATTTTTTTATTTTATATATTTTTCGCCGGTCCGGTTTGGTTTCAAACCATAATTAAAATTCTCAAACCTAAACCAAACCGTTTTTGACCGGTTTGGTTTGGTTCAAAACCATTTCGTTGACGGGTCCACGTGGCACCAAACCGCCGGTTTCGAAATTGCGGTTTCGGTTCGGTTTTCCGGTTTGGCGGTTTTTGCTTACAGCCCTACATAAAAGGAAAATTATGCTAAACCTGCATTCTATTGTTTACATTTTTGTCTACATTTCACTGTATATTTCAAAAAGTGTTGGGAGAAAAAGTGTGTATGTGTGTTTTTTTTAAAACTATCCAATCATGTATCGCCATGTGGCACAATGTCAAAAATAATGTAAACAGTAATGTACATATAGCATGATTGTCACACGTTGACTTCATGCCAGTTACTCTAGCTGCTCAAGTGTTCTATAGCTTTCTTCTAATGTTCATTAATAAAATAAATTCAAATGGGTTCATAACCTCCAACTATCAAGTTTTTAGCCCTTACCTCACTATTGAGTCCAGTGGCAAAAAAATTGGCCATTCTACAAATTTCTCCATATATCGAAATGTACTGACATCAATTTAACCGCATACATAGCATTTACCATTACCTCGAATGTGAAATGTGTTTTGTAAAGTTGGGGGTTAACTAACGAAGTATTTAACAAGAACACTGATACTCATCTTATACTAAATATCGTGATATGACATGTCAATTTTTTGATGAATTAATGGTGTTTAGCATAAAATAAGCGTGGATCCTCATTATTAGATTATTTCTCTTTAACTCGTAACTTGTAGACAAAATAACAAATTTCTTTCTAGTGGCAATATGTGCAACTCAAATTTTTTTGAGAGTAATGATATTTACATTCAGCGACTGCAATAGTCGTCCCATATGACAACTTATCATTTGAGACATTTAGCCCCTGTTTGGCCTCCATTAAATTTCATTACATTACATTAAATTTTTCTCTCTTCATTATAACCACATATTTATTAAATAAAATAATATTACACACAAATCTAAAACTTTTTACTACTTTTCCACCACATATTCTCTCATCAATCACTATTTCAAAAATTTTTAACCATAAAAACTGCACAATAATGAGGGCCAAACGGGGGCTTATTTCCAGTTTCAAATATCAAACTAATGCCTCAAATGAGATGAATACACTATAATATAGGGGTTAAAATGAAATTCGCGCTCCGATAGTACAACAGAACTTCCGATCAAAATCGGACGGTCCCAAATCAACCCCTCTAGGGTTTCTTAATTGTAAGCCATATCCTTTAATTAATCAATCCTAAGCCCTAGTCCCATCATCACTCGCTTCTTCGCCGAAATCTAGACACTCACTTCTACATCCGTTAATGGAGGAGCAGCAAAATGGAGCCTCAGTGGACTCCATGGTTGACGGAGAATCTAACGACGTTAAAACACCTGAACCCAGGAATTTCGGAAGCTCAAATCCTCACAATGGAGATGGAGCTAGTCCCGGGTAATTTGTTTAATTTTGGAAAGAAGGCCACAAAAAATTCTAGAAATGTTTTTTTTTTTTTAATCATTGTTGATTTTGTTTATTTAATTAATGTAGAAAAATATTTATTGGGGGACTTGCTCGAGAAACGACCTCTGGTAATGGCATGTCATAGCTGTTTTCATTTTTTTATTTTTTTGTGAGTTCTAATTGTTATTATTCATGTAGAACAATTTGTCAATTATTTTGGTAAATACGGAGAAATCACTGATTCAGTGATAATGAAGGACAGGAAGACCGGGCAGCCACGTGGGTTTGGGTTTGTGACCTATGCAGACCCATCCGTGGTTGATAAAGTCATTGAGGAGACTCACATTATTAATGGAAAACAAGTAGGTTTATTTTTAGATACAAATAATGTCATTGAGATCATGTTTAGCTAAGCTTAAAAAGTTTACTTATAAGTAAATTGGTGAGTTTTAAATTTTAATAAAATTGGTTTTTGTTCAAAGTTAGAAATAAGTCACCTATCAAAAAAAAAGTTAGAAATAAGTAACTTTCACTCTTTTAAGCTTAGCCATAACATGCTCTGTTTATTATTTCTTTTTGAGTTCTAAAGTTGTTGTAATCTGTTTTCTGGAAATTTTTTAAGGTAGAAATCAAGAGGACTATACCAAGGGGAGCCATTGGCTCCAAAGACTTCAAGACTAAGAAAATTTTTGTGGGTGGGATTCCAACAACTGTGGCTGAAGGTATTTTAGCATTGTTCCAACAGCATTGAATTTTACCTTTTTATTTTGAAAATTATATTGTATGGGATTTCAAATTGAAATATACTGATTTATATGAATTTTTGATGTATCAGACGAGTTCAAAGACTTCTTTTCAAAGTTTGGAGAACTTAAGGAGAAACAGATTATGAGGGATCATTCTAGTGGTCGTTCTCGTGGCTTTGGATTTATTACATTTGAGACTGAGCAGTCTGTTGATGATATCTTGGCTAATGGTAATAGGCTTGAATTTGCGGGAGCTCAGGTTTGTGGATTCTCATTTTTTTACCTAGTTAACAAAACTTTTTATCTTGTACAGGCTACCAAGATGATTAGTTTTATATTTTATTTATATCATTTGTTGTAAATAATATTATTTATACTGTCTCTAATTTTTTTTTTTTGGCGATTTTTAATTTGAAAAATATTTGGAGAGAATATGTTATTTGTGAACATGCTCGCTTTAAATGTTGTCATTACTCAAGCTTATATGTGGATGTCTATAGGACGTCTGTTTTATCAAGTCATCTAGATATTGTGATTTTTTTTTTTTTATCACTTTCAAGTTCTTGAATATCTTTCCTTTGAGTCAGTAGTTTAATTATTGAAATGTTCTTTGAGTCAGTAGTTTTGTTGCAAACTGTCACATCTCCATTGATGCATGAGAGGTCATTGATCGACTGGTCTAAAGACGAGCTTTTTATCAAAAGTCTGATATGAAATTTTAGCACAGCACGGTATTTTGTTATTCTTTTCATTTTTCATTCTTGGGTAATTAAGAATTTGTTTGTTGTATGGACTTCTCTTTCTATTTTATGTAGGTAGAGATCAAGAAGGCAGAGCCAAAAAAGGCTAACCCTCCACCCCCTCCACCCAAGCGTCAAAGTAGCTCTAGAGCTGCATTTAGTGGTGGACTTGGCGACACTAACGGTGGATTCGTCGGTGGTCGTAGTTTTGGTGCTGGTTTTTATGGATCTGGCGGAGGCTATGGAGACAGAACTAACGCCTACGGTGGATATGGTGGGGGTGAATTTGGTGGGTATGGTGGATATGGTGGTGGCAGTTATGAAAGTTTTAGAGGGGATCCTTCATTAGGATACTCTAGCCGGTATGGAGGCTTTGGTCGAGGCTATGATTTAGGTGGTGATTACAATGGCCCAGTGGAGAGTTATTCACGGTACGGTGGTAGTGCCGGTGGATATGGTGGCGGTTATGGAGGTGGCAGTGGCAGTGGCAGCTCGCTGTATGGAAGTAGAGGCGGCTATGGTGGTGTTGCCGGGAGCGGAAGATATCATCCCTATGGAAGGTAGAGAATGGGGGAGTCATGGAAATGAAGGTATTGTGGATAATTTTCTCGTGAGAGAGAACTGGTATTCTCAGTGAACAACGAATTTTGTAATTTGAATTGGTAATTTGTACCTTCTTTTTGTTCTTTTAAACTGTACTTAAAGTTAAAAATTTATTCCAATTCCATGCTTACAATCTGCAAAAACAATCAGAAAAATTCACTTAGCATCCGATTCAAACATATTCTTCAGTATATTGATAGAATTTGTTGTTTCATTTTCTGGATGTGGGAATGAAGTTTTAAAGGATATTCCATAACATTTGTGACATTGTGTTCATTATCTGTGATTATTTTCCCCGAAGTATTCATTTGTGCCGTTAGTTGGATTCCTTCTCTTTAATGTATATGAGAAATCCTTGGAAGAATTTATTTATTTTTATTTTTTATTTTTTTAAAGGAGTGGGATTGGTCTAAACAGCGGAGAGCAAATTAGGATCAAATATTTGAAGGAGGTTTTTCGATTCTTCCACTATTCTCCATTTAGTTTGTCGCCAGAGAACTTAACAGTTACACCTATTGTTCTACGGTATACTTAGATGCTGCATAGAAGGAACATCAGCTCTTAATGATTCCATTGATACTTTTTCTCTCCTCTTTCACTAGGGAGGGTTAGTATTAATTGATGAAATTCATCGGAGAGTTGAAAATTGATAAATTCACGCTACGAGCAAGCATTGACCTTCATTGATAGACTTTCTAAGAACCTGGAAACAAAATGCAATCAAAATATTGCAATACTTTTTCATTCATGTTTATGATATATATATATGCATAAATTCAATAAACTACCTCTTTCTACAAATTAGGAGCACTATTGATTCCATACAACCCACTAACTATTAAATAACTAAAATAAATTCACATATTTATCCCTGGACTACTTCAACTAAATAAAATAAAATAAAAATTAAAAATGCATGTTCATAATGTTGACTTCATTTTTTATAGGAGGAATGTGGTCAACATATCCGACTCCTCTCACGACCGCATAAACCTTATGCCTACATAATTGGACAAATTGTAAGTCGCATGTGGCCTTCTCCGATGGTGGGGGAAACGACCAGGAGCACTTTGACGATTAAGTTAATCAATGTATAAGTGTTTTGAGTGTGTGACATGTTAAAGGTGTGAGCTACTAAATGTATGAGGGAAGATCCGAAAGTATGTAAATTTCAGTTTTCTGAAAAACATAATGCGTGGTTACATGTTTAGGTCAAGTTTTAAGTTTTAAGAACCTAGACGGAAAAAAACATTTTATATTTTTAATATTATTTTAAGTTTTTAATCATTCCAAAAATTATTTAATAATTAAAATAATACATACCAAACATCTAAAATTATAAATACTATATTATTTAATAATTCCTACAATTAGTCTATTATATATTTCCAAATTTTTAAAATGCAAAACTAGACCATTTTTTGTAGTTTCAAGTTGAGGTAGATATGGTTCTATTTGGTTTTGGTTTCAAGATAATTGAACCAAACCATGAACCAAAATCTTTTTTGATTATGGAGTCAAATGATTTTTTTTAAAACAAAAATAGTAGGGAACCAAACCGAAATCGAACCATTCGATTTTGGTTCGATTCGGTTCGGTACGGTTCGGTTTGATTCAGTATGGTTCTAGTTTCATTACTGATTGAGGAAAAAAGAGAAACAACATTTAAGAAAGAAGAACTGAAAGTTAAGGCTTCAATATTAGAAATCCATATAACGATAGACAGTATGCGGTAGTTGTTGATCTCCATGTGAGAATTGTATAAATTAAAAAGGAGAGAAAATGAGAAATAAATTAGGATTTGGATCTCCAAAATGAATTAAGATCTCTAGTCTCCACATTGAGAAATGTGAAACCGAAGGTACATGATCTTTTTATCATGATTTTCAATTGTTTTTTGAATTTTTTGGTGTGAAAAATATTGAGTTTGGTTCTTGGTTCTAAAACTAGAATTGAACCGAACCAAATGGTTCTTAGTTCTAAGAACTACAACAATTTATTTTATTTTATTTTTGTAAAAATCAGACCTAACGAGCGGTTTGGTCGGTTATTTTGTCCACCCCTAGTTTCAACTTTCAACTAGACAAGTTTTACTTAATAGATTTATAGAAATTTCATACGTACTTTCAAAGTTTTCAACAAAATGATAAGTCTTAAAATTATAATCACATAATATAGATAGCACCATAACTTACCTAAATTTTTATCATATAAAGTAGTTTTTTTACTTCTATACAGATAAAATTATTTAAAATTTTGAAACTAAAGTCAAATAAAAGACTTTCAAAAAGGAAAAAAATTAAAATTTTTTTAAATAAACTAAAGTCAAATAAAATGCTTTTAAAAAAGGAAAAAATAAAAAATTAATAAATAGCACCTAAGCACGCATTAAGTAGTCAACTTGATAGTTGACTGTTTAATTCATACTTACTACCAAGGCAAAGAGTTTCGTCCACGTCTCGCGCTTAGGCGACAACGCCTAGCTAAGTTTTTTAGAACAGTGGTAAATAGAGAATAATATGATAACAATGTTATAGTTGAGTGTGTAAAATTATATTACCTTAAAAATGACACTAAGTGTGAGCTTTTATATTAGAAGATGTATGACACTAATCGTTGGATGAAAGACATGTGGTCTCATCCTGATGGTCGAGATGTCATTTTCTAGGTATAAATCCATACATCATAGGCTTGGGTAACATTTAATGTTTCTAAAAAGTTGTCACCCTAGTGCCTGGGTCTGATCTCTAGACTCACATTAATCAGTCTCAGGAGGATCTTGTACAAAAGATCTATTGAATAAAGATGTAAAGTGGGAGGGGTATTTTGTTAGTGAGGTTGGTTGCCTCAAACTCATTTCCTACAGCATATTGCCTGGGCATGGTGGTCGGCCTCTACATGGCACCTCGATGGAAGTGATGCATCATCTCGACAACCTTACATATGGCCTTACAACAAATATTGGAAAGAGAAGTGGTAGGACCATGTCGATTCCTACTAGGCCGAAGGCCTTTTGGCTGCTAGCAATGCTTATGTAGCTAGAGCTCTTAGCATCGAGTGGCTGTGGAGGGTCTGGTAAAGGATATGAGGGAGAAGATTTAGCCCACCACCTTGAGGTTGCCTCCAACTATAGGGATAAGGTGATAAAGGCTAAGGAGATGCTAAACAGTCATAGCTAAAGAGGTCGGAGGCTAAGAATAAGCTCCATAAAGCTGAAGACGGTTGGGCAGTTCAAAATTACTTGGCGAACTTCGACGAGACCAAGGATTACAACGACTTTGCAAACTTCTAGGCTTTATGGAATGCCCAAGAGATGCTAGCTCGAACGAGGAAACTTCTTGGTGAAGGAGTTTGGTAGACCAATCAGTGGTCAAACCAATGCTAAAAGTCCAAAAGTTGTTGATGAAGTTTAGCATGATGCTCTAGAGGTATGCGAACCCTGAAATAGAGGTGGTTGGGGATGAGGCTCTTATAGTGGCTGACCCGTGAGTTTTTATGTAATGGCTTCGACCGTCTCTATATAACTTATCTTTTATCTTTTATTGAATATACGTTAGCTTCAGTACTTCTGATGTTATCACTTTGCCACTATTAATAACACCTTTTCAATAAGTTAATGAGCTAACCTTAATTAAACACTTCAAATTTTTCGACACACTCTACTTAGGATTATGGTAATGACATTCAGAACTTGTAAAATTAACAAGTATTGACGCCTCATATAATTTTGGTGTTACACCTCGGATAGGTGAAGGTCAAATGGATCGTATAACTTCATATAGGTTAGATTAGATGAACCAGGTTACCTTGATCATTGCAATGAAATCTATCATTTTTACTAAGTGTTAACGCTTCGGTTATTTAAATAAAATGTTGTTTAGACACCTCATGGGTTATGAGTGTAGGCCCCTTTTAGGTTACATTACACCTATTCGTCGAGGTGTCAAGAATACTTCAGTGAATGGGGGTGGCTCATCCATGCCAAGGTTTTCTTCCATGGTGGATGATTCATCCATAAAAGGCATCGTCGTACGTATCTTAGGTGGGCTGCCCTTTTTGGGATGCTTCTCATATCTCCTTTCCAAGTGGATTAACTTCCTTGTATGGGATGACTCATCCATGCCAAGAGCTTCTTCCATAATGGGTGGATGGTTTATCCAAGGAAGGTATTGTGACAAAGAGAAAGTTCTTTTTCGTCCAGCTGAATGGGTGAGCCTTGCTCATTGATAGCATCTGCTTAGGTAATTTATGTTTCATATATGAGGTTACGTCTTTCCATCTAGGTTTTCGATTTTGTAAGTGTCAAGTTGTGGTTTTTCTTTAATGCGAAGGGGCATTCCCAAATGGGGTCTAAAGTACCTATGCTTCGTTTTTTAGAGGAGATAAAGATCTTCCTTAGTACAAGTTTGCCTATGTGGAATGACCTCTTCTTTACTTCAACATTATAATAATCGGTCATCTTTTGCTGGTAAGAGGCGAGTTTTACTTGGGAATCATCCTTCCTTTCTTCAAAGAAGTCAAGTTCGCACCTTCTTAGCTCATCATGGGATATTTTGTTAAAACATAAGTGACGAGGTAAGAGCAGTCCTACCTCAATCAGACTCATAGCTTTGGCTTCATAGGCCATGAAGAAGGGAGTTTTTCATGTGACAGTTCGACTTGAGGGAGCTCGTCAACTCATGCTCCTTTGGAGGCATCAAGCTTCCTTTTTTAGGGTATACTTGACAGTTTTGCTGACGACTTCGACATGACTATTCGTCCGAAGGTGGTGAGGTGTGGAGAAATGTTTCTTGATTCCTAATTCATTGCATAGGTCCCTGAACTTTTTATTGTCAATTTGTCGTCCGTTATCTGAAGTGATTGAGTGAGAAATGTCGAACTGACATATGATGTTATTCCAAAGAAATTAAGAAGTATTAGCTTTCGTGATTTTGACCAACGATTCCGATTTTACCCATTTTGTGGAGTAATCAATGGCGATAATAGCGTAGCTTGTATTGCCTTGTCCTTTTGGCATGAGTCCTATGAGGTCAATCCCCCTCTCGGCGAATGGCCAAGGGCTAGAAACAATGGTAAACTCTTGGGATGATTGCCTTTGCATGGTTTAGAAGCATTGGCATTTGTCTCACTTTAGCATAAATTGAAAGGCGGATATCCCTCTTTCAAGGTAGGGCAATAATATCTTTGCCTAAGCACCTTTTGTGCGAGTACGGGTCCTCCAGTATGGTTACCACACACACCTTTATGAATTTTATGTAGGACGTAGGTTGCCTATTCTCCTCCGGTGCATCAAAGGAAGGGTGAGGAGAAATCTTGTTTGTATAGGACATCATTTTAGATAATGAAATGTGTAGCTCTTTTTTTGAGCTTTGGGGTCCATCCTTGTCAGTTAAGTCCTGATTCTTGAAGAAGCCTATATTAGTTGCATCCATGATGGGGTGCCTTCAATGGGTACTATCTTGAGATAGAGGGTTGGCGAGGTGCTCAATGGGTTCTATCTTATCATAAATATTTTCTTTATTGGTAATAGGAGAGTAAGAGGAGGCGATCCAAACATGGCAAGGTCCCGTTTCACCTGGGTGCATGTGATACCTCCTTGTTTCCTCCAATCCATTTAATTAAATTGGTGCAGTTACTTAGCCTATGTTCGGATTCCCATTAAATTTTAATTCATTTTCTCTCTTCTCTAATCAATCACGCATTCTCTCAATAAAATAATATTAAACATAAATCCAAAAATTTCTTTTTTAATCACACATTCTTCAAAACATATTATTTCAAAATCAAATTTTTTTTTTTTTCAAATAATGGAGTTCAAACAAGGGTTTAAACCCATGTGATTATTATTTTTTATTCCAAATAATCCACTTTCAATTATCAAACTGTCTATTTTACTTGCTTATTATCTAATATAATATTTTCAAAGATTAAAAATAATTAAGAATAAGAAATTTCAATAGGGTTAATTTTACAAACGGTCATTGAACTTACGTAAAAATAACAAAATGGTCACTGAAGTCTCATGTACTTTCACAAACAGTCACTGAAGTTTAAGTTTCTTTTAGAAACGGTCACTGGAGGACCATTATGCCTTTAGTTCAAATATAAAAGATCAAAGTGAGCTAACCCGGATTTTGGACAGTTTTGAGATGCCAACTTTGGACCACCATAACTCCGTCATCCAGCCACTTTTTGCCAAGAAACAATAAACCAAATTGAAGCCCTCAATACCCTCTTAACAATCCACCCAACCATTGGCCTTTATCTCGTCGTAGTTGGCCGAAAAATCGAGTCAAAGTGAGCTACCCGGATTTTGGATAGTTTGGAGGTGCCAACTTTGGACCAATCCTCCGGCCACCTTTTTCCACTTACCAATAGACCATATTGAAGTCTTCAATTCTCTCTTCAAAACTCATCCAATCATTGGCTGTGATACCTTCGGAATTGTCCGAAAAATCACCCCAAAGTGGGCTATCCACGCACAGCTTGTTGTCCAAAATCCGGCTGCAAGTGGGTAGCTCAATTTGGATCCTTTTTTCGGTCAACTCCGATGGTATCACGGCCATTGGTTGGGTGGGCTTTGAAGAGGGAATTTAGAGCTTCAATATGGTATATTGGTCCGTAAAAAAAGGTGGCCGGAGGATGGAGTTATGGTGGTCCAAAGTTGGCACCTCCAAACTGTCCAAAATTCGGGTAACTCACTTTGGCTCTATTTTCCGGCCATTTCCGATGGGATCAAAGCCAGTGGTTGAGTGGGTTGTTAAGAGGACATTGAGGGCTTCAACTTGATATATTGGTTCGTGGCAAAAGGTGGATGGAGGACAGAGTTATGGTGGTCCAAAGTTTGCACCTCAAAACTGTCCAAAATCCGGATTAGCCAACTTTGGTCCTTTATGTTTGAATTAAAGGCAAAACGGTCCTCCGTGACCGTTTGTGAAAGTGCATGAAATTTCAGTGACCGTTTCTGCAAGTTTTGAACTTCAGTGACCATTTTGTTATTTTTGTACAAGTTCAGTGACCGTTTGTGAAATTAACCCAATTTCAATATATATTTCGGAATCATGCTACATACCGAATCTTTTACCAATATACTCACAATGAGGATGTGGACCACATTGTCGGAATTTTTAAATACATGCGGGACCTGTGCATTATGTGAAGGGGGTAATCCATTAAGTACAAATGGATTAACCCTATATTTATTAGGTTTGATTTTGGTTGATGCTAAAACTTTTAAAGGCTTTCGAGTTTTAAGATTAACAATTAAGGATTCTGATCAAGTTCTCAGTAACAATCTCGTACTGAATTTTAATATTTAGTTATTTTATAATCTCTCAACTATAAAGTTAACTTAGATAAGTTTACTTGAATTAGAATGATGATCACATGTGTCATCTGAAATTAGAAAAATACACATAATGCTTTTATTTCTACTATTATTTTAAAAAAATACAAAAGTACTTAATTAGATGAGATTGGACTAAAACTGATTTTCAATCACAAGAAGTGAAATTTTTTTACAATTACTCCTCCCCCATCTCTAACTCTAATAGAGGAAAGTTTGGAGAATAAATAAAAAAGTTGATTGTAAAATCAAAAATTCTTCGAATTTCAACTTGGAAATAGAAATAACCAAAAAATATTCATATAATTAAGGAAGTAAAATAAAATTTAAATGAGAGGGAGAGAACAAAAAAAAAGTAATGACATGTGTCACTTTAATTGCTCTTTTATCGAGTCATTTATTTTGGAACACATGACTATGGATTAAACATTAAGGAAATTATCGGCTTCGAGGGAAACTCTGTTGCAATTTCCCAGGTTAACTTTCTTCCTTGTCAAATCTTAATAGAAAACAGTCTAATTTTATTATGTAAAATATTCGACTCGTAGGTATCTCGAGTATAAAATTCTATGTTGTAACATCGTTGATCCAACAAAAATAATTAACCATATAGTATAGGTTAAATAAGAAAATATTAAATAGCGGACACAACAACAATTGTAAATGATTCGAACAAATTAAGTGATTAAAACATGTCTTGTGTAGATCTTAATTGAAGGTTAGACGATGAAAATATATATTAAATCGACACATTAACACATTATTATTTTAATATAAAATGATGTATCAATAACTAATTGCTGGACACAAATATTAACTCATTGTTTTCAATCATTTATATATAGCAATAAGTCGACCAAAATTAGATTGCAAATTCCGAGGATATTTCGACATAAATACCCCTTACAAATGGAGAATTAAAAGGATGAACAAACCCATAATAACGTATGAATGATGTCCTTATTGAAAGGTTCACATTTTCTGGAAAAAAGGGAAAAAATCATATACGACACAAAAATTTGACTAAAAAATATAATTTAAAACTTTTTTCCTGTAATGAATTATGAATATTAAAGAAACAAGAAGTCCGTTACAAAACAAGAAAGGTGAAGAGTACAACAGTACAGTGAGAGATTTCTTTGTACAGAATAAAGGCGGCTTACTATTTTTATTTCTCTTAAGCAAATACTATTGCTAATGAACTCAGATTCAATTTTAAGCAATTTTCTTTCGATCTTTCTCTTGTTCTTTTCACCATAATATTAAGTATAATTCCACCCATTAAACGACACAAGGAAAAATCTCTTTTTGTGGATAAATCAATTATTATTGTTCTACTTTTTACTCTTTTTTTTTTTTCCTTTTCCAGTTTATTTATCAAAAACTCTCTCTTGTTTCGATCGGATCTGAAAAGGACACAAAATAAGCAGTTCAGTTCAGTTACCAGTACAAAGTTCTTTCACTTTCTCAGAGTTGTAGGAAGAGTCATGAAATATTGTTGGAGAATCTGCATTTTCTAATTAGGTAAACCTTTTTTTTTTTTTTTTGTGGGTTTATGGGAATGAGGAAGAAGGATTTGTGCAGTGACTTAAATTTATGGGGAATAAGGCTTTGTTTGTCGTTTTAGTTTTGTGGGTTTATATTGCTTTGCTGATTTTTAAGGATGTAAGAGAAATAGAGAATCTTGCATTACTTGGTGATCAAGAAGGAATTTGTATTTTTCTTTTCATTCTTTCTGGATAATGAGATTAATTCTTGTTGAAGAAACTGATCTTTTGGATTTTACTGATTGTGGAGAATTTTTCGTGCTTTATTACTTGTATTGTAAATTAGGTTAATTGTTCCTTTTCTGCGTAATTTATGAGAATTTCTTTCAATGTAGAAGATATTGGTGATTCAAATTATTGCAAATTGATTGATCTCAAGTATGATCTTTGTTCAGAATAGCTTAGGTAAAATGTGATTATTTTAGCAACTTTTTGTTTGTAAGTTCTTAGTGTGGCTTAGTTTCACTCAATTTCAGGACGTTAAATGTCAATGTCTAAGCTAAACCGGGCAATGGAATCACTTGTTGAGGGAATTAATTCTTTGCCAACAAGTCGTAGTATTGTCAATACTGTAGAGTATACTCCTCCTGCTGTTGGGACTAGTCGTCTGCCCCATCCTGTGTCACTAAAAGAGTCTACATATGAAGGAAGCTCGTCTAGGTCCTATGTACTTCCTACAGCTCGTGGGATGAAGAAAACTCATACTCCAAAGGACTCGATTAGTTCAGAACGGTCACATATCAGTATGCAGGGAGATGTGATGTATGATTCGTGTAGAGATGACAATGGATCAAATATAGAAAAGGGGTGTTTTGAAGGCACTGGAGATGATAATAAAGGAGAAGATTGTATACAGAAGCTTCTTTTGACATTGGAAAACGAAGATCGTATTCAACATCCAATTGATGATACCAAGAATTGCAATTCCAATGGCCTTGTGGAATCAGTGGAGTTTGCTTCAAATTCCATGGATAAAGGACCTGTAGAGCTTTGTCGGAGTCCTCAAAACAGTTTTTACTCAGCCACACAGTACATGGAAGCCAAACAAAGCTTCACCAACACCGAAGTCAGTGAATGTGCGAGCAGTGTCAAGAAGTCGGTTGAAAGTGGGGAAGTTGGCAACTTTTTTGATGTTGAGAGTCGGAAGACTAGTATCTATCGAGGCAGCACGGGTAGTGACATCAGTGATGACCGCAGCTCGACCAGTTTGAATAGTGCTACATACAAACCGCACAAAGCAAACGATAAGAGGTGGGAAGCAATACAAGCAGTCAGATCTTATAATAACGGTGCATTGGGATTGAAGCATTTCAGAATTTTCAAGAAATTAGGATGTGGGGATATAGGCAGTGTTCATCTAGCCGAGTTGATCGGCACTAGAAGTTATTTTGCCATGAAAGTGATGAATAAAGAAGCTCTAGCGAGTCGGAAGAAGCTTCTCAGAGCTCAGACGGAGAGAGAAATTCTACAATCTCTCGATCATCCTTTTCTTCCCACTTTGTATACTCACTTTGAGACAGAAATGTTGTCATTTCTAGTGATGGAGTTCTGTCCTGGGGGAGATTTGCATGCACTTCGACAGAGGCAACCGGGGAAGTATTTCCCGGAGCATGCCGCGAGGTAGTAATTATTATTCTTGTCCATTGATAAATGATTTTCTTCCACTGGACCTTAAGCAGGGAATATGAATTTTCTATAATACAATCATGACGATCTAAATTCAAGGTGTGTTTAGGACTACGTTTCTTTTACTAGGTATACACCATGTAGCTTATGGAAGTACTGGGCCTTAGGACGATGGTGTTTCCTAATGAGGATCTTAGAAACGATAAAAATAGCAGTATATAAATCGGCATCCCTGCTGACAAGTTCTTGCATCTTGTTCGGATATATGGCTTCATAAATCGTCTTTAGGTTGCCCTTGTATTAATTTATAGCAGAATGCCATTTGCATCAATCACCTAAGTTCCTTGCCTGATTTTCCTCTAATTATGATTATAGATAAGATATTTTGACAGATATTATCTCTACCAACTTGATATTTGTTGCAATAGAAAGTTTCATTTCGATCAACACATTGGAGCTGCGAAGTTAGATTAAATAAATTTGAGTAATTTGATTTGAATGGCGATTTGACCACGAGGTGTTTGTAGAGTTTTCATTGTTTTCATGTTAAATATTCACAAGTCATTTCTTGCTTTCGTTTCATTTATTTAAATCGAGCCAATTTGTGTTCATACTATATTTTCGTATTGCTTTTCTTCAGGTTTTATGTAGCAGAAGTTCTTCTTGCTTTAGAGTATTTGCACATGCTCGGAATCATTTACCGAGATCTTAAACCCGAAAATGTTTTGGTGAGGGGGGATGGGCATATAATGCTTTCAGATTTTGACCTTTCCTTGAGGTGTGCCGTGAGCCCAACGCTGGTCAAATCCTCGAACTCCAACTTGGAATCGAAAAGCTCGGGATACTGTGTTCAACCATCTTGTGTCATCCAACCGACTTGTATCCAACCTACGTGTTTTGGACCTCGTTTCCTGAGCAAATCCAAGAAAGAAAAGAAATCCAAACCAAAGACGGAAATATATAATCAAGTGAGCCCTCTTCCAGAACTCATTGCGGAGCCTACTAATGCTCGATCGATGTCCTTTGTGGGTACACATGAATACTTGGCACCGGAAATTATCAAGGGAGAAGGCCACGGGAGTGCAGTAGATTGGTGGACTTTGGGGATCTTTCTCTACGAGCTTCTGTTCGGGAGAACACCTTTTAAGGGATCCGAAAACCGGGCTACTTTGTTTAATGTAGTCGGACAGCCCCTGAGATTTCCCGAGTCACCTATAGTTAGCTTTGCTGCACGGGACTTGATCAGAGGTTTACTGGTGAAAGACCCACAGAATCGACTTGCATATAGGCGTGGGGCCACCGAAATCAAACAGCACCCGTTCTTTCAGAGCGTGAACTGGGCTCTCATTCGTTGTGCCAGTCCTCCAGACGTGCCAAAACCATTTACGGTCCAGGGTGCACCAGCACCAACAGCAGGGAAGTCATCCGGCGTTGATGTGAAGCCTTCAGGTAATTATTTGGAGATCGATTTCTTTTGACCTTGTTTTCGTTGGACTATGGTGTCTATTATGTTTCGATGGTTGTATCTTTGGGACGATCCCTTATTAAACAAAGTGCGACAAAACATAATACTGCTACTGAAATTCAAATGCACGGAGATTATTTACTGCTACTGTCAATAGGATCATTCCCCTCATAAAAAGTGAGCCGTATTACAATTCGATTTTTATCCTCATTTAGTGCTATTCTTGTAAATTTCCTTTAAGATCCATAAAACGGGAGAAAATTGGTGGAGCCAACAAATGGCGAGTAATGTTAATGTACATAATTATTTACAGATTAATAACGTGACATTGTATTAAAATTTAGAATAATGTTACTTGTATATAATGAAGTTACATAATAGTTTGCATACAGATAAAGTGTCAAAGAGAGAGTGAATTTTTTTTGACTCAATCATATTTCACAGTGGATTAAACCACTTGTACACAAAGTGTACACATTGATTGTCATCCCCTTATGTGTCAAAATTTTAGCAGTTGATTGAAAAATGTTTGTCAAGATCAATGTGTCAAAATTTGTCAACTCACGTTGGTGTAAAGCAACATGTCAATTTTTATGTACATGTAGCATAGTCCTTTCACAATATCACGTGTAAATCATTATGTACAGATAACACAATTGTAAAATTTAATTGATTTCCTTCTTTCTTTTTTCTCTCTCACTCTTTTCCAAACTGGTTTTTTCTTTTCTCTATACAACAATCTGTAAATAATTATGTATAAATAGCATTACTCATCATATTATGCAAGTCAAAAAGACAAAATATGATCAAGCAATAACACTCTACTATTATACTATTATATTGATTCGATCAAATTCAATTAAGTTTCTGACAGAGAAAATTATTTCAGTTAAAAGTGGCTAAGTAACGGGATTTTTTGTTTTTAACGGAAAAGCTAACGGAATTTGTTGTTTTAACGGATATATATATTAAAAGTGGTTATGTAACAGAATTTCTTGTTTTTAACGGAAAAACTAACAGAATTTGTTGTTTTAACGGACTATGTAACGGAATTTCTTGTTTTAAACAGACAGCTGCACCTTCTTTCAGTGTTTTTATCATAATTTTGTATTCCGATATCCGATTGAAGCGATTCAAAATGCGTTGGAAAGTTAACTCATCTGGCTACAACTTTGATTCAGACATCATTTCCCAATTCGATCACTTTCTATGCCAAAAATAGGTCTCAATATGAGACTAAAACATCGGAGCATAACTTTTCGGTTGGAAGTTGATTTGTGATCATCTTTTGTCTAACTTTGATTCCATTGACGTTTTCTTTTATCCAATTGACTCCGAGCACTCTCAAATCTTCATCGTGAGGTTCGGCACAACTTTTAAGTATTTACATTTTAGTCCCTGAATTTTAGATCCCTTACAATTTAGTTCTTTCTCCAAATTTGTCAACTTTTGCTTATTTTCTTCAATCTCACCAACTTACATCACAACATCAAAATCACACATCTAATTATTTATCAATTACATAAACATTACATCATTAATTATTTAATTAACCAAAAAAATTACATCTTTATTAATAACAAATTAATTCTTAAACAAAACTTTTAAATATAACTTACGCAAACGTGCATTGCACGTTGCTTGCACATAGTGTGTATGTATGTGTGTGTGTGTGTGTGTGTCTATATATATATATATATATATATATATATATATATATATATATATATATATATATATATTTGATCTTAGGTACGTAAAGCAATTCCTTTTGTTGAAAGTTGTTTCAAATAATCTCTTTAAAAATTATTAAAACCTCACCTCCCATATATATATATATATTCGATCTTAGGTATGTAAAGCAATTCCTTTTGTTGAAAGTTGTTTCAAATAATCTCTTTAAAAATTATTAAAACCTCACCTCCCTATATATATATATATTCGATCTTAGGTACGTAAAGCAATTCCTTTTGTTGAAAGTTGTTTCAAATAATCTCTTTAAAAATTATTAAAACCTCACCTCCCATATATATATATATATATATATATATATATATATATATATATATATATATATATATATATATTCGATCTTAGGTACGTAAAGCAATTCCTTTTGTTGAAAGTTGTTTCAAATAATCTCTTTAAAAATTATTAAAACCTCACCTCCCATGTCAATTTGTTATGCACCAGTCCACCTCTAAGGAGGAATTATTTTAAAAAGCATTTTCATAATAGTTTATTCAAAAAATGATTTCTATTATATCAAATAATTGTCATATATGAATGTTGTTGGGAATTTACTTAACATGCACAGTGGAAATAAAATAATTTTCAATTTCCAAACGAGGATCTACAATGTGTTTAGATAGAAACTGTGATGAGAATGATACATTTGATGAATTCCACAAACTCTTTTACTTTTTCTTGAACTCCAATGATCATGATCTGTAATCCAAGCTGTCCAATTGTCCAGTCTCCAATGGTGATCCACACAGAAAACAAGAATGGCGGTTAGGGTTTTCTTTCCTTGTGCTAGCAAGAATAATGAAAATTCCATATTGTTTTCAAACCCTAGTAGCCTATTAATATAAGTTCAAATGGACTCGACCCATCTGTTAAACTTAACCCGGTCCAATATTTAATTAATCAAATGGGAAAAATTCATTTCTCCTACTTTATC
Source organism: Fraxinus americana (assembly GCA_035079005.1). Classification (NCBI taxonomy): domain Eukaryota; kingdom Viridiplantae; phylum Streptophyta; class Magnoliopsida; order Lamiales; family Oleaceae; genus Fraxinus; species Fraxinus americana. Next base: position 16,530,213 of record CM068716.1, read on the forward strand.
TTTACCCTATTTCAAAAATAACAAAATAACTTTCACATTTCAAAAATCAGATTTTTTAATCTATACATACACATAAATATAAATATATATATTTATATATATAAATATATAAAAAGATATAAAAAAATAAATATAATTAACCCACCCCCACCTCCACCACTCCGGCGACCGCTCCGGTGCCGATTCCGGCGACTGCTCCGATTCCGACGACTCAGGTCACAAGTCACAGCCCAGGTCACAACTCAGGTCACAAGTCACAGTCCATATCACAACTCAAGTCATAGGTCACAGTCTAGGTCACAAATCAGAATTTTGTTCATAATCACGAGTTTTTTTTTTATAAGGATCACAGATTATTTTCAAATGATCACAGGTAAATTTTTCGGTAACAACTTAATTAATTTTGACTCACAATTTGAATTTTAAGGGCCAAAGTTAAAACCACCACAAAACCGTCCCCTGCCACTGCCAAAACCATCAGCACCACCGCCACCATTGGCAAAACAACCACAACCACCACCATTTTCAACCCCACTACTTGCAATTCTAATTGGAAGAGAATTCTGTGGTAGCTAAGGGAGAATATATATGCACACATGAGACAGAAACAATGAGAAAGCCGGCTGAAAATATAGTAAAATTGGAGGGGAGCTGGCTAAATAGAATTGAGAAAAATTGGTGCAGTCGTCGGCAGAAAAGAATTGAGGAAAATTGTGAGTGGATATATTTTATTGTTTATACACATATTGGTGAGATTAGGGGTTGAATTGAGAAGGATTAGCCGGCATAATTGAGGAATTTACCTGCATATAGTGGGCAGCAAAAAATTGGACTGAAATACATTAATATACACTCAATTGCCAGTTGCTTTATACACCAGATTTTTACACAGCTCAAACCTTAAAAATCACCACGGCAATCATAAAAACACTCCAGATCGGAAACACCACACCCGACCCCGCCACCGCACAAATCGCAAACCTCCACCGTACAGTCGTGACGCTATCCAAACCACCGCACACATTATCAAAGAAAAAAAAATAGAACCACCGCACCGAACGCGACGCAGCAGCATCAGAAGGCCTTGCAAAGACGGCCTTGGGGTTCTTCGACGACGGTGCCGCCACCAACACCAACCGCCACCCCGACCCCACCGCCCCTTCCACACCGCCGACAAGGAAGAGAGAGATGGAAGGAATTAACTGGTCACTGGGACGGGAAATGAAGAATTAGGGATTTAAAATATGTGGGGTGGTTGGGGTAAGGTGTATATAAATTAATTAGGTTTTGTTTGAAAATTATATGTATTTAATTAAATATAAAAAACATGTATCTATATATGAAATGTCTGATTTTTGAAAAAATAAACATCATATCTGATTTTAGAATTCGAGTCTTGAAAAGTAGGGTTGTGTGTAATTTCCACTAATCAAATTAATTAAATCTGGTCCATGAATTAATTAATCCAATTAATTAATTCGGGCCTATTAATAAACAACCCAATCAATTAATTATCCAACACTTGTCAATTAATTAATTGGTAAATCTCATTCTTCTGATTCTCTTTTGTGTGTGACCCATTAGGTTCCCGATCACGATACCTAACGACGTGAATTATTATTTTGATCTAATCAAAATCGATAAATTAAAACACCCTTTTTAATTTATTACTAATTCACTTTTGTTGTCCCAAATTGACATCTACCAATGTGTCAGGCAATCCATGTGACGGGAAATATCATGTAGTGTGACAAAACCAAACTTGTTCGTTTACCGTGAAACTATAATCCTTTCGTCAATATGATCCGATCAATTATGAGATATGGATATGTGTCGATCTCAATTATCTATCATATCTTTTATCCCACTGTTAAGTCAATGTATGTCAAAAACTTTTTTCCGACTTATGAGTTCACCTTGACCAATGATTTCATTATCAACTTAACTGGATAAAATGTAGATCATAATTTCTTACTATCTAAGAGTGACGAATCCTCTATTGGTCATTCACAACTTTCATATGATTCTTGACATACCCGAACGATGTTGTGTTAGCGACCCTTGACAAAGCAACATCCAACACCATCAAAGTATGACTGTCCTCATATAAGGTACCATGATGACCTCAAGTCAAAGGACCAATTTCACTACCGAACATTAGAGATTAACCACTAATACTCAGATAGTTATCCATGTGGAATCTCTCAGCAGGTCTCCAATGTTTTGTTCTATAACAAAACATCCACGTGTTTATTCAAGTGTCACCACACTTTAACTTGTGAGATCAGCTACTTACTTCACAAGTAAGAATGTCACACGCGATAGTCTATCCGTAATAACGATATCCGTATCTCGTTATTACTTCGACCACGGACGATTTAAGATTCAGTCATATGTAATTTGTATCTCACAATCACAACTCCTTGTGATTAACAAATCACTAAGACTTGAATTTACGGATTCTATTATTTAATTTATTAGAATATTAATTCAATTAAATAATAGATATTGTCATACATATGCATTGATTATATATATTCAAAGTGTTTATATCCAAAGTTGATTGGACTTAGGGCATAACACTTACAAATGTTTCTATTGAATTCAGAAGAGATGTTAGTGGTTATTTGCACATTGGTTATCCATAAATATAAAGAAAGCTTTCTTGTACTTTCACTTCTTGCTCTAAAAATAAAGAAAAGACTGGTCGAAAATGGTTGATCTTTTATATATAGTCAAGCGGAGAATTTTTGTTTTAAACTTCACTTCATAAGACCCCAAATATTCTACGTAGCAAGCAAGCATGGGCCCCCACCGCATCAAAAATATCATGTGACTGTTCCGACCGAATCCCTTTGGGTGGCCAAACCAATATATTCACCGACTCCATTAGATTAATCTAATCCCATGGGGAAAAATTGAACTATGGGAAGAGGCAAGACCACAAAAGGAGTTCAGTACAAAATGTTTCAGGCAATTTTCGGAATGTGATTAATGTGACAATTCACTGCAATCGTCGCCATTTCAAGCCCATCAGGTCAAATCTAACGTCGCAAGCTAGACATTATAGCTGGTAAAATGGTATTAACATTTAATGTTTATGATTGATTGATGTCTCCGATAAAAGGCATCAGCCATACGAATGGGGTCACGTGTCTCTTCATCCAACGGCTCTCATTCACATTTTTCTACTATACAAGCTCACACTTAATGCCATTTTCAAGGTAATTCAAGTTTAAACCCTCAAGCTATAACTTTTCCATATTATCACTTCCCAATATCGACCCATATTTTACATTTGATACTCACATATAAAGATCTCCTACACACATATATTTACTTCTCTGATTAACTTGATCGTCGGAGTGCGCACGGCCAACTCCACCCCTACTGGAGGAAGTCACATGTGGCTAACTGTTTGTCCAAGTATGTAGGAATTAAGCTTGTATGGATGTGAGAGGTTCTGAGATTTGTTGGCCACGTCGGAGGTACAAAATTCAAGGTCAACAGGCTTGCTCTCTTTAGCAAAGACATCGCCTTCGCTTCATTCAACCTTACAGCACCCTTCATCTACATCAACAGGCTCGCCTTCTTTAGCAAGGGTCTTGCCTTCACTTCATTCAGCCTTACAACAAGCTTCACCTATATCAACAAGTCCAGCCTCTTTAGCAAGGGCCTCGTCTACGCATAATTCAGGCTTACAACAGTCTTCAACTATATCAACATGCTCGCCCTCTTTAGCAAGGGTATCACCTACACTTAATTCGGCTTTACAGCAGGCTTCACCTACATCAACATGTCACACAACTTTACATCTTAACTTAAAAGTCCACGCATTATATGAATAACCAAACATGAACTTGGGGACTCTTGAGATACACTACTTTTTTTTTCACAAAAAAGGGAAAACCGTCAATTTAAAAATCCAAGCATTATATGAATAAACATACATATATTTCAGGGATTATTGTTACGCCTCACTTCATAAGGCCCTAAATACTCTACGTGGCAAGCAAGTGTGGATCTCCAAACCCATTCAAAGTATCACGTGGCTGTTCTAACCGAACCTCTTTGGGTGGCCAAACATATATGTTCACCGACCCCATTAGATTAAACTAACCACATAGGTAAGATTCGAACTACGGGGGGAGATGAGGCCACAAAAATGAGTTCAGCATAAGATCTTCCAAGCAATCTTTAACAATTCATTGCTGCCGCCATTGTCAATTCCAGCCCATCAAGTCAAGTCTAAAGCCGCAAACTTAAAAATGTATCTTAATTGTCACCGAACTATATCGGTACTACTACTTAATAATTGAACTTGAAAATGGACTTCAATAGTCAATAAACTATACACCGTGTTATCCATCAATCCCTCAAGTTGACACCTTTTATTGAATCTAATGGATTTTCCTACGTGAGTGATGGATGTGTAATATGATGTATAATTCAATGTTCATATAAATACATTTTTAAGTTTAAGACGATTGAGATACATGTTTAAATCTATTTATTAAAGGAAGTTCATGACCATTCAAATAATTAACCCCACGTTACTGTCATATCTCACGCCCTTCCCAAATAAAATCTTTAAATCATTTCTCTAAATTCTCTCATTGGACCTCACAATCCATAATGGCCGGAGAATCGGAAAACTTCTCCACAGTCGCAACCGATGAAAGCACCGAGCACGGATTCGAGCGGCCGGAGATGTACCAGAGCAACCTATCTGGCACCGTTGACCCCTACGACCGCCACTTGTTCCTTTGCTACAAGACTCACGACTCGTGGCCTTCTCGCGTTGAGGATTCTGACTCCGATCCGCTTCCCAAGCTCCTCTCCTCCGCTCTTAAAGCTCGCAAAAACGACATCGCTGTTAAGGTTTTTAATTAGACTGATATTTAATCAATCGGAAGTTTTCGCTTTGAATTTTAGCCGGATTTTGAACTTAATGCCAGTAAAAGCTTCAATGAATTAGATATTCAACAGAACTACAACGAGTTACTGTTATGTGTGATACAGACACGTGTGTTCATTATTATTAGTAGAGTTACAGAAGGACTATCGACGAGTTACTTATGATTTCAACGCCGATCTCCTTTACAAGCTCCTATTCTGTGGTTTTAAAGATCGGAAAAAGGATGTTAATTAAGGTTTTTAATTAAACTGAGATTTAATCAACTATAAGTTTTCCATGGATTTAAACTTTTTGTTCATGAACGCGTGCTAGTACAAGGCCTAAAAAAGTTCAAGTATTCAACTGAATTACGAGGAGTGACTTTTACGTGTGCTTATTATGATTATTTGATAGGGATGGGTGTTTCCATGTAGATTTGTCCTTCCTTCCTTCCTTCCGTTTTTTTTTTCCACCTTTCCTACAGTTGATTTTGATGGGTTTGAATGTTGATGTGTGATCTTGTATGGTAGACTCGGCTGACCATATGCGAGGGAGGTGATGACCTAGTGTTGTCGGATGGAGATGTTTTGGTTTTCCCTGAAATGATTATATACAGGTAATATCTTTTCCAAGCATTTTATTTTTATTATTAATTGTCGAGGGCTGAGTACAATTTGTGAATCTGATATTAGCTGCTTGCTTTTATATAAGAAATAAGAATTGAGTTCTGATTATGAGTTTGACTTACGCACATGTTTTCTAGTTTTTTTTAGAGCTAACTCTTTACATCTGAAGCAATTTGAGATCTCTGATTAGCTAATTTTACTATCACTCCAAAATTTCTATAGGATTTTGTTACTTTGAGTTGAAGGTTGACTTGATGCAGGCAAAAATTAAACATTACTAAATGTATTGCTGGAGTTGTTGCTGCAATTTTCAATTGCAGTGGTTAAATCCATCATATTATATGATTAGATACACAAAGTGTTGGATACTCAATCTTGCTCAAAAACCAAATCTCCTACTGTACAGTCTTTTTTTCTATTTTCTTTTTGGGTTATGCTACGTGTACCGAATTTTTATATTAAATCTTTTACACCTCAATCACATTAGGAGGTGGCGACCACAAGCCGAAATTTTTAAATACACATGGGGCCCGCACGCATTGTGAGAGGGGGGGACACCATTCGGTACCCCCCATTCGGTACATTTAGACTAATTCTTTTTTTTTAAAGCCAAATACAGTCTATTTTTAAAACTTTATTGCTTTCTTTTTTTCTCATTACAGTAAATTTTAGTTGACAACTATTTGACTGTGGAATAATTGATGCCTGTATCTCGATTTATATTTATTCATCCTTGCTTTATCAGTCTAGATTTGGACTTATTTTAAATATTAATTACTTGCTGCTGCTGCTGTCAAGAGTCACTTACCTTGGATGGAGTGAGTGAGTTCTGATTAAGTTTTATCACCACTCAACACTTTATACGATTGAGCCTGTACCCTCAGGTGAGTCAAAAGCGGACTGTATTGTAACGCAAAATGCAGTCAGTCAGACAGAGAAAGAAAATGCACAGGAAATTACTGCGTTATGTTTCACTAACATTACAAAATGTCTCTTTCCCTTCTCAACTTTTTTGGAGTTGAAAGGATATCAAGGATTTAGAGTGATGAATATCAAACAATAGGCTGTCATTTAACAATTTCATGCGTGTTTTGACCGGAACTAGGTTGGATATTGAAATTAGTGGCTCAAGTTTGAAGACAAGTGTTTATCATCTTGAAAAGGATAAATACATAGCTTCATAGATTTAGTATCTCCAATAGATTTACCTTCAATCTAATTAATTCTTAGTGCATTTCAGAGATTGATAGGAGTACTCTCAGTTACTCTGTTTTATGCTATGAAAACCTGGCGTGTTATTACATGCAGACTTTTAGTAGTGTTTCTTTGTTGCATAATTATGGTGGTTTGGGCAGGAATGTATTTATACATGGCTTAGGCATTCTATTGATTATGGTATCTTGACATAGACCTGGTTTTTGTATTTTCTTCTTGCAGGAGCTTGAAGGACTCTGATGTGGATGGTTTTGTTGAGGATGTGCTAGTGAATGGAAAACCCTGGGCATCAGGAGTGCAGGAGGCTTTGACTGGCACCTATGTGTTTGTCTGTGCTCATAATAATCGTGACAGACGGTGTGGTGTCTGTGGACCTGTTCTGATTGAGAAATTCAAAGAGGATATTGAATCCAAGGGTTTACAGAATCAGGTGGTTGTTACTGCTTGTTCGCATGTTGGAGGCCACAAGTATGCGGGGAATGTGATTATTTTCAGTGCTGATGCTGAAGGAAAAATTTCTGGCAATTGGTAAGGCACAAAATTTATTGTTTATTTTATTATTTTCGAATATTGATGATAGGATCAATTCCAGATATTTTTGATGGTTCAGTTCCAGATTTGCTACTCTTCTGTGAATATGTAAATACTATTATTACACACATGTTTTGTTGGTAAAAGAGAGTATGTACATAAAAGATATGTTACAAAGGCCAATAATTGGTTCTTTTTTTTTATATGTAGGTATGGTTATGTCACCCCCAATGATGTGTCTGAATTGATTGATCAACAGATTGGGAAGGGAGAGATCATTGAACGAATCTGGAGGTCTGTACAGTATTCATGCTCTTTCCCGTGCTGCTTGCCATGTGCATAGTTTAATCATGTTACAATTTAGAGGTGTCCGCTATTTCAGTAATTTTTTTTTTTTTTTATCCCAGTCTGCAATGGTGTTATTTTTTAATCTTTTCATGGTTCTAGTTTTTTGATAAATAGAATGGGCAGTGTTTAAAAAGGCAAAATCCGGGTACTTGAGTGTTTTTCCTTCATGAGGTGAGGCGTAAGCATCAAGGTATTTGAGAAGCACAGGAAACCAAAAATATGTAAAAAAAAATTATTAAAATGCAAAATAAGCGCATTATAAATCATAAAAAATCTTCAAATTATTGAAAGAACAATTTGAAGTGTGTAAAGAAACAAAAGAAAAATCTATTAATTAATGAAAAAAGAAAGAAAGTATTACTTTAGTTGGTAGGGTGTTGATTTTTCCCGAATTGGGTCTATGAGAAATACTATCTTTTAATGTTCTATTAATAGTTGATTCCCAAGATGGGTTATAAGAAACACAATTTTTATTAATAGTGAGCTATTTCCAGTGGGGGTCAATCAGAATTTTTAGCCCCTGTTTGGTTTCACTAAAAATCAGTTTTTTAATAAATTTTGATAAAAGTTTATGAAATGTGTTGTTGGAAAGTTAATAAAAGTTGTGGGTCCCTTAAAAAATGTGATTAAAATTAATTATTAATTTTGACTTGGATTTTTAGCAAACTTTTTAAGCTATAACAAAAAGGGGCTTAATGTTTTTTTCTGCCCACACCTAGAGAGAAATAAAACAAATCTGAGAATTAAGGAGCACACGCCCCACAAGCCTTGATGCTATGAATATTGTAGACGTGACCTTTAGTGTGAATGACTTCTCTGTTACCACTAAAGATTATAGACATCAGCAGTGAATAAATTAATATCATTTTCTCGAAACATGAATATTGTAGGATTTGGATTGCCTTAGACCTTTACATTGTTAACTAGCCAGGAGATGGTGCTGCGCCATTGTTCTAAATTATGCCTTACTTGCCAAAGAAAGAACTCTTTTTCTGTATCAGAAAATAGTTCCCTATCATTTCAATAGCTGAAAATTCATGAAAGTTTCCATTTATGTGCTTGCTACTTGCACATCCTTGAAAACATAAGTTCATCATGGATTACAACTTTTCTAGTGTTTAGTCTAATCCATCTAATTGAGGTTTGAACGAGTAGCACCACCCTTTCGTGCATTTGTTGGGGAACTAATAGTTTTCTGACACTATTGCATTTCCTGTTGACTATAATTTGCCATACCCAACTGCAGGGGCCGAATGGGTACACCTGTCGAGAAAACTGAAAAAGTTGAAGAACCTAAGCTTGCAAATGGAACGAGTCTTAACAATAATGATAAGCAACCTCAAGAAAGAGGTACCGAAGAGAAGGACAGTGTGGGAAGCTGTTGCCAAGGTGCTAATGGATTCTCATGTTGCAGAGATGAGAATTTTAAGGAGAAGCCTGTGAAGAAGGGGTCAGGCGGACTCTCATGCCGGACAGGAAAATGGGATCAGCATGAAATTCTGACAGCCGTTGTTGTTGGTGGTGCAGTGGCTACTATTGCCGTGGCTTATGGATTATATCGAAGGTCGAGGTGATGTTTGCTCCATAACCTATCACGTACTGTTCACAGTTGGGAGATATATGCGGTATGCCCTCGATTTTTGTAGAGAGGTATAACTAGAACCATAAATAAATTCTCTGGACCGCACATTCTTGACAAGGAAATTCATCTGAATTTTAAGATGAAAAACTTAGCTATATGAAATTTAAACAAATTATTTTTTTTCTGAGATGTTTCTGCATGTTAGTACTCTGGCGACTGGTTTATATCAATACTGATTTTCATTCCATTATAATTGGAGCTGTTTTCTGCTGGTTTTTGCATGATGGTCTCTTTAATCAGGTGATTGGGCCCTTCTTAGTACGGTTGGCCCAAGCCTAAGATGTTCTGAATCTGTTTTGATTCTATTGCTATCAATAAAAATTATAAAACTATCCGCTTGGCTTTCCTAATCCTTGTTCCTTTGACACTCTGAATAATACTTTCTTTGAGAGTGAAATTCTTTTTCCATGAGGTTTTGACCATCTTTCACGGGAAAAAGAACGGATGGATATTTTAGTATTTGCATTAGCTTGCAAAAGTGGGAGGTCGGATGGACTCGTGATCAAATTGGATTGATTATAAGCTTAACCATAGAATTCAAGCCCAAACATAAATGTTTCAAAATATAATTTCAAAAATACAAAATTTGTTAAAAAATTTCAAAAATCAAGTGTTTGCATAGTGACATTTGATAATCAAGTGTTTACATAGTGACATTTGATAAAATTGTGATCTATAATTAAATTAAATGCTTCTGATTTTGAGGAGTAAATTGATTTAGGGTTCTGATACGTGTATACTGACATCCGATGTATAGGCCCTCACGAAGGGGATACACAATTTTTTTATTGAGTGTAGCCCCCATTTGTGAGGAGGTTGTTCATCGAAAATTTCCCTAAGCAGTAAGTACAAAACAATTTAGTCCCCGTTTGTCATTCATTTTATCAAATATTGTTTGCTATAGTAAACAATCTCCACCACATATTTACTCAATAAAATATTATACACACAAATCAGTAAAATTACTTTATTTTTCAACCACACATTCTCAAAAAAATACTATTCAAAATTCTATTTCTTCTCCCAAAATGGGAGACAAACAAGCACTTAGATTATGGGCTTCATGTTTGGAAGCTGGCCTAATAGTTAATTGTGAATAGATTTAGTCTATACATAGACATGCACATGGGGAGGTCGACATTATTTAATCAGGTCGGGACCCACATGCAATGTGAGTGGTCGGTCAACCCATATGTCAACACATATGTTCATTTAGCTTAATTCTTATGACACTAGCTTTCGCCTGATTTTTCCTGTGAATCAGTAGATGTCATCAACAAAGTATTTATTACTCCCTTCGTCTCAATTATATAGGCTGAGTTTCGTTTTTCTCTTGTTCCAAATATATAGGCCGGTTTCCTAATGTAGAAATTTTTGTTGTGTTCCTTTACACTAATATACCCTTATTAAATTTTTTTCTACTTAATATGCCAACTTTTTGAAATTATCCAAATACACACTTCCCACTTCTTGGAAACATGGAACAACTCTCATTTCTTCTTGGAAACGTTGAACTTCTTTTGTGTCTTCTCGTTTCTCCGTCTTTTCTAATGAATAAAAATCACTTCTGCCGTTCATAACTGATAAACAATTCCATTAAAACAATCCCATTAAAATTACTGCTGTCGGTCATACACACTGATAAACAATTCCAATAAAACAATTCCATGGAAATATTGTTGTCGGTTATACACATTGCCGTTGTTGATCAAAATCAATTCCATTAAAATTACTGTTACCGGTCATACACACTGATAAACAATTCCATGAAAATATTGTTGTCGGTCATACACACTGCTGCTGCTGATCAAAATCAATTCCATTAAAACAATTAGTGTTGCTGCTGCTGAATTTCTCTGTTGTTGTTTGAAGTTCTCTGTTGCTGCTGAAGTTCTATGCTGCCGAAGTTATCTACATATATGAGTATTTTGTCCAAATCATGAGTATGAACTCTAAAAATCATTCACATTCCATTGAAGAAGATACCTGTACGTCATTTTTACGAAGTAATCTGAACTCGAAGAAAGAAGTGAGGCTGCTGCTTGATTTGAATGCTTTGCCGACAGTATATGATTACGTTTCCGCTTCTCAAGAGTATCAACATGTTGTTTCTCGGATGATCAAAATCTATCTACCGAAAATTTATGAGGACCAGATTGATGCTCTTGCTGATATCAAGAAATAGTAACAAATCTTTAATAGGTATATAATAGGACCATATGTGTAATAAGAATCTTTATTTTAAAGTACATTTCCTTTTGATGTCGAGTAAGTTCAATTTATAGCTACGTTTTTTACACATAGAAGGTGTGGACGGCATGATATAGAGTAAGAAAACTAATGTTAATGCTCCCCTTCATTACAGTCTAATCAATTGAAAACAAATAATACAACCAAATGATATCATTCAAAAATCAAAAGCCAAGCCTCGAAATGAGTTCTGGACATGTTTCAATCTGTTATAAACTCTAGGATATGGGCAAAACACTAAAATGATGCAACTAAAGCAAAAGAAAAAAATACGAGTAACATAAAAGTGCTGTTTTTGAGTCCTTAATGACCTCGGATGGCTAAAATCCATCATAGGCAATCGCAAGGCGATTGGTTTAATCTGTCTCGTCGTTCCCTATTCGGAAATGTATTATGGGCCCAAATCAAATCTTGTATGCCAATTCTACAAATTTACCTGATTGTAGTTACTCGGTTGAAGTAAGAGCTGCCTCTGCCATTAGTACAACTTCAGGCTCAAACTGAATGCAATTCAGTAGTCGCCTATTTCTCATCAATTTGTGCTTGTTCATGTGTGGAATCCTATAATTGTTACCACCCGAATTTTTCATCACCTCAATCATGCATGATTGCAATGTTAGAATCACATTGTTCAACTCTTCAGTAGGAAATGTCTGAAAAGCATTCTCCAATGCTGAAATGAAGTCCTCAATTGTAGTTGGAGCCTCTTGATGTTGAATTGAATCAATGGCTCTAAAAAAACCAAGGTCTAAGACATTCATATCAGGACTGTTCGAAGGTTGACAACATAAACAAATATCGAACACATGCTTTCTCGCTGCTTCTACGAAATTGATATTGTTAACATCCAAATGTGGCTTTGCATTGTCTTGTTGAATGAAGATGGTCCTAGAACTTGAACATGGCCATTTTTGTTTGAATGCAGGCCGCAAATTTTCAATCACACATGAACAGATCACATATTTAGTTAACGACACAATAGGCTTCGACTCCAAAGTCCCGGCTACACGATTCTTACTATTCCGCTTGGCATGGTCCTTAGACACGAACGACCATATTCCAATTTTGCCATTGAATTCTTCATTTGTAGTAGCATCAACTCGTGGATGAGCAACGGAAGTCAAAAACATTATCTTTGTAATAAACCTTTTACTTTTACATGTGCGAAATGGCTCCTTTTCATCCGGATGGAAATAATACTTTTGATATGTCTTGGACATATAAAACCACTTTTCATCAATATGAATTTGATTATGCATGTTAACAAAAGTAGGTGCAGATGCGAGGGTACTTTCATCTACCATTGATAGGCAAAATTCCAACCGTGTTTTCTTGTTCTTGTCTGATAAATATGGTTTCATTGGATTTGAATGTGGCCGAATATGTCATTCTTTGACTCTCCTATGTACGGTTGATTTCGACATATCCAAAACATTTGATAAAGATCTTATATTTGTTCGACGACGGAAAAGGATATCCTTCATTTGTTCGAAATGTATTTCAACTCTCTTTCGACATCTCCTATTCAATAGCCTAGAAGAGAAATCTGGTACATCACTATTTGTAGCACTAAAATATTTTACATCATGCTAAATTCTAGAAACTGATCTAATAGATATGGAAAACGAGTTGGCAACTTTCGAAATGACACCTTTTGTTAACTTTCAGTCTTGTCGTTCACGGATAAGCATCTCAAAAACTTCTCTTCTTGTACTGCTGGATAAATTTTTTTCCTTGTTTGGATGATGCATATTGTTAGCATCTAGCTGAAAATTTTGTGGAACATGGGAATAGTTATCATTTGGTGTAGGCATGTTTTCAGGCAAGAAATTCAAATCAATGGAAAAAGGTTTTGATGTACTATTCATGTTTTTACTTGTGCTTGCAATCTATCTCTGTATCTGTATCTCTCTTTATAATGGGCAATCATAAAATTTGAAATCAAAATTGGCGTTTTAGGTATGAAATTGGCGGAATGGAAATTTGTTTTGATCAAAAAAGTTTAAATTCGTTTTAGTGCAATCAAAATTGGCAGAATGGAAATTTGTTTTGATCAAAGAAGTTTAAATTTGTTTTAGTACAATCAAAAATTTTGACATCAAAATTGGCGTTTTCAGTATGAAATTGGCGGAAATTTCTTTTAATAAAAAAAAGTTTAAATTCGTTTTAGTGAAATCAAAATTGGTGTTTTCGGTACGAAATTGGCGGAATGGAAATTCATTTTGATCAAAAAAAGTTTAAATTCGTTTTAGTTGTTTCAAAAAATTCAAGTTTTGGTTCCCAATGATAATTTATTTTTACATCATTCAAATTCTTTATTAATTCCAACAATAATTTAGTTTTACATACTGAAAATTAAATAGGGGTAAATTAGGAAAGATCTTGACAAAAATTAATTTTTCAATGACATTAAAGAAGTTTTCTTAATTCGTGTGAAAAACGAAACAAGCCTATATAATTGGGACGGGGGGAGTAATTCCTATTTTCAAGCTATAGAGGTGATACGAAAGTTCAAAGATTTTCAGCTTATGTGAAATTAATGTCTACCCATAGATATTTGAGTATAAAACTAATGTTCAATGCACTTTATGGATTGCTAATTAGGTGTCATTTTTTAAAAAATAAAAGTAAATGTTGGAATGAAACATAAATTTAGAAAGAAAATACTAATTTTGTTGAGTTACTTCGTCTAACAAATTTCTGAATTAGATGGAACTCTAGACATTGTATTTTATTTTATTTTTTCAACTTGATGGAGTCTTTATCATCTTATATTGAAAATATTTTTTTTTTAAATATCGTTTATTTTTATTTATAGGACACAATTTTTTATGCAATCTTGAATCTACAGTTGTATTGGAGATGCTATAACGATCTCCTAAAGAGCCAAATTCTTTAGTTGCCTTCCTTTTTTTTTTTTTTTTTTTTTATTATTTGTATTATAGAAAATATGTGTGTTCAGTAGTCCTTAATGATTAAATAATACAAGATTTTAAAGGATTAAGAGATGAAAAATTCAGGAGGCAGGGCTGGGGCGAGCTTATGAGATACATCATTTGATAGTTTTTGATAGCTTCTTGAATCATTATACATAAATACTCAAATCATTAAAAAGCTAACATTCATCCCTCAATTCATCTACTAGCTAGTTCTGTACAAGGAATTATAGTCTCCAAATTCATCCCTACATAATAGAAAGAGAAACTGTACTAGGATTTTGCCACATTGCTAGAAGAAAATTAACAGATGCAGTGATATAATTCGAGGTGAAAACAGATGATTTGATGGAAAAATTAACTGTGTTTAAAACAATTCAACGATGGAATGTCTCGTGGCATTATGTCAATGCATCTGACATTGTACCACGATTCAATGTAGTAATACTGGCTAGCAAAACACCAAGGACACACTTACTACGTTATACTTGACACCATCAAACAAGATAAATGTGCTAGAATGTGTCCGGTTAATCATGTCCTAAGTTTTGCAATCATCTCCTCGACCAACTCGAGTGAGGTTCCACCTCTTTCTCCTCTATCTATCTTCCTCATAACCTTCTCCAACAGCACATTTTTTGATTGTTTACCTTTTGATCCACAATTTGAGCAATCTCTTAAAAGCAGAAGCAATTCTTTGGCCTTTTCTTTACCCCTCCATGTCCCATCAACACTTAACTGAAGAAGCCCAGGCACCACACCTTCCCTCAAAATAATCCCTCTGTATCCATCTCTATAATTCTGGCATATAACTAGAAGAATTCCCACTGCATGTTCTTTGCATTGTGCTGATCCATCCTCCATAGCCTCCACCAGTGCCGGGATCGAGCCTCCGGTTTCTGCAGTCTCCTTCAGAGCAATATCTGATGAAGAAACAATCTCGTCAAGCAAACCCATAATTTTCTCCACCAAATCTGATGATTTTTCTAAGCCATAGACAAGCTGAAGCACGGATGCTGCACAACCCGAACGGGCAATTTGTCCAACAGTTTGTGGGCATGCTGAAAGATTGTGGAGAGTTGATGTGAAATCTAGCTTTGCCTGCATACTTATATTTTCACAGTTTAAATTTAGGAGATTAATAAGAAGTTGAATCGCTCCAGATGCTGCAACTTCTAGCTTGTTTTGTGTGCACGAAGAGAGGATCAAGAGGGCTGCTGCTGCTAGGTCAAGCAATGGTTCGATTTGGCATTGAATAATCTTTAAAATCTCTGGTATTGCACCAGATTTTGCAATGCGAATCTTGTTTCTGAAAAATTAAAGAAAAGAAAAACATATTAACCACACCTTTAATCAACTTTTATCAAAATTTACTAAAAATCTCTTCTCAAAAAAAGGGATTCATAATATAACGGATTTATTATAGGAAAACTAGTATTCTAATTCTCTGGCAGTGTAACCATAAATCTTCAAGTGCTTTACTCGTTTTCTGATTATTATTGCTTTCGAAGGTAAGGATTATGGTCTAATCCATTAAAAATACGTGCACACATTAAAGACAACTGGGAAACACGATTTAAACTTTTTTGTAATTAATCATGTTCAAATATTGTCTAGTCAAGAGCGCACTCAACATTAAACTCGTAAAGGAGAGATCTAAAGTAATCAAACCTTTCACTTCCAAAGGCCAGACTGAGCAGAGCAAAGAGTGCAGCTTCAGTGGCTTCATAGTCTTTCTCACAGAGCATCAAAACCAATGGTGAAAAAACTCCCTTTTCAGCCACACCCCGTCTTTGCTTACTACTAAACTTAGCAACCTCCCTCGCTGCCGCAATCCGCCCGTCTCCGCCCCCAAATCGAAGAGCTTCCACCACCTCCTCCTCCATGGAAGAAGCCCTCTATTCCGCTCTTCTCTTATCTGGGTTCTATGAGGATTATACTAATATATACATATAATATAGAGTTTGCTTGAGAAGTATGTAAGGTTTTTTGCTTTTGGACTTATGGCCTCTTTCTATTGTTTGAGTTAGAAGCATTCCCTGCTCGATAACTTTCCATAACCGTCCTAACTCCTAAGTGGAAATATACTTTGGAGTGGATATTTCACTTTCCTTGTATAGAAGAAACTGCCTTTAATGATGTGGATTGTGGAGATTCTGTTATTCATGTGTAACTCATACTATTTATGGTACATGTTTGTGTGTGTACATGGGCACGTGCTTTTTATTTATTTTTCTCTATGCAGTCCATCTATTGTAACAATGAAGAAAAAATTCAGTTCTCATTGTTAATACATCACAATATGCTAGTTATCTCATCTGTTTCTTTTCAAGTTTAGTCATGGACTTCCAACATTTGGGTTAGAGGTGTATAGTGGATTGGATCGGGATGATTATATTTGATTTTAAGGTAGCTCGTTTTGGATTATGAGCTTTCGAGTTTTTTACGTAAGCTCTCACTCCATTTTTTTCTCAATAGAGGCATGCTTGCGATCCTTACAACTACAACTACAACTCTAGAAACGCGCTAATTAGCTGCACGATCTCTACTCGAGTCAAGTGATGGTTGAGCATATATATATATATAGATTTCAAGATGACCTGGGCAAAATAGGATTGTGTTCAAACTAACTATTTGACCAACACAAGAAAATAGCAAAAAATGTAGCACTGATAGTAATTAACACCAATTTAAGTCAAGTTAATTCAAGATACATTTTTATTTATTAATAATATAACCGTGACTCCATCGCCATTTAAACTTGTGTTAAGTAGTATTAGAGATAGAAAACGCAATTTTTTTTAAGGATATATCTTGAGTACACTTTTCATTATTTTATAGTGATCTTGTTACATTATTTTGGTAGGGTAAAACTTGTTTAGTGACTCTCGGCAGGGGCGGATCCAGCATTCGGCGAGCTCGGGCGGCCGCTCGTGCTGGATCCGTCGGGAACAGTTTTTTTTATTTACAATGAATAAATTGTTTAGGATATATTACTGGTAATTCATTTTCCTTTCAAATATTTCTTGTAACTTAGGTGGTTAGAACTTGTATTTTTATATGGAAAGTCCCAGGTTCGAGTCCCTTCTCAATCCATTTGTTGTGAAATATTTTTAGTTCTATAATTTTTACTAAAATCAATGGAATAAGGAGGGATGAGGGGATTCAAACCTTAGAGCTTCCCTTCAAATTATTGAAGTTTTACCATTGTGGCACTTAATGAATTTGGCTTTATATTTAGGGTAATTGGCGCAAAACATCCCTACTTTTGACGGGTTTTGTGCAAAACGTCCATACGTTTCGTTTCTTGGCGTAGAACGTCTCTACCTTTCACATTTTTGGCGCAAAACCTCATTTTTCCCATTTTTTGACCATTTTACCCTTATATTAAAATAAAACAAGAAAAAACAAAAGAAAAATACACAATAAATTGCCTTATGGGTCCAAAATTTTACAAATGTGCAAATCGGTCACAAACATGAAACAATCATCACCCCTTAAGCCACCACCATTGAAGGCAAATTCCTCAACCTTCGGTCACCTTGGCCGCCGGACCAGCATATGACCTTGAAGCCCTCGTTGCCCTCTTCATAACCCTCCCAACCACCAGCCCCAACTTCGGCAGATTTGGCCGAAAATCAAATTCAAAAATTACAACACAAGCAACCCACGAGTTCACACAGGTGAACAATTCAGATGAAAATTGAACATGTTCTGGGCGTAATTGGGTCTGACCCATTAGTGGGTCAGCTGCTCCTGATGAAGACGAACCCAACCCAGGTGGTCCGCGACCCTGGGTTGGCCGGACGGCTCCAGAATCAGAGTTCTTCGGAGCATAAAGAAGAGCTCACGACTAGCGCTGTTTCATGAATTAATTCAGTTTGATGGTGTGTTGTTTGGAGTGAATTGGGGCCATATTCTGTGTCTCCTGGACGTGGGCAGATAGTTCGTGGTGGTCCGCGACCATGAGGTGGCCAGAGAAGAGATTTCTGGCTGGTTGCAGAATTTTGATTTGCTGGTTTTGATGTATGATTTCGGGCGTATAAGTAGATGAAATGGAGAGTTCTTGGGTGGAAATTGTAGAGGATGTTGAGGAGATTAAGTTGGTAATGATATCCAGCGGTATTGGCAGCCGGAATGAGGTGGGTCCATAATCGGCGACTAGGAGATTAAGAGAGTTCTTTTTTTTTTTTGTTCTTTTTAATATTTTTATAAGTTTTGGACTCATTTGCATTTTTGGAAAAGTCTAGGAGTAAGATTGCAATTTATTCTGTATTTTTCTTTTCTTTTTTTTAAATTGCGCCAAAAATGTGAAAGGTAGGGACGTTTTGTGCCAAGAAACGAAACGTAGGGATATTTTGCACAAAACCCGTCAAAGGTAGGGACATTTTGCACCAATTATCCTTATATTTACTAGAATAATATATATTACATTTTAGTGGCTTTAATGCAATTGTAAAAATTGAAACCCATGTTCTTCTTTTGAATTATACAAAATTTGGTCACAATATCATTTAGTGAATATATATATATTATTTGAATAAAATAATTGTTATATTTAAATTTTAGACCTTATTTGATTCTCATTTTTTTTCAAAATGTATTTTTCCCTCTTCTTTTTAATTACACACTTTTCAATAAAATAATATTACATGCAAATTCAAAATTTTTCCTTATTTTTAAACACACATTCTCCATCAAATCACTATTCCAAAATATATTTTTTTTTTGGCAAAAAATGGACATCAAACGGGACTCTTCTTATTTTATTGCTGCCAACGGTGGACGGTCGACGGCCGTTCGTGCTGGCTCAAAATCCTGAATCCGCCACTGACTCTTGGAGTTGTATTAAGATGGCTTATGTCCATGGGTGAATGTAAGGAGAACTAGATCGGACTTTTTTATGTAATTTTTTTTTTTTTAATATTACTTCGACATGAATTTTTTTTTTAATCGGGTCGAGAACCTGCCCCTGCTTATATTGGACCTGCAAATCCTATGATCCAAAACTTTTGAGTCCATTGTGAGACAGGCTCAGATTACAATGTGCTTCGAAAATATAAAAGTGTGAAAAATGAAAAAGAGCATTGCGGAATTCGAGGATATATGCGGCTGCCCAACATTTTTAAGAGATACTGCTTAAAATCTATCCGACAATTCACAATTCCCATTGGGAGTTGCTTTTTTCCTTTACAATCTGACTAAAAGCGGTTACATAGTGTCAGCGCTTTGAATGCTGCATTCCTATTGCAAAATACCATTCAATGCGTACAGGTTTTGGGTTTAGAATCTTAGATAGATATTAAGTAAAAGGAAATTTGCAGTAAAAGTCCCAAATATTTTAAAAATATGCTATCAGATCCTAAATATTTTAACTTTAGTACCTATATCCCAATGTATTAATAAACCCCTAATCATTATTTGAAATTTTTTTTTTCATATTCATTTTCAACCATACGTTTACACAATAAAATATTCTGTATGTAAATTTAAATTTTTTATCAATTTTTTAACCACACATTCTTTAAAAAATCACTATTTAAAATATTATTTTTAAGAATAATGACCATCAAATAAGGACTAAATGTATACCGAAAAGATCTCAATAGTTCTATCCAAAAATTTGTCGTTGATCAAATCAAACATTTGACCTTAATTTGATCGATTTAATGTAGAATAAAGTGGTCTTCTAATATTTTAATTACTTATTATAATTAAAAATAGAAACAAAAACAAAAATAAGGTGAGAAATAAAAAAAAAAAAATTCATTCTTTCCTTCCCATTCTATCCAATCCCAACCCCAACCCCGGCAACCTACCCTAATCCTACCCAACCAATGAAACCGCCACCAATTGGTTAAAATATTGGTACAGTTGTTTGAAGAAAATTAATGACGTGCGAATTAATGTTTGCAATAATATACTAAATTAGCTCCTCTCTTATCAATCAATATTTATTATTTTAATTACTGAAATTATTTGTTGACGTGAAATTGTCTTTTTTTTTTTTTTCTCGCCTATTTTATTTCTAAAATTGAGAAACTTTACTAATGAACATGTTTAGTAGATAGACTAGATAAATCAGAAGTCTTTCGTTTTTATATCACAAACGTATTTAAGTGACAAAGAATATTAGAAACGCATCGATTCTAATAACAATTGGAATTTTATGGAATCGAGTACTCTTCGACACTGTGAAATAAAGAAGACTAAAAGAAAGAAAGAAAATAAATAAAGAAGACTACTAAAAAGAAAGAAGATGTATGAAGAAAAACTGTATTTATGTTTATGTTCTACAATGTACAGGAGCAGCCTTTATATGGTAAGAGAGACTGACTAAGATAGGTAATACAATAATTAAAGAATCAATCAATATCTAATTACAATCAATCAGAGTAAATTAAGCATATACATAATAACTCAAGAATCAATCAATGATATCTTGGAATATATTCTAACATCCCCTCAAACTCAAGGTGGTGAAGTGGACACCAGATTGAGTTTGGAAACATGAGATCTGAAATGCTAGGAGGATGCGCCTTCATGAAAATATTTGCCAGCTAATTAGCCGAAGGAATTGAGCATAGATGGAGAGTGCCCTCCCTCAAATGATGACACACAAAATGACAATCAATCTCTATATATTTTCATGGATGACATCATTGTGAGCAATCTGAATGGCATTATGATTATCACAATGGATAGGGGTACTCGATTGTAGAGAAATATCAATATCCTGCAGAAACCAAAGGAGACAGAGAAGCTCGGAAGTGG
This sequence comes from Fraxinus americana, assembly GCA_035079005.1. NCBI lineage: Eukaryota > Viridiplantae > Streptophyta > Magnoliopsida > Lamiales > Oleaceae > Fraxinus > Fraxinus americana. The sequence continues at coordinate 16,551,432 of CM068716.1, forward strand.
TGTTAGCAAGTGCTTGATATTTAGCCTTAGTGCTGGAACGAGCAACTACTGTTTGTTTCTTGCTTCATTAAGAAATAAGATAATCACCCTACGAAAAAAAGAACCTAGCGGTAGATCGTCGATCAACAAGATTACCTGCCTACCCAATCAACATCGGAATAAGCCTGTAACGTGAGGAGTTGGAAGAGAAGTGAAGCCTATGGAACAAGGTACCATTCACATAACATAGAATCCAAAGACCTACTGCATAATGAACTAAGCGATGAGCAATCATAAACAAGCTAACAAGATGGACATCATAGGCAAGATCCGACCGTGTGACAGTACGATAAATAAGGCTCCTAACAAGTTTTTGTAAAGGCTAGATTCATGAAGGGGCTCCACATCAATAGCACGAAGCTCAAAGTTAGACTCGAGTGGACTATCAGCAGCTTTGCAATCAGTAAGACCAACAAGTGAGAGTAAATCAGAACCATACTTGGCCTGAGTGAGAAAATAGCCATCAGAGGAATGAGACATCTCTAATCTTAAAAAGTAACTGAGAGAAATAAGATCCTTCATTTCAAAATGCTAACTCAAAAACTACTTGAGGTTATCAATATCAGAGAGATCATTACCAGTAATAATCATGTCATCAACATAAATGAGCAAAATAGTAATACTAGAGTAGTATGATGAGTAAAAGGAACAGAGTCATGAGAGCTAGAAAAAAACTCAAGCTAGGCAATGGTGGAGATAAATTTAGCAAACCAAGCCCGTGAAGCTTGTTTAAACCCATATAATGCTTGTTTTACATGTGTTCTATCAATGGCTCAAATGAAATCCTATCTTCGTAAAGAAGAAATAAAAAACTCCAATTTTCAAATGCGTAACAACACAAATAATTGGTTAATTATCGAAACGTGAAACTAGTACTATCAGTATACCTGGAACATGGGGTAGTCTTCTGGGTCTGGATGATGATGTTATGCATCTTGATTGTAATTTCGATTCAGTTTTATGATAATTCTAGCAAATATAACAACAACATGAAGAATGTTCTTGAAATAATGGCTAATGGTTTGCAATGAGTGATTGAATAGTGTTTGCACTTGTCAAAACATGTGCTAGTACACATAGGGACATGCCGACCTGTTTGTCCACATCTATATTAGCACTGCTTCTTAAACCATATTCCTCTAGGAGCATGTTTGTGAAATGTGTAAACATTCAAGGGTACATTCAAAATTTTTGAAAACACATTTGCAGGTAAGAGTGCAAATTTTGCAGCATGAAAATATGCTTCTTCTTGAAGAGAAAAAAAAAAGCTTGCTTCTCCAGAATTCCCCATGTATTGGCGCATCATACGAAATTTGACAATAACGAAGTCAATTTTCAATGTCATATTCCAACTGCTGCATGAAGACCTCATCATTTGAATCATCTAATACGTCAGAGTTTGGATTAAGACTGTAATCAAAGTTTAATTCAGTCATTTTTTATTTAAGTACTAATAATATATTCCCACGGAGGTATGGCAACACTAACACATCACTGAAAAATTCTCTCTAAGGTTGGAGTGAAAATCCTTTTTTTTTTTTTTGCATGAATCTCTAATGACATAATGCATTACTTGGAAGACACTTGCATATGTTCCCTTCAATTTATAAAAAAAGAAGTTGGACAAGTACTTATTTCTTTTCAAAGCACCATGAGTTAGTAGAGTAGGGAATATATTCCCATATGAAGGCTAGCATAACATTTTTTTTCTTTCAAGAAACCTGACAATTGGTACATAATGGACTTGGACATGCAAAGACAAATATCACAATTGTGATAAGCAACAACGAAAGTAAAAAAGTTCAAATTTCACATTGCATTACAGATATAGAGATTCAAATAAAAGTTGGAATTAAAACAATCAGATATTTCATTGCAGTGATGCCTTTGTTGAAAACGGTAAACATAAAAAAAAAGACTCATTACATGCTGGGGCCGTGAGAGAAATCTGGATTACGTTGCTTTCAATTGTCAAAGCAAGATTTCAACCACCGCATATTCGTTTCCTCATCTTTAGTAGCATGTCAAATCTCCCCGTTTCACTGGATTTCTAGGAAGGACAGAACGAACATGAAAAACTCACTTTTCATGTCAACTTTCCCAGTCGCTCCTACTTCCACAATACATTCATCTACAGTAAGACCAGTGTCGTTCTTTTTCTAAGACTTAACAAGGAAAGGTCATTGCCAACGCTAGTGAGGTGATCGACTCAACAGAACTCTGGACACCGTCTTCGTCCCATATTTTTGTTTAATAGACTTGCATTTCTCACCACTACGCTTACTTGAAAAATCCATAACCGAGGTTGACTAGAGTCACTACCTTCCACATGAACTAGCAATCGATCAGCAATTTGATCACTTTCATTCTCAACATCCATGCCAAAGCCCCGATGTGAAAGCTTAGTCGGTGTTAGCATACTTCGATGGATTGAAAGTGTCTCCAACTTCGACGGATTGAAAATGTCTCCAAATAGACGACCATATCGCACGTAAATCTCTTTGCAGTCATGATTTTTCAAGTTGCCATACTTCTATTTCTCTTGCGACGACAAAGAATGTGTATTAAATCAACTAACTTTAAGAAAAGTATGTCAAAAAATACCTGTGGCAAAATGAAACATATTATGTTCAACGTATAGGAAGAATAAGTATGCTGATTGCAGTTTCTTCAAAAAAATGCTGCTCAATACTTATTTATGCACACACCCATCTACATATTTTCCACGGCAGAGAAATGCATTTGAATAGTTCCCAAATAGACAATCTCTCAAAATCACTTTTTTCTACAATTTCAATTGAATATATGTGAAGAAACGATTGTAATTTTTCACATATCACATAGTTCATTAATAACAATTTTTTCCAACCATCCATGTTGTTAACCGTATGAACAAAAACTAAAAGATAAACATGATCAGACAGGGAAAAGAGTTCATAAACTTGATAAACACTATGCAATCAACAAAATGACCAATCTCGAGTATGCATTGCTTCCAAACTGCGGTTTAAAGTAGGAAAAGATATGAGTTCTGTGTTCTAATTGTTGATATCCATATTGTCAGTATGTAGTGAGGTTCGAGTATAGACAAAGGATTTCAATTTAAGCAAACCTCTCATATTGCATTTCGTAATCCTAATCATCTCTTATCTAGCATTTTCCCTGAGAGTTTTCCAGCTCAACAAAAGCTCGTTAAACATAATTGTGTTATCCTAAGCAGTATAGTCCCAAATAGTGGACCCAGCGCTGCAGCGCCGGGTGAGGGTGCGCAGCGTTGGGTCCCACGCCGAGGCACCCTCCTGATTGCTTGTTTTTCCGATGTTTTCTCATTTTATCCAGATTTTGGGATTTCTTCATCTTGGACTCCACAATTTCGAAATTTGACTTCTATAAATACTCCACAAGGTATGGCACTTAAAGGGAGAAAAATCATGACTCAAGAGAGATTATAACAGTTAGATCATTGTTGCAAACATTAGAAACAAGATAGAATTGTTCATATTAGATTGAGAGAATCAAAATCTTGTAAGACAATTGTTTGTTTCTTGGTATAATAAATTCTCATCTTCCACAATTTTCTTGATTGTTCTGTGATTCATTAAATTTCATATTGTTCATAATTTTTCGCCATTTGGCCGATTTTTCAACAAGTGATATCAAAACGTTCTTGATATCGGGTTGGTTCATAACAAAAACAATTAAAGAAATGCATGATCTCAAAAATGTGAGTCATCATCATTATCATATCAAAACAGAGATATGTCAACCAATAAGTCCACAACATTATCAACGTCCAAAAATTACTTTCAATCTCTGGTTTTAGAAAATTCATACAAACAAAAAATATCTACCTAAACTATAATGATCAAAAAAGAAAGCCAAAATATATCCAGATTAAAGCAAGGATTACATAAATGTTACATATATATGCTTCTTAAAGTCCAACGAAATTACATAAAAAAGTAATAAGAACAAACCACATATTAAAAGGGATTTGTACCTTGATTTTCCTCTCCCATAAGTCCTCATCACTGGTTACTCGATTTTTGAAATTATGGTCGTATTCTACTCCCGTGCAATGTAGCAACTCGTGCAATTGTTTATGATATATTCGCATCTGTTGCCAATGGTTTTTCAACTGGGTTTGATTCTAGTTTTTCTTGGTATTTTTGTTGAACAAGACATAATTCATATCCCAGCCACAGCTTCTTGAAGCACTTTCCATTTCGGTGACCTTTCGCCAACGCAAGTTCACACGCCGCAAGAAAATTTTGATGTTCTTTCTTGTCCTATTTCGCATTTTGACGTACAAGCTGTTTATTTTGTTGGAATTTTGTATTGGAAATTGGTTGTGACCAATTGAAATGATTTAAGTGGAAATTCCTTATTTGGTGAATGAGAAATTAAGCCAAACTTAAACCACTTAATACTTGAAATTATTGGAATTGTGTAGAATATTGTGGAATATTCTAGAGAATGTAGATGAAAAGATGTGTCTTTTCATATGGATCATGACTCTTGGAGAGCATGACTTTTGGTATGAGTAACTTCCAATAATTATGATTATTCAAGAGATGTGTCTCTTGGTATGGATGTTCCAACTACTATATATATGGATTCCCTATGTGTTTGGATTAACTACACAACAAGCAATTCATTTGATAGTTTCATATCATGGTTACTTTAGTTTTGCATAAAACACTCTATAGAAGGGATTTTTTCTTGCATCAAAATCATGGTTATGGTAGAGAGGGAACTCCGTTCGAGTTCGTTGGTCTAAGTCATTTGGAGTGCTCCTAGGCTTGACGTGGTCGTTGTATCTTGGGAGATGATTGCCGAGAAACCGTTAGCACCGATGCGGGGCAAATTCATCTTAAGGAAAAAGTGTCAAACACTTGCCTCGACCGATCGCATCACTTGCATTTCATCTTTCTCATTTCTGATTTTATTTATGCTTGATTTCAGAATATGGTTAATTTATTTATGTGTTTTATTGAAGGGTTTGACTTGAAGAACAACATGCGTTTACTCATATTGGGAAGTGAAGAATTCATATTGTTATATTCGAAGTCGGTAAATCGCTATTTTATCTTCTCAAATCAGATTTCGGTAAGTCGAATGATGTTTCGATTTTACGCATATTAACGGCATGCTCTTGATGAATATAATATGCTTAAACCACTTAATACTTGAAATTATTGGAATTGTGTAGAATATTGTGGAATATTCTAGAGAATGTATATGAAAAAATGTGTCTTTTCATATGGATCATGACTCTTGGAGAGCATGACTTTTGATATGAGTAACTTCCAATAATTATGATTATTCAAGAGATGTGTCTCTTGGTATGGATGTTCCAACTACTATATATATGGATTCCCTATGTGTTTGGATTAACTACACAACAAGCAATTCATTTGATAGTTTCATATCATGGTTACTTTAGTTTTGCATAAAACACTCTATAGAAGGGATTTTCTCTTGCATCAAAATCATGGTTATGGTAGAGAGGGAACTCCGTTCGAGTTCGTTGGTCTAAGTCATTTGGAGTGCTCCTATGGCTCGACGTGGTCGTTGTATCTTGGGAGATGATTGCCGAGAAACTGTTAGCACCGATTCGGGGCAAATTCATCTTAAGGAAAAAGTGTCAAACACTTGCCTCGACCGATCGCATCACTTGCATTTCATCTTTCTCATTTCTGATTTTATTTATGCTTGATTTCAGAATATGGTTAATTTATTTATGTGTTTTATTGAAGGGTTTGAATTGAAGAACAACATGCGTTTACTCATATTGGGAAGTGAAGAATTCATATTGTTATATTCGAAGTCGGTAAATCGCTATTTTATCTTCTCAAATCAGATTTCGGTAAGTCGAATGATGTTTCGATTTTACGCATATTAACGGCATGCTCTTGATGAATATAATATGCACATTATCGGTGTAATATCTCCTACATATTTTGCTGTTCGGCGAAAGTGTTACCACACAGACACAATAGATATGAGGATGTGTACGTCTGCACGAGAATGGAAAACACCCACATAAATCAAACACTTAGTCACACACACACACACACACACACACATATATGTACATACACACACACGAAAGCAATCGATTAAAGTCAAGAATTTTATTACCATGTTCTCAGTGTAATTCCATTGGTCGTTTCAATGGCTATCCATGTATTCTTACAACACTACTTAATACTCGACTTGTAAGGTAAATGGCTCTTCTCCTTTTTCCATTGCTCCTCTACTCTGTTCTGATAGAATGGACGGAAGAAAGGCAAAATACGTGGATATTTGGACGGTATGGTACGATGATGTTTATAGTGTAGATTTTTGCCATCGTGTCTGTTGTTGTGGTGTAAGGTTGTAAGAAGTTGGAGCAAAAACTCGTGGTTTTTGGGAGAGAAACAATGAATTGCAAAGTAGTAAATTCGTAGTGTATCAATGAGGGCAGAAATAGTAAACAAATATTTTAACGGGTCTCACCGCAATAGAAAACTTAGCCCGTGTCTGGGTGTGATGTAAACCAGAATTTGTACCGATGGTCCGGCATTAAGATAAAGTTATATTGAAAATGGCTGACAAATATTCAAATAAATGTAGTAGCATCTACATCCTACTTCCAAATTTTGCTCTCACTATTGCACACCTCATATAGGACAAATGAAACAAATTCAAATTATATTCATGAGGGTTTAAACGGTTGATGCGCAATGTTGATATGAATCAAAGACGGCACACGCAAGCTACGTGGACCCAGTTGATGTGACCAAAATTTCAAATCTGTCTATGTAAAATTGCGTCTGTTGGGTTTTTTGATACCCAATAAATCCGAGCGATGATGTTAAACCGGTTTTATGTTGGATTGGTCTTCATAGGCCTCGGCCGATGATTGAAGTGGAATGTCGACACCACAATGAACGTACCATCCCGACACCCTAAGTGGGCCATTTGAAGTAGCCTAATTTGTTTAGTGTTGCTCATGGCCCGACCCATTACCTTGGACGGCTTTTAGTTGATAGCCCACTCGTTTGTTGAACTTATTGGGCCTCTACTTTGTGTTTGACCAAAAAGCCCAATTCCTTGTCTTTGGTATATATCCTACCCGGTTTCTAGTGTTGTATGTGTGGGAGAAAAATATAGCCGTGAGTGAGAGGAGTGTCCCTTAGCCTTGGTGGTTCCGTGTTGTGCTTTGTGCTTGACCTCTCTTCTTCTTCTAGCCTTGGTAGCTGATTAGTAAAGCTGCTATCTTCTCCACACCTTGTCCTTTGTGGGCTAAATACTTGGGAGCAACCGGTGGATGGGTGGTGTCGGTTTGGAGGAGGTCGGTTTGTGTTGTGGTGTTGATTGGTTTATCTGAGCTCGGTTTTGTGGTGCAATTGGAGTCCAATATTCGACAGCGTCCAACAGTTCAAATTTGGGTTTTAATCACTCCCAGATAGGTCCTTAAAGTTTATCAGATGCACAAGTAATTTTTTATTATTATAGCACTGTTTGAAAAATTGAAAACACTTTAGATAGCTAAAATAAAGGCTGTCAAACAGAAGCTTAATTTACTCAATTCAAATTGAAAAGATATAGGTTGAATTCCAATTCTTTGTAACATTATTGATTTTATGTATTTCTTTTACTTTGTATATGATTTATTTCCCAATAGATTTGTCACGTTTTTGTTTTTTGGTTGATTTTGGCCAATCACACTTTTGCCAAACAATTGTAAATCTGAACCAATTTTTACTTGTCAATGAAGATAAACAAAGTGTTCAGAGATGATGTGGCACTATGGCCCGGAAGATGGCTATGTAAAAAAATTGGAATAGCATTGATATTCTCTATCATTATCTCTGATTCTCTGTAATTTTCTCCATTGATTCTACACTCTTTCCATTATTATATTTTGGATTCAATAATGTAAATAAGTGAAAACAATAGGACATCTTACGTGGTTTGAGGATTGATTCTAGATTGTTTATTTTTAGATTAAGGTTTGAGAGTTTAGGTAAAAGAAAGGTTTCTATTGCCTCGTATTTACTGGTTGTGTTTGCTTTGAGGAAGGTTCTTGTGCTTAGTATTTGGGCTACCTCTGAGCCCCCATAGATTTAACTATTTGATGTTCTTTACGTACGTTTTACAATTTCTTTAATTAGAAACCCAATAAAACTAGTATATGAGCATATTGAGAGGTTCTGAATGATTGGTTCTAAATTTTCTGGGCAGATTTGGGTTGATATATCTGGATTGGATATTCATAGAGTGATCAAAAACTTCTTGCAAATTTAAAGCTTGAGTTATTGTTAAAAAAGTTTGTGGGGTGAAACTTATTTGCACAACATGATTTTGCTGGAAATTTGTACCTGTGAGGTAGATCACTTAAACACATGGATTAATTCTAAGGGTTAGATTTAGTCTAGTGGTCAATTTCTCTATACTAGACTTTTCTCTTTCACTCTCTATCATAGTACAATGGTTTGAATTTTGAATTCAAATGTCGTGGCTCTATAATTGAATGGCTCTTCACTTGGTTTCATTTGGAGCTGACAAACAAGAGAGAAGTGAGAGTGACTAAGTGGTGAGAGATGTTCTTTAGCGAAATTCTTGGCTACCTCCGATAATTTTTCTTGGTTATCCATTGTCTTTCCATTGGACGATGGTATTTTGACTCGGTGTGATGCGAATCTAAGCACACAATATCATAGGACACATTGGTGGTGAGGTTGAAGAAGATTTAAGTCGGTTGAATCGATTTTTGTACACTTTGCGGGTTTATTTTCCACATTGTAGTTATAATTATCACTGTTAGTCTATATTATAACTCTACAAATGGTATTAGAGCTTAGGCTAGTGATGAAAAGAGTTAAACAACCTGAAAATTGGATTGGAAGATGAAGGGGTTTGAGTTTGGTCAAAACTAGTATCCCCGAAACTTCAAACCCATATTTCTAAGGATCTATGCACCTAGTGGACGAACGACAATCACCTTCCAACTCCAGATGACCAATAGAAGTTGGTGGTACAACACGTACAACATATACACAGATGGAACAGGCGATACGTGAGACATACGTACAAAGAGGGAGGTGTCACATGAGAGCGTGTGTGTCAAAATTTATTGACGGTGAAAAATGATAGTTTGTTCCTTCGTTGAATTTGTGAGCTCCGATGGTGATGGTTTATTATTTAATGCATTGTAGAAGCTGTTATTGACTCAGAAAACGTAGTAAAGATGACAAAGTGTTTCTGTTGGTAGCCCAGTGGTGATTCTTATGGTTGCTGCTGGTGTTGGGATCTAGGGCGAATAGTGATGACCCTAAATCTATAAAGACTTGCATCTCTCTTTAAAATGCAAACCGACAAATTGATTCGCTTGGTTTGTGCATTCTAACACTCTCTTGAATTTACATATTATGATATTGTGATTATTTGCTACCATGTAATTCTGTGATATTGTATTTGACTCTTGAAATTGTCTACGTGTTACTTGTTGTGATATCATCGTATGTGTCATCGTAAAAAATAATTTATACATAAATTGGTTTGAGCCTACATTTATGTGTTATTTGAGTAAAATCTTTTCAAAAACATTGTTTTGCTATTATGGCCACTCGACTTAAATTGACACAATTCAATGGTAAGAGATATTATTCCATTTGGAAGCAAAAAATGAAAGTTATTTTACAACAAAGAATTTCTAAAGCTCTTGAAGACCCAGAAAATTATACTGATGTATTAAAAGCTAAATCAGATGATATTACTAAGATGAATGAAATTGCACATAGTTTTATTATGTTGCATTTATCTAACATTGTTAGGATAAGTTGATAAACATTAGACTGTCAAAAAGTTATGGGAAGCACTTGAAAAGCTATTCTTGAAAAAAATCTTTGTCAAACAAAATTCATTTGGTTCAAAAACTTTTTAGTTTTAAGCTGAACTCGGGAAAGGATCTTAAATCCAATTTGGCTGACTTTAACGGACATGTCAAATGTTTGGCCACAATGATAAGAAAATTGATGATAAATATCTAGCATTTATACTTTTGAATTCTACTCTTGAATCCTATAGAGATGTTAAGAATGCTATCACATATGTTATGAATATTTTGACCCAAGATATTGTGACTGGTGCTTTAAGGACTAAGGAGCTAGAGCTTAAGAAAGAGTCGAGGGTGGCTCGAGATAAGAGAGTTCATTTGTTAGAGGAAGGAATGAGATGAGAGAGAACCACTTTCAAAGTAAGAAGAGTAGAGGAAAATCAAATGGCAGGTCTAAGTCTAGAGATAAGAGTGATAAGAAATGTTACCACTGTGGTAAGTTAAGACATTTCAAAAGAGAATGTAATGATCTTAAGAAGAAACAGAGACCACAATAGAATGGTAATCAGAACTTAGTTGATATAGGTGATTCCCTTGATTGTCTACATGTTATGATTGTGTTAGGAGAGTTTGACACTGATGTAGAAAGTGTCCGAGATAACATACATGTTATGATTGTGTCTAATATTGATTTTGACAATAAGTGGATTTTAGACTCAGGTGTCACATTCACATGTGTCCTATTAAGTTTTGGTTGTATAACTACAGAGACGTTAATCTTAGGAAAGTATACTTGGGGTACGGCCATACACACATTGTCGAAGGAGTAGGTGATATTGCTATTATGATGCATGATGGTATTATCATACTTCTAATAAGTGTTGTGTATGTCTCGGGCCTTACAAGAAATCTTATTTCCTTAGGCATTCTAGAAGTTTAGGGTAATGAGTTCGAATCTCATTATGGTACTTTAAAGATTTGTAAAGGGATCTCATTGTGTTACTTTGGCTAATAAAGATCTAAAATGGGGAGAGGCAAACCAAAATATCAAATGGCATATTATAGTCACTAATTCGGAAAGCAGCAAATCCTTATCAGAAAATAGACTTTTTGCGATTCAATGTCTTTTATATGTAGTAGTTCCTTTAGAAGGTGCCTGATTTCTAGGGGATAAAATCACACATTGAATAAAGATGGAAATATAGACAAACTTATAAAGGTTTGTGATACTTCTCTTAATAAAATTCACCTTTTAAAATGGAATTCTAAGTATTAATATGATATTAGCATCCATTAAGTTTCAACGAGTAATTTGATCCAATTAAGATTCAAAAAATGAATATGTAAATTTCAAAGATTGATTTGCTCAAATAAACAACTGTCTTACGATGTATGTAGAGTGATAAAATTTCACATCTAATAAAGATAAAAATATAGATCAACTTATAAGAATTTAGGCTACATGTTGTTACTTTAAGATGGAATCCTAAATCTTAATAGTTTCTTTGCTCACAGCATGCAAAGTAATAATTACAATGTAATGGGCCTTTTAAATTCTCTTGCTCTTCCTCAATGTTAACGGGGGTTGCATAAAATATGGTTAAGTATGGATACATGTTGATGGGTTCGCATAATGTTTAATATGAATACATGTTCATGCAGTGTAAGTTTATTTATTTTTGCTAAGTGCAGGAAGTTGATTACTTTCAAAATAGCTAAATTGTTGATAAAAGAATCAAACTTCTATATGGATCGATTAGATTGTACTATTTTAATCAATTATATTTGAAGTAGTAGTCTATACTTTTGGTATATAACTGCCAACTTTTTGACTAGGCTAATGATGTTCTTAGTAATAATTTAGATTAACTCTATATTTTGGTTATTGTATTGGACCGTACTCAATATTTTTGTTTATTGAAGTTGAAAAACATGATTACATGTGTTGGTATATGTTGTTTTGTTATTTAATTATCATCGATTTTCCGGTAATCAACTAAATAATTTTTTTTAAAAAAAATCAAAATTTTTAATTTTATTTTTATTTTTTTACAGCATGAGAGTGCATGCCATAAAAAACTTAAATATCATCTTTTACGGTGTAGGATAAATGCATGCCATGAAAAAGGAAGTGAGTATTTACAATGTGCGAGTGTGTGCCGTAAATAATGGCTTGCATTCCTGTTTTTTTTTTTTTTCCATTTTCCATGTTTTTGGGTGTTTGATAGCATGTGTTTTCTTGACAATTGGAATTGCCACTTTCTCTCACACGGTGACACTTTCTAGTTTTTCCTTGAATTCTTTTTCCCACCATTTAGGTGGGAAATTGGTTTCCATTTTTTTTTTTTTTTTGCAATGGATACAAAATATATCCACATTTGTAAAAAAAATTATCCCTTAAATTAACAATTTTCATATAAAATAAAGCTAAACGAACACCAATTTTTTTTCAATTTTTATTTTTTAATTTTTTAGCAATCTAAACAAATTTTATCCCCAATTGTAAAAAAAAATTATCCCTTTAATTGACAATTTTCATAAAAACGAAGCCAAACAGACCAAATGGAAAATTATATCAATCAAACACAATTAATTACAATTCCCAGTAAAATAATTTCTAAACAATTCAATTCTCTGGAATTCATTTTCTTTCCACCAATTTTCCACCCTTACAATCAAACGGACCCTAATATCAATCGAGGATCGAGTCCTTCCTTACGTCATTCAACGTTGTCAAGATAAATTTTGATTACACACTTGGACGTCTAAAAAAATTCAGAAGACGATCACTTTCACTTTATAACTTTAGAATTACAACAACTTCACATGCAAGAACGAAAGGAAAATAAAATTGAATTAAATCAAACTTGTACAAGTCTATTAATGTAATAACGTGTATACCAGATGAAATCAATAGCATAATTAAAGAAAAGATAATTTCATTATGCATCCAAATTACAACCAAGTTGTATAATACATAAACTAATTTTTCTGAAGTAGTACTACAAGGAAAATTTTGTAGAGATACCCTCATGTACTTTTTTTTGTGTAGTAGATCCCGGTTTGCTTAGTATCCAATGGGCAACTTATAACGTTGTTCAGTCTCGTAGATTTAAGTAATTCCCTACAATTTATATTCACATTAAAAAAAATTGAAATCAGCCAAAAGTGAGATAAAAAATTGAAGCCTACTTGCAAAGAGAATTTATCAATTAAACCAAAAAGATTATAAGCGTGTGTAGTACTTAAAGAGCTAATCTAGATATAAGGAGGGTACCTTGACAGGGAAGGTCCCCTTTGGAAGTTTTGAAGTGAGTAATTCACTTAATCGTCGTACAGCTTTAACTTTGTTTGCCAAAATGTCAAGCAGTGGTAGAAGCTCTTCATTTTGTAGTGGGAATTCTGGAGAAAGCCAGAGAATAGGCGTCATTCCTTTCTTGCACTCATTCTCACTGCTTCCATCCTGTTGGATTTGGGCTGCCTCACTATTCTGTCTTTGGGACTCTGAAGTTTGTTGGCTTGTTTTGTTATAAGACTTGGGCTTGTTTGCTGTGTTTGGGCCAACCGGGTTACTGCCTTTTACATTGGTATAATCCTGGCTCTTCATGTATAACATTCTAGACCGTTGGATGGAGGAGTTGGATGGTTGCCCTTTAAACCATGTTCTGGACTCTTCTATTGGAATTGATTTCATTCTCTTTGGCTAGGTTTTCTCTCTTCCTCTCTCTCTCAAGTGGTTGTCTCTGTAATTTGATTCTTGAGATCCTTAGTGTGATCTGTAATATTTTAGTGATATTTTCGAGTGTATCTTGTATATAGCAGTTAGAGGAAATCTGTATTTATTAGAGGCTAGAGAGAACTTGAAGAAATTTTCGATTTCTTCATACATTCTGTAAATTCGAACTTTGTGATATTCTTAGTGGATTCGAGCATAATTTACTGTGTAGATGCTCAACGGGTGATTAGACTTTGGGCTGAACATCCAGGCTCCCAAAAGGGGCAAAAAATCTTTGTGGTGTTATTTTGTTTCTGCGATTTTACATTCTTGAGTTTTCTTGTTATGAATAACTGATTCTGGACCAACAAGTGGTATCAGAGCCTCATGCAAAAGGGGATTAGGGTTTTTTGTAAAAATCGTTTTTCAGTTATATATAAATCTGCTTGTTTTTGGGAACAAAACTTGTTAAAACTTTGGTTTTCTCTGAACTATATGTTTCATTTGCTCTTCGATCCAATTCTTGATTGGATTCCTTCCTGAAAACTTTTTGATCTGTACAACTGACCTTTCAACTGCTCTTGTTTTGCGTTTTTCTAAATGAAAAAAGTTTTGGGGGTTCTGGATTCTTGAGATCTTGTTCTGTTTACTTGGATCATGACCTTTTGGGATATAACTTGTTTCTTAGTAGAAGTTCTGTGTGAACTCGTTCTTTTATTGTGAGTTGAGTTGACTCACTCCGATTCTACTAGCTCTGGCTGACTCACTCCTGGTCACAACTGAGTTGCTGCGACTCGGTGATGCTTTGTGCTCTTCCTGAATTCTTAAACCTGGTTTGGTGTTCTGTATTGCTTCATTTTGTTTCTGAAACTTAACGTTTCAGCTCTGGTAAGACCTTCTCAACCTTTTTTTAGAATATATATTATCTGTTTGATTGTCTGTTTGATTTGGTTATTAAGGTAAGTAATCCTCCTCTACTTTCATTTGTCCAAGATTTCTTTGAGGATCTGGGAATCTGAGGGAGTATGGGATTACAGGATTATCACCTCTTAAACCTATCAAACTAACAATTTTGTTTTATTTCTCCATAGTTATTGATCATATATTATCTTGTTACTGCTCTGTATTACATTGTTTATACTTGCTGCATTCTGTGTGAATATCTTCCTTGAACTTGTTGAGATCATGTCTACTGCACATAAATTTGAAATAGAGATTTGGAGAGGAACTGGTGATTTTAGTTTGTGGTGTCAGAAAATTAAGGCTCTGCTACTACAGCAGAGATGTGCTGCTGTTATTGATGGTACTTGGCCTCCTGAATTTAGTGTTTACAGAAGACAAGAATTAGATGAGGTTGCCTGGAGTTCAATATTTCTTCATTTGTCTGATACTGTAATTAGAAAGGTTGGAGAAACCACTAATACTCAGGGTCTTTGTGCGAAACTTGAATCTCTCTTTCTGACTAAAAGCATGCCCAACAAATGCTATCTCCTAAGACAATTCTACAACTTCAGATTTAATTCATCCTCTAATCTGGAAGAAAACATTGATAAATTCACTAGACTGGTCCAGGAACTAACTGACTGTGATGAAAAATTGTCTGAAGATCAACAAGTTGTTGCCTTATTAAATGGTCTAGGGGACAAATACAGAGAAGTAAGGAATGCTTTGGAGTATAGGAGAACTGAACTTACTGTTGACATTGTGATTTCATCTCTAAGAAATAGAGAATTGGAATTAAAAACTGAAGTCAAAGACTCTAAGTTTGGAGAAGGTTTGAACATTATGGAGAATGTCAATCAGAATAAAAAGAAAAATTAATGCAACTTCAACACCAATAAGAAAGGGAAACCACAATTTCCAAAATTCAGAAATCAGAATAAGAACCAATCTAAACCCAAGATGCAAGTCAGAACATGTTATTAATGGGGGGAAAACATGACATCTCATAAAAGACAATTTCAAGAAAATATCTGATATGAAAGGAAAGTTCAGCACTGATGGGTTTGCAGACCTGGTCTGCAACAATGAATCTGAAATTCAAGAAATTGTCCTTGTTACTACAACTAAAAGAAATCTGAATGAATAGGTGCTCGACTCTGGGTGTTCCTTCCATATATGTCCTACTAAAGATTAGTTCACTGATTTTAAAGAGCTTAGTGGTGGTCAAGTTCAGATGGGTAATGATATGACTTGTCAAATTAAAGGTATTGGAAACCTTAAGCTTCTGTTGAAAAACAATCACATCTTAGAACTGAATCAGATTAGATATGTGCATGATCTTTAAAGAAACCTGATTTCCTTGGGGCAACTGGAAGATGAATATGATATAGGATTCATAAAGGCCTTACCAAAATAAGTCTTAACTTAAAAGAAATAATTTCTTCTCCTAGATCCAATGGAATCTTCACATTGCAAGCTGACCCTTTAGTTAGTAACAACTCTGCTGCTGTGAAGACTGATGATGATAAATCCTTAATTTGGCATAGGAGACTAGGCTATATAAGTTGAAATGCTTTGGAAAGGATAATATTAATAACCTAAAATTTTGTGAAGATTGTGTTGTTGGAACACAAAATAAACTGTCTTTCAAAACTGGAATTCACAAATCCACCTTTATCCTTAAGTATTTGCATACAGATCTGCGGGGGCCTGCCTCTGTAAGCACTCAAGTGGATTTAGATTTTATCTGCTGATTGTAGATGATTTTTCCAGAAAAATTTGGACTTTTCTTCTGAAAAATAAATCTAACACTTTTCTAAATTTTAAGCAATGGAAACTTATGATTGAAAATCAAACTAATAAGAGAGTTAAAGCACTTAGGACTGACAATGGTCTGAAATTTTGCGACCATGAATTTGATTATTTTTGTAAAGAAACCAGAATCTTGAGGCATAGAACAGTAACATACACTTCTCAGCAAAATGGTATTGCTGAGAGAATGAACAGGAATTTACTGGAAAAAGTGAGGTATATGCTACTCAGCTCTAAGTTTCCAAAATTTTTCTGGGGTGAAGCCTTAAAAACTGCCACCTATTTGATAAATAGAATTCCTTCTAGTGCTATTGATTTTCATATCCCTGAACACTTATGGTCTGGATATCCTCCTAGCTATTTCAAATTAAAGGTTTTTGGCTGTGCTGCCTATGCTCATCATGATGCAGGCAAGCTTAAACACAGATCTCAAAAATGTGTTTTTCTGGGTTATGGAGAAAAAACTAAAGGTTATAGACTTTGGGTAAGAGAAAAAGATGAGTTCAAAGTTATCATTAGTAGAAATGTTATCTTTGATGAAACTCAGTTCCCTTGTAAGACTATTCCAGAGTAGAACACTGATTCTACTTCTCTGGTTAAAGAAACCTTACTGGAAAATCAAATACTAAATCAGACTGAACCTAATAATTTGATTGAGGTGGAGACTACTTAGTCTGAAAATGGTATGTCCCAAAATGAATCTGAAACTGAAGAATATTTCCAAGAGACTGCCCTGGACAATTATCAGTTAGCTAGGGACAGAGGTAGAAGAAATATGTTTCCTTCTACTGGAATCAATATTGATGAGTTTGTGACCTTCTATTCTGAAATGGAATCTGTCAACTCTAAACCTGTGATTTTTGAAGAGGCAGTCAATAATAAAGACTCCAAACTATGGCTGGATGCCATGCAAGATGAAATTGACTCTTCAATTAAGAACAAGACTTGGATTCTTGTTGATAAACCCAAACATCAAAAGATTGTGGACTGTAAATGAGTTTATAAGATTAAAGAAGGCAAACCAAATACTTTGGGAAAAAGATATAAAGCCAGGCTTGTAGCTAAAAGCTTTACCCAAAGAGAGGGCATTGGCTACAATGAAATTTTTTCACCTGTTGCAAAGTACACTTCTATCAGAATCCTTCTGGCACTAACAGTCCACTTTAACTGGGAATTGGACCAACTTGATGTTAAAACTGCATGCTTTAATGGTGATCTTGAAGAAACCATTTATATGTATCAACCAAAAGGTTTTGAAATTCATTCAAAATCTGAACAGGTTTGTTTGTTAAAGAAGTCCCTTTATGGACTAAAACAAGTTCCAAGGCAATGGTATAAGAAATTTTATTCTTATGTTCAGCATTTGGGTTTCTCTAAAAGTAATTTTGACTCATGTTTTTTCTTCAAAGGGTCAGGAGGACCTGATTCTATTTACCTACTGTTGTATGTTGATGATATGCTTATTACCTGTAGAAATAGATCTGAAGTTGATTCTGTTAAAGAAAAGCTTAAAACCGAAATTGAAATGAAAGATCTAGGACAAGCTAAGAGAACTTTAGGAATGGAAATCAAAAAAGATAGAAAAAAATGCATTTTGTATGTGAATCAAAAATCTTATGTGAATAAAGTGCTTGAAAAGTTTGCTATGATTGAATGCAAATCTGTAACCTTTCCTATTGCCAAGCACTTTAAACTCTCTAGTGAACAATGCCCTAAAACTGATGATGAGCATGATAGGATGTCTGAAATACCCTATGCTAATGTTGTTGGTTCTATTATGTACCTTATGATATGCACTAGACCTGACTTAGCTCATGGGATAAGTATTCTTAGTAGATTTATGGCTAATCCTGGTGAAACACATTGGTTGACTATTAAATGGATGATGAGATACTTAAAAGGCACAACTGATTTGGGTTTGAAATTTCAAAGGTGTAATGAAGGTATTATCCTGAAAGGATACACTGATTCTGACTTTGCAGGTGATTTGGATAAAAGAAGATCTACTTCTTCTTATGTGTTTACCCTATGTGATAGGTGTATTAGTTGGAAATCTCAACTACAGAAAATTGTTGCTCTTTCCTCTACCGAAGCTGAATATATTGCAGCTTGTGATGCAGTTAAAGAGGGATTGTGGTTGAGAGGGATTTTAAATGAATTTGGTTTCATAAATGAAATGGTTAAGATTTATACTGACAACCAAAGTGCCATTCATTTAAGTAGAAATCCTATTTTTCATGATAGAACCAAACATGATATTAAATTTCATTTTGTTAGAAATATGTTTGAAAAAGGTTTGATTAACTTGATTAAGATTCCAACAGAATATAATCCTGCTGATTTTGATACCAAGGTGTTACCTTTAAGGAAGTTCAGAAACCGCGTGAAAATTCTGAACATAACTTGAAAGAAGTTGTTGCTATTTTTAGTTGTTTTTGTTTTATTCTATTTTTTCAAAACTAACTATTTCTTTTTCCAGGTACTTGGAGCAAATGAAACCATGTAATTATGTTTTTAAATCCACAAACGAATACTCAAAATAGTTCAGCAAGGTGGAGAATGTTGGATTTGGGCTGCCTCACTATTCTGTCTTTGGGCCTCTGAAGTTTGTTGGCCTATTTTGTTATAAGACTTGAGCTTGTTTGCTGTGTTTGGGCCAATCGGGTTACTACCTTTTAAGTTTGTTATAATCCTGACTCTTCACGTGTAACATTCTAGACTGTGAGATGGTTGCCCTTTAAACCATGTTCTGGACTCTTCTATTGGGATTGATTTCATTCTCTTTGGTTAGGGTTTTCTCTCTTCCTCTCTCTCTCGAGTGGTTGTCTCTGTAATTTGATTCTTGAGATCCTTAGTGTGATCTGTAATATCTTAGTGATATTTTCGAGTGTACCTTGTATATATCGGTGAGAGGAAATCTGTATTTGTTAGAGGCTAGAGAGAACTTCAAATCTTCGATTTCTTCATACATTCTGTAAATCTGAACTTTATGATATTCTTAATGGATTCGAGCATAATCTACTACGTAGATGCTTAATGGGTGAGTAGGCTTTTGGCTGAACATTCGGGCTCCCAAAGGGGGCGAAAAATCTTTGTGTTGTTATTTTGTTTCTGCGATTTTACATCTTAAGTTTTCTTGCTAAGAATAACTGATTCTGGACCAACACATCCTTGCAGCGATTTCCACTGTCAGAGTTTGTTGATGAAGAAGCTTTGGTGTCCTTTACTTTTCGATCGTCATCCTTCTTCACAAAGACCTCCACTGAGTGCCTTCTAGGTTTATTTTGACTTCTAGAAGGAGAATTCTCTAGAAAATCACTACCTTCTTTTCAGAGTATAGAAAACTCCTTGGTGGAACAATCTCTATATCCCCTTCTTGTTTATTTTCCCGTTTTCTCCAATTGTTGACCATCCATTTTTTTCCTGCCTATGTTCTCCATTTCTACAACCATTATATTTTCAATGGGAACATCCCTTTTCTCATAACTATGGCGGTGTGGAATAATTCCATTTCTGTTTTCATTGCTTAAATCTGATGAGTCTAACTTATGTGCAATCTTAAGCTGCCGTTTCTCTTCGTCTGTCAATATATCACCAAATTCCTCACTTCCTGCTGTACATTTGCCTCAATTGCTGGAGCTCCAACACCATCCAAGGCATTCACGACCTCCTTATCTTTTTACGACACCATGCAAAGTGACCCAAATGAACTTTTCCATCCTCAGAACCATCACCAAGGAAAAGAATACTCTGATCCGAACGCTGAATTTTGAAACCATCAAAACCAGCCAAAGTCATATCTGCCCTCAAATTTGCATCCCTCTTTCATATTCTGTACGTGTCAGAAACAGCGGTTCTCGAAATGAAAGGGATCATTGAGCTCTCAAAATGAAAACTGATCTCCATGTAAAAATCCTTCATCCTTTTCATCGTCCCAATTAACCGAGGTAACCTTTTGCACCATTTTGCCCAAGCCAATGGCTGGTAATGCCGAACCATAATCTTTACAATCCTTTCTTCCCTATTGCAAATTGCCTCCTGGAGTGTGTTCATTTTTTTTTTCTGTTTGTTGTCAATTCTACTATATATATTCTCTCTTTCACTGGTTGTTTTTATTCTCGATAATCTTATCCCTTTCTCTTCAGTTCACTCAATAATTTTGCTTTTTTATGACAGTTATAAAGATTTTTGAAATATATTTAATTTCATAAATACATAGAGAGTATCCTTTGTGATTTTTGGTGAAGTGATGTCTGATTTTAAGTTCTGCTTTATTGGGTACTGATTTGTGTATGTAATTATAGGTATACATTTAGCCTCTGTTTGAACCGCATTAAAATTTTCATTCTCATTTTTCTACTCATTTTCAATCACACATTCTTTAATAAAATAATATTTTCCATCACATCGATAACTTTTCCTTCTTTTTGAACTACACATTCTTCATCAATCTACTATTCCAAAATACATTCTTCCAAAATAATATGGCTCAAACACACCATTAATTCAGATTTCAAGTTTTGCATCATATTTCATTCATGATGTCTTTCATACAGTGGAACCAAGGTTCCCCACCCACCCATGGCAAATGAGAAAAAGCAAAAAAGAAAATAAAGGGAATCACATAAATGATGTGATGACAAAAGTATCTCTCTAAAATCATGGGAACATGTAAATTCAAAATACAATAAAAGAATAGAAAAAATACTATTTGTTAAAATTTGACAAATTATTTGACTTTTAAAAGGAATCAAGTTCAAAATCGATTGTCGACATGTTTAAAAAAAGAATTAAGCCTTGTTTAATTTCACAGGGGCCTTAGAGGCTCCTCACTGTAGCACATGGCCTCACCCCAATGTATTAAAAAAAATATGTGGCCCCTACCTCAATGTGTGTTACATTTAACAGGCTCCCGTAAGTGTAGCACTACTCTTAAAAAAAAGATCCGTGAAGAAGCATGTGGTACAAAGTTGTCATAGTTATGGTACAATAATTATCCAAAGGGTACAAACGAAGATTCAAATAGAAATCCATTCAATTACAAGCCAGGGAAAAAAATTATAGAATTATGGTACAACAATTATCCAAAGGGCACAAACGAATATTCAAATAGAAATCCATTCAATTACATGCCAGGGAAAAAATATTGGGTAGTGTTTGATGCACCAAATTTACCTAGGAAAATGGAAATGAAATTCTAACTTCCACAAAAGGTAGTGTTTGATGTACAAAATTTGGCCACCCAAATGTTTTCTTCCACACCACCTTACGCGTCCCTTTTCCATTTAATTCATGAATTGGTTTTCCCACCTTTTTGGTAGGAAAACTGAATTCTAGATTATTATTATTATTATTATTATTATTATTATTATTATTATTATTTGGCAGTGGAAACAAATTTCATAACTAATTGTAAAAAAAAAAAATTCACTTTAATAGACAATTTTCATGTAAAATAAAGTCAAGCGAATACTAAACTTTGATTTAAAAAATAATTTTTTAGGAAATAATTTTTTTTTCGCTTTTTTTTTTTTTTTACTTTTTGACAATGGAAACAAATTTTATAACCAATTATAGAAAAAAATTATCATTTTAATGAATAATTTCCATATAAAATAAAGCCAAACGAACACAAAATTTAAAAAAATTTCGGGTGGAAAATTATACCAATCAAACACACTTAATTAATAATTCCCTGCAAAACAATTTCTAGACAATTACGTTATGTGGAATTCATTTTCTTTCCACCCATTTTCCACACTTACAATCAAACGGATCCTTATAAAATAAAGATTTTCTGGGAAAAGGCTGTGGCGAATTCAAAAGGAGAGAGGCTACTATAGGCCGTTTGCACAGAATACTCAACCCTTCTCTTTGAACATCCAATATTCCAATTGTAAGCAACCCACCGAATAAATTCTCTAAAGAGACACTTCCCCAATTTGTTAAACTTCAATGAAACTAACTAAAAGAAGAAACTCATATCCCAATATAGAGACACCCCTTTACCAAAACAAAAAAAAAAAGGTGATATCACAAATCATCATAGATCATCTCACCAAAATACAGATTCACACAGGTACCATGAGTCAAACATGATGATATGCCCTTTTAAGCAATAAGAAAAACAGTGCATCAAAATAAGGGCAAACCCCCAAATCTTCAACCAATAATTTGTTATTGAACACTCCCCTTCACAAATTTTCAGAGTTATAGAACTTTTATGAAAGGAAAAGAAAAAGAACCAAAAATGAAAACTTCCCTTTACTTTTGAAGTTCGTAAACGTAAACTGAATATTTTTACATAATTTGAGCAACGAAGAATGAAGTTGAATACCGTTAAATCCTCACACTTCCAAGATCCCATACGAGATAGAAAAACTCCACATACTTAAAGACACTCCTTGAAATCACCTCGCAAAACAATTCACAAATTTTGACAAAAATATATAAGAGAGATTAGATTCTGCACAAACTAAGCCCCCGTTTGGCCCCCATTATCCAAAAAATACATTCTTGTCTCTCTTATATTCAACCATACAATCTTACATATAATAAAAACTTTTCATTTTCAACCACGCATTTTCCAAAAAATTATAATTTCAAATAATGGGACCAAACGGAGGCTAATTACAAAATTAAACTCCAACATATCTTAAACATAACGTCTAGCCTAATTGATGATGTTATAACATCATAAGTCAATAATATCCAACCTCCAAGTTGCAGATCTACCAGTGGTGAGAAAATACCAATTGGAAAATAATTCGACATCTTCCAATTACTGAATGAAGACTAAATCAGGCATTGATCGTTTGAATGTGAATAAAAGCGAACCAGGCACTTTTTAATTTGCTTCTGGGTTTCCAAGTTAAAAGAGTTGTTTATTTTCGAAAATGGAGGAGTCATTGGGTAAACAGAGAGGGGTAACCACCCTTCAAGAATCCCCATTATTTGTAGAATTTTATTTCTTTAACTATGAGCTAATGGAGAAAGAAACATCAATATATATAGTAGGGATATAGTAGAGATTTATATATAATAGTGATAGTAGGAAGAAAAAAAAATTATCTCTGCGCGCGCAAACACACCGTGTCTTCGCGAGGCGGAGATATTGTGTCCGGACACGGACACGGTGTCTCTGCGTGTTGGAGACTTTTTTTTTTTTAAAGGCGAGGTGCTTGAAACCAATTTCCAACATATAAAATCATATTCCTCAAAATAGAAAAACAAAATATACAACAAAGCAGTTAAAATTGAGTGAAAATTCCTCCCCCCTGCCCCCCCTACATAATAGCAAAAATTAGAGGATCCGAGGAGTGAAATCTGGGAAAATGAACAGTAACAACTCATTGCTTTATTGTTGCATTTACAGTGATTCCAAAACTTGCGTTTTTATTATAGTTAGATAAATCTTATTAATCATACATCATTTTATATAATCATTTATGTATTATTTTTATGTACAAGTAACATGATCTCTCTTGCAATCGGACATGTTGCGGCGTAAACGACTTATTTCTTATCCATGTCAATATACTTTTGCTCATGTTTGTCATCCTTTAAAATTTTAAATTGTTTGCTACAATACTATTCTCCACAACACATTCATACAATAAAATATTCTGAACACAAACCAATAAAGTTTTCTTACTTCTTAATTACACATTTTTCATCAATCTACTATTCTATAATACATTACAAGAAATTAATGACTGGCCTTTGTATTTTGCTAAGGGTATTAGCACATAACATCCACATCTTTCATTGTGATAGTGGAAAACGTTCATACCTTTCATTTTTTGGTATTTTCACCCTTATTTTCACATTTCATTGGACAAAATGTCATTTTCACATATTTTCTCAATTAAAAATTATGAAATGACAAATATGCCCCCTCTTTAAATAAAACAAAAAGAAAAAGAAAAAACTAATTGCAATCACAGTCCCAAATTTTTTTAAAAAACTCAAATAAGTCACAAATAAATTATTTAAAGGGTAATTAGTACATAATGTCTCTATCTTTCACCGTTATTGTGAAAAATGTCCATACTTTTCAATTTTTTTTTACACTTTCACCTTTAATTACACATTTGATTTTTCAAATCATCACTTTCATCCATTTTCATCCAATTTTTCAATAAAAAATTATGAAATAATGAATATACCCTCTTATTTAAATTAAAATATTTTTTTAATTTCTAATTCTTTAATAATTTATTTGGAACTCGTTTGCATTTTTTTTTTTAAATAAATTTGATTGGGACTCATTTGCACTTTTTTAAAAAATTAAAATTTTGAATAATTTATTGGGGACACGTTTGCACTTTTTAAAAAAATTTGGGACTATGATTTCAATTAGTTCTTCAACTTTTTATTCAAACATGAGGTTATATTCGTTATTTCACAGCTTTTTATTGAGAAATTAGATAAAAATGGATAGAAATGGTGGTTTGTGCAATCAAATGTGTAATTAAGGGTGAAAATAACAAAAAAAGAAAAGAAAGATATGGACGTTTTTCACAATAACGATGAAAGATAAAGATATTATGTACTAATTACCCATTTAATAATTTATTTGTGACTTATTTGAGCTTTTTAAAAAAAATTGGGACTCTGATTGCAATTAATTTATTTTTATTTTTATTTTTGTTTTATTTAAAGAGAGGGGTATATTCGTTATTTTATAATTTTTAATTGAGAAAATATGTGAAAATGACATTTTGCGCAATGAAATGTGGAAGTAAGGATGAACATGCCAAAAAATGAAAGGTAAAGACGTTTTCCACAATAACAATGAAAGGTGGAGACGATATGTGCTAATTACCCTTTTGAAACTCTAAGAGTGTGTTTGGGCCACATTATTTTAAAAGAATGTATTTTAGAACAGTAAATTGATGGAAAATGTATGATTGAAAAAGAAGGAAAAGTTATGAATGTGATGAAAAATATTATTTTATTGAAAAATATATGATTAAAAATTAGTAAAAGAATGAAGATGAAAATTTTAATGCACAAACGGAGCTAAATGTACACTATATACAGGTACTTTGAAATGGCCCAATTGCCCTCTTGCGTTCCTCTACCATCGGTGTAAATTGGGGTAGCAGCTACGAGGTTTTTGAAAACCTTCAGAAGACAGAAGTGAGGAAATAGGAGGAAATAACCTTCCCATTGTTGTCTAATTCCAAAATGACCTTTGACTAAAAAATAGAATTAAAAAAAAAAAAAAAAGGGTCAAAACATGGGTTAACCTTTAAAAAACCCAAAATACCCTCATTTTCCACAAAAGGCAAGCTCTCACCGACATCTCACTCTCTGACCGACCCCACCTGAAAATCACAAAACCGACCACCTGAAAATAGGCGAAGACGTCACCGGCGAGTTGAAAGGTTGGTGGTTGTCATTAAATGGATTTTTCATAATTTATTTCCAATTTTTTGGTCGAATTTCATGTATTTGAGTTAGTTTAGTTAGTATTGTGTGATTATTGGAGCTTAAATCGCCGGAAATGGCCATTGTTGGAGCTTAAACTCGCCGGAAATGGCCATTTTCTCGCCGGCGTGCGGCCGTGTTCCAAGAAGAAAACGAGATGCAGGCCGGCTTAGACGGTGAGTCGGTCAGCATCATTAGCACAGACCGAATCTTTTCTTACCCTGGGCCCGTTGTGATGACCGGCCCATGGCTGTTAGTGCCATGTACCGCACTATGGCGGTTTATTTATTGTTATGGCCGAATCTAAAATTAACTGGGTCATTGGCTAATGTACCCAATATTTATTTATGTTTTTTTATAAAATTTAATAAAATAAATAAATATTTATATAATTAAATATTTTACATTTCATTAAAATTAATATATTTACATAAATGATTTATGTAATTGAATATTAAATAAATATTTATATAATTAAATATTGTACTTAATTTAAGAAATCGAACATTAAATAAATATTTATAGAATTAAATATTTTACATAATCGAAAAAAATTTGTAGAATTAAATAATTAATTTTAATTTGATAATTACTAATATTATTAAATAAATCATTTTAATTATTAAAATTTATATTTTAACATATTAGTAATTTCTTATTTTTTCCGTTACATTTTATTAATAATTAAAAAAATCGAATATGAAATAAAAATTTATAAAATTAAATAATTAATTTTAATTTGATAATTCCTAACATCATTATATAAATCGTTTTAATTATTAAATTTTATATTTAACATATAAGTAATTTCTTATTTTTTCCGTTACATTTTATTAATAATTGAAAAAATCGAATACGATATAAAAATTTATAGAATTAAATAATTAATTTTAATTTGATAATTACTAATATTATTAAATAAATCATTTTAATTATTAAAATTTATATTTTAACATATTAGTAATTTCTTATTTTTTCCGTTACATTTTATTAATAATTAAAAAAATCGAATATGAAATAAAAATTTATAAAATTAAATAATTACTTTTAATTTGATAATTCCTAACATCATTAAATAAATCGTTTTAATTATTAAATTTTATATTTAACATATAAGTAATTTCTTATTTTTTCCGTTACATTTTATTAATAATTGAAAAAATCGAATACGATATAAAAATTTATAGAATTAAATAATTAATTTTAATTTGATAATTCCTAATATCATTAAATAAATAATTTTAATTATTAAATTTTATATTTTAATATATTAGTAATTTCTTATTTTTTATCCGTTACATTTTATTAATAATTGAAAAATTGAATATGGAATAAAAATTTATAGAATTAAATAATTAATTTTAATTTGATAATTCCTAATATCATTAAATAAATCATTTTAATTATGAAATTTTATATTTTAATATATTAGTAATTTCTTATTTTTTATCCGTTACATTTTATTAATAATTGAAAAAATCGAATATGAAATAAAAATTTATAGAATTAAATAATTAATTTTAATTGATAATTCCTAATATCATTAAATAAATCGTTTTAATTATGAAATTTTATATTTAACATATAAGTAATTTCTTATTTTTTATCCGTTACATTTTATTAATAATTGAAAAAATCGAATATGAAATAAAAATTTATAGAATTAAATAATTAATTTTAATTTGATAATTCCTAATATCATTAAATAAATCATTTTAATTATTAAATTTTATATTTTAATATATTAGTAATTTCTTATTTTTTATCCGTTACATTTTATTAATAATTGAAAAAATCGAATATGAAATAAAAATTTATAGAATTAAATAATTAATTTTAATTTGATAATTCCTAATATCATTAAATAAATCATTTTAATTATTAAATTTTATATTTTAATATATTAGTAATTTCTTATTTTTTATCCGTTACATTTTATTAATAATTGAAAAAATCGAATAGGAAATAAAAATTTATAGAATTAAATAATTAATTGTAATTTGATAATTCCTAATATCATTAAGTAAATCATTTTAATTATTAAATTTTGTATTTTAACATATTAGCAACTTCTAATTTTTTCCGTTAAATTTGATTAATAATTGTAGTAATTGAAAAACATTTATATAATTAAATAATAAAATTGAATTTGATAATTACTGATAGAATTAGCAAATTCTTGTTTCCTTTTATTTTTTAATTTAATTATTTGTTTTGTGTACTTGTTACAATTCGGTTAATTTAATTTTCTGAGATTATGCTAGATGATCTTCATTATCTTATGTTCGAAGTGCAGATGTGTAATGAGTTTTTTTCTTTTTTTCAGCATGGAGTATCATTTAGAGCGGACATTGAGACAGATGCCGGGCAAGGCTACAGGAGCAGTAACCTTGGCAGTTACACAGCTGTGTTGGAGTTTTTGGATGAGCAGCATGCAGATATTCTTCGACGTTCGTTTCTTTGGCCTTTGTACGAGTTGAGAGATGTACAGTTCTCTGGTCATATCCTCGATGCCCTACTGTGTCGGTTGCGTAATCCAGTCGACGACGATGCCCTCCACTTCGAACTTGGGGGTAAGGTCGCCAGTTTCTCCATGTTCGATTTTGCTCTCATCACTGGATTGAAGATTACGGGGGATGATGCAGCTCGTGCCGATACTCAGAGAGGCAGACTACACGACACATACTTTGGGGGACAGGGGTCAGTCCTGCTATCGGATATGATGGACGCAATCACGCGGTGTGACCATATGTTGGACAGACTGAAGCTCGGCTTGGTCTACATCCTTGAGAGCGTGTTGCGATGTCACCATCGGAGGACTGGAATCGACCTATTACATTTACAGATCGTCGACGATCTTGATGTGTTCAACACATATCCATGGGGCCGGAGATGTTTTGAGGACACGGTGCACGTCTTCACCAGAACACACTCGAAGCCGAAGGGGACCATGCGTAAATACGATGCGTACGGATTGCCCCTTGCTGTGCAGGTAAATGTTTAACATTATTTATTATAAAAAAATTGTTATTATATAAATATAATAATTGTACGTATTGCAGATTTGGGCGTATGAGACTGTCCCCCTCCTAGGTACCCAGTTTGCGAGACGAGGGGAGACACGATGCCCTCGGATGCATCATTGGCGAGTATCCCGAGCAGAGGGATGTCCGACTAGCAAGAAGCTATCAGCTCTTTTCGACGACCCTCAGGTTAGATAATATGATGACGTGATCAGTAACTGGTTAGATAAATAGCTCTAAAATACGATGACTTGATCATTAACTAGTCGAAATGTTGGTATGCCAGCTTCAAGTCATAACGGAGTTGATGCCATCGATGGAGGAGGAGGGTCGTGGATATGTGCGTGAATTGGCCGCTCCGCATGACGAAGTGAATCGGGATGAGGTACGTAAATTGAGTATAATTTTTTTATTAAACCATTAGCCAATTTTCATTAAATATAACTATTTTTAATGTTCGAATTTGTGTAGGAGAGCAGTCCAATAGATCGCAGCTCACTCGACCGAGGGCATCACTGTCGCCTCCTCTGAGGGCATCACCGTCTCCTTCGAGGGCATTACCGCCTCGACCGAGGGCATCACCGTCACCTCAGAGAGAATCACCGCCTCGATCGGGGGCCTCACCGCCATCGCAATTGAGGGCCTCACCGCCTCCGATGTCGTCACCGCCGGTATGGGCATCACCGCCTCCGATCAAGTCACATTTTCCACCGTCTACTGATCTATATGACTGCCGACAGTATTTACAGTGGGTCAGATGGACGAGATGTGCCGAGAGTTGGTGGAACAGATTGGAGAGATGGCACGTGAGTTTAGAGGACAGATTGGAGAGATGGCACGTGAGTTCGGGGGACGATTGGAGAGATGGCACGTGAGTTTAGAGGACGGGTCGATGATTTATCTAATGACGTTGGAGTTCTCCGTCGCCAGGTGGGAGATATTCAGGATGAGATTGCAGCCGTCCAAGGTGATATAAGAGGTATGGGAAGGGATGACGGAGGGGGTGACGTGGGGATGACGGTGGGGGTGACGGAGGGGGTCATTTCTGGGCGGATGATGCTACGTTGGCTTCATTTCTTTTGTCCCCGGAGGAGGGGAGGACGGAGGCAGTGGCCCCAGAGGATGTGGCCCCGGATGGTGGTAGGACGGAGGGGGTGTCCTCGGAGGAGGTTGTGGTGGTGGAGAGCCCTGGGAGGGTGGTAGGACGGGGGTGGCCCCCGAGGGAGGTACAGAGGAGGTGTCCCCGGGATGAGGTCGTGGTGGTAGACGACGAGCATACACTTGCTGGGAAGAGGCATGCTGTTGACACCCCGGAGGGGGTGGTCGGCAAGAGGGTCAGGTTGCCTTCCCAGTACGTCGTTTCTCCCTACAGAGCTGAGGCAAAGAGGAGGACGTTCATCGATGGAACGTACCCCAATCTGTTTCGGGAGGTGGACGCAGCCAAGTGGAAAGCGTTCGAGACGAAGTGGAGGATAATGAAGCCGGGGTAAGTATTTTAAAATTTCTATCAATAAAGAATGCTATGCTAACTCATGTATCTTTTTTAACATTTGTCTTATTTTTTTCAGACATAGCCGCATCGTCGGGGGGAGGACGATCAAAGATGCTTATAAATGGTTTCACGACATCACCACTTCGGGAACGTGGCTCGCCGACGATGTAAGTAAAATAATCATATTGTCGTTTATGTTGTAAACATTATTTTTAATTTTATGAAATTAAATAACCCCTCCCCCCCCATGATGCAAAGACATCGATCTGGCCATGGAGTTGTTACGAGATCGAGCTCGACGATATCCGCGATCATTCGACATGCCCGGTCGACTCATACTGAGCATTGAGTTTTTTGGTGCCGTTACCATTGAGCATCAGTCGCTGCAACGCATTGGTAGTGAGTACGTGCTTCCTGAATATATGGCTGAATGGGTCGTTGGGATGCTACCAACTCTCGGGGGAAAGGCATGGGAGGCTTGCACACATATATATGTTCCAGCGATCGTGAATCATCATACCATTGCCGTGGAGATTGTTTTTGCTGACTCCACGATGTATGTGTACGACTCCGACCATTCATGTCTGACACAGAGCCAGCTGGAGCAGTTCTTGGAGCCGATTGCAGTGATCGTTCCGTTGATGGCTGCCCGAGCGAGTGTTATTGTTAATAACAGGCTAGCCATCGTACGAGATCAGACGACGGCGAGACAATCGCGATCGTAAGTATTTTGTTTTTAAATTCGAAACTTAGTTTTTATCTAACACGTTTTTGAACTAACACATTTATTATTCAATTTATAGGGGCGATTGCGGCATTTTTGCAATAAAGTACATCGAATTTTTGAGTGTTGGACATAAGGTTGATGGAATCAACCAGTCATGGATACAAATTTGGAGGAATAAATTGGCGGCTGATTTGTACGAATTCGAGTGTGACCCGTAAACGTTGTACATTTATTTTTTGATTCATTTATTTGTACTTGTAAATATCATTTATTTATACTTGTAAATATCATTTATTTATACTTCTAAGTGGAACCGTGATTAATTGTGTTCGTTTATTTGTGTATGATTCATATAATTTATCGAATTAGCAAATACAGTTGCGCAACAATCAGTATCCAAATATTGTTTGTTAAACAGCAATACCGTTACATACTACACTAATTGTCATGCAGGGGAATCTGACTCGTACAAGTTTTGCGAGTGTGGCCGACTGCTTTACATCTGCTGCAACGACGCGGTCGAGGAAACTCTCCGAGAGGGTATTCTAGAAGTTCGTGGACGCCAGGGCCACGCGGTTCAATTATTGGTGGGGACAAACTATTAAGCGGGAGAATATTGTCGGGAACTTCCCACTCGCATTCGTTCGGTAGGGGAAATACGGTCTCGGCATACGTGACTCTCCAGTATTCAGCCGTATAATAAGGAGAACATAATGTTCTCGCTGCAAAGCCTCTGTTTAAAGCTACCACGACTGCATGCTCGCATGGAAAACTCTCCAACTGAAATCGAGCACAGGTACATGTGTTGTCGGTCAGGTCCACAATGTATGCCACATGACGTGCACAGTGTAGGGAGAAACGGGACTCGTCTAGCGGTTCCACAATCAACCTCCTCGCATCCTCTGCCGCCTTGAACAGTTTCTCCTCTTGAGCCGGGGCTAGCCAGCTCGAGCAGTTCTGCGATTCCGTACGTCGTTCATGAAACCACTGCTGCAGCTTGGTACGGATGTTCTCAATCATTGCAAGAATTGGCAACTCTCGATCCTTCTTGAACAGTGCATTCAGAGATTCCACATTGTTCGACGTCATCAAGTTGTACCGACGTCCGGAAAGCGTGATCGCGCCCAATGTTCTATCCCCATTTTTGTAAGATAATCCCATGCCGGGAACGACTTATTTCCTATCTCAACCATAAACTTATTACATTCCTCAACACTGTAAGCTTCGGCCGCCTTCCTGAACAATGAAACAATGCCTTGGCCCCGGTATCTAGTCTTCAGATTACCCTGTATGTGCCACATGCAGTAGCCATGATGTGCCTCGGGGAAAACTTCGGCGATAGCATTTATTAGAGACTGACCCCGATCAGTTACGAAGGCAAGATCCTCGACTTCGCTGATCACTTCCCTGAGCTTCGTAAAGAACCAACGCATTGACAGATCATTCTCACTGTCGACTACGCCGAATGCAAGTGGGTAAATCTGGATGTTGGGATCTTGACATGTAGCAATAATCAGTTTTCCACCATATCTCGATTTCAGAGTTGTACCGTCGACTAAAATTACGGGTCGCATCGCATTTTTAAATCCTCTAGTGCATTGTCCAAGTGCCATGAAAAAATACTTAAAGCAATTCTCGCCCTCCGTCTCAATGGAAAAAGTGGAACCGTGATTAGTTGTCGCCAAATTATGGCAGTACCTGGCCAATTTAGCATAACTCTCTTCGGGCGAGCCCATTAGATCCTCAAACGCGCATTCTTTGGCCTTCCAAGCCGTATGGTAGCTCATGACCACTCCGTACTCTCGTCGAACATCATTAATGATGTCCGATGGTCTGTAGATCGTCCGTGGGTCCTGATACCTGTGCATTATCTGTCGACCAATAAACCATGACCGAGCTTGTCTGTGATTGTTTTGACGAATCCCCAATTCGCAAGTATGTTCCCGTGTATACTTGCGAACTACAAATGACTCATTCGTATCCATCTTAGTCGCTCGCAAAGACCAACGGCAACTGTCATCGATGCAAGCAATTGTCAACAAGGATTTGGTTGATTTCTTTACCTTGAACTCAAAATTGAATTTCAATGCTAGCTTGTGCAAAGCTTCCTGCAAATCTTTCTTCGTTTCAAACAGTTGCTCAATGTGCAAATCTTCATCATCGGGAACCACGCGTGAAGAATTAGATGAAGGTCCGCTCGTTCCGGCCCCTGAGCTCCCACCCAGCTCATGTCTCTGACGAGATAAAGCAATTAAATCCTCATTTGTAAATTCATTTACATTATCGCTGTGCTGAGCTACCGATTGAATTATGTGCGTCGCGGTGATGTCACGATGGGGAACAATTGTCTCGGGAATATTAGCGTCATCCTCGCGAGCTATCTCCACTGTATCCCAAAAATCATTTGCATTATCATCGGCTCCATCCGAATGTTCATTTCTACCTTCCGCGTCGTCCTTCATCACTAAACTCACGTAAATCGGTGTCACTTGCGTTTTGTTCAACTCAAACAGATAATTCACTTCAATATCAGATGTAACCTTTAAAGGTGGAATTGAATATGGCAAATTCTCTCTGAATTGATATCTCAATACCATATTGTATCGAGATTCATCGACGTTCAGCTTGTTCTGTATATCATGGTACAACTCCTTATACGATGTAGTCTCTGTTATATGTGTTGCCATACTACCTTTTATATTGTTCGTCCATTTCCATTCCCATCGATTGTTTTCATCCAATTCAAAATCACCAAAATGACAAACCAGGAGTATAATCATATCGTCAGGCATAGAAACAAAGAAAATTAAACGGAATATTAAAAAAAAATCGACTTACAAATCCGAACAAAAATTATTACAAAAAGAAGAGTCGAAAAATCAACTAATGACCTAAAATTAAGCTATTAACGAGACCAAAAATAGCACATTATGACCTATTTTTAGGCATTAATTATTTTTAGGTCATTAACGACTAAAATAGGTCATTAAAAGCCTCTAACAGTCGTTAGAGGCTTTTAATGACCCTATTTTAGGTCACTAAATAAATAGGTATTAGAGTACTGTTAATGACCTATTTTATTGTTAAAAATTTATATGACCTAGTTTGCTCGTTAATGACCTAAAAAATAAGCGATTAAAACGACCTTTTTTGGTCATTATGACCTTTTTAATTAACGACCTTTTTATGGTTGTTTTAGTCTCTTGACAAAAATAGGTACATTATGACCAAAAAAGTACGGCTTTTAATGATAAATGATGCATTAACGTGACCTATTTTTTGAAGGCATTAATGACCCAAAAATAAATTTGTTAATTTGTTTTTTGCCAAAAATAGGTACATTCGTCATTATGATCGAATACTAATTATGATCAAATGAAAGTTGTCGGGCTTATTTTTAACATTATGACGAAAATAGGTCATTAGATTGTCGTCTGTTGCGACCATTATCTTCACAGACGACAATTTAACCAACTTTCTGATAGAAATTTGTAAATAGAATCGAAAAACATTATGCGATGAATTTTTGTTCTTTTATGCTGAAAAAAAATTATACATTTGCTAAAATAGTTAGATCTGTCTAACACCTATATCGATGTTAATTTATCGAGTAAAAACGTATGCACATTTAACGAAAACAAAGTTAAACATATGTAAATATACTTACCGAATCGAAGTAATGGACCAAAAACAATTTTTTCTTCAGCTATCGATATTTTTGAGATTTTCAGAGTCAAGAAGACAAGAGAGTTTTTATCTGTTTGAGCAGATTTTGTAATTTTGAATAGGGAACGTTTGATTCTTATTTGTTAACTAAAAGGGTAATATTGTCTTTTTAACACAAACAAGTTTTGTAATTGTTTTTGTCATTTAAGGGTGTTTTGGTCTTTTTATAGCAAATGGATCATTTTGGTATTATTGTCTATTGGAAAAGTCAAAGTGGAATTAGGGTCCTTTGACTGGGTCATTTTAACAAGTACCCCAGACAGAAGTCCCAACTCAAGGAGGAGGCGAATCAGATAGATGGGAATTTCTAAAGGGTGGTTGCCCGTCTCTTTTTAGCCAATGATTTCACCCTCCACAAGAATCAACAGCCCTTCGAAGCTGCCAGTAACTGTATCTGTTTTCTCTTCGTGCTTTGTGTGCATAGAAAGAGTAAATTTCATTCGCGGTCTCTAAACTTTCAGCAAAATCTCAATTGGTCACTCAACTTTAAGCAAATGTTATGTGTAGGCTGTGAGGATTATTTTCTTTGAGTTGGGTTGGGCATGGGGAAATGAGACCCGTATCTTGGCGGGGCGATCCTTGATGGCTTTGTGAGGAGGGAGATCGACGGCATTCTCTCTCTCTTGCAAATGCAACTGGGCTTTTTGCAGCCATGGCGGTGTCTCGCTCTATATGCTTCTTGCATTTTCAGATCTGAGCCTAACACAGGTTTAACACTTTCTTATTTTACTTGTAAGTAAACTTTTGAAGCTTTTGCAAACATGCACTAACTCTTCCTTGCAAAAATCCCAACTCAAGAATGAGGCAAAAGAGGGATGGGATATTTCTAAGGGTGGTTGCCCTCTCTTTTTGCTAATGATTTCACAAAATCAACATATCAACAACCTTTTCTTGCCAGCAGTTAACTGAATGCTTGTTAATTGTTACCCACCATTCATGTATATATTATAATTTAAACTGATTATAAACTACTCCCTAACATGCTTTGAATAATCATTTCTCAGCATGTGACCCTGTTAGCTGGCACAAAGAACGGCTTATAAGTAAAATTAAGGTCTACTTTTAAGCCAAGCCAAGCCTGCACTTTAATCGAAACCCTAACAATTCTGCTGTTGTCTTTCCTTCCCCTCGGTAGGCTGTGATGATAAGTTTCTTGAGTTGGGTCGGGCATGGGAAAATCTGACTCATATCTTGGCGGGGCAGATCCGGAGGGCAGGTTTTGCAACTGGGTTTTGCAGCCATGGTTATGGTATCTCTCTGCCTGATATATTGCAGATCTGAGCCTCCGGTTTTATTAAGCTCAAAATTGGGTTCCTAGCTATGAATAATTGAGTTTTGTGTAATGGGTACCATAAAATAAAAGTCACCAAAGATTGGAAAATACATTGAATTAAATATTTTTTAGACTTGTTATCATTAAATGATGTTCATTCTTGTCAAGTATTTTTTATACTTCTGATACTTGGTAGAATAAATGACAAATAAGGAGTTTAGTAATACACGTTTTTAAACTCAATTTTCAATGTTAAAGAAAGGAAGAAACAATGAATATAATTGTGTTTCATACACTTCATATACTAAGCCCATGGTTGACCCCCATTTCTCAAAAGTTATTTTTTTTTTTTTTTTCAAAATTCATTTTCAATTTTATGAGACTCACAACTTTCATCAACTTTTATATCACATTTTTACTATTTTTTATCAAAATCTATTGAAAGTCTAATTTTTATCAAAACCAAACTGGGCTAAGTATCTTTTTGCTAAATGTTTGGCTTAACAGCTAAAAGTTTTCATTTTACACAAGACTTGGTTAATACTCTATTACAATTCAATCTATGACTACTGTGAGTGGAAATTAAAGCCCCATGGGATAGAAGCCCATTTTTTGGGCTTTGCTCATAACCCATGTATGTTTCAACTGAAAGCCAAATCTTGTTGGCGTCATCCATAAGTGCATAGAGCTATAGAGGGGCAAGCGGCTTAATGGTTTTCTACCTTGGTATTGCACTAAAAATTTGCAACAATTTTCTGTGAAGGAGAGGGGAAATAGGAGACTTGTTCATCATCCCCTTGCCACCAATTTATCTTGTGTTGCAGTGATTCTACTCAACTTCTTCATCACTAACCTTGGAAGGTGGTATCATGTTTATTTGTGCATAAAAGGGCTCTTCACACTCGATTTGATTGTTGTGAATGATTTAATTTCGACACAACCTCGATCTAAAATTCTCATCTTCTATCTCCTTAGATTTTATTTGTGTAAAAAGGGCATACCTGGGGTGTTTGATGGATATTATAGAGGAAATAATGTATTTTAAATAGTGATATGATGAGAAATATGTGGTTAAAAAATAAGGAAAAGTTATTGATGTGATGGAAAATATTATTTTATTTAAGAATGTGTGATTAAAAATGAGTTTTGAAATAGTGTGTGTCAAATAGGGGCATAAATTGTGGTCTTTGTTGAGCTGCAACTAGGGTTTCCTTCAAAAGTCCCAACTTAGGAAGCGAAACAGAGAGATGGGAATTCTAAAGGGTGGTTGCCCATCTCTTCTTGCCAATGATTTCACAGTTCACAAAAAAAAATCAACAGCCCTTTTTTATGCTTCCAGTATATGTATCTGTTTTCTGTTCGTTATTGTATGTGCATATATAATCGGACAAAAGAGTACATTTCATCAGTGGTCACTGAATTTTAAGTAAAGTTTCATCCCTGGAATTTCTGCTGATGCTAATCTAGGCCATGAGGATTATTTTCTTTGAGTTGGGTTGGGCATTGAGAAATGGAACCTGTATCTTGGTGGGGCAAACCTTGGTGGCATTGCACGGAGGGAGATTGATCACGTTCTCTCTTTCGCTTGCATATGCAACTGGGCTTTTGCAGCCATGGCAGTGTATCACTCTCTTTGCTTGTATTTTCAGATCTGAG
This sequence comes from Fraxinus americana, assembly GCA_035079005.1. Classification (NCBI taxonomy): domain Eukaryota; kingdom Viridiplantae; phylum Streptophyta; class Magnoliopsida; order Lamiales; family Oleaceae; genus Fraxinus; species Fraxinus americana. Next base: position 16,589,098 of record CM068716.1, read on the forward strand.
CCTAACACTTATAAGTTAACTCTATAAGCTTTCCCAAACATGATCCAAGTCTTCCTTGCAAAAAATCCCAAACTCAAGAATGAGGCAACAGAGAGTGGATATTTCGTAAGGGTGGTTGCCCTCTCTTTTTGCCAATGGTTTCACAAAATTAACATGTCAACAACCCTTTTTTCGCCAGCAGTTAACTATATTATTTCTCAGTATGTGACTTGCCTGCAGAAAGAATGGCTTATAAGTAGAAGTAAGATTTTGATGTTTGCTAATAAGCCATGTATAGCCCAATTAAAAGCCAAATGTTCGTGGTGTCATCCATAAGAGCATAGAGCTATAGAAGGCAAGCGGCTAATGATTTTCTTCCCTGGTATTGCTCTAAAAAGGGAGACATGTTCATCACCGCCTTGGCACCAATTTTGTAGTGTTGAAGGATTTCTACAAGGATAAGTCATCATATTCATCACCAAACTTGGAAGGGTAATATCAGATTTCTTTGTGTAAAAACACGCTTTAAATCTATTGGGCTTGCCTTCCCTCAGCCATCAGCATAAATTGAGGTCTTTCTTGAGCAGCAATTTAATTTTCCTTCAAAAGTCCCAACTTGGAGGCGAAACAGAGATTGGAATTTCTAAAGGGTGGTTGCCCCTCTCGTTTTTGCCAGTGATTTCACTGTTCATAAAGATCAACAACCCTTTATGCTTCCTGTATCTTTATCTGTATCTGTTCTATGTGCGTAACTTGTATAATTGAAGAAAAGAGTATATTCCATCAGCAGTTACTGAACTTTCCGTGTAATCTCAATTGGGTTACTGAACATTAATTTACTTACAATGTGTAGGCTGTGAGGATTATTTTCTTTTAGTTGGGTCGAGCATGGGAAGATAGGACTGGTATCTTGGCGGGGCAAACCTTGATGCCTTTGGGAGATTGATGGTGTTCTCTCTCTCTCTCCATATGCAACTGGGCTTTTGCAGCCATGGCCGTGTCTCATTCTCTTTGCTTGTATTTTCAGATCTGAGCCTAAATTGAACTTTATAAGCTTTTTCAAACATGCTCTAAGGACCTGTTTAGCACGGCTTTTACTTTTGCTTCTTGAGAAAACTACTTTAATTAGTGTTTGAAAACTAATTTGTAAAAGGCTTTTTTTTTTTCCCTTCAGAGAGCTTTTAGAGGAAGTCACATTAGGTTAACTTCCTCTAAAAGCTTTTCTAACTAGAAATACTTTTATAAAATTAACCAAATGAGTCCAAAAGCAGCTTTTGCTCCTTAAAAGTTCGTTTTGACTTTTCAAAAAGCCATGCCAAACGGGCCAAAGTCTTGCTTGCTAAAATTCATACTAAGAATGAGGCAAAAGTGGGATGGCATATTTCTGAAGGGTGGCTGTTCTCTCTTTTGGTCATTGATTTCACAAAGAACATATGAACAACCCTTTTTATGACAGCAGTTGTTAACTGGATCATTTCTCAGTATGTGACTGTCTTCCGGCAGGAAGAATGGCTTATAAAGTAAGGTGAGTTTAAGCTTAAGCCAAACATGCTCTGTGACCGGATTCCTAACAATTCTGTTTTCGCCTTTTCTTTCTCTCTGCAGGCTGTGATGATAAAGTTTCTTGAGTTGGGCCGGGCATGAAGAAATTCCGACTTTTATCTTGGAGGGGTAAACTTGGATTGCAGTTTTGCATCCGTGCTTAGCAGCCATGGTGAGCATGGAATCTCTTTGCCTGATATAATTGCCAAAGGATTAGGGATGGCAAAAAAACCCGACAAATCCGATACCCGCGGGGACCCGCCCCGAACGGGGAGGGGAAAACCCGCTTAAACGGGTAACGGGGCCGGGATGGGGCGGGGAATTATTCCCCGAGGCGGGGACGGGTAACGGGGTCCCCGCCCCGCCCCGTTAAAAAAAAAAAATTTATTTTTTTTTTTTTAGAATTCAATACTTTAAATGAACATTTTCGTTAGTTCTAATAGAAAATAGCAACTAAAATTATTTGTTTAAATATAATGAATATGGACAATAAAAATAAATTATCAAAAACTAAAAAAAAAAAAAAAAAATTTAAACGGGGAATAAACGGGGAAATAACATACCCCCGCCCCGACTCGCCTTAAACGGGGCGGGGACGGGGAATGAATTTCTTAACGGGGCGGGGGACGGGGAGGGCATCCCCGCCCCACCCCGTTCCGTTGCCATCCCTACAAAGGATTATGCTCATTACTGTTGTACTTGGGAAAAAAAAAATTTAACACTTGCAGGGGAGGCTTTAACTTGTTTCCACAAACAATAAATCTTCGATCATGCTGCTGAGATAAGAATTGAGGGCTACCACTTACGTTGGTACTGGGCTAAGTCTACGAATAGGAATAAGCGGATTTGAACTATTAAATAACTGTTGTTGATTCTGCTACATGGGCTAAAGATGTACATTAATACTTTTGTGGTTTTAGATGTTTATGTTTCAGTAGAATTTCAATATACGTATTGTGTTTGATTATTTTGGTGAATTTAATTTAATTTGATGGTATAATGGACTCGTTTAACTTAGATGCCCAAGTGAGGAAGAAAAGAAAACAATAATACAGAAGCAAATCTTTTCTGGTACAGTATTTGTGAAAGGAAAAATTAGCTGTGATCTACTAATGTAAGAAATAGACAAATCTTTTCTGGTACAGTATTTGGTTTTTAAATTGTGTCACTCTCTTTCAGTAAACAAAAATTATAAGCAGGCCAATTTTCAACTTTCACTAGCTATACTGAGTTGAGATGTTCTCTTCTCTGTTCATGGATTTTTTCTCTTACAGTATTTATGTTGAAAGGTTGATGAAATTGGACCAAATGTATAAAATCTTTGTGGTAGACTTTCTTACTCATAGGAAGTTTTCTATATTTGACTTGTCCTTAACCTGCATGTTAGATGAAGGGTTGAGGCAAAACCAGATGAAGGAAGGGATTCGTTGTTTGGAGTAGCTTCTTGAGTTCACATGAGATTCCATGTTTAATTTTGTTTTGCAAGTCACATGCAGAATCAAGGGGCACTTATATTGAGGCTGTTTTCAAGTTCGTTCCTGCATTACTGGATAAGACGAGAAATAGTTCATTAATCTTTATTGATTGTAAAAGTTCTTGAATGTGGAAACGAGCCATTTCTAGAACTTCATCCATCTTGCATCTAGATTGCGCCTATGCCAGATGTTCTTGTTGGCAGTTCCGTTTTATTGGGTTTGAAATTTCAGTTTCATTTACTACTACTCATATCTCCTCATTATTATCCTTTTGGTCCTTTACCCGATTTTGCAATTGTGATTTGTCATTGTTTTACTTGTGGCATGGAGTCTGAATGGCAAGCACCAACGATTGTCAATTAACAAGACGATAGATTGATTACACTGATGTGCAACTTCTTTCTTCATTTGATTGTTCGACCATGGTTGATGCATGTTTAATCTGAAGTTTTGTTCTTGAGCCATGTAGAAGTCTAATTAGATTAGAAAATAAAATCTGAATTCCCTCGTATAACCATGGTGTCGCATGGTACAAGCTCTTGCAATCATGATTATACCTCCTAGCATGCTTGTCATCGTTTTTCCTTGTTTGCTGTAGCAAGGTACAAACCCTGGTTATCGCAACAAGGTTTTATCTTTTATTCAAGTTGGTCCCCAATTAAAACATTTTTGTATGGACTTGGTCCTATCTTTAAGAATCGAACTTTGGTCATTTTTTCAAATGAGTAGCAGTAAGAATTGCTTCTCCCCAAAATTCATTAGGAATATAGACAGATAGTAAAAGAGAAAAGTTGTCTCAACCCTCATCTCGAGGGGTTAACCTCGTTCTTGAGGGTTCTACCTCATCCTTAAGGAGTAGGCCTTATTCTTGATGGGAAAGCTCATCCTTGAAGTCTAGGCTTCATCTTTGATGGGTGGGTATCATCCTTGAGGGGCTAGGTCTCATTCTTGATGGACAAGCCTTGTACTTGCTTTGTCTGCGCATGACCCAGCCCTCGCATAGTTCTTATGTGGCAATGATCCACATGTGACCCATATGTGACATCAACAGTTAAACTTTGAATTGAAAACTTAAACTCGGTATTTTATATATCTTCAATCTTAATTACAATAGAGAATGTGTAAATATTTATACAAGTAAAGGAATATTCTAGACTAACAATCTCAGCTGTACAAGTATGAAATATGATCAATGGTAATCCATAAATTATGGAGAAGATGCTGAGTATAATGCCACAGTTGAGAGGAAGGTTAAGCAACATAATTCAGTTGGCAATTCAGGTCCTTCAAGAAGGGAATCAGCTCGTGTGAAGAAGTGATGGAAATGCAATTTTGTTGCCTGCTCCTTAACCGTAATCTTGGAGTAGTATAATTGCTTTATGTTCCAACACCCTCCTTCAAGCTGGAGGGAGGTACGGACACTCCAAGCTTGTCTTTTAAGTATGCAAATCTTGAATGAGAGACAGATTTTGTCATTAGGTCAGCAATTTGGTCTGCTGTAGGAATATACTTTACTTCCAGCTCCTTTGCAAGTACCTTATCTCTTATGAAGTGTACATCTAATTCTATATGTTTGGTTCTAGCATGAAATACCAGATTTGCAGTCTATGCTCCTGCACTTAGGTTATCACACCAAATGATTGGATTTGTGATTTGCACTAGCTTAAGTTCTTTAAATAGGGATTGTATCCAGGCTATTTCTGATGCAACAGAGGCTAAGGATCTGTATTCTGCCTCTATGCTTGATCTCGCAACAACGTGTTGCTTTTTTGATGACCAAGATACTAAGCTATCTCCTAGATAAACACAGTAGGCTGCCACTGATCTTCTATCATCTGGGCAGGATGCCCAATCTGCATCTAAATACCCACTTATCACCAATTTTTTGCTTCTTTTGATCCAAAGCCCTTGATTGATTGTGCCTTTTAAGTATCTCAATACCCTTTTCATTGCTTGCCAATGTGTTGTAGTTGGTTCTTGCAGAAATTGACTGAGTTTGTTGACAACAAAGGTTATGTCCGGCCTGGTATGTGATAGATATTGTAGGCCTCCAACAACACTTCTGTAGTCTGAAGGAGTTTTTAGGGGTTCACCTTCAGTTTTGGACAGTGTTCTTCCAACTGCACTGGGAGTAGGACATGGTTTGAGATTTTGGAAGTCAAACTTTCTGAGTAGGTCTGATATATATCGTGATTAAGTCAGGTGAAGTCCTGTACTGTACCTGTGAACTTCTATACCTAAAAAGTGATGGAGTTCACCCATGTCCTTGAGTGAAAATTTCCTGTGAAGTTCATTTATGAAGTTCTGCAGCAGCTCATTGTCATTACCAGTAACTATTATGTCATCTATGTAAATGAGGATGAAGATGATGTTCCTTTCAGTTTTGAAATAGAAGAGGGAGGTGTCTGCCCTTGATTGATTGGACTTCCATTCAATTAGAGTGTTCTTCAACTTGTCATACCAAGCCTTTGGTGCTTGCTTAAGTCCATATAGAGCCCTTTCAAGTTTACATATGTGATTTGGCTTTGTTTTATCAATGAAGCACTTTGGTTGATTCATGTAAACCGTCTCTTCCAATTCCCCATTAAGAAATGCATTGTTGATATCCACTTGCCTTATTTTCCAACCCTTTGAGATTGCAAGAGTAAGAATGATCTTTAATGTAGATGTCTTTAGAACTGGGCTGAATGTTTCATAGAAGTCTATTCCGGGGGTTTGATGGAAACCCTTTGCTACCAATCTTGCCTTGAATCTTTGGAGGGATCCATCAGAGTTCTGTTTCGGTTTAAAAACCCATTTGTTACCTACTATGTTGTAGGATGGAGATGGTGGCACTAATCTCCATGTTTTGTTTCTGGTCAGTGCAGTGTATTCTTCAACCATTGCATTCTTCCAATTTCATTTTTACAGGCCTCTGCAGCATCTTTGGGCTCTATTTCATTCAGCTTGTATTCTATTGCCTAGCTAGAGAAAACCTTAGGTTCGAAGATACCAGCCTTAGCTCTTGTTATCATGGAATGTCCAATTTTCTGCCTTTCATCATTATTCACTGGTGAGCTCTGAATTTCACTGATATCCTGATCTCTTGTCTTAACATTTTCATTGCCAGGAGATTCATCACTTTGCTCAATTTCAATTTGGGCGTTGGAATTATCATTTCCAGTTGCTATGTTAAACTCATCAGGAGGTAACTCTACGGGCGGAGCATCATAAGAAGTTGTATTAGCTGAGTTGTTTTCAATGATGGAATTGGAATATTGAAAAGGCAAGTGAAAGTAAGATACCATGGTTTGTTGTTCAGTTGCCTTAGATTTATTATTTGTGAGGAAGATTGACTCGAATGGGAATTCAGATTCATTAAATACAACATGTCTGGATATGTATGTTTTGCCAGTAGGACTGAGGCACTTGTAACCTTTATGAGACGAACCGTAGCCTAAGAAGACACACTTAACAGAGTGGAAGCTGAATTTATGTCTTTGGTAAGGTCTTAGGCAGGGAAAACATGAGCAACCAAAGGTCTTGAGGGATGTATAGTCAACCTTTTTGTTATACAGAACTTGGTAAGGAGATTTCATTTGGAGCACATGTGTGGGCATTCTGTTAATGAGATAGGTTGTAGTTTGGAAGGCTTCCCACCAGTATCTTAGTGGCATTTTGGCTTGAGCTAGTAGGGCCAGGCCAGTTTCTGCAATATGTCTGTGTTTTCTTTCAACTCTTCCGTTTTGTGCTGATGTGTAAGGGCAAAAGTGTCTAAATTCAATTCCAAATTGTGCGAGGAGGTTAGCAAAGTTCCTGTATTCTCCTCCCCGGTCAGATTGGAGAATTTTGATTCTTTTGTCAAACTTATTTTCAAAAAGTTTTCGAAATTGAGTGAATATATTCAGGAATTCTGACTTGTTTTTCATAGGATAAATCCAGGTATGTCTAGTGAAGTCATCTACAAAAGCTATATAATATCTAAAGCCTGAAATTGAAGGAATAGGTGAGTGCCCCCAGACATCTGTATGTATAAGTTCCAGAGGAGCTTTAGCATGTGAAATAGATGTATTGAAAGGCAACAACTGAGATTTTCCATATTGACAAGCATCACAGAAGGATTTGAGTTCATTTATTTCAGATTCTGATTACATCCTTTGAGTACTTGAGACAACACCTGACTAGAGGGGTGTCCAAGTCTCCTTTGCCAAACATCAAAAAGGGAGTTTAAAGACTCGTGCACTTGACCTTACTGGACTCAACTGATCGTGCTGCATAGCAGGGAATATTTGGAGATACTGACTTAAGAAAACTTGACTCAGATCTTAGGTTGGAGTTGAGAGGTTCCAGCTGATACAATCTTCCTTAAGCTTTCCGTGCAGCATTGTTTTCCTTGTTGATTTGTCCTTAACACAACAGTAGTTAGAATGAAATTCCATGAACACATGATTATCGGAAGTAAGTTGTGAGACACTTATATGATTCTTCTTAATCTCAAGCACAAGCAGTAGTTTATCCAAAATTAAATCTTTATCAGTCATTGTTTTCATTCTGGTGGTGCCAATGTGTGAAATGTTGAGTTTATTTCCATTACCAACCATAATTTTCTCAGAATACTTGCAGGCTTGACTGAGGTGTTCAGCATCTAAGGTGACATGATTGCTAGCTCCTATGTCAGCAAACGAGGTTGGCCTTGTGTCCGACTTTTCCACACACTTGACATGTAGGTAGATTATTAAAGTTGGATCTGCCTCTGTTTCTGCCCCCTTTTCTACCACCTTTATAATTGCCACTATATTGTGATCTTCCACCATTGTAATGTCTGTAGTTTCTGCCAGAATAATAGTTGTTTGGAAACCTCTAAGTGAAGTTCGCAGAAGACTGATTCCTGCCATTTCATTTTTGATAGCATTTATGTGATCAAGTCTACTCTCATAGGTCATGAGAGTGGACTGAAGTTCCTCCCAAGAGATGGTGTCCTTACTGTTGATTTGCACAACAATAGGTGTGTATTCCTCATCCAAGCCAGCCAGAATTTGAGTCACCAAATCAGGTAGTGCTATAGTTTTTCCAGCAACTTCAAGGTTATTAGCAAGTAGTCTGACCTTACTTAAGTACTGATCAATACTTAGATTGCCTTTCCTGGTTTTCTGGAGTTCTCCAATAAGAAACGTGATCCTAGTTTTGTTTTGGATACCGTAGATCTCATTAATTGCAGTCCATAGTTGGGAGGAATTCGTGGATCCCATTACTCTCATTGCAATATCTGGAGTCATTGTGGAATAGATCCATCCCATGAGCAACCGATCAACAGATTTCCATTGATTGAATTCTGGATTGGGCGTCATATATTTACTAGTGCTTGAATCACCAGTGACTTGAGTAGTGATGAACTCTGATGGGCATACCTTAGTTCCCAGTAGATATCCTTCCAGGTTGTGACCTCGAATGATAGGACGTATTATATTCTTCCATAGGAGATAATTATCTCTGTCAAGTTTGACAGAGGGTGTTTGAGTTAGGTTCATTCCAAACGGAGTGAGATGATGACCTCCCAACATTGGAGACACCATTCCATTTGAAATTGAGGCTGACTAAGTTTGAGGACTATCAGTTTCAGTATTGGTGTTGGCCATCAAGCGCTCTGATACCAAGTTAAACTTTGACTTGAAAACTTAAACTCAGTATTATATATATCTTCAATCTTAATTACAATAGAGAATGAGTAAATATTTATACAAGTAAAGGAATATTGTAGACTAACAATCTCAGTCGTACAAGTGTGAAATATGATCAATGGTAATCCATAAATTATGGAGAAGATGATGAGTATAATGCTACGAAGGTTAAGCAACAGAATTCAGTTGGCAATTCAGGTCCTTCTAGAAGGAAATCAGCTCGCGTGAAGAAGTGATGGAAATGCAATTCTGTTGTGTGCTCCTTAACCATAATTTGGGAGTAGTACATTTGCTTTATGTTCCAATATCATCTAAGACTTCTTGTAAGATGAATGCATAACACCTTCAAGACCTAGAGCACGGGACCACCAGTAAAAGTCTTTCCAAAAATTTCTAATCACTAATCAATTTCTTAAAATGTAGATGAACCACGAGATTTTCTAATTCAACTTGCTCTGTAAGCTTGATTTCATATTTAGTATATAATTTTAAAAAGACAAACGTTTTGTACTAAAATATTTTGCTTGGACAACATAGGTTTTCATATTCCTAGAAGATAAAATAAATATCAAGTATTTGAATGTTACGCTTAATTGCTTCATAAAATCACTTATCAGAAAATCAACTACACACAAGGGTTAAATTCAAAATGCTTGACGCTGTAAAAAATAAAAAGCATGTTATTTATTTTGAAAAAGATATAAAAAAAATCTTGTGAAAAGTAATTTATCAAATATAATATAGATGCGATTTTTTTTTTCTAGCTTAGCCAAATATATATATTTATAAATTTTTAAATACATAACCCCTGTGTTAAGAACTAAAATTTAGATTTTAATTGAAACTAAAACTAATAATTAATTTTAACCACATATTTCATTGAACTCACAATTTTTCAACCGTATATATATATATATATATATATATATATATATATATATATATATATATATATAGAGAAATGATCTAATGAGCACCGGTGTTCATCTTATCATAAGCACCGATGAGTTGGCACATTAATTCATTGGTGGATTGGAACTCACAAAATCTTTATCCACCAATGAATTAATGTGCCAACTCATCGGTGCTTAGGATAAGATTTGAGCATTTGCTCATTAGATCATTTCTGTATATATATATATATATATATATATATATATATATATATATATATATATATATTTTAAGAATTAATTTCTTATTAATAAAGATGTAATTTTTTTGGTTAATTAAATAATTAATGATGTAATGTTTATGTAATTGATAAATAATTAGATGTGTGATTTTGATGTTGTGATGTAAGTTGGTGAGATTGAAGAAAATAAGTAAAAGTTGACAAATTTAGAGAAAATGCTAAATTGTAAGGGATCCAAAATTCGGAGACTAAAATGTAAATACTTTAAAGTTGTGCCAAACCTCACGATGAAAATTTGAGAGTGCTCGGAGTCAATTGGATAAAGGAAGACGTCAATGGAATCAAATTTAGTCAAAAGATGATCACAAATCAATTTTCAACCGAAAAGTTATGCTTCGATACTTTAGTCTCATATTGAGACCTATTTTTGGCATAGAAAGTGATCGAATTGGAGAATGATGTCTGAATCAAAATTGTAGCCAGATGAGTTAGCTTTCCAACACATTTTGAATCGCCTTAATCGAATATCGGAATACAAAGTTATGATAAAAACACTGAAAGAAGGTGTAGCTGCCTGTTTAAAACAAGAAATTCCGTTACATAATCCGTTAAAACAACAAATTCCGTTAGTTTTTCCGTTAAAAACAAGAAATTCCGTTACATATATATATATATATATATATATATATATATATATATATATATATATATATATATATATATATATATAACTTTTATCAAAATTTATTAAAAATTTAATTTTAATTCCCCACCAAATAGTGTGTTAATACATTGTTCTCTACAACAAATTGAGACATGATCTCTCTAGGCCTATATGGGCTGTATATAGATTCGGTTAAAAAGCAACAAACCCGGCCCATAATAGATTATCCTATGCAATTTGTTTGCCCTTCGCTCCCAGCTCGACAGAAGCTTGATAATAATGACGGAGGAGCAGCGGCAGAGCCGGAAACGGAAAAGGGGGAGGCGTAACAAGCAAAAGAAGGCCGCCTCTTCCGCGGAAGGCGGCGCCACCACTAAGAGTCTACGTACCTCTGCCTCTGATTCTGCCACTTTTAATAAAAGTAACCCAAAATCCTCTTTTCTGGACAAGGTACGTATGAGCATATGAAATGAATTACAAAAATAAATAAGAAATTAAAGTAATATGTGTATAAATTTTTTTTCTTACGGCAGATGAAAGCGAGATTATCGGGAGGTTACTTTCGTATGATTAATGAGAAGCTCTATACTTGCACGTATGATTTATTTCCCTCTTTTCGATTAATGCGTGCGTGTGTAAAATATGGTATCTGTCATAGCAGACTATTTCGTTTACTACGCCTTTGAGTAATTTTAAGTTGTAAATATGATATTCGTGCTTCCGAGAATTGTCAAATTCTTGACGGATTTCCCAGTTCAAGTGTGGTTTCATAGTGGAATTTCTCTTACTAAGTTAACTAGGTAGCCGAGATGGGTAATTTGGTTTTTTCCCTTGAAGGGTGGGTGTGCCAGATTCAATCACTTTGGCCCAAGTTGGGTTCTATTGATTTCCAACACTAAAGGGGTGTCTTCAAGTTAGATTTTAATGGATTTTAAGTTCATTAAAATCTAGGTATCATCAACTCATATTTTAATTAGATTCGAAGAAAACCTAGGTGTTCCCAATTGCTAGTGGGTTACTATGAATTTCATTAAGGGCCTGTTTGATTTGCTTTTTTTTTCCATGGAACTTGGAGTTTAATTTCCTTTTCCCACCAATTGACATGTTTGATGAGTAAAATTTGGAGGGGAAATGGTTTTCTTGGCCAAGACTCACTCGCCTTCTTTTCCATGATTTTTGTTCGCTGCCATTTTTTATTTTATTTTTTGCAATGGAAACAAATTTCAGAACAAATTGTAAATTTTTTTTTTACTTTAATGGACAATTTCCATGTTAAACAAAACCAAACGAACACTAAACTTTGATTAAAAAATGATTTTTTAGGAAATAATTTTTTTTTGTATTTTTTTTTTACTTTTTGATAATGGAAATAAATTTTATAACCAATTGTGGAAAAAAATATCTGTTTAATGAACAATTTCCATGTAAAATAAAAATAAATGAACACAAAATTTAAAAATTTTCCGGGTGAAAAATTATACCAATCAAACACACTTAATTAACAATTTCCTGCAAAACAATTTTTAGGCAGTTACTTTCCCTGTAATTCATTTTCTTTCCACCCTTGCAATTAAACGCACCCTAATGGAATGATTTGAATAAATTTTAACGGATTTAGAAATTCTAGCCTTCCACCTGAAATTATCGAGGATTTCTAACCCTAAATACACACACACACACATTTAATATAAATAAAAAATATCAAAATAAATAAATAGCAACGAAATATCTCAATATCAATTATCATTCTTATGGGAGATAAATAAAAAGGTTGAATTGGGTTCTCATTTTTTTATAAGAAATTGGAATCGAATTATTATTTTGGACAATTTATATTTAAAAAATTAATAGTCCAATCTGCTTTTGAAACTTTATTAATCAATTAAACATGTCTTGAATCATAAAATATTTATTTACATTCAAAAAAACAAATGCATATTTTAGTACATATTTTGTACACAATACTCGAAACTGCAATGAAAATGAATTTTTTAGATGGAACTGATCTTTGATTTGCTGATATTTATTTGCTTGACTTCCTAGATTGTAATTTTTTTTTCAATTTTTATGATTTAATTGATTTTTAATTTGTTGAATTTATTTGTTTGATTTTTTAGATTGATGTGATTAGTTATTTTAAAATTTAAATGAAATTATAATTTTTTTGTAATGTAGAATTGTATTAAAATCTTACGAAATCCATTAAAATTTATAACATAGAATTCTGTTAAAATCTTATAAGATCCATGAATTCTATTCAAATCCATGATATCTATAAAACCATAGATCTTAAGAAATTAAATTTGAGTTGATGACATCCCCTTAATATTCCTTGTTCTAACTAGATTTTACACTGCTTGTCTGTATGATTTAAATGATGTTCACACTCATGGAGGATCACTTATAGTTATTTCAAAGCCTTCATATGACAAACGGACTGAAATCATCTAGCATTGCTGGCCTCATTCAATTAACTTTTTGTGCAGCAAATGGTGCATATTCCGAAGATCTTATCTTTTCTTTTTCTTCATGCAGCGGAGATGAGGCACTTGACTATTTCAAGGAAGATCCAGCATTGTTCAATATTGTAAGTTGCTTTGATCATATCAGTGCTGTGCTCTATCGATTTCCTTGATCAAGCACAAAGGAGAAGAAGAAACTAGTTGATTTATTAACTTTGATTCTCTTTTTATGTGTCTACGGTGGATCTCACTGTTAAGTTATCAAGATATGAGTGAAAGAAATGCTTGCATAGATTTTCTTGAACAGACTCCCATTATTTTGAATTTAAGTAGATCAGGTTCTACCATGATTTTGCCAACTCACATTTCAATTTCTGCTCCCCCGAAAAATTGACCAATAACTAAATTGAAAATTCATTCATCAATGATGTTTGCCTGATAGTATTTTTTTAATGCAATAGTAATTCAAATTTAGCCCCAGTTCGGACCCAATTTTTTAAGACACATTTTGCCCAAACTCATTTTCAACCACACATTTTATGAGACCCACGACCTTTATCAACTTTTCAACCGCACATTTCATCAACTTTTATCAAATCCACTAATAATCTGATTTTTAGCCAAATTACACAGGGGCTTAATGACTTTTGAGATCAGAATCAATGTGGACAAGTCCATATCATTAAAATGTATATTTGGTTTAGTGTTTGTTGTACTTTCCCGCGAGATCTTATTCAATTTCACATGATGCATATGTCTAGATATATAGCATGGATACATGTAAATCTATATTAATACTAAAGCCTTCCCACACCCACCACCACAAAAAAAGAATAGTAGATAATCATTGATCAACTGCAGTTCGTATAGTGGATTTTGGAGTTGAATAGGTACATTGTAAAAAAGTAACCTTTGATAGAGTCTAAGATCAAAGTCACATACACATATGGGATCTAATTTGACTACAAGTGTGTCTATATGCACGAGTCCAAATCAAATTACAATAGCTGGTGAATGGTGAAACTGGTGTTTGAAGTTCATATATCAAATTTCTTGACCTTCCTTTGTCTGTTCTGTACTTTTACAAATGACTATACAGGGCCTGGTTTCTTAAAATATAAATGCACTAGAGCTTGTCATAGTTCTTTGATAAAATGGTTCATAGCAAAATTGGACATGTTTGTCCATTCTATTTTAAGGAAAGATAAAATATGTGGCCTGATATGTCAAAGGCCTTATAAAGGAATTGATTGTATTCATAATTTTGGTTGTTATCTTTTGTTTTGATAGTTTTGCACCGTTTCGGTTCATCTCTTTGCTCCGTCTGTGACTATGATTTTTGCAGAATGGCCTGAATTCAGAATTTGCCAGCTTTTACATTTAGAAATATAAAACTATTTTGCACTTTGGTTCATGTGGTAACTTAACTTTGACTTACCAGTATCATGCAGGGTATCAGGAGCAAATGTCACATTGGCCTGAACAGCCAAATGATATAATTATAAAATGGATAAAGGACCACAGCCCTTCTTTAGTTGTAGCTGATTTTGGCTGTGGTAAGAATTATGAATTGTTACCTTGACAACTACAGATATACAAATATAATATCATTCTAGACTACCTAATTTGTTTTCCACATTCTTTTTGAACATCACTGAATTTTAATCCATTTATTCCAGGGGATTCACGGCTTGCGAGAAGCGTGAAGAATAAAGTCTTCTCCATAGATCTTGTCTCAAACGATCCTTCAGTCATTGCTTGTGATATGTCCAATGTATGTGCTTAAGTTTAAATGCAAAAATCAACTTAAATTTATCTTCGAATATGGAAAGGTGCTTGCTTGTGATTAAATTAATTATAGTGCTAAAATAATCTTTCGAATAGGGTAATATCTCACTTAATGTGCATCTGGCTTTTCCTTGGGGTATTGTGTTTATTTGACTTTTGTTTAAATATTTCCACTCTTCCATGCAGACACCCCTCGAGACTTCGTCAATAGATGTGGCTGTCTTTTGTCTCTCGTTGATGGGAATTAACTTTCCCAATTTCCTTAAGGAAGCCCATAGAGTTCTTAAATCTCAGTATGAATGTCATTATTTATTTCCAAAATATGCGTATTTTGTTGCCAGTTCATGATCTTAAGTGAATTATGGTTCTACGCAGTGGGTGGCTTTTGATAGCAGAAGTGAAAAGCAGGTTCGACCCCAGTACGGGAGGAGCAGACCCGAACAAGTTTGTGAAAGCAATATGTGAACTAGGATTTAGTTGTCAGACAAAGGTAAAATTCTTCAAGTTACTTTAGTTGAGATTGATGAGGAGTTGGTTTATGATGCTAGAAGATGTACTTGTTTTCAATGCCTATTCATTTTTCATCAGTATTTAATTATTTATGGACTGATCACGAATAGAAATTTGTATTGTTTGTTCGAGTTTATTTATGGCGTGAAACTCCAGAAAACTATGCCCCTGTTTGACATCCTTATCCTTAAAATTAAAAAAACGATGTTTTGAATAGGATTTTTTTTTTGGAGAATTTGTGGTTAAAAAGTAGGGAACATATTTGGGTTTACGTGGTATTGTGTGAATATGTGGTAGAAAAAGAGAATGAAAAATAAATTAAATTAAGGGTGTGTTTGTCTCCCATTATTGGGAGAAAAATAGAGTAATGAATAGTATTTTTTGGAGAATGTGTGGTTGAAATTTAAAGTAACTTTATTGGTTTGTGTGTAGAATATTTTATTGGGAGAATGTGTGGTGGAGAATCTTACTGTAGCAAACAATTTTTTGGAATAATGGTAGACAAACATGGGCTAAAGTGGGCTATACTGGATTCCATTTGATCTGTTTTATGGACATGACCCTTGTTCAAATCTCTTCCTGTCAATTGACTTTTATCATCATTGCTAAAAGTAAAAGGTATTTATTGCATGCAGGACTTCTCAAACAAGATGTTCCTACTGTTTTACTTCAAGAAAAAGGTTCGATACCTTTAAACTGTTTGGTTTGGCAAGATTTATATTTTTGTTTCTCTTTTATGGATATAGTTACTACTCTCCCTCTTTCTGAGTCTGTGTTTGCCTAAGCTTAAATTTTTCTCTTATAGGCCCTTGTTTGAAAGTGATTAATTAAAGATCACTTTTCGCCCACACTCATTTTCAATCACACATTCTCCGAAAAAATATTTTTTTCATATTTTCCTATAATTTTTCCCCACTTTTTTAACCACGTATTCTCCACAAAATTCACTTTTCAAATAGTCACTTCCACACAAAGGCTAAGTTGCAAGGAAATAAGTATGATTTAAAATTATTTTCGGTGTGTCAAAATTGGAATTAAGTTGAGTGCCCGTTTGGCCTCAATTATTCCGCATTATAATGAGAGGAATAGTAATTTTTTGGAAAATATGATTAAAAAAAAGGAAAAGTTTTTGTTTTTACGGTGTAATATTATTTTATTGAAAAATGTGTGGATGATAAGAAGAGGGAACTGAATTATAATTTAGGCTGATTTTGAAAGTGACTTTTGCTAGCAAAATAGTTAACTTATTTTACTTGTTTGTAAGAAGAAAAGTAACTTATCCACCCATATTTGGAATCAAAATGTTAAAATAAATGACTTTTAAGCTTTGGTTCTCAATTCTCTCTTGTAGGAGAAACTGGATTCTAGAAAGCAAATAGAGTGGCCTGAGCTGAAACCTTGTTTGTACAAGCGTCGTTGAGCATTATGCTATCCTTCTGACAAGTGGTGCCCTATCTGGAGGTTGGATCACCATGAATCTGGTCCTGGAACTCGGAAACATCTGTGGCCATATTTCAATTGGGTGGGTTGGTCGACGATCCAATTGAAAGTGGTCAACTTGTCACCCGGGGTCTTATCAAATGGCCAAGGGAATAGTTTATGATCATGATATTTGGGGAAGTGGCTAGTTTTTTTGTTGGGTGCTTTTTTATTTTTAATGTTACTTTCATTTATTTCGTATTTAATAGGGAATTTCAGTCAGAATTTGTTGTATCCTCTGGAAATCCTAAACAGCGTGGTATTGAGTTTTATGTCAAAAACACAAAATTAACCAAATACATCCATAAAGCTATTGTTTGGTAGAGATTTTTTGAGAATGGATTTTGGGAAGTGTTTTTTTCATAGAATGTACAATAAGTAGGGAAAATTTTTAGGTTCGAGTCAGAATTTATTTTGTTGAAAGAATGTCAAGTTTACGTTTGGTAGCCATTTTCAGCAAATTTGAAGAAAAAGATGATCGTTAAAGAATATTTATGGGTCCCACATGTGAGAGGACAAGTCAAAAAAGATGGCTGACTTTGATTTGTGATGTGATAAATATTTTACAAAATATTGTATACCATAATTAACACCAATGTAGCCTTTATAACTGATGAATTTTTAAATTATCTCTAGTATTACGCTGACCATTAATGCCGTTTCAAAACACATTGCAAAATTCAAAAAAGCATGATATCCCTATTTTTCTATGGAAACGGATCATCCTTCTATTTTTGCTTTACTATCCACCATCAAGAAGTTGTCTTTGCTGCAGAGATTCATAATTTGATCTTAGTATTTCCAGTTTGTAAATGTAGTTGTTTCATAAATTTTTGTCATATCTGATTCATGGTTCGAGAATATACTGATTTTTTTTGTATTTCACTTCGAAAAATAACTATATCTATACTCATGATTCACATTCCCCGTCATTTTGGTTTCACGATTCATCAAGCCGTGACTTAGCTTTCGTATGTAAATATGGTATTCCGAATAAGATTCTGAATTTCCATTTTGTCTATGAATAATTATTACGTTTCATCTTGACACGTGGATATCTGGATGTTACGATAAAATCTATTTCGTTTTTAAGGATGGATGATTGTATATTGTAATCCATAAGTGGGAAAAAAAAATAATTTCGTACATCATTCGATTACCACAACATTCTGGGTTTCATAATATTAAAATTCAATTTCATAACTATTGCATCTTAGCTTATGAGATGTCTCCGTGTTAAGGCTATGTTTATCGATCTGTTTCATACGTATGAATGTATATTGCAACCTATAATTCAAGAATAATTATTTACTACATCACTCGATAATTGTAACTTTGATAATGTGACATTTTGTAGATGAAGCTTGAAATATTGACATATTGTGGAAGAACCTTGTAAAAACAATGATTACTGTAAAAGGAAGCTTCAATTTGTTTGAATGTGGTGATTTTGCAAGCATGATTAGGGTTTATATATTTGCGGATAATTTCTAATCATGCTTGTATTGATGATCAAATAATTTTTTTTAATATATTTTAATACAAATAATAGTGTGAATTTGGGTGAGGATTAGTGAAATAAGATTTTTTCGATTTCTTGATAGCGTTCTGAATAGAGGTTTTTAGAAATGAATACCGATGAGAATTAGGGTATTTAGATTGAAAAACTATGGAAGCATGATTGGGGAGGAAAATTCGCACATAATTGATTATCAATTTAAAAAAACGAGGGGCGTGTTTGGTGGCATCTATTCAGTTCACAATTAATTTCTCTAGAATGAGTGAAGTGATTCATTTGTTTTTCATTTTACTATTATTTTTAAAGTGAAACATGAAAAAATTTATTAAGAAGTATGGGCATAATTTCCACGGATGTAAACGCAGATATTTTCCTTCGTCGCGAGAAATCAGTCAGTCTTCAACTGGCCCACCTGAGGACAGACTGTCGGTTTTAAAGTCAAAACAAACATACTTGTTTCCATTTATAGCTTGGAGGGCAAGTCATGAAAAATATTACCGTTTTACCTCAAAACTTAACCCAATCTATGACCGAGGCTCGGACTCAGATCCCATAGTAAAAATGCTTCATTAGGAAAATGTTTCTTTTTCTTTCAAAAAAATAAAAAAATCTCTTTTTTGACTAGCCAAGTGTGAAAAAAATAAAAAGAAAAGTACAACTACACTCTCTTTGAGTGTTTTCTCTCAATTTCTTCATTTAGAGCGTGTCTGGCAAGGATTTAAAGCATTTTTCCTACCGTTAAAAACAGAATGCTCAGTTAACCTTTGAAAAAATTGGACAAGGCTTCACTCATGTGTCAGAAAAAGATTCACCAAAATGGCAAAATTGTCCTTGCCTACTTTTGTTGACTATTGAAAGAACAAAGCCGTGTGAATGAATTGAGAACAGGAAATGAATTGTGGAAATGACGAGGGCAAATGTGTAAAATGGATGGGAAAAGTGAATAAAATTTCTGATTTCCTGGCAGACGTTTGTCTCCTTTTTTGTTTCGTAACGGTCGTTAAATTGCTTAAAGGCTTTGCCAGACACGCTCTTAACATTCTATATTTCCAAAGACAAAGAATTCATGAATAATACGTTTGACCTTGTTTGACTCTATTTGATTTTGCTATCGAAAAAGTGAGCTTTTTGATTATAAGCAAGGTTATGTAATAATTACATCCTGTTTCATAGCTATTTTTAGCCCGATATTTTTTTACCGTTGAAATGGGACCACTTTCTGCCAAAAAAAAAAAAGACGCCCACATCATTTGACTAAGGTTATGTGATTTGATTTTGTCAATCACCATTTCTATCCTTCATTTTTGTGTGAGCATAAAAACATGGAGGGACAATACCGTCATTTACTATTGACATATGTCAATAATTACAGTGACCAAGGGATCTATTGCAGAGCCAACGGATGAAATTTTTATTATAATGAGGTGGAGAATGCATTTTAAATAGAGATGTGATGAAAATTATGTGGTTAAAAAATAAGAAAAAGTTTTGGATTTAAGCGTTACATTATTTTATTAAAAAATGTGTGGTTAAAAATGAATTTTGAAAAAAATAAATTTTTGTAAGAATGTCAGAATGTGAATCAAATTGAGTATTTTGATCCATTTTAATCACATATTATTCCATAAAATAATATTCCAAGCAAATTCAAAATTTTTTTTTATTTTTTAATCATACATTATTACATTTCTCATCAATACACTATTCAAAAATACTTTTTTTTTTTTTAAAACAAAAATGGGGCTCAACACATGCCCTTAATGTTTGTTTGTGATAGTTTAAAAAGTTAATGTTAAAGCAAATAATTAAAAAGTTTAAAAATTTATAAACACATATTTTATCAAGTTTTATTAAAGAGTGGTGCTATGTGTACACACACTTTTTTACACAATGTTTTACACCTCTCTCACATGGAGAGGGGCCCATGATTATTTTATTATATGTGGGCCCCCTCCATGTGAGGGAGGTGTAAAACATTGTGTAAAAAATTGTGTACACATAGCTTTATTCTTTATTAAAATCTGCTAAAGCTTTTATTGTCAAACCAATTTTCATTTTTATTTTTGGCTGCCTATACTTTACACGTAGAATACCACCCGAGCCTCAGGTTTGGGAAATCAAAGCCTCTAATAACACAAACACACCTGAGACCGAGTTTTCCCGCTCATATACACGCGCGGAATAAAGAGGAAAGTGCCTGACACTTCCTCATCGCAGCTTCGAATACACTGAGAATACTTTCTGTAGCTTCTGAATCATGGCTAGGTACACTGGGAACGCTGAAATTATCTTATACTTGATTTCTCTTGTATAATAATTGAATGGGTTGGTGATGAAAATCAATTTTACAATCTGGATATGTTTTGTTTTGGGTATGATTTAGAATCATCTGAGTAAGCAAGAATGTAAGAATTTACGCAAGTTTTAGTGCAGATTTTTTTGCCTTTTATCTTGTTATTCATAAACTCTTATCTTTTGTATGGTGTTTTGATTAGTATCTAGGTTTTGTTCCGAAGCTCCAAGAGCGATGAGCTTTGGCCGTATTACAAACAATGGAAGCTCTGTTAATTTTTTTTCTCTCTTTTTCGATTGTACTCTCTTGTTTTTGTGTCAAAAGCACTATCAATTTCATTTTATTTTATTTTTTACTTTATTTTTTTTTGTTCCTGGGAATTTGATTGGATTGGGGGATGATGACATCTGGAAAAAAAGATTGCTGAAATTTAGCAAGAATAGAATTTTGTTTATGTAAAAGTCATTTTATATAATATTTTAAGGTAGACAGATGTAATTTCTGGCTTTTTACTAAATTCGTTTTTTGTGAGTAAATTAGGTATCTGCCAATTCAAGGGAAAGCATTCGACTTTTGTAAATTGAGTCTAACTGATTTCTAATAGACATGTGCAGCACGTTACATTTTACAAATGTATTTCATATAACCTATTCTTTTGAGAATTTTAATTTACACATCTGAAAATTTTGATTAACTAATTTCGTAAAGGTAGAGTGTTCTCACAATGCAATTCAGAGAATATACCTTGAGAGAATTTTTCTTACTCGTTCCTGAAACTTGTTGGATCTAGTTGCTTTTAGATCTTCCGGTAAATTTATTGATGAACTGAATGGAGTGAGAAAAAGGATTGTGTAGCCAACCCTGAGAATTGTTCAAATCAATAATTTAAACTCGAAATGAAGATATGCTTCTCTAGTTTATTGAGTTTGGTTTCATGTTAAAATACGCATTGTTTAAGCATTTAAGTTACTAAGAGTTGTGTCTGTATTTACTTTGTAAGTTGGTGTTGCCATGATGTTTCTAAGAATGCTATCCATTTTCTTTCATTGAAATATGCTTCTGTTTGGTTTGACTTACTGTATAATTATTGCAGGTCTTGGCTTATTGATAGCAGAGGACTTGCTAGAAAAGTGAAAAATGCTACTCTTCCTCCTGCATGTCAAATCAAAGAATGTGAGGTGAATCGGGAATGCCCGAAGTGCCAGCATCGCATTGATAATAGTGATGTAAGCTGGCATTCTTTATGTATCTAAGAAAATAGTTGCATTAATTTCCTTTTTTTTTTTTTTTTCTCTCGGGTGAAATTTTAATGTGATACAGATGTTGATACTTAACTTGAATTAATTTCTTTATCTTTGTTCGGGTGAAATTTATTCTTGAATTTACTTACATACTCCTTATGTGCAGGTTTCTCAAGATTGGCCTGGCCTCCCTGTTGGTGTAAAGTTTGATCCATCTGATGAGGAATTGATTGAACATTTGGCTGCAAAATGTGGGGTGGGGAATTCGAAGCCGCACATATTTATTGATGAATTCATATCGACTCTTGAAGGTGAAGAGGGGATATGCTACACCCATCCAGAAAATCTTCCAGGTGCGTAAACACCGACTCTTAGATAAATTCAGATTTTAATCCAAGTCAAAGCCAACAATGAATTTTAACCACATATTTCATGGTCCCACAACTTAACTTAAAAGTAATTTTGATTGCTTTTAGCAGTTAAAAGTGGCTGAGTTCTTTAGATTACCTCACAATTCTTGCCTGATTTTGTGTAGTAATATGCATGTGTTGATGGAAATTGTAATAGAAGGCTTTCATTTCATCATAATCCTTAGCTTAAACTGATGTAATAGAATCGTTCTAATAGATGACTTGGTCTAATTTGTTTTTTTATTAGATAACGTACTTCTTTGGTTCACTCACTTAATTCAATGTAGCATGCCCCACATCGTCTCAGTATTGTTGAGATGTGTAGTCTATGAGGTGTAGAAGAACCTCAAATTGTTCACTGGTTTTAAAGTTATGAGTTAGTCTCATAAACTTTATCCTAGTACAAGAGCGGGTGTAGTCAGATATAGATCAGGCTCGTTTCTCTAGCCCTGAAGGAGAGTGCAAAGTGACTCCTGCCCTGGTGCTAAGGCAGTGTTAACGTGTCTAACTTTGGTTCAGTGCAATTGAGATGTAGAGTGTATAAGATGAAGGCAAATCTCAGATTGTAAAATTGATTTTACGGATACTTGGTCCAATATATATTGGTTATTAGACATTGGGTTTTGATTTCTTGCGCTGATTAATTTTATTTATGATCATCTGGATTTGTTTCAGGTGCCAAAAAGGATGGAAGCAGTGTCCACTTCTTTTATCGGACATCCAATGCGTATGCTAGTGGTCGGCGGAAACGCCGAAGGATTCATGACCAAGAAAGTGTGGAAAAAGGACATGTCCGCTGGCATAAGACAGGTAAGACCAAACCTGTGATGCAAAATGGGAATCAGAAAGGTTGTAAGAAAATCATGGTTCTCTATGAAACCTCAAAAAAGGGATCCAAGCCTAATAAATGTAACTGGGTTATGCATCAGTTCCATCTGGGGACTGATGAAGATGAGAGGGAAGGAGAATATGTGGTTTCAAAGATTTCATACCAGCCACAGAAGGAGACTGACAAGAACGAGACTAATTTGAATCGTGAAGAATCTGATATTGGGACAACCCACACAAGTCCCAAGACTCCGAAGACAAATACTCCCTTTCCTCCTCGACCAGTGAAATCTCCTGATGAAGTATCTGATAAGGGGATAACACCATCACCACTCCAGGTTGGTGACAACATATTAATTGCAAACTTATTGGCTGCTTGGATTGTTGAGTTGGCCATTTCGTCCTGTAAGAATTTTCTTTTCGAAATTGATGCACAAGATACTTGTCGGATGCAACAAGAGGATTCATAATGCTTATTGGAAAACTCTATTAACTTATATCTCAATTATTGTTATAGATTAGTAAACTAAGTATCTGTTCCTTTAATGGCTGCAACGTTACAATTCACTGTGTTTGCCAAGAAGCTTCCATTTATTGGGAATTGTTACATAACATTAATTCATATTTGAAGTATACATTGTCTTGATTTTAGCTCGAAATATAGAAACCATATGCAATACTGAGTTTCTTAATGTTGAAGTATAAACTCCTTCAGTATATAATGATGATGTCATTAGTTGATTAACGACCCTTTCAGCTTAAATAGTTGATCCATGATTGTGTCTTTAGGTGAATCTTTGACCTGGTGTTCCCCATTCTTTATGTGACACATTCTTTGTAGTGGGACAAGTATGTGACTCTGGATATAAGATATTTTTGCTCGCACTTAATTGAAAACATGGGTCTCTGGTTAGTTTTAAGTTATTTGTATATTGCGCATTTTTATCGGAATATCTGGACTTCTTGAAATCAAATGTATCCTGATAGATATTGTAATTATTGTAGATATTCAAAGAGTTGTCTCATCCTCCATCTTATCCGCAGTTGAAGGAACAAATCGACTTCACCACTAGTTTGGCTGGAGAATCCCAAGCTCTTGATATGGATGGTTTGCTATTATGCAACGAGATAATTGACTCTTATGCACCGTTGAGTGATTTAAGGCCTAAAAACTCATCGAACACTCAAGTTGCTGGCAACATAACCGACTTAACCCAGGGAGATGGAAATAGTACTTTCGGAATTGCTGATCTCGAGAACTTAGAATTGGATACTCCACCAGATTTTCAGCTTGAAGTAAGCTCTTCTTCCTGTGATTTGTATTTATCTTTTTAAAAAAATAATTCCAAAAACATGACGTCATTAATTCATTACTCTTATAATCCTGATCGATGCTTTCAGGATTTGCAGTTTGCTTCTCAAGACAGTATATTTGATTGGTTGGATCGCATCTAGACAAAAACTCTGCACAAGGGTGGAAGCGAAGTCCCAATTTTGTCCTGTCCCTCATCAAATTTCAGGTAAAACGTCCGTTGACAATGGAAAAAACCGGTCTTGGAGGGATTCCAGGAATTTTCACTTTCCCCATATTTTCATCAAGTGCATTTGATCTTACCGGACAAAGCAATGGAGTTTCAACATCAAATTTATGTTGCAGCTCCAGGAAGTCTCTGGTTTTGCTTTTTGGGGCTCGACTGCACTAGCTTTGAGCTTCCTGGGCATATTTTAATTACTATATTTGGGTTAAACATTCTGGTTCCAATGTCATTAGAATGGAATATAAACTACATTAAAGCTGAGACTTGTATAACGTGGATTCCATCACCTTGAAAGGTTATTGTGTATATATAAATCTCTCTGGTAGCACAAGGGTATGTTGTTTGTAATTTTCTTTCCTTGTTTTGGTACCATGGATCTAAGAAATAGTGTTTTTTGGGGACCTTGATTCCAAAAATTAAGGAATTGCATCCTTCCTCTGTTGACATGTTAATGGTGTGAGCATATTGAGAAATGCTATTGGTACCCTTTCCCTTACTTGTTTGTTTACTCTTTTTTGTTATTTTGTGAGTGTTTTGTCCATTTTACCCTTAGCTCTATATTTTAATTGTTTTCTTTATTAAATTCCGCATTTGACCCTATAATTGGTATCAGAGCCTAGTAACGAACCTAAAGAAAATTTTTAAAATGAATAGAAAAGATAAAATAATTTTAGAAGAATTACAAAATATTAGTATTTTAACTAATACTAATCGAATTAAATTACAAGATTTAGCAACAAATTTAAGTATTAAATATAAATCTCTAAGTGAAGAAATAAAACAAGTAAATAGTTCTCAACATTTAGCAGAAATAAAAAATAAAAGATTACAAATATTAGTAGATGAATTTTCTGAAAATGAAGTATTATTATAAATCAATTTTTAAAACAATATGATAATTTTGCTCAACCTTTAGGAGAAACGGATATTTTAAACCAAGATGTTTTAACTCATATAAAAAATATCGAATCTAATTTGGAAATTGTTAATGACAATATTAAAATAGGACCAAAAATCCTATATAAACAAATTGAATCTAAATTTAAAGAATCAAAATTTAAGGATTCTTATATATCAATTGAACCACCTTTACCGGCATATGTTATAGAAGAATTAGAAACTAAATTCTATGAAGCCACATGAGAAGAATTAGAAGCTTATAAACAGAGTTTAGAACAATTAGCTATTCAAACTGAAAATATTTATATGAATGATCCACCCAAAGAAGAAACTACTGAAATTAATACTCCACCTTTAAATCAACAAGTTGAACCACAAACATTAATTGGAGAAACAAGTAGAACTAATGATTGGATTCAAGTCGAGTCTGATGATTGGAATTTTGAATGGATGAAAGAACATGGAATAACAGAAGAACGAGAAAATTATAATTTTAGAAAATGAGCTAGAACTACATCAACCAAGCATATACACCTTAGGGATAATAATCCAGTTAAATTATTTACTGAACAAATTCCTACAACAGGAATATGGCTAGATGTTGATGATAGCAATAATAAAAGTGAAATTATTGACTCATGGGCAAAAGCTGCGATTTAATTTGTTGCTTTTCATAAATGGAATACTACTTAAGCATACAACTTTATAATCCACACCTTTAGAGGAATCACTTCAGATATCTGGAGAAGAACTTCTGAAGAAACTAAAAATCAAATTAAATATGGAGAAAAATCTACAACTACTATAGATAGCAATGAAAGCATGCTGAAAACTTTAAGGAAATTTTAAAACGAATGGAAAATTTCTTTAGACACTTACTCTTAGGAGAAGTTATACCAGAAACTAAAATAGATATGATCACTCAAGAAGCCTTACAAACAGAAAGAGAAATGGAATTATTAAAGATTTGTAATATGTGTGAATTAAACGAATATACTAAGAAATTCGAAAAGATATACATCAAAGCATCTAAATCCATAAAAGAATGGAATCTATCAGAAGAAGATAAAAAACTACTTAATAGATATTTTCTTAAACTGCCTTGGCCATGGGGTCAGAAATTATTTGAAGATTATCAAACTTATTGGAATAAAATAGAGTGGGAAAATCCAAATCATAGAGCTGATACCTTAGGAATGAGAACTTCATTCGCTAAAAGAAAAATATCAGAATGGTGTAGAAAATCTATGTATCAACACCTATTTAGGAAATATGGTAAGAAAGCAAGTTTATGTTGCTATGGAGAGATAGCAGCAGTGCCACAATTTGGTTGTCACCAACCACCTAGGAAACCATACTATAAAAGGAAATTTAAGAAATATCTTAAACCCTGGAAGAGAAACAAAGGATTTAAGAGCCATAAGAAGTATTTTAAGAAGAAAAAACCTTGGAAAAAGGAATATAACCAACATAAAAAACCTCAGAAGAAATCTAAGGAAGAATTTTATAAAAAATGCAAATGTTTTACATGTAATGAAATAGGACACATATCTCCCAACTGTCCTAATAGAAATAAAAGAGAAAATGTTAAAGCCATTAGAATAATAG
Source organism: Fraxinus americana (assembly GCA_035079005.1). Lineage (NCBI taxonomy): Eukaryota > Viridiplantae > Streptophyta > Magnoliopsida > Lamiales > Oleaceae > Fraxinus > Fraxinus americana. Next base: position 16,616,126 of record CM068716.1, read on the forward strand.
AAGAAATAGAATCTGACTCAGACTATGAAATAATCGAAGATTTAGATGAATTATCTGAAACACTCAATCTATGAGCTAGATATAGAAGAAATTGAGGAACCAGAATTTGAACAAATTTATATGAATCAAGAAATCATTGATACTATGGAAACTACCTTAGATAATGAAGAGAGGACTTCACAAACAGTAGTATTTGATGAAGAGAGATATGGAGCAATAAAAGAAAAACAAATATCTTTAAGAGATAAAGACGTTTTTGTAAGACTAATATTACCTTGGTTTAACAAAATCATATATATTGCAAAATATGATGAAGTACCTATTAATATCGAAAATGTTAAAGACAATACTACTATACCTCTAGTAACTAAAGAATGGGTTAATCGAGAATTAGCAAAAATAAATAGATCCACTAGAGAAAGATTAAAAAATATTGTAATAGGAGGAATCCAAATTATGGTGAAAGGATATTTTAGAGAAGGAATGGATATTCCTATACAAATGTATTTGATGGATAACAGAATACTTCATGATCCTATGGATGCTCTATTAGGAGTAGTCTCTGGAAATCTTGTATATAAGAAAATTATATTTACTATAAGACCTGGATTTGCCATGTCCTTACTAGACGAAAATTTAAGTATGGGATTAAATCTATATCATAGAATTGATAGATTAATTATGCCACCAAGAAGTAAAGCTGTAACCTTACATTGTAAAGCTCTATATGCATTTACTACTACACACCAAAAAGAAATCAATAAAGTCTCAGGAGACTTCATACAAATCCATGAAGATTTTAAAGACTTAGCACAATTTACTCCACCAAGAATGTTGAGTAATAATAACATTTCCTTACCACAAGATATATTGCTTGATTTTCATCAGCAATCTAGAAGAATAGATAATAATGTAAGAAATCAAGGATTAGTTACCTTGAATACCTCTGGACAACTTATAGCCAGAATGCCTAGTAGAAGAATAGAAAGAAGTATCAGTACTAGAGAACTTGCAAACTCTAGTAGAACATCTACAAGTAGAAATTACCCAATAATGCCTAGAAATAGCATTGATATTGATCTTAGAAAATGTGAGGAAGATAATTTCCTTATCTTAACAGAATATATCAATAACCAAAATAACTACGAAGAAATTATAGCCCTTGTTAATACAGGAGCCAGTACTAGCCATATAAGAGCAGACTTAGTTGATCATTTATTAGAAGAAAACCTACCACAAGGAATAACTCTTACAGACTATCATGGAATTAAATATGAAATTAAAATATTTGTTAGTCTAGAACTAAGTGTTACAGATATTGAAGGAGAACAATTTAAATTAAATCTTAAAATTCATAAAGACTTTAGAAAAGGGAAGGATTCTAGTCCAATATTACTTGGAATGAACTTTCTTGAGAAAGTCTCACCATTTCATATACAAAAGAATACTCTACAAATAACTATAGAAGGCAAACAAAAAATGATTCCTAGAATTACTAAAAACAAAGAACCAATTTATATGATACAAGGAATTAGATCAATCAAAACTAGTATATTTAGTCCATATATTGAGATAACTCTCAATCTACCAGACTATTGTATGATAAAGTTTCATGCCATAATTGATCTTTGGATCAGGTATTTGCCTATGTAAAAGAAATGTATTCCCAGAACATTATTATAAAAGAGATTATAAGAAAACAACTTATGGTCAAACAGCAAGCGATATTGTTGAAATCTATAGAGATTTTGTAGAAAATGTTCCTATTATTATAGGAAATAGAGAATGTTTTATTCCTAGAATATATGCAACAGATAAAATTGGATGTGATATCCTTTTAGGAGAAAATTTTATCTATACATATAGCCCCTTTACACAATATAAGGATAGTTTTGAATTTACTACACCTTGTAATCACAAAATTAAAACACCAAAAATATATAAAGCTATTGGAATTGCACATCAACCTATTCATCATAGGCCTAGACATCAGAGTTCTGCAGGTAATCGTGGTGGATGTTATACAGAAATTAATCAAAAACAAAAAATTCCAGTATTAAGAATTGAAAATTTAGAAGAAGAATTAGAAAATGTTAAATTAGAACTAAAAGAATGTTATCATGAGCATCCTTTAGCTAAATGGGATAAAGATAAACCTATGGCAACCATTGAACTAAAAGATTCAGATGCTAAGATATCAGGAAAGCAATTTCCTTATAGCGAAGAAGATAAAAAAGAATTTGAAATACAAATTAAAGAACTCTTACAATTAGGAGTAATAAGAGAATCAACTAGTCCATATCATAGTCCAGCATTTATGGTTAGAAATCATAGTGAAATTAAAAGAGGAAAAGCTAGAATGGTAATTGATTATAGAGACCTAAATTCTAAAACAATACCAAATAATTATAAACTACCAATAAAAGATTTGTTAATAAAACAAATACAAGGAAGTAAAATATATTCTAAATTTGATTATAAATCAGGATATTGGCAAATAAAACTAGATGAAGTCTCAAAGCCTTTAACTAGTTTTACTACCCCTAATCCATTAGGACAATTCGAATGGAATGTTATGCCATTTGGATTAATGAATGCACCTGCAATATTTCAACAAAGAATGGATAAGATTATTAGACCAATAAAGAATTTCTGCATTGTTTATGTAGATGATATTCTTATTCATAGTAAAAACTTAAAAGAACATATTGAATATTTTAAGAAGTTCAACTATATTGCTAATAAGTATGGATTAGCCTTATCAGAAAGAAAAGCAGAAATAGCTAAAACTGAAATTGAATTCTTAGGATATATTTTTACCGAAGAAAAAATACTTCAACAACCTCATATTGGTAAAAAGATTATAGAATTTCCAGAAAAAATTAGAGACAAGAAAGAATTACAAAGCTTTATTGGATTATTAAATTATTCCGAAAAATTTATAAAAAATCGTGCTAAATATAAAGTCCACTTTACCAAAAAACTGAAGAAAGGAGTTCTATGGGAATGAACACAAGAAGATGTAGAAATGGTAAACAAAATTAAGAAAATATGTGAAAATCTACCTGAATTAAATATTCCAAATGAAGAAGATTTCTTTATTTTAAAAACTGATGCCTCTTTATTACATTGGGGAGCAATACTTAAAAGAAAAGAAAACCTTAAAGAGTTTCTTTGTAATTCATTGTGTAAATGCCCAGAAGAGTTTGTTGCTTATACTTCAGGCACATTCAAAGATGTCGAAACCAGGTATGATATTAATCGTAAAGAATGTTTAGCAGTTAAGAAAGGAGTAGCAAACTTTGAACCATACTTACTACCTAGAAAATTTCTTATTAGAACAGATAATACTCAGATAAAACCATTATTAACAAATAAACTTGGAACAAGCGCAGCTGAAAGACCACTTATTAGAATGCAAATGTGGTTTACACCATTTAAATTTGATATTGTCCATATTAAAGGGAAAGACAATTTTATTCCAGATTTCTTAACCAGGAATGGAGCCAATCAGGAAGGAGCTTGAAATATTGAAGTTCGAAATGAACATGAAGATTGCTGCAATAGAATCCAAGATAACTCTAATGGAGATGGCTGCTGTCAAGCCAGTATCTGAGAAGGCCAACATGGCTATATTATCTGAAGGCCCTAGTGCCAATAAATCTGAAGGCCTCAGTGCCAATTTTGAACCAGAAGCATTGAAGCTTCATAAACTTTCAGTTAGAGAGAATACTACTTTGTCTCCCTCACATGAGAAAATATTTACAAAGGATAGTATCTCCATACCAGAGCTTAATAGCTCAAATATCATCAAAGCCTGCAACACTCATGGTGTTATGGACATCAAAAGTAAAAACGATTTTATTGTGGCATATGTATTGTTTAATCTTGCCTGTTGCTGGTTTACCAGTATTGGAGGTTGGATGAAAACCTTAACATATGGAACCTATAACAAAGTTAACCTCTATCCAGGAGCCCCAGCTTATTGGGTTCGTGCTCTTTATGAAATGGGAAATATAATTTGTATTTACCCATCAGAATCTTTAAAAGAAATTTCGTTGTTACCAAAAGAAGTAGTCCGAGCTATTGAAAGGTATTGCCAAGTTCTTAAACATAAGAACATATATATCAGGTTTTTCTCTGCCTGTCCCGAATGGGATAATGAAGAAGATAGACTACTACCAGTTAGCCATGTCATAAGGATTGCCACTACTTCCAAGCATCTTCAGCCTGAGAAGAGTGAAGTCCATGAAACTACACCAGAAGATGTTATCAAGATGACAACCTTCCGTAGAGCCAAGGGATATAAAGAGCAATTTGAGCATATCCAGAAAGTTATTGAAGAAAATCAAAATATTTGGGTGTATGAATCACAAGACCACTTGATTTACAGTAAAGCTGTGGCACCCACTAAACAAGAAGATTGGCACTATCTCGATATTTGGTGTGATCATATTTTTGGAGGAAACGCTAGTGGAACACAGAAGACAAAAAATGAACTGTGTAAACAGTTTTGGCGTTATCCAAACCATAAGTGCGAGTACTGTAGCAATGAAGAAGATGGTTCACCAATCTCACTAGATCCAGAGGAATTTCCGGATGAGTGGTTTGAATCTCATATGGAAAAGTAATGGACCCCCTTTATCACTACTTTGTCAAAGTTACTTTGATAAAGAAAAACTGTGGGGTTTCACCTACATTATTTTCCATGTTAAGACAAAGAACTTTAGGCCACAGTAAGATTCTCATTATCTTACACAGTAACACAACAATAATGAAGACCAGCTGTAGAGCTTTTTCGAGTCTATAAAAGGAAGACTAATTCTCAGAAGAAGACATCCCATCCTTAAGCAAAAAACTATCTTTCTCTCTAGAATTTTCGAGTCTTGTAACCATTTCAGTTTATCTCTTTCATTTGAAGCTTGTAATAAGGTAATCTCTATGGAGTTCTAATCTCTTTAGAGAAAGTACCAAGAGTGTAGCCGAAATATGTATGTATACTCTTATGCAAGAGATATTAGTGTAATAAGTTTATGAAATCAAAGTTGTTTGAAAATACTGTCTTTCTAATCTTGTTGTTTTCTCAAAAACTCTTATCTTACTTATACTCCAACGGTGAGAACCTTGAGGGTTGTGCAAATATCTTGTTGCCGTTTAGCCGTGTGTTGGCGTTTGAGGCGTTTTTAGAGAAAGCCATTAGAACCCTGTTACCTTTCAAAGTGATGTTTTAACAAGGAGTTGAAAGGAAAACTGTGATTCCGTGTGATCCATTGTGAGATTTGCAAAAGAGTCGAGAGAAAAATAATAAGAGTGCGGAAGTCGTGTTGGACCATAACCCACTTTCTTAAACTCAAATAACATCGATCACTTATATCTGAGTATACAAACATACGGGAGCAAGCTCGAGGGAAATCTCGTTGATATTATTCCGTCTTTACCTCCTGCTTCAGTACTGTAAGATCTTTCTTATTTATGTTAAATACTTGCATTAATATTTGCACTTATGATATTTATGAAGTTTTAGTTACTATTATTCAATATTTAGAAACTAACTGCGAAAGGAAAAAAGAAGAAATTAAATCATTTTATACTGTGCTGGATTATTTTCTGAAGAATAGTAGAAATATACATGTGCCTTTATATTTTACAGAAAATATAGTTAGAATTAATAAAGAAATTAATAAATTAGAAAATAAAATTAGAATATTAAACGATTGTTTTAATAAAAAATATATTGATAAATACGAGCATAATTGACTTTTTCATTTATTAGGAGAGATACATCAAACCTATCCTATATTAGGAATAGAAAACCTTGACTTGACTTAAAGATAGAAGAAGGGTATTTTAGTCTTTTTATTACAAAGTGTAACCCAGAGTGTAAGCCAGCATGTATGTATAGCAAGGTCCGAGCATATTTGGCCGAGCTTAAAGAGAATGAAATGTCTATTTATAAGTTCCCAAATATATTTGCACAATTGTGTCTTCCAATAAAATTTTAAAATTTTTTTTAAGAAAAAAGTAATTATATAAGGAAGCAAGGTTTTGAGGCAACAAAAATGTCACGGTGAACCAAGTTTGTTAAATAAATTGGAATTGAGACTTCAGATAACTTGTAGACAGCGGTGGATTCAGCACCTGGCGAGCTCCGACGGTAGTTCGTGCTGGATTCGTTGATACTCAATTTTTTTTTCTTTGTTTTTTTTTTTTTTTGTCGATGTATTTATTTATTTGGATATATATATTTATGATTTCCTTCTATTCACGAAAGGTTCTTATAGTTTAATTAGTTAACTGGGGTCTTGGGTTTGACCCTTTTACCTTTTTGGAATAGCTATCCTTTTGCAATTATTTTAGTTTAATATCTTTCACCTTTTTGGAGTTTATAGGCATTATAAAAAGGGTTTTGCTATGAGTACATTGGGGGCTACATAAGGCTTGACATAATGGTCACATGGTAGCCCCCTATTGGAGGATCGACTCGGCCCCACACGTGGGCCTAGCCGACCCTTCAATAGGGGGCTACCATGTGGCCATTATGTCAAGCCTTATGTAGCCCCCAATGTACAAGTAGAACAATCCTTATAAAAATCAGTGCAATTTGAAGATTCGAACTTGTGATCTCCATTGGAATTATGAAACACTCGATTACTATGACATTTGGGGATGTTAACTTTTAATGTAACAAAATTCTATATATTCACCCGTTCTAAAAATATTTTTAACTAAAATTCAACCTTACAATGAGATTATTAAAATAGACATTTTTTTCTACTAGACTGAAATTATTAGCAAATTGAACCAAGAAGTAAATAATTAGAACCATTTTTCAAATTTCAAATTGTTACTCAATAAACATTATTAAACTGGTAAATAACATATACCCAAGTTACAATTCAAGCTACGATATAAGTAATTTCAGTTCACGGCATCAATTATTATTGCGGACGTCAACGGTTAATGACCGCTCGTGCTCACTCAAAATCTTAGATCTGACACTGCTTGTAGATGAAGATAAGCGTAGCTTCATCTCTCACACAATAAATAGATAAGGGTTAATTTCACAAATGGTCACTAAAGTTCGAAACTTGCATAAACGGTCACTCAACTTACACTCACTTTCAAAAATGGTCACTGAACAAAATTAAGGGACTTCTTTGTTTTAATTGAAACCTAAATTAACAAAACAAGGCCCCTGCAAAATTGGAGGACCTGAAGTGCGATTTTCCCTTTTTCACCAAAAAGGCATCCCACCTCCGACGACCTCCGGCCACCAAAGCCGCCAGACATTACCACCGGTCGACAGCTCTCAACTCCAGCTTCCCATACCACCAAACATCACCTAATTCCAACAACTACAGAGGTCGAAATCTGTGTGCAAAGTTCACTGCCTTCCAAACTGAAAATCGTCAAGAATCATACTTCCGGCTACCCCATGGTCGGAGCCCACCTCCAGCCAACTGCCCTTCACCAGGTGACCAAACGGTCCAAACCCATGCCAACAATTCATTACAAACAACAGCAAAAAATGTCAATTGCAACCAAGAAATTTCACCAGTCGATGCTCGCGACACAGCCAGCGAACAACACCAATTCCGGCGACGGCAGGGACACCAACGGTCGAGGACCACCTGGGCTAGGTCCCTCTGCACCTGGCGCACCTGGCCCAGGTTTGGGGCTTGGTCAATTTCGTCCTGAAGTTGCTGATTTGTGGGAGACATTCAGGGAGGCTGCGAAAAATTCGGGGCTGCTAATTTTGATAAATCAATGCTGGTGCAAATGGTTAATTCAATGATGGAAACATCTATAGAGGTTAGGAGCATCATGGGTAACCAATCAATTGACCCAATTAACAATCTAAACTCTGGATTGATTTCGTCCAGTGAAGTTGAGCGTGAAGGAGTTCTGTGTGATGATGGAATATTGACCTTTACTCAATTCTTGAAGAAATTGATCTAGTGAATGCTTACAATAGTAAAGAAAGAGAACACAATGAAAATCACAGTACTTCAATTCTACATTCATGAAGCAAACTCAAACCATAAGAAAAACCTCCCTGGAGATTTATCTAGATGCCAGCGGATTCCAGGGAAGCTTGATCAAAAATGTCAAGCGAAGATTTCTGAAGTAAATTTTCAAGGAACCATGGATTAAGATCATGGGTCCACTGCCAATTGAAAGATTGAATGATCAATCGAGCCCAATTTTGCTTCATTCCCCAATATTGAATGATCAAAAACTCGCCTGGGAATGGGATGCCTTTTTGGTGAAAAAAAGGGCAAAATCGCACTTCAGGTCCTCCAATTTTGCAGGGGCCTTGTTTTGTTAATTTAGGTTTCAATTAGAACAAAGAAGTCCCTTAATTTTGCTCAGTGACCATTTTTGAAAGTGAGTGTAAGTTGAGTGACCGTTTATGCAAGTTTCGAACTTTAGTGACCATTTTGAAATTTTGCTGTAACTTTAGTGACCATTTGTAAAATTAACCCAATAGGTAATGCTCCTAAAAAGCATGTTGGACTAGAAGAGGATTCTGCAAGACCTCGAAAAACTTGGCTAGCTAGGCAAGCTCAATTTCGTTCTAATGTAGGCTAAATCTCGAACTTATAATCTAGAGGGCGTAGGTTTGACCTCGGGCTTAGCCTTAGACTAATGAGATAGGCTTGACATTGATCTTAGCTTTCAAGTACTTAAAACAACATGCGTCGAGGTTTGTTATCGTTGCTTCTTTGATAAGTTAGTAAACGTGGAGATAATATAAATGAGAGACTATAAATTGATGAAAGCACGCATAATTAATTGCATCCTTATTAAATTTATTCGTTTAAACACTATGTCCTTGTTTTTCTTCCATGTTTTATAAACTCATTTTTTAAAAAATTTATTCTCAACCACACATTTTATAGGATCCCAAATCAAAATTTGAAAGGCTCATTTGTCCATTGTAATTTTGAATAAGCAAAACAAATAATATTGTAAAAATGCGATTGAATACTCGATCCTCATTTTAAAACAATTCAACAATAATTTTGGACGAAAATCATGATTAATGACAAGATTTTTTGATTAATTAGATGTTAAAAATAAGAATGGGATGAGAAATTAAGTTAAGGATATAAATGTGATAGTGAATAAATGTTAATGATCTTTAATGTAATTAAAATATGGTATATTTATAACAAAATAAAAATAAATGTGATGTGCCTTATTTTATTAGATCCTATTGGAATAACAGAAAAATGGAAATGAGTATATCTCACTTGATTGAACATGATCACAGTGGTGGAATATATACACCACAGTAGCAACAGCAAGGCCAGTAGTTACAACAATAAATCTAGCTGGCAAAACAATTTAATAGAATTGAAAACTAATTCTTCACTAGAGTCCTTCAACTATACAAAGTTTACACATTAATACATGAACTTTACATATTGGTTCTAATACTCCCCCTCAAGATGTGTTGTAAATGTTTTTAACACATCTTGTTCATCAATGGTTTTAAAACAGACGCTGGCAGAGATTTGGTGAAGGCATTCGCAAGTTGATGCTTTGACCGAATGGGGAGAAGCTTTATGATGCCGGATTTAATTTTATCTCGTATGAAATGGCAATCGATTTCAATATATTTAGTTCGCTCGTGAAAAACGGGATTGGTGGCAATCTGAATGGCAGCATGATTGTTACAATAAATGATAGCTGGTGACACGTTAAAAACATGAAAATCTTTCAGCAGCTGATGAATCCAAATGATCTCGGTCACGGTAGAAGCAATGGCTCTACATTCCGCTTCGTCTGAAGAAGGAGAGATGGTTTGCTGCTTCTTCGATTTCCATGACACCATTGAATCACCAATAAAAACACAAAATCCAGTAGTTGATTTTCAAGTATCAATGCAAGATCCCCAATCAGCATCTAAAAATGCTCGCACAGTGATGGGATGTTGTGTGATGACTGGGAGGAAAACAGAATACCTTGTACATGACTTGCCTTCAAATACCTTAATAAGTGGTGGATTGCTTTGAGATGTGGCATTCTTGGTTGAGCAGCATATTGGCTCAGTTTATGGACGACAGAAGTAATATCAGGCCGGGATAAGGTTAGGTAGATAAGTCTTCCAATCAACCTCCCATAAAGGGAAGGATTTGGTAGCAAGTCTCCTTCATGGATGCTGAGTGTAGATTTTGCTTCCATAGGGCTACTTACTAGTTTGCAGTCAAGATATCCTTCATCTTCAAGGAGTTGCAAGGTGTATTGTCTCTACGAGATAACAATGCCTGATGATGATCGCGCAATTTCAATTCCCAAAAAATATTTCAGATTCCCCAGATCTTTGAGCTTGAACTGAGACTGCAAAAAGGTTTTCAAGGAATTAATAACACAAACATTTGGTCCAGTTATAACAATATCATCCACGTAGACGATCAAGGCCACAAAGTTTGCTCCAGAACCCTTTGTGAAGAGTGAGTAATCTGCTTTAGATTGAGTGAAACCAAAAATGGTGAGGGCATGAGCAAATTTTTCATTCCACTGTCTTGAAGCCTATTTAAGTCCATAGATGGACTTGTGTAATTTGCACACCATTTTCTCCCCTGTTTGAAGGAATGAAGAAATTCATAACCAAGAGGAAAGTCCATATAAACTTTTTCAAACAAGTCACCATTGAGAAAAGCATTGTTCACATCCATTTGGAACAAGTGCCAGCTGTGTTGAGCTGCAAGGGTGAGTAAAACTTTGATTGTAACACCCTTTGCTACTGGTGAGAAAGTGTTGAAATAGTCTAAACCCTCTTGTTGTGTATAGCCCTTTGCTACAAGGCGTGCCTTATGTCTGTCAAGAGTTCCATCCGAATGAAATTTGTTTTTTGAAGATCCATCTACACCCAACAGAATGTTTTCCTGGAGGCAGAGGTACCACTGTCCAGGTGTTGTTGAGTTCCATGGCTTGCAATTCAAGTTTCATTGCAGCACGCCAATGGGGAAGCTTGACAGCCTGATGAAAGAACTGAGGTTCAAAATGGGTTAAGATACTCAGTGTTAGGTGTTTGTGAGGTGCAAATAGATTTTTGTAAGAGATAAAATTGCTGATGTGATTTGGGGAGTGAGGGGGAGAGTTTTCTGGGATATCAGATTGCAATGGTAGTCAATGAGGTATTTAGGAGGCCTAGAAGTTCTTTGAGTTTTTCGAACAACAGGAGAATGAGAGTGAAGTACCTCAGGGGAATTATCAGGCACAGGCTGGGAATTATCTAGTGGAATAGGATGGGAGGTTGGTGCCTCTGGTGAAAGGATACTAAGATTATCATCAAGATGAATGAGTGATTGAGAAGGACTGACAGTAGGTTGATGGGGGATAGGTGTAGAATTAAAATCATGAAACGAAGAAGGGGAAGGCAATACCAGATCTGGAAAAGGATCCAATAACTGGTTGGCCTTGGTGATAGTATAGAATGGGAAAATATATTCATGAAAAACAACATCCCTGGAAATGAAAATCTATTTCGAAGCAATGTCAAGCAACTTGTAGCCCTTTACCCCTAATGGATAACCTAAGAACACGCATAATTGTGCACGAGGCTGAAATTTATCTTTGTGTTTGGCGAGAGTGGAAGCAAAAACTAGATAGCCAAAAACACGAAGAATAGAATAATCAGCTCTCCTGCCATGTAACATCTCATAAGGTGTTTTATGTCGTAAAAGAGGTGAGGGTGTCCTGTTGATGAGATAAACTGCAGTTAAGACACAGTCAAACCAATAATTCACAGAAATTCTGGATTGAAAAAATAAGGCTCTAGCAACATTTAAAATGTGTTGATGCTTGCATTCGACAACGGAATTCTGTTGTGGGGTCTGAACACAACTAAACTGATGCAAGACTCCTTGTTCAGCAAAAAAATCCTTGAAGGCTAACTTATGTGCATTATCTGATCTGAAGCATTTGATCTTGGCATTAAATTGTGTATAAATCATGCTGAAAAAACGAGGCACAGATGTGACAGCATCTGATTTTTGTTTTAGCAAGTAGATCCAAGTGAATATGGTGCAGTCATAAACCAAAGTTAAGAAGTATTTGTGCCCTGAATAAGAAGGAATGTGATAGGGCCCCCATATGTCACAATGTAAAAGATCAAAAGGTTTACTGGACAATTTGTTGTTAGAATCAAAAGACAGTCTCCTCTGTTTCGCAATGGGGCAAATATAACAAGGAAGATGTTTATTAAAATTTGAAATGTCACACCCTACTTGGTCTTTCAATACATATAATCTTTTGAACGACAGATGACCAAGCCTATTGTACCATACATGGGCAGAAATACTACCAACAAAAACTTCTGAATCTGAACTGAGATTTCTGGTATTAAGGACATGTAACTCTTGAACCTTTTCACCCTTGCCAATCATCCTCTTGGTGACAGCTTCCTGAATCAGGAAATGATCATGAAAGAAGCTTAATGTGAGCTGGGATCTACTAGTCAATGCACTGATAGACAACAGATTGAAACTGAACTGTGGTACAAACAACACATCATGCAGCACTAGAGTGGAACTTAATCTGATATCACCACAGAAACTGACTGGTATTCGTGTGTGGTTTGGTAAAATGACACTTGTATTATCCACTGATCTCAATTTTATAAAAGCAGCAGCAGTGGAGCATACATGCTTAGTTGCTCCTGAATCTACTATCCATAATTCCTTTTGTGCAAAAATAGGATTATCTGATATGGAGTGGCAAATACCTGATTTACCTGAAGGGTTATGCTTGTCTGGATTAGCAGTGATTTCACTGGAGCTTGAAGCCAAGTGGCTGGACAGCATGGTCATAAGTTGCTGATATTGATTGCTGTTTAGATTTTGCATAAAGTTATCCATGCCTGAATGGTGATCAAAATGATTAGAAGTCATCAGTTGGTTAACAGAGTTAGTAGCCTGTTGATGAGTATCCCTAAACTTCGGTTTATACCCAGGTGGAAAACCATGAATTCTATAACATTTATCGACTGAATGACCGTGAATTTTGCAATGAGTGCAATAGGCCCTTTCCTTTCTTATGAAATTATTAAGGTTGCCAAACCTGGGGTTATCACTGCGAAATGAAGGATTTGTCATAGGCTTTGCATTATCAGATCTTAAGGCAAAGGCAGCTGCACCACTGGTAGATATTAGTATATGAACTTTACATATGAGCTCTAATAGATCCCAATCACACGAGTTAATTGTTTTAATGTACACTAAACTTTAGGTAGCATCAAGTTTCATTTACCGAACTCCATATTGCATTTTATCACTCACTGGACTTTATTTTAGGTAGCATCAAGTTTCATTACCGAACTTTATCTTGCACTTCATCACTCACTGAACTTACTTTATGCTGTTGCACTCCATTGCTCGTCAAATTACCCCCTCACTAAGATCTGCACACGTGGAGGACGTGACGTGTCATTTTAAAAATACAAATTGTCACCACGTTGGAAATTGCTGAAAGAAAACGCCTGATCCATTAGTGGGAAGCAATGTTCTAAAAAGTGTAAAGCGTGGCTAGGCGTGGAGGCCAAGCTTCAAGCTTTACGAGCTTAGGCGGTAAAAAAGCGTTTTTTATTTCAAATTTTTAATCATTGTAAAAAAATTCAACAATTCAAATAATACATACCAAACATCTAAAATTACAAAATACTGCATTTATTTAATAATTCCTTCATAAAGTAGCTTGAAATTTAGATGTGTTGGAATCATCTTCTTCCATTGGTTTCTAGAAAAAAAAAAGAAAAATAATGCAAATGTTTATTATTTACAAAATCCAGACCCAAAAAGCATATGAATGTGAAAACAAATGAAAATTTAGTTACATAAACAGTTAAACACTGATTGGGCCTCACGTCAAGGGCTAAAAGGTATTCTTGATTAAATTTTCAGATTTTACTACATGAGTTATTCCACAATCAGTTTGGAATCATTGCCATGCATCAGATTTATGAGGGCTACAAATTACAATTGACTTTCTCGAAATCTGAAACTGATATGTCATATATATATACAAAATAACATTTCACAACAAATGATTTTCGATTAATTATAGAAGCTCAGATTACAGTTTCAGACGACTTCTTAATTGCAGAAGCCCAGATTACGTTTGCCCGTTTTCACTATTGAATCATTGATAAATGCAAAACACTTCTATTTTGAGTTGTATAACTTCACTACTTGATAATAATCTTAATTGTTGTGGGTTATATTTAAAAGGGGGGAAAAATTAGGCCTCCAAGGCAAAAGCGCGCTAGCCGCATAGGGCCCCTAGGCGCTCTTAGGCGTGCCTAGGCGCGCTTTAAGCGGTCAACGAGCGGTCAACATTGCCGTTGACCACTTAATTACGGCTTAGCCTCAAAGCGAGGCGTTTTCATCAAGCTTCGAGCCTAGGCGGCGCCTAGGCGAGCTTTTTAGAACAAAGGTGGGAAGAGAGCCCTAAAAACACGTGATCACAGAGGCCACGCTCGCTTGGGAAGATAATTTGAACTGCAACATTAGAATCTTCTTCACCAAAATCATCCTCATTGGAGCAATCAAGATGGGTTGACTCACCACGAGTCAAGTCAAAAGACTCGGCACCACGTTCCACAAGGCTCCTCAACTCATCCTCCAAACGGAACATAGACTGTTGCAGCAAATCCTCTGCCCGATCGAGACAAGCAACGATATTCTTGTTGTCGGCTAACTGGTTCCAATCTCGAATGATAGATATCAATTGGTCCACAGAATCAAGAAAAGACTATGATTCAGCAGGGTCCGACCAAATGGGTTGGTTAGAAGACACATAACGGAAGATCTGACGGTCCAAAGACTTGAGGATATGTTCCAGTGTTGCGCAATCACGTGGGTCTTAATCGGAAAGTTTTTCCGTTAACTTTTCACGGAGTCTTCCGTCGAAGTTAGAGAATATTTTGATAATATCATTAGTCATGGTGAAGGTATTGCCCACAGTTTTCGCTATATGTTAAGCAATGGCAATAAGCTTCTGTTCACCATTTTCGGCCATTAAAGCTTCGTTTTTTATTATTTCTATACAATCAACTCAAAGGAGATTTGATGGGGTTTGATGTAGTTACAGAAGCTGAGAGAAAGGGGTCTTTCAGAGACTTCCTACGTGGCAGCCAATTTATGTTTTTAAGAAGACGTGTCATCATTTAATAGCCACATGTCAATTCCGTCATCCACGTACGCAGGTGTTAGTGATGTGAATAACTTATTGAGCAATGGAGTACAACGGTATAAATTTCAGTGAGTGATGGTAGGGTCGACTATGAAATTTTGGATACTCCGTGCGATATTTTAAAATGATGCCTCTTTCATATATATATATATATATATATATATATATATATATATATATATATATATATATCGTGAATATCGTGAATAAAAATAAATACTATTTATTTTTTTAAATATCGTGAATTAAAAAATACAAATAAAGTTCAAAAACACCTTCCAAACTTTATTAAAATTCATGTCATCAACAAAGAATCACCCAAGTCCCTAAACTTTTCGTGCAATTCCATATCAGAAAATATTGAAATTAGAAACATCAAATACCACGTGTAAACTTTGGAATACAACAAATCATGTAAAAATAATTTTTCTAGCATTTCTAGAAGCAAACCAAGTAATTAAACTTTCGTTTTTCACAAATCTTGTTCAATAGATATCAAAATTAGACTATTCAGTCGTTCTTATAATATAGTTATTCGTAAATAAGATTTTCATAATTTAAATTTTGAAAAATTACTTTCAACAAATGCAACAATAACATTAATTCTCAGTAATATTCTATAAACAAAAAATGTATTCGAAAAGCAATACAATCTTTTCAAATAAGTCAATATATCAAAAGAAAATAGATATCCTTTTTTTTATTGATCGAACATTTGTTCAAATGATCTTATTGCTTGATTTACTATATAAAAAAAATAATTATTTATGAAAGAATCATCAAGTGATTGTGCCTGTGACATTTTCATCAAAATGTTTCTTTTTACGAATTATATTTTTGTCTTAACATTATTTAAAGTAGGATACTATTTAAGAAATTTTTAACTACTCGATTACATTATTCTTAACTTTAGTATCTTATGCAATTATATATCATACCAAATCAAAAGCATACAATTAATAAAAAAATAATCTATAAATGAAAATATTTAAGCGCAACACACTAAAATTAGCTATGAAGGAGTCTAAACCATCTCAATCATTTCCACTACTTTAATAAAAATGTCTTGGTATAATATGTAATTAGGAATAAAAAATAAAATAATGTTAAATAAAAATTATCATTTGTCTATCTTTTGACTCCTTTTTTGTAAACATTTTATCATTTAACTTAATATAATAATTAAAATTTTAAATTTTAAAATTAATAAATATTTTGAATACACACACACAAATAACAAAAAAAAATTTGGTGCCCCTATAATGATGAAGGATGTGTGGTCGCTCAACTCGCGCACTCTCAAAGTCGCCTGTGTGATGAGATGTAAGATGAAGTTCAACGAGTGAAACGTGACAATGTGTACACTGAAACAATTAAGATCATGTTTGGTATTGATTAAAATTCAATTAAAATTGAAAATATAGATTTTATTGGGTCCCACTCGTCTAATAAAAATCAACAATAATGACGAATTCTTCAATTTTAATCCGATTTTGATCTCTATCGAACACGCCAAACTCTCAATCCCACCATACTACCTACCTAATACAAGAGTTAGTAAATGACTTTTTAGTTAATTAAGTTAGTTTGATTGCATTACATAAAATATTCCCTGAACTTAATATAATTAGGAATTTAAACCTGAACACGGTCCCGCATGGAAAGGGAATTTTTTAGAATTTGATTCCAACAAGGAAATATTATGCATAATCAAAACATTCCTTTCAAAAACCACTTTTATATCCAACCGTCGTGCAATTCTCGGTCAACAGAAAATCGAGGTTGAGAAAAAATAGAGATACAGAGAAGACTAAAGAAAGAAAAGAAAAGAAAAAGAGAAGAAGGATCGAGTACGATTTTTGATTTCAAGTTCAGAAGAGCACGTTCTTGCAGTGAAATTTCGACCCAAGAATTAGTAAGATTTTCTTTCTCAAGGTTTTTGCTTTGATTTTTTTGGTACTGAAAATAGTTATTGCATGTGATGCGATTCATGAGCGTAGAGATTTCGTATGAGATTTTGGTTCTCGTAATAATCCCTTATTATTTTTCTCTCATTAAATTAGGAAAATAACAAAATTCCATAATGTATTGTTGCTTTTGCTTTCATGAACAGGGTCGAATTGATTTAATACGTGGTTTTCTTCATATATTGATGTCTATGAGCGATCAAATTAATTGCTTTTAGGGCGAATTTATTGAAAACGGTACTAAATACTATTATTAAGCTTTCTGTTTTTCAATTTCGTGATTTTATCCCTAAAATCAGTTTTCACGAAGATTATACAGGGTATTAGTAACTTGTTTTCATAGAACTTACGTCCCAAACGATTCTATGATGAACTTCTAACAATTTTTGAAGTCAGCTGTTCTGCACAGGCGAATTTTGCAATAGCTACGACTTTAGCACAACTTAAAGATGAAACCAGATTCTGCCCTTTTAATATGTTATGGCATATGAAGTTAGCTTTCCATAGTTATAGAATTCGTTCCCCATCTCATTACATGCTGAGACTTGTGTACGTTTTTAGACAGAGTGGTCGCTGAAACATTTTGTCGAGAGAGGCTGACTTCCCCTAAGTGGTTGAAACCCTTCCTTATATTATTTCTGCATGAATTTTGGTATGGTTATACTTTAATGTGTAGAGTTGGGTGCAAGTGTCTGACTGGTTCTTATGTCGTTAAGGGGTCTTTTCCTAATCTATAAAATTATGTGCCGAGTGTGAGCCAAAAGAGTTAAACCTTTTACTTAAGAGATCAGAGGTTGATGTCTGAGAGAGAAGGGCATCACTACTCGTTATCAGAGCCAACTTTTTAGTTACTAGTTTAAGAGGAAAAAGTTAGAGCTCATAGAATTATAATTGCCTTATGTGCTCTTATATGTCTTCTGCATTCTTTTCCGTTTAATGGCCAGTGATTACTCAATCTCCAAGCTACGAGATGACCTACCCTCCACCATCAATCTACGAAAGTGTTAGATATAAGAGAATAATGATTAAGAATGATTTAAATCGCTTATGTATATTTTGCTTCATCTTTTACACACTCATATGCATATGCTTGAGGAAGAATTAGGGATGACATCCAAGAGAGAGTCTAAAAGAAGGAAGTAGATTTATAAGAAATCCAAGAGGATCTGCATAGAATAAATAAATCAATAAAAAGATTTGTCCCCTGTTTGGTTTAGCTA
Organism: Fraxinus americana; assembly: GCA_035079005.1. Lineage (NCBI taxonomy): Eukaryota > Viridiplantae > Streptophyta > Magnoliopsida > Lamiales > Oleaceae > Fraxinus > Fraxinus americana. Next base: position 16,634,514 of record CM068716.1, read on the forward strand.
AAAGATAGATTTTTGGTAGATTTTGACAAAAGTTGATGAAATATGTGGTTGAAAGTTATGTGTCCCATGAAATTTCTAGTCAAAAATGTGTTTGAGAAAAAATGAATTTTTAGAAAATGGAGCCAAACATGGACTTATATTTCGTATATGTTCCATTAAAACATGTACTACTGTTTTCTTTTAAACATCACAAGCATGTGCTTTGAGAGAGTTAGGGAGGACCTTAAATAAAGACAGCCTTGTAGAGCTAGCTACAAAATAGACTAGAAATGACTAATGAGGCATTTGTTATCATTTACTTACAGAGTTTTTTCTTCTATATATTGAAGGAAATGGAAGCACCTGGAGCAAGCAATGATTCTTCATCTAACATGAGCAACAATGAGGAGAATAAGAACGACCAACTGCTGCTTGCAGCTCAAGAGCGATATGGATCTACTATTGTTATTGAGCAGTTTCTCAAGTTCAACCCTTCATCATTCGATGGTACTGCTGCCCCTTTAGCAACAGAGAAGTGGTTAGAAGATATGGAGCGTATTTATCGAGGCATGGAGTGCATTGATGTAGAGAAGGTTTCCTGTGCATCATTTATGCTAAAAAATAGAGCTTGTCATTGGTGGGAGAGTTCCAGGAGGACTAAAACTGCAGCAGAATGGAATATGACTTGGGCTCGATTCAGACAGCTGGTGCTTGAGAAGTATTTTCCCGAGGCACTTAAAGATCAGAAAGAGGCAAAGTTGCTCGTGTCACAGTCAGATGAGCACAAGTTTGATGAGTTATCCCATTTGGCTCCACAATTAGTGAAAGTCGAGAGCATTGAAAGTTTAAACCCAACTAATGAAGGAGAGAAACAAGAGAGATTAGAGAAGAGAAATTTGGATGCCTTGGGGCCAAAAGGAAACAAAAATGAAAGCCCAAACAAGAAGAAAAGGTCTAGTCAAACACATTGCACCAAATGTAACCGGCATCACAGAGGGGAGTGTTTGTTTGGGAAGAACATTTGCTTCAAATGCCGCCAGCCAGGGCATATGTCTCGAGTGTGCACTCAGAATCAGGGGAAAAAAGAGAATAATGATAAGAAAGCCAAGGCAAAGCGCGGTTTTAAGCTGAAGTAGACACATTTACATTTTGGGACTTGGGTGTTTATAACATCAGCATTGGCCAGAACCTGTGAATGGTTCAAATGTTTACAATACACATTCTGGCAATATTTGGCAGTATTTTCATATTCCAGTTTGATATTCCTTTATGTACCTATTGGATGGAAATTTTAATGCTGTAGTTGATCTTGACTTGTCGTTACCATCTATAAAATTTCTTCTTTCTGTAGAACGACACGACTCAACCTCTCGAAGTCAATTTAAATAAATCATTCTTATTTAAATTAAAGTTCATGTTTAGAGTAAATGTAATAATGATTTGAAAAAAAGATGAAGTCACCATTACCAACTATTTGGACAGTCTTCTTTCTCAGATTTAAAGATGCGAATATACTTGTAGTAATGGGTATTGAACAGACTCCCTTAAGGAGACTATTCTCGTATTACACAAAGATTGAAGTCAATTTGAGGACTTGTAACTAATCGAGCACTGACTCTTTACTATTTCGTCTTAAAGGAATTGGAATTTGGAGATTCAGTAAATATTATTGGTAATAAATTTTACGAACAAAAAGAACCAACCCAAATGAGAATCGAGTAAGAGAAAAACCGGACATGGCAATCGGAGGAAGAAAAATATAGGATATGGATGCAGCATAAAAGAATGGTTAGTATTATAATATGTAATAACATAATCTGGAGTTGAAGAACAAGAGAATTTATAACAATACACATAAAATATTAATTTATCTCTAAAAGAAAAGTAAACCTGAAAAGCTTGATCTCAAGTAGAGTCGCTAAAAGGAAAGAAACAAGAATGGTTGAAAATGAAACACAAATCGAAGTTATGATCGTTTCTCTATGTATTTATTGTTCATTCGTTCTGCTTGAGAGGCATATCAAAAAGATAGAGTGATTGTTTGAAACACTTATGAAAAAGTCTTTTAATTGGATTTGAACCAATGACTTGCCTTCTGTCTAGAATTTTTCTAAACTAAAGATACATTGTCATCTTGATTAGCAAGGTGCAAAGACTATTCATGTTCAGTTAAGAAAAAGAATATAAGAAAGACAGGTCAGTCAGAAGTCAGGGGGAGCGCGGGGACTCTACATCCCCTCAAGAAAGGCAGTACCCTCTGTCAGTACTGAACAATCCTTGACATAACATAGGCAGAAAGCGGATACAAACGCTTTACAAAAGAGAACGAATCTGATCATTTGGGCACCAAAACGAAGCCAACTACGGCGGTGGCGAGTCTCAAAGTACTACCTAAGCCAAGCATAGACATAATGAATTGAATTTGACTTATCCACTATAAAGATATATTAACATAAAGTCGTTATCACATTCCATTATAAGGATGACATACCATTATGTAACATCAGATGATATAATACATAACATAACAAAACAAATGATGTAATGTGTAATAGATGTAAACTTCTTACATTCTGTTGTCAGGATACTGCAAGTTCTAAATCTAGTGAAAAATGACCTAAAATGGGGATTGAATATGTTGTCTATCAATTTTAAAATTATCGAACTTTTCTGCAATTGTCTAGACAATTACTATTGTTGCTTATCAAAATTTTTAGACATTCTCAAGTACATCAACAAACTTGTCTCGTAACATCTCGATATATTAAGTCACTTAATTTATTAATAGGTGAGAATTATTAATTGGGACAACCTTAGTTGAAGATCTAACCTCGTGAATTTCACGAGGGTTATGTTATATTTTAGGTCCCTACCGATTATTCCCATTAATAAAAACTTTGGTCCTTAATTTCTTGACAAGAAAGTAATATTTAAATAATTGTAATTGTAAAAGAAGTGAGAACAATTGGATTTAGGTACAAGGCCAGACTTTAAAAAAAAAAATGCTTTTTTTTAGAATAATATGTTGTCGCTTAGATACGTGTTAAGATTTGAGATTCCATCTTAAAATGTCGGAGTAACTCAAAACTTTATACGTTGGTCTATATTTTCATATTTATTCGATGCGTGATTTATCTCTTAACATGTCCCCATAGCTCATTTGAATGCTCATTTTTTCTTAATCGAATCGAATTGTTCGTTAAAATTTAATGGACGTTGATACCATGTTAAAATTTGAAATTCCATCTTAAAAGGTTGTCATTTTAAAAGGAGTAGCGCAAACTCTTATATCCTAGTCTATATTTTAATCTTTATTCGATATAAGTCAATTTTGACCTTGTCATTCATGCTCCTACACCAATTAGGCTATGTTAATATTTTTTATCATCATCTGTACTATCCGAAGGTCAATCTATTGAAATATCCGAAGAAATCAAATTTTCTGTAATAAAGTTCAGCATAAAGAAAGAAAATGGAAATAAGGAAAAAAAAAAATACATAATTTAGCTTTATGTTTCTGGTTCTGGTAAAAATGGTTTTGAAAGTTATTCTTGTGTTACCAGAAGACAATTTGCTCAAATTTCCTCCATGAAACTCGTTAGCATATTCTTCAAATTTTCTTTTTAACCATTTTGAAAAGAAAAAGTAGTAATTCCATGAGTGTTCTGAAGACGGATGTCTGTGGGACCTTTTACTTGAAAAGGCTAGTTGTAAGGGCATATTTTGATGAAACATTGATGTATTGCAGGTACATAGTACAGTTCGACAAAGGTGGTTAGATGGTGATGAGTTCTTAATATCATCCATGGAAGAGGTTGCAAAAATTGCTTTACAAGGCCAGAAGGCATTGCTTGATAAGGACTATGCCAAATTTGCAAGCCTCATGAACCTGCTAAGGTAAGAGATATATCCATGGTGGTTAACGGAGATGTTCGACTTTTATTAGTTACATTTTTTCAACCTTTCGTTCCTTTAAGCTTACTGTCATAGGCACGAGTTGTATAACGTGGGTATTGCAAAAACTATTGTGAATAACTGGTCTTCTATCCACTCTCCAGCTGCTAATCTTTGGCACTTGGAATAATAACACAAGGAATATCACTGGTGACGAGTTTCTCCATTTGGATCCCCTTTATGCCTTTTTTGACAGACCCTGTTTGGCTAAACTTAAAAAATGTAAAGTTACAAGTAACCTCCAAACATGTTCCGCTCAGTTGCTCCTCTTGTACAGAAAAAAATTATGGTTTGAAAGTAACTTTTACCTTAGCGCGTTTTGATCGATAGAAAAAATTATTTATGATAAAACTTGTTACTTTTTATGCTTAGCCACGTGCTTAGTTTGGTCTAAGTGGGCTCAATGTTTGCATAATGATCTTGTATATAACTTCTGTTTTGTGGTTATGTCAGGCAAATGTTTGGAGATGATGCCCTTGGGGCACTGAACATAGAGATGGTTGGAAGTTGCCGGAGGGATTGGTGCTGCATCAAAATTTACAGGCAGTGGAGGTGCTGTTATTGTGTTCTGCCCTGAAGGGCCTTCACAAGTACAACTTTTAGAGGCTGCGTGCGAAAAAGCTGGTTTTGTCATTGAACCAGTTAAAGTTATGCCATCTTTACTAGAAGAATTTGATGGAAATCTGTCATCAAAATGAAGACTATTGAGAGACTGTTGATTACATTTTTTTTTGTTAAAACTTTTGTAGCCTCATGACCATGAACAACAATGAGATCCTGCAATAAATGTTTCTTCATCTTGATCAAGTGTCATCAGATCCTTTCAAGAGTGATATAAATCATAATGGTGTGGTTGATAGGGATAGTCAAGTCATATCCAATACCAAGATTAATGCAAGTCTACAAAGCTTGCCCGAGAATTAGTATGATTCTTTTTCTTGTCTAAACGGCATAATTGTTTTCTCGACTAAAGGGACTCAAGTCCAATATTGAGGAAGCAAACTGGCTTCAAGTCATCACCATCTTGCTACATGTGCGTTGAGTTTAACATTAAGCTCCCGTTTGGTGCACATTTTTGAAAAAAGAATACATTTTTACTGTTGATATGTTGTGGAATATGTGGTTAAAAAAGAAGGAAAAGTTATTGATGTGATGTAAAATATTACTTTATTGAAGAATATGTGGTTAAAAATGAGTACAAGAATGAAAATGAAAAAAATAATGTGAACAGGGCCCAAGTTTGACATCCTTTGACATTGAATTCATCAGTCATTGATTTTTACAACACTCTTTCATATCAATGACCATATTTTTGACACAGTAGGAGAGATGTCAACAAGAATGTATAAGTAGCTTAATTGTTTCTCAAAATAGGAGCTCGTCTCTTGCTTCAAACCTTCTAGGCTCGTCTAGTAAGGGGTTGAAGCGTACTGGAACGTATAAAAGAAGTTAAAATTTTATGCATTATACCGAACATGGTATCATATACTTGCTACCTCACCATTGACATTGCATCCCAACAATCTCAAAACATTCAAAAAATCAACATCCCTCAAACCCTCAATGATTAACAGTAAAGAAACTGCATAATCAAAATGCAATGCATTCAAGTAACAAATATTACCATTCACATGATTAGCTATTTGGAATCCCAGATTTCATCTCAAATTTACAAAATAACTTGACAAAATACAGATATCTCATCTCACTCCCCCCTTTCTTTGCAGCCTTTGTAAGCACAATTACAGGCTACAAAATTCCAGAAAAAGATCAATCACAAACCCTAATTGCACCTACAGTTGAAACAACTGTCTTGGATAGATGATACAAATTCCTAAAACAAACCTATTACTGTTTAGTTAATGCTTCCATGAGCTCGCGTGGCGACGATTCCCAAATCGGAAGGTCAGTGAATTGCTGCTTCAATCTCTCTTCTTGGGCACTGCACAATGCTTCTGCTACATCGCACAGATTCGAGACGTCTCGAATTATCGCCTCTTGTGCTTCAGCCTATCAATTGAAAAAGGGAAGTTCCCATAAATGCGGCAAATCGAAACCCTAGAGGGCGTAAATCGAGTAGTACCTGAGAGAAGAGCTCGTCAATGAGTCGCCGGTGGGTAGAACCCGAGGTGGACTGTGCCGTCGGTAAATTTGAACTACTGGCTCCGTCGAAACAACTCGTGGAATCCACTTCTCGACGCTTTTGCATTTGTTCATTAGCGTTTTCTTGCATTTCCTTCAAGGTGTTCGACAAAAGTTCCCACTGGCGGATTTCTTTCAAGTACTTGTCTTTGAGTTTGAGGAGAGCCCTTTTCTTCCTCCGGCGACGGTTCTTCTCTTCCACCGCCGGATCTGGCGGAGGTGCGGCGGAGGATGCGGGGTCGAGGCGTGACCGCTTCTTGCGCTTGTATACAAAGCCATCGTCGTTTATTAGTTCCCATTCCTCATCATCTTCCCGTTGTGCTGTAGACATGGAATCGAATTCTCAATCCGAGCGGGAAAAATGAATATTTTGAACAAACAAAAAGAGGGACTCAACGAAAATTTGAATCGAAATGAAGAAGAACGAGATTTCAATTCTGAGTCCGAGTGGGTCTTTGTCGCGTTAGAAGTCAATTTGAAACTTGTGGAGAAATGGCCGGCACCAACATTAGAAAAAATAAAATTCAAAATGTTTTAATTGACAAAATGACAAAGTTGCCCTTCAATTAATAGCGAACTATCCCTCATCACCTCTTTCTTTCTTCTTCAGTTTCACGGTAAAATCCTATTCCCTTTTAAATTCTAACGTCGTTTTCTTCACATAAGTTTCTTGTAGTTTTCAAGATTACAAAAGAAAAAAAAATAAAATTTCATTCAAGTTTACTTCATCTCTATTTGGTACAAACTGGCAGGAAAAAAGGTAATTTTTCCTTAATTTTTTTCATGTTGAAATGTGATTTTTGCTTCTTGTGGGATTAGCATGAAAAAGTGTAATGCCTTGTTTATGATTTCATAGTTTATTCGTACGATTTAAGCCAAGTTTTTGTTGAAATTTCTTTAACGTGGATGGATTTTTGATACATTTACTGTTTTGGTGATGATGAATTAAAGAGAAATTCATCTATTAGCATTATTATAAACGAAAATGGTGTCAATAACGTGATAATGAAATGATTAATGAAATTTATCTATAGATAATCTAGTGAAACCTGTTTATTCCAATATCATAATACATTTTGCACATTTTTCACTTGCCTCTCCTTTGAGGTATGGATTAAATGGATTGACGAGGAGGACAAATTGAGGTACGATAAAGTAGTTAAAAAATGAAACTCGTCATTTCCTAACGAGCCTGAACTCTATCAATCTTGAATAATACTAAGTGTACATCATTTGGTTTACATTTTTGTGCACATTCCATTGAAGTTCAACAAGTGATGAGTAGGAAAGTTTTTTCTTAAAATTGTCCAATCATGTGTCACGATGTGGCATAATGTCAAGAATGATGTAAGAAAAGATGTACATATAGCATCATTGATCAATATTTGTACGTTTAAATATATTATATTCAGTCCATATTTTTCATCTCACTAGCAAGACGAAAGGAGTTTTAGTCAAACATATACATATGTTTGAGTCACATTTTCATTTTCATTCTCATTTTTCTATTCATTTTCAACTACACATTTTTCAATAAAATAATAATTTTCATCATATCGATAATTTTTCCTTCTTTTTCAACCATATATTCACCATCACATCACAAAAAAATACAGTCTTTCCGTTTTAATGAACATCAAACACATTCTATATTTTTCATTTTCTTTCTTCTACTCATTTTCAATTACACATTTTTCAATAAAATAATATTTTTCATCACATCAATAACTTTTCCTTATTTTTCAACCACGTATTCTCCATCACATTAAAAAAAAAAAGGAAAATGCTAAACGAACATAGCCTTTGACATAGGCCTTGACATAATTTTGTCATTTTGTGTTGCAATTGTCTATTTTACCCTTATCTCTATATTCTAATTGTTTTCCGCATTTTGACCCAACAATTGGTATCAGAGCTTAGTAACGAAACTAAAGAAAATTTTTAAAATGAATAGAAAGGATAAAATGATTCTAGAAGAATTACAAAATATTAATATTTTAACTAATACTAATCGAATTAAATTACAAGAATTAGCAACAAATTTAAGTATTAAATATAAATCTCTAAGTGAAGAGATAAAACAAGTAAATAGTCCTCAACATTTAGCAGAAATAAAAAATAAAGGATTACAAATATTAGTAGATGAATTTTCTGAAAATGAAGAAGAAGATATTATTATAAATCAATTTTTACAACAATATAATAATTTTGCTCAACCTTTAGGAGAAACGGATATTTTAAGTCAAGATGTGTTAACTCATATAAGAAATATCGAGTCTAATTTGGAAATTGTGAATGACAATATTAAAATAGGACCAAAAATCCTATATAAACAAATTGAATCTAAATTTAAAGAATCAAAATTTAAAGACTCTTATACTTTAATTGAACCACCTTTACCAGCATATATTATAGAAGAATTAGAGACTAAATTCTATGAAGCCACAGGGGAAGAATTAGAGGCTTATAAACAGAGTCTAGAACAATTAGCCATTCAAACTGAGAATATTTATATGAATGATCCACCCAAAGAAGAAACAACTGAAATTAATACTCCACCTTTAAATCAACAAGTTGAAACACAAACATTAGTTGGAGAAACAAGTAATGATTGGACTCAAGTCGAGCCTGATGACTGGAATTTTGAATGGATGAAAGAATATGGAATAATAGAAGAACGAGAAAATTACAATTTTAGAAAAGGAGTTAGAACTACATCAACCAAGCCTATACACCTTAGGGATAATAATCCAGTTAAATTATTTATTGAACAAATTCCTTCAACAGGAATATGGTTAGATGTTGATGATAACAATAATAAAAGTGAAATTATTGACTCATGGGCAAAAGCTACTGATTTAGCGGTTGCTTTTCATAAATGGAATACCATTCAAGCATACAACTTTATAATCCACACCTTTAGGGGAATCACTTCAGATATCTGGAGAAGAACTTCTGAAGAAACTAAAAATCAAATTAAATATGGAGAAAAATCTACAACTACTATAGATAGCAATGAAAGTTTAGATGCTGAAAACTTTAAGGAAATTTTAAAACGAATGGAAATTTTTTTTAGACACTTACTCTTAGGAGAAGTTATACCAGAAACTAAAATAGATATGATCACTCAAGAAGCCTTACAAGCAGAAAGAGAAATGGAATTATTAAAAATCTGTGATATGTGTGAATTAAACGAATATACTAAGAAATTCGAAAAGATATACATCAAAGCATCTAAATCCATAAAAGAATGGAATCTATCAGAAGAAGATAAAAAACTACTTAACAGATATTTTCTTAAACTGCCTTGGCCATGGGGTCAGAAATTATTTGAAGATTACCAAACTTATTGGAATAAAATAGAATGGGAAGATCCTAATCATAGAGCTGATACCTTAGGAATGAGAACTTCATTCGCTAAAAGAAAAATATCAGAATGGTGTAGAAAATCTATGTATCAACACCTATTTAGGAAACATGGTAAGAAAGCAAGTTTATGTTGCTATGGAGAGATAGCAGCAGTACCACAATTTGGTTGTCACCAACCACCTAGGAAACCATATTATAAAAAGAAATTTAAGAAATATCTTAAACCCTGGAAGAGAAACAAAGGATTTAAGAGCCATAAGAAATATTTTAAGAAGAAAAAACCTTGGAAAAGGGAATATAACCAACATAAAAAACCGTATAAGAAATCTAAGGAAGAATTTTATAAAAAAATGCAAATGTTTTACATGTAATGAAATAGGGCACATATCTCCCAACTGTCCTAATAGAAATAAAAGAGAAAATGTTAAAGCCATTAGAATAATGGAAGAAATAGAATCTGACTCGGATTATGAGATAATCGAAGATTTAGATGAATTATCTGAAACAGACTCAATATATGAGCTAGATATAGAAGAAATTGAAGAATCAGAATTTGAACAAATCTATATGAATCAAGAAATCATTGATACTATGGAAACTACATTAGATAATGAAGATGGGACTTCACAAATAGTAGTATTTGATGAAGAAAGATATGGAGCAATAAAGGAAAAACAAATATCTTTAAGAGATAAAAACGTTTTTGTAAGACCAATAATATCTTGGTTTAACAAAACAATTTACATTGCAAAATATGATGAAGTACCTATTAACATCGAAAATGTTAAAGGCAATACTACTATACCTCTAATCACTAGAGAATGGGTTAACCGAGAATTAGCAAAAATAAATAGATCCACTAGAGAAAGATTAAAAAATATTGTGATAGGAGGAATCCAAATTATGGTGAAAGGATATTTTAGAGAAGGAATGGATATTCCTATACAAATGTATTTGATGGATAACAGAATTTTTCATGATCCTATGGATGCTCTATTAAGAGTAGTCTCTGGAAATCTTGTATATAAGAAAATTATATTTACTACAAGACCTGGATTTTCCATGCCCTTACTAGATGAAAATTTAAGTATGGGATTAAATCTATATCATAGAATTGATAGATTAATTATGCCACCAAGAAGTAAAGTTGTAACCTTACATTGTAAAGCTTTTTATGCATTTACTACTATACACCAAAAAGAAATCAATAAAGTCTTAGGAGACTTCATACAAATCCATGAAGATTTTAAAGACTTAGCACAATTTACTCCACCAAGAATGTTGAGTAATAATAACGTTTCCTTACCACAAGATATATTGCTTGATTATTATCAACAATCTAGAAGAATAGATAATAATGTAGGAAATCAAGGATTAGTTACCTTAAATACCTCTGGACAACGTATAGCCAGAATGCCTAGTAGAAGAATAAAAAGAAGTATCAGTACTAGAGAACTCGCAAGCTCTAGTAGAACATCTACAAGTAGAAATTACCCAATAATGCCTAGAAATAGCATTGATATTGATCTTAGAAAGTGTGAGGAAGATAATTTCCTTATCTTAACAGAATATATCAATAATCAAAATAATTACGAAGAAATTATAGCCCTTGTTAATACATGAGCTAATACTAGTCATATAAGAGCAGACTTAGTTGATCATTTATTAGAAGAAAACCTACCACAAGGAATAACTCTTACAGACTATCATGGAATTAAATATGAAATTAAAACATTTGTTAATCTAGAACTAAATTTTACAGATATTGAAGGAGAACAATTTAAATTAAATCTTAAAATTCATAAAGATTATAGAAAAGGAAAAGATTCTAGTCCAATATTACTTGGAATGAACTTTCTTGAGAAAGTCTCACCATTTCATATACAAAAGAATACACTACAAATAACTATAGAAGGCAAACAAAAAATGATTCCAAGAATTACTAAAACCAAAGAACCAATTTATATGATACAAGGAATCAGATCAATCAAAACTAGTATACTTAGTCCATATATTGAGATAACTCTCAATTTACTAGACTATTGTATGATAAAATTTCATGCCATAATTGATACTGGATCAGGTATTTGCCTATGTAAAAGAAATGTGTTCCCAGAACATTATTATAAAAGAGATTATAAGAAAACAACTTATGGTCAAACAACAAGCGATATTGTAGAAATCTATAGAGATTTTGTAGAAAATGTTCCTATAATTATAGGTAATAGAGAATGTTTTATTCCACGAATATATGCAACAGATAAAATTGGATGTGATATCCTTTTAGGAGAAAATTGTATCTATACATATAGCCATTTTACAAAATATAAAGATAGTTTTGAATTTACTACACCTAGTAATCACAAAATTAAAACACCAAAAATCTATAAAGCCATTGGAATTGCACATCAACCTACTCACCATAGATCTAGATATCAGAGTTCTGCAGGTAATCGTGGTAGATGTTATACAGAAATTAATCAAAAACAAAAAATTCCAGTATTAAGAATTGAAAATTTAGAAGAAGAATTATAAAATATTAAATCAGAACTAAAAGAATGTTATCATGAACATCCATTAGCCAAATGGGACAAAGATAAACATATGGCAACTATTGAGTTAAAAGATCCAAATGCTAAGATATCAGGAAAACAATTTCCTTATAGTGAAGAAGATAAAAAAGAATTTGAAATACAAATTAAAGAACTCTTACAATTAGGAGTAATAAGAGAATCAACTAGTCCATATAATAGTCCAGCATTTATGGTTAGAAACCATAGTGAAATTAAAAGAGGAAAAGTTAGAATGGTAATTGATTATAGAGATCTAAACTCTAAAACTATACCAAATAGCTATAAATTACCCATAAAAGATTTGTTAATAAAACAAATACAAGGAAGTAAAATATATTCTAAATTTGATTGTAAATCAGGATATTGGCAAATAAAACTAGATGAAAAATCAAAACCTTTAACTAGTTTTACTACCCCTAATCCATTAGGACAATTCGAATGGAATGTTATGCCATTTGGATTAATGAATGCACCAGCAATATTTCAACAAAGAATGGACAAGATTATTAGATCAATAAAGAACTTCTGCATTGTTTATGTAGATGATATTCTTATTCATAGTAATAATTTAAAAGAACATATTGAACATCTTAAAAAGTTCAACTATATTGCAAGAAAATATGGATTAACTTTATCAGAAAGAAAAGCATAAATAGCTAAAACCGAAATTGAATTCTTAGGATATATTTTTACTGAAAAAAAAATACTTCAACAACCTCATATTGGAAAAAAGATTATCGAATTTTCAGAAGAAATTAGAGATAAGACAGAGCTGCAAAGCTTTATTGGATTATTGAATTATTCTGAAAATTTTATCAAAAATTGTGCTAAATACAAAGTCCACTTTACCCAAAAACTCAAAAAAAGAGTTTTATGGGAATGGATACAAGAAGATATAGAAATTGTAAACAAAATTAAGAAAATATGTGAAAATCTACCAGAATTAAATATTCCTAATGATGATGATTTCTTTATTTTAGAAACTGATGTATCTTTATTATATTGGGGAGCAATCCTCAAAAGAAAAGAAAATCATAAAGAATTTCTTTGTAATCCATTATGTAAATGTATAGAAGAGCTTGTTGCTTATACTTCAGGTACATTTAAAGATGCCGAAACAAGGTATGACATTAACCGTAAAGAAATGTTAGCTGTAAAAAAGGGAGTAGCAAAATTTGAACCTTATTTGCTACCTAAGAAATTTCTTGTTAGAACAGATAATACTCAGGTAAAACCATTATTAACAAATAAACTTAGAACAAGTGCAGCTGAAAGACCACTTATTAGAATGCAAATGTGGTTTGCGCCATTTAAATTTGATATTGTCCATATTAAAGGGAAAGACAATTTTATTCCAGATTTCTTAACCAGGAATGGAGCTAATCAGGAAGGAACTAGAAGTATTGAAGTTCGAAATGAACATGAAGATTGCTGCGATAGAATCCAAGATAACTCTTATGGAGATGGCTGCGTCAAGCCAGTATCTGAGAAGGCCAACATGGCTATATTATCTGAAGGCCCTAGTGCCAATAATTCTGAAGGCATTTGTGCCAATATTAAACCAGAAGTACTGAAGCTTCATAAACTTTCAGTTAGAGAGAATGCTACTTTGTCTCCCTCACAGGAGAAAATATTTACAAATGAAAGTATCTCCATACCAGAGCTTAATAGCTCAAATATCATCAAAGCCTGTAACACTCATGGTGTTATGGACATCAAAAATAAAGACGATTTTATGCTAGCATATGTATTGTTTAATCTAGCCTGCTGCTGGTTCACCAGTCTAGGAGGATGGATGAAAACGCTAACATATAGAACCTATAACAAAGTTAACCTTTATCCAGGAGCCCCAACTTATTGGGTTCGTGCTCTTTATGAAATGGGAAATATAATTTGTATTTACCCATCGAAATCTTTAAAAGAAATTTATTTGTTACCAAAAGAAGTAGTCTGAGCTATTGAAAGATACTGCCAAGTTCTTAAACATAAGAACAAATATATATCAGGTTTTTCTCTGCCTGTCCCGAATGGGATAATGAAAAAGATAAGCTACTGCCAGTTAGCCATGTCATAAGGATTGCCACTACTTCCAAGCATCTTCAGCCTGAGAAGAGTGAAGTCCATGAAACTACACCAGAAGATGTTATCAAGATGACGACCTTCCGTAGAGCCAAGGGATATAAGGAGCAATTTGAGCATATCCAGAAAGTTATTGAAGAAAATCAGAATATTTGGGTGTATGAATCACAAGGTCACTTGATTTATAGTAAGGCTATGGCACCCACTAAACAAGGAGATTGGCACTATCTTGATTTATGGTGTGATCATATTTTTTGAGGTGACGCTAGTGGGACACAGAAGACAAAAAATGAAATTGTGTAAACAAGCTTTTTTGGCGTTATCCAAACCATAAGTGCGAGTTCTGTAGCAATGAAGAAGATGGCTCACCAATCTCACTGGATCCAGAGGAATTTCCGGATGAATAGTTTGAATCTCATATGGAAAAGTAATGAACCTGCTTTATCATTACTTTATCAAAGTTACTTTGATAAAGAAAAAATGTGGGGTTTCAACTACATTATTTTCCATGTTAAGACAAAGAACTTTAGGCCACAGTAAAATTCTCATTATCTTACACAGTAACACAACAATAATGAAGACCAGCTGTAGAGTTTTTTCGAGTCTATAAAAGGAAGACTAATTCTCAGAAGAAGGCATCCATCCTTAAGCAAAAAACTATCTTTCTCTCTAGTTTTTCGAATCTTGTAACCATTTCAGTTTCTCTCTTTCATTTGAAGCTTGTAATAAGGTAATCTCTATGGAGTTCTAATCTCTTTAGAGAAAGTACCAAGAGTGTAGCCGAAATATGTATGTATACTCTTATATAAGAGATATTAATATAATGTGTTTATGAAATCCAAGTTATTTGAAAATACTGTCTTTCTAATTTTTGTTATTTTCTCAAAAACTCTTATCTTACTTATACTCCAACGGTGAGAATCTTGAGGGTTGTGCTAGTATCTTGTTGCCGTTTAGCCGTGTGTTGGCGTTTGAGGCGTTGTTAGAGAAAGCCATTAGAACCCTGTTATCTTTCAAAGGTGATGTTTTAACAAGGAGTTGAAAGGAAAACTGTGATTCCGTGTGAACCATTGTGAGATTTGCAAAAGAGTCGAGAGAAAAATAATAAGATTGCGGAAGTCGTGTTGGACCATAACCCACTTTCTTAAACTTAGAAAACATCGATCACTTATATCTAAGTATACAAACATATAGGAGCAAGCTCGAGGGAAATCTCGTTGATATTATTCTGCATCTACCTTCTGCTTCAATATTGTAAGATCTTTCTTATTTATGTTGAATACTTGCATTAATATTTGCACTTAGGGTAATGCTACATGTACACACACACTTTTACACAATCTTTTACACATCTCTCACATGGAGGGGGGTCCACGATTATTTTATTATGTGTGGGCCCTCTTCCATGTGAGAGAGGTGTAAAATATTGTGTAAAATATTGTGTACACTTATCATTATTCTTACACTTATGATATTTATGAAGTTTTAATTACTATCATTCAATATTTAGAAATTAATTGTGACAGGAAAAGAGAAGAAATTAAATCATTCTATTCTGTGTTTGATTATTTTCTGAAAAATAGTAGAAATATACCCGTACCTTTATATTTTACAGAAAATATAGTCAGAATTAATTAAAAAAATTAATAAATTAGAAAATAAAATTAGAATATTAAACGATTGTTTTGATAAAAAAAATATATTGATAAATACGAGCATAATTGACTTTTCTATTTATTAGGAGAAATACATCAAAGTTACCCTATATCAGGAATAGAGAACATTGACTTGAGTAGATAATAGAAGTAGGGCATTTATGTCTTTTTACCAAATTATGTCATCCAGGATGTCACCCATTATGTTACCATAGCAAGGTCCAAAAAAAAAAATGCATTCTTTTCACAAAAATGCCTACCAAATAGAGGCTTAATAACATAATGTGACTTGACATTACCAACCACTTTGTGACAATATAAAAAGCAAACAAGAACAAATAAATAAAAATGTAGAAAGACGTATTCGTTCTATTAACATCTTTTAGCAACCAAGCTTCGAAAATAATTTATTCACATGTTTCATGGGAAATGTTATATGTCTGTTGCTTCTATATTTAAGAGGTTAGAATGCAATTTTATGAAGCTTGAAGGGACGCTGCTACTGCTTTTATATTGTTACTTGTAAAAGTTTGAGTGAAGAAATCAATTGGTTTATTGTGCTAACTTACTACTAATTTTTTTGTTTTGCATTTTTGTTTGTATTTCGAATTTTAGACAAATATGAATGTAATTTAACATTATTAGTTATAGTTTAAATTTATGTGTTAACTTGTTTTACATATATTACAGTAATATTGATAAGTAAACCACAGATTAAAATATAACCAAACCGCAGATAGTGGTTTGGTTTGGAAAAATTTCAATTTGCGTGAAATGGTTTGAGTTGAAAATATGGCACAAATCACCAAAATTGAACCGATTTCACCCCTAAATTGAATTGTAATAGTTTATGTGGAGAAAGCAATTGGTCTATTACTAGATGCTAACTTGTTACTACTTTTTGGCCTTTTTGTTTTTATTTTGAATTTTAGACAAATATGAATGTAATTTAACATTTAATATTATTAGCTATAGTTTAAACTTATATGTTAACTTGTTTTAAATATATTACTGTAATATTGATAGGTAAACCACATATAAAAATAGAACAAAATTGCAAATAATGGTTTGGTTTGGAAAAATTTCAAACTACGTGATATGGCCCCTGTTTGACACCCATTTTTTATCTCATTCTCATTCTCATTTTTCTACAGTACTCATTTCTAATCACACATTCTTCAAATAAAATAATATTACACATAAACCCAAAAATTCTTCTTACTTTTTAACCACACATTCTTTACATCAATCACTATTCAAAAACTCATTCTTCAAAATAATTGGTGTCAAACGGGGGCATGGTTTGAGTTGAAAATATGGCACAAACAGCCAAAATTGAACCGCGTTCACCCCTAAATTGAATTGTGTTAGATAATTTTTTAAGGCAATATTGGAGAGCATTTGATCAATATTTCACATGTCTGTCAACTACATAATGAAATCATTGTGGTCAAGGATCTAAATTATGAATTATCTCTAGGAATGGGGAATCGAGTTACAAGAAGAGCAACAGTGTCGCTCCCTCAATACAATAATCTCTTAATACAATAATCTCTTAAAGAGGAGAAAGTTATCGTAGAGCACGTGGACTCGACCTTATACCACATAAGGGAAAGGCCAGTGACATATCCGCATTTATTTCAGCAAGATTGTGCAATGTTGGATTGTTGTTTTTGGCAACTTGTCAAGAAAGCCCATATAAAAATAACTTAAAGAAGAAAAAGATGACTACATATTTGACCGTTAGGCCATTGATTATGTTGAAGGGGCTTCACCAATGCTCGATAAAGATTGGAGTAGTTACATACGTTAGGAAGTTCATTATTCACGTCTCTCGTTGAGTGGTGCACTATTTGTACAAGTGATGGATTATGCCCAATTTTCGAACACCTACTACATTTACGAGACTTCCACTCATTTCCAACTGATTGTTTCTTTCTTTTTTTTTTTTTTATGAACGTCTACTGCCTCTTCATTTTAATGGTCGCATCACCTTTCTTGACATAACATTATCGTGAATTTCCCTGTCCACCTCGTTTAGTAGATAACAGTTGTAGTGCCATTTAACATATCAGATAATGCTTGGAGACTTTATGGATACCTTGAAGAATTTATGGATACTTTATGGTTATTAGAAAGCGTCGAGAATTTATGGATACCTTGAAGACTCGAATTATCTAAAATTGAATTGAATTGACAAGGATGTTAAGGTCTTTTACAATGGTAATGGTATTTAAGACTTTTTCTATAACAAAATTGTCATTCTCAACATGTAAAAAATGTTGTGAAAGACCTTTTAATGTTCACGCGTATGTTGCAGGTTTCGATATCGTCGTAAAGTAGAACGATACGACAATTTTCAAAGACCGTCACAAAATGCTTTCAGCGAACATTGTCTTTTTATTTTTTGCAACGTTCATTGCCTATTGTCTTAAATACTTTTGCAACAATCACTTGACTGTAGTCTTAACATCCTTTTGCAATGTTTGTCGACTATTGTATTTATTTTTTGCAATGTTCGTTGAGTGTTTCTAATAACCTTTTTGGCCACGTTTTATGTCGTTGTGTATGATTTTATCCTTATAATTTTGTAACATTCACTGAATGTTATTAATATCCTTTTTGGCAAAGTTATTTGCATGTTGTCTATGCTTTTATCGTTATTTATGTCTATGTTTTGAACGTCGCAATAGCATAAGGTTTTAATAACTCTCTTTGAACATTAAAAAAATACGAAATATATGAACCTTTTTTTTTTTAACAATCAACAAACGTTGCAATAGACGACAATAGCAACATGCATTAGAATACTATTGCCAAATCTCAATCATTTTAACCAATAGCAACATGCACATATTTGATGTTGCGATAGACTCCAATATCAATCATTTTAACCAACAGCAACATGCACATATTTGATGTTGCAATAGACTCATTTTAAAAACAAACAATTAACGAATATTGTCTTTCATATATTGTAAAATGTCGTTTTTGTTGTAGTATTGTGATATTGTTTATTTATTTTATTTTATCTTATAATTGGACACAAATTAATCAAGAAACATTGAATGGAGGCAATTTAATCAAAAACATTATTTGACTAGGCTCTTTAACAAAGAGTCACTTTGTTTAAAGAAGACAATTTGGAGAGAATTGTAAATTAGCCTCACTCTTACTTGGCAATTTCTTTCTTTTAATTTATATATATATATAAGAAAATATAAATTAGCTTCACTCTTACTTTCATCTTTTGTTTTGTTTTTTTTTTTTTTTTTTTGGTAAAATGACTTTCTTTTCCATCCTCTTCTTTTACACCTTATTCTCTTCCACGATTGATGGTCCCATTCTCCCCTAGTGTCGGTCTTCTAAGTCCACCCAATTTTTATCTCCCTTGACCTTTCTACTGTTCCTCAATTTTTTTCGATTTGAAAATTCAAAGATGTATTATAGTTGTTACCCGATAGTCTCTCAAGCTCTTTTCAAAATTCTACTTCAGAGGTCTACAATCTCTTGAACTCACCATTTTAGCCCAAGGATAAATCTTAAAACTTTCATGATATGCCTCTTTCAGTTACTTTCTAGTGCCATATATTTGATAGTTTTTCCTAAAGTCTATACTTCAAAATGCATAGATAATTTTCTCAAGTGACGATGGGAATGAAATCCCTCAGTAGGTAAAGATAAGCAAGACTTAGAGGAAGGAGAAATAACTAACAAAGGCAGAAGGATCGAGAAAATGAACGAGTTGAAGATTGGTGATGGAGACTAGGAATGAGGAAGAAGGTGATGATAATTTACAATAAAATCTTTTAAATAAATCAGTTCGAAAATAAACATTTTCACCTTAACCATCACATGAGGTCAATTTTGAATAATTTGTCCTAAGACATGCCATTTTTCAGTTTGAAATTTTGGCTCTCTTTACACTTCACGATATTATAGTGTATAATTTTATTTTATTTTTTATTTTTTTCTCAAGGTGGCATGCCATCTATTGAAATTTGAAAGGCCTTAAAACAATTAATTTAAGAATATGAATTCTTAAAATAATAATTAATATCAATCGATTCTTTTGATTATCACTTGAGCTGCTTGGCTTCAGCGTGATGTTAATTGTTGTTAAGTAATTGAAAAGTTTTATATTTCTTTAAAGTAATAAATAGAAATTAATTTATATTGAATTTTATAAACATTAATTTATATATTTACAATGTCTCTATCTCTTTTAGATGTCACCCATAAGGCCTTGTTTGATCTACATTATTTTTTTCATTCTCATTCTTCTACTCATTTTCAACCACACAATATTCAATAAAATAATATTTTTCATCACATCAATAACTTTTCCTTCTTTTTTAACCACATATTCCCCATCACATCAATAGTAAAAATGCATTCTTACCTTCAAAATGTGCACTAAACATGGGCTTAATAAATTTTTCATTAAATGCCTTTTTTTTAAGATGATAATTCATTATTATCGAGCCGTTTTATGTAAAAATATAAATTGTTACATAGAGGTCAATCTTATTTCATCAAATTATCTTCAACACATCCTCTTACGAAATTTATTTTTATCTAAACACGAAAAAGAAATCGACTAGTTTCATAATCCGAAAAAAAAAGAACTTGGAATCAAGTCTTTTAATTACTCTTCTTACATCAAAGATAGGAGTGAAAATGTACAAGATATAAAACAATTATATTAATGAAAAGACAAGTATGAAAGTTCATTCCCTCGTCCTTTGAAACTCATTTGAACAAAAACGGTTAAATCTTTTGAAATCTTTGTTCAACAAAATGTATCGTCCATATAATCACTGAGAGTCGTACTACAACAATCGAATTGATTGTCTACCTGAGGTCGAGTGTATCTCGACGGGAGTTAGAGTTACAATATGGTTTATAATTTCATAACAACACTTGCACGAAGCAAATTGGCAAGAGATGAACTACACTCGAGAGAGAGAAAAAGAAACTAACTTTTTATCGAGTGCTGTTCAACTCTACATAACAAATATCGCTCTCGATGCATGAACATTTCATGTCAAAAGTACCTAACGAGCCGTAGAATTAGGTGGATCAATTCCCATTGCCTCAACATAGGCTTTTTCTGCAGCAGACATGCGATCTTGAAACATTGCCCACTCATTTCTACACCTCTCTCTTACCTATACCAAAAATAAACAGGGGAGTAAAGTTTAGAACCCTTCACACCCGAGGCCAGCTCTCAAGCTTTCACAGCACATTTGGCAGGCTTAAAAGTCAGTTAACTTTTTATTTCCAAACATAGTTGGATATGTCACTTTTTTCTTAATCATATGAAGAGCGAGATACGTATACATTGAGAAGATAATAAAAGACTCGATTATAGTCAAGTTAACCACGTACCCCTTCCCATGGTGCCTTGCCGTTTTCTGCCATACCCTGTAGAAAAAGAATGTTTAGAGCAGTAAATTCCTCATGTAACCGATCCATTTGAGGCGAAATCTCACTCATACCTGGTTTCCGAGTGAAGGAACAGTTTGATGAACAATCCATTGAGAATCTACCACTCCTATTTTCTCATGAGCGGGCTGCATTCAAGAGAAATGCAGTAAGCAAGAAAGGACAGCGATATATCTATGATTGAAGAAGGAAATGATTTATATTGTGAAAGAGAAATGCCGACTTACCTCTACGCACTTCCTAAGAGCAAAATCAAGACCCCATCCATGAACCAAATCATTCTGTAACAATGAAAGTAATTTTTCAGTTTTCAATATCATCAGGAGATTGACAATCATTTGGTGTTGTGGGGGGGGGGGGCGGGGGGGGGTTACTGTACCCTTATCCTCGACTTGGATTTTTTTAATATTATAGGAACATATTGAACATTCATACGTGTATCAAGTTGCGCTATATTCATAGTATATGAAGGATTTATTAAGGGACCACAGTGTGAGTAAAAACTCATATTCGTCTTCTTCTCCATTGTAGAGAAAACTTGCAGCGACGAGTGGACATAGCTTTTACGTTGAGTTTGAACCACTACAATTTGTGTTTGCTTTGCTCATTTTCTGATTGCTTTACTATTTTATTATTGCTCTCCAAACTAAGGATTAGAGTTTAATCGGTCACAGTTGCTTACTAAAAACAAGAACAAGAAAATGAACAAAGAAAACAAAAGAGTATACTTCATGCCTGGATCATATGCCAGACACAGCGCCATGCGTCGCGAGAAAACACGGGTGCCATGATCTCGACGAATCTGCATATGTTGGCTTTGAGTAAAACTCTGGAAATTAATTCACCTACATAACGATATTGACATCAATTCATCTACATACGCTGCACAGGGTGGCAAATGAGGATCCTTGCACCAGCCTGGTCTTTCCTCTGTTTCTCTGTGAGTCGAAAATTTAGATAGTTACTGTAAATGGCAAGAAACTAAACATGACTGGTTAAGAAAACCCGAGTTTTGCCTCTCTTACTTGTGAACTTCCGTGTCATTTCGCATTCTTGTCATCTGCCATGTCATTCCACTATCTGGGGATAAACCAGGCTGCGAAATATCTAAACCATGCTTCCTCACCAGTTTTATGTATCTGCAATTACATTGGCATTTAGGTTTAAAAAATAATTCGATCAAACAGCCTATATATCAAGAGTAGGATATCGGAATTTTTGGCTCACTCCTCCGGATCAAAATTTTCCACCCCCAGGTCCTCGTCCCAGATAAATATGTAATCATATGGTGCAACAATGTCAGGGTGCAGAAAACGCTTGGCGTACCACCTTGCAGGATAAGAAATACGTTTTACATACACCAGAATATCCATTACAACTTATAAGGATGTCCATGAAAACGGAGAGAAAATGTGATTGTAGTTTACCATTTAGTTTGCTTCCGCACGCTCACATGGATAGCCAGCTTTGACCACTCAAATTCGTCCCATTCACTTGTCCGACCATCATAGTGAAATAAAAGAATGGTAAAGTTTTCTGTCAACTATACAAGCCCATTAAGTCGTGTGAGAGCTATATGCAAACACATAAAAGCGTCCGTATAGAACAGGAGATTGGGAAATTGGCCTAACCTTTTTCACTATAGCATCAATGTTTTTTTTCTGCTCATAGCCGACTGTAAAAGTTACAAGATACCTTGGTCTGACAATAATGTCCTGTAGTGATCGGACTATTCAATCGAAAATGATGAACAAAAAAAAATTATGCTGACCATTTCAAGCATCCATTAGAACCAAAATGAGGAAAAAGAAGTTAAATGACTCACAGATGCAGATATGAAAAGATGCACACAAATTTTACTTTTTTCTTATAACTCTTTAGCAAGTTCTCAAAAATTCAGATAAATGGCAGACGAAACAAGCCCGTGATATGAAATTACAGCAGAATAAACACACCTCATTGGGAAGACCCCACAATCTGCGGAGATGTAAATCAGACTCGGCTACAACAATGCCTGGAGGCAGTCCCTCAGCACCTCGTGGATTAGTTGGAGCCCATATCTGCACGAAAATCACTTAGAAATTTATGGTGGATCAAAATGGGGAGAATGATCCCTGCTCAATTCCACCCAAACCTCCTGAACCCCACTCCCCCCCACACAACAAAAAAAGTAGGATGCGTGCTGCTATAGTTCAAGTAATTCTAACTAAATGAAACTTGAGCCAAAAGTTTTAGGCTGAAGCGTTATGCTTAAATTTCCCTCTAGCATATCACGATCTCTTTAAAAAATCCAGAATGAATAAAATCTAGGGAACAGATTCCAGATTTCAGTTCTAAGACTTCCACATGTCATTCTTTAAATTAACCACATCGACTTGAACACTATAGATCAAAGGATGCACATTTGATGGAAGTTCTGGATTAGCTTCTGGGTTACCATCAAGAACACAAAAAGAAGAGAAGCTACAAGTACTAGACATACACAATCCAGAAGATCTACATTAAGCATACCAAGAATTATTTCTTTTCATAAAATTCAATCATTGATATTTAAATACTCCATAAGGCAAGTAACCATCTTCATTCAGGTCAATAATGTTAATTGTTAGGATTAAGCCTTTTTCCCTGAGTCCATAAGCAATAATAAGCTAGCAGAAATCACAAAATTGGCCCTAATATTCTTTATATAACAAAAATAAATTACAGCAACCTAATCCAGAGTATGAATGCCCAATATCAGGTCAATCCGCAGTAGACAAATAAGTGAACACAATAAGAGTGTGTTTGGTAGGGATTTTTTGGGGAAGAATTGATTTTTGAATAGTGATATGATGGGAAATGTGTGGTTGAAAAAGAAGAAAAAAGTATTGATGTGATGGAAAATATTATTTTATTGAAAAATGTGTGGTTAAAAATGAGAATTGATTTACTGTAGAAAATGATAATTTTTACCAAACAGGCTCTAATTAGGTTCCACACAGTCCAACAAGTTGTTGGACAAGTGCCAAAAAAATCCACATTGGACAGATGCAAGGATAATCTTAGGTTTATAAAGAGAAGAATACTTCACCTAATAGGTTAACATTTTGAAATGATAACTCAATCCCAAAAAATAATAACTTTTAAAAGAGAAGGTATTATACACTCATAAACAGACACAGTTGAGTAAGTGAACATGGACACTAGGTTTGGCACCAGAAGCTTCTGCTCATGCACTGCAGGTAGCAATTCGCTCCGTACTAGAGCAAAAATATAATTTTATGGCAAGTTTTTCAGCAGATTAACATCTAGTTCAAACAAACTTCTTTTCTGTCAAGGAACCTAGACACTACTACACCACAAATATGCAAATTAAACGTTCATATGTCACTTACATCAAAGACAAAGGGAATACCTTATTATTATTAAATTTGTGTGAGATGCCTCTGTTACGCTTAAGAGAAGACCAGATATTTAACAGTGCTTGGGTTGAGAGACCCGAGTACTTGTCCTCAATATGGGTAAGATCCATGGAAGGAAAAAGGCTGGACGGCATATTCATCTGCAAAAATCAGACATGCAACAACATTATTTCTTCAATTCTTTCTTGAACCAAAATAAAATAGTAAGATTTGGAAAGAGTAGATATGCTTGCCTTTGACAAGGAAACGGTAGGAAATGAAACACCTAAAAAGAAGCCGAAAACAAGCCCAACGAAGGTTGTTACAATCAGCCTCATATTCTCATTTGGTCTTCTTATACCCAAGCTAGAGTAAAAACAGAGAGTTCTTAGATCATTGATGCAATTTCAATAATACTTCAAAATTCAAAATAATCCATAAACAAAGTTTTTAATTTACTTTGAAGCTGTGAACCTTCGCATAGGTGTCCCCATATTAATCACAACCTTAGTTGAAAATAGACAAGTAATGTACGAAATGTACACTCTCATGTAAATACCATTAACCCTGTAATAAAAAATGAGATTGATTAATTTTACTGCTGCTATTTTTCAAGTAAAAATACCAGACTGAAATGAAAGTGATAATCAATTATGGGATCCAAATCAAGTAGAAAAAAAAAAATACTTAAACCATTGCAAAATTAATATACAGACAGGAAATTCACTTAAAATCCAGCATGAGAATGGGGAAAAAAAAAACCATAATTAATTACTGCCTCTATTATTCATTTAAAATAACAGGCTGGCAATGATATCAATTATGGCATCCAAATGACCACTTATACCATTATTATAACTGATGCAGGAATTAAATGTAAAAGTTTCCCATACTAACATTATTGGGACTGAATCTACAACCCAGAATCGTATATTATTAATCTGAACGTTTCAGCTTACCAGAGTGAAAATGATAACCAATTATGGGCTCCGAATTAAGAAGAAGAATTACTTATACCATTATAAAATCAGTCTACAGAAGCAGAAACTTCACTGCAAAAGCTCCCGTCACTAATCTAACAATTTAGGACTGAAACTACTTCTCAATGATTCAACTATTCAGAGAATGAGATTCAAGAAACGCACTACCAAAAATAAGCTATAATTCATAATTGACTTACAATGAAATTTTGAATTTTCACTGCTCCGAAATTTCAAAATTAGTGGGTCAAGCTTTTATCGAGGAAAGATGTAGCTTGAGGGGACCCGACAGGGGTACTACGGTGGAGTTTCCGGAGAGAGAGAGAGAGAGAGAGAGAGAAATGTTTTTGTGATGTTATAATTTTTAAAATAATTTTTTAAAAAGAAAAATCTTTCATTTATATATAGTGGATGTTTGATGAGAATTAAAATTAAATTTTTAGTAAATTGTGATAGAAGTTTTTAAAATGTGTGGTTGAAAAGGTGTGAGACCATGAAAGCAATTAATACTAATTGTTTGATTTTAATTTAAATTAAAATCTAATTTTAATTCGAAATAAATATGTCCATAATATTATTTTATTAGAAAACGTGTTATTAAAAAGGAATAGAAAAAAATGGATTATAAATTAATGGACGAGGCGAAAAGTCTTGTTTTTGGACAAGGATTTCGGAACGGGTGGGGTCCAGTTTCATGCCTCTTTTGATTGGTTATATGCATGGCCATGAATCAAGCTATTGGATTTTAGTAAGAGATTTCTGGGTGTTACTCATAAGTTCAAATTTTGATTAATTTTGGTGTTCTTGCAGGCCATTTCATTATTGAAGTTATAAATTTACTTCTTAAGAAGTAATCTTTAAACTTACTTCATAAAAAAGTAACTTTATGAAGAATCCTTCGGAAAAAAGTAAAGATTATTATATTTCTACAGACGTTCTACTTACTGACAAGAACGTATTTATGTGATAATTGTTAGAATTGTGGTGTTAGCATCTTTATTGCGACATCCAAGTCATGAAATTATTGGATTTAAATTGATTAATATATTTTTAAGTCTAATACCGAGTCAATAGAGTCGTTGATCTGCAGGAATTTATAATTATATGTTCGGATGAAGATAAGTTTGTTTAATACCTTTATTATTTTAATTGAGATTTAAATATATTTTTCTAATAAGGAAAATATGATTTTAGAGTAAAAATTCATGACGATATATTAAGTCCCCGTTTGGTGCACATTTTGAAGGTAATAATGTATTTTTACTGTTGATGTGATGGGAAATATGTGGTTGAAAAAGAATGAAAAGTTATTGATGTGATGAAAAATATTATTTTATGGAAGAATGTGTAGTTGAAAATTAGTAAAAAAATGAGAATGAAAAAAATAATGTGAACCAAA
Organism: Fraxinus americana; assembly: GCA_035079005.1. Classification (NCBI taxonomy): domain Eukaryota; kingdom Viridiplantae; phylum Streptophyta; class Magnoliopsida; order Lamiales; family Oleaceae; genus Fraxinus; species Fraxinus americana. Next base: position 16,661,472 of record CM068716.1, read on the forward strand.
CAAGGCCTAAATATGTTTGAACGCTGCTACAATGCCAGAAGACTTTTAACATGTAGCTTGACAGGATACTCACATTAGGGGAAGGGCCCACAATTTTTTGGAATTTTTTTATTACAGTGGGTCCCATGGCAATGTGAGTGTCTGTCAAACCTCATGTCAAAAATTTTCTGGCACAGCAGCTTTGTTCAATATGTTTTTATCATATTGCAACATGATTTTCGGAATGTTGCTATTTTCAGAATTTAGATTGATCAAAATCTTTTATAATCTCAACTTATCTTTTCCAAGTGATGTGAACGAAAATTTGTATATAAAATAAAAATGTTTTATTATAAAATGGGACTTGAATGAGAAAAAAGATCATCTAGTTTATGATGAAATCATTTTATTTTTCTTACCTTCACATTTTTAAACGTTGGAGCAATAAATCTCAAGGCTTAACATGAACCTTTTTGATTTTTGGTTATAAACTTAGAATCTTCGTAGTGTTTTGAGATAATCTTTTATGATCTTTCGAAGAAGTCATCATATTCTTTGAGAAAAGAAGATTTGCAGCTTTGGAGAAAGTTCAACAGCTTCAAATTAACAAGTGGTGTTCGGTGAACAAGTCTAATATTATACAAAAAAAAAAAAGGAAAAACATCACACAAAACCCATCTCCACCCTCACCTCACCCCCGCTTTCTAAACCCAATCCCCGACCATGAAGCCCACCCTCACATTGTAAATCGACATCTGCCCCATTTTGTGCATCTTCTTTCCAATTTTGTACATCTTCTTCCACTGCATCCCAGGTTGTCCCCATGTCCTCCTCGTTCTTGCGGTAAACACATAATAAATACACTCACACACATATTAATAGAGCAAGAGGATTGTAGCGAAAATCTAGAGAGAGAGGAAGGGGTAAAATGGAGGAGAAACAACTTGATAACGTCAGTGAAAATGTGCTGGGTCTAGCTCAACAATGGAGAAAGTCGCTGCTGCTAAACAGTACATCAAGAACCACCACAAGAATCAGATGAAAAGCATCCAAGAGTTCAAAGAAATGTATATATTACATATTATTTTTAGGTAAGATTTAATTCCAGTCTTGGTTATTGCTTTACACAAGTAAAGGAAGAAATAAGAAGTAGATCAACAGCTTTGAGAAACCAGAATCATGTCGTGAACTAATAGCAATGAGTTCTGCCATATTCCAACGAGTTCACCTGGACGACATGGGTTATTGAATAATCTCGAAGCAAAATGTTGTTTTTCAACGGTATTTGAAGAAACAAACCAAAGCGTGAATGTTCAATCTAGTTCAAAGATCAATCTGTTTGGCCTGAGTTAAGATTTGTGATTTTTAATTTAAGTGGTGGTTGCAACCGGTTACAACAGCAAAGTGACGATAAAGTCAAGATCGGAATGTTTGCTTCCACTTCTACAACAAGTTAAAAGAAGAAGAAAACGAAAGAGTTGTTCTTAGATTTTTTTTATTGTTATTTTTTAATTGAGTGGTGCTATGTGTACACACAATTTTTTACACAATGTTTTACACTCCCCTCACATGGAGGGGGGCCCACGATTATTTTATTATGTGTGTGCCCCCCTCCATGTGAGGGGGTGTAAAACATTGTGTAAAAAATTGTGTACACGTAGCTTTATTCTTTTTAATTTTGTGAAATTACAAAACTGAGACCGTTTTGTTTTTTATTGTTTGATTTAATGGATTGTTTGACCCGTGGCACGAGGCTCATTCATGTTTCCCTTTGGGGTTTATGACATTACATTTGATGTTCATATTTTAATGTGTTAGTTAATTTTTCGTAATTGATTAAAAACACTTTGAACACTAGATTCTATTTACAAGCTGTAGTCAGAACTATTTAAAAACTGATCATGGAATATGCTGATTGCATGTCATGTACTGTTTGAATTGGATAAATTAAAACAAATTTTTAATTTACTAGGTTTTAGAATCTACACTCGGTATTAGAGTGAGATTACTTATGAAAAGTATGATCCACGAAAAACATAGTAATGGATGGAATACCATTTAGACCTCCTGTCTTAGACATGACGAACTACTCTTATTGAAAGATTAAGATACATGTCCATTTCCATGTCCAATCCTAGGATGAAAAACCTTGGCATTTTATCATGTATGGTTATAAAACATCCACAATAACTGAAAATGAGAGAGAGAGAGAGAGGTACTTCAGATTTTCACAATGTAAGTTGGAATTCAAAAGTTTTAAATACAATTTTCTCTTTTATGGATTCTAGCTAGTTTCTCTTGATTTTTACATGCAAGGTAGCCAAGGAAGTGTGGAATATATAACTGCTCATGAAGGAACTTCCATTGTGAAGTCTTCAAAACTTCAAATGAACAATTGACAATTAGGGATGATGAACAATTCAAGGACTTCTATGCCATGGTCAATGACATTATCAACTCGACATACACTTTGGGGAAGAAGTACTCTGAAAGTAAAATTGGAAGTAAACGACATCTAACTGGAAGTTTCATGATTATCCTAATAATTCTAAACTAATTGTGAAATTTGCTCAAAAATATTGATTGATTAATATTTTGATAAATTTCATTATTTATGTGATTGACAAGTGTAATCTCTTCCGCAGATTTTCAGATTAACAGTTTAATCTTGGCAGTTAGATCTTACCTCCATAAATTAGAGGTATATTATATTTCCAACTTTTGGAAATTATGTAAAGATTGCCATCCTCAAAGGAAATTGAAAAATGCTATTCATCTCCAGTGGGAATGCATTCCCAATCTATGTGGATGTAAATGATTGGTTAAATGATAGGTGAAATTAAATGACTTATTTAATTTCACATATCATTTAATATCACATTAACGCCACATAGACTGAGAATGCATCCCCACTGGGGATGAATAGCATTTCTCAAGGAAATTAGGGGTCCAACTTCCGCGTTTCTTGAACTTCCTTCAAGGACAAGAACCAAGGGTAACACAAACAAGTCCTGCAAGGGCAATTGATACGTAACTTAAAAATGAAGTTGTGGCCTTGGAGTTCAAAGGGATGAACTAGCCAGATAAGATTGAGAATTTGCCTGCCTCTAGACTACTACCAAAATACCAAATTTTGTTCAAAATTCTGATTCATAATCTTGACCCTTTTACCAACCATTTTGACTTGTCCCACGAAAGGGCTGTGATTTTATTTAAATTGGGGACAAAGGTTGGACTGAACTTGATTAGGCTGATTTTTGAAAGAATTGTGTACGAGGGTCACGAAGAGTGAAGTAGTACGACTGTCAGTCATATCCCAGTTTGATCCACCACTTTCTAGCTGATTTGTGCATACTTACACTGCCTATAGACATATTGTCCACAGTTATACTCACACAGGAGTGTCTGGTTTTGCAAATGTGGATGGAAGATGTTTTTACGGAATATGCATAAAGTCGATTTGTCGAGAAAAAAAGTACTGAACTGGCTAAACAGACAATTTAACTATTGGATGTGTACTGTTTCGAATTATATTTGTAAGATATCATTTGTGAAATGTGAGATGATTCAATGATACTACTTCGAGAAAAATGTGGATGATGTTTGATGTAGGCGAATAGTTCAATTTATGAGCTTGTTTGGTAGGGATCTTTTGGGGGAAGAATTGATTTTGAATAGTGATATGATGGGAAATGTGCGGTTGAAAAAGAAGAAAAAATTATTGATTTGATGGAAAATATTATTTTATTGAAGAATGTATGGTTAAAAATGAGAATTGATTTACTATAGAAAATGAGAATCCCTACCAAACAGGCCATTATGTTTTTATATTATGTTATTATGTCAATCGTTATGTTTTGTCGAACTGTGTCATTTACTTTGAAATTTGTATGTCCAACTAACTTGCCCGGATTTGTGTGATTTAAAACACGCGAGCTATACTGTCGAGAAGTGGGTGAAAAACTGCTAAGACCTACATAAATTTCGAAATCGACATTTGAACTGTCTATCTTGATAATTCCTAACTGTCGAAATCGCATTTAACAAATATGATGGGAAAAACATTCTTAATGAAACGTTAAGTATGTTTATCAATGCTCAATTACGAAATAAATAAATCTTGACAAATAATTTACATAATGCTATATTAAATATGAAATATGAAAAAATTTCTATACTTTGAACTAGATATGTTTTCTCAAAAAGGTTTACAAAAGTAATCAAAATTGATGAATAAAAAATGATTTACAAAGTAGTGTGATGTGAGTAGAAATGTTCTCCAACCCATAGTGTGAAGTCTTAGTTTGTCCATTTGTAGAGAACTGTACCTACGGTTTTCACATTTGGAGAGAACCGTAAGTAATGTTCTCCTACCACGTCAGTAATTAGACACTCTTATCATGTTCACTGTGGGCAGGAAAACAATTTGGTTATGTGAGTATTTAAGATACAAAACTATAAGTTATAATGTAAAAATATTCAACTTTGATATTTCAATGGTGGAGGAGATTAACATTTTTATTGTTTTTTAGAGCAAATTTCAATTCATCATATAAAGAAAATGCTATGAAATAATTTTTTTTTCAATCGCGCTATGGGTACATGAGGGCTCACCCGGTGGATTACACGCTGACGTGGCAAGCAATTGAAATTTGAAATTGCACCGGCCCAATTAAAAACCCAACCAATTGTTCACTTCAAACGGCCCAGCAACAAAACCAAACGCGCCCGTCATTTTCCCCCAAATCAGAGGGGGCTTATAGTGGAGAGGCGAATCAGAAACCCTTCCAAACGAAAAAGGAGCGAAATCGAAGCCAACCCACACATTCATCTTGACCGGAGGAAGAAGCAGGTGGAGACTCAGTTCGGGTGAGCAACAACCGTTATCGTTTCCCCCAAGTCGCTGAAACCGAGAGCTATGTCATAGCGCGATCGTTCCCCCCGAATCGCAGAAAAACATTAATTTGCGAAACTTTGGTCAAAGTCCATCACTCCTCCATCTCGTCAGGAGTAAGAAGCCGGTGGACAATTGTAGAAAAGCCGAATCGGTACATTTGTGCTAAATTTGATTCAGCCTACATGTTTCTGTTAATTTATGTGTAATTAGCATCATTTCTAGTTGTTGGGTTTGAATTGAAGATTGTACAGTGGTTGTGGTTGTTGGTTAATGTATTAATGATATCTCCTTTTTTTTTTTTTTTTGAAGTATGACAGGGACGAACTCTGGTGTATGTCACAGTTGTCGTGAAAAGGGTCACTTCTTTGCGGATTGCTTGAAAAAACGACAATGCCCTTTGTGTAAAGTAGGCTTTGTGAAATGCTTTGAGGTCCAGAAGGATTCGAAGAACAAGAGCGGTTGTTCAAGCTCGTTGTAGTGCTAACGCAAATATTGGGAATGGGTCGAAAACGTGGAATCAAGCGGCGGGAGTCGAGTGGGGGATCAAGTAGTGGAGCTGGCAATTCAAAAAATCATGCGGCGGTCGAAGAAGTCGAACACTTGTCTCGCTCGTTCCATACTCGGTGTCACGTAACCGAAGACAAAATCATTGAGATTCAATTGACTGTGACAATACGTAATGCCAATGAAAGTGCGGAAGTGGATAAGAAAGGGAAAGGATCGGCATGATTTATGATGTGTAGCATGTGTTTTGTTATGAGTCTTGTTGTTGTAGTATGTGTAGTTGGTGTTCAGTTGGGTGAATGAATTGTAAGCTGATGATGTTATGGAGAATGAGTAAATAGTTGGGTGAATGGTATAAACTGGAGAATGAGTAACTGGTGTTCAGTTACTTGAATTTGTGGTGACTGGTTCATTGAAATGTAGTAGAATGTAGTGTAGGCTGAGATTGTCTGTAGTCATAACATTATGTAATGTCTGTAGTGTAGGCCAAGGATGGCTGGAACTTAAGCAACTGCATGTAGTGTGTACTTTCTTGAAAGCTAATACATTTTGAGTTTTGTGATTCATTTATTTCAATTGTTATCCAAACTTCTTTGTGAATGTGAATGATGAATATTTTAGATACTTCAACCTTTATATGCTTACCCTGAAATTGAGAGATAAATCCATTTGTACCACTATTAAACCTCAATTCAAAGTTTACAGCAAGTAAAACATACACCTCCCTAGCATCATAAACAGACCATTCTGAATCAAGTTTTGTAATAAAAATAAATATGGTTCTTTTCCTTCAAAACACAAAATAGATTGTCATCATTGAAGTACATAATGAATGTTGTATAAAAACACAAGAATCATCGAAGTAAACAACGAAAAGCCTAATTGAACTAGATTCTTCAATTGTTGAACAAGAAGCAGACAAGATCCTTCCATTCCCTAAGCGATGCTCCTACCTCCATTGGTACACATATTGCCTTCCTTACAAGTTTGCGCCACTTTGGTGAGGTGGAGGACGGTAGTACGGCATTACATTTCCTAAAGTAGTGATAACAAGAGTATTAATGAAAATAGAGTATGAAGACAACGAAGTTATGAAATTAGTAACACATACCTTGATCATGTACGATTGACACAACATCTCCCATACCACCTTGGTGAGGTACGACTGGATAATAGTAAGTCACTGCATTCCGTGCTATAAAATAATAAGATTATTATGGAAACTAGAAAATGACTCCAACAAGATTCCAAAATAATTAACATATACCTTGATCATGTACGATCGGCACAATATTTTCCAAACTACCTTGGTGAGGTACGGCTGGAAAATAGTAAGACACTGCATTCCCTAGTGTAAAATAATAAAAGTATTAAGGAAACCCCAGAACGACTTCAACACGATTCCAAAATAATGAACACCTACCTTGACCTTGATCATGTACGATCGGCGGAACACCTCCCAGTTTAGGAGGGCAAGTCTTCCGTCCCCTTTGTGTACTAGAAGTCGGATGTGACTGCATAATCAACATGTAATTACTACTCATCAGCACAGTAATTTTTTGTTGAAAAAAAAAAAAATTTGCCGCTACTTGGAACTAGTAATACCTTTGATCTAACTGATGTTGTTTCCAAGGGGCTTTTGGTTCGAAGTTTTTTCGGTGCGCCTTTCCTCTTCGAGCATTTTGGGTCCAGTATCACTGCATCGCCGTTATGTTGTGAAGCTCCACCATCCCATGATAATTGGAATACATGTTGGGATACGTCATTACTTCCGCAAGCAGATCGCGTCTTTTGAAATGATTTCTTTTTACTTTCTATCCACTCTAATACGTCTCGGGTTTGGTCGTCGTTCCCTATTGCCATGTCCGCAAGTGAAGCAAATGATTGACACATTTTATCATATCTCAACTGGGCAGGGGTGCTACTCAAACCATCATAATTCACTGCGACCTTTGTGTGGGCTCTACTTACATCCCTTCTCCACCTCCGTAATACATAGGTTTCCGGCAATGCAGTGACGTTGTTACGGATAAGTACAGCTATCGCGTGCCTGCAAATTATACCGCGAAACTCAAACAAATGGCAACTGCAAACAATCATGCATGTCTCCATTTGAAATGTCACCGAAAACTTCTGTTTTTTAACTCGATTTTCAAGTATAACATCCTCCAATACCTCATAAGTTGTCCCCGAAAACCCCTCCGACGAAGATATGAGGTCACAATATACCTTTCCAATGAATTCATCCTGAACTTCCCGAAATTTTGAAATGGTGTAAACTCTTTGAAACTGCTTCTCCAACTCATACTTCGTTGCGGATGGTACCATTTGCGAGTATGATTTAAAATCTGCCTGAAACTCCTTCTCTACCTTATTCCGCAATGCTCTCTCGTATTGTTCAACAAATTGTTTCAGGGACGTCTTCGAGTGCACATATCCATCGAAGAACGCATTCATACTCTCACTTCGCTGAGTAGTTGACATACCCGCCCAGAAGCTGCTTCTTAAGAAACAAGGTATCCAACGACATCTGTTCGCATACATTCCCGACAACCACTCATGATCATGCAATGCATATCTGTCCACCATCTCTCTCCAACCTTCTTCGAATTCGTCAACAGTTTGAGAATCATATACAAGTACGTGTATAGCAGAAAATATCTCGCCTTTATTAACGTGGTATCCAAACTTCTCGGGCAACTTCTTTAATATGTGCCATAAGCACCATCTGTGTTTGGTGTTTGGGAATACAATCTGAATTGCGTTCTGCATAGCCCTATCTTGATCAGTAATAATTCCAGTAGGAGGTTGGCCATGCATACATTGAAGCCAAGTCTTGAAAAGCCATATAAATGTTTCAGTATTTTCATTCGAGACCAACCCACAGCCAAGGAGTATTGATTGTCCATGATGATTAACTCCAACAAAAGGAGCAAACGGCATGTCGTACTTATTAGTTAGGTACGTCGTATCAAATGTTACGACATCGCCGAACTCTTTATATGCTTGCCTACTCCTATTGTCTGCCCAAAAAATATTTTTCAACCGTAACTCTTCATCCAAATCCATACTAAAGTAAAAACCTGAGCACCTTGCTTGCATGTTCGAAAAATAGGATTGTATTGCTGCGGCGTCTCCTTCTCCAAGTCTTAACCGCCTAACTTGTTCAACATAGTTTCGACAATCTTTTTCCACGCAAGTCATATTTTCATACCCCCCTGCCTCTACGACTGTAGAGTTATAACTTTTGTGCAACGGAATCCACATATATCGTTTACTTTGCCGTCGTTTAACATGGGCACTCAATTCTCTGTTGCAACGATACAATCTGGATTTCGAAGGGCTTGTTTTATGATTGTGAATGAGATTGACTGTGTTAATTTTCCAGATTCCGCATGCATCTGCAGATGAATGATCTGGCTTTGCGGCTTTGTACGAATGGTAGCTTGCGGCTTCAACGAACCGCTCGTAGTACGTGGCCTTCCACCTTCTCGACTACATGTAAACACAACATATCTCACAATTCCATCGTCATCCTTTTGTGAATTTCTTTTTCTAACCGGAAATCCAACGTCGTACGCATATCTTTTGTAAAAATTATATATATCCTTTTCATCGTTGAACTTCATACCCACCTCGGGTACAATCACACCGTCTACTCCTACAATTCCATTATCCACAACGTTCGCGTTGTCCAAAATGTTATCATTTTCACACTCTAATAGAACTAAATCAGTTCCAAAATTGACCTCCTCCGAATTTTCCTTCCCTGCAGTAAATTGCCAAATTACAAGGTCAATTTTCCAATTTTCAGTAAACGACAACAAACACTTTCAAGCTTAAATCTTCAGCTCAACATGTTAACTCAGTTTCACAGAAGAAGAAATGTATGAAAAATGGGTTCAAACATTTCAGTTTTCACAGAAGAAGAAATGTATGAAAAATGGGTTCAATCATTTAAGTTTTCCCACATGTTTCAACTAATTTAGTTTCCCAAAACAAGAATTCAACTAATTTAGTTTCACAAAACCAGAAAAGTATGACAAAGTACTCGAACTAAACTTAAGTTTTCTCCTAATTTTAGTTAAAAATTAGCTTTCCCCTAATTTTTAGTTTCACAAAACAATCGGGTTAAAATAATACCTTCTTCCGCCATATATACGAGTCCGGCACCGGCTTCTTCCCCGACGACTGCTTCTTTGTCGCCGTCGTCGCGTCTGCTTCTTGGCGGTAAGTTTCAATATTTGGTGCTGCTTCTTCGCGGGCAACCTTCGTCCACTTGAGAAATGGATTTTGCTCCTTTTTTGCTATTTGAACTTAGGTGACCCGGCCCATGATGATTTGTTTTTTTTTTTAATGGGTTCCACGTCACCGTGTGAACCAACAGGTGACCCCAATGGGTCAAATAGCAAAATCCTTTTTTTTTAGTTAACAATTCTATCATCCATTGTATAATAGGTAGATTCATGAGTATCTTCATCAACAAGCTAATCATCAAATCAAAGCATTTGTTGACATTTTGCGCCAAAAAAAACATTGTTAAGCACTTTTTTTAAAAAAGTGACAAATTTTGGTGTCAATTTTCATTGTAGCGACACCTATGCAAAATCTCATATTTTGATTTAATTGATATGTCTATTTTATTTACACATGCACTGATTTTCAACAGGAAGGAGATTAAGTTATACGCACACCATTACTAGATTTTTCAAATTATGAATGTTAAAGGCTAGCATGAAGGCTTTCACTACTTCAATCGATATAAAATCTTGGAGATCTATTGTTACTGGATAGAATTCTCCCATCATAATGAATCCTGAAACTAAAGTTGTTCCAAAGAGCGAAAATCATGGACCCATGATTCAGATTGTTGGCAAATTGTAATTTGAAGGGTTCAAGTGCATACTTGACACTCGTTAATTTATTTATGGTTTGATACATGTTGGGTTTTGATACCCAATGAATTTCGGGTTCTGATGTAAATGTTGGATTAAATTGTTACCAACAATCAAGTCCAAAGACTCGACCCGAAAATAACGTGAACCATTGAAAGTAGCTTAAAAAATTAATGTTGCTCATGGCCCATATATATTATCTCTTGGATGGCTTTGAATGTTGGCTCATTTAAGCCATTTATTGGTCCAACTCAAGCCTAACCTAACATATATATATATGGTGTATTTATCCTAGTCGTAAAGTGTGTGATTTATATATGAAAGTGAGAATACGTGACTGCCCAATCTTGCTAGAAAAAGGGCTGTCATGGGGAGTTAAAAACCGGTTGCTTTCTTTGTGTATTTGGCCTCCTCTTTGTGTTTTCCTCCATTATATTTCTCTTGCCCTTCTGGTTTACAAATTATCACAATTATCTTATCCTTTGTTGGTGAGATTGAGGAGCAACCGATGTGAATATATTAGTTGTGGGCTGAGCCGTTTGGATTGGTTGTTTAGTAGAGAAATGTAACGTGAAATTGAGTCAGAAAAACACCGTTTTGACGAACATTGGAGCAAGTTTCCGCGACAATTGGTATCAGAGCTTCATAGTGGTGGATTTAGCTCGAAAAAATGACCAAAAACCGTCCAGAAATGCAGCAGAAACAAAGTGGAAAGCAGATCGAAAAATTGTGAAAAATTGGATCTATTTGTGTGTTTTCCGGCCGATCCCAAAGGAGTTTGGTGAAACGGAGACTACGGCGTGACGTGCATATGGAGGCACCAAGGTGGCTAATGCATGAGGTTGTCCGGCGGCGCGTAGGACCACTTACAAAGGACTCTTGCAGTGCATGATGGCGCGTGCAAAGGTTTTCGACGACGGTATCTTCAGGCAGTTTGTTCCTAATATCATTTCTGACATTTTGGTGCTATTAGTTTTCTGTTTCAAGTTATACAATAAAATCTGGACAAATTTGTTCTTTGCACGTTCGGGATTCAATGGTGGTTGGTTGATTTTTGCGATTGTTGGAGACTTTTGGGCGAATAACGGTGATCCTAAAGTGATAATTCACATCTCTCGATATTTATGGACCTTCAGATGTGGTCCTCTTGGTATCGTGTTCATCCCTTTTGTTATTGCAGTTAAGACTATTTTATAGTATATTCATTTATTTTTCACATTAAAAGTCATCATATGAGGTGACGTTGGGTTTGGATTACCCTGAAGTGGTAACTATTGTATGTTTTTAGACCTAGAAATTTCTTGTTAATTATTTGTCTTGAATTCTTTGCGAATTTTTCGTCAATTATTTTTCATTATTAGAATTGCACGTGACCTTAGGAAAGTCTTGTTCGACCATTCTGTGTGAATTGTGTCTGTACTTTACTATGGTCGTCGTTGGTTGCATTTCGTATTTCGTGTATTTTTTTGGTAAAATGACAACACATTTTGAGTTGTGTTTTTTTGTTTTTAATGAAAAATGTGATTTTTCAATTTGGCAAAACGAAAAAGATTTTCATAAAAATTTTGATGGCAAAAAGTAAGATATGTTTTAATTGCGGTAAATTTGGACATGGTGAAATATATTGTATTAGAAATGATAATAAAAAGAAAGATAAGGAGAGTGGTGAGGCGAATGTAGCTATAGGGTCGAGTGATGACCCTAGTGAGGTTTATTGAGAGTAAACCTAGTTAATGCATATGCAATTGCATGTAATCCTTTCTATATGTGTGATTGATTAATTCTGTTGCACAATTATATGTGTATTTCAATATGTTTGATATGTACATTTGCGTGAAGAACAATTTAATTACTTGGTGTAATTTTTTGAATGTATAGTGTATTGTATGTCTATTGGTGATTGTTATGTGCATTTGCAATGTGTTGTATGTTTATGTGTTGGATATGTGCATTTGCATGATAAGCAATTTAATGACTTGGTGTAATTGTTTGTATGCATAGTGAGTTTAAGATACATTAGCAGTGTGTTGTATGTCTATTTGTGATGTAGAGTATAGATGCCTAAGGGTACATTAGTGGTTTGTGCTAGGGATGTGGAGTCTGAAATTTAGATTACGAGCGGAGATGTGATTAAATGCTGGAATAATTTATCCGTGAAGAGATACTGATCAGGTGGAGTGTGAGAGATACACTCATATCACTTTTGTTAGGAGGAGATCCATTATCCACTTAGATTGGGAAAAGCAATGTGATGATAGAGGATTATCCCAAGGACTAGGATTAATAGAGATCTATCAATTAGACATGAGTTGAGTGATCAGTTTATTATGTATGGTGGGCGATGAGAGGAGATATGTGTTCTCGAAGTGTGAGCAGCACAAAATGGAATAAGATAAGTGTGGTGAAATCTTTTCGTGTGGTCATTTATGCATTTGTTGCATATGTTGCATATGTGTTTTAACCGTTTGATTGATTGACTTAGTGTTAATCTATTATTCTGTGTGAATGTATTTTGGAAAGATGTGTTGATTATCCTATATTATATTTTTATCGCATGATTATTTACTCTTGATTGTTCACTGTGATTATCTGCTTTTATTTGGGTATTTGTTTGTGACATTAGCCCAGGTGAGTATGTGGAGCATGTATGATATGTGTTTCGATCCGAAACATGAGGTAAGATCCGTGATTCCAATTTTATTGGTGTCTTGATTATGCAAGCATTAACTTTGTGTTTTGATTGCTTGCAGGTTGATTGTGTATCAAGATGGAGATTTGTTGGGTTCTGATACCCAATGAATCCGGGGCTATGATGTAAACGTTGGATTAAATTGCTACCAACAACCAAGTTTAAAGGCTTGACTTGAAAACAACTTAGGTTGTTAGAAGTAGTTTAAAGAATAAATGTTGTTCGCGGTCCATATATATTACCTCTTGAATGACTTTAAATCTTGGCTCATTTAAGCCTTTAATTGGTTTAACTAAAGTCTATATATATGGTGTCTTTACCCTAGCAGTAAAGTGTGTGATTTGTGTTTGAAAATGAGAATATGTGGCTGCCCATTCTCGCTAGCAAAAACGACTACCATATGGAGAGAAAAATCGGTGGCTTTCTTTGTATATTTGGCCTCCTCTTTGTGTCTTCCTCCATTGTATTTCTCGTGCGTTTGTGGCTTACAAATCATCACCGTTATCTTGTCCTGCGTGGATGAGATTAAGGAGCAATCAAGGTGAATAAATTGGTTGTGGGTTGAACCGTTTGAATTGATTGTTTGGTAGAGAAAGGTAACGTGAAGCTAAACCCGAAAAACACCGTTTTGACGATCATTGAAGCAAGCTTATGTGACAATACAAGACAATTTTCAACCACATATTCAAACGATAAAATATTCTACACTTGCACAAAAAACTTTTTCTTACTTTTTAACCACGCACTATTTTAAAAATCACTATTCAAAATTTTTTTTTAATACTAAAATATTTATCAAACATGCTCTAAAACATGGATTACAAAATCATAATCAAAGTTTTCCAACACTTTGAAAAGGTAATAGTTCATTTAAGCATTTAGATTCAACTAAGAAAAATAAGGGTACTCAACTTGATTAACATCCAAATATAATAAGGAAAAAAACCTCTTTGTCAGACGTTACCATCGATCAATTAAAAAGGGGGAAACGTACAGGATTTGAGAAAATTGCAGCACAAGAACAAAAGCAATTTCCTTTAAAGACCCTTGTTGCAGTAACCAAAAAAATTCATCATATTCAAAAGTTTGGTGAATGAGGCTTTGACCTTGTTTATAAGGTAAAATCTAACTTGTGGGCTTATCAATTTTTCCAAATTAAAGAAACAAGGATAGAAGTTTTGACTTCTTATGGATTGAGATGGAATAAGAACTCGTGAATTGATAAACCATGTGAAAATTGGGAATTTGATTGCTGATACTATGTGAAAAAAAGGTGATTTTGTGGAATGGATATCTAAATTTTAAGGAAAATGCTAGACGTACTCCATTGCCTACTACACGGTTCACTTCCTGCTGACATGGCGTGAGATTTGAAAATGGTCAACACAGCAATATAAAAAAAAAAGAAGACAAAAACCCAATTAAAAGGCGCCTTTCTTCAAACCTCCGTCATTTTTCCCTCTCCTCCGCAGTGAAGACGAACCCGGCGAAAATGGAGCCACCTGAAAACTCAGTCGACTTGGCCGGCGACTTGGACGACGGCGACCACACGTCGGCGAACCCTTTAATTTCCCCCCCACACGCTGACGTCGCGAAGTTAGCTGACGGAGATGGAGGGAAAGCTGGACAGTCCCACTCCAACAAATGCGACGCCGACGACTACATGGGTAAGTTATCAATTTAATCGTCCTTATATGGCCATGAGTGGGGAGCTTAACTTGTGGATTGGGCTAATTGTTGAATGTGTTGTGAAGTGCTCTGTTTAACTGGAGGGGCTTGGGTATGGTGTGGCGTGGGGTGGGGTGGGGTGGGGTGGGATGGGTTGGAGGTGGTGATGGTTGTTGCGGTGGGGTGGGCTGGAGGTGGTGATGGCTTCTGGACTGCTGTGGCTTTGGAGAGATTACTCAAGGTGAAAGATTAACCATGTTCATGTTTCAAATATTGTGAGCATTTTGGAGAGATTACTATGCGATGTTGGAGGAATTCGAACAAGGTTGGCATACTATGCGATGTTGAAGACTATGATTAGGGGCTCCCAAAGCGTTGATGAAGTAGGACAATCAGTTGGTGAAAAACTGTTGGATCCGAAATACACAAAAACAAAGGGAGCTCCTAAAAAACTTCGCCAAAAGAAGCATCTAGAAAAATCAAGAACATGTCGTAAGGTATGATTTCGAGACAATTTATTGTATATGTATATATTTGTTTAGAATCGCTAAACATTGAAACTGATTTTTTTTCATGACATGTAGGTGCCAACGAACTCTACATCGAAAAGGCGGAAATGCAATGTTCCACCCCCTTAGATGTTCAGGTATTTGTCAAACATTACGCTTGGTTCGCGTGAGTACAAAAGCGAAATATTTGAACATGAAGCTTTTTTTTCTTTAGGAGATTCGCAGTACAACCACCCGCCCTTCCCAACTAGGCGGCACACAGGAAAGCGTGGGTGATTTTGATTTAGGGGTCTAAAGAATCCAGTGACGTTCGGTTGTATATTTTTTGTCAATATCGAACTGACACGTTCTACGTGAGTGATTTTGATTTAGGTGTCTACAGAATCCAGTGACGCCGGTTGTATATATTTTGTCAATAGTGAATTGACATGTTCCACGTGGGTGATTTTGATTTAGGGGTCACTTATCGCCACACAAATGTGGCTGTATATTTTTGTAAGCATTTAACTGAGAAGTACTCACTGCAGCTTATACGGCTGTATATTTTTTTGTGAAATTAATGAAGTTGATTCTCATTTAATGCATTTCTATGTTCAAGTGGAAGTCCAACTGAAGTGTAAATTGAAGTGGAAGGAGCATAAGGTTGATTCTGATTTAATGCATTTTTATTCTGCTAGATAGTTTCTAATTTTTACATTCTTGAAATCTTCTTATTCGATTAAGAAATCCTTTCGGCATTTCTTAACTTCCAACACATAAATTACCAAATTCCGTCTTCATAAGCTACAGAAAAAAAATAGTCACAAAGAACAGATCCATAAATGAGCAAATTAATTCTGTTCGTCATAAAGATACAAGGATAACACTAGTTGGTTTTTGTCATAAGGTACAAAAAAATGATCCTACTCCACGATGAATAAATTGTGTCATTGCGATGTTTTCTTCCCATTGACTTAGTAAATGAGATACTACCGAATGAATTTCTTCAACCCGTCTGCAGATCTGTTGTGGGTTTGTAGCCAAGCTTAGTCTGAGCCAAGCTGATGTTCACGTGAGTAAACTGCACATCCCCATTCCTTGGCAACTTCATAATCAACCTCTTTGCTTTCACCTTGAGTAATCTCTCCAAAATGCTCACAAGATTTGAAACAGGAACGTGGTTAATCTTTCACCTTGAGTAATCTCTCCAAAGCCACAGCAGTCTAGAAGCCATCACCACCTCCAGTCCACTCCACCGCAACAACTATCACCACCTCCAACCCACGCCACATCACACCCAAGCCCCTCCAGTTAAACAGAGCACTTCACAACACATTCAACAATCAGCCCAATCCACAAGTTAAGCTCCCCACTCATGGCCATATAAGGACAATTAACTTAATAACTTACCCATGTAGTCGTCGGCGTCGCATTTGTTGGAGTGGGATTGGCCGGCTTCCCCTTCATCTCCGTCAGCTAACTTTGCGGCGTCATTGTGTGGGGGGAAAATTAAAGGGTTCGCCGACGTGTGGTCGCCGTCGTCCAAGTCGCCGGCCAGGTTGACTGAGTTTTCAGGTGGCTTCATTTTCACCCGGATCGTCTTCACTGCGGAGGAGAGGGGAAAATGACAGAGGTTTGAAGAAAGGCGCCTTTTAATTGGGTTTTTGTCTCTTTTTTTTTTTATATTGCTGTGTTGACCATTTTCAAATATTACGCCACGTCAGCAGGAAGTGAACCGTGTAGTAAGCAATGGAGTACGTCTAGCATTTTCCAAATTTTAATAGGGAAGGGGAGGGATGGGAGTGGTCATTGAAGGAGGTTCGGCAGGGTACGTGGGGTTGATTGGAAATATATATATACGTAAACTCAAAATATTTTGAATTACACATTCACAAAATAAAATATTTTATACGTAAACTCAAAATATTTCCCTAATTTTCAACCACACATTCTTCAAAATTCATTATTCAAAATAATGTTTTTCCAAAAAAGTGGCCACCAAACAGGTGTTAAATTTTTAATTGTCAATTATTTTAGTTGTTTTAAGTGAGATTTGTTTGCACTTTTGAAAAAAAATTGTTAATCTGATTGCGGTTATTTCTTTATCTTTGTTTATTTAATAAATAGGATAAATTCATCATTTTTCAATGTTTTAATGGAAAAAATGGACAGCAATGACGATTTCCATAACTGTTACTTGATGAAGGATGATTTGTGCAAAACATGAAAATGATAGGAACGTTTTGTGCAAATTATTCTAAATATAAAGCTCTTGTTTGATTCCGATTTATTTCAAAATGTTTTTTTTTCTCTTCTTTTTAATCACACATTTTTCAATAAAATAATATTATACGCAACTCAAAAAAATTACTTCATTTTTAACCACGCATTCTCATCAATCTATTATTTCAAAATTCATTCTATACAAAAAATAGGGCTCAAACGGGCTAAAAGACTATCAAATAACATACTTTATATTAATTATTTCTTTGGACTTTTCTACGAACAAATTAGCAAAAGAAATTGTCTAGCCAACTTAGCTCATGTTTGACCCCCATTTTTAACTATTGATAAAGTTTATCAATAGTTATATTTTCTCACTAAGAGTATTGTGGAAATACCCTTTTATATGAAATAATGTTAGTATCACTAATGTTTAACACTTGTCTAAGTGACAACACTTGTGACATTATAAATTACATGTTCAATTAAATACAATGATTTATGACCTAGTTAATAGAACTTATAATATGCTGACACATAAAATAATATTCAACACAGCTGGAGTTAAATATCATTATTCTTAGTCCCCGTTTGGCTCCTGTTATCAGAACATTTTTTTTTTTTTTGAAAAATATGTGATTAACAAAGAAGAAATTTTTTTGTGATTATTTGTAATATTATTTTATTGAAAAATACATGATTGATAAGAAAATATTGTAAAATAAATTATAATTTTAAAGGGACCAAACATGGTCTTATTCAAACTAGTCAAGTCAACTCCCTGATCACTGCCCTGTTTAGTATGGATTAAAATCTGATTTTAATATAAGTTAAAGTCAAATAATTAATATTAACCACATTTTTCATATATCCCACAACTTTTTAATTACACATTTCAAAAACTTCTATAACAATCTAATAAAAATCTAATTTTCATCACCACCAAACATTATCCTAAATTCCTAGCTTATACATTTGACACGTGGCAACACTAAGTTAAACCCAAAATTATTCTGAATTGTTCTTTTTCTTTTTCAACCCAAAATATCTGGTCCAACTTGTGAGAAATTTCCAAATATAAATTGATTATAATTTTGGCCGTACAATTGTCTCTCCGATTCGAGAAGTTTCTATAACTAACGGTTAACACGATCTTGGACGAAAGGGGAACGCCGATGTCTTCACCGGACTACGCCGGACTCTTGGAAAACTCGAAGGTGCTCGATCGGTTAAGGAAAGAACAAGAAGAATTGCTCCTCGAGATCAATAAAATGCACAAGAAACTCCAATCCAGTGAGTCGCGCTTTTATTTATTAAATTATAATCTTTTAAATGACCCTAATTATGATATATGTTAATGTTGTATTTAGTGTAATTGTTTAATTCTTGACACGCGTATGTTACTTTGAGGTTTTTTCATGAAAGCTAATGGGCTTAAATGATTATTGTTCCATGTGTATTGCTTGTTATTAATCACCGGCATGGATGGGTAATTGGGTTCTTATTATTGAGAGTTCAGTGTTGTGGAATTTACGCGTCATTAGAAGTTCAGTTCAGTTCATTTAATCCTTATTCAGTAAGTGTAGTGGGGACAATCTTTGATTGATTACGCATTTGTCTTTTAATGGCACGTTTGGTAAGATAGATTGAACTGTAGTAGAAAATATTATAAAAAAACTATAATAATAAAATCTTGTCCTAATTGTTTGAGCACTTCAGAGTTAAGACAAGAAGTTTCTATTCCCTTAAGTTTGTTCCTGAGGATATGTATGAGCTAATAGTAATTCATGAAAAAGGAAAGAAAAGGAGTTTGATCACTCAATGTACTAGTTTCTTGAGATTCTCATGCGAGGACAATTATTTCATGTTGGAGAAATAAGATGCACAGAATGATCATCATAAATACATGAATGGACCTAAAACCTAATAACTTCAACTTTTGGATTACCATTGCTCCAAGCATCTCTGTTAAGCTTTTCTTTGTGGAAACTGCTTTGATATTTTTAGAAGTAATGTAGAGCTCTAGGATTGATAGATCCTTAGGACTCTTGGAAAGCATACAGTTACAAGGCATAATGGTTCTTGCACAATCACGCTTGATAGAGCAATTGGTGAATAGAAGTCAAATGAAGATACGATTAAGTCATGGATAGAGGAAGATCTAGAAATTAATAGCACAGGTACCTGATGAGTTCAAAAGAGCAGTGAAAAATGCACGTGGTCTTTGGAGAGCTGCCAAGCCATAAGGCTAAATGCGAGGGGCCTAGTCATGTTAGGAAGGTATTGGCAAGGTGCGACGGTAGCTTTGCTGACAGTGCAGGTCTCAAGCAGGAAGAGCAAAGATGATGTAGGAGCCAACATGTGAAGAAGGAAACTCACATGAAAAAGTTGGATAAAAAGTGAGTATACATGGATTGGCCTCAGAACAACTTTACCTTTTCGGTTAAGGTTAGTCTTCAAACATGTTCATTGAGCTCTTTTTGTGGACTCTTTAGGTAGATCCACTAGAAGTTTATCATAGCTGATGGTGCATTTGGGGATTCTTTAGAATCAAGCAAGTGGAAGGTGGCTTTTGGGCAAGGGTGCTAATACGCGGACTCTGAGCTGCGGCAATGTGAATGAATAAGGACGATGATGAATGGCTTTTTTGCCATTCCTTATATATTACATTGGATTCCTATTGTTGTTTATTGGTTACTCACATAATATCACTTTCTAATTTCCATGTACAAGTGTTTTTTGAATTTGCTTCAACTTTAGATGATGCCAGTTGCCAAGCATGAATTTTTCGTAATTCTAAATCTGAGACTGAGTACCCTGAGTATTGTGACAGCAAAAGCTTATTCCGAGAATGTTGTTCATGAGAATATGTTATACTACTGGATGTGCATGCATTTGCGTCTTCTTTGCTTCTTCAATGTGTGGGATGTTACATAGCTAGAGCTTAAGAGTCATGTGTAAGGGGGAAATTAATTTCTAAAAGAGCTTTCTATTCCGAAAGTACTTTTAGAGGTGGATCAACTTTCTCTAAATCTCTTCTAACTAGAAGAAGTACTTTTATAAAATTAGCTAAATGAGTTCAAAAGTAGTTTTTGAGTCTCAAAAGCCCCTTTTGACTTTTCAAAAGCCATGCCAAACAAGCCATAAATCAATTATGCTCAGATTATTATAGTTCGTTATCAAGTTGTTCACGAAAACCCTCAGTTTCCGAAGCAAATGATAATCCAGATAATCTCGAGGCTTCAGTTGAAGCCATCTATTGACTAAAAATTGCTAAAGAACTATTACTACAGCACTGCTACCATGATCACCCCCATTGCTGCTACTGTATTATTATTCTGGGATCAGACTCTCTTTGACATGTGGGATAGGGTAGATTATTATCTCTATCATAGTATCTTAAAACTACTTGTTTACTGTATTAATGGGAAACTTTCGACTTCTTCACTATGTATAGCTATAACACATGAGTGAAATTTTTTGCTCAAAGAAAATATTAAATAATTGCGCATATTCTCGTTCAAATAATAATTCTTGTCTTCACATTTTTCCTCATTCTACTTTTTTTTGGAGTATTTTATACGTTTTCACAGCACGTGCTATCTGCCAACATCTTCACCCTTGGTTTCTGATCATCACATTTTATGAAATACTTGATACCAAAAGGTTAGTTATTATATTGTCATGGGTCAATTTCTTTTCTCTCTCCTTTTTTTATTTATTTGAACGACAAGCATTGAAGTTTGATAAGCTTTATGAGGAGAGGAAGATCATAATTAGTGAATGTGAATACCTGAGACATTATGATGGGATGAGTAACTGGGAATACCAGCCCAAGTAGAACTGTATAATGGAATATGATCTTTTGCTAGACCTTGAAGATTGTTTACACAAATTATTTCATATATCCGTGAAAGATGCTTCTCACATATTATTTATTCGATGAATCACATTCTTTTATAATTTTAACGTTTTTCTCTTGTCCATGCAGCTCCGGAGGTAGTAGAGAAGCCTGGTGATAATTCCTTATTGAAGCTTAAAATGTTATATATTCAAGCCAAAGAGCTGTCAGAGAATGAAGTAAAGTATGTTTGATCTGTGGTTTCTTGAATATGCTTCTGCTTTTTCCAAGTTTTCTTTTGTGTTCCATAGATCCCCACCCATTCATGTTGTGTATAGGAAATGCTTCTGAAGTAATTGTTTGTCAATCATTTATTCTTCCAGTTAAGAATCAATCCCAAAGTGCTATCATCACAAAAGTGGATTGTCTACATTATTTTTCTATCTTGTATTCAGTGGTTTCTTAATCACGTGAAAATTTGTAAATCGTGTGTCAAAAAAATTTGTAAATCGTGTGTAGAAACTGTTCTCTGTGCTATATTTTATTTAAGCTGAAAAGCCTTAGGCCCCGTTCGGGAGGGCTTAAAATCCAATTAAAATTGAAAATATGGCCGTTATTGGATCCCACCCGTCTAATAAAAGTCAACAATAACGGCTATATTTTCAATTTTAATCTGATTTTAATCCCTCCCAAACAAGCTCTTAGTATATAGGTCTTTGAACATACTAACTAATTACCAAAAACTAAGGGAATAAATCCCACAAAATCTGGAAATAACAAACTAATAAAAACTGAAAATGAAAACAGAATAAGATCCCTAAACGTTCTCCTAATAATCTGAATTAAATCAGAAAATAAGTCAAATAAATTCCTATATTTTCGTGATTTCAAACATAATTTGTTCTCATAAGGTTTATTTTCCTGTTTGATTGCAGCATTTCCAATCAATTGTTAGGACAACTGGATGCATTATTTCCTTCTGGAACTCCAGGACAACATCGAAGAAGGATAGGTTTGTACATACTAGAGACAAACATTCGTTTATGGAAGTACTAGTGTTGTCTATAACTGTGAAAATTTTTACTGAAAACAAACAATTATCTTAGCTATTGAGAAGTTGATTATCTTGGTCATGTCATGTACAAAGATGTATTTGATTTTTTACTCAGAAAACTTCTGTCCATTTTACCATAATTTATTCCCTTTTTCTTCTTTCCTTGAAACGTATACCCGTAAAAAAGAAATGTAAAAAATGTATCATATTTTCCAAAAGAGCAAAATTATTGAAGTATATGATGAGACAGATATTTATCAGTGCCATATTTTTATTTACTGTTATGATAGAGTCTGGAAACTGATTTGGGCTAAAAGTGTGATGAGTTTGACATCATAACTGTGCATTTCCTCTGTGGAACTTTCTTTCACGTACCTTCATTATTTGCTTATAAAATTTTAAATTTAATTTTTTGCAAACTGCAGAAGGTAATGATCAGAAAAAGAAACGGATGAAAGCGGATTCAGATGTCTCACGGCTTTCTCCTTCTGTGAGAAATCAGCTAGATTCTCTTGCTAATATGAAGGGTGAACAAGTATGTATTCAACTAAATTGCAATGAATTCCTTGAACTTTTTCTCTGTTGAAGCCACTTATGTCAGTAATGTAATAATATATCTTTATGCCCGGCATAGGGATGACATTCTCGTTTGAACTTGTGTGTACAATACAGGTAGCAGCAAGGGTCACTCCAGAGGATGCTGAAAAGGATGAATGGTTCGTAGTTAAAGTAATCCATGTCGACAAGGAAACGAAAGAGTAAGCACCCTAATCGCAAGCAACTTCAAAAGAAAAATAAATCTTTTGTATCCTTGGGGAGAAGAATCAACAAGCAACAAGTAGATGGTATATTGGTAGATAAGAATGACTAAGATAAGAATAGGAAAATTAATTCTACTTTCATTTTTATGTATTAATTTTGCATCTTATGAATGCATCTTTATGTAGAATTGAAGTTCTAGATGAGGAACCAGGTGATGATGAGGAAAGCGGTTTGCAAAGGTTATGCAATTTCCCCTCCTCTTTTTCTGGAATTTTTTAATATTAGAGTTTCCATCAATTTACTGTAACAAGTATTGTCCTTGGCCTTGCTATAACAGCTTAAATATTTGTTGGCAGTGCCTTGGTCAGTGCTTTGCTGTCAAGTCTGTTAAAGTTTTTTGCTTTGGTTCTCTTTATCTTTTCAGTTCTCTCGATGTATGTAAGTGTGAAAAATGTGGAAGGCAACATTTTAATTTTTCATATGACAATTTGGATTCTTAGAATACTTCACATCCAGTTGCTTCCTTCCATTCACTATGATGCTAAGTGGTTGAGTTTTTGGTTTTCAGTTGTCATGGTATTATCCTGATTTTGTGGGTTTTGGATTGTTAGAAGCAAAAGCTTAACAGCTAAGCTAAATACTTTGGTTCTTCTTTCATTCCTAAAATGTAAAATATTTAATGGGAAAAAAAAATTAATGGTCTAATTTTCGTTTGAATTTGACAATTGTCGTGTTATTTCCATTCCAAAATCTAATTTATTGTTCTCTAGAACGGAAGATGATCCATTTTTTGTTGTTGCTTTCTTATATTGAGCATGGTGTGAAATCATTGAGTTGTAAGATTATTACTTGTTGAATCTGTGGATTGCCAGACATTATATTTCATGGTCCATTTCTTAGTATGCCGGCTATGGGTATCATTTTGGTTTTATATGCTTAATTGATGAAGCAAGTCTTTTCACTTAAATCATTTGTTGTATTTTCCATATATTTACTTTCAGACAGTACAGGCTGCCAATGTTACGTATTATACCATTTCCTAAGCGGGCAGAACCCTCAAGTATTCAAGATTTTCCTCCTGGAAGACATGTTTTGGCAGTTTATCCAGGAACCACAGCACTTTATAAAGCAACTGTAGTCAATACTCGTAAGGTAAAATGATGCACATATTTCTTGTGTTGTAATTTAAGAAATCGAAATAAAACTAATTGTTGTTTGCTTATGCATGCAATGCGATGTGCTATACTACGGATTTTTAGAGGAAGACTGATGAGTAAGTATCTTTACCTCTATTTTAGCGGTGATTTGCTAGTTTCATAAATAATGAAACAGATGGAAGTATAATAACTTTTCTGAAATTTCAAGCGGTTGAATTTTAGTTTCTTCATAAAAATTTGTTGCTTATTGAATTTTAGTTTTGCAAACAGAGAATTTTTTCCATATGTATGATTTTTTGACCTTGCAGCTATGTTTTGGAATTTGACGATGATCATGAGGAGGATGGGTCTTTGCCTCAAAGGTTAGTTCCCTTTCACAGGGTTGTTGCTCTTCCCGAAGGACACCGTCAATGAATTGTTAATAGCTTGTATATACATTTAACATTTCGCTACCTGTATCAAATGTATTGAATTCAAATCACGATCACTAATACTCTGGTTTGATTCTATTGCATAATGTAGTATGATTTTAACTAGTGGTACAAGTTTATTGTTCCTTGTCCCCATCGACTAACACTCATGTACACCCGACTGAAATAAATTGTCTTGTGTGAAAGTTTCTTAGAGGAGCGAATTCTTGCAAAAAAGTCGTAAATGGTTTGAACTTATCCATCCTTGTTGCGTGTTACTATCTCGAGTGATACATGTCAATGACTCGATTGATGTAAGGCTAGACATGAGTACAAACTAAAATGTTAAACAGTAAACGAATATGTTGAGGATTGCAATCAACTTGTCAACTTAGATGAGCGAACTAGAAATCTAAAGAACATAATATGGTAGCTAACTTAAATAGAACTTGTTTTTGTACTTTCTATTAGAAATCTAAAGAACATAATATGTAGCTAACTTAAATAGAACTTGTTTTTGTACTTTCTATTAGACTACCTCCTCGAATGAATTTAGGTGATTTAAACTTCAATAGTGCTTATAGTATTAGTGTATGTTTAGAGCATTCATCGTACGTAGTAAATCATAGTGTCTTTTATTCTTCATGTTTATTCTGCATAGTTTCTAGTTATTGACTCAAAGGTTTCCCATTTTCATATGGCATGTTTGTGTGACAGTGATTGACGGATTGGCTAGTGAACCTGTAACGACCCGGGTCCCACTTAACGGTCGTCTGCCGTGTTAGATCGACGCATCGTCCTCCTCACTGTACCAACATGGGTCTTTCGACATGCTTTGTCCTCACTCGCACACTCCCGAGAAAACTTTGAGGTCACCCATCATAGAATTGCTCCAAGCCAAGCACGCTTAGCGTGGAGTTTCAAATGATGGACTTAGGAAAGAAGGTGCTCCTTGTGTTATGATTAGTACCTTTCAAATCTCTTAAACTTTCTTGGTGTGGGGTATTACAATCACCCCCGTTAGACTCGCCGACGTCCTCGTCGCGCTTGATCCATCTCGAGGATCTTGCCGAGCGTTGGGATTCTAGAGGTGGCTCCTACGAGTTCAAGAGGTGGCTCCCGCCCACGGCGTAGCACTTTGTCCCGCATAGCACTTAGTTCCCGATTTCCTACCGGTGGCAAACGACTCGATACCATTTGTAACGACCCGGGTCCCACTTAACGGCCGTCTCGGCCGTTAGATCGACGACGCATCTTGTCCTCACCGTACCAACACGGGTCTTTTCAAAGATGCTTTGTCCTCACTCGCACACTCCCCGAGAAAACTTCCCAGGGGGTCACCCATCATAGAATTGCTCCAAGCCAAGCACGCTTAACTGTGGAGTTTCAAATGATGGACTTCCGGAAAAGAAGGTGCACCTTGTGGTATGAGTAGTACTTATCAAATCTCTTAAACTTTCTTGGTCTGGGGTATTACAGAACCGTTGTTTATGCGTTTCAAAATTGCAATTTCACCATCCCAGCCTAATGATTCTAGAAGGGCTGGAACAGGAACCAGCAAAAACTTCAGTCCCATTTATGTGTCCTTTAAGCCAGCACAAAACATCATACTTAATTCCATGATAACCACAGCAGATTTTTGGAGGGTCCTAAAATCCTGTAAGCAGACAAGCCTCTTAATCGTGTCCTGGAGCACGTGCATCTAAACAATCTTCGATACTAAGGAATTGATAGCGTATCTAACCCTGAGATTCGTTCAGTACATGACCAACAAGAAGAAAAATGAATGCAGTAGTTAAATGATGATGAGCAGTATTAATCAACCATATATTGTGTTTGTAGATCGAATTCCCTAAGAGGTGTGGGAGGTTCCAAAAAAATACTACTTGAATGAGGACTGTATATAAAGATTCCACATGCGGAGTTTTCACGCAAAAGGTTGGCAAACTTTTGCATACCAGGATGTATGTTTAACTCCTGTATATAAAACAACCGTGTGAGAGGAGCATGTTCAATGTACTCATGAAGTTAGGGCTTTCATGAGCTAGTAGTCGTTGCAATTTAATACCTTGAGAACGAGTTCTAGAATGACCCATTTTTGAACCGAGTGATTTTAACCAATCTTTTATAGAAGAGTAATGCTATCCAGCATTAGTGGTGCTATAACACAAGTTTAGGTGACCGTACTTGATCAGTTCAATTAAATAAATCATGTGATATTGCATTTAAATGAGTCTATCATTTAATAACATGCAGTTGCTAGATGGGTTGTGCTCAACACCAGTGATGATGTAAGTAGTCTCTCCCAATGGTCTTGTCCCTAAGAGGAAGACATATAGTGTAAAACTCAAGTCTTAAAGCATATTTGGGATCTGAATGGAAGGTGTCCAACATTTATCTAAACCTAGAAGACGTCTTCACAATCTCACCCTTGAGGCATTTGCTGAAATGCCAAGCGATATCGTTCTGGCTTTCGACACAACCAAGCTCGTCAAGATACCCAGCGAAGGATTTCGACTTTAAACCTGTTTACCGGCAAACATCGACCTATGTTACATAACCAAAATGTCCTTGCTCCTCTCTTAGAGAGCCCCTTTCATATATATCATATAAAACTCAGACAAGAAGAGTTGTAGTTATGAGTGCTTACGATGATCTGACTTGAAGATTGAATTTAAATAAATAATGTGTGGTTACAGACAAGACGAGTTCAAATCTAGTTCACCTATTTATAAAAATTGGGCACATTCGCATATTAGGTCATTGGTGGAAAAATGAAATGGTAAACGGTGTATTCAAGACTGAATTTATGTTGGGAAATTTTGTATATTACGTCCCTAAATTTTGTAAATTGTTACTAATCCACCCTCAATAATTTTTTTGGCAACAGACAACCTTTAACCCTTCTAAAATTTAGCAAAACTCGCCTTACCGCCCATTTAGGCCGTTAAATCACGTAAAATGATGTATTTGTCCCTCTTTGAATGATCACAAAAAAGCAACTAAATAAAAAATAAAGAGAAAAATATAGAAGGAGCCTTAAATCTTTTTCAAAAAATTACAAATAGAAAACAATTAAATATAATTAACAAAAAAAATTTAAAAACAAATAAAAAAAAAATTTCTTCCCCCCCCCCCCCCCCCCAACAACCCAATCCCAATCAAAATTACCATTGTCCACGTGTAAGTCCTTTTTTTTTTTTTGTTTCTTTTATTTAATAATTTTATGTTGAAAAAATGAAAATATTATTTTACCTTTTAAAAATTGATCAAAATATATTTTTCCAGTCAATTTATTGACCTCTAGCAGAAATCGTTTGAGGTCCTTCAACTACACAGAAATAAAAGGTTTGGGACCCACTACAATAAATGAAAGGTTAGGGTAAGAGTTGTAACAAATTGAAAGGTTTGAGATTGAGATTGCAACAAATGAAGGGTTAAGGTAAAAGTTGTAACAAGTTGAAATGTTTAGGATCTTGGATACAATTATCCCTTTTTATTTACTTCCTTTTTTTTTTTTTTTTGGTTCTAAATTAAAGATGGGGCAAACTCATCATTTTTTACATGACATTAACTGCCAAAATGAACAAAAGAACGAGTTTGGTTACATTTGGAAAGGTTGAGAATGTCTGATACTAAGAAAAAGTTATGAAATTGGATCATCTGTTCTATAATTCGAGTTTTACTTGTCTAGAGAAGATGAGAGGCTAAAATTAAAAGTGTTCACAATTTGTATCTTTTGAGTAGAAGTGATCCCCTTTTAATGGGGCTGGATTGGATGTCTCTAGCAATACAAGTTGCTATTTGGTAGCTTCAATAACTACCTCGTAGCAACAAAATTTGGTTTACTGTCACTTTCACATTCGTATCCAGGGGATAAGGTTGGTCAGACCGTAAGTTGATTGGTCTTACTTTTCTTGTTCATTGCCAACTCGACAGTTGGATTCCTATAACTTCTCCCGATTTTTGTACTCTCAAGTAGCATGTCTTGAAAATCTGATTAGACACTTGCACATTAAATAATAACAATCATGCTATATGTACATGAATATTTGCTAAACAGTTAGACATATTGTTAGTTGGCATAATTTCATTGAATGTTGGACAAAAAGTAAAACTACATCAGTTAATTCACCGTTGTCACCTCGTTATCTGTATTGCTTCCTATATAATTCATCAGTACAAGGAACTAGAGACGGAGCCAGTACTTAGCGAGCCAGCACGATCGCCCGCTAGCTTTGGTGGAACCGTTGGATTTTTAAAACGGTGTATCAAGCGACATTCGACAGTGGGTGAGCTGTTCCAGGTGCTGCAGCGTTTTTTTTTTTTTGCAATAGAAACAAATTTCATAACCAGTTGTAAAAAATTTTTTCACTTTAATGGATAATTTCCATATAAAACAAAGCAAAACGAACACTAAACTTTGATTAAAAAATGATTTTTTAGGAAATTTTTTTTTCTTTTTTTCTTTTCTTTTTTTTTTTTTTTTACTTTTTGGCAAGGAAAAAAATGTTATAAACAATTGTGAAAAATTATCATTTTAATAGACAATTTTCATGTAAAATAAAGCCAAACGAACACAAAATTTTAAAATTTTTCAGGTGGAAAATTATACCAATCAAACACACTTAATTACCAATTTCCTGGAAAACAATTTCCAAGCAATTACTTTTCCTAAAATTCATTTTTTTCCACCCATTTTAGACCCTTGCAATCAAACGGACCCTTAGATCTTTGTATATGGTTTTGAGGTTGCATGGGTGCAAATTGCCAATTTCCAAAATCAAACCCTTTCTGAATTTTGATTTTCTCTATGCTAGTGTATTGTGATTTGCTGGCTGTCCTCGACAATCGACGCGAGCCTCCGCTATTCTATCACCCTGCTGTTGATGCCACAGCCTTTACCTGTGAGCTTCCATTGTCCCTATTGGTTGTTGCCTGTGAGCATCTATCCTTTTTTTGTTTTTATTTATTTATTTATTTATTTTCAATTCATGTTGATGGTTTGATGCTTTAGTTCATTTTGATTCTTTAATTTGATTGATGGTTTAGTATGTGAATTGTGATAATTTATGATTTATGAAATTGGAGAACTTGTAAATACGTGAATTGATAAATGATAAATTGGGGATTTTTCGATTTGTGATAAACGTTCAACTGGTGTTGGCAATTGAAAATTCATGATAGTTTAAAATTAAGTTTAATTTATATTTGATTTCCATACAGATTATGGAACATCTTTTCAAGCGAAACGAAGTCCTAACCTAGTATTTCTAGTGGTGCACCTAGTTGTGCCAATGCTTCTAGTTGATGAGGGACAACAGTTGGGATAATTTGCGTTGGTAGAATGCTATGACGTTATTAGATTTGTGTAAGTATACATTGCGAAATATGAGAGACAGAGGTTGGGATATTTTGTTGGGTGGAGTGATTGAGTTTTGTGTTGGTAGCCATATTGTAGTGTCCAATATGAAGGATATTGTAGTATTGAGAGGCTGACATAAGCGTAGAGCTCAGCGGGTGACTTATTATCATCGGTTACATATTGATTTGTATTGCCATGTGACAGACTTAATTTTGCAAGAGTTGAGTGATCGTTTTCTAGAAACAACTACCGAGCCCCTTATTTGCATTTCATTTTTGATTCCAAGAGCTTTATTTGCAACTTTTATAGGACTAAATTGTTACGTCTTGCTTAGCTCTATCCTTTTGACTTCATCGTGAAAAGCTCATATCAAACTTCTACCTGACAAGTTTCTTATGATTGTTGACATCATCCTTGACACTCCATTGTTTTCTAAAAAAGTGTGGGCGAGAAAGTGTGTTTTTTTTTAAAACTAACTAATGTAATGTCGTCACAGGACACAATATAAATGATGATATAAAACTTAGTGTACATGTAACATAGAATATGAGAAATGCTATTCATCCTCAGTGAGAATGCATCCCCAATCTATGTGGCGTTAATGTGGCATTAAATGATAGGTGAAATTAACTAAGTCATTTAATTTCACCTATCATTTAACCAATCATTTACATCCACATAGACTAGGGATGAATAGCATTTTTCTTAGAATATATGGACAAACCAAATTTTCCATACCACATCATCATATTCATTAATCTGATAAGATGGAGTGCCTCAATTGAATAAAAAATTGAAGTCTAACGATGGTGATAAAAGTGAAACAATGAGTGGGTGAACTTCAATGCATTTAATGACAAAAAACATATTAACTGTAAGAGTACATAAAATCAAGTTTTTCTTTTCTTACAATCACTCAAAAAGAAAAAGGAAAGAAAAAAAGTTTTAACTTAAAGTATACTGAATAAATATCAACTTCTAGCAGTCCAAATATGCAAAATCTGAAAATGTATCACATGCACCAACTATTAATAATATCAAAAATACAAATTTATGTTCAACTAAAAAAAAAGAATAGCGTTTGGAACAAATAATTAGTTTACTTGTTTTCAACTAACTCATGCTGTAAGCTATTATTAAAAGTTTCAATAATCGATGACAAATCCTTCTCTCTTGTAGATCATCTATAGAAGGCAAACAAAATACATATTAAACAAATTCATTGAACTAATATACGGTAAATAGAATTTGCAATTTAATAGACTCAGGGTGATTAATATGATAAATTTTCTCAAGTTCTAAAGATAAGAAATACAAATGAAAGTACATGTACAAAATCGACGGGAGAGCGTCAAACAAAATAATATTAGCTAAAAACATAAGAGGTCAGCACTCACTTTCAACTATTTTTACGGAGTCGAGCATGGGAGACAACAATCTGAGGACCAAGTGTGCATTATTTTTCACAGCAGCAATGTCTAAGACTTTATCAAGGAAACTCATACAATAAGATGTACGTAAACAGTTTGAGGCAAATTAGTGAAATTGGGTATAATAGAATAAGAAGAAAAATAAGAAAAACCTTAAAGCCAAGCAAATATTTGTCTATTGATCCTAAAACATTATATAAAGGATACTTGAAGCAAGAGAGGCTCCTCCAATTAGTTCATTCACTCTACCAAGCAAGAATGGAGTTTCTGCACTGTCATTTATGTTCTGCTCCCTTATGGACATTGATGGTGTTAACATTGCTAACGACCTATATACATACCAACATGCAAATATCAGCAAATAATAATAGGATTTGCTTGTCAAAAAATGACTTGATAGCCATTACAAACTCTTACCTCAGAAAAGGTGAAGTTAAATTGACAATCACCTTTCCATAAAGCTTCTAAC
This sequence comes from Fraxinus americana, assembly GCA_035079005.1. Classification (NCBI taxonomy): domain Eukaryota; kingdom Viridiplantae; phylum Streptophyta; class Magnoliopsida; order Lamiales; family Oleaceae; genus Fraxinus; species Fraxinus americana. The sequence continues at coordinate 16,693,303 of CM068716.1, forward strand.
CAATGAGAAGAGTTGTTAAGTTGTATTCACTCCAAAATAGTAACTACTACTTCCTCCAAGAAAGCACATGAAATTCTTGTCCAACAAAGGGCTGTTATTTACCTATAATTGTATGCTTCAAGAAAAATGAAAAGAATTTCATCTTATAGACTTTCATCAAAACTCAAAGTGAATATAATATTTGAAAATTTAGTCAATTGTCATGGAAATATCTTGTACTTACAATGTACGGTTTATGTCCCAACGATAAGATCCAACTTAGAATTTCCCTTATCAAATACTTTGAGCATTATTCCCATCCAAGCACTTCTCAGTAACTTCATCCATAGTTCAACATCACTTCAAAAAAAAGCCAAGAAAAAAATGTGAATGAAAAATATGGGTGTTCTTCTTTAGACCTCTGTTTTCCATTGCAGTGAAGCACAATAAAGAAAGCAAAAATTGATGGAAACCAATTCTCCAAGTATCTGATTCAATGAAAATTATTTAGGATTACATGTTTGAAGCCGACAAGCAGTACGATGTTAATGAGGTATTCATCTTGCTCGTTTGTAATGCAAACATCCACAAAAACATAGTAATAAAATATGAACATTAATTTAAGATATTTATAATATAAAAGAACATAAATATAGAAAATTTCTAATTCTTGATAGGGACTCACTTCGTGAAGACCGTCTTCCCTGCTATACTTACAACATAACGGTCCATATTTTAAGAGTTCCTACAATTAAGAGATAAAGTAGGTTAGTTCAGGCATTTAATCAAACACATCGAATACATTGCCTTATTTCAATAAGTTACAGAAATAACGCTTTAATGCTATAATAAATTGATTTAGAGCATGAAATTAATTGGGTATCATGAGATGAGGTTAAAACACGCAATATCCATAGGTAGATATGTTATAATAGCAAAACATCTCTACTATTTTCAGTTATGCACAACCAGATAACATATAACTTTAAATACCCTCTCACAGAGGAAAAAGAAATGGTTAGATGAATACTCACAGATGGACTAAAGATGCATGATTCTGGAAGTAAAAGGTATGGCCATTGAGTGAAGAAATGGAGAAAAACTGAGAGGAAAAAGAAAGAGTTAGATGCCCACTCTTTTTTATTAAAAAAACATGGACATTTTTTCTCTTATTTATAATTAAACATTTTCAATAAAATGATATTACATGTAAAATAAATAATCACGACTTTACGTTTTACAATTAATGTAAAATTATTTTTGACATCACCCCACAAATTTTTAAATGCTTAAAACGAATATTCGTAACTTAAAATACTGAATCAAACGTAAATAAAAGGAAGTTCGTGGATACTATCTACATCAGTGTTGCTCAGCCAACTGAGTTTGTCCTTTTTTTCTTATCTTTTTTCTCATGTCAGTTCTTCAATTGAATGATAAAATTTGATGACATCAGTCCAAAAAAATGATATGATCAAGTGCAATAAATCCAAATAGGTTGAAAATAAATAATATTTATTATAGTGATATGTTCAATAAAAATCCATTTTAATGCCATAAATTTACCATTTTAAATGCAGAAACTTAAGAAAAATGAAATTGGGAGAAATTTGTGTAAGTATGGGGTTGATGTGTTAGAAAAGAGAAATTAACTTAAAATTCTGAATCAGACGCAAAAAGAAGGGGTTTTCACAATTAATGTAAAATTATTTTTGATATAAAAAATAAATTTTTAAATCGCTTAAAATGAATATTCGTAAATTAAAATACTTAATCAAACGTTAAAAAAAGCTTAGTCGATTCAACCTATATAACAAAAATGAAAAAAAAAAGGTTTTGGGCGAGTCGATCCATAAAATCATTTGGAATCAAAATCAAACGTAATTAAAAAAAAAAATACTTGGCCGAATCAACCATATATTTAGGATTGCCGCATTTCAATATTTCAAAACAAAATTAAATCGCTTATAATGCATATTTAGAATCTAAAATATTGAAGCAAACGTAAAAAAGAAAAAAAAACCGGTTCAGCGGCTTAGCCGAGCCGAAACGGAAAAAAAAAAAAAAAAAAACTGCTTAGCCGAGCCAAGTCGAGCCGGCTCCTTATGAATAGTGTTTGGGAATAGTGCTTATGAATAGTGCCACCATCCTTGACTTTTTTAATATATATAAATATATATATATATATATATATATATATATATATATATATATATATATATATATATATATATATATATATATATATACACACTAGTTAGATGCACGTGTTAGTGGCGTAGTTGGCTACTAAATATCGTGATCTTTTAAAAAAAAAAAAAACTAAGGATGAATCTCACCGCATTGGCATACAGCAAAGTAAATAGGAGCATAATTAATTTTTACAGCAAAATCCCAAAGGAAATTCACAAAAGTTTCAAAATTTAGTGATAATTTGTAAATTAAAATACCGAATCAAACGTAAAAATGGAAAAAAAAAACTTTACGTAAAAGAAACAATCACGACTTTATGTTTCACAATTAATTAAAAAGTATCTAAATCCCAACCAAAATAAAAATTGGGGGGGGGGGGGGGTATAGGAAAGGGACACGTGCCAAAACTGGTACACTGACCACTGCTGTGAAAGTGACGATATTTGGCTTTAGATCAGGAGCTTTAAATGTGAATTGTACATATATTCCTATTCATCGCAAATTTTATCACCCCACCACCCCAAAAAAAAAAAAAAAAAGAGAAAAAAAGTGAGGAAAATAACTAATCAATCCACTTAATATTTCTCAAAATCTCCACTTTGATCCCTATGAAAACCACCATGTAGATCAACACCTTATGTTAGAGATAAAATACAGTTGAAATTTTGCATTTGTTTTCTCAAATACTTGCTCTGTTATGATGGCATCTTTTGTCGTCAACCATCTTGATCTCCATGTGAGCTTTTTGGTAAAACCCAGTACCTCTCAAGGTGTCTGCAAAAAAATCATCAAATTCAATGGCAATAGCAGTTTCAGCTTTGGTTCCATAGACCAACCTCTAGCAACAAAAAAAAAAAAAAGACGAAGGAGCATAAATGGAAAAGAATATCGTTTCAATGCTGAAACACAAGCTTAACTTGTAAGACCAAGAGAAATATGTTGAAAAGGAGAAACAAATAGATCACACGGTCCGCGTAAAAAAAATGGTGGATTATACGATTTGACTTGTGATTTTAGGTTTTCAAATTGAAAATTTTCTTGGTGTGTTAGGTGAGAGGGTGTTGGGGTTGGCAGGAGAGTATGGGTTGTTGCGTGTAGAGATGGGGGAAGAGTGCAGAAAAGGGGAAAGAGTTACACACATTGATCTAAAGTATATTTTTTTTCTCTTATTTATAATTAAACATTTTCAATAAAATAATATTACACGTAAAATAAACAATAACGACTTTACGTTTCATAATTAATGTAAAATTATTTTTGACATCCCCCACAAATTTTTAAATCGCTTAAAACGAATATTCGTAATTTAAAATACTGAATCAAATGTAAATAAAAGGAAGTTCGTGGATACTGTCTACATCAGTGTTGCTCGGCCAACTGAGTTTGTCCTCTTTTTTTCTTATGTTTCTTCTCATGCCAATTCTTTAATTGAATGATAAAATTTGATGACATCAGTCCAAAAAAATGATATGATCATGTGCAATAGATTCAAATAGGTTGATAATAAATAATATTTATTATAGTGATATGTTCAATAAAAATCCATTTTTGACGCAATAAATTTACCATTTTTAAATGCAGAAATTTAAGAAAAATGAAATTGGGAGAAATTAGTGTAAGTATGGGGTTCAATGTGGGTTAGAAAAGAGAAATTAACTTAAAATTGTGAATCGGACTAAAAAAGAAGGGGTTTTCATAATTAACGTAAAATTATTTTTGACATCAAAAATAAAATTTTAAATCGCTTAAAACGAATATTCGTAATTTAAAATACTTAATCAAACGTTAAAAAAAAGCTTAATCGAGCCAACCTATACAACAAAAAAGAAAAAAAAAAGCCTTGGACGAGTCGACCCATAAAGTCATTTGGAATCAAAATCAAACGTAATTAAAAAAAAAAGCTTGGCCGAGTCGACCATATATTTAGGATGGCCGCACTTCAAAATTAAAAAAAAAAAAAAATTAAATCGCTTAGAACGCATATTTAGAACCTAAAATATTGAATCAAATGTAAAAAAAAAAAAAAAAAAATCGGTTCAGTGACTTAGCCGAGCCGAGATTAAACCTACAATATTGAATCAAACGTTAAAAAAAAAAAATTATGTTCTGTGGCTTAGCCGAGCCAAGCATAGACGAAAGGTCTATCGGCTCGGCTTGGTAGAAAAAAGGAAAAAAAAAGCAAAAAAAAAAAAAAAAAACTTAGCAAAGCCGAGCCGAGCCGAGCCGAGCCGGCTCCTTATGAATAGTGCTTAGGAAAAGTGTTTAGAAATAATGGCTATGAATAGTGAAAACTTCCTTCACTCTTTTAATATAGGTAGATATATATATATATATATATGGTTAACTTTTAAGCATAATTTCTAATAACTTTGGGTATGTTTGATAGATATTATTAAAGAAAGAGTGTAATTTAAATAGTGAAAAATATGTGGTTAAAAAGTAAGAAAAAGTTATTGATATGATAAAAATATTATTTTATTAAAAAATATGTGATTGAAAATGAATTTTGAAATAATGTGGGTCAAACTTCAACGAGGTATTTCACATCTCGAGGTCATTCACTTTTTGTATCAAACTTTATGGATATGTTAAAATTAACCATTAGTCATTAAGCCACTTATTGGGCTCCACTTTATTATAATATATTATTCTCTTTTCTTTTCAACTACACATCTTCTACTAAAATAATATTACATATAAATTCAAAAAAAATTCTTATTTTTTAATCACACACTCTTCAAAAAATCACTATTCCAAAATATATATTTTTTTTTCCAAAATTTGATTTTAATGGAGCTCAAACAAGGACTAAGATTAATAGAGTTTAAGCATCAATAGAATATGTGATTGCACAATAAAGTTGTGAGAAAGTTGAATTTTTTTTAAAAAAATAGTACAGTGAGTAATGTTTTATGGGAATATATTATGAGCTTGTTTGTCTCCCATTATGGGAGAAAGAATGATGTTTTGAATAGTATTTTTTGGAGAATGTGTGGTTAAAATTGAAAGAAACTTTATTGGTTTATGTGTAGAATATTTTATTCTTTGAATGTGTGGTGAAAATTGATTACTGTAGAAAACAATGTTTTGAAAAATGGTAGACAAACAGGGGCTATAACTAAAAGGTTAAGTATCACCAATTTCAAACTTAAAAAACTAAGTTTAAAATTTCAAATCTCTGATTTTTTTTTAAATTTTATTTTAAAATTAATTAATTAAATATATTAAGGTCACAATTTCATATAATTTGGTCACAAATTTCATAAAATTGCTCACATATTATTAATTGGTCATAAATCACAATTTTCATGTCACAAATTATCTTGCAGCCACAATTCAAAAAATTTATAAGTCACAATTTGTTTATCGGTCACAAATCGAAAATTTTATACGTCACAATTTATTTATCTATCACAAATCTATCAAATTAATAAGTCACATTATTCATTAGTCACAAATTACAAATCACAAATTTTATATGTCACAAATTATTTTAATGTCACAATTCAAAAACATTTAAAGGTCATAATTTGTTCATCGATCACAAATAAAAAATTTATACGTCACAATTTATTTATCGGTTACAAATCACAAATATTATAAATCACAACTTATTAGATAGTCGCAAATTAACAATTTTTTAGGTCACAATTTATCTTTTTCATTAGTCGAATGTTGTTTATCGGTCACAAAATAATCAATTTAATAGTCACAAACAACCAAATAATCTGTAACCACCATCAACACTTGTGGCTACCGCTTCACCACTATCACCACCAGCATGGCAACTGAAACCCAATTGCCGGAACCACCACCACTACCTCCTGCCAGCAAACCATCATCTAAAAAATACCGACATCACCACGACCACCACTATCCACCAACAACCAGTACAACACCACCACCCCATCCTACAACCCAAAAAAAATCTCCAACCCTAACATCATCGCCCCTATCGTTGCAACACAGATCCACCACCACCACATACCACCACCGCATCACCCATAGCACACCACCACTACCATCTTCTCTATCTCCATTTACACCACACCCAACCACCACCTCGCCACAGATCCACTGCTACGCCCTACAGCACCACCACCGTACACCACCACCAACACCGCACTGCACCACACTCCACAGGTCCACTATCACCACATTCCACCACCGCACACCACCACCAACACCGTATCGTACCACACCGCACAGATCCACCATCACCACATACCACCACCACCGCACACCACACCACCCCAGCACACAACCACCACCACCATCTTCTCTATCTCCATTTACACCACACCCAACCACTACCTCACCACAGATCCATCTGCACACCCACACAGCACCAGCACCGCACACCACCACCAACACCATTTACACAGCCATACGTCGTGGCAGAAAGAAAATGGAGAAAGGGAGGAGGGAGTGGAGAGAGAGAGCAGCAGTAGCACTGCTATACGTGAACTCGTGGCGCCACGCTACGATCATATGCAGTGGTGCTGCTACCGTTGCGAGGCATCGTTGCCGATCATGTGCAGCTTACTGGTTGGTCGTAGGAGCAACCTTTGTTTTACTTGTTGATGTCGAAACTGTCGGAGAGAAAGAGAAAGAGAAGGAAGATGTTGATAATGATTTGGGATTTTTAGGGTTTGGGTAGTATTAAAAATTTGAATTAATATCTAATTTTTGTATAAATAAATTTTATATCAAATTTTTGAAATTGAATCTTTAAAATTTTGGTTTTGTTTAATTTCCACAAGTTTTATCCTTGGTGACATGGGCTATCCTATTCGGAGAATCGGTAAGTAACTGTTCACCGATAAGTGTATATCCTTACCTTGGCATCATGAGCTTGTACCAAGCTGGTCATTCGAGCCTTGGACTCATAAAGATGCACCAAAGTGTTGTCGAGGAAAAAGGTCCCCGACCAAGTCATCAAAATGTGAGCTCAATTCTAGCAAATCCGACAGAGGAGGTGGCTATGAGGTGGGTGTTTGGCTTTAGGCCCAGAAAAAGATTTCTACTTTACTTTTTTGATAGAAAATAAAGGCATAACCACCTTTTTAACATTTTTATAAAATTGTCAACATAATCTATATCTAGGGACTCAAGTGCCAAACAAATTGAAAGGCAGAGATCTATATGCAGCGAAGAATTTTAAAAGATTCAAGTGTTCACTTTGCTTTGCGTGACAAGATGGATGTTATATAATCATATTTCATCAATCAACAACAGGCCGAGAAAAATTTATAGGATCATAATATATGCATTTGTGGGTGGGGAGTTTTTAGAAACAAGCTTCTCAAGTCGTACACATCCTTTTCAAATTTCAAATCGGGATATGGGAATAGAGCAATGGCATATTTGATGCTCTATCATAATTCATTGATTCTAGACATGATAGATAGTACTCGATATAACTAGTACACTAAGGTTTTAACTTATTTTTCTTCCTTATTATTGTTCAATTCTATGTATTCCTTCTTACTAAACATGCCATAAATGGATTATTACTCATACTCCTATGTTGATTTTATTGTTTCTTTCTATGGATGAATTCCTATTGGACTCCAATGAAAAGTTGATGACAAGAAGAAATCGCATCTGGATGTCTTGGTCGCAAATGTTGCTAGACACCAGTTCCAAAGTAGCGATCCCCAAACTCGCCCATGCCCGGAATCACACGCAGATCCTTGTTGAGGGACACATCTATCTCTGAAGTTACAATTTTCAGCCTTGGAAACTTCTTACAAACAGCATGTATTCCTTCGGGAGCCTGCATCGTCATGGGATCATTTAGCGAAAAACTAATACATGTTAATGTCTACAGCATTTTGGAATTTAAATGAAGTTAGATAATAGTATATTGACTCACTGAAATAAGATTTAGGAAGATGATGTTCGATTCAACAACACCCTTGCTCAGCAACACGGATATAGCCTCAACGGCAGAATGCCCTGATAATAGTACAAGCAATCAATAACATGTTTGGTACTTTTATGTCATCAAGTAACCGGATTGTGTAACTAACCTGAGGCAAGAACTGGGTCGAGCAATAGTACGTGGCGACTTGCAATGTCTGATGGTAGCTTCTCATAGATTAACTGCAGCAATTTTGTTGCATGAGAAATTCTAAAAGAGGAGAAAGGGTTGAGAATGGCAACATTTGTAAGACTATTTGTGGGATATTTGGTAAGATACACTGGACAACACTAGCTTTACAATATCAAGACATTGTGTTGTCAAGATCTATCCAATATTACATACCAAACATACCCTTGGTTCCACAAAGGGTTGAGAATGGCAACATTTGTGGATATTCGATAAGATACACTTGACAGCACTAGTTTTACAATATCAAGACATTGAGTTGTCAAGTTCTGTCAAGTATTACATACTAAACATACCCTTAATTGGTTACACGAACCTGACGACCATCTTTGCCCTCTCTGTGGATTAGGATTTTGCCAATTTTAATTCCCTTACAACAGGCTCTCAGGGCATTCTCCATGCTTTCACCACTAGTGCCAGAAAAGTTAAAAGCCATTAAAACACCAAGAATATAGATAGCGGAAAGCAAGTATAAATACACAGATAATTTCAAGAGGGCAAAAAAATCATAATTTTCTTGTGATCCTCGTTTCGTTGCTCTATTCTCCAAAATAATAATAATAATAAATAAATAAATAAAAATCTGAGTGTGCTCGAGAGAAATGACAGTCAGAAATATAGCTTCTCATATATACCCTGGTTTCCTTGAATAGGAATCTTAGAAAATTCAGCTGATTAAAAACTCTGCTGTATTCTCCAATCTAAGAGGAATCATATCATTTCTAGTCATCAAATCTGAATGAAGTTTATTTTCTGTGTCTTCTGCGATGTTTAGTTATATTCATCTGTATAAAGAATCTGTCATGTTTTATGTTCGTTGTTACCATGAGTATACATTACGAGTTCATGAGCGCTATTCATAAAGTTCAACCTCCAAACTAAAAAATACATAATGCCTCTGTTTGGTGCCACTAAAAGATTTGATTAAAATCTAAATCAAAGTCAAAAATTAATTTTAACCATTCCACAGGACTTCCAACCTTTCAATCTCACATTCCATCAAATTTATCAAAATTTGCTAAAAATCTGATTTTAATCTGTGTCAAACATGGTTAATATATTAATTTATATTTTGGTAGTATTTTAATCGAAGTATCCCCAACATGTTCATGTTTTGAAAAACTGTGTGTTGAAGTATTCATGTCATGTTGTGCCTGTATGCTATATACATCTACCGGAATAATTATTCAATTAGTTATTTGCCCCAAACTTCTAAACTTCATGTTTCAAGTCTGAATGTCAGAAACTGCTTAGATGCAAATAAAGTGAAAGGCTATGATGTAGAGGAGTTCAAGTTCTTTCATTACTCACAAAACCAAGGAGATAAATACCTTCTAATGACTGACACACCACACAACCTTCTACAGAAAACAACTCCGCTGTATACAGATCCTGTAAGTAGTTTAAAAAAGGCATATAAATTATTCTAAAACATCAAGGAACCACAAGGCAAAAGAATATCGTCCATATCAGTGACCACTAAGTATTTTTCTTTTGTTATCTTTTCCCTTTTCATAGCACAAGTTACCTGTAGGAGTAATGATTTGTTTTTCAGTGAACGGAAGGTGACCTAAACCGTGTTCCACAACCTAGAACATCAGTCAAAACCAATTGCATTATATGAAAAAAGGAAAACTCATCCACATAGGTTTTACGTAAAACTGCCATACCAAGCGGATGAGCCTGTCAGCATAAAAAACAAAATCATGTTTGGTTGTTTTGGCATCCCGTACAAGCGTGTGCATCCCTTTTATCTAGACAAAAGGTAAAATTTGTTTTACTTATTGTTCCAAAGTAACAGCCTAAATTTTTGAAAGTTATGTTCAAACCAAACCAATTACAGGGGCCAACATGAGGGCAAAATTACCTGAAATGTCGAATAAATAACAAAAACATTTGGATATATTTTGCAGAGATTGTGTTGCCCAAGCTTTGTGCAAATATTTTGTACTATCAAGTCAATTGCAACATCATTATCTGCTCCTCGAGGAATTATAACATCGGCATGCTTCATTGATGGGAGTATAAATTCCTCAAAACTAGGCTTCACATACTTGGCATACTGCAAACCCCCGTAATATGGTTAGCTACAGGAATAACATGATAATCAGAGTCTTGCACAACATTCTTGCCATGTTTTGTTTATTTTAAAATTAGTGATGACCAGGGTAATAACAAATTCTGTTCCAGATAACTTGCATAATTACCGGCAGTAGGCATCAAACACAAAATTTCAAACAAATTATAATTTAATTAACTGAATTCATCAATATTTCCAGGTTAAGATTGCTGCACATTGTACTCTATTTATTCATCTCTTTCCACTTCTCCATCAGATTGCATCAGAAAATACATTTCATCGTAAATCCAAATGCAGTTCAGTGCGCATTATACTTCTATCAGGCCAAACCATGACAAAATACTTTTTAACATATGCAAAAATATAATGTGCATATGATCTCCCAGCCACAAATAATAAGGGCACCAAGAAAGCTAAAAAAGCAGTATAGCATACTGACTTGGTCAAGCACATATTCAATGTTTCTGCCCCTCTCTACGGTATCACGTTTTATCCTCCTTGCAAGCCGTACGTCGGAGTCTGTACTGGTGATATTTTAGAGATGGTCATAGAATAATGCAAAATGAAGAAAAAATTATAAATTGAATGGTTGAATCATATATTAAGAAACAACCCTGAATATTTAATTTTTCATCACAGCACACAACTTTGAAGAGAATTTCGAGCCATAGCACATGAGAATCTTATTTCATATTTCTTGCAATTTTAAGAAAACATCTACTACTTTGTGTCGACCAAGCTGTAAATCTTATTCCCACAATATGTCAATACTTCTGGAAAAAAGGCCTTGAATTGTCGATAAAAAAATTAGACGATCAGGAAGATATGCAGGCACAAAAAAATAAGATAAAATAATAATAATTAAAAAAATACATACATACATACATACATATATATATATATATATATATATATATATATATATATATATATATATATATATATATATATAACATTCATCTTGTCAAGTTCTTTCTGAAAAATATGAATAAATTATTCGTATGCTTACATGTAATGTCTTATTTATTATTTTTCCTTCATATACCTTATCTGGTTGGAGAGAAGTTCAGTGATAATGGAAACTTTTCACTCGGGAAGTAGCTTTCTTAAGAAACCTTCATACACTAACGCCACCAGCATATCGATGTTACTTCAATCCTAGTGAATTAGACCTTTTTGTATGCTCGAACTTCTAAAATAATGAGGGAACCAAATGCATCTCTTGGGAACAGGTATACCAAAAATCAATGTGTGATGATTTATGATTTTCTATAAGATGTCTTTGGTGAAGAACAAGGAAAGAAAGAAAAAAAGAAAGGACAGAAACCATGCAGACATCCTTCAAGAGCAAAAGGTAGTTTGACAATAGCTAGAAGCCACAATCCATATTGATGATTTCAATGATATTGGAGGCGATATAGCTCAAAGCAGGAACCTGTATCGACAAAGATCTTCATGTTCATAAGATCACGTACACGAGAATCATGGAGAACTAGGATCCCTTCCAAAATGATGACATCTGCGGGATTGACCTGCATTTATACAAAGAGTATACTACATAGTCCATCTCAAATATTTTGGCACTTAAAAAAAGTTAAATCAATGTCCCAATAACAGGAAACGAGGAATACCCTGCTTGATCTAATCATAGAAAGCCCCTGATCGAGAAGTCTTTATAGACAGGTTAATATCTAAATAGATAGACATGAGTGGTGAATAGTACATGTTGGTCCATTGGAATGTGTGGTTTGAAAATGAAATCTGACCATTTATTGGCGATTTATAAATCGTTTAAAAATTAGCCAAACCGAGTGTTAGCGATAACTCAAGCAGCAAAATCATCAGAAATTTTTCATGAATCATGCATGCCATGCCATGTGCATTGTTCCATAGTTAAATTTGATTGGTTTTAGCTTCTAGATCGTCAACAGTTGTTATTATCACAAGTCCATGTGTGCATAAAGCACCATGATAATGAAATCTTGAAAAATGCCTGTATTTGAAGTGGCAGCGAGTCTGCCCAATCCGCATCTTCATAGTGAAACTATGTAGCTCAGACAAGGAAACTGAAGCATGATTAGAAGTTGTGTTTTCATGTTGATATATATATATTAAAGGAAAAGGCAGTCTAGTACCATGCGGGAGTGATCAATTTTTTGGTGTCTCTTGAAATCATAATTTGGGATGCTAACTGCTCTTCCATGACTTAATGTCTCCATGCATGAAAGCAGAAGCTCTGTGTCGAAGGCATCTGGAAATAATATGTGCATAGCTGAGTTATTGTTACGATGCCAATGAAATGCATAATCTTTTGCACACAACATTCTAAGAAGTTGCTTTGGATTTTCTAGCACATGAAGCAATAAACGAACATGGTGAAAATATTCAAGCAGCCTACCCCCAAATTTATCGTGAGTGTAAGACTCTATTAGTTTCCATTGTTGTATTTATTCATAGAAAAATCTGCATTATGCATACCAGGATGGTCGAAGTTGTATTCGTGGACTTTCTGTAATTGCTCATCGGTCAACGAGTGATAGAATGAATCCTGAAATATCACATACTATGTCACGAAAGTTCTCTACAATGTAATACTGAACAATCTAAGCATTAAAAAAATAATAATAAGAAAAAAAAAAGTAATTTCATTTGTTTAAAGTCTAAAGAGGTGACTTGCCGGATACAACATGAGTGTATAAGAACACAATATGAAATTCTTTCCCTTATCCAGAAATATTTGTTTGGTCCTTCACCCTCTTTAACTAGACCGGAGAGCAGAGTTTGGGGCTTGAAGAGTACAATAATCACTAGTTTCAAATAGTCATAACATTTCACAAAAAAACAAAGAACGTGAATCTTAAGTAACTGGCAAAACAAACTAATAATCAGAGAACCTAATTGAAGCAATGCACCCAGTGTTAAGACTTGGGTTCCATCTTAAAATGTCATCCTTGTTAAGAGGAGTAGCCCAAGTTTAACATTTTTAAGAGAGTAGTCCAAGTCCTTATATGTTTGTCTATGTTTTCATCTTTATTCAATGTGAGATTTTATATCTTAAAATGCTTCGCAAGATGGTGGTTCATTTGAACAGATCAATCTTGAAATCTGTGTGCTCATTTTTTAGTCTTAATCGGATCGAGTTGCTCGTTGAAGTTTAATAAACTCTGATAGCATATTAAGATTTGCGGTTTTATCTTAAAATGTCAACTTTATTAATAGGTATAGCTCAAATCCTTATAAGTTGGGGTCTCTGTTTCCATCTTTATTCGACGTGGGATTTTATCGCTTAACACTCAAAACGCATTGGTCTTCCACTGAAAAATTAGCAGAAAGCAGATTCCTTTAGAAAATATGAGGCACCAACCATGTCAAACTGTATCTAAGATCTCCCAACACAATAACAGAATATATATCACCACTAAAAAGTTACTCCAAGTCAGTGTGATTGAAATTTAACAGTTACTACAAACCACAATATAAAGCTAAAAATATTTACTTGATTGACAAGAATAACCCGCTGATCATGAAGTTGCGAAATTATCATATTGCAAACGGTCGTTTTGCCAGACGCAGTCCCACCAGCAACACCTTCAATTGACAAAAAACTAAATTTATTTAACCAACGTAGCATTGATTACATGAGGAAATTCGAAGAAGCGTTACCGATTATAAACGGTTGCTTGAGTTCGGAACCACCATTTGATTGAACTGAAAAGTGAATATCGTCGCCACTTTCCATTGTCAGTAATCTCATATAAATCAACGAATTTCACAGATCAATCTAAAAAGATAACCACTGCGCCAACATTTCGTAATCCAATGTCTATGATCTCGCACAAAATCAAACAAATTTTAGAAAATGTACTCCAGATCCAATGCAATCGAGAAGTTTCTGGAAGTAAATAAAAAGATGATTGAAATTATTGCGTGAATATATAAGTGTGTTCGAATCATGTGAATAATAGTTTGTTAAAGAGAGACATTTTGGTCAGTCTTTCTGTTATGAATTCTTCGTTGAAGTGAAAGCGATTAGCGGGAAAACCGCGTTTATATACACGTACCACAGGCTAAGCTATAGGACCGCTTTTTTGGGCCTGTCCGGGCAACTGTCTAAATTCATCAAAAAATCTTGGTAAATTGACAAAAATAGCACTAAAATAGACGGTTGACTATTACTCTTGGTTACTTTTCAACTCTAATCATGAGGATGTCCGAACCCAAGTATGAGGACGACTTGGGGTTGACATGAAAGGTCAACCAAGATCGAATATAGCTAGTTGAAATTTGTTGTAGCTGACACAAGGTAAAGAACCCAATGGATTAGTGTGACCTCATTTCGTCTTACTAAGCCAATCTTGAATTCATGCCTAGATCATTTGTACATAAAGGTTTGTGAATGCTAAGATCCTAACGTTAAGTCACTATAACCCTCATAAGAGTTAATTTTTTTTTTAAATGGAAGTACTTATAAATTGAACAAAGTGAATAAATAAAATCCATTTAATCAATTCAAAATTATCCAAAAGTACTATTTATCCCTTGTTTGTTGAGAATTTTAATTGAAGTCAATAATTAATTTTAACTATGTATTTCATGAGATGTACAACTCTTCACCAACACATTTCATCAACTTTTATCAAAATATCTGATTTTAATCCCCACCAGATTATTCCTTTTTTTGTAACATGTGATGTTGTGTCAAAACCACTTGAATTTTCTCCTTGAATGTAATGATTTTTGATCTCCACATGATGTTATGTGCATGCTAGCAGAACACGTTAAAATGCAAGGCTTCTATCACGGGGCAAGAGCAATAACCGTATACACTCCACAACCCAAGTCAATATTTGGACTACTGTAAGAAGACAATTCAAAATTTGGACTACTGTTGGATTGGAAAATATACACCCTTTTTCTTAGAGTCTATTGAGGTATCTACAGACAAAGCATAGAATAAGAGTATTCCAATCTTAATTAGCTTTTCCAAACGTTGGGGCTTCATTTGGCACATAGGATTAAGTGGTATAAGGAACTTAGTACAAAATTATAATGGATAGTAATAGGTACATGGTGGATAGTATTCTTTAATTTTTTCCTACATAAATAAAAGAGTGAGTTTACTCGGTACTATTCACAAGCCAATTGGCCAACTAAGCCTAGCCGAGTTGGTTTAGCTGATGAAGCCGAGCCATTGTCCTTCCTTTTTTATTATAGTTGTTTTATTTTTCTTTAAAAACCATTCCCGTCTCACACGCAACCATCATTTCTTTCTTCTCTCCCATTTCTTCTCACTTTTTCTCCATTTCACACGCAACAATCATTTCTTTCTTCTCTCCCATTTTTTCTCACTCTTTCTTCATTTCCCAAAACCACCGTTCTTCATTTTTTCCCCCCGTAAGGTTTCAACTTTTCATTGTCTAATATATGAGATTGAGCAAGAACAAGAAAGCTTTTTTATTATATAGTCAACTACATCATGACACGTCCATTGCACGTGCCTTTCACTAGTATTCAAAAAATAGTCATTTACACTATCAACTATATAACATAATACGAAGGTTGGATAAGGATTTAGGATGTAAAAGAACGAAATAGTAAATAATATTCTTTTGAATGAAAAATCAATGGATACTATTTACTATAATCCAGTATAATACCATCTACATATTAATATTTATTGTAATTGTGCTAAATTCCTTATGCGGTCTAATCCATTGCGTCAAACATTTGCTGAAACTATACAAACATGTTGATGTGTCATGGACAGGGGCGGACGTAGCACCTGGCCAGCCCTCGAGGCCGCCCGTGCTGGGTCCACCGGGACCTTGAAGTTCCGCCGGGGAAGAAGGCAGCAGTCGACGAACCTTTTTTTTTTTTTGCCTTTATTAACCTTCATTTCTTGGGCCTTTTTTAAAAAAACAATAAAGCTCAATGGCCAATTTGCAACCCATTACTACAAACAAAACCCAATCTAAAATCAAAATCCAAATCCCCAAATTCCCAATTCATTGAAACCCAAACCGTAGAGGAGCTGATGAGGGAGAGATGACCCGGCGAAGCGAATCGATTACCTAATTTTTACTTTTTAGTGCGTTTACATATATATTGAAGAATTATTAATATTATATAATTAAATATTAATAAACGACATCGCTCTTACGATCACTGATGGTCGACGTTGACTAGTCAACGTCCGCCCGGGCTGAGTTTAGATCCTAAGTCCGCCACTGGTCATGGACCGCGACTGAACATGACGCTAATGTTCATGATGATCATTAGGGACGAGGAAGAGCTTGGCTTGACATAAATTTAATCATTTACTTTATTGGCAACAAGTTTGAGTGTTGCGGAGAAGACTTTAGCTATTGAGTTTTGGAAAAACTATTACGAAGAGCTTGTTTAAGGCTTTAGAAAGCTTCACACCAAGGCGGACAACAATCGAAGTCCATTTGTTTAGGAAACATAAGGGCTGAATGAGAGGCATCAGGTAGCATCATTATCTTAATTTTAGTATATTGTGAGGAAAACATCGCAAAGATCGTGTATCCTTTTGAGGCTGAAACATTGTGCAGTTGATATTAAAGATGTTAGCTTCATTACGAATCAAACAAATGTCATTTTGGGGTTGAGAATATCAATTATGATGATTCACCAAAAGATATCTATTGGTATCACTTGGGATATTTTTTGCTCGGTCTATTATAAGGAGACGTACTTAGTGAGTAGTCGGTCAGCTTCTCTCATGCTTCCATCTCCATGAAAGGCAATTTGTGAGCTACTATATACAGTAAATGTACAATCTTTAGAAGACATAGGGCAACTAAGGCCTACTTTAGACATTTCTAGGGAGGGCTTAAGTACGCAAATGGGTCGAGAACCAATCGAGTGGCATTAAGCCTTCATTGGGCACCCAGAGGGGGTTAATGTTACCAATAGAGCATTGCTATGCTTCGAGGGCTACATTAAGGATATGATAACATCTCTAGGCCAAGTGAGCTATTGAGAAAAGCACTTTAAAGACCTAGTAAGGGAACTCGTGTGCATTGGCTATGAGTTATAGCCTTGTAGTAGGGTTCTGTTCGCTAAAATGCAATTTAGGGATAACGTCGCATAGTTGGATGAAAATGCTCGTAGAAAGTAAAGAGCACAAAGATTGCATTGTGGGGGCATGAGAATGACCCTCAGTTTTGGAGGAAGCTAAGAAATCATATTCCCAACAAGTATGCTTCAAGAGAATCATATTTCATGAGAATGTGAGCAAGCTAGTAGATGTGCATTGCTAAGTAGATGAGAGTCCTTGGCACCAAGTGTAGTGCAGAGATGCATTTGGCTATTTACATCCTAGTAACCTTTGTTGGCGAAATATGCAAAGCTGATAAAAGAATTTTGATCTGGACTAATACACAGAAAAAAATCGATGGGCTAAAGCCTAGACCGCGTCCTTGTGTCTAGACTCGTGATAGAAATTGACAGAAGGTTGTCAAACGAAGTGAGACTACTGTTTTATGGGTAAGAATAGTCAAGTCAGGAAACTCAGAGAATCGGCTCGTGTTACAACAATTTGTTGCTATTACTTTTCCCATTTTAAGTACTTTTGATTAATCGTAGCAAGCTTGGTAGACCGTTCATATTAGTTTTTCGAACTAACCCGTTTTGTTACATCCTATAAGCCAGCAGCATCAGTTTCCTTAATCTGTTTTCTTCCCATGATTTTAAGGACTACTCCACCAATGAGCGTGAGTTTTTCATCTGAGTCTATGATTTCCATTCCATGATGGATTTTGATGTGATAAGTTACTATTGAGTTCAGACAGGCAGGAGGGAAACGCTCGTAAAGAACTGGATGAAACTATGGACTCCTCAAACAAGGGGACGGTAAAGGATGTAAAGTATGACTTAGAAAACTGGTAAAAAAAGTATACTCTTCATACAAATTTATGAGGGGACTGGCATAGACAAAGGCCTTCAACTTAGTTAACATCGGGCTATGACCTCTTTTCTTTAAAAAGGAAATGGAACGGAATCATTTTCTTCCTATTTCCACCCGAGATACTCAACTAAGGCAATCTCATGCTATGCCACCCAACTACAATTTTACTCAAAAGTGGTACATGTAAGCGTGGGATCAATATGTTGTCCTAAATGGCGCTCATTTTACCCTAAATCCTTCCATTTGGTTATAACTTGCATGTGGGTAGATAATCACCCAATAGTGTACTGGCCATATTTGGAAAGCTTCTTGATGGACAAGGCTACCGTTAAATATAGCGTGTTAGAATATCTATTGATTTGGTCTCATTTTTCTTATCACAAACGATGGTACATAAAATTTCAGCCATGGAAATTATGACTTGGAATACTAGTAAGAAAATTATACTCTTCATATAAATTTACGAGGAAGGGACTAACATGGACTAAGGCCTTCGACTTAGTTGAGATCAGGCTATGATCTCTTCGTTAGAAATTGGTTTAAAACATGAGAAAGATTGGTTAAGAATCGAAAATCAAGCATTGGAAAGTGTAACTTCATGTCAACTTCAGCCAAAACGTAACCCGTTTATTTGTTTTTTGCCGCTTCGAAATGGGGGGCTCGAAAGAACGGGAATCGACCTTGATTTTTGTGTATAACAAGTGTCTCAAAATCAATTTCGGATGAATTAGAAATTGTGGTCCAAAATTGGAAGGAAAAAAGGTGTAAAATCGAATGACACTGTCGCTCGAGCGACGGTATCGCTTGCTCGAACGAACAGCGAGCGACGGACTCATTGAAAGTTTCTCTCGAGCGACGTAACGAGCAGACAGCAAGCGAAAATCTAGAAACATGCAACTCTTGTGTTTTAGCTCGCACTACTCCGTCCACTACCCTTCAACATCTATAAATAGGACCTCATGGACGTCCCAATCTTCACACCAATGATATGCAATCATATAGCATTCATTTTCTCTCATTTCTCAACCAAATTCTTGCATTCTTGTGGCATAAATTCTGGTTTTCTTCATTTTGCATACCAGAGTTCGTAAACCAAGTTCTGGTTTGTCGTTTCTTGTATGTTGTAGTGCTACTCACACAAGAAGATAGTCATTGTGTCTTGAAAGTTGATTGTTATAAATCGTAGGCACCGTTGCGGGGGAAATTCGACTTAAAGACAAAGTGTTCAACACTTGCTTCGACTTTGATATTATTGCTGCTATACTACACATTTTTTAGGATTTATTTGGAGTCCATTTCCTACTATTACTCTGTCAAAATTTCTACAGAATTTTAAAGATAATTTGAAGAATTTCTCGGCTTTGTTTGTCACTCCATAGACGAAATTTTCCAAACACTCTTTTCCTTAAAAAAGGAAATCGAATGGAGTCAATTTCTTCCTTTTTCCATCCGAGATACTCAAGTGAGGAAATTCCACGTTGTGACACCCAACTAAACTTTTACTAGAAAGTGGTACATGTAAGGGTAGGATCAATATGTTCCTGGTTGTTTACAAAATCTTTTCAGTAGTATATAATATCTTAACATGAGGTAGATGGACTTACTAAGAATTTTTTTGAATATTGTTATGTCTCAACCAACATGATATGCCACGTGGCTGCTAGCTGAATAAAATGCGAAGCAAGCACCTTCGTTTCATCAGTACCGCTTTCCCTATCTGAGACGGATATAGTGCAGAGCGTATTGCCTCACGACCCTTTTATATGAGGCATTAGGAGCACCGCTCATTGCCTCATTGAGTCATCATGTTGTCTTCCGAGATTACATAAATCTTAGCAACTTTGTCATATCACCACTCTGAGGCTTCCAATAAGGACCAAACCCTTAGCCACACCAAATAGGCATTCTAATTTCGAGACAGTTTGGATCTCAGCCCTAATGCTTTGAGCAAGTTGCAGTCCATAACACCTTGAGTAGTCTACAAAAATGATTGATATGACATCTCTGCAAAGATCACCTTTAGTCACATTCCTATTGTTTTGCCTATGGGAGATTGTGGGAGGTCAGGGTCTATGATGGCTAGAATGTGTTAGCATTGAGCTTGAGAGGAAAGCCATTGAGATGAAGCCACATGACAAGCATTCAAGGGTTCTCATCTAGTGATCGCTGGCCTATAAATACTCATCCTTTGTGTGGAAAGAAATATTGAATCTACTCTTAAACCAAAACCTTTGTGGTATAATCTAAACTTGACTCCCATATTTCACTTCTTTTATCTTTCTCCCATACCTAGTTAATTGTCTATTGTTTGACTTGAGTGTCGAAATGCATACGATCGTTTCACCCATCTTGGAGCGACAACTTGTGCCTCTAACTTATTTGTTCAAGTTTTGATGCAGGAGGGTCCGAGTTAAACGAAGCCGAGTTGTCAGATAGCTCGTTGATGGCGCTAATGTACCATGAGTTGGCGGATCGGTGTAAGAATGGAAAGTAATCAACGATATTTCCTAATTGGGGCCAATCTTGGACATGTGTTAGTATTTTGACCGTAACTTTGGCTACGATTGTCGGAATCACGCCCGTGACCCCAATTCGGAAAGCTCTTTTCGGAGCGCACGTCGTGGTCACCCAGCTACACTCGGTGTGCATCGATATCGAGGCCAAATTCAGCTATTTTTCCTTCCGAATCATCGATTTAAGTTATTTTTTGTCATTTATGGTAATATTTCGATTTCCTTTTTGTCATAGAATAACTGCTCGATTTGAGCCGGATTTTGATGATATTGTTTCTTTAATTAAGTATTTTATTTTGGTATGAATAATATGATTTTTCTATTTTTGGCAAATTTCCGATAGTTGCTATTTTTCTGGCTATTTGACCCAACTTGTGGGTTATTTTCATTCAATTGTTGAATAATAAAGATTTTTCTCGTTTTGTCTTTGTGTTTCTCTTGCGTTCTTCTCTGTATTTATCAATTGGTTCCAACCCGCAGAATAATCACTATTCTGCCCGGCGTCAAGTTTGGAGGTAACCTACGTGTGGTTGTATTTGTTAAGTACATGTCATATGTTTAAATATGGAGTAAATTTATTAAGACTACATGAAGGAAAAGAAAAAGAATTATAGATGTTAGAATAATGAAACAAAAATTATACGGAAATAAAAAGCTCCCTATTGGTTTGATTTTCAACTTTGAATTTGAGATGTTTTTTATTTTCTATTTTGATGGTCTATTTTAATATTGTTGAAAATGCGTTTAGTTTCTCATTTTAAAAACTTTTTTTTTTCAAAACAAACAAATAAAAATAGCGTTTTGTTTGGAATTTTGAGAAATTTTTTTATACATTTTATTCCATGAATTTGATTATTTAGTGAAATGGATCAATTATATGCTAATGTAGTTTTAAGTAATATATTCATATTAAAGTTAGTAAATTTTATAATATATTTTCGCTGTAAAAGTGAGATACAAATAAATAATAAATTCTCATTTTTCATTTAATAATTTTTTTAGAAATTTTAAATAAAATAACCATTGAACTATTTTTTATTTTTATATTTGTTTAAATTTTTTATTTTTTATAATTATAGAATATATATTTCTAGAATTTTATATTTTTTTAAAAAATCATTTAAATAAATTTTATTTAAACATTTTTCTGAGTGTTTTTAGCATTTTCAGTGTTTCATTCAAAATATTTAAAACATCAAATCTATGTTTCAACATTTATGTCATAAGTTTAATACTGTTTTAAAAAATGCATTTTTAAGAATTCAAACCAAACAAGTTTTGAGGGTTTTGAAAACTAAAAAATGAAAAACATAGTGAAAATTGTACACAAAACACCCTTAATATTTGATGTGACTGATTAGACTATTTTGGATCAATAATGACGTCAATAATTACTGAGAATATATATTGAAGACCAAAAAAATTATTAGTGTAATAATTTATCATTTGTTACTTGTTATCATGGCCTATCAACAAGTAGATCTTAACTAGCGAAATTTGGGATTGTATTTCCTTTCAATATTACGGTGCAAAACGTTCATACCTTTCAGTTTTTGACATTTTTACCCTTATTTTCACATTTCATTACCAAAAAGGTTCTTTCATTCACTTACGGTCAATTGTTCCATTAATTCAATACAAAAGGTCAAGATAGTTAGCACAAAATGTCCATATCTTTCAATATTATTGTACAAAATGTCATTATCTTTCTTCCCTTTCTTTGACATTTTACCCTTATTTCCACATTTCATTGACAAAAACGTCATTCCATGCACCTACCGTCAATTGTTCAGTTAATTCAATGCAAAAATCAATTTTCTTTTGAAACACCAAGAATAAAATAGTCTCCGTCCATTTAAGCCATTCTTATTGCTTTCAAAATAGTTATTCCATAAATAACAGTAACGTGAATATGAAAATAAGTCATAAAATTATTATATTAAATAAAGAAAAAATGGCATAAAGAACATCGTGTTTAACAATAATGGCTACTGTAATGGTAGATTACTGATAAAATTTAGAGGGTTATGCTAGAAATTCAAATGGCTGTACATTTGCCTTGGAGCATTGAGGGATGATTTTATTAGGGGCTGCAGAAGGGTGATTGGATTAGAGGAAATACAATATTCTTTACGTAGTTTTTCTTTTATTTAATGTGATGTAGTAATTTTAAAAATTATTTTCATATTCATGTTAAGGGTGAAAATGTCATAAAATGAAAGGTAGGAATGTTTTATACAATAATATTGAAAGATATGGACGTTCTTGTGCTAATTACCTTGTCTTTTTGTATTGAATTAACGGAGCAACTGACAATAAGGGGATAAAATGGCCTTTTTGGCAATGAAAGGTGAAAATAAAGGTAAAAATGCCAAAAGCAAATGAAAATGTTAGAACGTTTTGCATAATAATATTGAAAGATATGAACGTTTTGCTCTAATTACCCTTTTCTAAATATTGTGGGTGATATGTGCGCATCCACTTTTAATGTTGGCCGTTTAGATTCTTATTGGAAGATATATATATATATATATATATATATATATATATATATATATATATATATATATATATATATTCGCACAAGATGGATGAAGCATCTCCAATGGTAGTAGTCAGGGGCGGACCCAGCCCACCAGCCCAGCCCGGGCGGACGTTGACCGGTCAACGCTGACCGGTCAACGTCGACAATCATCGATCGTAAAAGTGAGGTCGTTCATTAATTGTCTACACTTATCCCTAAATCCTAATTTCTTAAAACTCTAAATTTCCAAATTACAAATTCACAATACACAAACAGAATTCAAAATTATAAGTAAAAAAAAAAAAACAAAAAACATAAATATACACCGTCCAGAGCTGCACCCATCCATAAATTCTCATTTACTCATATATCACAATTCACAAATTAACAAAAAAAAATACAAAAAAACATAAATATACGCTAAAATTTGTCCAAATGGGTCTATCCCTAAATTCTCATTAACTCATGTATCACAATTCACATCACAAATTAACAAAAAATACAAAAACGTGAATATAAGCAGTCCAAGGGCTGCACCCATCCATAAACTCTCATTTACTCATTCATCATAATTCACAAATTAACAAGAAATATAAAAACATAAATTTACGCAGTCCAGGGGTCGCACTCCATGACATAATTGACACTCCGGCCGCGCGGCCAAATTCAAAAACTCACTCCGCCTCGTCCCGGCTCGATGGATACGTAACAAAGAATTATAATTAAAGTTTCTTTTACTGGAAACAATATTTCTCCCTCAAGAATCCTTCATTAACCTATTCGTAAAGACCAGGGAATCAAATAATTGCGCACACAAACAGGACACCAAACACATTCAATTTCTGAACAAGAAAACAAAATTTAATAATATTTCAACAGAAGATCATTCGAATATTCGTAAATTAGAAGCGTGAACTATAATATTTGTTCCGTCAAAAAAATGCACGGTCAGTGACCCAGAAATTCAGAATCATAATTCATAACAAAATCTCACAAATCACAACTCACAAGCACTAGCAAGTAGCAAATAGAAAATAGCAATATTGATTTCAAATTTTCAAGGGCAAGAAGCCAAGAACCGCAAGATTTTTGAGCTATTATCCTATTACCTGTACTGACGGTCGAAGACTCGAAGATCCAGCCAGCCTCCAGCAGCTATTGCCAGGGACGGACCCAGCACCCGGCGAGGGGGGGCGGCCGCCCGTGCTGGGTTCGCCGGAAGCTTCAGGTCTTGCAGCCAGAGTTGCCGTCCGCCGGGAGAAGAACTGAGGAAGAAGAGCCGCTGATTTTTTCTGTTTCCCCCCTTTCTAATTTTTTGATTTGTTTGGGCTTTGTTTTAAAAAAAGGCCCAATTAACTGGTTGATTTCAATTTAAATTTTGCAAGTCCATTAGATTAGCCCACATTCCAAAACAAAATCAATTCAATCCACTTAACGATTGGTTCGGCAGAGAGAGGGAGAACGAGTGAGTGAGCGACGAGGGCGATATTGATAGGTGGACGGAGTCACGGTCATGGAGGAGGAGGAGTGGAGGACGGTGGTCGGTGACTCGGTGGACTGGTGCAATAGCTGCTGGAGGCTGGCTGGATCTTCGAGTCTTCGACCGTCAGTACAGGTAATAGGATAATAGCTCAAAAATCTTGCGGTTCTTGGCTTCTTGCCCTTGAAAATTTGAAATCAATATTGCTATTTTCTATTTGCTACTTGCTAGTGCTTGTGAGTTGTGATTTGTGAGATTTTGTTATGAATTATGATTCTGAATTTCTGGGTCACTGACCGTGCATTTTTTTGACGGAACAAATATTATAGTTCACGCTTCTAATTTACGAATACGCGAATGATCTTCTGTTGAAATATTATTAAATTTTGTTTTCTTGTTCAGAAATTGAATGTGTTTGGTGTCCTGTTTGTGTGCGCAATTATTTGATTCCCTGGTCTTTACGAATAGGTTAATGAAGGATTCTTGAGGGAGAAATATTGTTTCCAGTAAAAGAAACTTTAATTATAATTCTTTGTTCTGTATCATCTGAGCCAGGACGGGCAGGGGCTGAGTTTTTGGGCTGGGCCGCGGCTGGAGGTATCAGGTATGTCATGGGTGCAGCACTCTGATCGCGTAAATTTATGTTTTTATATTTCTTGTTAATTTGTGAATTATGATAAATGAGTAAATGAGAGTTTATGGATGGGTGCAGCCCCTGGACTGCTTATATTCACGTTTTTGTATTTTTTGTTAATTTGTGATGTGAATTGTGATACATGAGTTAATGAGAATTTAGGGATGGGTGCAGCCCCTGGACTGCGTATATTTATGTTTTTTTGTATTTTTTTTGTTAATTTGTGAATTGTGATATATGAGTAAATGAGAATTTATGGATGGGTGCAGCTCTGGACGGTGTATATTTATGTTTTTTGTTTTTTTTTTTTTACTTATAATTTTGAATTCTGTTTGTGTATTGTGAATTTGTAATTTGGAAATTTAGAGTTTTAAGAAATTAGGATTTAGGGATAAGTGTAGACAATTAATGAACGACCTCACTTTTACGATCGATGATTGTCGACGTTGACCGGTCAACGACCGCCCGGGCTGGGCTGGTGGGCTGGGTCCGCCCCTGGCTATTGCACCAGTCCACCGAGTCACCGACCACCGTCCTCCACTCCTCCTCCTCCATGACCGTGACTCCGTCCACCTATCAATATCGCCCTCGTCGCTCACTCACTCGTTCTCCCTCTCTCTGCGGATTGAATTGATTTTGTTTTGGAATGTGGGCTAATCTAATGGACTTGCAAAATTTAAATTGAAATCAACCAGTTAATTGGGCCTTTTTTTAAAACAAAGCCCAAACAAATCAAAAAATTAGAAAGGTGGGAAACAGAAAAAATCAGCTGCTCTTCTTCCTCAGTTCTTCTCCCGGCGGACGGCAACTCTGGCTGCAAGACCTGAAGCTTCCGGTGAACCCAGCACGGGCGGCCGCCCCCCCTCGCCGGGTGCTGGGTCCGTCCCTGGTAGTAGTATAAAATTGGGTGTAAATTGATATATTTAAAACTAGTTTTACATCCACATTTACCTTCCGGTGGATCTAAATTCGAATTTTGATTCAATGAGAAGATCTAAATTCACTTTTTGCTTCTCATGGATGTTAAAAAGATATAAATTTACATCTTTTTTATATATATATATATTTTTCTGTCGAAAATACAATTTGCATTTCCTTTGTATCCCCGTTAGAGAGGTTTTCGACCACTTTGAATATCTTAATCACAATTTAGATCTATTTTACACCATGATTGAAGATGCTACTTGCAACATGAAGTTTGTGATTTAATGGTTATAATATTCCTACTCATGAGAACAAATTGTAACAGTACTTGTATCAATATGCCAAAATTTGATTAAGTGCGCTCCTTGTTACAATTGAATTTTGGTAACGAAGCCGCAAATATGTAGGACTTGAATCACCATTTTATATAAACATTAGGGTTTGGTTTCTCGTTGTGGAGAGATGAGCTCATCCAAAAGCAGACATATGAAGTGAGGGAGAGAGCGCAAAAGCCACCTTTATAGGAGAGATATTTAGTGAACAATAATGAACTGGTTAATGAATAGTGACTAAGGATTGAAGCGTGAAGATGAATGTAACAAAAATGAATAGGAAACCTCTGGTTCTCTCATTTAAGAATTAAGAGGAAAGGAGTTAGTTTGGGCTCCTGAACAGTAATAACCGGCCCATCAAAATTGACAAAGCAGTTCTGAAAAGTCAATTGTGAAAAGGATGAACTCAGCTTTGAACAGTAACTATTAATAGAGTCTTTTAAGACGTAGGAATAGGATAGGATAGGATAGGATAGGATAGGATAGGGAGATATCTTGATTCCTAGAAGGTAATAGTTATTGCGAAGTTTGTCTACTATCATTATACCAATTGCAGGAGAGGGTTTAAACAATCCCAGCAAGACAATCCATTGGTCACCTGTAGCATGATTAGAAAAAACAATTCCAAAAAAAAAAACCTCCAAAACAAAATAGAGCAAATAGTTAAGATGATATTAAAGAGACACTGATGAAAAGAAAGAGATTCAGGTACCCTAATAATGTGAAAATAAAGAAATATCAATAAAAGTTATGTCACATGAGAAAACAGAAGGAATCGGAAAGATAGATTTTGTCCCTCATTTGAAACTTATATGTAAGTTATTATTATAATGAAATAAACGCGAGGATATTATCGTTATTAAAGGGAAGAGTTCACAAATCAGGTATTAACTTTGACAATTGCAAAAATCAGGTGTTAAGTTTCAAACTTGCAAAAATCAGGTATTTATTAATTAATTAATATTAATTAGTTAAAAATTAATTTTCGATCACAGGTTTTTTGCATGTCACAGATTTTCAAATTAATTGGTCACAGATAAAAAGTTTTCTAGATCACAATTAATTCGTTGGTCACAGATCAAAATTTATAGGTTATACAGTCACAGATTTTTTCACGGTTACAGATTATATAATTTTTAGGTTACAGGTAACAAAATAGTTGGTCACAGATAATAGAATTTGTCACGTTCCAGGCTCAATTGGTCAAGACCCATGGTTGGGCTTAGGTGCGCCATGTAAGGGCGAGCCTAGCCTAGGTGGTCCGCCACCAAGGGTATTGGAGAGGCTGGAAAAGAAGATGAAGGAAAAGAATTTGGATTATATGGTTGTTTTGATTTCTGAATTGACACCTAAAAAATTGAGCTATTTGGAGATGCAGTGGATGATTGGGTTCAGATTGCGTGCCCTTGGTTAAGAAGCCATTATTGACATCCTTTGAAGCTCAGATTGCTCTTGCTCCGATTATGTCATGGAATGTTTGATGGGAGAAATAATCCAGCACGGGTGAAGCTGGCCCAGGCAATTTACGTACAATCAATGGGGAAATAATCTTTCAGTTTTTGGAGCATATTTAAGTGTGAGTTGGGAGAACGTATTCTAGAGAGAAGGAAGAGTGTTTGGGGGTAGAGAGAGAAAGTGAAAGGTGAACGGCAGCTTCGCGATGTTGCCGCCGTTCACAGCAGGTAGAGAGAGACGAGGGAGAGAGGGAGGGGAAGGAGCTGCCGCACAATAGGCAGAGAGAGACGAGTGAGAGAGGGGCAGGAGGGAAAATGGAGGAGGATGAAATGAAATTAGGGTTTGGGTGGTCTAATATTTAATTATTTGAATTTTGATTAAAAAAATTTCACACCTGATTTTTGCACTTCGAAGTTTAAAGACATGATCTATGTAATTGTCCCTTATTAATCTTATATAACGAACCCTTCTCATAATTCTTCCTTAATCCTTAACAAAATTAGCTGACTGCAGCAAAATGTTTTGCCGCCCATTTCCACATTTACACTAACACCACTATCAGTGTGTGGATTAATTTAATGTAACTATTAAATTTTTTTGAAATGGATGGTTGGGCCAAATAATTTATGATTGTGCCTCTAGTCTTCCAATTTTAGAACAAGTGTTGGATGGTGTGATTAATTTAAATCCTTCTATTATGCTTTAGAATCTTAATTAGTTAATTATGCATTTTCTTTATCTTAAATTAACACTCGTTTATTTTATAGTGAAAATAGTCATGGAAAGATTTTATAAAAGAAAATATCCTGATGATGAGGATGGGAAAAATGTTGATGAGAAGAATAAAGAGATGTCATATAGACACAATTTTGATGTTGCACAGCTTTCCATCGATATTGGATTAAGGACTCCACTCTTGGATTATAATGCTAACATTCAAGATCAAATTTCAAGAGAATATATGCAAAAGGTCCATGTCAGCATCTTAACCCTGAATTTAAGAAAAGACAATTTGAAAAGAAAGAATTTAGACTATTCAATTGTTCTTGGTTTAACGAGTTTTGTACTTGGTTGGAGTATAGTGTGGCAATAAATGCAGCTTTTTGCTCATGTTATTATCTTTTCAAAATAAGTAGTGGGAAACAAGGTGGAGGCCACATTGATGGATGATTCACGTATTGGAAAGATAAAAAGATGATTGTTACTCAAGTTGGAAAGCATGACGTTCACATAATCAAGCTCGCATTAAATGTGAAGTTTTAATGAATCAAAACAGCACATTCAATCGATTTTCTTCAAGCAGTCAGAACAAATGCTAAATAAATATCATTTTCGGCTTATTGCATCAATTGATTGTGTTCAAGTTTTGTTGTGACAAGGGCATTCATTTTGGGATCATGATGAATCTAAAAATTCTCTCAATCCAAGTAACTTCCTAGTCTAAATACAATTTCTGGCTAATCATAATCATAAGGTTAAGACTGTGACATTGAGAATCATAATCATAAGGTTAAGGCTGTGACATTGGGAAATGCTCCTCACAATCACAAATTAACATCATTAAGGTACAAAAGGATATTGTAAGTGCTTGTGCTAATGTTAGTGATTCATTATTTTCTATTTTAGTTGATGAATCTCGTAATGTGTCAACACATGAACAAATGTCAGTTGTGTTACATTATGTGAAAAATGGAATTGTAAATGAACGTTTCATAGGCATTTCAAATTTGAGGGGACAAGTTTATGATGGAGAAAGTAATATGCAAGGTCAATTCAATGTAGGGATGTCAAAAAGGCTCATCGGCTCGAGCTACTTGTGGATTGGGCCAGGTAAAGCTCGAGCCTAGCCAACCCGTGTCACTAGCCATTCGGCCTGTCGAGCCAAGCTTTATTTAAAAATTTTAAAAATAGATTTTAAATTCAGAATTTTAAATTCATGCTTATATAAATTGCACAAATTTTAAATTCTTGAAAAAAATTAGATTTATCACGAAAAAAAGAGCCAGCTTGACTCGGCCCGACCTGCTAAGGCTTAAGCCGAAAACTCTGGTCGTGCTTTCATCTTTTAGTGGAGCAAAAGCTCGGCTCGGCTTGGGCCAAAAAATCCTAAACCATTTTTGCTCGAGCTCTTCAAGTTTCGGTTCGTGGTTCGGCTCGTTGACACTCCTAATTCAATGACCTAAAATCACTCATTTTAAATAAAAACCCTTGTGCCTTTTATATTCATTATTTTGTTCATCAACTTCAACTAGCTCTTGTAATTGTGACAAAGAAGAATATATCAATTACTAATTTCTTCTTTCGTGTGGTTGCTAATGTGGTAATAATATTGGAGTATCTTCTAAACGTGACCTTTTTTGAGAAAAACAATTAGAGTGTGTTTGATTGCATTTATTTTCATGAAAAATGTCTATTTTTTACTCAAATTCTTACTTTGAAGTGTTTGATTGCTATTTTTTTTCCATGGAAAATATTTTTCAACTTTTAAAATTTTGCTTAATTTTCCTTGTTTTTAAGGAAAACATTTTTTTTTTTTTTTTGAAGAAGTAGGTTTTTGTTTTCCTCAAAACGAGAAAAATATTTTCTTTTCTAGAATATATTTTTCATGTCAATCAAACACTCTTAGATATTATTATTGAGACATTGGGGAATTGTGATATTTTAAGTAGACGAGGCCTTAATCAGGAAACTATATTTCAGCGTTCAGGTGATACACGTTGGGGATCTCATTATAATTCTTTGGTCAGTCTGACTAGCATGTTTACAATTGTTAATGGTGTACTTGAAATAATTGTTAAAAATGGATCTAGTACTCGCGGTAAAAAAAGTGATTCATTCAATTTATTGGAGTTAATACAATAGTTTGATTTTGCATTTAATCGTCTATAATGAAAAGTGTCTTGGGGATTTCAAATGATGTGTCAAAGGCATTGCAAAGGAAAGACCAGGACATTGTTAATACAATGGATATGATGAAAATTTGCAAAGAACGACTCCTATTTATGAGAGATGATGGATGTGAATCCTTCTTGCAACAAATTATTTCTTTTTGTCAGCATTATCATATTGATGTTTCAAATATGGATGCTGTGTTTATGCATTATGCAGATGGTGGTCGCCCTTATTGTAATCTTCCACAAAATACTAACTTACATCACTTTCAGATAGATTTATTTTTTGCTATCTTCGACATGTAATTTCAAGAATTGAATAATCGTTTCTCAAAGAAGAATACTGAGTTACTCCTTTGTGTAGCTTGTCCATGTCCACAAAATTTGTCCTCTGCATTTGACAGAAGTGCTGAGTTTTATCTACAAGAGTTTTTAATAGTAGATCTCTTCACACTGGAAGATGAAGTTCATAATTACATTTTTGACATTCTCTCTAACAAAGAGTTTGAAGAATTGAATTGCCTCAAAGCTCTTGCAAAAAGGTTAGTTTTGACAAATAAGAGTAGAGCATATTCGCTGGTTTACAAACTTTTGACTTTGACACTAATTCTTTCGGTTGCTACTACTATCGTAGAGCGAGTATTTTCTGCCATAAATATTGTGAATGATAGATTGCTTGATCAAATTGGAGATGCGTGGATGAATGATAATCTTTATTATTTATGTGGAGAAAGATATATTCTTAAAAGTTATTAATAAAGTGATTGTACAAATATATCAAAGTGTGATAACTCGTAAAAAACAATTGTAAGGTATTTTATTTTTAATATAATGTTTTTATTTTATTTTTACCTTTGTTAATATCGCATGTACTTGGAAAAACCTTTTGGGTCGCGCCCCCGTCCAATGGTGCTCTAAATTAAATTTAAATTATGATTTAGATTTTCAAAGTAATTGAAAACCTCTTCAATTGAGAGATGCAAAATAAATGAAAAGTGCTTTTTTTTTTGACAGAAAATGTAAAATAAATATGTAAAATTTCATATTTTTTAGATTTATTTGTCGGATCCACAAGAGATAAAAAAACTACCAATTCACTAATACCCATTTTTTTAAAAAAAATCCTTTGATTGGAGTAGATTTAGATCTATCGACTTTAAAGATATCAATTTACGTTCAATTTTACATCACCATTGGAATGTTAGCTTTCTTCCTACAAAAAATAAAAAAACACAAAACCTCAATTTTAACCTTAGCCAGACATGCCACTCCTCGTGGATGACAAGCACATCCGTTTCGCTGGCATGGCTGGGCATGGGTTGGGTTGGATAGATTTTGAGTCCAACCAAAACCAAACCTAATATGTTCGGTTCGACAATAATTCAAATCAAAACCAACTCATTCACAGTTGAAACCCAACACAACCCAAACCGATCAAACTCGGGTTGATTGGTTTGGATTTGAGTCCAATTTAAGTTGGACAATTTTTTATGGGCCCAATGGCTGTGACATTTTTCGTTGAATTTGAACAAATTTTTTAAAGTTTGATACCATTTCAATTTGGACCAATTTCAATTACGTTAAAAAGGGTGATTTGTAAGACCTTAAGTTGATTGAAGTGTGATCAATGGTCCGTCGGATTAAGTTCTATTCCAATAGAACAATATAATTTAAAAATATTGTAAAACATGTTAAATTGATTATATCATGATTAAATTAAATACACATTAAATCAATCTAAATACATGTTGAATATCTGCATATTATACATATTGAATAAAATAAATTCAATCTAACTACTAAAAATGTTAAATCATTCAAACTCAATACAAAATCTCCTCCTTTAATCCAAGTGTTTAGTCAAAATCAGTCAAAAAATTGAGTCGAGAAGTCAAGGCACGATCAACAATGAGAAGTAGAAGAGACAAGATGTATAAGAGATGTGAGGCAGAAGAGAATTTTGATCATTATGTTTTTATGTTTTAAGTATTAATTTTCTTTTTAATATTTTTTAATTTATTGGGTTGTGTTGAGTTTGATTGTGGTTTATAGATAACTCGGAACCCAACCCAAGACAATGTAATCATACCTAAAAATTGATTTTCTAACCCGAATCGAATTCAATTAAATTTAAAAACCAATCCAAACCGATTGATTTTGGGTTGAGTTGATTGATTTAATTGATTTAGATTGATTTTTGTCCCACGGCGTGTAAGCCTTGCTGGAATATCATAACGTATTCAAATAGTTTCATACGTGTCCCAACAAATCTAGATCATGTTTGACTAAGCTTAAAATTCAATTAAGGCTCTGTTTGGGAGGGATTAAATTTTTCTACAGTAAATCAATTCTCTTTTTCAACCACATATTTTTCAATAAAATAATATTTTCCATCACATCAATAATTTTTTCTTCTTTTTCAACCACACATTTCCCATCATATCACTATTCAAAATCAATTCTTTCCCCAAAAATCTCTCCCAAACAAGCTCTAAAATTGAAAATATAACCGTTATTTGGTCTCACTCGTCTAATAAAAGTCAACAATAAAGATTAATTTTTTAATTTTAATCCGATTTTAATATCTACCGAACAAACCCCAAATTGTAATCGACTTACAAAGTGCCTTTTTTTTTTTTTATTCACTTTCACTATTATACAAAAACGTCCACGAAATTTCCATGTGCCAACCAATATTCGCCGTCTTCAAAAAGTAATTGAAAAGGTCCTTGCCCTTTTCACTTTCCCCCGGTCAATTTTTTTTTTCCCCCAAACGATTCTGATCCTCAATTTGAAATTAGCAACAACTCCAATAATACAAAGCTGCAGTTCCAGAGCATCTTTTTCAGTCACTTAGGTATGTCTCTCTTTTTTATGTACAGAAACGTGTGTCTATATTACTTGTTAAAAAGCCAACCTTGTTAAGGTGCCGGTGTGTTGAAATCTGACTGCTTGTTTGAGCTATAGAAGCACGGAATTGTTGGTTTGACCTTTTTTTTAGGTCTGATATGAATCTTGGGTTTACATATTTAAGCAAGATTGACCCTTGACGTATATACATTTACATGGTTCTACATTAGCTTTGGAGGGTTTATTTGTGGGCTTAATCTAGCCATGTTTTGTGGGGGTTTTTTTGAAAAGTAAAAGTCTGGTAACTATTGAGGAGGAAAGAGATAGGCATTGACTGGGATTTTAAGGTTTTTGCCTACATTCCAAGTTATCTTTCAATTTACTCTTCTTTGCCCCCTTTCCTTGCAATTAACTTTTGTTCATTTCCTGGGTGTTTGTAATCTGATTGGTTACATGACGTCCCTTGCTTATCCTTCGTAAGGCAGTTCAAAACTTTGGAGTTTACTATATTTTCACAAATATTGAGCTGTTGCACCTCTGTAATTTGTTCTTGTCTGGAAGTTTGTGGAAGAGACTTGGTGTCGGTGTTTAAAGGTCTATTTGAAGTCAAGGTACCTAGTCATCTTCTCTCTCTTAGCTGCCTTGTCTTTTATGAGTTATGGAATTTACAATCCATTGTATCTTGCCATGCATTATGTAGGAAGACGTGATCTGTGTTGTATTCATTTTAGAAATCAAGGATTCGACTGGAATTCATATTTTTAATTGTTTTTGTCATTTGGGGGGTGTTTTTAACTTGACCTAGAGGAGCACCAATATGTATAAGATTTAGGTTTTTTTTTTTGGGTTACTGGATGACGGATTTTGATGGGCTTGTTGGATTATCTGATTTTTTTATTTTTTATTTTTTTCTTGTAATTAGAATTTGGCTTTTGTTTTGGATTTTTGGATAATTGATTGGTACTGGTCTCTATACTTCGTGTAGAGATAAAAGGTTGGCTACTTTGAGAATTTTGAGATTTTCGTAGGTAATAAATTTGATGGGGGCCAAGAGTTCTACTTCTAGGGATGGGAGGAGCTGGAGGCAATCTTCATCAACTGGGTCTACTTCTTCATCGTCATGGAATCATGATTATTCTCAATCATCAGTTTCACAATATGCTCAGAATTACCCTGTCCAGCAACCATATTCAGCTGAGGATCCACCACCGAACCAGTACTATGCTCCTCCTCCCAATTATGGGGTTCCATACCAATCACATGCACCGCAAAAGACGCTCGATAGGAGGTATTCAAGGATTGCGGACAATTATAATTCGTTAGAGGAGGTAGGTATACCCATGGAATTTATTTATGCCCCTTAAAACTGTGGAATCAAGAATATCCTGTGATGTCATCTATCAAAATCCTGTGCTTGATTATGTATAGCATGTAGGAAATCCTTGTTCTCTTTATCGAGCAAGTTTATTGTCAGAAAACCAAATATTTTGCTTAAGAAATGAGAAGATTTTTTGCATGCATGCTAAACACAGATGTTTCTAGAGCTTCATATCGTTCCATGAAAGTGACTTGACTAAACAGCTTATAAATACTTTTTGATGCTGCATGTGGGCTAGAATAGCAGTTTTATTTTAGATAATAGTTTGGAAATATCTACCGACATGACTAAGCAAGTGAAGGTAAAATCACTCTCTCTATCAATCATTGGAAAATAAGCAAAAGGAGAATTGGACCTTAAACAATTGCTATGTCACTCTTGTGCTCACCAACGCTGCAGGCTGTTTACTAGTAGCTTTAGCAACAATGAATAAGCTTTGAGATGAAAAGTAGACCTAAGCTTACAAAAGCCATGATTTACAAGGTAAAAGCACGGACTTAGGGGGAATGAATGTTTAGATTTGAGGAATACATCCAATGAATGCTCTCTGGATGCATTTTCAAGTTTCAGCTTGCATGATGTGATTGGAATATGAGTTTGCCCTGTTTACTTATGGCTTGCATTGTGGTTCACTAAGAGTAACATAATACTAAAAATGCTACTCAATCGCAATATTGGGATGGATATCTGACAATAAATTGATTGCATGTCATCAATTTTAAAGTACACAAACATCAGGGTGATATGTATCACTTAGGTGGCTGGTGCAGGTCAGAGATAACGCTGCAGTGTATAGAAAAGCTGAATCATTTTTCTTCTGCTTATTTTACCTTATGGGTACAGTGTACATGTTGTCAGAGTTTTAATGCATACGATGGTTTTATTTATTTCCTGTATTATTTTCAAAGTTTCCTAAATATTTTTTGTATTGAATTTTATCTGTCTTTTTGTAAGTTGGAAGTATGACACTATTTTCTTCAGGTGACTGAAGCTCTTGCACGTGCTGGCCTCGAGTCTTCAAATCTAATTATTGGTATTGATTTCACTAAGAGCAATGAATGGACAGGTTGAGATTCGTGTTCTTTTGTTTAGGAATCTTGTTATGTATTATGAGGTACAGTAAACCATTCTGAACATGGATCTGTTATTAGGTAAGAGATCATCCAATGGTAGAAGCTTACATCACATCGGAAGTGGTTTGAATCCTTATGAACAAGCAATATCCATTATTGGGAAAACCCTGGGGGCTTTTGATGAAGATAACTTGATTCCCTGTTTTGGATTTGGAGATGGTATACATCATAACTCGATATTGTTTCTAAAATTTCAGAATCGATTTATTCTATTAGTTCAAGTTTATAACCAGAATTTTCTTATTCAAACAGTACGAGTTATAACCTGTCTGTTCCTATAAATTTTGACAGCATCAACACATGATCAAGACGTATTCAGCTTCTATCCTGATGAAAGATTTTGCAATGGATTTGAAGAGGTGTTGAGTCGTTACAAAGAGATTGTTCCTCATCTAAAACTTGCAGGTTTGATATCTCGTCT
Organism: Fraxinus americana; assembly: GCA_035079005.1. NCBI lineage: Eukaryota > Viridiplantae > Streptophyta > Magnoliopsida > Lamiales > Oleaceae > Fraxinus > Fraxinus americana. The sequence goes on from CM068716.1 coordinate 16,730,135, forward strand.
GTCGCAGGCTCTCCCCCAGCTTTAGACTTTGACGTAATTGGAATACATAGCTTAGCCCTTTTCTCGCTTTTTTTCAGGACCAACATCCTTTGCCCCTGTTATTGAAATGGCCATGAGTATTGTTGAGCAGAGTGGAGGACAATACCATGTTTTACTAATTATTGCAGATGGACAGGTAAGTCATTTTGTCCATATTTTAAGATTTTGAACATACTAAGCAGGTGAAGGGGAAAAAAATCTTCAAGATAGGATTTACTAGGAGTAAATGGTTATTGAGAAGGGCGTAGGCAACTGAGAAGCACGGATACTTGTTAACATATTGCGTACCCATATCCGATACGTTTCCAAGCTTGAATACTCTTGGACACTTTTTGATACATACCATATATGTGTTTTTTTAATTATTTTATATTTTTAAAATTTTTTATACATATTCGACACCTTGGGATACGTGAAGAAGAAAAGTTTTATTGGTTTTAAACTTTTTTTAAACTCATTATATTATTATTGGCTATAATTGACAGTTTTTTACTTAATAGATAACTATTATTAGATAATATTTATCAGTTAAAAAGGACCACCTACTCTTTTGTGCACTCTATGAGAAGGAATAAAATAATTTTACATTGACTTGTAGAATTGTTCTTTATTTATAGCAATTTACGTTTTTTATCAAGAAAAATAATTTTTTATTTAAAAGGAGAATCCAAAAATATAGGGCATTGTCGAAGACGTGTTTGATATTCTTGAGGGTGATGGGCAGCTCGAGGTTGCTAATCCTTCAATAGATGAGTCAGAGTTGAATAGTGTTATTCTTAATAATAATGAAAAAGTTGATGGTGATAATGTTGAAAAAAAAATGAAGTTGGGATAATTAAGGATTTATATAACATGTTTAGTATTTTATGTTATTTTATTTTTATAGTTAAACATTTGTTTTAATTTTTTTTTTGTAATAATAAAATTATGCTGAATTTTATATTTAATTTATGAAAAATACTACACACACATATTCTCCCATCCCAAGTATTGTTCAAAGGCTGTATTGACGTACCAGTATCGTATCATATTCAAATTACATATCCGAATCTGTGCTTATTAGGTAGGCACATAGCTTATAAGAGACAAGTTATGTGATTTTGGTAGAAATATTATTTTTACTCAACATTCCATATGTGAATTTGTTATGCTAAAAGTGGTATATCACCCTAGGTTACAAGAAGTGTCGATACTGAACGCGGTCAGCTAAGTCCACAGGAGCAGAGAACTGTTCAAGCTATTGTTGAAGCAAGGTAAATTTTTCGCGTCCTCTTTTGATATGCCTGTCATTTTTTTATCATAAAGAGAAGTTTGTCAACTCTCCTTGTTGATCTATTGTTGTCAGCAAGTTGCCATTGTCTATCATTTTGATCGGTGTCGGAGATGGACCCTGGGACATGATGAAGGAATTTGATGATAACATTCCAGCCCGGGACTTTGATAATTTCCAGGTCAGTTTTTATAGCTTGTTATATTTGGTAAATTCTATTGAGCCTCTAGACCTTTACTTGAATATATTTGATATGTTTAACTGACAAACTATTTTCTCCTTCAGTTTGTAAATTTCACAGAGATTATGTGCAAAAATGTGCACCAATCTCGAAAAGAGACAGAATTTGCTCTTTCAGCATTGATGGAAATTCCATCTCAATATAAAGCAACAATAGAGCTTAATTTGTTGGGGTAATCTACTCTCTCTCTCTCTCTCTGCATTGGTGTGCAGACACATACATGGTCCCTATTGGTTTGTTAGGTAGTGTGACAATATAGTACTGGACATTATTGCAAAAAAATATAAGCAGCTAAAATCTCGTCTAGTATAGTGTCCAATTCATTCCTACACTAGTACCAAACATGCCCTTTATGCATGTTTACCTAAAGTATTCATTTTTTGTTGTTTCGCACGATTTAGCAGACAAAAAGGACATGCCACAGAGAGGGTTCCTCTTCCACCGCCTGTCTATGGTGCAGCATCTGGCACCAATTCAAAACTTGATCGTGCGACTAGTTTTCAGCAGAGTTCAAGTTCATATTATGATGCCAACAGTTCTGCGAGTTCAAGTTCATATTATGATGCCAACAGTTCTGTCGATGCAGTTCCATCTGCTCCAAGCTCAACGTATGACCACCAGGTAAATTCTATATGCATGTAACTTTATATGCCTCTACTTTTTGTGTATACCTTGGTAGTTCATCCTAAAATACTAGTACTGGGACAAGTTTTATTTGTCTTTTTGATTATAAATGTCAGTAAACATATGCTGATAGCTTTCTCTGTGTTGGACAGATTTGTGCTGTTTGCCTCAGTAACCCTAAGGACATGGCATTTGGTTGTGGGCATCAGGTATTGTAAAATGATCTATTGTAAATTGTTTAAAATCAGAGTTTCACCCAACTTATAGCACTATTTTACTTTGGTCACCGAAGTATTTTTAGAACTTTTGTTCTAAATTAATTACTAAACTTCAATTTTCAGTTTAGGCTCTTCATTTAACTCTCTCTGTTAAATTAATGGGAATACTACTGTGGCCAACAGAAAATATGACGTGGCTTGATAAATACAATTTTTTATTGTCGAATTGAAGAAAAATGTGTCTTGTTAGACTATTTGTTCTTTTGAATGCATTTCTTGAAGTACCAAAAAACAAAAGAAAAAAAATAATTTATGTATATATTGCAGCCCCCTCCCCATCACAACCGTGACTGCTTTTGTAGTAGATGAAGTGCCTAAACAGCTAAACTAAAATAAAAATGAAAGCCCGTTGGTCAATTTGAAACAAAAAAATTTCGGTGACCAACTGTGTTTTTTACTAGTCATCAAATTGTACTTGGATGAATCTATGGAAAATATTAATGTTTAGAGTGATTGTTCTTTCTTCAGACATGTTGCGACTGTGGAAAAGACCTTCAGCTTTGTCCAATTTGCCGGAGTTCAATTCAAACCAGAATAAAACTCTACTGAGTAGCCTGTTTGCTTGTTAAAACGTAGCTGCTGCCGAAAGACTAACAGGTTAGCTAGGCTTGCTTCTCCATTGTTATCTCCTTTAATAAGCCCATCCCTTTTTTGCGAAATTATTTTTACTTGTTCTTGATGTAAAAATTTAGTACAGTGGGTTGATGCATCCTTGTTAATTTATGGTGTTGACATTATACAATGCACATAACCTTATTTATATACATTATCTGATTATCATTTGTATTTTTTTCCCTTGATACCAATATGTCTAACACCTAACGATTACAATGGATGGAAATCTTATCAATTTTTATTTTTTTCCTTTTTTGAGGATACTAGTACAACTATGCTCATTGTTTACCTTGCATCGACTGTTAGATATGCATATTGCACGCATGTTAGCTATTACTTTTATGATTTTTCTTGTGATGCAGATCCTTTCACGACGTGAATTTCGCAATATTGTTAGCTGTATGTGGAATTTACATCCGATATTCGATATACATAGTTATTTTTCACATAATTTCCTAATCAAAGCTTCAATATTAAAAAGTTTTCGACTCAAATGTTTGTGTTTGAGATCTTGTGAAGTTGGGTTGAATTGTCGGTCCAAAATGGATGTTTGACACCCATTTTTGTGGAAAAATGTGTTTTTGAATAGTGATTGATGGAAGAATGTGTGGTTAAAAAGTAAGGAGAATTTTTAGGTTTATGTGTAATATTATTTTATTGATAGAATGTGTGGTTGAAATGAAGAAAGAGAAAAAGAATGAGAATGAGAATGAGAAAAAAATGGGTGCCAAACGGGGTTATCACCCCTACATTCATGCTTGAAGGTAACCGCACAAAATTATGTAATTGTCTGTTAGTATACATGCATGCTTTCAGTACAAGAACAATCAAAATCAACAAGCAATTATTCATATGTATTATGTTTGAGAAATTTAAAAATATGTTCTCTTTCCAAGATTAATATTATATACACAATCTTATATATACGAAAATCATGGATCCAAACATAAACAATAAACTGAGAGGGAAATAGATGAATTTGGTTAATATGAAAGGTCATATTTCCACTTTAGCCTTTGACCATTTTAAATATTAGGAACTACCTAAAATACCCGAAACATAAAAAATTACAACCATGACATCTTAATATAAAAAGATTTCAATTAAGCCCTCAAAATATTTTGTTCTTAATTGCGCCCTTTTTGATTGGTATCAGAGCCTGGTAACAAAACTGAAGAAATTTTTTTGAAGTTAAACAAATATATTCAAGAATGAATAGAAAATATAAAATGATTTTAGAAGAATTACAAAATATTGGTATATGTTAACTAATATTAATCGAATTAAATTGCAAGAATTAGCAACAAATTTAAGTAGCAAATTTAAATCTCTAAGCCAAGAGATAAAACAAATAAATAATTCTCAACACTTAATTAAAATAAAAATAAAGTATTACAAATAAATAATTCTCAACACTGGAATTTTGAATGGATGAAAGAACATGGAATAACAGAAGAACGAGAAAATTACAATTCTGGAAAAGGACTTAAAACTATGTCAATCAAGCTTATACACCTCAGGGATAGCAATTCAGTAAAACTATTTACTGAACCAATTCTTACAACATGAATATGACTAGATGTTGATGATAGCAATAATAAAAGTAAAATTATTGACTCATGGGTAAAAACTACTGATTTAACTGTTGCTTTTCATAAATGAAATACTATTCAAGCATACAACTTTATAATCTACACCTTTAGATGAATTACTTCAAATATCTTGAGAACATTTGAAGAAACTAAAAATCAAATCAAATATGAAGAAAATCTACGACTACTATTGATAGCATTGAAAGCTTAGATGCTGAAAATTTTAAGAAAATTTTAAAACGAATGAAAAATTTCTTTAGATACTTACTCTTAAGAGAAGTTATACTTGAAACTAAAATAGACATGATAACTTAAGAAGGCTTATAAGAAGAAAGAGAAATGGAACTATTAAAAATCTGTGACATGTGCGAATTAAAAGAATATACTAATAAATTCGAAAAGATATATATCAAAGCATTTAAATTCATAAAAGAATGGAATCTATTAGAAGAAGAAAAAAATTACTAAATAGATATTTTCTTAAACTACCCTAGCCATGGGGTTGGAAATTATTTGAGGATTACCAAATTTATTGGAAGAAAATAGATTGGGAAGATTCTAACCACAAAACTGATACATTAGGAACGAGAACTTCATTTGGTAAAAGAAAAATATCCGAATGGTACAGAAAATCTATGTACCAACACCTATTTAGAAAATATGGTATAAAAACAAGTTTCTATTATTATAGAGAAATAGCAGCAGTATCACAATTTGGTTGTCACCAACCATGTAAGAAACTATATTATAAAAAGAAATTTAAGAAATCCTGGAAGAGAAATAGAAGATTTAAGAGCCACAAGAAATATTTTAAGAAGAAAAAATCTTGAAAAAAAGGAATATAACCCACATAGAAAACCTCAGAATAAATATAAAAAGAATAATTTTATAAAAAATACAAATATTTTACATGTAATGAAATGAGACATGTATCTCCAAACTGTCATAACAAAAATAAAAAAAGAAAATGTTAAAACCATTAGATTAATGGAAGAAATAGAATTCGACTCAGATTATGAGATAATTGAAGACTTAGATGAATTATTCGAAACAGACTCAATCTATAAGCTAGATATGGAAGAAATTGAAGAACCAGAATTTGAACAGATTTACATGAATCAAGAAATTATGAAAACCTTTGAGACTACGTTAGATAATGAAGAAGGAACTTTACAAATGGTTGTGTTTGATGAAGAAAGATATGGAGCCATAAAAGAAAAATAAATATTTTTAAAAGATAAAGATGTTTTTGTAAGAAGTTTCTAATATTTAAAATGGTGAAAGGCTAAAGTGGAAATATGACATTTCATTTAAGCCAAATTCATGTATTTTCCTTCCTACTGGGTACTTTTAAAAATGGTCTGGTCAAAGCACTTAACTTTTTCTTTGATAAAAAGTCTATATTACCCTTAATGAAATCAATTCTTATATATTGTAGAAAACATCATTGCTTTTGAAATAGATTTTAAAACTAGTTTTATCTTGTATTTCTTCTATTTTGAATTTCAATATATAAATCCATTCTATGATCTAATAAATTAGAATAATCTATAACATGCTGTTCATATTTTTCTTTAAGTCTATTATATTTTTCAGATAATATATTTATATTTTCCAATTGAGAAGTAATGTTTTTTTATCTTTTCTAACATATTATCTAATCCTTCAATTTTATATCTTGGCATCAATCTATAACATTATGATAAATATTACATGTGATTCTCTATCTAAGCTTTGAATAAAAATAACTAAAACTTCATAAATAAAAGGAGTGCAAATATTAATGCAAGTATTTAATATAAATAAGAAAAATCTTACAATATTGAAGCAGAAAGTAAAAACAGAGTGATGTCAATGAGATTTCCCTTGAGCTTGCATCCATATGTTAGTATACTCATATATAAGTGATCGGTATTATTTAAATTTAAGAAAGTGGGCTATGGTCCAACACGACTTCCGCACACTTATTGGTTTCTCTCAGACTCTTTTGCATATTTCACTATGGATCACACGAAATCACAGTTTTCCTTTCAACTTCTAGTTAAAACATCACCTTAAATAGTAACAGGGCTCTTGTAAAAACCCGATTTCTCAAAAACTCACTTCTTTTAACTAATTCAAAAATAAATACACCTTGAGCCAAAAACATAAATTTAACATTCATTTATTCATAAAGAAAATATTTGTCTTTCAAATCAACATAAAATAAAAGAACATTTAATCAAACCTTAACCCATATTTGAAAGCAAAACAAATAAAAATGCCATCATCCCGAATTATCAGCTCCAAACTCACGATCTCAATTTCCTAAAATGGGGAAAGCTTAAAGGGGTGAGATTTAAGAAAAATCTCAATAAGTGTGTACAGTGAACATGTATTTTGCATTTAAATCAAGAAAAAACAACAACGAGATTTCATATCATACATACATAGGAGACACGGGAATTACTCCGAACATAGGTGGTAGTAAATCCAATGTGTAGCGCTACTAAATCAGACTTTTTTATCATAAACATATATGACCCATAAACGAATTTCCAGAATTTAAAGTACAATATACAAGTTCACATAACCACATGCAACATCACTTACCTCGTAGATTTGAATGAAAAATAATAAGATGCGTGTGTGATAGTTGATTAATCCAAAAACAGCCTTTTAGTATTTCTATGTGTGCAGTACAAAGAGGAAGAGATTTCTTTTGTGTGTGTGTGTGTGAGAAAAGGTGTGAGACGTGGGTGTGTGTATGGTCAAATAATGGAATCTTCCTTATTGATCCACATGACATTGACTATCTACCCAATTATTTCTCATGATTCTTGCATATTTACCTTGCAAACACACGTACAGATTTGGAGTAGGACTAGATTGAAGGGAAAGATAATCCTACCAAATTTAATCAAATCCTTAATTATGACTAGTTCACACTTTGGTCCCAAATAATATAAACTATTCAATTTGGTCCTTAAATACTCAAATTCTCACTTTAAGTTCCAAATTTCAAATATTAACTACTATAACGAATTTTCGAGGTGTTACAATCTACCCCTCTTAAAATAAATTTTCGTCCTCGAAAATTACCTTTGTCGACATTATCGAACAGTTGGGGGTACTTAGATCGCATCTCCTCCTCGCATTCCCAAGTTGTCTCTTCTACTGAATGGTGTTGCCATAACACTTTAACCAATGATATCTCCTTGTTGCGAACCTTTTGTACCTTTGGAGCTATAATGCAAAGTGGGGTTTCCTCATAGTTCAAGTCCCGTTGAATTTTCAAGGGTTGATGTTTTAATACATGACTCGGATCAGGAATTTACTTCTTGAGTGTCGATACATGGAAGACGTTATGTAATGCAGAAAGCTCAGTTGGCAAAGCTAATTGATAAGCTACATTTCCAACCATTTTGAGTATCTCGAAGGGCCCAATATATCTTGGTCGAAGTTTCCCCTTTTTTTCCAAATCTTAAGACACCTTTTATTGGTGTAACCTGTAAGAATACGCTATCACCGACAGCAAATTCTAGTTCCTTTCGCCTTCTATCTGCATAGCATTTTTGTCTGTCTTGGGCGGTCTTCATGTTAGCTCGAATTTTTTCGATGGCCTGAACCGTTCATTCCATGATTTCAAGTCCTAAAATTTTACGTTCACGGACTTCATTCTAATGAATGGGCGATCTGCACTTCCTTCCATACAGAGCTTCATACGGTGCCATGCCGATAGAGGCATGATAACTGTTGTTATAAGCGAACTCGACTAATGGTAAATTCTTCTCCTAATGTCCTCCAAAATCTAGAACACATATTCGAAGCATATCCTCTATTGTTTGAATTGTTCGCTCGGACTGTCCGTCTATTAGACACAATCTAAATTGGAACGCCATGTAATCTCACCACTTCATTAACATATATTTGCGCAAACTGGTCCGTAGAAAATGTCATTCGAACAGGTAAGAAATGAGCTGACTTGGTCAGTCTATCGATGATTACCCAAATAGCCTCATGATCTCTTACTGTTTTTGGAAAACCAACAACAAAATTCATTGTTACATGCTCCCATTTCCATTCTGGGATATCTAATGGTTGTAGCAATCATGATGGTCGTTGATGCTCAGCTTTCACCTGTTGACAAATTAGGCATTTCTCAACGAACTCAGCTATGTCCCTCTTCATATTCCTCCACCGAAATACAGCTTTTAGATCACGGTACATCTTTGTACCTCCTGGATGTACTGAATAAGAGGTTGTGTGGGCTTCCTCCAAAATTTCTTTTCTCAACTCCTTAAAATCTGGTACACACAAACGTTCTTGATAATATAACGTTTTATCCTTAGTTATAGTGAATCCCTTTCGCTTTTCCGTATCAATTTCAGATTTAATAAATTCAAACAACTAATTGCCCTTCTGAAGGTTCTTAATTTGATCTCGGAGTGTTGGCCGAACTGAGAGAGCTGCTATATGAGCGACAATGTCTGATGGTGTTGTGAATACTTCGAGATTTAATTTCTCAAATTCTTTCCATAGATCTTTGTGCTGTTTACATTGCCAACTTGCTCGTGGTTTTCCTAGTTAAAGCGTCTGCCACTATGTTCGCTTTGCTTGGATGGTAATAAATTTCACAATTATAATCTTTTACCAATTCAAGTCACATCCTCTGTCTCATATTCAACTCCTTCTGAGTGAAGGTGTATTTGAGGCTTCTATGATCAGTATAAATGTCGCATTTACCTCCGTATAGGTAGTACCTCCAAATCTTCAGGGAGTGCACTATCGCTGTGAGTTCTAGGTCATGTGTGGGGTAATTTTGTTCATGGGGCTTCAATTGTCTAGATGCATAGGCTACTACTTTGTCTTGTTGCATCAATACACAACCTATTCCTTGTTTAGATGCATCACTGTATATTACGAAACCTTCTGATCCTCCAGGTACAATCAACACTGGTGCACTAACTAATTTTTCCTTCAGTTCCTTGAAACTGTGTTCACATTTCTCCGTCCATTCAAATTTCACACCTTTACGAGTCAACTGAGTTAAAGGCCCTAATATCTTAAAGAATCCTTCTATAAATCTCCGGTAGTATTTTGCTAGACCCAAAAGGCTGCGAATCTCTCCCATGCTAGTTTGCCTCAACCAATTCGACACCGCATCTACTTTGCATGGATCTACTTCTATTCCTTGGGCTGTAGTTACATGTCCAAGTTTCACGGGTTACCTTTCTTCTTAGCACAGAAAGGGACGCCATGCGGCAGTAGTCTGCTCCGCTAGACTACCTTCTGCCTTCTCTCGGTCGTTTCGGGACGAAAAGAAATTTGATTACAATTCAAAGAAAGTTTGCAACATAAAATGGAAATACATTGAACATGACTTGATCATTGATTGCTAGAAAGCTTGAAATTACAATTGACTGAAAGCAGGAAATTACAATGGCTAGTGCAGGGGGCGAACACTAGAAAAGCTTGAAAGATGTTTGAAAGTCATATACCCCCTATAATAGACTTAGCAACAAAAACCCAAATGACACCAGTAGACGTCTTTTTGGTCGAGGAATCATACTAAAATTTTCTAATTTACAACTATTTTACAATTAAATGAAATATTTACAATGTGCTGCCGAAGTTGGGCAAACTGCGGCTGCAATAGGCTCACGAGGCTTAAGTAAAGCTGCAGTCCGTGACATTCTCCCCCACTTGTTTTGGCGACGTCCTCGAAGCCATCAATGAATGATATGTTTCAATCAATGGTTTGAAGGCGCCAAGGTCTTTTTTGCTTTCCCAAGTATTTTCCTCGCTGCTGCATCCTCTCCATTTGACCAAGTACTCTTGATGATATTTTCTAGAAGCCCGAGTAGTTCGGTGGTCAAGAATCTCTTCAGCGACCTTCTTTCCAGCTCTTTTCAGTTCAAACACAGGTCGTTTTGGTTCATTTCTGGATGCATCCTCCTTGTCGGCAAAGTATGGCTTGAGTACGCCAACATGAAGGACTTTGTGGATTTTACACCATGAAGGGAGTGCAACTCTGTATGCAACCTTGCCAACCCTCTTCACGATGGGTAATGGTCCAATATATTTCGGCATCAATCTTGAATCCTTCCCTCTTGTCAGTTTATAGCAGTTTCTGTCAGGGAGTTTCACCATTACCAGATCTCCAACATCAAATTCAATGAAACGGCGCTTAAGATCTGCAGACTTCTTGTACTGCTTTCGAGCTTTCTCAATATAACTCCGAGCAATTTCAATGTTTAGTTTCCACTCTTGAGAGAAGCTTTTCTCTTGAGGTGACTTGGTACTTTGATCGATGTCCACAGTATGAGGGAGTAGCGGTTGCTGGCCAGTAGCAATCTCAAAAGGACTCTTATTGGTGGAAGAACTCTTTTGGGCATTGAAACACATCTGAGCCGCATCCAAAAGCTTCACTCAATTTTTCTGTGAAGTAGAGATAAAGTGCCGAAGATATTCTTCCAGCATAGAATTGAAGCGCTCCGTCTGTCCATCAGATTGTGGGTGAAAGCTAGAACTCATGCTCAATGTTGAACCAAGGAGTTTGAACAACTCGGTCCAAAATATGCCGGTGAATCGAGGATCCCGATCACTGACTATGCCTTTAGGCAGTCCCCAGTATTTGACAATATGTTTGAAGAAGAGTTGAGTTGTCTCTTCCGCTGATACATACTTAGGTGCTGCGATGAAAGTTGCATACTTCGATAGACGGTCTACCACGACGATGATGGTGCTAAAATCTCCAACCTTTGGCAAATGAGTAATGTAGTCCATCGATACACTCTCGAATGGTCTAGTTGGGACGGAAAGGGGCTCCAGCAAGCCTGCCTTTTTCTGATGATCTGACTTATCTTGCTGACACGTAAGGCAAGTTTTCACATAAGTAGTAATGTTGTCCCGCATCTGAGGCCAGTAGTATGCACGCTGAAGTAGTGCAAAAGTGCGTTCCTCCCCAGGATGCCCTGCCCAGATCGTGTCGTGGCATTCCGTGATTAATGACTTTCTCAAATCTCCACCTTTAGGAACATAAAGGCGGTCTCCTTTAGTCTTTACTAGGCCCTCATCGAGCCAGAACTGACGAGTTTTTCCCTGCTTGATGAGGTCGACCAAATACTGAGTAGCCGGGTCCTTATTCAAAAGTGCCCGAATTTGGTCCCTTGTGCTTGTAGTAACTGTGCTCCCTGAAAGAGCAGCCATAGAGCAAATGGTAGCCAAGTCGGCCCGGCGACTAAGAGCATCAGCAACATGATTGCTAGATCCAGGACGATACTCTAGCATAAAATTGAATTCTGAAAGAAGTTCCTGCCAACGTGCCTGTTTACTTGATAATTTCGGTTGGGACATGAAGTGACTTACTGCGGTATTATCTGTCTTCACAATAAATGGAGACCCAAGCAGATAGTGACGCCATCCCCTAAGGCAGTGGACTACTGCCAACAACTCCTTTTCGTGAGCAGAGTAACGACGTTCTGTCGGATTCAGCTTTCGGCTCTCATATGCTACCGGATGTCCTTCTTGCATAAGGACCCCACCAAGTGCAAAGTCTGAGGCATCGGTATGCACTTCGAAAGGTTTAGTCATATCCGGCAAGGCTAACACCGGGTTCGTCCACATAGATTTCTTCAACCTTTCGAAAGCATTTTGGCATTGGGATGACCAGTCCCAATCCTTATCCTTCTTTGTCAATTCTGTAAGGGGTAATGCAATTTCTGAATATCCCTTCACAAATCGGCGATAGTAATTGCATAGCCCGAGAAATGACCGCACATCGTGTACATTCTTTGGTGGTTGCCAATCTTTGATGGCTGTAACCTTCTTCGCATCCATACGTATTTTGCCTTGCTCGATGATGTGTCCCAAGAAGCTGATTGACGTCTGAGCGAATGAGCATTTTGATGGCTTGGCGTAGAGTTCATTCTCTCGTAGTCGATTAAAAACCCGCCTCACATGTTGCACATGTTCCTCCAATGTCTCACTGTAGATGACTATATCATCCAGGTATACTACCACAAAATCATCCAAAAACCCATGAAGTACCTGATTCATCATCGTACAAAATGTTGCTGGAGCGTTAGTCAAGCCAAAAGGCATCACTTTGAATTCGAAGGCTCCATATCTGGTTACCACCGTAGTCTTAGCTTCATCCCCTTCCTTGATCCGAACTTGCCGCATCCAGGACTCCGAGATCAATTTTTGTGTAGTACCTAGCCCGACTTAATCGATCGAAGCAATCAGCGACTAGCGGAATAGGATAACTATTCTTTACAGTGATCTTGTTTAGGGCTCGATAGTCGCAACACATTCTGAGGGAACCATCAGCCTTTTTCTGAAATAATACGGGAGCTCCATACGGTGATTTTGCAGGCACGATAATCCCACTTTCTAACATTTCTCCCAACTGTTTCCGAAGCTCTTCAAGCTCCGGCTGAGACATACGATATGGTGCCCTGGCAGGAGGCTTGGCACCGGGAATGAGTTCAATCTCATGATCAATTGCTTTTCTTGGTGGCAATTTCTTTGGTAACTCTTCTGGCATGATGTCCTCAAATTCCTTAACAAGTCTTCTTACAGGTTTCGGAATAGGACCAGTTGCTTCTTCGATCTCTTCTAGACGAAGAGTGCACAGGAATGAGGGTTCATTCCTTTTAAAACCCTTGCTAAATTGCATGGCTGAGATACTCTTCTCGCCCATCTTCCCACATTGGGTAGTGATGACGCACGGCTTACTACCCATCATCATTAATGAATCAGCATACGGCAACACTGCTGTCTTAGTATCCCGAAGAAATTCCAATCCCAGAATGAGCTTGAAATCATCCATTTGAACTGCCGATAAATTTGTCCTTCCTTCGAACGGACCTGCCTTGATTGACACTGATTTCGCAATTCCAACTATTGGTTGCGCAACAGAGTTGATTGCCTTGACTTTCCCACTACCTTTCTCCAGGACAAGTCCGAGCCGCTCTACTTCGGTGCTCGCAAGGTAGTTATGAGTAGCGCCAGTATCCACCATTGCCCTGATTGGCTTTCCATTGATTTCACATCAATGTACATTAGGCCTTTTGCCCTGCAAATACGAGCTTTTGATTCTTCCATCTTTGGCTCCTTCGAGGGAACATCGTCCCTTTTAGCAGCTCGGTGCGATATTGTATTACACCGATGTGAGAATGTACCCACTACATCCTCTTCTTCTTCGGAGTCCGTCTCGTCATGACGACTAGTTTGTGGGGCATCTTGCTTTGAATTCGATCCACCACTTGCTAGTTGACAATATGCATTCACCATCCGTTTCTGAGGACACTCCGCCACCCGATGAGGTCCTTCGCATAAAAAGCACATCAACTTAGGAGCGGCATCAGATCTGCCCTCCATTGCCTTTCCTTTATTCCAGTTGTTGCTGTTGCTACTGTTATAGTTCCCTTTGAAGTTACTCTGACGGGTGCCTTGATAGGCTCCTCCCTTGTTCTGAGAGTAACGCTCTCCCCCACTTGGGTTCGAGCTAGTTCTGTAAGGTCTGTTTCCACCTCCAACAGATTGACTATTTCCCGAAGGTCGATCTTTCCTCGATTCTGGATGATAGTCACTTAGACATTCAGCAGCTTCTATAGCTGCACTCAAATCAGTAACCCTCTGCCTTTGAAGCTCCGTGCGTGTCCACGGTTTCAACCCTTCTATGAAAGTGAAGAGCTTGTCCTTCTCCGACATATTTCGGATATTCAGCATGTGTCCTGAAAAGGCTTTAACATACTCTCGGATGGAACTTGTATGTTTCAGTTCTCGTAGTGCCCGTCGTGCCTCATATTCCACATTTTTCGGGAAAAACTGAGATCTGATAGCTTCTTTGAGAAGATCCCATGAATCTATTCGGACCCTGTTGGCCTGAATATCAGCATACTTTGTTCGCCACCATAGTTTTGCATCCCCACCAAGATACATGGTAGCTGTTGTGACCTTTCTCGCTTCGTCTTGAATCGAAGCCGCAAGAAAGTATTGTTCCATATCGAACAAGAAGTTCTCAACTTCTTTAGCATCGCGTGCCCCTCCATAGGTACACGGTTCTGGAATTCTGAGCCTTTGCACATGCTCTGGTGCGGTGGCTTGCCCATTGCCAACCGCGCGTTGAAGCACTAGTAACTGAGCTCTCAAAGCTCCAACCTCGTCCTGCAGATCAGGAATAATAGCAACAGCTCCAGTCATTGCTGTGCAAGCCGTTCGGCTTTCACCCAGTTGGGCGTTTAATTCACGAATCTCCGCCTCTGCCGCCTCGACCCTTTCATCGAGACTATCCGCGGCATAGCACAACCTAGCAGTTGTTACTTCAAGCGCATCCACACGCTGTTTCGTATTCTTCTTTTGAACATCTGCCACCTCAGTGACGTTCGAAGAATCTGGATCCATAGCTTTCTTATCGAGGGTCTTGAGCCGCAGCTCTGATACCAACTTTCACGGGTTACCTTTCTTCTTAGCACAGAAAGGGACACCGTGCGGCAGTAGTCTGCTCCGCTAGACTACCTTCCGCCTTCTCTCGGTCGTTTCGGGACGAAAAGAAATTTGATTACAATTCAAAGAAAGTTTGCAACATAAAATGGAAATACATTGAACATGACTTGATCATTGATTGCTAGAAAGCTTGAAATTACAATTGACTGAAAGCAGGAAATTACAATGGCTAGTGCAGGGGGCGAACACTAGAAAAGCTTGAAAGATGTTTGAAAGTCATATACCCCCTATAATAGACTTAGCAACAAAAAACCAAATGACACCAGTAGACGTCTTTTGTCCGAGGAATCATACTAAAATTTTCTAATTTACAACTATTTTACAATTAAATGAAATATTTACAATGTGCTGCCGAAGTTGGGCAAACTGCGGATGCAATAGGGTCACGGGGCTTAAGTAAAGCTGCAGTCCGTGACACCAAGAAATGCAACTCGATCTAGCCAAAATTCGTACTTTTTGAATTTGGCATAATGTTTCTCCCTTTTAAAGTTTTCAATACGATCTTCAAATGTTCCTCATGTTCTTCTTTAGTCTTTGAATAGATCAAAATATCATTGATGAATACAATGACGAATTGGTCTAGATATTCATGGAAGACACGATTCATCAAGTCCATGAACACTCCGGAGCATTAGTTAGGCTAAATGGCATCACTAAGAACTCGTAGTGATCATACCGAGTTCTAAAGGCCGTCTTTGAGATATCAGGAGATTTAATTCTCAACTGGTGGTATCTTGACCTCATATCGACTTTTGAAAATACTCTTGCACCATGTAATTGGTCAAACAAGTCCTCAATCCTGGGAAGTGGATACTTATTTTTAGTAGTGATTTTATTAAATTCTCTGTAGTCAATGCACATTTGCATTGACCCGTCTTTCTTCTTGACGAATAATACTGGTGCTCTCCATGGGGATGCACTGGGTTGGATGAATCCCTTTTCTAACAATTATTCTATTTGTGATTTCAACTCTTGTAACTCCTTTGGTGCCATCCTGTAAGGAGCCTTGAAAATAGGTGCGGAGCCGGGAGTTAAATCAACAGTGAACTCTACTTCCCTTTCAGGGGGCATCCCGGGTAACTCTTCGGGAAAAACTTCTGGGAATTCCCGTACTACCTTTACCTCTCCCACTGTCAGTGCTTCATCTCTCTTCGCTAGGACTGACAACAAGAACCCCATACACCCCTTTGACCTCAAGAGTCTTCGGGCTTTCAATGCAGAAACAACTCGTGGTATAGACTTTATCATGGTTACTGAAAGGCGAAGTTCTATCCCTTCAAGACATTTAAAGACCACTTCCCTCTCAAAGCATAAAATTGTTGCATGATATTTAGAAAGCTAATCCATCCCTAGGATTATGTCAAATTCATGTATATCCAAAACATACAAGTTCGTTTCCAAAGTTCTACCATTAATTTCTACCTCAGCAGTTCTTACAATGCGGTTTGTACCAAGTACATCTCCTGATAGAATGACAACTTCTAAAGGGGTGTGTGTAGAGAAGGCAAAAAAGCTCGGCGGCTCGGGCGGCTCGGGCTCGGCTCGGAAAAAGCCCGAGCCGGGCCCGGCTCGGGCTCGGTCGCACCGAGCCGAGGCTCGGGCCGAGCCCCACGTGGGGGCTCCGAGCCGAGCCCGGGCCGGCCCGTGTGGCTCGCCGAGCCACACGGGCCGGCCCGTGTCACGGGCCAAAATGGCCCGTTTTAAAAAAAAAAAAAAAAAAAAAATAAAAATAAAAGTGAAATCGCTCACATAGCATTATCTCGTCGCTCACATAGTAGATTCGTCGCTCGTAGTGTGCAAATAGAATTCTAGCCGCCCGGTACAGTAATGATTTAATCGCTCGAAATCGTGATTCATCTGTCTGATTTCAGGCAGATTCAAAAAATTTTAAAATTTCGCGTGTTTTCAAAATTTTTTTCTGAAAAATCATATCACAAGTCAGACACATTATGCGTTAACGTGCACGCAAGATTTTTTCTTGCGTGCACGCAAAATTTTTTTTTTTTTTAATTTTAAAATTTGAAATTTTTTTTCTGTCTATAAATACGAGAAAATTTTTCTATTTCATATCACTCTTCATTCTTCAATCGCTTAACTCAGTATTATTTTCAATTTACTCATTTTGCTATATTCTTTACTACGATATTCTATATTCTCCATTTCTCCTCTCCTATTTTTTTACATATCATATTCTTAATTCTTTACTACAATTTTCCTCTATTATAAATTTATAATACGTACACATGGATTTTACGATGAGATTAATCGCTTTAGAGGTAGTTCGAGTACTCCATTGGGTTACAATACATCTCAAAATGTTCCAATTGATTTGGAAGATATTGAAGAGGAGGAAGTAGTCGAGGATAAGAAGTCGAAAAAAGAGTATGCAGATTGTTGGCAACATATGACTCGAAAAAAAGTTGGGGTTCAAAATGGAGTCGATATTTGGAAAGCATGTTGCAATTATTGCGGTAAAGAACTCAGTTGGAAGCCTAGTTCGAGCACATCGCATTTAAACAGACACATATTAAGAAGTTGCAAAGCGAAACTATCGGTCTTGACCCGAAACAGACCGAACTAACATTTACTGGTTCCGGTTCTACTCTTTCCACTTTTGTATATTCACAGGAAAGATTTCGTGAAGGAATGGTTGCATACGTGGCTGCAGCAGAGATGCCGCTAACGATGATCGAGTCAATACACTTTACTCGTCTTGTGCAGAATTATCTCCAACCCAGGTATCATTCTTATTGTAGAAATACACTTCGTTCTGATGCTATAAAATTATATAACAAAAGAAAACAAACTAATATTGAAAGTTTAAAAACTTTTAATTGTGTTATATCATTTACCTCTGATTTATGGACCGGTGTTAATAAAAAAGGTTATATTGCTGCTACAGCTCATTACATTGATCACCTATGGATTATGCATAAAAGAATTATTGCATTTAGATGTGTAGAA
Organism: Fraxinus americana; assembly: GCA_035079005.1. Classification (NCBI taxonomy): domain Eukaryota; kingdom Viridiplantae; phylum Streptophyta; class Magnoliopsida; order Lamiales; family Oleaceae; genus Fraxinus; species Fraxinus americana. Next base: position 16,748,252 of record CM068716.1, read on the forward strand.
TATCCTCATAATGCGACTAACATATACATGGTTTTAAAAGATATTATACAAGAATATGGTATGCAAGAAATGATTCGAAGTTTTACATTTGATAATGCTAGTGTAAACAAAGTTGTTGTCGATAAATTTATTGATGATTTGAACCCTATATTTGGAGGTTTATTTTTCCATCAACGTTGTGTATGCCACATTATTAATTTGATTGTAAAATCTGGATTAGAACATATAAAAACACAGTTAGATAAAATTAGGCAAGCAATTAATTTTATTACTGCATCACCTGCAAGAAAGCAAGCATTTAACATTTTATGTGCTGAGTATGGCTTAGAAGAGAAATCATTTGTCACTGATGTATCACATAGATGGAATTCTACATATCTTATGTTACACTCGTGTGAAAATTATGATAAAGTTATTACAATGTATTATAATGGTAGGCATACATATGGACCCGAACATAATTTGGAAGATTGGGAATGGAATCTTGCATTTATCGTTAAAACATTTTTAAAACCGTTTTTCAATGCCACAAAGGAATGTAGCGGTATTTATTACCCTACATCTTCACTTGTTTTACAACATTTTTTCTATTTTGCACAAACATTTCAAAGACATAGGAATTTCCCAATTTTTGTTGATGTAGTTCATTCTATGGAGTTAAAGTTTCGTAAATATTGGGAAGAGATACCCTCATTATTTTTATTAGCTTCTGTAATGGACCCTCGACTTAATTTAATTGGCACAAAAGCTATTATAAATGGGATTTCACGTTTCATGGATATACAATTTTCACATACGAATATAGAATCAATGTTATGCGACATGTATAACTATTATTGAAAAAGAAGGTCAGTGTAGTTCTTCCCAAAATACTTTTTCAAAGAACACTTCAACAAATGTAGATAATATATGGAGTTATTTAGAGACCAATACTAGTATTCCCTCATTTAGTTCTAGTTCGTCAATATCTAGAGCAATAGATGTCAGTGGTACAAATCTTGAAATTCCTTCGGAGTTAGCTAGGTATATGTGCGTGGACGTTCGTAGTATGTTACAACCACAAGAATTACAGGATTTTAGTCTTTTATCATGGTGGAGATGTAACGAAAGGCGATATCAATTGTATCAAAAATTGCTCGCGATCTACTAACACCGCCGGTGTCTACGAGCATCGGAGGCTGCATTTAGTTTAGGTGGTCGAGTTTTAAGTGACGAACGATCAAGACTAAAAGAAGATATATTGGAGGCTTTAATATGTTTAAAGGACTGGGAATGTGCGGAATTACGTCTTCAAGAACAAGTTGATAGTATAATGGCCGATGAGTTACAGCAGATTAAAGTATAAGATATTGTAAGTTTTTAAATTGTTTAGTTTCAATTCAATACGTAATTTTTAATTTTTTTTTGTTTTAAAAAAAATTGTACACGAAATATTTTATTCGTGTACAATTTTAACTCCGTCTACGATAATTGTAGCCGGTCCCAAGCCCGGATAAAGGAGGAGGGTTTTATTCTTCAATGATAAATATAATAGTTATTGTCTTGAATTATTGGAATTACGACCCTCAAGGAAATTTCACCATGACATTAAAAGAAATAAATGTTACATACTTAAAGTAAAAATGAAGTTTTCATAATCTCTTTAATTTATAACACGTGTTACGCATAAAATGTACAATTTTTTTTTTTAATGTAGATTTTATTTAAAAAAAAAAAAAAAAAAAAAAACCGAGCCGGCTCGGCCCGGGCTCGGCTCGGCCCGGTAAGGCTCGAGCCTAAAGCTCGGGCCGAGCCTAATTTTTTTTGGCCGGGCCCGGCTCGGCTCGGCTCGGGCCAAAAAAAGCTCGGTCCAAAAAAGTTCGGGCTCGGCCCGAGCTTTTTTTTCCCGGCTCGGCTCGGCTCGTTGCCACCGCTAGGTGTGTGTACGTTCTCCAATAACATTTAGTGTACGCATAAATTTCGGAGATATGAAGGAATGAGTAAAGCCAAAATCTATCAAAACATAAGCATGTGAGCCGGATATAAGGATGTTACCTGCCAAGACATTTCGGTCCTAATCCTCTTCATGTTCAGTAAGGTCGTAAATTCTTGCTTGTCCTCTAGGTGGGTCCCCTGGTTTCTGCTGTTGCTGCTGTGATTTCTGCTTCTTGGGGTAGAACTTTATTATGTGACCTGACTCACCACAGTTGTAGCACGTATTAGTCCCCAGACGGCATGTCCCTGCATGGCATCTCTGCATTTTCCACATATGGGGTACTCTCGATAATTGCTTGAAGTTGGCCCCCCATTGCTCCTTTTTACGAATCCGTGCATTTCTTTGCCCTGTTGTCTTGCCATTTACGCTTCTCCGGTAGTGCAGGCTGCTGCTGTTTGTAGGCGCTGTTGGAGCTTTCCTTGAAATTTTCCAGTTGTGCCTTCGCTAGCACTTGGTGGTATGTACCCAACTCAAAGGTGACAACCGCCTGTCAAAGATCATCACGCAAACCTTGTTCAAAGCGTCTAGCTTTCTTTTCCTCCGTGTTGACTAATAGTGGGGCAAGCGAGATAATTCTTCAAACTTCCTCTCATATTCTGCTAGTGTTAAGTTTCCCTGTCTGAACGTTTGGAATTTTGCTTCCTTCTGGTTTCGAATGTTGGTGGGGAAGTATTTCTAGAGGAATAATTCCTTAAATTCATTCCACATCAAGCTTTGTCCAGCTGATCTGGACATGTTGGTCATTTTCAACCAATGTCTTGCTCCTTTATCCAGCTTAAAGGTTGCACAAATTACCTTTTGAGTTTCTGAGCACTCAATAAGTTCGAAAATGCGTTCCTGCTTGCAAATCCACTCTTCTGCTGCTAGTGGATTTGTGCCTTCCTAAAAACTAGGGGGCTGCAACTTGAGATATTGTTCCACTATTGTCGCCGCGCTTCTCTCTGCAGGTGGTGGTGCAACAAGTGGTGCGGCGGGTAGTTTTATATTACGTATCGCTTCCAGAAACTACATAAATGGGTTGTTTTGGTTGTTGCTGTTGTCGTCGTTAGTTTCAGTAGCTCTGGCCTGGGATTGTTCGTTCTTATTGTTCGAGTTTTTAGAGCGAGTTGCCATCGTCTTAATAAAAAACTTAGAGCTCTCCTCAGGGTCCTCCTTAGGTCTTCTTCGGTATCTACCCTTACTGCTTCCTCGATAATGAAACTACTATTGTCAATTGATGGTACACTTGGAAAGTGGCTAATGGTAGGTGGGCTACGTGGACGGCAACGATTAGGCTCATATCCCAAAGGTCTATCGATATTCCTAGTATCCTCCATGTTTATTATCCATCTGTCCCTCAAACATAAAATCAATATGGCAGGGGAGGCTTGGTACTCAAACATCTCTTCAAGTCTCTCAAGAAATTGCCTCTAATATGGGCCACGTGTCTTATGGAGATGATAGACAATCTTATCTTTATGAAATTCATGTCCATTACTCCTCGCCCTCCCGATGATTCGCTCTATGGCATCTAAATGCTCCAACAGGTTGTGATTTGGATTCCTCACATATGTCCTATGCAACCTCATGAACATTTCACGTCTGCGGGCCTAGTCTCTAGCCGATTGTGTGCGTCTATCAACCATTTAGAAAAATAAATTTTTATAATCACTTAACTATTCAATTCAAACCAATGGTTAACCATATCTTTTAATGACTACACACGGGACATAAATCATAATGGCATAAGCACACTTCTTTTAAATAAATCAATGTCTAATTTATTTAGTTGCAATTTAATACATATTTGCCCACATAATCGTTAATTGACACATACTCTTTCATAAAATTGTAAACATAAAAAAAAAAATAAAAAATTAAGTGTGATCATAACATAGTCATCATCATTTGAAATGTAATTTATATATCTTTCTACTTGATTTAGGAGTATCGGAACTTGGAACGTGGCATCGTGTGATGGCATTCTCATTAAAACAATGACTCGCATCATGAACAGTGTCGGGAATGACTAAGAATATATATATATATTTTTGAATGGAAGTCTCGGGCCACTGTTCACATCATGAACAGTGAAAGGTGAGTTTTTTTTTTTTAATTAGCTTGGACAGTGTCGGGAATGATTAAGAATTTTTTTTTTTAATGGAAGTCTCGGGTCACTGTTCACGTTATGAACAGTGAAATGTGAGATTTTTTTTTTTGTAATTAGCTTGAACAAACCTAGAATTCTTTAGAGAGAGTGAGTCATGAAACCTACTAAACATACACACACATACAGTCAATGTGAAAAATGATTTTTTTTTTTTATATGGAACACTGAACAATGATTGTTCCTAGCACGAATAGTGACTCGTTCATTGTTCATGTCATGAATTTTTTTATTTTTTATTTTTTGTCTACAAAAACGTAGACCCACTCTGATACCATTTGTAAAAACCCGATTTCTTAAAAACTCATTTCTTTTAATTAATTTAGAAAATAAATACATCTTGAGCCAAAAACATAAATTTAACATTCATTTATTCATAAAGAAAATATTTGTCTTTCAAAACAACATAAAATAAAAGAACATTTAATCCAACGTTAACTCATATTTGAAAGCAAAACAAATAAAAATGGATTCCCTTTTTTATTTTTAAACAAAAGTTCTGCCATCATCCCGAATGACCAACTCCAAACTCACGATCTCAATTTCCTGAAATGGGGAAAGTTTAAAGGGGTGAGATTTAAGAAAAATCTCAATAAGTGTGTGCAGTGAACATGTATTTTACATTTAAATCAAGGAAAAACAATAACGAGATTTCATATCATACATACATAGGAGAAACATGAATTACTCCGAATATAGGTGGTAGTAAATCCAATGCGTAGCGCTACTAAACTCGACCTTTTTATCATAAACATATATGCCCATAAACGAATTTCCAGAATTTAAAGTACAATATAAAAATTCACATAATCACATGCAACATCACTTACCTCGTAGATTTGAGTGAAAAATGATAAGATGCGTGTGAGATAGTTGATTAATCCAAAAACAGCCTTTTAGTATTTCTATGCGTGCAGTACAAAGAGGAAGAGATTTCTTTTGTGTGTGTGTGTGTGAGAAAAGGTGTGAGACGTGGGTGTGTGTATGGTCAAATATAATATTGTCATATAGGAAAAATGGAATCTTCCTTATTGATCCACATGACATTGACTATCTACCCAATTATTTCCCATGATTCTTGCATATTTACCTTGCAAACACACGTACAGATTTGGAGTAGGACTAGATTGAAGGGAAAGATAATCCTACCAAATTTAATCAAATCCTTAATTATGACTAGTTTCTTTGGTCCCTAAATAATATAAACTATCAGTTTGGTCCTTAGATACTCAACTTCTCACTATAAGGTCCAAATTTCAAATATTAACTACTATAACGAATTTTCGGGGTGTTACAGTTCTCATGGCTTTTTCTTACAACGCCTCAAACGCCAACAAGATACTTGCACTAATTTTCAAGGTTTTCACTGTTGGAGTATAAGTAAGATAAGAGTTTTTGAGAAAATAATAAGGATAAAAAGACAGTATCTTCAAACAACTTTAATTTCAAAAACACATCACACTAATATCTCTTACATAAGAATATACATACATACTTCGACTACACTCTTGGTACTCTCTCTAAGGAGATTAGAACTCTATAGAGATTACATTATTACGCTTCACTTGGAAGAGAGAAGACGAAATTGTTACAAGATTTTGAATACTAGGCAGAAAGATAAGTTTTGATTAGAAATTTTTGTGTTCTTCTGAGAATTAGTTTTCAATTTATAAACTGAAAAAGTTTCACAGTTGTCCTTCATTATTGTTGCTTTAACTGTGTAAGATATTGTGTATCTTACTATGGCTTAAAGTTCTCTTGTCGTAATATGGAAAATCACTGAGGTAAACACACAGTTTTTCTTTATCAGAATGATTCTAATAAAGTAGTGATAAAGGAGTCCTTTACTCTCATATGCGACTCAAACCAGTATTCCGAAAATTCTTCTGGGTCTAGGGAGATTGGTGAGTCGTCGTCTTAGTGTTACCATATGCGCACTTGTGATTAGGATAACGCCAAAACTGCTTGTACAGCTCATCTTTTGCTTTCTGTGTTCCACTAGCGTGTCCTTCAAAGATATGATCACACCATGTGTCAAGATAATGTCAATCTTCTTGTTTAGTGGGTGCCACATCTTTACTGTAAATCATGTGATCTTGTGACTCGTACACCTAAGTATTCTATTTTTCTTCAATAACCTTCTGGATATGTTCAAACCGCTCTTTGTATCCCTTGACTCTATGGAAGGCTATCATATTGATTATATCTTCTAGTATAGATTCAATGACTTCACTCTTCTCAGGCTAGAGGTGTTTAGAAGTAGTGATCATTCTTATGACATGGCTTGTTGGAAGCAACTTATTTTCATCGTCATCCCTTTCAGGACTTGCAGTGAAAAATCTAATATAAATATTCTTGTATTTAAGAACTTGACAATATCGTTCAATTGCTCAGACAACATTCTTTGGCAGCATGGAAATTTCTTTTAATGATTCTGATTGGTAAATACATGTTATATTTTCCATTTCATAAAGAGTACGAACCCAATATGTTGGGACTCCTGGATAAAGATTGACTTTGTTATAAGTTCTATAAGTTCAAGTTTTCATCCATTCTTCTATACTGGTGAACTAGCAGCATGCAAGATTGAACAATACGTATGCTAAAATAAAATCGTTTTTATTTTTAATATTCACTACGCCATGCCATTTTTAAAAGAATCCCAAACTGAGATATAACCCATACATGTATCTATCTCCATTGCCAGCAATTTTCTTGTTGCACACAAGGTGGCAAACTCAATGTAAAGATACTCTTGGGATTCTCCATCGCCTTTCCTAGCCATGCAACCGTCATAGTGTCCTTCTGAACAACCGGCATTTTCTGTCACCAGAGTTTGAACGGGTTTGAGGCATTAGGCACATATATCAAGGAAATTCTTGGTTCCATCTTTCTTCTCATGAGGTGGCAAAATCAACATAGACACTCTTTGGGATTCTCCATCGCCTTTCCTAGCCATGCAACCGTCATAGCCACCTTCTTAACAACCGGCCTTTTTGTCACCGGAGTTTGAATGGGTTTGAGGCATTATGCGCATATATCAAGGAAATTCTTGGTTCTGTCTTCTTTCTTCTCATGAGGTGGCAAACTCGACATAGATACTCTTGGGATTCTCCATCGCCTTTCCTAGCCACGCAACCATCATAGCCATCTTCTTGACATGAACTGGCCTTGCTGATCACCGGAGTTTGAATGGGGTTTGGGGCATTGGAATGACTTGGGCCTATAATTGTGCGCTTCCTTTCCTAGGCCAAAAAGGGTTCATGAGTAAATCGAGAGAGCCACCAGGCTAGAGGATCGGACTAAGCGAGTTTGTTTTGAGAACATATTCAAAAATGAGACAAAATGTATTAATTCTTCGAGTACGAGGGTTTGTACGTAAAATAATATTTTGGATGGTAAGCTAGGTTTTTAAGGGATGTTGAAGAAAAAATTTAGGTCATTCTATTCCAACTACTAATTGGAATTGAATTTCCTTTTATTTTCTGCATTATGTCGATATTTGCTTCAGTTGATTATGACTTTTTCGTGCAGTATTTTTAAAATAAACATTGTTCTGAATTAATTAACCCCTTTTAGTAGTAAACACGTGCGTTGCACTTGCACGTCTTATATATTGGATGAGGGACATGCGTAATATTTTTGAAATGCTAAAACTGTTTTAAAAGTACTAATATTGTCTTAATTAATAATTCCTCTAAATTATTATGAGATTTATAAATTTTATGGATTTTCTATGGAGATGGCAAGCCTTTTTGTATTTAATATATAAATTAGAAATTTTGAATTTCGACATTCGTGATGTAATCCCTCATTTTCGTACGTTTAGACAGTATTTCAAAGGAAAAAAAATCCACAAAACCTATAAAAATGTAGGACAAATTATGTAGAAAAATTATGACTACACTTGACATTGTCAATTTTTCAGCCTTCAAGAACTAACACTGCTAATAAAATAAATGTAAGATTAAAAAGATTAATTAGGAAATTATTGACAAATGCAAAAGAAAAGGAATTTTTTTAATTTAATGTTGAATAAATTAAATTATTGTTGTTAATTAATTATTAATAAAATTAAAAAAAGAATTGTGGTCCGTCAATCAGAATGTCGATTTCTTGATTGTGGAAATTAAAGCTTAAGGTAATTGCATTTATGCCATTAATCAAATTAAAATAATATTTTTTAAATTTCTATAGATGGTTTTTTAATGCCATCGTTTGAACTCCTTAAAACATCCATTTTTCAATTTTCATTTTGAATTAATGCTATTAATCAAATTAAAAGAATTTTTTTAAGTCCATCCTTTGATTTCATTGAACAACCCCTATTTTTCAATTTCACATTAAATAAATTGAATTAATGTTATTAATCAAAATTAAAGTAAGATTAAAAAGATTGGGGAACTCTGGCTATAAATACAAAACTTGGCCAAAATATTGTGGAACTCTAGCAGCATCTAGATACACATTAATATCATAAAATTCATCAAAAACAAGAGATGAATTGCTATATTTCGAGAGAAAATCAAACTCTAGCAAAGAATTGAAATCAATTACATCAAAATTTTGAAAAATGCACTCTTGGAATTGAAGATCAAGCTTTCTTGCATTATTTCATGATCGGGGGTGATATTTTTCCATTAATTTTTTCCTTTTTTCCATTAATTTTTTCCTTTTTTTGGATAAAGTTGGAAATAAGTAAGTTACTCAAATCTAAGGGTAATCTAAGGGTAACAAGTAACTTCGTTCACTTAAAAGTAAAAAAGAAGTAACATATCCATACAAGTTTTGGAAATAGCTTACTTTTAAGCTTGGCAAAACATGCTCTATACTTATCCCGTAAATTCAGTGACCGACAAAATTTCAAGTCAAAGACAGCATAACTATAGTGTGCTAGTCAGGCTAATAATTAAAACCATTAAGAAAATATGTGATGCCTCCATACTAATTCCAAGATTTGCAATGAACCCGCGGAATTCTCAAGAATCTTGCAAAAAGACTGGTGACTTCTTCAAGATCTGCAGCTTTTAGTACAAAAGCTTCTACATTTGTTAAGCATCTTACCTGCCTATTGCACAATAACCTGCGTCCAGGGATACTGATTTTTCTGCCATCTAAACGAGAAAGACAAAGGGAATGTTTAGTTTTGATTTTCTAAAGGATATTGAATATCAATAATTAACAAGATTCATATTTTCATACAAACACCAAACTGCTATTTCAATTAATTAGATTAAATTAAACACATTTCAGACCTCCTTAAACTTGAGCTCATATCAAAATTCAAAACAAAAATCATTAAATCCCAGTTCCCATATCCCAAATTTCACAAAAAGTATACTCAATATCATCAATCCCACCAAAAAAGATCAAAACTTTAAAAAAATATATAAAAAAAATCACCAAAAATCTACCATCAATTTATTCACTTGTCTTGATTCGAATTGAAGGCACATAGGAAGTTTTTGGGATGTGAGTGTTGGAATTATTTTATTATGTGGGCTTCCATTTGATTGCAATTTTTATGGGTTAGATGTATGATTTGCAATAATACTGTGATTATGCCCAATATGTTAGTGATCACTTGTATCGTTGTACACCATACGAACTATATTATTATAATGTGGTAATTTTAAGTATGTGAGCTGGAATTAAGTAAACCCTAATTAGGGTTAGAGTCGGTAATTGATCGACTTTATGATTTCCTATATAATAGCTAGGTCTCCTCTCGTTTCCATATCATTTTGGCATGTCCCATTGACGGCTGATTATTTTGAGGAGCAAAGAGAGGAAGATCTAGCTGCTAAGATTAGAATCCTTAAAAAAAAAAAAAGGTCAAATTCCTTTATCGTTCTGTAGGTGGATTTCTTTGCGTAAGTCCTCACAATTGTAAATAATCGATTTTTATTTTTGCTGGATCATGTTTATTATGCCATGTTAAACTTATTTTTGTAGAATTCTTTGTGTTTACTATTCATATCTTCCTTTAATGACCGGTGAAGTTTTGAAGGTTTTTGATTCTCTTAGTTAAGGAAAAATCAGTATCGATTGAATTCAATAAATATCTTTACAATTGATACAAAATCGAAGTAACTTTAAAAAATGAGAAAGTAATTATTGGTGAATTTTGTTGATGTTGAATGTGAAATCTAGAGAATCTTTGGCTTTCCAAATTAGGGTTTATGAAGGGACAAAAATGGGGATTTTAGTTCTTCGCGGTAAATGGAGTTGAAGTGATGGTGGCGGAGCGGAATCACCTGTCGTGCCTTTTTCTCAAGTAGTCAGCAATATGGGATTTTTCATATAAAATCACATTTCAATTCTCTCTCTCTTAAGAAAAAAAATGTAATCTGCCCACTGTCTTCTCTTTCCACCATGGCTGCTACTTAGTTCCTTGTGTCCCTTTTCTCTCATCTTCAGTGGAGGCACTTTGGCTGGCGACTTAGCACTGGAACCTATCCCTATTTCTGTCTGTTTTCTTCCCTTCTCGCTGCCCGATTTCTACAGCCCGTTCGGCTACATTTCTTGGTGACTCTTGTGCGATTACTTCGTGGTTTTTGAGTAGGATTTTTGTTCTATTTATATGTAGTTGTTTTGTGTTTTTGGGGCTGCTAATCTGACACTGATTCACCCACTATTGGTGCCAATTGATCGGAGCAGATAGAAAAGTGTTCATTTGCATTTACAGTACTTTGTTGCTCTACTTCTTCTCGCGTGTGTGGGTTTTTGGAAGAGTTCTATTGATACATAACTGAAAGTTTTAATCTTTTTAAAATTATATACAAGTTGCTTAGCAGTCTATACTAGTGGTTTATGGTAGGGGTGGGCGCGGGTCGATTCGGTTCGGTTCGATTCGGTTCGGTTCTGTTCGGTTTCGTACTATAATTAAATTTTTTAACATTTAAAATAATACTACATAAATACACCTGAAAGTAGATACTAATATTAATAATAAAAAGTAGATATAAATACCAAGTTCAATCTTAACTTTTACAAATTAACGTAATATAATTTAATAACATATAAATAATAAGTTGTCAAATACAAATACGGAAAAGTAAATATTACTAATAAAACTTCGATAATTCATATCAATAATTCATTTGTTTCAAACATTCAAGTCTACATAAAAATGAAATATAAATTAGAAGTAATAAAGATAAAATATTTTAAAGTATTGATAATACTTACCAACTATTTAATGTAATAATCAATTGCTTGACTTTCCATACTAACTACTAAGAGACTATACAAGAAAAAATTGAAAAAAACACAACTAACAAACATAAATAAACTCTAAATTGTTCAGCTAATAAGATTTAATAAGAAAACAATTATCAATTTATTTAGAAAAAATAAAAGAAATTGATTTATCCAATATAAAAAAAAAAAAAATCGGTTCTTATTCGGTTCTTCGGTTCTGGGTCTAGAACCGAGAACCGAACCAAACCATTCGGTTCTCGATTCGGATACCCGTTCGAGTATTTTATTTTAAAAAACCCGCTCGGTTCGGTTCGATTCGAACATTTTGCCCAGCCCTAGTTTATGGAGTATTTTTGCCAAAATTGGGGCTGTGGATATGGCGAATGTAAATAATCTATTTAGCTTAGTAAGTCAGCTTATTGGGAGTTTGGGTTTTCCTATGAAGTATTGTACCAGCTTCTTCACCTCTTGTTTGTATTTCCCATTTCTTGATTATTGTTTCCATGAAATTCCCAAGAAAACTATAGTGTCCCGTGAAAGACAAATTTGGTTACCTAATTAATCGGTTACAGTCATTTTTGGGGACGGGGGCCTCTCTGCAATTTTTTATTTTTTGGGGGCTTGCCTACAATTAAAGCAAAAAGTGCCATTTTGAAATTTTAAAGAAAATGGACCTATTCTGTAATTTCTATATTTTGAGGCCTTTTTTCATAATTTTAATTTTAGGGTCAATTTTACAATTTTGAAATATTGAATTTGAATTTTTGAAATGAAAATTTTAAATTTGATCCAAATATATTTCAATTTCGACCTAAAATTAAAATTATATTTAAAATTGACGACTTTATATTTTGTTGAAATATTTTAAATGTAGTCATTATTTGTTCATTTAAATTTCATTTAGTTGCCAATTTCGTCTCACAATCTCGCATGAATTTTGCTTTTCGTTGTTTGATGATTGTGATTGTTATTAAATTTTTTGTGGACTTCAAGTCTATCTTAGTGCTCCCATTAAAAGAAATATTTTGCAATAAAAGTGGGTGGTAGCTGCCAAAATGGCACACTCATTTTTATTGATTGGGTTTTCTTTCCAAAAAAAAAAAAAATGGAAGTTAACATCTTAATTTTGAATTAATACACATAATATCTTGTCCAAAGGTGTTATTATATGTGATATTTTTGGAAATTGACATAAAACAGTTAACGAGTTTATTTGATCTATAAATCTCCTTCTGCCCAACGATTTTGGTGTTTTCGAAAATGAATTTTTTCTGTTAACTGACCCGATTATGTGTTTTAAGAGTACCTTACAGCGTGTTATATTGTCGGCCCAAAGGCAACTTTATAATGATACATCTAGGCTCTTGCTTAATAATGTTCATTTGATTTTGACTTTAATTACGAATCATCTAATTAGTAGCCTATGTTAATTAGATGAATATGTTATCATCCATTGTATGCATACACTATGTTTGGATGATATTAAATAAGTGTTTTATGTTTTCACAATTTTAAATGTCTCAACTCTTTCGAGTCAATTGTCTGCTATTGAAATCTTGACTGAGAATAATTATGTGAGATGGAAACGAGACGTAGAAATAGCACTTAGTCTTTTGGGGTTGGTTTTTGCAATGGAGAAGCAGCTTTCAAAACCCACAGATAAAAGCAATTCTTTATATGTAGTTGAGTATGAAAAGTGGAAAATGGCTAATAGACTTTGTTTGAAAATTATTAAGCGCTACATATCCAATTCCATTATAAGTGCTATTTCGGATAATGAAAATGCTAAAACTTTTGTGGATGTCATAGGAGTGAAATTTGTTGAGTTATGAGATATGATGGCTCTTAAAATTCCCATGGCTGAGCCTTTTTTGGTCTATCATGTTTTGAATAGTCTTTCGAGCTAGTTTAATCAACTGAACGTTGCTTATAATGCTCAAAGAGATAAATGAGATTTGAATGACCTCTTATGTGATGGTTTATATAAATTGTCTTTGGCTTCTTTTGATGAAGTCTCTTGTGTTGCGAATGTGTCAAAGAAAATGTCTCTAATTCATGAATCATCCTCCATGTTGTGGTATAAGCAGTTAAGTCACATTTCAAAGGATATGATGGAGAGATTGGTTAAAGTTGAGATATCTTTCTTTCTCGACTTCTCTGATTTTGACACTTGTGTGGATTGTATAAGAAGAAAGTTGACTAAATCCACTATGAAAGGTTCCACTATGAGTGATTTTAATGTAGGGCATATTGTTGACCCTATTACTTTTAATCAAGTATTGACAAGTCATAGTTACATAAATGGACAAATATTATGGATGTTAAAATAAATTCTATGGAACAAAATAAAGTTTGGGAACCTGTTGAACTTCCTCCGGATGCTAAAGCCATAGATAACAAGTGAATCTTCAAAAACAAATCGGACTAAAAAAGGAATACTGAACGAAAGAAGACGAGATTTGTTGCAAAATGGTTCACTCAACGGAAGGGCATTGATTATAATGAAACTTTTCACCTGTTTCGTCCAAAGATTCTTTTCGAATTATCATGGCACTTGTAGTACATTAAAATTTGGAAATTCACCATATAGATGTCAAGACGACTTTTCTGAATGGAGATTTTTCAGAAATGATTTACATGAAACAACCTGAAGGTTTTGTAGTAAAGGGAAAAGAAAACTTGGTATGTAAGTTGAATAAATCCTTATATGGCCTTAAGCAGGCATCATGGGAGTGGTATTTGAAATTTGACTAGGTTGTGACTTCTCTTGATTTTGCCGAAAATACAGTTGATCAATGTATTTATCTTAAAACTACTTGGAGAAATTTTATTTATCTTATCCTGTATGTTGATGACATTTTACTTGCAAGCAGTGATTTGGCTCAGTAGGTTCCAGTTGAATCCAGGGCAAGAGCATTGGAGAACGACTAAAAAAGTTATGAGATACTTAAAGAAAACTGAAAGTTACATGCTCACTTTCTAGCGTTCAAATCACCTTGATGTGGTAGGCTACTCAGATTCTGATTTTGCTGAATGTCAAGATGATTTGATATCAACCTCGGGTTATATTTGCATGTTGGCTGATGGTGCTATCTCGTGGAAAAATGTTAAGCAGCCTCTAGTGGCATTTTCTACTATGCAAGCTGAATTTGTGGCATGTTATGGAGCTACAATTCAGACCGTTTGATTAAGGAATTTTATTTCTGGGCTGAAAATTATTGACTCCATCTCGAGGCCAATTACTATTATGATAACAGAGGCAATGATTACAGATTTTTGACTAAGGGACTCGCTCTTAAAGTTTTTAAGACACATATTACTAACTTGTGTAAATCAACAAACTTTTACACATCTTTTACATCCTACCTTATTAATTACTTCATATAAATCAACAAACTCTCCACTTGATGGGTTGTTACAGCTATTTTTGTGTCTTCATTAGACTGATCCAACCAATGTAAACATATGGTACGGTTTGGCCACTTGATCAAGTTGTCTAAGATGCTTTCAATAAATCAAATATAAGAACAGAAAGTTGAGCAACTAGCATTTGAAACCAACCTTTCAGGAAAGCAACACTTCAAATTCTACATGAATGCGGAGAACTGTTTTGAAATGCACATATGCAGGACAATATATCATGCAGGTACTATACATTACATTACTCGAAATATTAAATCTTTAGAGAGGGAAAAAGACACGGCCCCTCAGGTGCAATTCGGCTGTACAACAAACAAGAATTAGAACTTCTTTTTTCCTTTACCAGTGCTATCTCATAATCCGTACCCAATGGATATACTAATTGATTGTTTCGATTGAATAGGGTTTCTTGGATCTGAAGATGAAGGCATGGATTCGAAACTTTATGACTAGGTCCATCGCTATCACACCTAGTCTAATAGTCTTGATTATTGGCGGAGAATCAGGAGTAGGTCAAATGATTTGTGCTTATTTTTTACTTCATCATTTTGAGATGTTTATAAATTCCAGTTATAATCAGATTATTGAATCTTCTTTATTTTGAATGTATTTTGATATTTTTGGTTACTAGGAGTTATTTATATAAGAGGATTACATTTTGGCTTGATCCCTTCACGGGGTACATAAGCAACTCATATGTTCTTCGAGTACAGCCTCTTCTAATAATAATATATATTTTCTTCTATCCATAAAATATTTTGTGCATGCATTTGACTTATTTCTTTTATTATGATATCATTTTGGTATCGAGATATGGCAATTAAAGACATAAGATGAATCTCTTTTGAGACATTTGGCTTCATTTTGACTAGAAGCATTTTGAGGACCAATATGATTTAGCACAGTTTTGATCACATTTGGTGCTAAGTTCATACTTCATACTACCACATTGGTTGGAGGATGTGAATCCATGTCTATAAGGATGTTGACATTTGTAGCTGTGGAGTGGTTTTACATCGTTTGATTGGTGTAACGACTTCCATGTTCTATGTTAACATTTTTGTTGGACTGGATCATATTGTGTAAGGTGTTATTATTGCAGCTGTACTTTTGTTGTGTGGCCCACCTATGTAGTCTGACCCGAATGTTAGAATTTTTTCTATAGCAATCAAATGTTTGTTCAAGTGAGAAAATGTTGGAATTATTCTATTATGTGAGCTTCCATTTGATTGCAATTTTTACAAGTTAGATGTATGATTTACAATAATACTGTGATTAGGCTCAATATGTTAGTGATCACTTGGACCGTTGTACACCATACGGGCTATATTATTATAATGTGGTAATTTTAAGTATGTGGGCCGGAATTAAGTAAACCCAAATTAGGGTTAGAGTCGGTAATATGCTGACTTTATTATTTCCTATATAATGGCTAGGTCTCTTCTCCTCTCCATATCGTTTTGGCATGCCTCATTGATGACTGATTATTTTGAGGAGTAAGGAGAGGAAGATCTAGCTAGTAATATTTATTTATACATAATAATGTCTTCCACATGTATAAATTTTGAACTATCAATTAATATATGTGATTCTTGTTCTTAGCATGATTGTATTAAATAATTTCAACAGTGAGAACATCTCCAAGAGACTCTTTCAACATGAAATACTCTCTATTTTAAAAATTCAACATTTAAAATTATATTCCAAGAGACTCTTTAAATTAACATTTTCATTTAGAGAGTGAGTTTGACTCTTCAAATTTGGAGAGTCAAACTCACTCTCTATAATTAAATGCTTTCAATGTGTTTCAATTTTCGATGTAGAAAAACAATAAAATAATTTAAAGAAAAGTTAGTTAAAAAAAAAAAGATAAAGAAAAATAATAAACATTTTTTGGGAGAAGTAAAATTAAGTGTTAAATATAAAGAGCTTGTTGGAGTATTTCAAAATTTTAACTTTCTAAATTTATAAATGCTCTCTAAATGATAGAATATACTCTTTAAAATAGAGTCTCTTGTAGATACTTTGAGGCTTTAGTAAGGATTTAGGAACTCATCAATGGAACTTAGAAGCCAAACTAATTTCAACATTCATAGCATCAATTAAAACCTCATATGAAATTTCCAAATCTAATCGATTCAGGCAGTCTTAATTTTAACAAAAACGAAAGCTAATCGGGAAAATGTTTGAAATGGATAATGAAAAAAAAAAGGGAATGGTTCAGATCGAAATAGAAAAGAAAAAAACCTGGAAGAGAAAGAATGAAGCACTTTTGATTATAAAATGACCATGGGTCAGCCGGACGGCATCAGAAATGGGAATCTTCGAACTTGGCTGTGCGAACTGCGCGACTGGCGTAGCTTCTAGGACAAATTCGAAATTATGTGATGATGTTTGGGGTTGAATTGGTGACATGGAAGGAGTCGTCTGGTGATGGACAATCGACCGGTGTAGAGTTCCGATCATGGGCTGGCCGGAAGTAGATTTTTCGGTGATTTTCAGATTCCCAGGCAGCGAACTTTAGGGAGTGATTCCGGCCCGTATAGTTGATGGATTTGGAAGCTGTTGGTTCCTAATTGAAGAGGAGATAAAGGGCTGTCATCAGTACCAATGTCCAACGGTTTTGGTGGCCGTGGGTTGCCAGAAATTGGGCATATTTTGGGCAGTTTTACGGGTAAAAAATCACCCCTTTTGGTTGGAGAGGAATGAATGGAGGGAGGCGTGAATAAGTTTAGGGTTTGGGTTATTCTGGGTTTCTATCAACTAATTTAAAAAAGTACAAAAAATTTCACAACGTTCAATAAACGTTGCAAAAAATAAAAGGTCTCACTTTTTGCAATATTCAATAAACATTGCACAAAGTGGGACATTCGCAACGTTCAAAAAACGTTGCAAAAAGTGAGACATTTCGCAACGTTCCAAAAAATTTGCAAAAGTGGACTTTTCGCAACATTTGATAATTGTTGCGAGAAATAAAACTTTTCGCAACACTCAATAAATATTGCGAAAGCTCATTTAAATTAACCAATTGCAATATTCGCTTATTAAAATAGGATAAATCTACTTATACATCAAGAGATGTACATCAAGGTCTACACCCTCTCACATCCCCTCACATGGGGGTGGGACCCACTTGTGTAAAATATTTTTTTATTCGAGCGGGCCCTACCCCCATGTGAGGGGGGTGTACACCCTGATGTACACGATGATGTACCCCTAGCAAAGCCGATTAAAATATTGCGATAGACTTCTTTAGCAACTTTAATCAACAAATGTTGCCTTTTGAGTGTTGAAAAAACCATATTTGGTGTAGTGAATCTTCGATCATTATGTCCCCTCGAACTTCAGTAATAACTAATCCGAACTGATCTCAAAATATCAGAGCTTAAATAAGCATGGACTTAATGCATACAATAAAATGTACTTGATGACCTCAGAGGTCAGATGTCGACAACTTTATTTATTGTCAAGAACGCATGAATATGATTACATAATTGAGAATTGAAATATATAGCAATAGGCGGATTCAAAATCTAATACAATTATCCATAAATTGATAAGAACCCTAGTTTGTATATTTCTTAGATTAAATTAAAATAATTACAAATCAAAATCTCTTTTGTGTCACCTTATTCGAATTCAATATAAGATTAGTAAACTTGAATTGAAATTATTCATTATGGGGCGATACTCTCGACTAATTAATTCTATTACTTGTTATTGATTTCGTTCGCTTGCAGGTTTCGCACGAATACTAACTAAGCATTAACATTCAATGAAGTAAAAATAATCATGGAATTCTTCTATTTCATTGATTGTTTAATAATTGATTTTGTGATTAAGATCGATGTGGAGATCAAAGTGTGCATAGTTGAGTTTGAATCGGGTCGAATGGACAAATCACATTATGTTAAAAGGGGAAACTTATAGGTTTGGAGGATTAATGAAGAGTGGTGCAGAGTCAATCTAAGAAAACTAAGCAAGGCATAAAAAAATTCTATTCAAAGTGCCGTGAACATTGTTGCAAAAGTCGGGTTAGGACTATAAACAAGCGATTGTTAAGAAACAACCCAATTTCTTAACTTTTTTATTTATTTTGCTTCTTGAAATTGTATAGCATGTATTGAGTTAGATTGCATATAATATTTAGGCACATTTAAATATGTTCGGTTTATGTTTATTTTAGTATTCTATATTTAGGATAGTATTTCTAACATCACAATCATGTTGAATTTCCTCTCATCCTACATTCACAATTCGTAAGGGATTAGCCTCGACTCCCGTGATATTATATTCGTAATGAATTGTACTTTTTTTTTATTTTTATGTATGATGGAGAAATGTTGCAAAATGAGCAAAAGAAATGAAAGAAGGATACTTGTTCAATTGATACCAGAATTCAACTTGAGTTCCTCATAAGGCAAAGGTTTTGAGTTTGAATTTTGGGGGACGTGATAGAAATTCATGAGAACTTAAGAGGGCAGATGTTCTTTCAAAGTGGAGAGTACGAAATGAGTTAACGACTAGGGCACGAAGCTTGAATCGTTAACGTCAATTGCTACGAAGAGTGTATTCATAAACACGATGAGTATACCTAACCTTCGTAATCATACAAACATTTAGGATAATATATATTTTAAGTTGGAGGTATAAAACCTTCATCATCTAGGTATTGTGTTTTTGTGTGATTTACCATAAAATTCAAAAATCCCTACATCCCTACAATATATCCCTACAATATATAAAAGAGGAAACTTACTTGCACTGTTCCTAAGCCATTTGGCCACCCAGCCGAGTCGTTTTCAAGTGGAGCCATGGAAGCCGAGCCATGTAAGAGGAGATTTTTCTGCCTTTTCCTTTCTCTTCTCACACACGGCAACTTGCTGCTCTTCCGTTTTCAATTTCCATCTGACACACGCAACGTTTCTCTTCTTTCCACAATCTTTCTTCAACCCATTTTCGTTCCTTTTCGAAATTCTTCAGAAGAACCCAAAAAAAAAAAAAAAAATCGCAAAAAACTGAGATTTATACATGCAATTGATCCTCAAACCTTTCTTTATCCGATCCTGGAAATCTGTTCTCTTTTCCGGGTAAGCTTCAAATTTTGGCGATTTGCTCTTTCTCTCGGCAAGTACAAGTAAACGCGTGGCTCTGAATAGGAATTCTTTCCCTCCAAACTGCCGTTCTTAAAATCAAATGCATTTCACATAAGTTCTCTAGTAATGGCTGCAAAAACCCTAGATGCCAATGCTGGGGGTTCGATTGATGGGGGTCCGACAGTGGGTTATGGAAGTCAGCGGGGTTCCGAGGAGAAGGTGAGATCGAGGGCTGTACATCTTTCATTATTTTTGGCCTAGATTTCTCTACAAAATAAGCGAACCTAAAGGAGGAATTGCAAGAACATGGAATCTCCGGCCATAATTGCTTTTTTTTTTTTTTGAATGTTTCTAGGACTGACAACCTCATAATTAGAAAATGGTATCAACAATGGAGAAAGAGCAAGAGAGCGCTGGAGGTTTGTGGTTTCTGTTGAGTACCCACCCGGATGTAATTCGAAGCTTCCAGATGGTGGACAGGAACCAAGAAGTCCTCTCTTGGAATTACCAAAAGTTCAGCATCAAAACCCTACGGTTGCTCATTTTTCTTTTCAGATGCTCGAGTGATTCTTCTTTCAGAATTGGTCAGTTTCTTTGTGCTATCCTTTTGCTTTTTTTTCTTATTTTAATTTTTGAGGGGTTCCATTTTATGAAAATATTTATTTCCCTTTTTTCATTCTAAAGTAGCTTTTACTCTTTTTGCTTTGTAGAACAAGATGTTACAATTAAGATTTTAAATTGTCTTTGATTTACTATTTAAATGTTTGAGAAACAGAACAAGGTGATGGTGACAAGTTATTTGCTTTATTTGTATTTTATTTAGTGGTCTGATTTTATTATGTTTTTATTGTGGTTCACCTTTGATTATGTATTTTATATGTGTGGTTATATAAGGATGCAAAGGCACTTCAAGAACAGGTTGCAAAGAAGGCAGCACAGGTTGCTGGGGGTGCCCATGTTGGAGGTAAAAACAAGAAGAAAGATTGAATAAGAGTTAATTGTATGATCTATTCCATTAACTTAATGATATCGTAGGTGTGTGCATGTGAGCTTTACCAGTGTCACTAGACCTGAAAGGCCAGGACTTCATTTAAGCAAGCAGCCTCCTGTTGTCCGGTTGAACAAGGAATTGGATTTCGTTCTCACATTCAAGTTGAAGGTTTATGCTATCTCTTAGTATGCAAAATAATTGTAATTTAATTCAAGCAGGGCATATTTATTATGCTTCTTGCATAGTTGAATCTATTCTCCCAGGCATCCTAAAGCATAATAGAATTCCGGTCAAAAATGAAAGTTAGATTATTTTGCAGCTAAAATATGCTAACGATCTTCCATCTGCAGAAATTACAACTTTCTGGTAACTATTTTGCCAGTCAGAACATGGGTTATGTATTTGCTAAAGATATTCAAATATTGTTGTATAATTTGTGTTCTTATCATGAGTTAATCATTTGGTAGGGGACGATGTTCTACGTGAAAGTGGGGGTCCCGTGTACAATCATCGGGCCTTGTGTATTAACCGAGAACCATCACCAAACATGGTTATAACCTAGGTATCCTTTTTTTACTTCGTTCTAACTTTCTAATTAACATTTTCTCAAATATTAAATTCAAGTTGAAAAAATGAAGTTGCAGAGAGTTTGAATGATGTAGAGGAAAGAAACTTTTGCGCTCTATTACGTTATTCTATTTCCAATCATTAACTTTATTATTACTAATGTAAAGGCATTTTATCTTTTACTTTGGACTACATTTTTAGTTAGACAATTTTTTATATTATCAAAGACTTCTTTTAGACAGTAAACATCATTCTGGGATGTAATTGATAGCAAAACTGGTTTAATCGATTCATGCCAAGGAAATCAATTGACACATTTGGACAACAAACTTCCATCATCCAATAGGGGGTGTTGGGTGTCCATTATTGACACCCTTATGTACCCTCGATTTACTTGTAGCATTACCCTTCTTTTTAAATCTCGTGGCAGTCATTCTCCATTTTTATACACTTACCTCCCATGCCTCTTTCCTCCAATTTTCCACACAATCATCCACATTGTTGAAGACTTCTCATCTTGTGCTTGACTCCTCCTTTCCTCTTCTCTTCTCATCTCTTCTTCTCTTTTTTCTATTTCTTTTTCCCACAATTTTTAGATGTTTCTGCATCTTCATTTATTTTATTTTTATCTTCTCTCATTTGGTCGATTTCAGATCCCATTTTTTAGAAATCCTAAAAAAATGAAAGAAATTCCATTCGTTCTTCTTCTCTAAGTACACTAATCCCATCATTTTTTCTCCAGGCGTGAGAAAATTGTTGTTGTCGTTTGAGTTATGTGGAGTAGAACTTTTGCTCCTTTGTTCTCTTCTCCCTACTATTTCTGATTTTTTCTATTTGAAATCCCTTTGTAGAAAACAGTAATGAAGCTCTAATTTTTTCATAGATCGGAGCACAAATGGTAATAGTCTATTATTACCAAGAAGATTCGATTTAGTGGTAGTCAAAAGTTATGATTTTGGTTACCATTCATTCAGTCGACCATGTGGTTTTTTTTTTCCATGTAGGTGTGCTCCGTTTGATATATTTTAGTTTTTATTACTCATTTTTATATTTTTTTCCTATTTAATTATCATCGCAGGATACTCGAGGCCAAGATCTTGATAATGGTGACTAGAGAAAACAATTTTTGTTGCTGGTCATTGAACTGATGGTAATGCTATATTTTTCTGTCCATTTTCATGTGCATGTGGTCGACTTGATTTATTTATTTATTTTTACTTATTTTTTTTTCTTTTCCTTATGAATGCAGCATCTGTTATTTATTGCTCCATAAATTTCGAGCTTACTATATCTATACTGTGAGTTTAGTTTGTTTATGTTGGGTTCATTCTTCGGGGTGCCTGCTTGACTTCCACATTCACAAGTATTTTCAGTTTTAAGTTGTTGGGTGTATTATGTGTGAAATATTTTTTAGATTCCTATACAAATGTTTTAAAGTTCTATCGATGCTGTAATTTTAGTTCATATTTTTGTGACCTTGTTTGGTTGATTTTTGTTGCTACTATCTGTTTTCCATATCAGAGAAGATGATTTCAAGTTTTGCTCTTTTGCGGTTTGCTCTTTTTCGAAACTATATATGCCACTCATCGGAAGCTAAAAGGTAATTCTTTTGTTTCCATTTCTCATTTTTGTACTTTCGGGTGATTTAGAATAATTTCTTGTACATTTTGGCAATCTTAGTTTCTTCTTTCTTTGTTCATTGTTAGGTCCAGTTCAAAATTTTTATGGAATCAAATTTTGTTTCCTTGTTCTTTGTACTATTTGTAGTATGCTTTGCCTGAAGAAGTTAATGTCAACTAATTTATAATCTCATTAGTCAAATTTACATTGAGTACATTCAAAATTTGGTGATTGTCGAAAGGTAATAATGCTACTCTGTTGAGCGGTTTTGAAGGGTGAAGGGGTTGTGGAATATTTGAATTATTTGGTTGGTTGAAGTTTCAGCAGTCATCTTTCTTCATCAGATAACAAATAACTTTACAGTATGCAAGTATGCACTTTAATTTCATATCATAAATGTTATTTTCATGAGTTACAGTATCGAGTATGGGTGATTCCTTTTGTGATGAAATTAAAAGTTCTTTCCCAGACAATAAAGTCAGTGCCTATTCTTGTTATTTGCAACACAATCTTAGAAAATAAATTTTTTGTCTCACACTTCATGTCCCCAATCCCATAATTTCTATTCAAATGCTTCTACTTTCCCCGTTGCATTGAAGTAGCTAAATATGTTTTTGGTTCAAAGCAATTGAAAAGAGACTATGAAAGAAAATTTTCGTTCGCAAAATTGTTTCTTATGCTAATAAGTGATCTGTTAACCTTTCAATCTCAAAAAACAGGCATGAAATACTTGCAATATGTATCCAGGCGAAGCCATCCATGTTCCCTCCAGCAAAATTTGTAATTTGCTCTCGGGTAGAAGCGAGTCTAACGCCCTCTCTAAGAGCATATGGGTACATGTGAATAATGAAAAATATAATTTTGATTTTTCTTAGGTATGATCTTGCTTCGCGCTAAAATATTAGCAATGATATATGTAGTTTTACGTGTACGTCCACTTGGCTATTCAATTGCTTTTTTTTGGTCTTTTATCAAAAAACTTATTATCTTATTATTATTATTATTTTTTTACATTGTTCCAACTATGCATATATTTCTAGAATGCGATTGTGAGTGATACAAGAGAGAAATTTTTTGTGATTATGATTCTTTACATAATCAATTGCAAATGGGAATCATTTCGTGAGAATGCGTTATTAACATGTATACATGTCATTTGTCTTGTATATTTTCTATTGCAATTCACATTATTTGTATCCACATGAACATGCTTGTAAAATATCATAAGTTTCTTATATTTGGGGCAAACTTAAACATTAGTTTTAACTACATATACCGTTACTTGGATTTCACTAAAATTAGACCTCATAATACAGAAAAAAAATATACATTATATTATCTAATTGTATGAATCAACCATGTATCAAAGTTTTTATGAAACCAAATGAAAATAAAATAATGCATTACATATGTATGAAAATGTTGTATATAAAGAAGTTCTATCTGTAGTTTCTTCCATATGAACAAATGTAAGTTATCTTCTTATGTTTATACATTTACTTGTTATGTCAAGAAAACTTCTTCATTTAGCACACATCAGTTCACGAAAAATTGTTACTTTTGTGCAGCTTGAACTAGGATATGGCGATATGCAGCAGAGCATTTTATTCTAGCATTTCTTCCTTCAGTTCATGTAAAAAACATTTAGTTTTCCGTTTTCGTTTTTCTATTGGATTATCCTATTATCTTTTACAATTTTTGTACGATCAATTTGATTTTTGGAGATTAAATTATTGATTTTCAAATTCTATGTATTTCAAGTACAACTACTGGCATGCTGATAATGATGTGAAGTTAAATTTCACAAGATAAAAAATGGTTTCAGTTGAGATGCATAAATGGTTGTCAATGGAGTTGAATTTAGGTGAGGAATCTACAAATTATTGATTAATTTAGATATTCTTATGAGTTCTTGGTTTTGATAGTGTACAAATATGGGATTCACTTTTCTACTTTTGTATCTGAGTCATTTATGTGTTCAAAATTTCTGTTTGGATCAAAGAGGATCAGTATACTGTTTCGTCTTACATGGTGACTTCAGAAAGCACAAAAATATGTGTGGCTGTGTCTGTATGTATGGAATTTGTGTGTTTATGGAAAGAAGTTGATTGGTAGATCATTTGGTTGAAGTAATTGTCGTAAAATACTATGAAAGACATGGTTAGTTCTTTAGATGAATGCTATTTTCCCTATTGCTAATTTGGGAGTTTGAATTCTTTCCAGCTTTATCTCTACTTTAAAGTTCTTTTAAATTGCTAAAGATGAAAGTTCAGAAACACATTATGTATATATAATCAAACTCAACTATATGTCAATATATGGATTTGTTTTGCTAGGGAATGCTTTTACCAGTTTGGTCCTTTACTTTTTTTTTTATCTGTTTAGCAATTTTATAAACAATAAATGGTCCTATTCGGCAGAGAAAGGTATAGACTATATTTAGATGAATCTATTGATAGTGCACTTGCCTCTGATGTTCTGGAGAGGCTTCCATATTTTGAAGTTACATTTTATGTTCTTGACATCTCTCGCGTTGTTGCATTCACTTTTTGTCTACAAGGAACATCGTAGTTGGATTATAGCTGTTTGGTTTCAACTTTCACCTATATTTCTCTTCCTCACTAATTGTCACTGCATAAGGTAACCCTGTTTCATAATGATTCAAATTCGTCTTCGATTTCTTTCTCCAATTTTCATGGTCACAAGTTGATTAATTTAGTTCTCATAATTTAACTTTCATTCATGTACCAAAAAAATCTGTCCAAGAATGTTATAATCATCATGCATAGTGACATTTCTTACAAAATTATAATATCGTGCAACGCACGATCATAGAAAATAGAAAAATTCAATTTTTTTTTTTGGTTATCTGTGTATTTATGTGAGTTGGATATCAGTGCCGACTAATTGATTAATATTTGAAATTGTTTATACTTCGTGAACTATGAGTAGGTAAATAAACTATTTTTCTATTTTTGCTAATTTGATACTCATCCAAGTTTGTTATAATATGAGAACAATTGTCGTAAGGATAGCATGCATTTGTGGATTGATTATAGTGATACTATAGGTTGAATGAACTTATAACGAATAACAAGATCATAAATTGAACACACTACCAATTAACTTACTGGAAATGATTAGTTTCGGGATGGTTGATCCGATGCTGCAAGCTATTTGGATATGTGTTGATCTCAACTTGTTTAATACTTGTATGGAGAGCCTTTAGCTGGGGATTTGATCCTAATAACCTATGCAAAAAAGGCATTTCACTAGTTGTGGAAAGTAGAAAAAAGATATATATTTTCTTGTATGGAGTTAGTCTTGAGTAATCAGACCCTATTCATCACTAATGTATAGGAGACGATCTACCGGAAAAAAAAAAGGACTAATTACAATGTAGAGTGAAAATTACCTTCGAAACTGTAGAAGAGATATCAAAAATAGAAGAAGAGACACAAAAGAAAAACTAAGAAAAGAAAAACACACCAAAGTGTATTGAGTCATTGGTGAAACAATTATAAGCATTATATATTTCTATCAACCTAAGCCTTTGATACTTAATTCGAGGTTTATATTTCTAGTAAGGTTATTAGTCTAGATAAAGGTTGGAGGTTAAGACACTCAAATTTAGAGAGAATCATTAAATATCGAGTTAGTAACTTCCATTGGTGAAATTCAACCAAACATGAGCGAAAAATGAAAAAGTGTTGTAAAATCAACCTTAGAGTAAACACTCCGAGCACTGGCGGAGCTAGGGGGGGTCTTGGGGGGACCGGACCCCCCCAAATTTTTGACAATTTTTTTTATTTTAAAATTTTATTTTTTTGATTCTTTTTGTATTTACCATTACCATTTTGTTTTCAAAATGAATAAAATCTTAAACCTTACCAATTTCTTTTTTCGTTTTCGTCTTCAATGTATAAGAACTCGAAAGGAACACTTGTAATAAGATATGATTTTGCTAAATTAAATATTGGTACTTTCTTTTATATATTTTTTGATTTTTTTGTTAATAAGGTATCCAAAAAAATAAAAAAATTCGAGGGCAACCCCCATGGCCCCCCACCCCTTCATCTCTATATCTTCAATTCTAGGACCCCCCCCCCCCCCCCCCCCAACTTCAAACGGCTTTCTCCGCCCCTGACCCCGAGTATGTGGTTGAGGGACAAGATCGTAGGGGTGTATCTTATGATTGAAAGAAGAGACATTTGATCATTGAGGGTCACCAATGTAACCAACTTAAAAAATCATGATGATTAAATTGATTATGCACATACAATTCGATCGAGTATTGCGAAAGAGAGAATATGTTTTTGTAGCATTACATATGAACCTTTTGTGAATTTCCAAACAATTTCATAGAAGTATGAAAAAGTTATCTAATGCGTTGATATTTATGTTGTTTGCTTGTGTGTTTAGTAAATAGTCTTGCTTGGAGCAAGCAAGAGTTTAACTTTGGAGGTGTTATAAGTGTATTTTACAGGTGCTGGTTAGAGTTATTTCATTATAGATACTAAGGTTGTCAGGAATGTTTTGCTGAGGAATAGTGACCGGGGGTCCCTCCTCTCCCTTGATAGCTCGAGTCTATTAATTTGTGACTAAATATACTATCCTAACCCTACACCTAGTCATAATTTAAGAAAAGTGGAGAAAGAAGGATCAAAGCTAGGAACGTGTCGACGTGGTCTACGATAGAATACTAAATGTCTGAGGAGAGTGAATAGCTTGCCACATTCGGTGTGGTGGAGTCTAGTTGCCCAGTCGACTAAATAGATTCTAGAGAGTCGAAAGACAACTCAAATGAACTATGATCATTTGATTTGCTCTCTAGTACGATAACGTTCATGTAGTGGGCAATTCGAATCCGAGTAAGGAACAGAGAGAGAAGAAAGTTGAGAGGTAGAAGTTTTTTTGTTGGAAAATTTTCGTCAAAAAGATTGGAGAGCTGAAAAGCAAAGAGGACGAGTGAGTAAAAGTTGAAAAAATAAAATATTCCCAAGCATATATAAGGTATGAAATGATGAATACCAAGAGCCAAACTCTCGAAAAGATCATCACGATCGTCGTCGAAATGATAAATACGAAGAGCCAAACTCTTGAAATTCGGGTTTTATTTATTTTATTTTTTCTAATAATAAATTCTGAGAACTAACATGAAATTAGTCTTAATTTTCAACTCTTTTTAATTATAATAATAACATAACAAATAAATAAATACATATCTAATTTGCGATCATCATCACCGCTCTGGATTCCCTCTATTTTGTATCCAAACTCAAAAGAAAAATAATAATTAGAGGGACAGATAAACGTATGTTCAACCGGAACGACGTAAATGAGTCGATGCCACACACTTTGACATCAACCTTCTATGGAAATTAATGCTTTCAACGAACTACTGTCTACTGACCTAATACCCACTTAGACATTATGGCAAACGTGACAGAAATTTTTTATCCAAGGTCACCCAACTTACATGTTTTTTTTTTTGTGGTCAATATTCAAATTCATTTTGTTTTAATTGGGTTATTCTCTTTATATTTGTTAGTTTTGGTACTCGATATAGATGAAATAGTCATATTAAATTTGAATTACCAACGTAAAACAAATATGTAAGTTGGCTGATTCTAAATATCAACGTAATGGTCAAAGTAAATTTGATCATTCCATCTACATCCGTTATAAAATAACAAAATTAGTAATCTAGTCAATCGTATTGACATGATGGGATAAACTGAAAAATAAATAAATAAATAAATAAATAAATAAAAATAAAAAAAAATAAAAATATATATATATATATATATAAGTTTTTGTTTGGTGATTTTGTAAATGATTTATAAATAAGTACAGTACGAGGAATAATATGAGTCTCACGAAATATGTGGATAATAATGAGCATTAATTATAAATTTGTGAGTGAAATTAATGTTTGATATTGACTGAATTTATAAATCAATTTATATATTGTATTCAAACAGAGGCTAAATTAAGTAATGATGTTGGAACAAAATTTTTTGCCGAAGTACTACATTATATTGAAATAAATTGAAGTTGAGTGATACACGCGACAGAAACATATAAGTTGGATGACCTCGAACAAAATTTTCAGAATGTTTTTGAATGAGATAAGGAAAATCCATCTTCGTTCCCTCAAAATCAATCACTTTTCTCTTCTACTTTCTTGCAAATGGTGATGGGATCATATGCAAAACCCTCCTACCAAAAACTGAGGCCAGAAGTTTGGTTTAATGAAGATGGTGATTATCATGATATTGATATCAGAGAGAAAGTGACCAGAAGGTTGAGAAGCAGCCGGTTCAGAAAGGTGCATATCAGGAGAAAACTGAGGATAAAAATTCCAAGTTTGAAGAGATTCTTGAGTAGAAAAGCAAGGCTGGTGAAGATTGCTTGGGGTAAGATTTTGAGAAGATTGAAGGAAAGTCAATCCCATTTTGGTGATCTTTTTGCTGGAAATTATCTCTTCACGCAAGTTACTCCAACCCCATTGAAGGGTGCTGATACTAGGTATTCTCTTCCCAAGATATTGCATGACCAATCCCGACGGTCATCTGTGATACAGTACTGAATATGACTGGACATATAATGAAGAAGCTTTTAGCTTCCTTTTTCTTTCTTAATCCTCTCCAAAGCTATTCAAACTTTCTTACCAAACATTCAAGTTAATTAGATCGCTCGTGATATGTTTGGCATGTTCTCGTCTACAACATTATCTAATTCGAAGGAGATCCGTTATACACAATATCGAATAGTATAATTTTTCATTTCTTGTTTCTGTCATAAAGAAATAAAATCTTATTCATTATATATGTATACATGTACTGTGTTGTGTTGTGTACCCAACATTCCCTTGCAAGTTTACAATCCAATGTAGTATGATCCTCATGCCCAATATGCAAGGAGATGTTAGTTATATAATATTGGACAAGATTGAAGATTACAATATGATGAACAAGATTTTAGCTTCGATCCTTCTTACTTCCATTCAAGTTGATTAGATCGATTCTTATTATATGTTTGCTACGTTTGGCTTGATATCAATGGATGCAGTAAAAGAGGTAAACAAATTTAAATGGAATAAATAATTAAAATATACAGCCAACTACATGAATTATTTTGTTAAAACTTGATTTATAGCTAATATTGAGTTTGAATTCACAGCTTATTACTCAAGGAGTAAAAGCCATAATATATTGTTAATAGATAGTGAGAAAATAAATGAATTATAATGCTAGCAGTTGGACTGTTGGAGGATGGGGCATTCAAAGCTGGCCAGGATATCTGCAAGATATATTACCTGTCCTTGGGTTGTAGGTTTGGAAAAAGACAGTGGCAATTGAATTGCAGTGGGTTTAGTAAGGTTAAATTTATTAGTCTATGTTTGAAACATTTTTTTTTTTGTTAAATGAATTTGTAATAGTAAATTTTTGGAGAATTTGTAGTTAAAAAGTAGAAAAAAATTGAATTTGGGTACAAAATATTTTATTGTGAGAATTCGTGGTTGAAAATGAATTTGAGAAAAAAAATGAATTTTTAGATAATGCAGATCAAATATAAAAGTTACAATTGTTGACCTTGGATTCTATATGGAAGAAGTTGTCTAACAAATTTCGGCTCCACTCACGTTTACGTGGTATGTTCTCCACACAATTGATCAAACCGTTAGAAGCACTTGACATTCTCAGGAGGTAGGGAAGGCAATCATGGGCTCTTTGATGATCAAATCGTCAACTTGTATAATTGTATTTGGATGTGGGATGGACGGAAGACGTGAGCTACAACAGTATACGGGCATCGGGGATTTATGAGAAAACAATGAGAGAGCACTTATACTATGAATGCATAAAATTGCATACTTTCAAATGACATTGAACGTGAGTTCATATAGTCAAAGAGGTGAAATAGCTATGGTTGAATTTTTGAATGAGGAGGAAGGGAAGGTGGTCAAGGTGCTAGCTAATTTATATGTGTTAGGTGTGACCCGTGTGAAAACTCCCAGCAAATATTAATTGTAGCTTTTCCATTTCTCAAAATTTACGATCCATTTCGGAAGGTCCATCATGTTAGTTATATTGACATCTTATGCTCTGTTTGAGTTCCCATTTTTTGGAAAATAAATTTTAGCCTCCGTTTGTTTCACATTTTTCATCCATAAAAATGAAAAATATAACCATTATTCATCACATCAAGCCATCAATTTTGAATTTCTATATCTTGTGTGGAGCCCAATAACGGCTATATTTTTCATTCTCATTCTACAATAATTAGAATCAAACGGGATAATAGTGATTTTTTTTTTTTCATTTTTTTGAGAATGTATGGTTAAAAGTTATTTAAAAAAATTGATTTATCTATAAAATTAATTTATTGGAAGAATGTATATTTAAAATTGAGTTTAAAAAAAAAAAAAAGAATTTTTAGAGAATATGACTCAAACAAGGGCTTTATAATATTGTTTAGAAGCACTTGCATAATATGAAAGATATTTCCAAATTTGACTTCACCACTATAGACCCCATTTTGGCACGTAATCTTATATCGAGAGAATGATCCCATGGCATTGTTTCGAAGAGTACAGGCGATCTTCACAAAGGTACCTTCAAAACATCAAACGGTCTTGAAATCACGACAAACTACCGTCCAAAAATGGCTATATGACACTATTTCAACGACATTATGTTGCCATTTCAACGATTAGCTTAACCATACAATTTAATTTAATATTATACGACATATATAATAAAATGAGGAGAAAATATATCACAAATTTTAGGCCTTATAGAGGTATTTGACCATAAAATTTGATCTTACTCGTTGACATATCAACAAAATCTATAGCTCATCATTATTTTGTTAAAGATTTAGGTAAACCATTTAACAGTCACGTTTGAATTTAACTTTTTTGCATGGCCATGTTATATTGAATTAAATTACAACACATGGTCTAGTCAAATACAATCCGAGTGCTCCAGTCCCCAACTCACTTCATTTTTTTGGTGTAAAAAATTTTTTTTATGCGTAATTTTTTTTTTTTTTTACATATTAGCCTAACTTGTAGTTCGATCCTGAATCCATTCCTACTAGTGTTACTATCGGAAAGTGTTATTGTGCAATTTGGACAATTTACTTGAATAGGTAAAATAGCCAACATTATAATCTTGACCAAATAAGGTGCCAATCTCGTTCATTGATAGTAGACAACATGAATTAATGATCGAAATAAATACATTTGCCATACTCTGCTTCTCAATATAAGCATCCAACTATTATTATTTTAAAGTGATCAATGACACTAAAATGTATGCTCAAAAAATTGATATTAATACTGCATAATAAATCAATTTTATTTATGCAACAAAATTTTGTTGTTGCCTCTGTTTGGTTTCATTTTCTTTTACAAAAGTTAATTTTCAAAAATCAAATATTAATTTTAATCATACATTTTCTAAAACACAAGTATCCATTTTTTCAATACTCATTTCTTGGAAAGTAAGGATTCTCTTTACCGTTTTCAAGCTATTTTTGATTTTCTTCTCTTTTCTATTTTTGAAAACGTTTTTTTGAAAATAAGTTAAAAATTTACAAAGAAAACCTAAAATGACAAATTAGTCGTTTTAGGTTTTTTCAGTTATAATCAAGCCAAATTTCGAAATGTGTTTTGAGTGTTTTTAATCACCGCCAACCACCACCGCGGCCCACCACTGCCGTAGCCTGAAAACCACCGCCAGCAAAACTACTACCTTTAATCAAGGTCGAGAACGCAACATTATCGTCCTCCTAGTCCTCACCCAATACCCTTCTCCTCGTCATTATGGCATTCCACCTTTCGTCATCAATCCTCCTCATCTCCCTCTCCAATTCGTCACTCTCATTTTTACTACCCTCATTCTCTTCTTTCACACGGTCCTCAGGCAAAGGGACAACCTTGGACGGGTACGAAATTGGGAAAATCACTAGGGCATCCTCGATGTACCGCATTTCATCCTGGGTCCACGTCCGGGTACCTTGGTCAGCTTGAGGTGGGATTTGTTCAGGTGGAGATTTGGGTTGGGATTAATGGGACTGTGTTTCTTAGGATGGAGGGGGTTGGATTCTAGTTGGGTAGGAAACGGGTTGGATGGGGAAGGGTTTACGGAAGTTGGGATTGGCATCTGGGTCAGGTTTTGCGGAGAAGAGGCGGTGGAGAAGGAAGGAAGAAATGTGGTGCGACGACGTTTTGGAGAAGTAGTAACGTTGGGTTTGAGAGAAGAGGTACTTGAAAACTGCCATTGTTGTGTAGAAAGCTTGGAAATGGAGAAGCAGAGAGAAACAAGGTTTAATTGTGGTTAGTGATCCAGGTGAAGGTGGTCGACTGCAACGGCAGAGGAGATGAATGTGGTGGCAGTGGGCTTCGTTGAGAGAGAGAGAGAGAGGAAAGTAAACGTGTTTTTCATTTTTTTTATTTTTGAATTTTTTTTTTTCAAAATGTCAAAAAAAACACATTTTCAATGGACACTCAAAATACAAAACCAGAAATGAATTCAAAACTCAAAAAACAAAACTTAAACACAAAGAGAACAGATCCTATTTGTTTAGTAAATCAAAATGAAACCCAAACGCGGAGGCATTATACTAGAAATAGAAGTGGTCTTTAGACACTATTCCCAACACTAAAATCATCTTAAGTGCTTGTATGGGATATATTTTTCGATAATTGATTTTTTGGAGAATAAAATTAAAGAGTAGAAAAAATTGTATGGAAACATGAAAAATAATTTTTTGAAAAATACGGGGTTGAAAATAAAAGGGGAGAAAAGTGATTTTAAACATAAGGGCCAAAATATACTAAACTAACATTGATTAGTGAGCTCGATAACTAAATATGCATTTGGTTTGCTATTTTCAAACTGTTTTCAGTTTCCAGATTTGCAAATTATTGAAAATGTATTTGGTATGGTATTCCTGAAAATGCATTTCCTAATACAAGCTTAAAATTATAACATAAAACCCAAAACGAATTTTTGATGTTTTCAGTGTTTTTAGCGTTTTCAGTGAAAATTCTGAAAACATGGAACAAGCGTTTAAACAAAATTTTATTTAAATAAATTTAAAAATTATTTTAAAAAAAATTGTAACAAATAAAATTTTAAAACTTTTAAAAAATAAAATTCAAAAAAAGTTCATAAAATAAAAAAAAATTCTAAAATCTTAAAAAATTTAAAATATAAAATAAAAATTTTGAAAAAAAATAAAACTATAAAAAATTCTAGAAATATAAAAATTATAAAAAGTAAAAAATAAATTTACATAAAAATTGAAAAATATATATATATTTAAATAAGTACAAATAAAAATATTATCCGTTCACATCATTATATATATTATTTGATAATATATTAACATAAAATAGTTCTAATTTTTTTGATTAATCAAATATAATGAAATAAAGGATCCTAAAATAATTTTTCAAATTTTTAAACCAAAAGTATTTTTTATTTTGAGAAATAATTTTTCAAAATGACAAGCCAAATACATTTTTAGCGATCTTAAAACAGACATTCAAAACAGAAAATTGAAAATGAACTCAAAACTTGAACACTAACCAAACAAGCCCTAAATGTCTGGATATGATTTAAAAGTTTACGTGTCTATTTGTGTAAAATATTTGTAAGTTTTTAACAAGAATAATATTGATTCCAATGAAATGTGTGGAAAATAAGTAGATAAATGCCACTATTTGACTTTGACAAAATAGAAAAATAAGCTTATTAATTACTTTTATTTTTACACGAACAAAAGCTAATTCTGACAATTTACTTAAAACTAGAAAAGTTAATTTTAAAAATAAATTTTCAATTGATGCAAAAGAAATAGGTAAAATACATATTTAACAAGAAGACATTGGTTACTTTTCAAAGAAGTCATTATTCACTTAAAAATTAAAATTTAAGTAACTTAAACTTCTTTCATACTTACAAGCCGTCTTTTAGAGCATTTTAAATGGAGTTTTAAATTAGATCTAAATTGTAATTTAGATATTCAATGTGGTAAAAAAAATCTCTTCAATGGAGAGATGAAAAGAAATAAAAAGCGTGTTCTTCGTGAAAAATGTAAAAAGAGTGGTCTTTTACCCTTTTTTTTTTAACTACTTGTTGGATTCACGAAAGTCAAAAAGCTGCCAACACACCTGCACCGAAATCTTGCTAACCCACCAGCAATTACAAAAAAATAAAAATAAAAATGGATGGTATGGATTAATTTGTTCTTGCATCCAACGACCCAAGTTCATCACAATTTGAATCTTTTTATAACTCTAGTTTTCGCCCGTGCAATGCACGGGTTGTGTTTTTCTCGAGGATATGTTAGCATTGCATGAAGTAGCAGGTTATTATTATGCTTCATTTGAAGGATTTCAGCTTTTATTTTTGTGTTCAAGTTTTTGCTAGATGTTGTTTAGATTTCGTTGGAGGCCGTTGAAGGTTTTAGTAATGAATTAGCGAATCTATCATCAGTACAATGATATCAACTGAAAATGTTGCTATAATGTATAGTTTGTTTTTGAAGGACTACAATATGTAAATGTGTCAATCAACTATTCAATTCTAGAAAGGAAAGAATGTAATTTGATTGAATTGTCAAATGTCTTATAAAAGTTATAAACGACTGATTAAATGCATTTGCTATTGGGGACATGGGCTGATTAAATGCAGGAGAAATTACAGTGTGTGATGAGGGTGAGCCAGGGAAAAGGCTAAGAGGTGGAAGTGGATACGAAAGGGAAGGGACCAACTTGAATGTGATGTTTGCTTGTTTGAACTGTGGTGGTTAATGGTGTAGATGGTGAAGATGGAGATATGTCTATGCATTTGAACGTGTGATTGGTGTTTGATTTTGTAGTTGCTTAGTTATGTGAAGGGAGTGTCATGTAAACTAATGTTTCCATTGTAATGTTGCTGGTGTGATTTTGGTGTTTAATAGACTGATGTTTCTGGTGTAATGTTGTTGTGTATGGTGTTTTATAAATTGATGTTGTTGGTTTTATTTTGATGATTGGTATTAGTAACCTGTGACTGTGAGGCAACTCATAAACTGATCCGTCCCTCTAATTGTAACAAAATAAACCGAGGCAAGAAATGGACAGACAGATTAGTTAGAATTCTACTTCGTTTTAGCAACTCCAATGAGGTGCAACTATGAGGACACTATGTTATAGCATAATCAGTTAGCTGCATAACATTTAAAAATGCTAGGAAATCTATTTCCATACTGTTAAAGTTACAGCACACCCTAAGTGTTTCAATCCATTCATGCAAGGTCACCATTTCAAATGAGGCAACAAGCCATAATGGTACAAATTAAACTTGTCCGTCTTACACACCATAATCAAAGTAGGTAACAAGCCATAATGAACAATTACATTTTCTCTTACACAACATAATGAACTTAGGCAACAAGCCATAGTCAACAATCCATAATGAACTTAGGCAACAAGCCATAGCCAACATAAACTGAGGGAATTGGACATTGATCTGTCATCAACCAACTAGACATTGTTCTGCAGGAAAATATTAAATGAGTTAGCTACAAGGATACAACAGATGGAAAAAATGCTTATGAAGTCCATGGGAAGGTCACTGTGTCACCGAAAAAAAATTCAAGTGATCATTTTTTAATCTGCATTTGTAAGATGATGAAAGGATGGTGCTTCAAATGCCTGGCATCATTATAGAATGTAAAATCTATATAAATAAAACAAATATTTCAAGAATATAAATGAAATGTTTAGGTGAATGTATTCACTGGCTACTAATTTTTTATTGATATCCTGTGGTAGAATGAAAAGTGAAATTCGAACCTTCAAATGTTGTCCCTTCTTTTCATTTTTGAACGAAGGCTTGAAACAAAATTTCTATGTTTACCTGATCATTAAAGTAGCACGGGAACAATTCAATTTAAGATATTTTATAAATGTACGAACGAAAGAATTTCCTTATATACAACATTTTGAGTACACGTACTATGTAAACTTGCATTGTTTGATGGGTTAAGTAGAACTTTGAGGGACTTGCTCGTTTTAGATCTTGACAACGCTACATAAAGCTGACCATGACAAAAAATAGGTTTTGGAAGATATAAGCCAACAAAATCAAGTGTTTGTCCTTGTACTTTGTTTATTATCATTGCGAAGCATGACCTAATTGGAAATTGAGTTCTTTTAAATGGAATTGAAGATTTATCACTTTGGAGCGGTATAAAAGGGATTCTTGGTAAGAAGACATGTTTTCCAAGATATTCGCCAGACATAATTTTAGCAAGAATTACATTCTTCTGAAATTTTTGACAAGTTAGTCGTGTTCTATTGCATAATCCTTCAGAAGGGTTGATATTTCGTAATAACATTACAGGATAGTTTACTTTAAGGTTCAATTCATGCGGTGGAATACCATTTGAGGTTAGACTATTGAGTAAATCTTCTTGCAAGCTCTGTTCTGATTTATCAATTGCTTCATCAAAGCTATAGTATGTAAAAATTTTACCGGGAATCTGTTCTAATAATATCTTATTAATATGATCAACACATTCATTTTTAGGCGTAAGAATAGTTCGATTTGCCATTGTGTGTAAATTATCAGTATGAGCTTCTATATTTGGAAAGACATGATGTATCAAACATTTTAAAGATGTTATTTCATACTCGAATGGTACAATTATACTATTTGGAAGTTTGATACACTTACAAGTATGCTGTTCTTCTGTTCCATTTCCAATTCTTAACAAGTAATCACAAAAAATAGGATCAAACTTCACCTTCATATTCTCAATTAATGGTAGATGTAAAAGCAAAGGCCACAATTTAGAGAAGACTAAGTTAGCTTTCATTATGTCTTCTTTTTTTCCTCTTGGTACCACCGGCAAAACTTGTCGAAAATCCCCTTCGAAAACTATCACTTTCCCACCGAAAGGAAAGTTACAATCAGTAACATCTCTTAGCCTTTTATCCACAGCTTCTATAGCACAACGATTGACCATGGGTGCCTCATCCCAAATGATTAATTTTGACAATTTCAATAAAGTTCCTAAAGCTGATTGTTTGCTTACCGAGCATCTTACATCACCAATTGTATCTAAAGGAATTTTAAACCTCGAATGAGCAGTTCGACCTCTAGGTAAAAGAGATGCAGATACTCCAGAAGATGCAGTTTCCAAAGCAATTGAATTTTGAGACCTCACAGCAGCTAATATTGCTTTATACAAAAAAAAGTCTTGCCTGTTCCTCCTGGACCATCAATGAAGAAGGCACCACTTGATCATGATGTTATTTTTTCCATTATCGTATTGTATACAAATTGTTGTTTGTTATTTAACATTGTTGCACAAGCATTACCTCCTTCAATATCCAAATTCGTTGTCTCATCTTCAACCATTCTTCTCAATCTATCACTCTCGTTCATATTTACATTGTATGGTGCTATTTGATAGTCATTTATATTTTTACCTAATGATTCAAAGATACAACTGATATCCTCTAGAGCTTGTACTTCAATAAATTTTGAATGTACATTTTCATATACATAATCATCAATCATATAGCATTTGAATTTATCCCATAAAAGCTTCGGATTATTAGGGCTGCAAAGTACAAGAAGTGTAGCAAAGAGACGTCTTAAAGAAATAGGCATTTCATAAACAATAGATTCAGATAGACATTCTTCACAATGATTATCTCCGCTTAACAAACCATGTAGAAGTGCTGCTTCTCGGTACGTAAGAACAGTAACTCCATTTGCAGTTCGTAAATCATGAAATGATGTTTGTCCTCTAATATGATTCATAAGAACACGGAGAAAATATCGTTCTCCTTCAGATGGATTTACTGTAACAATTCGTCCTATAACAACATGTTTTCTCCTTCGAGTCCAGATTTTCTTACTCGTATTCCAAACAAAATGTGCTGGAAAATCTCGATACAAAAGTGTACGAGCAAACTCATTCGCTTCATTCATTCAAAAGAATTCTGTCAACATTGTTCGTTTTGTATTTTCGTTCTCAATAATAGTAGATAAATTATCTTCATTGTCGTATGTAACTTGTTGATGATTTTCAACATGAAGCTGTAAAGAATATGCTGTCTAGATTGAATGAAAAAAATCCTCCACATAACTTTAGGTGGAGATATCCATCTAGCAGACTGATAAGCAGAAATTTCATCTATTTCTTTCTCTGTTTCATTCGTATGAACTGAAAAATTAACACGATCATGTCCTTTATACACATATTTGTACAAGTATTTCACAGCTTTAATAGAAGAACATACTTCAACATTAATGTGACAATCAAATTTTACACTTAAATAAGGGTTATATGGTACGACCCATCGATTGTCTAACATTTGGCCTCTAATTTGAATAGAAATACAATTATTACGACGTTTATACAATGGGTATGAGTTCTGACCAAATATAGTTCTATCACAATAATCCTTGGGGTATTAATTTTTACAACCTTTATTTGCATCCATGCATACATTTTTTGGATTAAGGTTTCCACAAGAATCATGCATATTATGTTTAACGATAACAGAATGAAGATGATGATATTTGTTTCTATCAAGAATTTCACAACGAACTATTCTATCAACCTCTTCGGCACAAGAAATTTTATGTCCAGAATTAAAAATTAACAACAAATGAGCATGAGGGAGACCTCTTTTCTGAAATTCAATAACATATATATGCGCAACAACTGAGCCTAAAATACTTGCCTTGTATAAATCATGTTTCAGCTCTTCTAATTTTGCTCTAAATATATGCACAATTAAATCCGGTCGATTTTGAACTTGATCATTGTTACATAGTTCCTGCTTAATCTCTGGCCAATTTGGATTATATGTTATAGTTAAAAATATATCTGATTTTCCATAACGTTGTACAATAGTCATTCCATCCATGTATCTCTTTAGCATGTCACGAGAACCACATATAAAAGATTGTGGCAAAACAAATTTTCGTCCAATTTTACACCCTCTCGTTTCCCCATTTTGAACACTATCTACAATACCTTGGTAAAGTTCAGCAAGAATTTGTTTTTGGTTATTACGAAAATAATCTAATCTAACGGTTTCAATCTTAACATACATATCTACAATATATTGTTGTAATAATCTACCAGCATGAAGCAATACAGACTTACCAAGAGGCCTAATTTGTAATTTGTATGAATAATATTCTCGACATGAGACTTGAGTATGTTTGTTCGCCCCATTCTGTACTATATAACGAGAAGAACAAACGTGAGTACTTCTTTAAAATATTTAT
Source organism: Fraxinus americana (assembly GCA_035079005.1). Classification (NCBI taxonomy): domain Eukaryota; kingdom Viridiplantae; phylum Streptophyta; class Magnoliopsida; order Lamiales; family Oleaceae; genus Fraxinus; species Fraxinus americana. The sequence goes on from CM068716.1 coordinate 16,788,588, forward strand.
ATTACAAAAAATATATAACTGTATAAGAAGGTATATTTGCAAACCTTGATTCACTTTTTCAATAAATTCAGATGAAGAAGTACTTGTGTTAGGGCGATCAAATGTCGACAAGTGTTGAGACTGAGAGTGTGTGCTTCTGTATCTTTGAATGCTTTCATGCCAACCAGATTCCCCATATGGAAAGAGTAATGGATATTGCAATGAATCATAACATTCATAATAGTAATGAACTCTATGTGAATTACTAGAATGTCCATATATAGTAATATCACGAACACGAACATTAGCATTTTCATCATCTTCAACCCATATAGCAGCTACTTGAGATACTGTAGGAGTATTGAAAACTCTTTGATCAAGTCCAGGATTGTATCATATCCGTATTTGATGGTCATGCAAGTTAGTTATATCATTTAAAGATCTAAAAAATTTACTATATGGATTTGTCTTCAAAATTTCAATTAAAACGATCAACGTAGGCTCAGCAAAATTAGATGATGTTTTCATACGATTTTGAACTTCATTATCTGTATCGTAAAAATATAATTGCATATAAGAAGGGGAATTGTTTTCGGGCACAAGTTGAATTACATAATGATGTACTTGTCCTTGAACTCTAAATGTGTAAATACCTTTATAAGCTTTAAAGAGGTCTTTGTCGTACTGTACACCAAATGAAGTGAAAGCAAAATGATTATTATATACCCTTACAATTTTCTTGAATTCAATACAGCTCAATTCTTTAGAAGTAAATAAATTATATAGTTCACTTGGTTAATCAAGCATGAAAAGTTTGATTTTTCCATCAAAACAACAAAAACCTTTAGTTTCTCTATAAAATTTATGGGCATTACAATGCTTACAATATATGGATGTTGGTAATACATAAGCAGTAGATGGCACGGTCAATCCATTAAAAGTTCCTTCTAATTCAAAATTATAAATATTATGTGGTTCATTATTTGAAGTAGAAGTATGAGGATCGTGATGCATTATAGATTCATGCAATTGGGTAACAACACAAGAATTATTTTCCAAAATAATAGGCTCATTTATTCTCTTACGCTGATCAATACACCCTGTTTTAAGTTTTTTCCGTCGATCTCTTTCTATTTGACTTTGTTGTTTGCGAACAGAGGTTTTGTATGAGTCATTCCCACTATGAGATACAGTGTCAATGTTAACAAAAGTAAGGTCTTCATAAGCAGGTGTTTTTGAAATATCTATCGCAAGAGTAGAAGGGACTATCGAATATTGGAAGTCCAAGGTAAGCTGTATAAACTACGAAACTGAAACATAAATTATTAGAAAATGTTTCATAGATATACAGGAAGAGTAAACTATAGAATACGAGAAATGAATTAAAAGAAACTATTTTAGACATATGTTATGTAATAATTAGAAACTTTAGGGAAAAAAATACAAAAATTAATTTAAACTCTCAAATGTAGCTGTAGAAAGTAAAAGTTTCAGAAAGAAATAATCTTACATGTGTTAAAACATACATATAGTAAAACTGAAGGTTGAAATATCGAAATTTGTGAAAAATGACTGAAAATATACTTTAAAAGGAAAGAAAAGTAGTATGCATAAAGAAAGTTAAATAACTAATAATTTATTAAAAATTTTACTGAAGGTATAGTGTACTGTAGTCAATTATAAGTATCAAAAAATACAATTGGACATTATATGCACAAGAACAATAAATACGAATTAGAGTCCACAATTTGTCAATAGTAGTTGAATGATAAATAATATAATAGAAACTTTAGGGAAAAAAATGCAAAGATTAATTACAAATCGAACTCTACGAAATCTAAAAAAGAATAAAAAAAATATCATACCTGAAGATAGAACAGTTCAATTGATGTTGAAATTTTTTAATATGTTTACTTTGAGAATGATATTTTTGCAACCTAAAAAAATGGAAACAAATTCAATATTGACAAAATCAGGAATGAATAAAAATACGGCAAATAAATAAAATCATAATATCATATCGTAATAAAAATAAAAAATCAAAGTGTATGAAGTAAATTGAAGGAAGTTACATATTTTTTTTACTAAATTCAGAAGTGGCACCTCTCTAAGGGTTCGAGGGTCGAGGGGGCAACGCTCGGCCCCCGACGGGGATCGACTCGCCCGGTCAGGTCGCGGGAGTCGCTGCCCCTCGTGGGGGTTTGGAGGCAACGCCCCCAACGGGGATCGACCTGAAAGGATTTTTGATTTTCGACGGGCAACGCCCCTGAAAGGATTTTTGATTTTCATGTATGTATGAAAATGTATATTTTCTAATATTTTTGAATTATATTATTAATAAGTGGTTGAATTTGGTGATTATAATGTATATTTGATTGAATGTATGAGTGGAAGTGTTGGTATGTTGGGGTTAATGGAATGGTATGAGTAAAAGTAATATAATTGTGAATGTATTTTAAAAAAAAAAAAAATTTAATGCGTCCCCGTGCGGGCACATGGAGTTCATGATATCTCCCCGTGCGTGCACGGGGAGAGGATTGAACTCTCCGTGCGCACAGGGAGACACCATCTCCCCGTGCGTGCACGGGGACGGGGAGATAGTTTCTCACTGCTTGCCGTGCGGGCACGGGGAGATTCTTTCTCCTCGATTCATTAAATTTACTGGTTCATTCCAATGAAATAAAATCACAACATAAATAATAAACTAAACAAAAAAGGACGAAAAACATAATAAAACTAAACAATAACGAACAAACATAAAGTATGTTGCGGAAAAAAACATATTGAAATCAAAAAACAAAAATATAACAATGAATAAAAATTTACCTTCAATGGATTGTTCTGCCAATTCACAACGCTAACTGATAATTGAGAATATTTGTTGTTTGAAATCAAAATATTTTCCTTTTCGAGAAACATGAAACTGTGTAGTTGGAAATGTGTTTAGTGCATTTGCATGTATATATAGGGCAGGAAGTGGCAAAATACATACAGTGAAGAAGTCGATTTGCAGATATTTATTCATACATGAAACTGTGTAGTTGGAAATGTGTTTAGTGCATTTGCATGTATATGTAGGGCAGGAAGTGAAAAAATACATACAGTGAAGAAGTCGGTTTGCAGATATTTATTCATACGAAGTCGGCTAAAAAATTTTTATTTTTTTTTAATTTTCTGTGTATGATTTTCATTGGAAACGCGTTTACTGCATTTACATGTATATATATAATAATATAGTGGAGTCGGCGTGCAGATATTATCTTCATAGGAAGGCGGGGGTTTTTTTTTTTTTTTTTGGAGTCATCCGTGTTTTTTATTGACTAACTGTGTTAATGACTAAAATAAATAATAATAATGAATAGTACAAAACCAGTTTGAAACCAATTCGTGCGTGAAACCTCCTCCACAAGAATGAACAGTAAATGCCGGGTTCTCTCTTTTAAGGATAGGGTAGAAAATATTGAACAGTACAAAACAAGTTCCCAACCAATTCGTGTGTGAAAACGAGTGTGACAAATTGAAACAGTGATCCTTGGGTTCCCTCTTGTAAGAGAAGGAGGGATATAAGATTTATATGCCACTTAACTGTTTCCTGTTATGGAAATGAGAAAAATAAAAACTAACTGTAAATGCAAAAAGTAAAACGTAACAACATGTAGAGGAGATCAACATGAAGCTCAAGAAAGCAAAATAAAGATATGACTCACCATTTACTGGATGATTATGTGAAAATTGTATCAAACGGTTCTATTTGTAGAAGAAAAAAATACACATAACAAAAAATAGGGCAGAAGGAAGAAAGTGCAGATGTGGAAGATATTTGGGTCTGAAAGGGAATTATTTTTTCAATAAATAAAAATATAATATAAGAATTTCAAACCGACAATCTATTTTAGAAAAAGTGAAAAGATATTTTAGAGATATTTTAAAAACTATACACTACCTTATAGTCAACGAAGTTGGGCTGCAATAAAAAAAAAAAGTAGGAATCAACGGTTGAAATTGAAATCAATAAAAAATTGTAAATTGAAACAGTGTAAAATAAGTTTCGCTACAGTGAGTGCAAGAAATTTTGCTATAGTGTGTGTGAAACCTCCTCCACCAGAATGAATAGTAAATGTCGGGTTCTCTCTTTTAAGGATAGGGTAGAACTATATTGGATCTAAGGGTTCGGATTTGATCAAACAAAAATCAAATAGTTGTCATTAAAAAAAATAACGTCTCTTTTATTCTATGGTTGTAAAAATTCTGAAAAATCACCTTTGGTTAAGAAAAATTAACTCTACACATAAAGACCCAAACTTTAATTAGATGTTTCAAAACTTAAAATACTGAAATCTTATTAGATCACTTTAAACGGGTTTAACCAAAATTGATAGTTTTTAATCTAATACACAATAATTAACATATAAGCCACATGATCGATTAAAAAATCATAATTTCATGATGAGCTGAATTAGGTTAACATGTCGTTAGTATATATATACGGTTATGGTCCCCGGATCACACGATGATTGTTCATTCTATTCTGACTCCCATCATTAGAGAGAAAAAAGGACAATGTGATGATTTGGAAGACTAAAACCGCACGACTCACTCATTATATTAACCATGTCTGATTCAGGTACACTTCCAATTTGGTTCATAAATTCTTGGTGATCCACATTATTATGACAGTAACAAATTTTCCCTACATGTGGTATCAGAGCGATGTTCCTGTTGAATCATTGAGAATTGAGATTTTAATTTGGCTGCGACAGCCAGCAGCGGCAGCTGCTGTGTATGCTGTAGCGGCGAGTGCCGATTCTAGCCATCGAGGGGCGGCGCTCCCCGTGATTTCCTTTTGCCTAGGGTCTGGGTATTTTTTTGGGGGTGGGGCCTAAGCTGCAAATTTGATCATTTCAGGTAGGGCTGTCCGTGGGTCGGTTCGGTTCGGTTCTGAAGAAACCCGAACCGACCCAAAACTTTCGGGTATTTAATAAATGAACCCGTCGGGTCCAAATATAATTATGGAACCGTTCGGGTTCGGTTCCGTTCGGTTCGGGTCGGTTCGGTTCCGTTCGGTTCCGTACCATAATTAAATTTTTTAATATTTTCGGCAACACTACATAAATACAACTAATGACATTTCATTCGTAACTTTTACAAATTAAGGTAACCCAATTTAAAAACATATACATAACTAGCCGTCCAATAAGATTAATTCAATGCATACAAATACCAAAAAGTAGATATTAATATTACAGCAAAATTACATAAAGTATATTAATTTGCTTCAAATTAAAATGGGCTAATGAATTTTAAAAATGATTTGGGTTTTAAAATTAAAATTATGAAATAATCTAATTTATTTAATTAATTTGCTAATTTGTATAGAAAAAAATAAAATAATTTAATTAATTCAATATAAAAAATAAAAAAATTATTTAGTTTCGGTTCTTATTCGGTTCTTCGGTTCTTGGTCTAGACCCGAGACCCGACCCAAACCCATCGGTTCTCGATTCGGGTACCCGTTCGGGTATTTAATTTATGAAGAACCGCTCGGTTCGGTTCAGTCCGGTTCGGTTCGGGACTTTTGGACACCCCTAATTTCAGGTCGTTGCTTGCAATTTCAGATTGGGATTAGGGTTGCAATTTTAAAATGTCTTTTTAATAATTCAGCCCCTGAAGTTTAAAGTTCATCCAAATTGGGTTTTTAAAGTTCTGAGTTTAATAATTCAGTCCCTGAAATTTGAAAATTAATTAATTTGAGTCATTAAAATTCTAAATTTTGTAATTAAAACCCTCAAAATTTCTAATTTGTTCAAATTGGCCTCTAAAGTTTTGAATATAAAGTTTTCGATTATTAATTCTTATGCCCCTAAAGTTTTAAAATAAATAAAATATGCAAATTCAGTGATTTTCTTTTCAAATTTTGGTACAAAAGCCTCTTTTGAGAGGTATAACATTCGAAAGTGAATTAATTGAAACAACATGTTGTCAAAGTAACCTCTCTTGTGAAAATTAATTAATTTAGAATATTAAAAGGTGTTTATGTATGTGTTATTCATGCGAATATTTGATCGGCCCAAAGGAAGATCAATATTTGACCGAATTGCACATGCACCTGTGGTGATAAACATGTGGCGATTATTTGGTTTAACGTGTGATCAATAAATCGATCCAAAGAAATGTTTATTGATTGACACGTTTCTTTATTGTCAGTGTTTGATCATTACACCAAGAGTACCACTTACAAGTCAATATTTTTATCTAAAAACTAAATATTGATGTTCTACTAGGTATCTTGTGATGGGCCCTACCATTATTTGAAATTATTATTTGCATATTAAGGATATTTATGTGAGTTGTTCCAATTAATTGTTCTCTAATTCAGTTTCAAGTTCTGCTGCTAATATCTCTACTAGCATCAATTCAATTCCAATACTTAATGGCATCAACTTCAAGGCATGGCGAGAGAACGTGATGATTATTCTCGGAGTCATGGATCTGGACCTTACTTTACGGGTCAATCAATTTGTTACACTTACTGATAAGAGTACCTCTTATGATGAAAAGGTGATGGAAAAGTGGGAACGATTATACCGCATAAGTTTGATGGTCATTGATAAGTGTATTTTTGCACACTTATTTAATACTTAAATATACTTATTATTGATTAAAATGAGCGAATTTCTATTCACAATTATGTAATATTTGTGTTTGTAGGTAAAAATTGCCAAAATGAAAGAGAACAAGGCAAAAGAATAAAAAAGGACCAAAAACGTACAAAGATGTGAAGTTTGGGACCAAGTTGCACAAGTGCCGAATGTTGGAGGACATTGGGATGCAATTTATGGAGGGCAATATTGAAATGAAAATCCAAATCCGATGACCAAAATGTACAATATAAAAGTTGAGGGACAAACTATGCAATTTATCCTGAGGACCTCATGTGCAATTTTTGATTTCACCAAGAGTGCGCACCCGCGCACTTGGCTTCTGGAATTGTGCGCACCTGCATACCTGTGCGTTAAAAATTCCCGAAAAACCAGATATTTTGAGGGCATTTTGAGCTTTTGTTTGTGCTCGATTTTGGGAGTATTTAAACACCAAAACTCATAACTCAAACCCTAGAAAGAGTTTTTGAGAGTTTTTCTCTCTTGTGGGTTTTGCTTCTTCTTCCATTTTCTTTTCTTTTCTCTCTTCTTTCTTTCTTTCTTCCTTCATTTTCTCTTCTTTTCTTTTTCTTTTCATTTTTACTTGGTATTTTGGAGATCAATCAAGAGCATAAAAGGAGATTACATCAAAGTGGTGGAGAAATATTTGGGAGAATTCAAAGCCAAGCTCAAAAAGGGGTTTTATCTATATCTTTGTTTTTCTCAATTATTTTGACATATTTGTAATGTATTTTTATAAACATTCTCCTTTTAATCATATGTATAAAATGGGTTAATTGATTTTGTTGGGATTTGTGGTATTTGTTTAACCTAGCTTTTAATTAATTTTAATATTTGCTCTTTAATGTTATGTTATTTATTCTCATGTGTTTTTATTATTGTATTTCATGCATTTTCATTTATATGGCCAATATATGATTGTGTTTAGTGATTTGTACATCATTCGAGAGAAGATTGTGCATTTTAGACCAAATAGTAGAAACCCTAGGTTTGTCTAATGGATAGAGATATACCATTAGCCCTAGGTGACCCAATGAGCTATTTTCACAATGATTGAATGCGATTGTTTGGTTATAATCGACATAGAGATATAGTAGATTAAAGCAATCAATTAGGGTTAATTTCACTCGAGAGAGGTAATTAACTAAAATTGGAAGATCGGGTCTAACATAGGAATTAAGTAATGCGTTAATTGGTTTATAGAGAAATTAATTAGGCGATGGTTAAGCGAAACCACGAATTCCAACCACGTTCTTTCTCCGAAATTTCCAAGTATTTGTGTTTTTCTTATTTTGTAGATTTTTAGTTTATTTACCGCTTTCCAAATCTCATATTTAATTGTGTGTGTTTCATTTGATTGTTAGAATTAAATTGATTAAAGTCGTGTAATCTAAAGTAACATTCCTCGAGGGATCAACAATTCGGACTCAAAAAGTCCACTTTATTACTTATACGTGACCCGTGCACTTGCGGTATATTTTCAAGCGAACAGCTCCAACAGTAAGAAATTGGTGATGTTCGCTCCACTTGTAAGGGCCAAACAGCTAGTAGTGAAACTTAAAGTTGTAATATTATCGTGACTTGTAGTTTCATTATTTTGTACTTATTGGAAGCACAAAATGATTGATTAGATTTCACAATTATTGTGCTAATATCACTTTTGTGCTATTGGAACAAAATAAAAGTCATTTTACGTTGCCCTTTTTTTTCACATTACTGATAAACGACTTTTATATCTTTATAATTGACTCATATGTAGTTCTAGTATGAAAAATGCATAAATTTGTATAACGACATTGAAATCGTTCCTGAGACACAAAGCAATATTGATGTCGTTTCAATACGAAAATTGTACCGATTCACATAACGATAATGAAATCGTTCTTGAGACACAAAGCGAAATTGATGTTGTTCCAGAATGAACGTGATGATTATTCTCAGAGTCATGGATCTGAACCTTGCTTTACGGGTCAATCAATTTGCTACACTTACTGATAAGAGTACCTCTTATGACGAAAAGGTGATGGAAAAGTGGGAACGATTAAACCGCATAAGTTTGATGGTCATGAAGCGTGTTATTCCAGAAGCGTTTCAGGGCACTATGTTCAATAAGGTAACTACGGCTAAGTGTTTCCTTGAGGACCTTGAAAATATGTTTGTCAAAAATGAAAAGGCTGAAACTAGTACACTTTTGGTAAACATTTTCTCAATGAGGTACAAAGGGAAATGAAACATACGGGAGTACATTATGGAAATGTCTCTTATTGCTTCAAAACTAAAGGCAATCAAGATGGATTTATCTGAAGACTTGTTGGTGCACTTGGGTTCTAATATCCCTTCCGGCACAATTCAGTCAATTCAAGGTGAGCTACAATTGTCAAAAGGACTCATGGTCCCTTATGAGTTCATCTCACACTGTGTCTAAGAGGAGGAAAGATTGAAACATGACAAGATAGAAAGTGTTCATTTAGCTACCATTCCAAGGATAAAAGGAACAAGAAAATAAAAAATGATAAGTAAGCTACAGGTACAACATCACAAACGAAATGGCATAAAGAACAAATCGAGGGTGGTTGTTTCTTCTATGGAGTTGTAGGTCATAAGAAGAAGAACTGTAATAATATCACGCATGGCGTGCTAAGAAAGATATTCTTCATTTGATTTGTTCTGAGGTTAATTTAACTTCGGTACCTAAACACACATGGTGGATAGATTCTTGTGCAACAACTCACATCAGTATGTCTATATAGGGTTTCCCGAGTTGTTGAAAATCAAGTGATGGTGAAAGATACATCTATGTTGGCGACAACAAGACGGTAAATAGATGCAATAGAAAATTTTAGATTATTGTTAAAGATTGGATTTTATTTGGATTTTAATGAAACATTATTGTACCATCATTTAGATGGAATTTGATTTCCAATTCTGCTTTGGACAAATCTGGTTACTCTTGTTCATTTGGGAATGAAAAATTTAGTTTGTTCATGATTCAAAATTGGTTGGTTCTGGTTTTTTATTAGGTTACGATAATTTTTATTTAATTGATACGATTGCTTCTTTTAATGGATTATTGCATGTAAGTACTTGAGGTGTAATGCGAAAATTAACCGGTGAGAATTCTGTCTCGTTGTGACATAAGAGATTATGTCACATCTCCAAGAGGAGAATTGAGTGACTTTTATCAAACAAAATTCTCGATCCCCTTGACTTTACATATTATGACACTTGTGTTAACTCTATAAAGGGAAAACAAACCAATAAAAGGAGATTTTAAGCCAACAGGACTTTGGACGTCTTAGAACTTATACATACGGACATTTGTAGACCATTTCTTACTATTTCTTGGAATGATCAACAGTATTTTATAACGTTCATAGATGACTTTTCAAGATATGACTTTATATATGTCGTCATTCATGAAAAATCATTGTTGTTGGATGTGTTCAAAAACTATAAAGTTGAAGTTGAAAACCAACTCGGAAAAATGATTAAAAGTGTCAGATTTATCCGTGGTTGTGAATACTATGACAGATATGGCGGTTCAGGTGAACAACATCCAAAACCATTTGCTAAGTTCTTAAAGGAATGCGGTATCATCTCACAGTACACTATGCCAGGTTCGCCCACTAGGAATGGTGTTGCTGAAAGATGAAATAAAACGCTTAAGGACGTGTGATGAGTATGATTACTCATTCTACCTTGCCAGAATCACTCTGGGGTGAAGCATTAAAAACCACAGCGTATATACTCAACAGAGTTCCAACTAAGGCCACTGATAAAACCCGTTATGAGCTTTGGATGGGCAAGATACCTAGTTTGAAGCACGTACACATTTGGGGATGTCCAGTTGAGGCAAGACTTTATAGGCCAAATAGAAAGAAACTGGACGCAAGGACTATCTGTTGCTATTTTATTGGATATTGTGAAAGGTCTAGGGGTTACAAGTTTTATGATTCCACAACTAATGCAATTTTCAAGACACTAAATTCCCGGTTCTTTGAGGATGTTGAATTTGTTGGGGGGGAGATAAAAGGTTACAAACTATCTTTGAGGAAGAACACGTTTCAATTCCTCCAACTGTTATTAATAATGATTATGATCAGGTTTCTATTCTTGACATTGTTTAAGAAGCAACTTTGGATCAAGACAATGTCGTTGTATCTCCCTCTAAGGGTCAACAACTTGTTCCAGAAGAACAAACTCTACAGCTTCAAGAACTAATGCCATTAAGAAGATCCACTAGAGAGAGGAGAAGTGCGGTTTCAGATATTACATCGTATTTCTCCAAGAACATGTAGTTGACATTGGAATGGTGGAAGATGATCTGATCAACTTTCGTCAAGCCATGGAAATTTCTAAATCTGAAAAGTGGCTCGATGCCATGAAAATGACTTGAAAGTTAAAGAAATGCAGAAGATTCCATATTCTTCTATTATAGGGAGTCTAATGTATGCTCAGGTTTGTACGCGTCCGGATATAACGCACATTGTTGGGATGCTAGGGAGATATTTAAGTAACCTGGGAATAGATCATTGGAAAGTATCCAAATGGGTCATGTGGTATTTACAGATAACAAAAGACTACATGCTCACATACAGGAGATCGGATCAGTTGGAGATCATCGATTATTCTGATTTTGATTTCGTGGGATGCCAGGATAGTAGGAGATCTACTTCAGGCTATATCTACCTCCTTGCTGGAGGTGTTATTTCCTAGAAGAGTGCTAAACAAATACACATAGCTACTTCTACCATGGCAACATAGTTTATAGCGTGTTATGAGGCATCAAATCATTGAATATGACTGTGAAATAGTGTTTCTGGGATGCACATTATGGACAATATAGAAAAATCACTTAAGTTATTTTGTGACAATAAATCAACAGTGCTATATTCCAATAACAACAGGAGCTCGACGAAGTCAAAATATATAGAGATCAAGTTTCTAACTATTAAAGAAAGAGTTCAAAGTGGACAGGTTTCAATAGAGCATATCGGGACAAACTTTATGGTTGGGGATCCGCTTACGAAGGGATTGATTCCCAATGCCTTTCATGAGTACACTGTTCATATGGGTGTAATATCTCTTAAGGATATCTAGTTTCAGTAGGAGTTTGTATTTCTGTGCTTTTCATATTAGACACGTGTACTATCATTTTGGATATAGTTTATGGTTAAAGTTATTTTCGCTTATAAAGTTTTCTGATTTATTATCTCTCAACTTGTTTGAAAATGATCTCACTAAAGTATTAAGGTGGACTAGTTGAAAATAGACATGTTAAGATCACATCACATGTAATTTCCATACTACACATCCATGTTTGATCTATGTCATTTAGCTCTATCGATATACATGACCATTGATGAGTTTAGTTATGACAAAAGTAACAAAAGCTATTTTGATCTTATGTTGATATGATTGATGGACTGAACTGTTTGGGGATACATTCGATAATGATAGCAAAATTCTGAGTACTCATAAGGTTATATTTAATGCACAATTATAAGGTAACACATATAGCCCAAGTGAGAGATTGGAAGGATTTTTTAATCGATCACGTGGGCTTATATGTGGATTATTATGTATTACATTAAAAGCTATCAATTTTGGTTAAACCCGTTTAAAGTGATCTAATAAGGTTTTGTTATTTTGAGCTTTGAAACATCTAATTAAAGTGTGGGCTTTTATGTGTAGAGACTAGGCATGTTCCTAATTTCATGATGGCCGAATTAGGTTAACAAACCATTAGTACATACATACGGTTACGGTCACCGGATCACACAGTGATTGTTCATTCTGTTCTGATTCCCATCATAAGAGAGAAAAAGGGACAACGTGTTGATCTGAAAAACTGAAACCGTAGGACTCATTCATTGCATTAACAATGTCTGATTCAGGTATGCTTCTGCTTTGGTTCATAAATTCTTGGTGGTCCAACATAAAAGATCATTATAACGGTAACAATTTTTCCTCACATCTATTCCATTTGTGTTTTTCTAAGTATTTTGATTCTTTAGAAATGACACGTGGAATGATCCAAGAAATCGAAATTGGAAAAAAATTTCATGGTTGAAGATATAGCTCCATGTGAAGCTTATGTCACAATTAATGAAAATCCAATTATCAATAACTTGCAACATCAAAATTCCTATTGGAAAGGGTTTGTGTGATTTTTATGAAAGGTGCAAGAGACAGAAAAACGCTAATAGCGGCAAATGTCAATGGACAACTTCTTCAGGAAGCACCCAAGGCTGACAACAGTGGAACTAGTGAGCAAGACAATATGTCATTCTTTACCAAATTTTGTTCATACATTTTTATGTTAAATTTAGTTAAATTGTATTTCAAATTTTGTCATATATGTTCCCCGATAAAGCACGCGAAAGGATGTGGCATGCAAAAAGTGGGATTTCGTTTGGATCACAGTTTACCAAATTTAGTGTTTGTTTGTCTCCCATTTTGGGAGAAAAAATAGAGTTTTCATTAGTATTTTTTGGAGAATGTGTGGTTGAAAAGTAAAGTAATTTTATTGGTTTGTACGTAGAATATTTTATTAAGTGAATATGTGGTGAAAATTGTTTACTGTAGCAAACAATGTTTGATAAAATGGATGACAAACAGGGGCTTAAGTTTTGTAAAGACAATGCTACGGTGGGAAACGTGCTAGAAACTCAAAACTACCATCCAAGGCTACAGAGAAGGAAGGTTGTAAAAGAGGCTACACATAAAAGGCAAGGAAAATAGTATTATTCTGAAACTGTCAACTCTTTCAAGATGATACTTGACAAAAAAGAAGAGCATAAGATTATGATTGCTAAAACAAATGATATGACTCCAGAAAGAGCGGTCTACAAGAACAATTTTCGGTTGAGAAATAGTTTGCACAATATTTTCCCATTTATGGTATATACCATCAGCAAGATAATAACCTTAGGTGTATATATTTCACACCTTTGACTCATGGTAGCGAACGGCCATGTATGTAGATTATCATAAAATAGTCATTGTTAGAACCTAACATTTCGAAGGTGTTCCAAATCTTAGTGTCTATAAGACGCTACGACCTCCAAAATGATAGTTGGATAGCCAAAGTGAGCAACATAAGTTCCGTGAAGTGCGGTTGAGCAATTCTTTCATTCCCAATTAATGCTAGCTAGGAAACCCTCATGCACTAGCCTTCCTATTCAGCCTTACATCCTTTGCATAAAATGTTGTATTGTATTTTTACAAAATGGACTAACATTGACATTTTGGTTATTGGGCCCATAATGGAATGGGCCATTATTTTTAATGAACACATATGGAGGCCCTTACTCTCATCCCATTTAATATAGAATTGACCTATTGAGTTCTATATATACATGTGGCTTTTTGCCTCTTGATTTTTTGTGGTGAGGATCATCGGTTCTAGGCGAGGCAGAATAGGGAGCATAGAGTATTTCTCTCCATAGCGAAGTTCTTCATTTTATGCAGCTTAAACAATCAAATGGAAAGTCAACCACAAGCTATTGGAGGTATGATTTTTCTTTAATATTGTTGAACACATGCCATGAAATTGAGAAGGGATTGTTAGATTCATTTAATTCAACAATTGGTATCTGAGCCTCTTCTTCTCATTTTTATGACCGTGTTGTTCTGTTTTTTTTTTATAATTTATACCCATTTAATCGTTTAATATTTCATTGGGTATTGTTTAAGCTTTAAGTATTGGTTATGTTTTATGGTATTGATTAAAGGTTGACTTATATCTTATATAGCAAAATTGCTTTTCCCTTTATGTGTTTTTGAATTTTGTGATATTGCTCCATGTTTGTTAATTAAAGAAAAGAAATGGATAATCTCTTTTGAGTAGACTAAATATTTTGTCCATGTAGATTATATCACTTTGTTGTAATATCGATAGTTTGGAATGGTTATGTACTCACCTCTCGTGGGACTAGTCATGATAAGTTATCAGGATTGTTATATTGTTTATGCTTCCACTTAGTGACATTATACTAAGATCCATGCAGATAGTGATTTTTCTCTATCGGTAAATCATTATTTGGTAGGATGCTTATGACGACAAAGATAATAGTTAAGTGCTTGGCAATTGGTGGCCTAATTATATCCTCTCGGTAGTGGGTCATTTTAAGTCCTTGTATTTAGTTGTTTTGTTTTGTCATTCATAAGAGCCTTTAGTGTGTCTTGGGCTCTAGCATAGTGTGTAAGAGTTTATTTTAAATAAAACCCTAGCATGGACATAAAGTTGCCTATTGGATACATTTATGGGAGTATATTTATCATTCTGTAAGTTTGATAAATTTTTTATAGTATTCTCCTCAACTTATGGCAATACAGCTATGTCTCTCTTTTTGTCTACCATCAAAAGTCTAACATGAACCAAATATGAGGATTGGCTTGAGTCTCTCACTACTAATTTAGCTATAATGAATTTGGATTTGGCTTTGAGGGTTGATGCATCTGCCAAACCCACTGGTGAAAGTACTGCAGCTGAAAAGACTCTTTATGAGCAGTGGGAGCATTCAAATAGGACTTGTCTTATGATCATGAAGTATACTATTGACAAGTCTGTCAAGCAAAGCATCTCTGATACAGATAATGCCAAAGAGTATCTTGAGGCTGTTGGGAAGAAATTTACTAAGTTTGACAAGGCAGAAAAGGGAACTTTGATGAAACTTCTTACTACCACAAGCTTTGATGGGGTTAGTAGTGTTAGAGAGCACATTATGAAGCTTACCCATTTCTTTAACAAGATGAAAGGAATGAAAGTTGAGTTAGCAGATAGTTTTCTTGTATGGCAAGTACTTGAATCCTTGCCACCACCGTTTGATGCACTCAATACTACTTATAATGCTCAGAAAGAAGAATAGGACTTGAATGAAATGACTGCTATTGTAACTCAAGAAGAAGAGATGATGAAAAAGGCCAAGTCTCATGTTGCTTTCATGGTAACTGCTGATAAAGGGAAGAAGAGATTTTTCAAAGGTAATAGTAGCAACGCCAGTAAGATGAAGAAATCTGGGAGACCTTCTCAGTAGGCTACTGTGAATGTTCCAGATAGGGCTTAAAAGGAAGTTTTCAAGGATAAATGTAACTTCTATCATATCTTTGGGCACAAGAAAGTTGATTGTAAGAAGTTTAAGGCTGGGTTAGACAAGAAATGTACTTATTCGCTACTAGTGTGTTTTGAGTCTAACCTAGTTGATGTGTCTTCTCATACTTGGTGGCTAGACACTGGTACAACTATTCACGCTACAAATTCCTTGCAGGAATTAAAGAATCGCAGAAGACCAATTGTTACAGAGTCAGTAGTAAATATGGGCAATGGAGTGAAGGTTAAAGTTGAACATATTGAAATAGTCAGACTTATTTTGGCTTCTAAGCATGTTTTGAACTTGTCTGATATTGCTTTTATATCTTCTATCAGAAGAAACCTTATCTCTGTTTCTATTTTGGATAAATGTGGATATGGTTTTTATTTTGGAAATGGAAAGGCTACAATCTATTATAATTCTGTTGTGATTAGTACTGTTACTTTATATGATGATTTGTATAAAATTGACATGTCTCCTATTTTGGATTCTACTTCTTCTAGTACCTCTGTTGTAAATGATGTAGTTGGTTCTAAACGTACTAGATCCAATGAAAACTCTTCCATGTTGTGGTATAAAAGAAAGAATGAAAAGGTTGACTAAAGATGGTATATTAGGTGATTTGGATTTTTCTAATTTTGAAACTTGTGTTGATTGTATCAAAGGGAAGCTTCCAGAAAAAACCAGAAAATAAAAGATTAGCAGAAGTGTGGAAATTCTGGATTTGATTCATACTGATATTTGTGGTCCCATTACACCTGCCGCTTTGGGAAATTATAGATACTTCATTACCTTTACTGACAATTATTCTCGCTATGGTTACATTGAACTCATTCGAGAAAAATCAGATTTATTGGAAGCTTTTAAGGTTTTCAAGGCTGTCGTGGAACTTCAGAAAAATAAGAAAATCAAAGCAATAATATCGGGTAGAAGAGGTGAGTTTTATGGGAGATATGATGAAACTGGTAGAAATCCTGGCCCTTTTTCTAGTTTTCTTGAGGCATGTGGTATTGAGGCTTAGTACACAATGCCCGGAACTCCTCAACAGAATGGTATTGCAGATAAAAGAAATTGTACTCTTATGGATATGGTGCGGTGTATGCTTAGTCATTCTACTTTGCCTGATTTTTTGTGGGGCGAGGCTTTGAAAACTGCTGCTTACATTCTGAATCAAGTATCAAGCAAGTCGGTTCCTAAAACACCTTATGAGTTATGGTTAGGTAAAAGGCCTAGTTTGCGTCATTTTTGTGTTTGAGGCTGTAAAGCAGAAATAAAGTCTTATAACCCTCACCAAAAGAAACTTGATCCTAAGACCATCACAGGATATTTTGTTGGTTATTGTGTGGGATCAATGAGCTCTAGATTCTATTGCCCTTCTAATGTTACTAGGATTATTGAATCTGATCGAGCCATTTTTTTCGAGGATGTTAGTGACAGTGGGAGTTCTGCACCATGTGAAGTTGAGTTTAGGGAGGAGTGTGTTGTAATACATGTTCAGGTTACTCCTCCATCAGTGGCAGCACCACCATTAACAGAGAGATCCAATACTATTGTCCAAGAACCTATCGCTAACACTGAGGTTGATGTTGATATGGGGACTGATGACATGTTTTCAGGAGATCACAGAGAGTTCGTAGATCAACAATTTCTGATGATTATATTGTCTATTTGCAGGAGCATGAGTTTGATGTTGGTATGTCTCTTGATCCGACCTCTTTTAAAGAGGCCATTAATAGTCCTAAATCTTCATTTTGGATGGATACTATGCATGATGAGATGTCATCAATGTGTAGAAATGGTATGGGACTTAGTTGAACTACCTGTGGCTATAGGCCAATTAGCTGTAAATGGGTTTTCAAGACCAAGTATAATTATGAAGGTCAGGTAGAAAGGTATAAAGCTAGACTTGTTGCTAAGGGTTTTAATCAAAGAGAAGGTATTGACTATAAGGATACTTTCTCGCAAGTTTCTACCAAGGATTCTTTTCGGATTATTATGGCATTGGTGGCTCATTTTGATCTCGAGTTCCATCAAATGGATGTCAAGACAGCTTTTCTTAATGGACATTTATTTGAGGATGTGTACATGATGCAACTAGATGGTTTCCAAGTAGATGAAAAGGAACACATGGTATGCAAGCTTGAGAAATCTATTTATAGGCTTAAGTAGGCATCAAGGCAATGGTACCTAAAATTTGATGAGATTATCACTTCTTTCGGTTTCAAAGAGAATGTTGTTGATCAATGCATATACTTGAGGGTCGTTGGGAGTAAGTATATCTTTCTTGTTCTTTATGTTTATGATATATTACTCGCTGCAAATGACATTGAGATTTTGCTTGAGACAAAACGCATGTTGGCATTTCATTTTGATATGAAGGATCTTGGTGAAGCCTCTTATGTTTTGGGGATTCAGATTTTTCGTGAGAGATCTAGAGGCGTTCTTGGATTGTCTCAGAAAACCTACATTGATCGAGTTTTGAGTAGGTTTAATATGCATTCTTGTTCACCTGGAAAAGCACCTATTGTGAAAGGTGATAAATTCTCTAAGTCACAATGCTCTAAGGATGATAATGAAAAGACTCAAATGCAAACAATTCCATATTCTTCAGTTGTGGGCAGTTTAATGTATGCTCAAGTATGTACACGGTCTGATATTGCTTATGTTGTCGGTGCACTTGGAAGATACTTGAGTGATCCTGGTTTGGCTCATTCGAAGGCTGCAAAGAAAGTACTTAGATACTTGCAAGGCACTAAAGATCTGATGCTTACATATCGGTGATCTGACATTCTTGATATAGTTGGATATTCTGATGCCGATTTTGCAGGTTGTTTAGATGATATGAGATCTACTTCTGGTTATGTTTTTATGATAGCAGGAGGAGCTGTTTCTTGAAAAAGTGTCAAACAAACACTTGTAGCTTCCTCTACAATGGAGGCAGAGTATGTGGCTTGTTATGAGGTTACATGTCAGGCCATATGGTTGCAGAACTTTATTTTGAGGTTAGGTATTGTAAACACCATTTCGAGGCCGCTGGAGATATTTTGTGACAATTCTGCAGCAGTTGCTTTCTCTCGAAACACTAGGAGCTCTTCGCGCTCCAAGCATATTGATATTAAATATTTATTTGTTAGAGAGAAAATTACCGAGTCTTATATTAGTATTGAGCATATTTCGACAGATCATATGTTATCTGACCCACTAACTAAAGGTTTAGCTCCAAAATTGTTTCAGGAGCATGCGACTCATTTGAGATTGTTAGAGTCTTATGTTATACTTAGTTAGTGGAAGTTCTGTAATCATTGCTAGTTTAATATATATATATATATATATATATATTATGTTCATATTTTATTTTGTCCTTTAAATATAGCAATGCTTATATATATTGAGACATTTTGGTTAGTCTCGTGCTTGAGTAGCGTACATTTTGGACAAGGCAATACTTAATATTGAGACATTTTGGTTAGTCTCGTGCCCGAGTCATGTACATTTTAGACAAGGCAATGCTTATATATATTGAGACATTTTGGTTAGTCTCGTGCTTGAGTCACGTACATTTTGGACAAAGCAATGCTTATATATATTGAGACATTTTGGTAAGTCTCATGCCTGAGTCACGCACATTATGGACAAGGCGTATTACCGTCTATGCTTGAGTCAGCGGTTGTTAGTACATATTTGGTGTCATATATCCTGTCGGTATAGTCATTAAACTATATGTTACAACTGCATTTTGGACAAAGCTTATTGTGTTAAAGACATTCGGTTTATGAAAATAGGTGTTTATCACTCATTTTTTGATCTTTTCCATACTGCTTTTGCATCTCATTGGCATGTGTTACGTGATTTCAAGTATTGGTCACGTGTGAATATCATGTCGGTATATCATTCACTGGCTTGAACTTGAAGGCACATTTTGAACAATGTTGTTAGTTCTGGGATGCTTGATTTGTGTTTATGACTTTATGTTGTGATTAAATGTAATGCTGTCCAAGTGGGAGATTGTTGTATTGTATTTCTACTAAATGGACTAGCATTGACATTTTGGTTATTGAGTCCATAATGGGATGGGCCATTATTTTTAATGAACACATATGGAGATCCCTACTCTCATCCCATTTAATATAGAATTGGCCCATTGAGTTCTATTTATACATGTGGCCTTTTGCCTCTTGATTTTTTGTGGTGAGGATCATCGGTTCTGGGCGAGGCAGAATAGGGAGCAGGAAGTATTTCTCTCCATAGCAAAGTTCTCATCTTATGCAGCCTAAACAACCAAATGGAAAGTCAACCACAAGCTATTGGAGGTATGATTTTTCTTTGATATTGTTGAACACATGCTATGAAATTGAGAAGGGATTGTTAGATTCATTTAATTCAACATAAAATTTTTATATAGTGCTTCAATGCCTCAAAACAAGTGCTTTTCCCAATTTTTAGAAGGTTGTCTAATGCATCACCGGAATTCCATAAACAAGGTGATTCTTAATTTGACTTGGCTTGAGAGACTGAGGGCTTCGGTTGTATCTTTTTGTTGTTGGAATTGACAACCTCTTTTAGAACTTCATTAAACAACATAAGTCTCGTCCTAGATCTTCTTTGAATTTTGTCTGAATTAAATGTTGGATAATGACCAAAATAATCTTTACCTTTCTATTTCTTCTTATGTATTCCCGAATCGAAGATGAACCATCGTGTTTTCCCTTCTTTTCTCATCCACTTTTCATTTCATTATCAAGTGGCCATGCACCCAATCGTCATAAATCACTATCAACAAATGTTCTTAGCTCATTTTAGGTGAGAAATGAGAATGGTATTCAGATTGAGAGGGCTAGGATGAGTGGACGTAAAGACAGAATTATTAATTTATAGGAAATAGATGGTATCCAAGTTGGCAAATTGCAGGGGTGCACATATGAAATCTAATCCACTGGTTAAGTGGGGGATCAAATTTTATCATGTCAGAAAATAATATGATTAGAATTCAAACGTTGAAATGAGGATTAGGGAATATGATCCAGCGGTTACAATGAGGTGAAAATCCTATATTGTCAGATTTTTTTTATTTTTAACCAAACTTCAAAATTTTTAGGTTGGTATGTGTGTGTGTGTATATATATATATATATATATATATATATATATATATATATATATATATATATATATATATATATATACCTACAGACATTCAAGAACATTATTCTCAAATTCTTGTGAATCTCAATTGTCCCATTTTGCACGACTTCAGGTGGTACAAAGACATGTTTTTAACTCGTGTCTTACTCAGAAGTGATTGCAAATAATCATATTGGAAAGAAAGATTTATATTTGGACTTCCAAAGCTTTTCGCCGAGAAGGTTAGAAATGCTATCAAAAGAGATCATGATAATTCGATTCCTTATGATGATCTTACTTATGGAGAGATAATCAGGTTCGTTAATTGAGAATGATTAGCTTTCTGCACCAATCTCAAAGTCAAAGTCAAATTGAAATAAAAAAGATCTGATAGTCGAAAAGAACTCGAATCATTTTGTGAACAATATGAATTTGAGAAAATCATTTCTCTTTCAAGATCAAAGAAAAAGAATGTTCCCTCTCATTTTAGAAAAAGATCTTTTCAAAAATATTTTGACAAGAAAAAGAATTTTCAAAATTTTCCTTCTAAAAACTTTTCAAAAAGAAAATTTTCAAAGAAAAGAACATCAAATGTTACATGTTAGAAATGTAACAAGTCTAGTAACTATGCAAACAATTGTCCTCTGAAGAAAAAGATTAATAATCTTCGATGTGATGAAGATACTAAACTTGAACTTCTCAATCTTATCAATTTCGATTCTAATTCCTCAAAGGAAGACTCTGATTTTGAAGACAGTTCAAATTCATCATCATCTTCCTGTCAAAGTAAAGAAATTTGTGGTTGTAAAATTATAAATGTTCTAACTAAAGAAGAATAATTTATCAAAGAAATTATTGATCAAATTCATGATAAAAAATTAAAGAATAAGTTCAATACTCTTTTGACTTCAACTTCGACTCCTGAATCTTTCAATATTCAAGATATTGTGAAAAGATTTTAAAATGAAAAATCCAAAGTTTCTAGTTCTGATTTAAGATCAGAAATCAATGTTATGAAAACTCATATTTCCAATTTTGAGAAACAAATGAAAGATGTCAAGATGGAAGTTGTTCATTTTCAAATTAAAGATTTTGACAAAGTTTTATCTTCCTCATCCAATGATGAAACTTTTCATGCTTATCATTCAAATTCTGATTCAAAATCACATCATTTCGATTCTAGTTTCAATTCCAATCGTTCCAAATCATCTCATCGTTTTCAAACCGAGGAAGAAAAAGTTAATGTTATTAATAGAATTCAACTTCAAAAATGGTATTGCAATATGACTATTATTCTCAATAAAGAATTTAAACTTCATACTAGAGTCTTAATTGATTCTGGTGCCGATCAAAATTGTATTAGGGAAGGATTAATCCCTACAAAGTATTTTGAAAAAACCATTGAGAGACTTTATGGAGCCGGTGGCAAAAAAATCAATATTCAATATAAACTTTCAAAAGCTCATGTTTGCAATTCAAACATTTGTTTCAAAAATATTTTCTATCTTGTAAAAGATTTAGATTAAGAAGTAATTTTTGGTACTTTTTTTATTGTTCAAATTTATCTTTTTAAAGCTGATTTAAAAGGATTAACTACTAATATTTTTGGACAAGAAATTATTTTCAAATTTACAAATTCTCCTTCTTTCAAACATGTTAATACACTGAAAGAAGCTTATATTTCAAAAATAGTTAACAATATTAATTTCAAGAAAAATTATATTCGATTTCTTAAAGAATAAATTAAATTTCAAAGAATTGAAGAACAATTAGAAGAACCTTCAATTATTCAAAAAAAAATCTTATTTTCAAAAGCATATAGAGAATGAAATATGTGCTACATTCTAAATGCATTTTGGGATAGGAAGAAACATGTTATTTCTCTTCCTTATATTTCAGATTTTCATGAATCAAATATTACTACAAAATTACGTCATATTCAAATGAACAAAGATCTCTTTGATCATTGCTTCAAGATATTCTTGATAAAAAGCTTATAAGACCAAGCAAATCACCTTGGAACTGTTCAGCTTTTTATGTCAATAATTCTGCTGAAATTGAACGAGTAGTTCCTCGTTTGGTTATCAATTATAAATCCCCTAAATTCTGCCCTTCAATGGATAAGATATCCATTGCCTAAAAAGAAAGATCTATTAAATAGGTTATTCAAAGCTATTATCTTCTCGAAATTTGATATGAAATCAGGTTTCTAGCATATTCAAATTAAAGAAGATAGATACAAAACCACATTCAATGTTCATTTTGATCAATATGAATGGAATGTTATGCCATTCGGTCTAAAAAATGCTCATTCAAAATTTCAAAAAATTATGAACGGTATTTTCAGTCATTTTCAAAATTTTATTATTGTTTACATTGATAATGTTTTAATCTCTTCCGAAAGTTTAGAACAACATTTCAAACATTTACATACATTCATACATATAGTCAAACAAAATGGTTTTGGTGTTTCAGCCAAGAAGGTAGTCTTATGTCAAACTAAGATAAGGTTCCTCGGTCATACAATTCATTTAGGAACACTTACATCAATTCAAAGAAGTTTAGATTTTACAGACAAATTTCCTAACGAAATCTTAGACAAAAATAGCCTTCAAAGATTTCTTGGCTGTGTCAATTATGTGGGAGATTTTATGAAAGAGATTAAAATCTTATGTGCTCCTCTTTTCAAAAGACTGCAAAAGCAACCTGACCAATGGAGTCACGAGTGTACTTTAGCAGTTCAAAAAATCAAGAAAGCTATCAAAAGCATTCCGTATCTATCCATCATCGACCCTACTGTCTCTATTATCGTTGAGACAGATGTGTCAGATTTAGGGTATGGTGGAGTTCTCAAACTGGTCCCTTTAAATTCAAGCTAAGAACAACTTGTGAGATTCCACTCAGGATCTGGACTGGCCCTCAAAAGAATTATTCTACTATCAAAAAAGAGATTCTTGCAATCATCCTTGTAATTTTAAAATTTCAAGATGATTTGATCAATAAAAATTTTAGTTTAAAAACAGACGGTAAAACCTCAAAAGATGTTTTGCAAAAGGACGTAAAAACCCTTGTTTCAAAACAAATGTTCGCAAGATGGCAAGCAATTATATCTTGTTTTGATTTTCAAATTCTATATATACAAGGTTCATCAAAATTTCTTATAGATTTCCTCACAAGAGAGCTTATGCACAATAAAGTGAGAGATGAGTTCTTCAGAAAAGAAGAAAAACAAGAAAAAGATTCAAATTTCCCTTGATACAATTGATAATTATATTCAAAGTTCTCATCGAGGATCTAAAGAAGCATTCACTAGTTCTCAAAATACCATACTTGCCTCAAAAACCTTTCAAAAACCCCCTCAAACAATTCTTGAAAACAAACCTTCAAATTACAGAAAAGCCCTTCAAATAGGATCTCGTAAACTTCCAGATGTTAACCCTTCAAAGTCATTTTCATATTTTAGAAAATCTGTCCATTTGCCTATTTTCGAAATGGAAACATCTTGGACTCAAAGATATTCTTCTCTTGAAGAACATCTTCAAGATTTCTTTCCTCCAAATTTCAATTTTCTTCCAACAAACATAAAAAAATCCCGTCCTTATCAAAACTTGATAAGCCATTATTACTTACACTTCAAATAATAAAAATTCAAAATATATTGATTTTTCAAAAATCTTTATCCAAAGGGTATGGTCTTACGAAAATTGGGGATTGCACCATTGGGAAGAAAAAAGAATGAATATTTCAAAATTCGATTCAAAATTCAATTATTTGGACTACAAAGAGGCGTGGTTCAATGTTTTCTTTTTTAGACCGGTAACACATTCTTGATTTATACTTTTTCATCAAAATTGTCCATCAAATTTTTCAAAATGGTTTCAAAATTGGTTCGAATATTTTGGACTTGACGAAACAATTTTGCTAAGTCTTACTCGTCAAGATTTCGAACACTTCATAAAAGAGATAAAATCATTTTTAAAGTCTCAAAATAATCTTTTGTTTCAATTTGCACATAATTTCAAAGTGTCGTGGATATTATGTTGGGATTTTAACTTAATTCAAAATTAGAATCCCCCAGAATTCAAAGAATATAACGTCAAAAGAATTGATAGACGTTTCAAGATTAAATGGTGGTCAAAATTCCATGAAACAAATTGTTGTCTCAAAGCAGTTAATTCGTGGATTCAAGAATAGAGAATCTCAGCGCTCCAAAATTATCTTCAAAAGAATTTGATAAAAAAAAAGCTGATTTTCTTGCCGAAAAATCAAGGCTTTTAGCAATGTTCAATCAATGTTCTACTCCGGAAGAACTTCAAATTGTCTCAGACAAAATTGTTGCTCTTGCTGAGGTATCCTTAAATAAATCAAGCTCAAAATACTCTTATTCAGAATCAGAAGATTATGAACAAAGTAACAAAAACATGTGCTTTGGTTATAATGTTGACGATTTAATTGAAGAAGAAACACACAGAAATTTCCCATCAAAATGACTATATATAGACCTAGCTTTCTTGACGACCTCAAAAATTATCGGGTTTAGAAATCAAGAGAAATGTTTTTTCAAATGTGTTTGCCAGCAAACAAATTATTCTTGTCAGCCTTGCCGACAGTCAAAAGATGCCAAACAACTTTATTAAAGCTACTTTAATAAAGGGTGTTATTATTTCAAAAAGTCGAGAATGAACAATAATTTCAAAAGAAGACAATAATTTCAAAAGAAGACAAAAGAAAAGACAAGTCGCAGACAAGCTCTTCAATCAAACATTATGGATCAACTGTTCAAGATTCCCTCAACTCAATTCAAGAAGTTTTCAAGTCCAAGACTTCAACTATATATTGTGCTTCATTCAGAGGTTTCAGACATAACGAATTTTAGCCTAGTGCAAATTCTTTCCTAGAGGAGTTAAATTTGATAATTTGATATTCAGATAATCCATTAAGATTCCATTCGATGATAGAATCTCCATCATATTTGAATTGCCTTTTATCTTTTTCTTCAAAGAGTAAATCATGAGGAGAATTATGATGATAGTAAGCAGGAATTTTTTAATATTGGACTTTTTGTCCACGAAGTCTATTGACTTGTAGATCAGTTTCTTCAACAAACTGAGATTCTATTTCGTCAATAGTATTGATATTTTTTTGAAGAGGAGGATAATTTTGATAATTGAGTAGCAAGTTCTTTGAGAACACTTTCTTTTGTCTCAATTTTTATGGGAACAACTTCTTGAAAATGGCATAAAGAAGGTACACACTTTTCTGATTTCTTCTTTTTACCTTTGTCAATATTTGAAGATTCGGAAGGCTCAGATTCAAAATTGATTTCAATTCTATTAAGCTGAGAACACATAGATTGAAGAACAACATTAGTATAATTGTTCTGAGATTGAATATTTTTTATATCTTTTGCATTAACAAAAGAATCATCGCGACGTTTAGTCTTTTTGAAAGGAGAAGCAAGTATTTCTGCAGTTCCATGTGGAACAACAATCTCTTGCAAAGGAGGATGAGATGATTGAATAGTTTCACCAGAAGAAGTTTTCCAGGCTTTCTTTGAAGTAATAGTGTTTTGAACATTTTTTGTTTTGACTTTGTCGGGCATTTTTTTTTTTTTTTGAAAACTTTGAAATAAGTCAATTCATAAAAAACTAATATCTTCTAGAAAATTATCAAATTCTTCCTAGTAGATTCAATTTGTTCTTTTGAAAAAGATTTTTTGATAAGATGTCTAAATTTTTGAACTTCTGGAGTTTCATCAGTTTTAAACTCATATTTTCTATTAATTTTAGAAGAAATAACATTGCATTGCTGATCAAGTCTCTCAGATTGAGGAGGAACCATATCTGATAAAGTAGGATAAGTAGGAGGTTCTACTTCTTATTCTTTATTTCTTCATTTTGATAAAAAGGTTTTGAAATTATTGGATTTAAATCTACTCTTTTTAAGGAGGAAGTTGAGAATCTAACAGATTGAAAAGAGTTTGACTTAGATCTATTATCAGATCTAGATGAATAAGATCTTTGAAAAGTACTTAAAGGTGATGGTTTATCAAAGATAACTCCGACGTTACTATTAGGAAAATAAATTATTTGTTCAGGATTTCTTCGAACATGAGTTGGAATTGGATTTTGTGCATTTTCAAAATTCCATTCTAAACCTCTTTCTTGAAGATTTCATGGAATTCTTTTGGGAATCATAACTTTGAATGAAGGAGATTGACTTCAATTAAAAGACTTTCATCTCTCGGAGAAGATTTGAGGGCACGGATATTGAGTTGAGTGTTCAAAAGCTTATAATATACTTGGTGTATTAAAGAAAATGGTTTTGAACGATCATCAACATCAAAGTTCTTAGTTTGAATTCGAAGAGTAAGAGCATTAAGAATAGCTCTATCTTGAAAACTGATTGAGAAATTTGGATAACAATTTGAAAATATTGGACCACTCTCAAGATTAGACTCAAGCATGGACAGTAATGAATGTTCAAACCTTAAAAGTCTTTTATCTCTCAAGGTTATGAGAACAAGAATGTCTAGACCAAGTCTAAACAAATGTTTGACATCTATTTGAACAAGACCAACATGAAGATATTGAAACTTCTTCCGATGGGCAAGTATAGCTTCTTTTGAAAGTAAATTGATAGAAACAGTTTGATTTTTGATTGGACTAATTTGCTCCAGAGTTTTGATAACACAACTTTGAGTAAAATCAAAATTTCTTATCTCATAGATAGAACTCTTGTCTACCCTTGGGATAGTCCAATTTTGAATTTTTTGCTCAATTCAAGCAATTTGAAGTGTACACATAGACATAGACACACCAAAAATAGATTAACTTAAAAATTTAGTGAGCAAAAAAATTTATGTAAAAACAAAATTTAACATGAAAAATGAGATTTACATATTTGTAATTTACATGTGGACGAAATTATGAAATTTAAGGGAGGAACAAATTAGCAAGAGCTACAACCAAAAAAAAAAAAAAAACTAGTAGTATCATTTAACATTTGGAGGGAGTCGCTCCACAATGTTAATACGAAATCCACTTTCGTTCATAAAAGTTTAAAATGCCAATCTCAACATTCATGACTCATTGCTGAAAACTACATTTTTTTGCATAAACTTTTTTTCATTAAGAAGCGTATAAATGGAAATGTAAAAGTCTTTTGTAAATGACGACTCAAACTCAACTGTACACCACCATTGAAGATGCTCTTAGTCATATCCAAGCTTACTCGTAGTATATCATTTCTCAAGCTTAGCAAAAAGACAATATTCATTTTAAACCAATAAATAAAAATATAATTCACTCACTAATATACCCCTTGTTGATTTGATTAAAAATCACACTTTTAGTAAATTTTGATAAAAGTTGATGAAATGCGTAATTGAAAAGTTTATAAAAAATCAGAATCTTATAAAATATATAGTTAAAAATAAATTTGGAGAAAATAAAATTTTAGAACATTGAGGGCTAAGTAAACCTTTTTCTATGACTGGACAAAACTCTAGAACCGAACCAAATCGAATTGAGCGGTTCTTTTTAAATTAAATATCCCAACGGGTATCTAAATCAAGAGCCGACGGGTTCGGTTTGGTTATCGGTTCTAGACCTAGAACCGAAGAATCGAATAAGAACCTAATCTTCCTAATTTTTTTTATTTTTTTTTATCTTAAATAAGTTAAATTATTTTATTTTTTTAAATGAATTTGCTAACTAATTAATTTAGCTCAAACCTAAAATATGATTTTACTATTTTCAATTTTCATCCAAACTCAACTTAATCAAATTAAACTAAATTTCACCCAAATCTCTTATTCTACCGTAGTATCGTTTCTGTCGTTCTATTATTATGAACTCGCTATCTTCTTTTTGTGATTTTAACCGTATATCTATAAAGAACTCAACCAAGAAATGTGCAAAAGATATTACTAATTTTTTAAGAGTTAATATTGAACATGTTATAGTCGAATTAATGTAGCATTGTTGTAAATATAAAAAAATTAATTATTGTACGAAACTTGGAAACCGAATAGAACCGAACTGAACCGACGGTTCCACTTACTAAATACTCGAAAATTTTGGTTCGATTCAATTCTCTCCAAAATCGAATTGAATCGAATCGGATCATGTCCAACCCTATTTTTTTCCATAAGCGCAATTTTACTTCAAACTTCCATGACCGTCAAAATTTGGTGAAAAATAAAATCCCAAAGTGCACACCCGAGAGTGCACAAATTTCCTGTACCTCACTCGTGTAGACACGCCACGTGCGCATCTTCTCAAAATCGCCAAGGGTTTATGCGCAGTTCCTCTTCGAGAGCTCAACCGAAAACCAAAATCAGAGTCCAAGTGCCGTTAATCTCATTCCACCATGAGGCTCCTCCGAACTCTCTCTGGTACCCCCATAAATGCATATATGTATATGTGTGTATGTGTATGTATGTATTTACTTTTGGATTCGTCTTCACAGGACACCATCGTTTAGTGATTCGAGCGATAGGGCGTCGACATTTTGCTTCCTCAACAGAAGAGTACGCCAAGCGGAATTACGCGAACAATGAGGCCGAGTATAAAACTGTTATCGGCTCTCTCACTTCTCAGCGAAGGTTCTATGGTTTTTAAATTTCTTATTTGGATAAGCAAATAATAGAGTTTTAATTTTAAGTGGAATTACTTTTGATATAATTGTATGTTTATGAATGGGAAACTAGGCCTTATTTGTTGAGGGATGTGTATGATGATATGATGTTGGATGGAGTGAAGCCAGAGAGGGATACGTTTCATTCGCTTATCGTCGGGACAATGAAAGGGTCTCGATTGCAAGATGCTTTCTTTTTCCGGGACGAAATGAAATCCATGGGGTTGGCTCCTGATGTATGTTGTTTCTTAATCTTCATCCAATATTCTGCTGCCCTGTTTCTTTATCTTGATGATTCCAGTAAATAAATGTCCTGAATGAAACTATTTATAAGACAAAAAGTCGATATTGAGGCCTGAATCATGATCTATGGCAAAATAATCAAAATACTCACATTGTTACTAAAATAATTGATAAAATAAAATAATTTATTTTAGTTTCTGCTAAACATTGCCTCGTTAAAATTTTTTCCCATTCATGAATCGCAATGAGCAAATTTAATATGGGGTACATTAAAATACTGATTTTAAAATTTAAAAGGTCGCTGCTTAGTTATATCTACATAATTAGTGGCGTAATCCCTATGACCATTCGGTGGAGGGGTAGTGATCTTAACATCACGAGATGAAAATGCCCCAAAATACGTTATTATGTTTTCTTAAAAAGCTCATTGACTTGCCAGTGCCATCCAATTAATGCTTGACAAGGTTCATCTTTTGAAATCTGCATGTTTTAATTGACCATTAAGAATTTTCATATTTTTTATAGGTTGCTTTATACAACTTCCTAATCTCAGCTTGTGGAAAATGCAAGAACTCTGACCAGGCCATTCGGGTATTTCATTTTCACCTTGCAATACTTTTTTGTGTTATGCTTAAGCTATAAATGGTTTTGGAAAATTTAATTCAATTTTATTGAGATCCATTTTGTGTTTGTATTGAAGCTTTTAGAAGAAATGAAGAGATCTGAGGTGAAACCTACTGGACAGACCTACATATGTCTACTTAATGCATGTGCAGCTGATGGAAGATTAGATCGAGTGTAAGCTAATTGCTCAATAATTTTGCTTGGCCCTTTTTCTAGC
The DNA here is from genome assembly GCA_035079005.1 of Fraxinus americana. Lineage (NCBI taxonomy): Eukaryota > Viridiplantae > Streptophyta > Magnoliopsida > Lamiales > Oleaceae > Fraxinus > Fraxinus americana. The sequence goes on from CM068716.1 coordinate 16,819,165, forward strand.
AGCTATCCTCTTAACATCCAAAACATAATGAACTTTTTTAAAGACACTTCAATTGAAATTGATGGATGGGATGTGATATCTTCATCAAGATGTTTTAAACAACATACGATAAGATTCTGCAAGTGAAATGACATCCAATCAGTTGTTTTAGCTTAAGACCTTGATTTTGGTCAACGTACTTGATCATACACATCAAAAATACTACTTGTAGATTTATCTAATCATGCTGTGCAGCATTTGAAGTCTTTTTGATTTTTTCAATTGTTGTCGCCCTCCTTAGTTATATATTCTAATGAACAGCGACTGCCGACTGGTGACTGTGCCTATCAGTACCACGTTAATTCACTCCACCCTCGAAATGCATCCTAATGGCTACATTAACCCCCTTTTACATTGCAGATATGCTATAGTTCGAGATATGACTGCTGCTGGTCTTGGTTTGAACAATTTCTGCTATGCTGGAATTATAACTGCACACAAAAACAAGATTCCTCTTCCAGATGATACAGCTTCAAAAGTAATCACCAAGTACTTCTATTTGATTTTTTTGAAGTTTATTCTTGGATACTTTTAGTACATCTGACTTCTTGATTAGAGAGCTTTATAGTATTTCTTATGTTCTTCTCTTTTCTGGAAAAGATTTTTGAGCTTGTTGAGCAGTCCAAAGGGTGGTCCTCAGTTGAACAAACAAAAGACAATGCTGAAAATATTATGCTGGGTATCTCTGAAGAAGAATTGTATAACCTCCCTACGGCTGAGTATATTCATCGCCGTGGTGGGTTCATTTCCAGGCAGTTTACTGTATATCATGTGGCATTTCATGCTTATGCTGACCTGAGGAATGTTGAGGTACTATGTGAATGCTTAATTTTTTTATGGATACCATGTGAATATTGAATTAAAGGCTTTTATATTATTGTTTGTTGGTCTTTATGTTTGTAAAGGACTGTATTGTTATCTTTTTTCCTTTACCTAAAAACTCCTTTCTTTGTTTGAAATTAAGGCTCCGTTTGGCCCTCATTTTTCTCCAAACTCATTTTCAATCATACATTTTTTAATAAAATAAATATGCGCATGGACCATAACTTTTCTCTATTTTTTAACCACACATTCTTCATAATAATCACTTTTCACAAAATGTGTTTTCAAAAATCTCTACCAAACAGAAATTAAGGGGCTGTTCTCTTCGTATTTCAATTTTTAGTTTTGAAAGCCCGTTTGGTCATCAAAATGAAAGAATGCATTTTTTTGAAATGATGTGATGGAGAATATGTGGTTAAAAAAGAAGGAAAAATTATTGATGTGATAAAAAATATTATTTTATTGAAGAATGTGTGGTTGAAAATGAGTAGAAGAATGTGAATGAAAAAAATAATGTGTCCCAAACAGGGGCTGAGTTTTGAATTCATTTTCAGTTTTGTGTTTTGAGTGTTTGTTTTGAAATTGCTAAAAATACATTCTTTTTGTCATTCTGGAAAACTGTTTCTCAAAACAGATAACTGAAAAATGCGTTTACTTTGAAATTTTTAGAGTATCCTGGAAATGAAGCATGCCTCAACATATTTGAAGGCATTCAGCCGAGTGTAAGGTTCTTCTCATAATGGTTGTATATGCGCTCATATAAAGTGGAAACAAGTTTACTGGATCAAAATAGTCGGTATCGGAGCAGAGCGACGACATTGGCCTTGTAGGTTTAATTCCCCGTAGTTTGCTAGAACACTAAATAGGTTGGGGGTACAGGGACAACACCCCCGCGGTACGGTACTCTCTCCGCATGGGCGGAGATTTTGGCACTGTGCATGTAAAAAAAAATTCCTTTGTATTAAATTGCGGTGAAATGGAATCGAACTCGTGACCTTCAGAAAATCTGACTAAGCTGAGTAAAATGTTTGAATGGTCACCGAACTTTAACATGGTCACGACTTACTCACTGAACTTCAAATTGTCTCTAAATGGTCACTGAACTTTCTGCCGTTGCACCACATCCATCACTCACCAAATTCCGTAACCATTGAAGCGACGTGGCGGACGGAAAACATACGTGGCAGGTGACGGCCGTTAAAAAATGACAACTCAGAGAAAATATTGTTTCATTACTCATCCAACTTACATTTTGTCACATTTCACTCATCGAACTTAAAAATGCTTCCCAATGGTCACTCATCTTTGAAATGTTGCACTCTATTCATCATTCGCATATTTTGTTCCCTTCATTCCTAATGCTCGCACAAAAATTCCATGGGTAAGTTACATATATGCGAACATTAGGAATGAAGGGAACAAAATATGCGGATGATCAATAGAGTGCAACATTTCAAAGATGAGTGACCATTGGGAAGCATTTTGAAGTTCGATGAGTGAAATGTGACAAAATGTAAGTTGGATGAGTAATGAAACAATGTTTCCGCTGAGTTAGTCATTTTTTAACGGCCGTCACCTGCCACGTGTGTTTTCCGTCTGCTACGTCAGCTTCAATGGTAACGGAATTTGGTGAGTGATGGATGTGGTGCAACGGCAGAAAGTTCAGTGACCATTAAGAGACAATTTGAAATTCAGTAAGTAAGTCGTGACCATGTTAAAGTTCAGTGACCATTCAAGCATGTTACTCGACTAAGCTATCTCATTATTGGCAAAATCTGGCCGTTTTGATTTGATTTTAACTGAAAACAACCAAAACGACTTTTTGGCGTTTCCATTTTCTTTGTAAATTTTAAACTCGTTTTTGGAAATTCATTTATGAAAATAGGTAAGTAAACGTATTTTCAGTGTTTTCGAATACTGAAAATGACCTAAAAATAGTAAAGAGAACATGCCCTCAGTTTCTAGTGCAATATTACGGCATAGTTTTCACGATATATGGATTTGTGATCTACTTGTTGTGGAAGGGAAGCGAAACTGCATGGGTGTCTGTGACTAGATGTGAACTAATGGGTAGTGCTATCAAATAGATTAAACCGTACATGAACATGGTAGTTTCCTGTTATCTATTCTATTTGCAATTTCCCTTCATACCTGTCTTCTAATTCTCCTTGATTATTGTATTTTATTGGGTCAATCTACCTTCATATATGATGCGTTTAAGGACTATTGAAACAAATTGCTCATAACCCTCTTCTTAAGGTGAAATCATATTCAATGCTGGCTGTTTTACTTGATTTGATTTTGTCAACCTTTATTTAGAATGATGATTTGATCCCTCTGTTACTATAACAGTGACATCACCTGTTCGGCTAATGACTCCGTGAATACTGATTATTATACCGTGTCATATCTCTTTAGATTTTAATATGTAACTATTGGATTAGTTGCTCACTTTTAGTTGTGGAGGGCATAAAGCATGATAACTCACATCTTTAATGCTATGAAAAACAAGTTCATACTTTAGACCTGGCTAAAACATAAGTCTATGGTAGTTTTACATGATTTATGCTCAATGATGGCAAGACATTGGGGTTAAAATGGGATTCACCTTTGTTTCCTTCCTTTAATTTCACTTGAAAATTGCTTGTCCTCTATTTTTTCAAAACTCATTTTCAACCACACATTCTCCCATAAAATAAAATTACACGTAAATCAAAAACTTTTTCTTATATCTTAATCACACATTTTCCAAAAAAGTCACTATTCCAAAACTCATTTTTTCCCAAATTTTCATTAAAATGGAGCCCAAACAAGGGCTAAGTTTTGACACTTACAATGCCTCAATCAAACGATCGTCACTCATCAGATAACTGAAGAATGACATATACTTTTGACTATAGAAAGTATCTACTCTCTCTCTCTCTCTATCACAGTCTTTCCTTGGTTTCTTATCAGGTCTATATGTCTCATACTGTATATGCAATGCAACAGGCATGATCTTTCGGAATGCATCCATCATCTCTTACGTTTAAGTTTTGACATTGTGTCCTGGCAGGCTACGGAAAGACTCCTGGAGATGCTTGAGAAGGATGGTAAATCCCCCGATGTTTTCATTCTGATGCAAGTTATGAGGTAGTTTGTCATTGAAGTTATCTCTTTCTGTGATGTATTGCTACCCATTACGTAAATTTATGTGAAGTACAGATATGGCTGCACATTCTTTGTGATGGATATCCATTTGTCTGGCCAAGTTTCAAGTATCTTACTGTTCCATATGACTTTTGATTATAAGAATAGGCGACTCTTCAAGTTATTAATGCATTCACAAAAAACTGGAAATTGCACCACATTCTCTTTTTACCATACACTTGCAATGATATTGCTGATTCATTCCTTCTTCTCATGCACATTCTTACAGCGCAAATTTATTTTACCTTATTCTTTGCTTAGTTATATGCTCAAGATTTTCTGAAAACGTGACCACATTTATTATAGAGCTTTTCTCTTTTCACTTGTCAGTTAATATTTCTATAGATTCTTGAAAGATCGGCTGCCAATTTTTTTTTTTTTTTTTTTCGAACGGGGGCGAAGTAGACCTTTATCTTTGCTGCATAGGAATAGATGATCATTATAGAACAGTGAAATTGTGATAGAGGTAGGCTGACCTAGCAATATCTTCCCTTGTCTGCAACCTAGAGATAGAGAACACTTCATAGGGAACTTCTACTTCCCTACCTACCCAAGTCCCGTTTACCCAGATAATGATCATTTGTAAAAGAATGCAGCAGGTATAAACGAAAAGAGGTGAAGCAACAAATTAATAACCATTATAAACATAAACTGTGGAGTACGCACATGTAGCTGCACGGCATTCCATTTTGTCTTTTACTTCCCTCATCATTTAAAGGCAGGGCCTGCCAAGAAGAAACTTTTATATGTTTTTTGGTTTTCTTTACTGTGCTTCTAATTCAGCTTCAGCTGTTGATGTTATTACGCCATGGTTGTTGAAGTTTTGAGTAATTACATCAATGGTTACTTAAGTTCTTACAAAAATAGTTACTCAAGTTTCTAATTGTTGCATTAATGATCACTCGGTAACAGAAATGAACATTAAATCCTATGCGGCACCATTAAGTGCCAACGTCACTAAATGGCTTTATTTATTACGTCAAGTCAGCAAAAATCATTGTTAAAAAGAAAAGCGTGGTTTTACTATACGATTTAAGTCCAAAAATTAGGCAAAAACCAAAGACGCGTTACGTTTTTCATGTGACTCTGTTTATTCCCAATTCCTAACTCCTCAATTTTGTTGACCAGGCGTAATAAATAACTCTGTTTTGTGACACTGTGGCACTTAAAGGTGCCTCGTAGGATATCATGTTAATTTTTTAATTACGAGTCACTGTTAGTGTAGCAGTTAGAAACTTTAGTGAATATTAAGAAAATAACTTGGCATAATTATTCAGAACTTCAGTAACTACCCACTAAATGAAAAAAAAATAAATAAAATAAAATTATATATATATATATATATATATCTTTGATAGTTGATTTCTCCCTTTCTGAACGCGATCATTTGGTTTAATATCATAGGAAATTAGCTGTTTCTAGGTTGGCAACAAAAATGTAATTTCCTATCGTACCATTCGATGCAAATTAATCTGTTTATATACTTTAATTGGTTTCTTATGCAGGTGCTATCTTCATGCTGGGGACGTAGACCGTGGTCAAAAAATTTTCGAAGACTACATGAAATCCAATAGACCACCTATGATAGAACTATACGTGGTGAGTTTTGAATACATGTGCTATTCTCCCAGCAATTTATTTCTTTCTTTCTGATGAGGACAGCATCATATATTTTATTCTTCCAGCAAAAAGATGGAACGTTTTCAAAGCCCCTGTGAATTTGAATAAACCACCATCAAAGAGATCTATGTGGTGGGTTTTAGACAAATATTATATTGCTTGACAAATTAATTTCCTTCTCTTTGACTAGGATAAAATTTTATGGACTAATGCACCTCCAATAGAAAAAAATAAAAGATTAAGACATCCCTTTTGTATTGTTCTACAGCTGCATATTGTTCTTAGAACCTTGTACTATGTTTTCAATAAATTTAAAAACGACTTTTACCCTTGGTTTACCAGGCTAGATACTGATTTTCCAGTGGATTTGTTCATTATAAAATATATGAGCCTGATTGTTATCCTGAAGTATTGCTGAATTGGTACTGAAAACGTTTAGTCTCCTGTTGATCTGCAAAGATGTTGGTGAATTACTGTGCTTAATTGTATTGTTTGTGAGAGATTGCTCAACTTTGAGTTAATTTTCCTTCGAATTCAAACGTCGTTGGATTTACTGGAGTAATACAAATTTCCTTTGCATTTGCTTCAATTAATGACCAACGAAAATGATGAATGATGTGATTTCCGTGGCTATAGATACTTGCAGAGGGAGCAATGGTTGGATATACACCCAGGGGAATGCAACTTGCTCAAGAGACGCTGGTATTTTACGGTCTATACTTGTATCCGAATTGACTCCTTGTGTTAATACATACTTGTAATACGTTTATTTGCCATCATTCAGGTCAATATGAATTCTAGGGGCTTTACCCTGAATGTGAGAATGGGAAATGATCTCCTCCTTGCAGCCTCCGGTGAAAAAGTAAGCCATAGCAAGAAGTTATATCTGCTTCTTCCATTTTTCTTTTGCCATTCGTCTTTTATTTCTGTAACCTTTCCTTAACTCATTTTTAGTCTATATATGATGGTTCTTTCTTTCGAAAGCTAACAGTTTTGAAATTGGCTGACAGACCGGTGGATACACGACTGCCAACTTAATATGGGACATGATGCAAGCTCGTCGCTTGACCCCTTCACTTCCTGCTGTTCAAGCATATTACAATGGATTAAAAGTGAGTCTTCTATTCGTATTGCAATTAATAAAGGAAAAGTTGAGCATTAATTAAAATTTAAATGTTCAACTATTATATCTGGTATGGATAGCATGTCCGTCCTTGTTCGTGTTTGGATCTTATGTGAACATGAACTGGCACCACCGGCCAATGCCATGTTAGGACTCCTCCCACAATATCTACACAACCAGATTGGCCTTCCTAACTTCGATTGAAAATTCTTATTTATAAAGTAAGCGTGGTTTGCTGCATTTTAATTCTCTTTGAATTTCAGGAACGAGAGATACCCAATGACGATCCACGACTGATGTTAGTTTCTCGAACCCTTGACAATTTGCGACTTAGATTTGGTCCTGGAGCTGGACGATAGTAGATGGAAACATAGAAGATGAAGATACTTTCTTTATTCAATAGACATGTTATCGACTAGCCTATACTGTAACCTTCTTTTATCAACTAGCGAAATAATTTCTTGACTAATTGCTTAATGACTTTTTATCATCAACGAATGTTTTGAATATGTTAAAAAGTTTTGTTAAACATGTTGGCTCAATGTGTGAAACAATGATGTAAGGTTCGATTGGTTAAAACTAATGTTTTATCTAATCTTCGAATATTTTCAAAATTTCTCTCCATCCAATCTTTTGGGTCACACAGAACTTTATTTTGTCACGAACATGTCACTCAATTTTAGATCTAGTTCTTGTTTAGTGGAGATTTTTCTTTAGATAGATTATCTGAAAAATGATGCAATGATGTAACGAGCATATCAATTGTCAAGAATTAGAAAATTCATTTGGAAGTAGAGATTAAAAAAATTACTCCAATTAACCCCATCAACCTCTAATTCTTGACCATTGGTATGGCTCATTGCATCAACACCGCTCGATGCTCTATCATGCGGGCAATTCAATTTAGACATAGGCGATTTAAAAACAAAGGTAAATTGTTTAAAGCAACTTATAAGTACAAGACGTGAGCTTTTCTACATCTTCTATCTTTCTTTCCCTCACCCCAATAGAGTTCTAGCGTCTAGCATTAGGTTTCGGCGCATTCAGGTAATGTTCTTGCACTTGTTTATTATCATATATTACATATTACTAATTTGAAACTATAGTATAACTTTAGTGAATAATTCCACTTGTACATAATGATTTACATACAGATGATGTTCAAAAAGAAAATGATATTTTTTTTTATTTGATTGAAGAAATTTTGATCCAATCATATTACATCATGTGTGTAAATCATTATGCACATGTAGCACAACCAAACTTTAAGGGCTGATTTGAAATAAATTGAACATAGTGACCAACTTAGAATTTTGGCTAATTAGCACAAAGCGTCCCTACCTTTGGGGTTGATTTCGGAAACCGTCCCTACCTTTCATTTCTTGGCATTTATGCCCTTACCTTTCACTTTTCGTGCGCTGGACGTCCTTTTCATTGTTTTTTGACGATTTTACCCTCCATTAAAGTAAAACAAAAAGAAATGAAATGAAAAACAATTGAACAAATTGCAACCATTGGCACATACTTTTTAAAAAGTGCAAATAACCCACCAAACTTCACCTTCTCCCCAAAACTTGCCCCCACCATATCGCAACCTGCCGGCCATTTTCAGGCCATCGTGGCCACCGACTTTTGCACCAGCACCATCTCCTCATCAACCCCTAACATTCCTACACAAATTTCAACCCCAAAAAACAACAAAATCAAACCAAAATTCGGCCAAAAAACAGCCTTATATACACTCCATCTCATATCCCACTTCCTAGAAATTTCCTGCTTTTCTACCTTATATACCCACTCCAAGACTTTCTTACCCATATTATCGTTTTAGTTAATACATAATTAATTCATGTACTCAGAGTTAGAGGAAATGGAGAATGGAAATCAATCGTCTTTCTGGCAATTTAGTGATGATATTCGACTTGAAGGAAGTAATTTGGCAAGTCTTTCTTTGTCCATTCGACAAAATGCCCCACTGAGCAGAGGCGGAATTTCGACATAAGGGTTGGTCCTAGTGAGGTTAATAACTCTTTCAATTCAATCAACCCAGTTGATAATTCCAAGTCTGATTTCAATAGCTTCAATTTTGGGTTCAACAACGATGGATTGAAAGATAGGGTGAAAGTTTGTAATAGGAATTAGGGTTTCAAAGGAAGTAAAAATTTGTTTTGTTTTGTCATGGAATTTGGAATTCTGGGGAAGGATGATAATAGAGAAGAACTTGAAATCGGTAATGCTGAGTTTGAAACTGTGTCGAGTGGGTGAGTTGGGAAAGAGGAAGAAACGCAAGTCCACCAATGGGTATTACCCCATGCACCTTCTTGGAGAGGTTGCCGCCGGTATAATTCCGTTCAACACCTATAGTATCCAGCAAATTCTCTCATCCGTCGCCGCCTCTGAAGGCCGTTCAACACCCTACACCTTCTGGTTCGATTTTGTTGTTTTTTTTTGGGCTAAAATTTGTGTAGGAATGTTAGGTGTTGATGAGAAGATGATGTTGGTGCAAAAATTCGACGACCACGATGGCCTGAAAATGGTCGGCATGCGGCGATAGGGTGGAGGCGAGTTTTGGGAAGAAGGTGAAGTTTGGTGGGTTATTTGCACTTTTTAAAAAGTTTGGGCCAATGGTTGCAATTTGTTCAATTGTTTTTCATTTCATTTCTTTTTGTTTTACTTTAATGGAGGGTAAAATCGTCAAAAAACAATGAAAAGGACGTCCAGCGCACGAAAAGTGAAAGGTAAGGGCATAAATGCCAAGAAATGAAAGGTAGGGACGGTTTCCGAAATCAACCCCAAAGGTAGGGACGTTTTGTGCTAATTAGCCTAGAATTTTCCTTACTTAAATGACCAAAATAAATATTTTACCCTTTCTAAGACACAGCTTTACTACTTATCCCCTTTTCTCTCCTTCTGTGGACAAGAATTCTGTGCAACAAATATTGATCCATAAACTCATGTTAACCTTTTCTCAAACCCCAAATCCATGTCAATTTCTTAAACAAACAACCTTAAAATCTACTAGATTTCCAAGCAGGAAGAAAACCCTTCTTCCCATAATTTCAAACACAAAAAATGATGAAGACAACCAGAAAAACCAATCTTCAGCTGGTAGAATCAAGCGCCTGGTTCTTCCTCAACAAGGCAGAGTGAAACTCGACCTGAAACCTGATAGAGAATTCTATTCTTATCCGCGTTTCGTGGTACATGTTGATGATAAATTTATATTGACATTGACAAATCTTTATAGGGAAAGATTGAGGCCTGAAATGGAGATCCTTGATCTGATGAGCTCATGGATTAGCCATTTGCCTAAAGAGGTTAAGTACAAGAAAGTTGTAGGGCATGGACTCAATGCACAGGAGCTTTCCAAAAATCCGAGGTTGGATTATTTCTTTGTAAAAGATCTTAATCAGGATCAAGAACTTGCACTGGAAAATGGCAGTTTTGATGCAGTTTTGTGTACTGTTAGTGTGCAGTATCTTCAGCAGCCTGAGAAGGTCAGTGGGCTTTGTTTAATTTTAGTCGTTTAATAGTATCGTCTAAAAGTTTAAGATTAATCCGAATTTTCTCCCACTTAGGTGTAAATACTAAATACTGGACCGTTGGATTATACAAATCCCATTTTGTCTCGATTATATTCACTTCATAGCTTTGAGTTTTTCAGGTATTTGCTGAGGTTATTCGGATGCTAAGACCAGGAGGGGTTTTCATCGTGAGCTTCAGCAATAGACTATTCTATGAAAAAGCCATAAGTGCATGGAGAGATGGCACTGCATATAGTAGAGTACAACTAGTTGTTCAATATTTCCAGTGCGTGGGGGGATTTACGCAGCCTGAAGTTATCCGCCAGTTAAATACGGCCGCCACGGCTAACGGTGGTGCTAAAGAGAACAATTCAATATTCAGTAGGATTACAGGGTGGTTGGGATTAGTATCAGGACCGGATCCTTTTTATGCAGTGATAGCTCACAAGAACTTCAAATCTATATATGAATGAAGTTATTGTGACATTGTAATACATATTAATTTGTGAATTCGATACAGCTCCAGTTAACTTTACTTAGCATGCTCAAGTTGGCCCAACCGAAAATATTTTGAATTTTAACGAGAGATGCATCTTGTACACCTACATTTTACAATCATGATACATTGTCAGAAAATTTGACAAAAAAGTTGACATAACACAATGTGGCATTAGATCATTGGACTGTTACAAATAGTCAATTTTTTCTTCCAATCATCTTCTACAACCACTTCATCTGTCATTGCATCTTCTCTCTTTCTTTTTTGGGTAAAGTGGCATAATCCTACATTTTATGTTTCATTAAATAAAAATTCTTTTTTATATAAAAAAATATTAAAACAAAATACTTTAGTTTCATTTCAACCATGGAAAAAATGGCTTTCTAGAAAACCTTCGTCAAAATGTATTGGAAAAATGAAACGTGCTACAGGTGCAGGAATTCAAATTCCTATACCTGCCAGAACACACAGTAGGGTGGGTGGAATTTTTTGCCAATATTTTAATTCGCATGATGCCCACCTATGAAAGTGAAATTCAAAAATCTGTATTAATTCTATTATTTTTTCCCCGTACTCACAGCAATTTTCTGGAAAAATACGCCAAATTATGACCCGATCAAGAAATTGCGGAACTAATTTACGATTCGATTGATAGGTCAGACTCTCGATCGAATAGATTGAAGACTAATTTACAACTTCATCAATAGGTTAGGGATGAATAGTACAATTTTCAAAAAGATATTGGCCTGCTAATCTCTCGGCATTTGTTGGAATATCGACTGAGGTTTATTTCACTGCTATATACTCCAACCCTACCCTACCTCATCCCTCCTCTTATCTTCAAACTTCAATCCACCTTGCGTCTTGAAATTAAGCTGAAAAATGGCTTCTGCAACCGCACCTCTAGTCAATCCATTTGAATGTTGTGCCTCTTCTGTTTCAAGAACATCATTCTTCCCCTCCTCCAATTCCAAACCCTCATGCCCATTAATTAGACTATCGACTTCTTCCACACGGGGTTCTCTCAAATCCAAGATTTTGCCATTTAGGGTGGTCCCACTTGCAAAAACCTCGGACTGGGCTCAACAAGAGGAAGAGGAAGAAAATGAGAAAGATGTGTTGGGGTGGGAAGCTGCTGGGGACATAGAGGCTAGTGGCGCTGGTTCGTTTTCATGGGAAGGTGAAAGTGAGCAAGAGGAGAATGTGCATGGTGGCATTGTGGAGGAGGGGGTGACTGAAGATTCATATTCTGAGCCACCTGAGGAGGCCAAGGTTTTTGTTGGAAATTTGCCTTATGATGTTGACAGTGAAAAACTGGCTCAGCTTTTTGAACAAGCTGGAGTTGTGGAAATTGCAGAGGTATAAAGATTCTTGATTTAATTTCTCAGAGTTTGGCATTTGTGATGGCTCATTTTATATGTTTGTTTCTGTCTTTTCTTTTTTACTTAATCTTTTGGATTACTTATTTGGAGTAAACTTTAAGATTTTTTAGAAAAGGTCTTTTGATATTGTAGGTAATTTATAATAGAGAAACAGATCAAAGTCGGGGGTTCGGATTTGTGACAATGAGTACAGTGGAGGAAGCTGAAAAGGCTGTGGAGATGTTCAATCGTTACGTAAGCTGTGATTTACCACTCTTTCCTATTAGTTTGTTTGCCCTTTTTCTCAATTGCTTATTATAAGTAGTTTTTGGTGAATTAGGATAGCTGAGAAATATGGGCTCTTGCCCTATACTGCGTCAACTTATTTGCATTTTGTCACTTGTCATTATGGTTGCTTTGTTGGGTTCACGAGTGTGTTAACCTCTTGGTTGTGACGCTGATTTGGAACATAAAGAAATTGCTTAGAACTTGGGATGGTTCTGCTTGCTATTGACATAGATATGTTGTCATTGTGGTTGCTATGTTGGATTCATGAGTGTGTTAACCTCTTGGTTGTAACAGGGATTTGGAACGTGAAGAAATTGCTTAGCTCTGGGGAAGGTTCTGCTTGCTATTGAGACAAATATGTTACTCCCGTTAGCATAAATAATTTAACAGCATGTTTGGTAATGTGGATTAGACTACATTGGATAGTACAAGGAAGAAAAAAAAAAGAAGCTAAAATATTGTCCATGATAATGTTGAGCATGGTATAGTGCTACGTACTTAACATGCACTTATTATTCTCTTTTTAGTTATTTTAAGATCAAACTATTTGATTTCTTTACCTTTTGTCCTACTAAAATTTCCAAAAGAGACATTAATGTACTGCCAGTCAGTTTAGCGACCCTCTGTAACAAGCATGGTTTAAAAAGGCGGTAGTGAGACGCATGTAATATGCCTCGAGGCGGTATTTTTGAGGCTAAAAATATGAGGCCCCCGCCTCTAAATTAAGGGTTTAAAATTTGATTTTGCAATTGTATGAAAAGAAATCAGAAATGGCTCTTCTTAAAAAATAAACGGGCTCATTTAAAATGGCATTTTGGGCCCAAACAAAACAATAAAATACTTAGAAATCTAAACGGTAGCTAGAAATTAGAGGGAAGGAAAATGTCACATTGCAATTGGTGGATGAGGAAGACGATTTTGTAGAAATTGAGAGTAGCGAAGAGGAAGATGATGGGAAAATTAGATGTGATGATGATTTCATTAACGATGCTAGTAATAGTGTAGACTATTAGGTTTTTTTTTTAGTTTGAGCTGCTTCTTTTTTCCATTGCAAATGGAGTGATTTCTAATTTCTGTAATTTTTTTTTTTTTTTGCTAAACATTTTCTTTCTTTAGGTGGACTATATATATCTCAATATGCTAATAATTATATATCCTATTTACTATATGCCCCAACTTTGATTTTTTTGTATTATTTTATAATTCTTTTATTTTGATTTTTTGTTTTTTGTGAGGCTTACGCTTCGCCTCATAAGGAAAAACCGCCTCAGAACTTAGTTTCGCATTTTTAAATCTTAGTAACAAGACACAGTTCACAACTTGTTTTTCTCTTTGGAACTTTCATTCTCGTCTCTTGTTATTGCTGCATGTTTTATTTCTTTGTCATACATGGAGAGAGATTTTCCTTTGAATTTTAACCTTTACGCAGGAAGCAAACATGTCAATTATCACGTTTCTTTTCAATATGATATGTGTGTGTGTGTGTGTGTGTACATATTTGATGTGCTATTTTAATGAGCTTTTCATGTTGAATAAGCAAATTCTTGAATAAACTTCTGTGTAAGATGGAGTAGTTCCAGTTTCAAGTGATACTCTTAGGCTTTCTATGTGAAAATATAGCTTTAATTAGTTCTGAGATGATAAATTTGATGTTCTAGCATTATGTTCAGAACGTAAAATGGTCCGTGTGAACTTTTTTGTGTACTGAACTGAAAAGAGAAGGGAGGATGGACAGTGAATCCAATGCATTTGAGTAGATTCATGCTTTTAAGCAGATATTCTATATTTTTTTGTTGTTGTATCCCACATTTACATTGGCTTACTGGAATGCTGATTTAATAGTATTAGCTGTCGAAGGAAAGTTTTTACTCAACTGGAGCAAACACATAATCTTCATGATTCTTTTAGGAGTCCATTCCTGAATCCCCATGGCATATTTACTAAGAAGAGTTGTGATGCATCAACATAGACGTGTGTATACGTGCCGGACATGTCGATAAGTGCTATTTCAAAAAAATACTGACATGACACGTGGATTAAAATTTTCAAAATTCTTCATTTATTTAACATAAATTTAGTACCTATTTGTTATATATATATATACAGGAATGATCTAATGAGCACCGGTGCTCATCTTATCCTAAACACCGATGAGTTGGCACATTAATTCATTGGTGGATAAAGATTTTGTGAGTTCCAATCCACCAATGAATTAATGTGCCAACTCATCGGTGTTTAGGATAAGATGAGCACCGGTGCTCATTAGATCATTCCTGTATATATATATATATATATATATATATATATATATATATATATATATATATATATAATATTATTGATAAAGTGAGAAAAATGATTATGGTAGAGTATTCGAGGAGTCAATATTCGACACAGACAGTCTATTCTAATCGAAGTGTACGTGCAACAGAGAAGAGGATGGAGCAGAAACATTTTCTAAGATTTCCATTTTCTTTTTATTATATTACCATCATTACTTTTTCTTCCTTCCTTCCTTCCTTCCTTCCATTTCCCCTCTTCCCTTTCTTCCTTCCTTTGTTGCTTTCTTTCTTTTGTGTGTGTGTGAAGGGAGGGGGCTGAATTTCAAGAAGGCTTTACTAACTATAGTGAAAATCAACCTCCTGGATGTGTATATTCTTTGCAAGTTATAGTTTCTCGTGTTGGAAAAGGATAACATTATCGGCTATTTATGCTCCTTAGTAAAGGTTCTTTCTCCTAGCATCTTTTGTGTGTAGCTCAAGACAGTATTCCACTTTAGACATCATGAACCTTAAGCTCTTGTCAGATGACTCAGATTAATATTTTAGTACTTCTGCATCCTGCAGAATTTCTTTATAGTTTGCACTGTTGGTCTCAAACCTTTTAAACAAGCGCGCATGACTTTTCATTATGGCCCTGTTTGGGAGGGATTAGATTTTTCTACAGTAAATCAATTCTCATTTTCAACCACACATTTTTCAATAAAATAATATTTTCCATCACATCAATAATTTTTTCTTCTTTTTCAACCACACATTTTCCATCATATCACTATTCAAAATCAATTCTTCCCCCAAAAATCTCTCCCAAACAAGCTCTATATTTACAATCAGTCCCGAAAGATTGAAACCACACAAATCTCTATTAACTTTGTCATGTGGCAATTGCATTTCCAACTTTATTTAATTAGGTTTTCATAATTTGATTCTCAAATTAGGCTGTTTCCTCGACATTTCAAGCTAGGCATGTTTCAATTAGAGTAGTGTGGTATTGGGGATTCATTGTGCAATTTTTATTAAAGATTGGGGAATAACTTGTTATTGGGACAATGGTTTGGGACCAAATGTTCAATTTTGCCTTATTATGTATCCTGATTTCTATACGATTTCTAAAGTGCAAGCTTTGGAAATTACAGTACTTGCAACTGATTTCAAATTTGAAAATTACTCCAGGATATAAATGGAAGGCTTTTAACTGTAAATAAGGCTGCTCCTAGAGGTTCAAGACCAGAAAGGACTCCCAGAGCATTTGAGCCTTCCTTCAGAGTTTATGTTGGTAATCTACCATGGCAAGTGGATAATGCTCGACTGGAGCAGTTATTCAGTGAGCATTGCAAGGTGGTTGATGCGAAGGTAGTATATGATCGGGAGAGTGGCCGCTCACGCGGATTTGGTTTTGTGACAATGTCGAGTGAGACTGAATTGAACGATGCTATAGCTGCTCTTGATGGACAGGTAATTGATATGGCCCTACTATTTACTTTCTGGTACTTTCAGTTTTCTTGTATCGAAGTTGATGCTCAGAACCTGAAATAAATTTTGCTGTGAACAATAGTAGCCTCTGTTCTAGAGTTAAATGCAAGGGAAGTCTAACCATCCTCAATAATTCAATATGCTATAGATAAAATTAATCAGAATCATTACGTTTAGTGGCATCCAATAATTAAACCATATATTTCATCATCAACTGGAGAATACTTATGCACTAGCCTATCATGCAGCTGAACATGGCTATTTATTAATTATAATGTTGAATCTTAAAATCAACCCTAAAAAGCAAACATATGTGCCAAATTAATATTTATCAAATATTTTGGGCATTTGAACTGCAAAATTTTGTTAAATATTGTTTTGGCATTTGATTTGGCTTGTTAAAGTTGATTTAAATTCAACTGTTGTACTGGTTTAAATCAGTATTCCCTTGTGAGTAAATGAAACTCAGATACAAACAACTGGACAATGGGAAATGAATCCATTGCTAGCCGCCAACCTTTGTTTTGAAGTGAGCATGACTCTACAATCATTTCGATTTACTTGAAAACCCTTCTGCTTGCATTACCTTTTAGTTATATATAATTGGGGACACTGCACATCTGAGATCTTTCTACTATAGCAATCAGGAAAGAGTCTAGGGACCAAAACTTTGGAGCAAGTTGACCTCTAATAAAGCCTTCGGTGGGGAAAAAACGAAGTCTGGCCGTTAAGAAATTCTACTAATACTCAGAGGCGTGCGTTTGGCATGCAGTATTAGATTGTATATGATAGTGTAATAGATATACTTTTACTTTTTTAATCTTGTTCAATAGCACGTTTAATCCACCTTAATAAACAAGTAAGAGGTGCATTGTTTCATTGATCTATCTCCAATTCACAAGTTAGAAAGAACGAGTTTCTGACCTCTAGTGTAATTTGTGATGCAGAATTTGGATGGAAGGGTGATTCGAGTGAATGTTGCTGAGGAAAGACCAAGACGAAGCTTCTTTTGATGAAACTTATTTCTACTACAATTATAGCATTATCCCATTCGAGAAGAAAATTTTTTGAGTCGTCTTTGCTTACGGTTCTGGTTTTGAGCTTGTGATGAAAATCAAAATGCATCATAATCGTATCAATGCATTTAATAATTCGTAGATCACGTATTTTAAACTATCTACTGTATGTTTACGATTTCACTATTTGGTTCGACCCGACCAACCCCCACAACGTTTGTCCTACTTATTCATTCCAATTGCAATGGATTCTGCAAAAACTTGTTGCATTAGTTCACTGATAATGAAGTTAGAGCTGTTCATGGACAGGATTGCACTAGACTCTAGTAAATTGCCATAGGAAGGAAGATTTAAACTTGAAGTTTTTCTTGTAATTTTACCCATTCCATGGGAAGCCTACAAACATGTACTGTTTTGCCACAGTTTTCGTGTTTTGAAGTTACCAACGCCAATGTGCTGTGTACTGATTTGAAATGTCCACCAAAGTGTATTTCCATTCGATGTGTAAGTGAGAAAAAATATACATAGAATAAAACTTATTTTTTATTATAGATATATGTTTGGGACGATTAAAAATTGTCCAGTTTGATGGTGTACCACTTTTATGAGGTTGCTAATACTCTAACAGGTCTGACCTCCTAGTCACGGTGGACATGATAAAAATGTCTCATTACGATGTGATAAGATGACTTTACTTGTGATTTTACAACATTCATACATTTAGAAAATCTTGTTTACGATTCTTTTTGCCACATCAATAAGGAGAAATTTTTATTCTACATACTAGGACAGAAGATCAATTCTACATACTAAGCACAATGATTGTAAAGTTCACCACACAACATTTTCATCGATCTATATGCAAGGTATCAAATATATTGTGTGATAGCAAATTCAATTAATCTATTAGATGGATAAAGAAAGTGTTGTTCAACACTCAAATTATTAACACTTTTAAGACATGCTAAAAATGTGTGTGATGGGTATGCAATCCTTGTTTGATTTGAATAAAAATTTGATTTTAATAAAATGTGTGATTGAAAATAAATTAGAAAAAAATAGGAATATTAAATAATTGGTAGGCTTGGCTATAGAATGTCTGAATGGATGGAGTGGATGGAATGGAAAAGTAATATTTATTAAAGTATAAAATATTGTAGTTATAAAATCAAGCCCCTATAGCTCAGTGGTAGAGCGTCAGTCTTGTAAACTGAAGGTCTGTAGTTCGATCCTGCATGGGGGCAATATTTTTTTTCGTTTTGTCGCTACAGTTTTATCCAATTCCAACTAAAGTCGCATAGTGGAAATCGCTATTTCTGTATCAACAATAGTAAAAATAGATCTTCTTCCATCGTATGGGATTCCAGTTTCTAAAATCTATAAATCCTCAAAACCCTAATCCACAAACAACCCCCAGCCCTCCCCTTCTTTCAATTTCGTTTTTTGACCCTGCAATTCTTACCTGCAAAATGACTACTTCTATTCTCCAGAAACTCCTCAGAAACCAATCTCAATCAGCTACAAAAATCATTCAACGACTCAACAAACCCCACCCGCCATTGCCTCCACCACTTCTACTTACCCAAGTTCCTAAGCAAACTAGACTATTGGATCATATACCTTTACAGGGTCAAACTGTGCGAGAAGAGGTTTCAAAAACGGAACTTTCGGTTTCTTCACGCGTCTACCCGAGTTTTTCTTTCGGATTTTTCCTGGATCCGGTTCCTTTAACCGGGTCGATTGGATCCGGTATCAGCGACTTCGTTTTGGATGATTTTCGGACGAAATGGTCTGACCCAGATTCTTTAATCGGGTCAATTCGACCCGGAGTAGACGACATTGTTTTGGATGATTCGCGGACTATATGGGCTGACAGTGTTAAGAAGAAGAGGAAGAGGAAGATGAACAAGCACAAGTTGAGGAAGTTAAGGAAGCGGCTAAGGAGGAAAACGTAGACTTAGATAGTAGTCACATTATTTTCTTAATCATCGGGCGAGGTATTGTTTTTCTTTTTTGGGGGGATAAAATAGAACTCAATTATTTGTTTAGGATAGGGTACCGTCCGCCGATCCCTTGTTTTACTGTATCACGGAAGGATTTTGCTAAATTATTGACTGTTTGTGGTGGAAGCAATTGTTGACTGGTTAAATGAGTTGGCCACCTCCTCGGAATAAGCTGACTACATTTGGTTCGTTTTGATAGTTAATTGTTGGGTAAATATTTCTTGGTCAAGTAATTTGCAAATGGGCAATGTGACTGAGAATGTTCTATTTAGCATTATATACATATTTTATAAGGTTCATCTGATTATGAATTGAAGGAATTTTGCAAATGTAGTGCACATTGTCAAATAAGTTGATTTAGATTATCTGAATTTAATGTATACCTGATGATATTTGTTTTTCTCTACTACATATTTAGTTTAGCTTAGGAAGCTTCACTTGAGAAAAAGAGGCTCAGGAGCATGTTGTGTACATCTATATACAGAGAAACTAGCTTGTTATTTGCTCATATTATACTTGGCTTTACATTTATAGATATAGGTAGACGATTGAAGCTTTTGCCTACTAGATTTAGCTAGAATGGCATGAAATTATACATGTCATGTAGTTATTGACATATATTTATGAATTATGAGAGTGCAGATAGGATTTGTTGTATATGATCACGACTTGGATATTCTTTATGCGTGGAATGAAAAATTCAATGCATGGGATTGATTTTTTTCCCTAGACATATG
This sequence comes from Fraxinus americana, assembly GCA_035079005.1. NCBI lineage: Eukaryota > Viridiplantae > Streptophyta > Magnoliopsida > Lamiales > Oleaceae > Fraxinus > Fraxinus americana. Next base: position 16,839,138 of record CM068716.1, read on the forward strand.
GGACAAGATGAAGAGTGTCATTTGGAACACTCGGTAATAAGAATAATCTTAGGAATTCAAAAATATTTATCAGTTTACTATAAGTTGCATTTAGTGTATCGATTGCAATATACATCTAGTGTTTCAGCTTCTCTGGTGTTGTTTTTGTTCATCATCTGATACATGAATTTTCTGTATATATTCTGGAAACTACTGTTGTGGGTCTCTCAAAGGACACGAATTTGTTGGGAGAGTGGAAGATGAAGTGTGAGGAGACTCGTACTGATTTTGATATCTTGATTAAACTTGGATTTTTTAGTGTGGTTAAGAGAACAAGAGCTAAAGAAATATACAAAAATAGAATATTATATGCATTGCCCATTAAGGATTTGTTCATGCTAGATTGTTGGTTTCTCAAGAGGATAAGTAACTGAAATTACATTGGACATCTCCATCAAATCAACTTTGAGGCTTACCTTGAGTTTCGACATGGAACTTAGTTTTTTATAGGTAGCAGCTGACAATTGACCTTCTATATGTAGAAACAATTTGCTTCTATGAAACAATTTGGAAATGACCATTTGGTCTAATTTGGAATAGTTTTAACTTCATGAGATAAATATGGCGACTCTTTTTGATCTGGGATGAACAATGCTGACAGTGGTGATGGAGCGCCATAGTTGAAATCAAATATATTATATTTCTTCCCTTTCCTTTGATTTTGAATTCCTTGAATTAAATAAATATGCGCTGCTTCCGTGCTACATAACCAATATGTTTGTTGCGATGTTTCCCGTTTAACATCAACTCTCAAGTACCATTTTCTACTGTATTGGATACTGGGCTTCAATTTCTTATAAAGCTACAAGCCTCCAACTCAACCTTTCATGTTCTTCTTTCTTAACTTTTGGGGTTATAATTTCTCTTTCATTATAGGCAGCATCAACAATTGCTACCTACTGATTCCTCTGGGTCAAAGTTGGTCTGATATCTATATTATTTTGACTTGGTGTTTCTATATTAATCATTGTGTATCAAAGATAGATCTGTGTTCTCAAATTGTATGTAATGGGATCACAACATTTTTTTTTCTTTCTAAGTTTCTGAGATTCAGAATGGTACAATTCACTCCAGACACTCAGAAATTAATCTCAGGCTGCTACTAAAATCATCACATCTCAACAAACCTTGCCCACTATACTGCTGACTTTTATTCTGACACAAATCTCTCTAACTACCAAACCCATTGATGAAAACCTGTTTTGTCAACTCAGAATAAAGAATTAAACCGAATTATGGACTTGGTGGTGTGAAGTAGAAGAGAAAGAGGAAGATGACCATGTAGGTTGGCTGGTTTAAAAACCCAATTGAGGCTTGCCTCACAGTAAGGTGAACAAAAAAAAAAGGCTCCAAAGGTGCGGATTGTGATGCAGTTTTAAGAGGCGTACAATTCAGTTGCGTGAGATGCACGCCTCATAGCACCATCTTAAAACCTGTGACTTTGTTTGCTTTAGGACCACAAAATATAAAAATTCTTATTGACCATTTCGGGAATAGCTCACTGCCTACTAAATGAGTAGTGCTATTTAGGAAATTAGATATCATTAAATGTTATGTTCATTTAAATGCTAAAGTCAGTCAAAACATCCATTTAATTTGCACCTATCAAGTGTCGACACCTAAACTGGTGCTCTAGCATCACTGGTGTTAAATAACATTATTCCTACTAAATCATTAAAAATTGTGTTTCTCATAGACCCATTTTGGGAATAATACATTGCCTCACCTACTAAAATAATTGTTTCTTCTGTTACTTTATATACTTTTCTTTTGTTTTTGGCAGAGTTAAAAATTTTTTTATTATGAATTTTGAAGAATGTTTATGATTTATCATTAGCTTATTTTGCATTTTAATATTATATTTTGGTTTATGGTGAGCCTTACGCCTCGCCTCGCCTCGCCTCATGAAAGAAAAACACATCAATACTTGATTACGCCTGTTTTAAACACGGGCAGGTTGAGGAAACTGAGGAAGCATCTCAAGAGCTGTTTTCACACTTATTTTTCTTCTTTTGGGGATGGCAGAACTTATTGTTCAAGTTACAGTAAGATCCATCTCTGTTTTGTTTTGTTTTGTATTGAGAATATTTTTTCCCATTGAATTTGTGGTGAACTTATTGCTTACTTTTTGAATGGGTTGACCACTATTTTGGAATAATTTGTATGCTTTTTGTTCATTTCAGTCTTGACTTTTGAGTATGCATTTGTTGCTGAGTAATTATTAAGTACGAGGACACTCTGAGTTGGAATGTTTCTGAGTTCAAAATGCACACATGCTATCAGCCTGAGATGATGTAAATATACAAATTAAAGTCCTCTTTGCTGAGTAAGTGATTTTGATTGATGATAATCAGTATTTGCTTGATACTTTGCGGGTTGTTTTTCCTGACATATTTGCTTGGTTCTTTGGCTAGCTTATTTGTGTTCCGGAAATGGGCAGGGGATGGGGCGAGAGAGCTTTCTGAAAGCAATATTGTCTAAGGACATTAGTCTGATGCAATTGTAGGGAGAAGCTTGGTGACTACATCTATAGAAAAAGAAACTCGTTCTAATCGTATTTTCCTACTACTACGAGACTTATTCAGTGGTTGAAGCTTTAGGCTCTGCACTAATAGCCGTGGCAGTATGTAAATGATGTATGCTTTCTGAAGATGTACACATCACACCAACTCACGAGAACAAGTTTTAAAATGAGAATGGTTTGATTTCCATGAGCCCTCTTTCCAGTTCTTGATTTTCATGCTGATAATAGACACCCTTTCAGTACCACATTAGAATGTCGCCATTTTTGACATAGTTATTTTACAATATTTGTCATGGATCTTATGTGATGGGATGGTGGTTGGGTTGTCCAAGGCATGGTTTCTATTAGCCAGCCAGTTCCGAGTATCTCGACCATAAATTAATTATTCGACAGCGATGGTGTCAATTCTGGAGTGAGCGTTTCAAGACCAAATATTTGGCTTGTTTATAAGGATACAAGGCACAGAGGATTGCTTGTCTTTATGGACAATGAACCCAAATTTCTTTTCAGGGAGTTACTTATAAGTGAACTTTTTGAGCTCGACTAATCATGGTTTACTTTTTTACTGGAGCTACAGAGCCATATCTCCTTTAAAAAGTTCCCAAATTCGTTGTCTGGTTTGAATTTAAAAAGCTTGGAGAATTCTTTAACAGGGGAATGTCCCCAATATGAGCTACAATGTTCTTGGATTCGGATTTAACAGTCCAAATTCATCCTTTCTTTCCATTGTGAAAAATGTAATGTCAAATAAAGAGGTCCAACAAGTCAAAATAAGTTTGGCATGAAAAGACTTGTGTTTGCATGACCATTTTTTAGCTTAGTGGTAATGCTTATTTGTGTTTGTTCTCCCTGTTAAATTACTACAACTATTTATTTTATTTGAATTTGAATTTGAGATTGATTGTGAAAATATATATATAGAGTTATCGAGTCAAAAACAGATTATATAAAATACGAAAATTTGCACTTTTTATCCTCTATTTGCGAAGTTTTACTAATCTATTTTCAACCTTTTTTGTGCATCAGAACATCGTCAACCTTTTGAAAATGTAGCAAACGTCGTCCTTTCATCCAATTTGGTCATTAAAGCACGAAAAATGGCTAATTTACCCTCTATTTAAATAAACACAAAAAGAAAGCAACTTAATTTTAAAAATAAAGGAAAATTGTAGTAGGATTCCTGAATCTTTTCAAAAACTACAAATAATTACAATTAAATACAATTGACCAAACAGAAATAGAAAAAGAATGAAAAAAGAAAAAAAAAAGAAGAGGCTTGTGCAGAATGAAAAAAGAAAAAAGAAGAAGAGTCTTGTCCAATCTCCTCCACAATTCCCCACCAAAACACCACCTGGTTGGGGAACGTTGGGAAGACGACCCCCTTTTTTTAATTGATCTATTGGCAAATTTTGAAAAGATTTAGGGCTTTTTTCTTTATTTTTTCTATCAAGTTGCTTTTTTTCTTCGCCGAGTGAATAGATTGACCTTGCCTGCCCAGTGTCGGAAGGTCAAGGAAGTGGGTGACCCGATGATAGGGGAGCCTGCGACCGAAGCCTATGTGAACGGCGACCGTAACTATAATAGTCCTAACGTAGCGATCAAGGGCTTTAAATATACTCTTTTTCAATCGGGTTTCACAGGCTACCATTTGATAGCCTTGTTCCTAAATATAAAGAATAGGGCTTCAATGAACCCCATATGTAAAGGATTCTTGTACCTTTCTAAGCAATTAGAAGACCTTGAATTAGATCCTTTTGAAACAGATGAATCTTGGATTGATTGTAGAAACAGAGGCCAACAGTAGGAAGTTAGGCGGATTATTCACTTTGAAGCACGTTCTTCGACTGGATCAATGCATGCATGAACCCCAACAAAATCCCCAAGGTCTAGTCTAGAAAAATTCCAAATTTTGTTGGGTTAGTTCAACGACAAGTTTTGATACATATTCAAAAGGTTGAGGATGTATGATGCTAAAAAAAGTTGCTGGTAAATCGGTAAGAGTTTGCAATATAATATGCGACGAAAAGTGCAAATTTTCCTATAAACTATAAAGACGAGATTATTTGGTAATATGTGGTTTAACCTAAAGTTTGTTGTTTATATTAATTTAATTAGCTCAAATCATCATCATATCCCGTGGAGATTTTGTGGTCATTGAACATGCTTCTTTTACTTTATCCAAAATCATCTACTATTGTATTTTAAACTACTTTTTCTTCACCTTACCTAATTATTATAAAATTTGGCACCAAAGCCCGCCCTATATAAAACGCGTGAGTGTGAACTTATCATTGACGTACAAATAAGAGAGTAAAATTTTGCACTGCTCATTTAAAATATTATTCTAATAGTCATTTTCTTCGACTTTTAAAATGTAGCGAATTGATCTTAAATATTTTATTGTAATTATACAATTAGTTAATAATTATGATCTTAAAATGTAGCGAATTGAACCTCGTATGTGTAACTTTACGAAACTAAATTTTGCTTCACAATTTGGTTGGATTGATTGACGTTAAAAAATGTAAATTGACTTACTTGTTCACGAGAATCAGGGACGGATGTAGGAGAGCTCAGTCCAGTTCTCAGCCCATTGAATTTTTTTTGGTAGGTTTTTTTTTTATGTTTAAAAAAAATCATATATATATATATATATTTTTTTTTTTATTTTTATTTTTTTTTATTTTTTAACTTATTAGTTAGACTTGTATTAAGGTTTTGGATCTGCTCCTGAGTCGAGAATTCAAAATAAACTTAGGTTATGATGCTATTAGCGACTAATTTCTTAAAAAGTAATTAAATCTCTGTTTGGTACACATTAAAATTTTCATTTTCATTCTTCTACTCATTTTCAATCACACAATTTTCAATAAAATAATATTTTCTATCACATCAATAACTTTTCCTTCTTTTTCAACCACAAATTTCACATCAATCTACTATTCCAAAATGCATTCTTTCAAAATTATGTGGCTCAAACACACCCTGAATCTTTTAATAGATATATAACAGTGAATCAAATTTAAATTTATTATGAACGAGAGGTTTATTTGTCGTGAACAATTAAAACTCCATTTTTTGTTTTTATTTACATTGAATTAGTTTTTATTTTAAAGCAAAAAGGACAAGGCATGTGGATGTGGCACCATTTTTGTATAACAAAAAAAAAATGAAAGAAAATTGGAAAAGATAAAGAAAGTGGCGTGGGTTGTTAGAAACATCTCTCTCATTGTTCATTTAGGCAATAATGCAAACACCCATGCGTTATGCCGCCCCCCCACCCAAAAAAAAAAAAAAAAAACACAACTCAAAACCACTAATTTGAGTTGTAATTTTGTGAATTTATGAACATATCGAACATTAACCTTTTACGAATTAATTTCAAGTATAATGCTACACGCTTGTAACTTTAGCGTGTTTGACTACTATTATTTCTTTATATATATATATATATATATATATATATATATGTATATATATATACAGAAATGATCTAATGGACTTGGCGTCTTTCAAATCTTATCCTAAGACCGATGAGTTGGAAAATTAATTCTTTGGTGGATAAAGATTTTGTGAGTTCCAATCCACCAATGAATTAATGTGCCAACTCATCGGTGCTTAGGATAAGATGAGCACCGGTACTCATTAGATCATTTCTGTATATATATATATATATATATATATATATATATATATATATATATATATACATACACATACTGATTTCTAACTTCGAGTATGTTTGAGCTCTATTTTTTTTAAGAATACCTTGTGGAATAGTAGATTGATGGAGGATTTGTGATTTAAAATTAGGAAAAAAAAATAGGGTTTTCATGTAATATTATTTTTTTATTAAAGAATGTATAAGTGAAAGGAAGGAAGAAAAATATATTTTGTAAATAACGGGATCTAACAATGGCTTCATTTTACCCAAATAATAATTGTCAGATTGGGGCTTAGTATAAGAGCAAACACCTCTTCACGAACTTTAATTACAAATAAGACAACTTATAAATGTTACTTCTCTCGAAAGAAGACTTGAAATCGATATTTCAACCCTTTTTAGCTCACCCAATGATAGATAGAATAAAACCACTACCTTCGAGTGTGTGCTCTTTTTTTTTTTTAATCACTCGTCGTGAACGGTTGACGAAATAAAAAACGGAAATACAATCGATCTCGATGCAATTAGAAGGGTAACTATTGGCAACACAAGCATGTGGAGCTATTATATTCCTATCTTAAGGCGTAAAATAGCACGATACACACCCTATGTTGTTAGAATATTCATGCCCCTGTTTGGTCCGAATAAAAATATGATTTTAATTCAAGTCAAAATCAAACAATCAATAACTACATCTTTCATGGGTCCCACAAATTTTCAACCATACATTTCAAAAATTTCTATCACAATCTACTAAAAATTAATTTTTAATATCTACCAAACACCCTCTAGTTAGAAAGTATTAAAGCATTCGTTCTTAAATCGCATGTTTAGTGAATTTATAAGCATATGAAACATGTACTCTTTGCAAATTTTTATTTTAAGTTCTATTTAACTTATTTATAACCCTAGAATAGAAGCTTGCACTTCAAAACTTTCATCGCAAACTAGACGACTTTGAAAATGCATCTTCAATTAATATTAGTACATATTTGTCTCTTTTTAAAAAAAAACTCTTTAAATCCCAGTTTGACAATCATTATTTGAAAATTCTTTTTTTTTACATGCTCATTTTCAAACAAACATTCACATAATAAAATATTCTGCACGTAAACTTAAAATTTTTCCATATCTTTTTACCACATATTCTTCTAAAAATCACCATTCTAAACATTGTTTTGGCCAAATAAAGACCATCAAACATGGGCTAATTTTCGCTATGTTTGACACCCATTTTATGAGAATGAGAAATTTTGGAATAGTGATTGATGAGAGAATGTGTGGTGAAAAAGTAATGAAATTTTTTTGATTTGTGTGTAATATTATTTTATTTGGAGAATGTGTGGTTGAAATGAAAAAAGAGAGAAAAAAAAGAGAGAATAAAATGAGTATTTTTGTTTCATACTCATTTTCAATTATACATTCTCACAATAAAATATTTTACAAGTAAATTTAATTTTTTTTAAACTACGTATTCTCTAGAAAAATCACTATTCAGAAAATCACTTTTTCTCAATAATGGCCGTCGAACAGGAATTTACTTATCATGCTTGCCTAGTCGAATTATAAGCGCATGGGGCACCTTTTAACTTATAAGTGAATTTTAAAAGTAAGTTTTGTTACTTTTGTGTAAAATATTTTCCCTCTTTTACACATGCACACACTTTTCCCCTTTCTCTCTGTCCACCATTGTTGCTTCTCCCAGACACTTCCACTCTTCTGGAAACTGTTCAGTTAACAAAAGGAATTTCCATTCATTCCATCTGACTATTCTAGTTTTCTCAGTTCAATTCAAAGGAAAAAATTACCCAGTCACTGGGGAAGGATCAATGGGTGGAATGACGTCATCAATGGCGGCGAAGTTCGCCTTCTTTCCGCCGAATCCGCCGTCGTACAAGGTGGTCAAGGATGACCTCACGGGGCTGCTGCTGTTGAGCCCGTATCCGCACCGGGAGAATGTGGAAGTGATGAAGCTGTCGACTAGGAAAGGGACGGAAATAGTTGCGATGTATGTGCGGCATCCCATGGCCACCTCTACTCTGCTTTATTCACATGGAAACGCTGCCGATCTTGGCCAGATGTATGAGCTGTTCATCGAGCTCAGTATTCATTTGCGCGTCAATCTCCTCGGGTAATCATCTCGTCTGAAACTAGAAGCTGTAATCGGATTCGGTTTCTGATCACGATTCTAATATGTGCACAATTTTTTCGTAAATCTTGTTTTCAACACATGCTCTCTATGACATGTAACCACGATTTTTGGGTTTTGTGAAACATTTTGTTAGTTTAGGAGTGAAATTTCCATACTTTCAGCTATTGTGTAAGGGTTTGTCATAGTCTTTTTAAGTTAGTGTAGATGGTGGTTTATTTTTCATTGCTCCGTTATTATGCCTCAGGAAATTATGTGGTAATACCTGTAAGTCCGTCGGGAAATTAGGACGAATTTCTTGATTTAATTGGCAGATTTGATTTTAATTCAATTTCAACAGGTCCATGTGAAGAAAATTAGGAATGGATTTTTATTAAAGGATCTTAGAAGCATATGGGTACTCACTTGTGCTGCCGGCCATTAGATCCAATTAGTGTGCTTTTGATTCTTATTTCCATATAATGGTGTTTTGGAATTTGAAAAGTTAAATTCTCTTATGCACGAAGCCCTTTTCTTCTACGTTCTAAGACAAGCTTAAAAGAACGGTGTTTTTTCTGGGTTAGGATTTTGTAGGCTAGTTTGGTTTAGCAAAATCTATATATTCGTAATTTGTTTTGAGGTTTACAATTTGATTAGGCCACGCCATTACTGTTGCTAAAGCTGATGAAATAACAATTCAGGAACTCTTGTAATATAGCCAGTCTTGTTGATGGTGTTCATTTTTCCATTTCTTTTCTGTGTTGAATTGAAAACTTATTCTCCTTGAAATGATGAACGAACTTCAAAGTAAGGTATGTTATTTATTATTTCTTCCAAGTTTTGGCAAGTTCAAGTAGAAGAGTTTGCTTATTCTCTTGTTGATCTTGTTTTCAAAGGATAGGTATGAAGTCTTCTGAACTCCTATGCATAAACTGCTTGAGTTAATGAAACTCTAATTTGTGCCAACTTCTACCTTAGTTGAGACAATCTTCATATCATATCAGTGTTGCTTGCTGAAATGTGGATGCTTTGGATGATGAATAAGAATGGTAGCATCATTATGTTATAACAAATTCTTTTGCTAATTAAGCTCATGGATGAGCTGCCATTATGCCATGGGTTCGAGCATCAGGTTAACTGCCATTTTGATTAAGTATTTTGTCTTCCTGTCATGCCATTGACTTGTGCATGCTAAGGTTGCATGTGAAGGCATCGCTTAAGCTGTGTGATCCATGCCTTTGACATGCATTTTCATGCTAATTCCTGGACTTTTTGTTAGTTTTAATTTTCATTTTAAAACTTCTACTTCTTGACTTGCTGGGCCATTTTGATTTGTTAACCATGCTATATGTCTTGCAAATACAATTTTTTGCGGATAATTTCGAACTATAGCCTATACAAGCTTAGCACAAAATCTTTCCCATGCCCCTACAACACAATGCATATAGCTCCATTCATCTAAACTTTAATGTATGAGGACTTACACTCGGGTCAAATTGAGTAAATATGATAGTGCACAAAGTTATTGTATTCCTATTTCCAACAATTCAAAACTGCATGTTACCTTTCAAATGATGAATGTTCCCGAAAATACAGTTATATTGAAATCTCTGACTGGGGTTTTCCCATCATCAAATACATCATTATATTCCACTTTTGAGGGCGGTGCACCAGAACATATAGAAATAGAATCTCATTTATCGTAATAATCTAAAATTCCCGCAGAAGGAAAAAAGGGAAAGAGGTAATTCTTACTTGATTTATAATGACAGTGTTCAGCAATTTGGGGTATCAGGGAACCAGAGTCCCTGGTTTTGATTTTTGTGTAGAGAAGTATCATTCCTAATTTTTCCCATAATCCATTAAGCCACGGTTTGGACTCTAGGAATGTGTTTTATAATAGTGATTTTTTGGAAAATGTATGGTTAAAAAATAAGGAAAAGTTTAGATTTACGATAATATTTTATTGGAGAATGTGTAATTGAAAATAAGAAAGTAAAAAACGCATTTTTTTCAAAAATGGACCCCAAACAGGGACTAAATGACCATGGACATATTTTATAGACGTTAGATACTTCTAGGCATCTGTCATCCTTTTGAGTGCAAGTTCCCGATCTTGTGACTGTTTTCTAACGATCTACGTGCTAGAAGAAAACTTTGTAGGTATTGTTATGAGTGTAATATATTTTCAGTAGATACAAATGTCTCATGTCTGCAGTTTAGCAGAAGAATGACTATTTTCTTGCCCCTTAATTTTGGTCAGGTATGACTATTCTGGATATGGGCAGTCATCTGGAAAGGTACACTGTTTTTTCTGTTGCATGTGCTGTGTAGTTTGTGCCCCGGAAATATAATGTACTATGCGTTTTTCTTTCTTATAGCCCAGTGAGCAACATACATATGCTGATATTGAAGCCTCGTATAAGTGTCTTGAAGAGAATTATGGTACTAAGCAGGAAGATGTTATCCTCTATGGACAGTCTGTTGGAAGTGGACCAACTTTGGATCTTGCATCTCGTTTGCCTCGATTAAGAGCTGTTGTCCTGCATAGTCCTATATTGTCTGGCTTAAGAGTCATGTATCCTGTAAAACGCACATATTGGTTTGATATCTACAAGGTTGCATGAGATTCATCTTCTTATAAACGTAGGACATAGAGCTTCCTGCAATTATTTGTTTTGCTAATCTTTGTTCCGCTATTCTGCAGAACATCGACAAAATCCCACTGGTCAAATGTCCAGTTCTCGTGATTCATGTAAGCATTTCAAGAATCTCTCTTTGCATTTTGCCTGTGAGCACGACTCGGTTCAGTATGAACGTCTTTTATTATTCTCAAATATGGTGGTAATAAAAAAATATGAAACTTTTGCATTTTCTGTTAGATTTCATATCAATCTCTTGGATTGGTTGCACATTTGAAGGATTGGTTGCTTATCGAAAGAAAAACTAAATTTTGTGTGGACTAATGCCTCGAGTCTCAATCACTGTTGATACTATAGAAATGTCAATAGACAATAAGATACAGATACCTGTCAGAAACAATTTTAAATGCCTACGTAAGCTGTATGGTTGTCTGCTTATCTGTTATGCAGGGAACTGTAGATGAAGTTGTGGACTTCTCGCATGGCAAGCAGCTCTGGGAACTATGCAAGGAAAAATATGAACCCTTGTGGATCAAAGGAGGAAATCACTGTGATTTAGAACTCTATCCCGAGTATATCAGACATTTGAAGAAATTTGTGGCAACTGTAGAGAGACCCCCATCACAGAGGATGGGTTCACGGAAAAGCGTGGACCAGTTTGAGCCGTCTAGGAAGAGTACAGATATTTTTGAGGCTTCAAGAAAGAGCACTGACCGGAGAGAAAAACCGAGGCACAGTACTGACAAGCCCGAACATATCAAATGTCAGTCGAATAACCCTGACAAGCTAGATAAAATAAGGATCTCATTTGATCAGATTGAAAGGTCTCGGAGAAGTGTCGATTGCATTGAAAAATCCCGAAAAAGCATCGACCTTCAGCTCGAAAGAGGTCGGAAGAGTGTTGACCGGTTGGAAAGATTAAGGACAGGGTAAAACATTTTCCAACCCAATCGTAAAAACTTGTGCTTGAATATGGTGATATTGGGTATAGGAGATTAATTGGGATTGCTTTATTTATTGTATTCAGGGTTTATAGTCTGCTTTGTGGGAATTCTGTAATAACTGGTGAATGAAATCAGAGAGAAATGTGGTGTTACAATGAGATTCTTATTTTAATTCTTTGGCATTGTAGGTTGTTTTGGCATGCCTCTCGGCCTTTGGTGTGAAAAAACACAGGACAACTGTCACCCGTGCCCGAAAAGTTCAGTCCAAATGTGACTCTTTGCAGCAACAAATATAATTTATTATTATTATTTTTTAATTTTTTATCAAGTGAGCATCAGAAATGAGTAAGACTGTTGGGCTGGAGCTAACACGACACGACCCAGCCTTGACACAAGTAACGTCGGGCCGATACTTGACTCGGTTTACCCTTGATTTAAATAACGTGGCTAAGTGCCCATGTTTGTAGGTATATTTTATGAATTCTAACAGCTATTTCGGAAATTCATCAAGGATTGAATTGTACGAATACGTAAAATATGGTATTTAATTTCCAATCTTGCTAGATTGGATGGGATGGATACTCTCAATTTAAGTGAGTAATTAGAGTTCCATAGTTGTTCTCACGTCAATCTTTTGTTCATTCTCATCGAGTCACGAAATTCAAATAGAAAAATTCAGATCAAGTCTGGGGTTAATCAACCTCGAACTTATGACTTGTGCTACATCAAGGTGGCCTAGTTGAGTTATGTAACTTCCCTATCTTATTGAGAATTAGAATTGACTAATTCTAATGATAAAAAAAAGCAATGCATTTATTCTTAAACAATTTAACCCCAATTTGACAATCATTATTTTTAAACTCTTTTTTTTTTAAATACTCATTTTTAATCAAACATTCATATAATAAAATATTCAGCACGTAAATCCAAAACTTTTTCATATTTTTTAATCACATTCTTCTAAAAATCACTATTTAAAACTCAATTTTTTTCAAATAATGGTCGTCAAACAGGGGCTTAGAGACTAGTCTTCTTTTAACTCTATTACGAATATGAACATTGTTACGCCTTAAAACCGAGGCTCAAGAAGAAGCCCAAACAAAAGGCCCACACTCCACTTCATCAAAAATTGAATTGAAGTCATAGATAAAGATAACAAATCGACGCCTCACCTACAGCGCCATGTGTAAGCAGAAGCTCCATGGCCGAAGTGAGACGCCACCTACTGCAAAACAATAATAAAGAGGTGATATACTGCTTCATCCGAAGCACTATATAAGTGGTTGAGGCTCTCCGTCCTGAAGCTCTTCACACCGAAGACCTCCAATACGAAGCTCCCTTTGGTTGAAACCCTCACTCCAATTCGCAGCTTCCTTTGGTTGAAGCTCTTGTTGTCTTTTAGAGGATCTGCGGCAATCTTTAAGAATGATTGATGTAATGTTCATAATAATGAATGTTAAGATTGTCAGTTTAGGGTATAGGGTGGCGACCCGTTGTCAATGTATTAAATGCATAGCAAATAGAATGATGTGAGATTTCGACCTTGGAGATGTGGCCACATGATTCTTCTCCAACGGCTACCACTTCGGCCAGAACTCTAAAAATAAACAACTGTTGTAACATTTGAAGCTACTGCAACTTTTGATACTAAAAACGACATTCGATCTTCTCTTTTGCTTATTTCATATTTTTGTGCTTAAGTTAAAATTATTCTTATTTCAGTTGAGTTGTACGTGGTTGTTTGTTTATATGCAATCATCTTAAATCATGTTGTCGATACTTGAACATTTTTGTCTCGTGTCATAAAGCATCTTCCACGTCCATAAACTCCATCTTTTTCTGTATGATTTTTCGATCAAAACGTGCAGAAATTTGTTTGTGTGAACGCGAATGAGCCCGACATCTATTGTCCACGTAACCATTACAAAAAAAGGGGTCAACAAACATAATTGTCAAAATTGAGTTCAAATATCAACAGACCATATTGAAAAACCGTGCATTATGAACTTTGGATTGCTTCATCAAAGCTAGAGATCAACAATTTCATAACCTCGACTTCCTTCGATCCTTGATCAAAATCTTTAAAAATCTTTGACCGCCAACCTTCTCCAAATCAAAATTTTTGAATTTTGAACAGATTTTTAATCGTGATAGCACATGTCTAAGTCCACACCAATTGTCAAGACATTAGAGAACTTCAAGAATTTTTGGGCAAAAAGTTGTATGAAAACAAATCCTAAATGGGCAGGTTTAATATTAAATTAAGCTAAAGTATCTCCTGTTTAGTATTGGATGACCTTTTAGAACATGCATTTCACATCCCCATTTACACACTAACACAAAATTAACTCGATTAGAGTGCCATTAAAATTTGAATTTATATATTATTCTTGCAACCTATTCTTAAACCCATCTTAAAAAGGATCAAAATATGATCTTTCGGCCGTTAAATCTACCTTGGGGTTTGTTAATAAATATTAATAAGAGCCTGTTTTGGACTTTAATTATGTTTGAAAATGATAACATGTCACGCTCTTGAAATAATGTTAATTGAACTTAACAAATTTGTTATTTTAGTTACTACTTATTTGAATAGAAGCAACATCTCGATCACAAAGAATCGATGGTGTTGGTGAGGGGCGGGATGCAAATTTGTTATTTTAGTTACTACTTGTTTTAATAGAAGCAACATCTCGATCACAAAGAATCGATGGTGTTGGTCAGGGGCGGGTGCATCCCACACCTATTTTGTTTAGCCCACAATTACATCGGTCTTCTCCGTGCCACAAAATGTGCTATTTTCTCGTTGACGTGATTAGACTAATGATATATGTTAACCGTTTTTTCATTTCAATATTGTCCAGTGCCATTCAATATACTTTTGTTTTGTACCTTCTATGCTCATTGGAGAAAGGTTTATGAAAGAAAATTATTTAAGAAACACTAAACTTTCAAATACATCACTTGAGAGAAAGAGAGAATTACAAAATCAAAAAGGGAGATTTCAAGATAGCAGCTATTAAGAAACACTGAAACACACACACACACACCCACACAGAATTACTGTTTGAAATCATTGTGGACAGGTGTTCTTCTCATAGGCACAGAGTAATCTTCTGACAACAACTGGGCAGCCTCCCGCTCTTGTCTTTCAGTATGCTTAGGTTCACTCCAGAACAATCTCGTAAAACCTGCGCGTATAAGAACAGAATATACCGCCAGAAATTTCACTTTAAAGAGAGAACTTTTGTCTTGAAAACCTTCACAATGATCCTTCTTCAATGGACCATTTTTACGGCAGGAAAAATCATTAAAACTTGATTTTATTTTTTATTTTTTTTTGTATTGTAAATATATATAGAGAAAGAACAAAAGAATGGAGCTGCATGTTCAAGATTTCACCTGAACTATGTGATTCAGCTGGTAAATGCTGTTGCTGAATGAGTAAACAGAGACAAATGATGATCCTTATGGTACTAAGGCTATCCATATTTGTTTCTTCCTCTATTGTGTAGGCATGAGTTTATATATATATATTTGTCTGCTCGCTCAAGAATACTGGGGTGAGGGGGTCCACGGATGACGGGTTGTCATTTATGTTAAATATTAGGATAAATCTATATGTACATAATGGATTACATAGGTCCATGTGGAAGAAATCTGATCGTGGATGTGAAGTGTGGAAAAGTCAAAAATTGTAGACTATCGATGGATGCGCGCCACATGTCAATTATGTAATATATTATGTAAATAATTATATACTTGTAGCATGATCCTAAATATTATAGTATCTAATTTATTCTCGATTATAGGCAGACAGGCGTACGAGTTTGTCATTTAAAGGGTTTCTTTTTTGTTTCTGTATGCAGCATCAATTTCTAAAAGAATAAATAAAATGCATGCATCATCCATATTTGTACCTTTTGATCTTTCCATTCCTATTCAATGAATCAAGAATATTAGCTGTCCAGCTGTTTAACTGGTTATTTGAGTGTAGTATTGTGGAGAGTAAGTCGAATGGCTCGTGTTTCTTCATTTTATGTTGAGTAATACTATTCATAGAGAGCGACTATCGTAGTCATCCTACAGGACATATATCTAATCACATGAATCATTTATAGTGAGCATTATTGATTAAAAACTTAAGTGATTTGATATATGCCACATAGGATAACTGCGGTAAGAGGTGGGGCCAGTACTAAATTTTGGGCTACCCTCACGACCCATGTTTAGAAAAAAAAAATAAATAAATAAAAAAAAAAAAAAAATCTGAAGTGGGCTAAATAATTGGCCCAATTAGGGGTGGGCGCGGGTCGGTTCGGTTCGGTTCGATTTTTTTCGGTTCCAGAAATTTTCGGGTATTTAGTAAATGGAACCGTCGGTTCCAAATATAATTTTGAAACCGTTCGGGTTCGGTTCGGTTCGGTTCTGTTCGGTTCCATTCGGTTCCGTACTATAATTAAATTTTTTAACATTTAAAATAATACTACATAAATATACCTGAAAGTAGATACTAATATTAATAACAAAAAGTAGATATAAATACTAAATTCAATCTTAACTTTTACAAATTAATATAATCTAATTTAATAACATATAAATAATAAGTTGTCAAATACAAATATGAAAAACTAAATATTACTAATAAAACTTCGATAATTCATATCAATAATTCATTTGCTTCAAACATTCAAATTTACATAAAAATGAAATATAAATTAGAAGTAATAAAGATAAAATATTTTAAAGTATTGATAATACTTACCAACTATTTAATGTAATAATCAGTTGCTTGATTTTCCATACTAACTACTGAGAGACTATATAAGAAAAAATTGAAAAAAACACAATTAACAAACATAAATAAACTCCAAATTGTTCAACTAATAAGATTTAATAAGAAAAAATTATTAATTTATTTAGAAAAAATAAAAGAAATTGATTTATCCAATATAAAAAAAAATTCGGTTCTTATTCGATTCTTCGATTCTGGGTCTAGAACCGAGAACCGAACCAAACTATTTGATTCTCGATTCGGATACCCGTTCGGGTATTTCATTTAAAAAAATCCGTTCGGTTCGAACATTTTGTCCAGCCCTAAGCCCAATCTTATAAAACAAACTTTCCAAAGATCTGCCATGACTTAAGTTCTGGTCCTCGTCAGAGGTTGTGTGTTCAAATCCCACTTCTGACATTTATTTTTTAAATATTTTTCAATAATAGTGTTGCTAACACATAGATTTTTTCAATATTTCAATATGACAAAATAAAAAAATAAAACATTTGTGCTCCAAAAATCTTAGATTTTCAAAACAACATGTGTGGACTTGGGAGGGGGAAGAGTAGGCCCATTTTCTGAAGATGGGCCTATTTCTTGGTTGATTTAGTCTGTCAAATGCTCGATTTCGTATTGATTAAGTGATCAACTTGACTCGCATGCACATCAAAATGGTGTTGTTTTCTTAAATATACCTAGACATATGAGTAACATAAAAAATGGCATTTTTTGAAAACTATTTTAAGAATTATTTTTATCTTTAAGCTTTACCTAGGGAGGTGGCTGTAAAATACTGTAATTTTTAAAGAGCGTGATTGCATAAAGATACCAATGTATGAAAACTCGTAAAGAACAATTGTGAAGTATTTCATTTTTAGTACAATATTTGTGTTATAATATTGTTATTTTTTATATCTTTGCTGATATTGCCCGCACTGAAAAGTTTTATTGGGTCCGCCCCCGACTGTAGTAGTCGCTCACTCTGAATAACATTCCCCTCTCATATTGGATTACACCCTATTTGGTTTTTATTAAAATAAGATTCATAATATATTTTGATAAAAATATGATTGTAAAATTAAAAAAAGTTGTGGATTCCATCTAATTAATAAAAATTGACCAAAAATCACAAGTAAATATTTTGATTATAAAGTAATATTTTATTTATTAATATATTTTTAGACAATGTATATTTACAATTTAGTTTGAACAAAATATATGTGTTGGAATAATTATTTTAGAAAGAGTAAAATTAGTAAGGAATTTAAGAAATTGTCAAAATTAGGGTTGGACAAAACTCTCAAACCGGATCTGAATCGAATCGAACTGAATTGAGTGGTTATTCTTAAATTAAATACCCGAACGAGTATCTAAATCAAGAACTGGCGGGTTCGGTTCTTGGTTTTAGACCTAAAACCGAAGAATCGAATAAGAATCGAACTTTCCTAATTTTTTTTTTTAATTTTTTCTCTTAAATAAGTCAAATTATTTTATTTTTTTCTAAATGAATTTGCTAACTAATTAATTTAACTCAAACCTAAAATATGATTTTACTATTTTTATTTTTAGCCAAGCCCAACTTAATCAAATTGACTTAAATTTTACCCAAATATCTTATTATACCGTAGTGTCATTTCTGTTGGTCTATTATTGTGAACTCCCTTTCTTCACCTTCTTGTGATTTTAACAGTTAAATTTATGAAGAATTTAACAAAGAAATGTGTAAAAGATATCACCAGATGTGGCTACGTTTATTTTGTAAGAGTTAAAATTGAACATATCATAATTGAATTAATGTAGCGTTGTTGTAAATATAAAAAAATTAATTATTGTACGAAAATCAGAAACCGAATAGATCATAACCGATCCGAACCACACACTGTCCAACCCTAGTCAAAATCCACTGACTTGGTGGATAGAGAAATATAACCAAAATTATACTACACTAACCAATGTTCAAAAAACTCACAAGCAACGTTTTCCCAACTCTCATAGACGAGACGGGTCAAAACGGATTGAAAAAAAAAACTCCCAAACGTACCCTAAGATGCCAAACAATTTTCTTCGGCTTTTGAGTATCAGGCTTTCAATTTTTATAAATCTTGAATTTTCATTGCAGATCAGGCCCAAAAAATTGTTAATAAGTCCTGTGTTTTGCATGTAATGTAAATGTTTTAGTTGAAGAAGAGAAGATATCCCTACTTTAAAAATTGGAAATTGGGAAAAGAGAAAAAATTTCTTTACACATGGCTGGCCGGCTGCCCTTCCCTTCCTCTTCTACTTCATCAAAGGTCAATTGATTTTGACAGAATGTTCGAAATTATAGATTTTGAAATTCTTCCTAGAGTTAACGAATTTAAGTAGCAATCTTTATTTTATTTTTCATTTTTGTTAAATTTATGGAAAACCATTTGTGACATTTATAGATGAAGTGAAATTCGCTCGATTTGGTTGGTTTTATAATTTTATTTGAACGAAATATTTGACAATATTGATGATGATGTAATTATACATGTTTTTAAAGTATGAAAATGCATAAGCTGTAGTTGTAGTAGCATATTGACTTATTTTCATTGATGTTATGTTGTTTTAAGAAAAAAATGCATATTAATTTTTGACCCCACAATAAAAAATGTCCGCCTCCTTCATTGGGTGGAGGTTACTGTAGCGTGGAATGAGGACGACAATTGGAAAATTTGTGGAGGGCCACTAGAGCGAATTGTACTAAGTATATGTGAACGGGGATGTCACGAGTATATCCAGGACCTTTCAATGTATTTAAGGTACAAATTCAAATCACCCAGCACGTAGAAAATAAAGAACACAGGATTTTTCGTCACCAAGACATGGATGTTCAGCCCATCTAAGGACTACTTACAGTTAAACATTGAGCAATTAGATATACCCTCAAATCACAAGGCAAAAACCAACATTTGCAAGATTGACAGTCATACGGACCCTCAACCCTCTGTTTACAAAACGTCTAACTAAACCTAATCCCTTTAACAACATAATGATTGATAAAAAACTTCAAAGAAGAAAACATCTAAATGTAGAATAATAGAGAGAGGCATAGCTAAATACTTAGAGCTTGTTTGTGAGGAATTTTAATCCAATTAAAATTGAAAATATAATCGTTATTGGGTCCCACTCGTCTAATAAAAGTCAATAATAACAGCTAATTTTTCAATTTTAATCCGATTTTAATCCCTTTCAAACAAGTTCTTAGTATGTACGAGGGTAGCGTACAAGAACCATGCATCCAATGGCAAAGCGGTTGCCACATGTCACCATCTCAACGAAAGTGTCTCATTCAATTAGGTTATAATTGAGAAACAACTTTTCCCCAATAAGGCCGAGCGAGGCCAACTCATAGAGGTTGTGGGTCCAGCCACTTATTTTTATTTTTCTTTTCTTTTTTATGTTGTGATTATGTCACTATACCTCTTATAAAATATCATGTAGACTAGACGTGACAAGTTAACTACATTGTCTGCAATGCAGGGGGCAAGCGTTGTCCTTTTCCACTGGTCTTGCCAACATGACATGGCATGCTAATTGTGTCAATTCGTCTCAATTTATGCATATAAATATATTTTCATTATTTATACTATTCTTTATATTTTATCACGTAACAATACATTATTGAACAGTTTAAAAAATTAAATAATTTTTATTCTAATCTTTTTTTAGTAACACATCAAATGTCATATTTGATGTACATTTGAAGTGTACATCTAACATTTTTGTATTTATACACACAACAATCATGGACAGTGGAAGTACCTATACTAAAATTTTTAATTATTGAGAGTGAAGCTCAATTTATATACGAATCAAGGAAAAGAATAAAGACTTATCTCTGCACTAACATACTACAACAAAAACATAATATTACTCCTAGAAATTTCATAGAAAATAAAGGGTACATTGTATCATTAATCCCTAACCTTAGAGTATGGTAATCAGGGGCGGATCTAGGGGGTGGCGAGCTGGGCGGCCGCCCTAATTGGATCCATCGAGAAGAAATTTTTTTGTTGAGAATAGATAAAAGATTTATATTATATATCAGTTAATTCATTTTATTTACAATTATCTTTGTTATGCCAGTTGGTTGGCGAAACCCTCTATTAAATCGATGTCTCGGGTTCGAAACCTTTCAATGCCAATATGTAGTGTAATTTTTGTAAAAAGTTTTAACAAGTGCAGAGTGGATTTGAATCTGTGACCTTTGCCAAAGTATATTGATAGATTTACTATCATGGCATCACACTTGAGGAAACAAAATAATATATGTTCATTTTACCGATTTTAATGCAAACAGAAACATTTTAACCGATGATTTGTCCCTCTTCTTGATTTTTTTTTTTTTTATCTAATCAATTTATTTGAGAGTTTGGTTAATTAATGACGAATGAATTTGTAAAAAAAAATTGGTCTTAGTGTCATAAGGAGATTTTCAACAAAACTTATTTAATTAATAGAAAGTTCCACTTTTCTTTCACAAAAAATCGATTGTAGAAAAGTGAAATCACACAAGCACATAAAATTGATATAAGCACATAAATAATTTCAACTTTGTTATTATAAAAATGGTTGTTTAATTAATTTTAATTGTAAACTAAATATTGATATTTTGTTAATATATATTACATGTTTGATTGAAAAATAAATCAGAACATCTTCCAAATTATATAACGATTTTTTCATCTGAAATGAAAGTTGGTACCTAGTTCTAATTCTAGTGGTGTATTTAGTTCTTCTAGTTCTAGTCTGTACGATTTTTTTGAATATTATTTAATTAAATATTAATAAACAATGCCGCTATCACGGACGTTGACCGTTGACCATAAGCGTTTAATGTTCGCCGTCCGCCCTAACTAAACTCCACCCCTGGATTCGCCCTTGATGGTAATTATGTTCCTAAACTTTTTTCGATTTTCTTTAACATTTCATTAATTAATAGGGTTGACCCCTTTTCATAGTTGTGCTATTCATGTCTTTTAGGTAGAGGGTAAAATGGTCGAGCCACAAGAAGTTGAAACATATGTTGGAAAACTATAAGCATACTTGGCGAGGTTATAAGGACCTTATTTGAATTAGAAACTTTTATTACATTATTACTACTAGAAAATTCATGGGAAAATAAAATAAAATGAAATCAAAATTTTTTTGATGACGTAATTTTTTAAATATTATGGTAGAAAATTGAGTATCCTCCTAAATAAAAGCAAAATGGTGAAGCTCTTGTTTGGTTTTGATAAAAATAAAAAATAATAATTAGTTTTCTTGTCCTAACAAAATAATAATTATTTTTTCTTCACAAGATAAATAATAATTTTCCTAACAAAATAATAATAATAGTTAAATAATAGTTTTTTTCGCAAGTTAAATTGAGTCCAATTATTTAGGATTTATCTTGAGAAAAAATTGTCCTAACAAAATAATAATTATTTTGTGAAGCTCTCCAATGTTTTGCTCTATAACAAAACCTCCATATATTCATTTAAGTGTCATCGCACTTTAACTTGTGAGATCAACTACTTACTTTACAAATAAGAAATGCTACACATGATGGTTTATCCATAATAACGATATCAATATCTCGTTATTACTTACGATCACTGATGATTTAATATTCAATCATATGTAATTGTATCTCACAATTACTAAGACTTTGTGATTAACAAATTACTAAGACTTGAATCTATGGATTCTATTATATAATTTAATTGGATATTAATTTAAATTATAGATCTGCAATAAATAGAATGCATTAATTATATATTAAAAGTGTTTATACCCAAAATCGGTTAAACCTAAGGCACAACACTTACAAATTCACACTTGCACTAGATTCAATCACTTATGTATCTAATATCATAAGAATCTACATGAAAATCATGTTTATGCTGTGACAACTCTTTTTCAATAGATTTGCAATTTAATAACTTGTGGGAATTCATTCATTCTTTACCTTATTTCATTATATTATATCTTCAATGAGATAATACCACATTAACACATGTTTGGATAATTGATGAGACATTAGTTCCTTCATTTGAACAATGGCTCCATTGTTATCACAATACAGATATATGGGATCAACAATGTTAGGAACTACTCTAAATTCATTAATGAGCTTCCTGATCCAAACCACAATCTTTGTTGCTTCTAAAGTAGTGGTGTATAGAGCTTTAGCTATTGAATCAACGATTGTTTCTTGTTTGGACCCTTTCCAAGATCGTGTTTGATATTTGCTATCATTCTAGTCTAACTAGAAGTCAACATCAGTGTATCTGTGAACTCTCAGTTCATTTTTTCTAAATAAAATATTCTCAAGATTTTATAGATTGAGATGAAATAAGCAATCTTTTCAATTTATCTCTATAGATCAAGTTGCTTCTCCCATATCTCTTTCATGAAGATATTATTTGTTAACCATAATTTCAACGATTGAAATATAGGGATGCCGTTTTCCATTAATAATATGTCATCTACATGTAATATTAAGAATACGACAATGTTCTTACCATTTTCTTATAAACAAGTTTATCTTTATTTTTTATTTGTATAAAATCAAACGTTTTGACTTTTTCATGAAATCAAAGATTTCAACTCCAAGATGCTTGTTTCAATCCATATATGGATTGATTAAACTTGCATACCTTGTAAGCATATTTGGATTTAAAGCTTTTAAGTTGTGTCATGTACACTTCTTCTTGCAAGTTCTCATTAAGGAATGTTGTTTTAACATTCATTTGCCATAACTCTTAGTCATGGTATGTAGCTATTGTAAGCAAGATTCGAATGAACTTAAGAATGGCTATAGGCTAAAAGATTCATCAAAGTCAACTCCATGTCTTTATTTATAACCTTCTGCTGCAGCCTTACTTTGTATGTATGGATGTTTCCATCGATGTCAACCTTTTCTTGTAAACCAATTTATAACCTATGGGTAGGGTTGGGCAAAACCCGCCCGAACCCGCCCAACCCGATTAGTTTTTTTTGGTGGGTTTCGGGTATGGGAATGATTAATTAGGTCGGGTTGCGGGTCACCCAAAAAAACCCAGTATAACCCACCCAACCCGACCCGCCTATATTAAAAAAAACAAAAAAACAAAACAAAACGTAAAAGGGGTAAAAAAGCCCTAAACTCACAGTCTCACACAATGGCAGTGGCACAACACAAATTCACGCTCTCTCTCGTCTCCATTCTTCACGCCGCAGCCCTAATGCCAACAGCAACTCTTGCTCCCATCATTTTCTCTCCAATTGTCGACAGAGATCTTCGTTTAACCTTACTGGTCGTCGTTTTGTCCACACTGCAGTGCTGGGTAAGTTTATTTCCTTATTTCCTATACCTGTTTCTTTCTCCTGTCATCATTTTTTCTCTGCTTCTCATATGTGGCTTGACTCTTGAGACTTGAGACCTGGAACTGTAAATGCTATGGTTGTTTGCGAAATTTAGGGATAAACACGAATATCTGAAAATAGATTTATTCCCTAGGTTGCACAATGATTTAATGTGATCCACATCCATTGCCTGGTTAATATTTCATCCTTTTTCATGTTATTCATATATTTCATTTTAGACTTTGGGACATGCATTTACTGGGTCGGAATCTATTTTTATTCTAGTTTTAGTTACAAATGATTTGAGAAGTGAAAACGTTAGAGATTGCTGATGGGGACTAAATGCCCTCTCAAAAGTTCAAAAATGATGAAAATGTGATTCTTTCTTTAGTGCAGCTTTTGGCACTTGTTGAAATATTTTTATTAGTGAATGTTTATGGGCCTAGTGGAAGCACAGTGTTCTGTGGGATTTTGTCTTTGGTTCAACTTTTGTTACTCATTGAACTATGTATAATATTGAATGTTTATAGGTTTAGTGGAAGCACAGTGCTCTGGACCCTTTTTTTTTAAATTCCTGTTCAACTAGGCTAGAAGAGTTTTCTTCGCAGTCTTTTGGATTCATATATATCAGCGCCATTCGTGAACAAATGGCGAACTACAAACCGACCAACCCGACCCAACCCGATCGAACTTGATTGGGTTGGGTTTAATTACGTAATTGGGTTGGGTTGGGTTGATTTTTTTTCCAAACCGAATATGTTGGGTTGGTTTTGGGTTGAGTAAAAACCCGACCCAACCCAACCCATGCCCAACCCTACCTATAGGCTTTATCCCATCAGGCTAGTCAATTTAAGACCAAATATTGATGATCTCATACATTGATGTTCTCTCGGATTCCATGGCCTTCGTCATCTCTTTGAGTTAACACTTGACTTTGTTTATGCTAACTAGTAGGTTCATCATCCTCGATTAGTAAGGCTCAATTAGTAATCATGAATTTGTACCTTCTAGGAGGTCAAATGGTCCTACAAGATTTACATGGAGCTGATGTGTACTTAGAAGTCTTTACTTCTTGATTAAGAGTATGTCCCTTAAATAGTGTGGGATAAAACTCAGGTTCATCTACCCGATCAATTTTATCTGTGGACTCTTGAACTCCTTCGAGTTCTATTTTACTCCAACCGTCATCTCATAGAATAAACTCTTTTTCTAGAAACACGATATGTCATGAGACGAAAAATTTCTTCTCAATGGTATTATAGAATTGATATCCAAATCTCTTTTGGATATCCCACAAATACAAATTTATCAGATTTAGACTCAAATTTACCCGATTCAGTGCACTTCATTTAAGCATCATAGTCCCAAACTTTAATATGAGACAAGTTGGGCCTTCTGCCTTTTCATAACTCGTATGGAGTTTTGTCGACTGACTTAGATGAGACAGGATTAGTACGTAGCACGCTGGAATCAGTGTATGATCCAAAACGATCTTAGGAGGTTTTGCATGACTATTTATTAATTGTACTATATATAATAGTGTACGATTCCTCCTTTCAGATACGTTGTTATGTTGCGGTGTACATGGAGAATTCCACTCTAAAAGAACCTCATTCTTTTTAGATAATCTAAAATTTTATCTTTAAGATATCTCTACCTCAATCAGATCTTAGTGTGAGAATATCTTTACCTAATTGTTATTCTATTTCCAACTTGAATCCCTTGAACCATTCAAGAGAAATATGCTTGAATTTCATCAAGTATACAAGACCATTTTTGAAATAGTCATTCATAAATGTAATGAAATACGAGAAAACTTATCTAGCATTAATTGACATGGGTCCATACATATCACTATGTACTAGGTCTAGTAATTTTGTAGCTCGTTCTCTACTTTCCAATAAAAGGAAATTTGGTCATCTTGCCTAACGGCTTGATTCGCATTTGTCAGATGATTCAAAATCAATTGACCCTAAATATAATCTGTATGTAATTTTGTAGCTCGTTCTCCACTTTTCAATAAAAGGGAATTTGTTCATCTTGTCTAACGACTTAATTCACATTTATCAAATGATTCAAAATCAATTGACCCCAAATATGATCTATATGTAATTTTGGAATTGAATTTTTCATTTATTTGACCAAGTCTACAATGTCAGATATATGTGTTATTTTGATGATCACTTTTGTGCCTTTTAATTTCTATATTTGTTATAGATTACTTATAAATGTCATTTTGTAATTTACCATAACCATTAAGAATTTATAAAGGTAAAATGAATAACAATCGTCCTTAACATTAAAATAATTTTATGTCCACACATGAAATTTCAATAATGTTTTTGGTAATGATGTTAACAGAATAACATTTCTCTAATTCTAATACTAAACCTAAAAGTAATGGCACATGCAATGCAGCAACCTTTACTCATTTTCAAGGTGCAGATCGACTTATCTATTTTGTAGTGGTCCACTTCTATTAAGTTTCTGCATATTTATACAAATACGAAATTTACATTTGATATCTAATACCCAATAAACTAATGAAGTAAACATAAGCCTTTCATTTTCTTTTCCAATGACTTATCAATCCAAAATGGCAACAATGGTCATTAGATTTGGTATATCCTTCTTCACTTTGGCTGTCTTAGATATCTTGAATGCTTTCCCAAAGCCTCATTTTAGACTTCCTCTTAATGCCATTAGAGGAATCAATGACTAAGACTTGTCTGCAAAAAAAATTGATGTTGGGCTCAACAATCTTAAGTTTGTTCACCAACTCAGTGAATGTGCATTTGAGCTTATTCATATCAAAATTTATAATTAACTATGAATAACTCTCTGTCAAAGATTGTAGAACCAAGTTAATACTTTGTACATGGTCTATGATTGAACCCAATTGAGACAACTTCTCAATGTAGTCAACATTTTCAGTATATGAGCATTGACTGAAAATCCTTTTACCATTATACACTGGTATAGTTGTTAAGAAATTTTATATCTTTCCATACATGATTTTTTTTTATCATTCAACTCCTTAAGATGAAAAATCACTGTGTCAACATTTATACCCTCATGTTGATTTTGTAACTCAACTGACATAGCTGTAAATAACGCATATGTTGCAGTACTATCATCATTACTGTATTTATTAAAGTAGTCATCTCTTCCTTAATCGAGTAATTAGCAGATGTATCTGGAAATGGCTATTCAAGGACATAATCGATTTTCTTATACTCGAGAACAATTCTCAGATTGCAGTGTCAATGAAGAAAATTTGGCTTGGTTGTTGCATTTAGTATGCCTCTCAAATATATATATGGTTACTTATAATTATGCTCCCACTGTTTAGCTTAAATTTTTGACGCTCTCATATAAATTTATGAAATCCATATTTAACTCCAAGTGGATTGGGATCCCATTTGTTATATTAAGGCCTTAAGTGTTCTCGACAAGCCTTAATAAAATATTTGGGTATATACTATTATCAATTGTATATCCATACAATTCCCAGATTATTAATCTGACAACACTTTCTCTTCACACATCTTATTTATCATGCATAGGCCTCACCATAATAGTTATACATACTATATCATACATTTAACATGCAAATAAATATACATGTAATAGTGTGAATGATTATAGACTTATACTATCTAATATTTCCAAGTTATAATGAAGATTAGTTGGTCAGTTCTTAAGGGACATAACATTGAATCATACAATGTTCCATTTCTATGAGTAATGCTACTTGCAGTCGCTTTATGTGGCACACACATGGCATGTAGTTATTTGATGCATTAATGTGGTAGTTTTTTACCACATTTAATGCATCAAATACACACTTGATATGTGTGTGCCACATAGGGCGACTGCTGCAGTGAGCGACTGCAAGTAGCATTATTCCATTTCTATGGTATCCTCATCTTTTTGCATATTCAATTAGTTCAGCTTCAACCTATATCCTATACTAGTGGCACACAAGTCCAAATAATTGGACACGTAGACTCATAATAATCACAATAGACTCATATGTCCAAAATAAATAAGAGTTTGCAAGCCCATAAAATAATAAAAATTAAACTAATATATCCATATGGTCAAGTCCACAATCATCCACTAACAAAATATTTATCATATAAATGTTTTCCTATATAATATATAATATTATACATAAATATGTTTTCAGTTTCTAGCAATTATTGTCGTCTAAACTAATTTAAACAAAATGATCAAAACAATTAAATAATCAAATTAATTAATTAATTTAATTTTCTTGTTTTTTTTAAGTAAAACCAAAATTTAATTAAATATCGAATTAGAGTCCAACTTTAAATTCACAATTATAGGGTGGAACTATTTAATCAAATTCTAATTAAATACTAAATTAGAGTCAAACTCTAATTCTAAAATTTAAGGTGTTTAATTTTAATTAAAAATCAATTTTTAATTAAAAAATAAAATTAGAGTCCAACTCTAAGTTCAAGATATTAGTGTGTGACAATTTAATTAAAATCAAATACAAATTAAATGTCAAATTAGAGTCTAAGTATAATTCTAATTGAATTAACATTTTAATTAAGGATAAAACCCCTAAATAAAAAAAATTTAATTTAGGGTCAAATTTTAATATTTAAGTTAAAATCCAATTTTAACTATATTGTAAAAGTCCTCAATTTCAAATAAAATTTTAATTGAGTCAAAATTGAACTTTTGTTTCAAAACCCACTTTTAATGGATTTTAACTATATTGTAAAAGTCATCAATTTCAAATAAAATTTTAACTGGGTCAAAATTGAACTTTTGGGGTCAAAACACACGTTTAAAATCAAGTTCAAGCCCATTTTAAAATTTAAATTCAAAATAAATTTGATCCTTATTTTAAAATTATAGCTATGCCCTTTAAAGTTTCAAAATAACAAGCATGCTCTTATTTGAAATTTATAAGTTGACCCATAAATCATATTGCGAACAGGGGCTTCGGCCCCGCCTGTAGCTTCATATTGATTTGAAAACCCTATATTCTTTCTCGTTTTCTTTTCTTGGATTCCCGTAGCGCTAGCAGGACCCAGCGCTGCTTCAAGCAACATTGAAGTGGAAAACAGCGGTGGCAACCGTCGCAAGAAATCAACAACAGCATGTGCGGCGCTGCTATTAATGGAATCAATAGCAGCGCTCGTTGTCACTATCATTGCAGCGGCATCCAACACTGTTGTCTCCAGCTGGCGCAGTAGCCACACATGTTTGTTATGGGCCACACTTGTCCGATCCATTTTTCGACCCAAATCGATTTTCTTCTCAAAACAGTTTTTTTCTTTTTTTAAGATTAAAATTAATTTTTTCAAAATGTAGAAGCAAGAAAATAAAAAATAATCAACTTTTTATTGTTCAAAGATGCAAAAAAATTTCTAACAAGCACAAACCTGGCTATGATACTACTGTTGGAAATTTACTTAATCATATACAGTACAAAATAAAATTAATTTCAATTCCCACCACAGATTTTTTTGTGTTTAGTTAGAAATAGTAAATGAATTATATATTTGGTGGATTCGGCAAACTCACACAGTCATGATCTGCAATCCATAGCTATCCAATTGTCCAATCTCCAATGAAAATCTGCATAGGGAGCAAGAATGAGAGAATTATGGCTTTTCTTTTCTTGTGTTAGCAAGATAATGAATTTTTTTTTTCTGAAACCCTAATGGTTTGTTATTATAAGTTCTAGTGGGTTTGACCAGTCACTTAAACTGAACCTAGCAATATTTAATTAATCAAATTAATTAAATTTCGTCTATAAATTAATTAATCCAATTAATTAATTCAAGTATATTAACAAGCAACCCAATTAATTAATTGTCCAACACTTATTAATTAATCAATTGGTAAATCTCATTTTTTTTAGTTCTTTTGTATGTGACCCATTAGATTCCCGTTTATAATGTCTCACGACGTGAATTATTATTTTGATCTAATCAAAATTGATAAATTAAAATACCACTTTTAATTTATCACCAATTCATATATGTTGTCCTAAATTGACATCTAACAATGTGTCAGGGTAATACACATGATGAGAAATGTCATGTGGTATAAGCCTAACTTGTTCATTTAAAGTGAAACTATAAACCATTCGTTAATATGATCTGATTAATTACGAGATATGGATGTGTGTCAATCTTGATTACTAATCATATATTCCATCCTACTAATAAATCAATGTAAGTCAAAAACTCTTTTTTCGACTTATGAGAATACTTTGGCCAAGGATTTCGTTATCAATTTCACAGCTTTCATATGATTCTTAACATACTTGAACGATGCCGTATTAGCGACCATTAGCAGAGCAATATCCAATATCAACAAAGTATGACTGTCCTCATATAAGGGACAATGATAACCTCAGGTTAAATGACCAATTCTACTACCGAACGTTAGAGATTAACCACTGACACTCAGATAGTTATCCATGTCAAATCTCCTCAGTGGGTCTCAAATGATTTGTTTTATAACAAAACATCCACGTGTTCCTTTAAGTATCACCATGCCTTAACTTTTGAGATCGACTACTTACTTCATAAGTAAGAAATGCTACATGTGATGGTCTATTAGTAAGAACGATATCAATATCTCGGTATTACTTATGATCAAGAATGATTTAAGATTCAGTCATATGTAATTGTATCTTACAATCATAACTCCTTGTGATTAATAAATTACTGAAACTTAAATCTACGGATTCTATTATTTAATTTAATGGGATATTAATTTAAATTATATATCTGCTATAAATAGAATGCATCAATTATATTTTAAAAGTGTTTATATTCAAAATCAATTGGACTTATGGCATAACACTTAAAGAGTTAAATATCTTTTTCCCTCTTACTTCAAAAAGGATACAAAAACAGTTCAATCATCAGCCCGTTGCCATCTCATCCGCATGTACTGACCTCTCCACTATCACTGACTTGTAAAAAATATGCCATTCCTCCTCTTATATTCATTTTTAAAGCAAACTATAGAAAAATACTGCAATTTACAACAAAATGAAACATTGTGATGTTAAAAATGGCATGTCGATTGTTTGTTCTTGCACCGATTTTCATTACCGTCATCGGAGTGGCAGCGGCCAATTCCTCTCTGAGTAGCTCTCCATCTCTATCTCCATCCTCATCACCAACACCCAAATCGTCTTTCCCAAAATCTGCACCGTGTCGTCGAAGAAAAGTATAGCCCCTTCCGCCCTTTGAAAATCGTCGCCAGTGCCTGCACCTAAATCATCATTCCCCAACACCAGCACCAAAATCCTCTACTTCGAAATCCTCCAACCCCTCCACCTCTTCTACCAACTCATCATTACTGTCTAAGTCTCTCCAAAGATGAGCCATCATCTCCACCAGCAGCCGATAGCGAAGCTGGTTCTCCCACACCCTCTACCAGCAACTCTAGTCCTCCTGATGCTTTGGGACCCATTGCTAGTGTTTAGTGATGCGCCCACGGGCAGCGGGTGATAGTTTGCACTAAAAATCTCTTTTGTTGTCACAGCTGCTATTGGCAACCTGATTCTTCTTCTTCTTCTTCTATTCATACTGAATGCAAATACTTAGAGCATGTTGGGCCTATCTTAAAAGTAAAAAAGAGAAAGAAAAAAAAGAGAGAAACAGTGATACTAGTCTGTTTCTTTTGTAGATGAAACAAGAAACCATTTTAAATTTTTCTTGTATTCGCAACCTTGCTTGTTGGAAATATTGAAGAGGAGATGAAAACTTGAACAAGATAGAAATGATGAATGAGATTTGAACATGTATATGATACACTGTCCTAAAAACAATATTTTCCTCATCTAGTAGGGTTTTCGGATTTCCGACAAATAGTTTAGATGATTGACAAACCTTCAAGAAATAAGCGTAAAAGTAAATTGATTCTTTCTAGTTGAAAACTTGAAAAATGTTTGAATATGTATTTAGATTAGGGAAAAATTCAAGTGTAGAATGAATGATGAATTCTAATATTGTTTCCTTATATTTGGAATTGGAAATCTATCACCTATTTATAGATTTCTGACATTATATCAAGAAAAGACGCCAAATACTCATGAAAAGTTGGGAACTTTCCACCAAAAGGCACTAGAACCATTCATACGCATACACGTGGTAGAAGCAAAAATGCCTCTATTTTCTGCAAATAAGGTCGTGCGTACGCATGGCCATTTACCCTATGCATAGGCCCGGTTAAGAAGAAACCACCCAATGTACCTTCCAATTTCATCATTAATTCATGCACATTTCAACCCCAAAAATGGCCCAAGCTTTGAACAACAAATAATTATATAACAATCAACCACTTATTCAAAATCCCCATTTATTAATACCTGGTAAGACTAATACATAAGGATTATATATCTTTCAATTTGAATCTAACCATATTGTAAATCTCACAAAGTATTATTGAAATTCCAAGAAGAATGATAGCTTTGAACCAGTTATTCTTTAAAACAATACAGGTGAAATCACACACAACTGTTATGTTTCTACAAGTTCCTCAAACTCGCTTAGTACTAGTATGGCTTTGCATTTATTCTATTCGTTGAACTTTTAAAAGAGAAACTCTAACTCTATTGATGGACACCACCTCGAAGTTCACAAGTGAAGTTCTTTCAGTATTTTTGTTACTTTCAGAGATACTTATACTTCGTACTGAAATTCATTAAGAGTTTTATAAACTCATCCTTTCAATCATAACAACCAGTACTATTTATCAAGGGCAGGTTTTTATAATAACTTAGTGTTAAAACTTATCAACTTATTGAATGGCTTGTTATTACCCTTTGAATGCTTAGAGCATGTTAGGCCCGTCTTAAAGGAAAAAAGAAAAAGAAAGACAGGAAGAGGATAGTAATTCGTTTCTTTTGTAGATGAATCAAGAAGCCATTTTGCATTATCCTTGTATTTGTAACCCTCCCCGTTGGAATATTGAAGAGGAGATGAAGGAGACGAAAATTTGAACAAGATAGAAATGATGAATGAGGTTCGAACACGTATATGATAAACTGTCCTGAAAACAATATTTGCCTCCTCTAGTATGCTTTTAGGATTTTCGACAAATAGTTTAAAGGAT
This sequence comes from Fraxinus americana, assembly GCA_035079005.1. Classification (NCBI taxonomy): domain Eukaryota; kingdom Viridiplantae; phylum Streptophyta; class Magnoliopsida; order Lamiales; family Oleaceae; genus Fraxinus; species Fraxinus americana. The sequence goes on from CM068716.1 coordinate 16,872,335, forward strand.
TGACAAACCTTCAAAAAATTAAGTGTAAAAGCAAAATGATTCTTTCTAGTTAAACTTGTTGAAAACTTGAAGAAAGTTTTAATATGTATTTAGAATAGGGAAAAATTCTAGTGTAGAATGAATGATGATTTCTAATATTATTTTATTATGTTTGGAATTGAAAATCTCTCGCCTATTTATAGATTTCTAACATTATACCACTAAAAGGCTCTAAACAACCGTGAAAAGTTGGGGACTTTTCACCAAAAGGCACTAGAAATTTAAATAAAAAATCAGCCTAACGGCAATTTTAAAACATCCATGCGAACGCATGGTAAAAACAAAAATGCCTCCATCTCTTGTAGACAAGACAGTGCATAAGCACGGTTAAGCAGAAACCACTCAATATGCCTTCCAGTTTCATCATTAATTCAATTACATTTCAATCCAAACAACAGCCAAATTTTGAATAACAAATAATTATATAACACTGCCATTGTTAGAGCTCGTTACGTCTTTGAAAATTCTTCCATAATGTCAAATTATTTGGGAAAATTTATCTGTGTCATTCATTTATACTTGAACTTATTATAATGGGTAAAGGAACATAGCGTGCATTTTATTTTTACCTCCCGTGGTAACGTCTATACAAAGATTGCCAAAAATGGAATGAAAAATTAATTAATATTTTAACTAATTTACTATTTTTTCACAAAATTAATCCATGCACTTCTGATCACTTGTTTATAACATTCAAAATAGTTATTGGTTTCCCTAACTGAATGAAACTCACTATACGTTTTTTTCCTTTCTAATGAAAGCTTATACTACTAATATTCACATTCCATTTAATATTGGTAATTCTAAAAATTATACAGATAAAAATCGAGATGTTTGCCTGCTAGTTTCTATGTTATCCTCAATATGTGAAAGTGTAGACATGTATAACTAATATCACAAATATGAGGAGAGGAATATAATTTCCACATAATGGAATGGAAAGACGCAGCATGTAGAAGATATATAATTTAATTTTTGCTCAATTTAGTATATAAAAATCATTTATGATGTTTAACGAATCAACACCGTAGAGGTAGAATAATAAATTGAGGCATGCGTATACATAGTTGATAAGTATACACTTATCCAGCCCTTTAAATATAGACATTTATGAGTATTTATGAATAATTATGGTTTAATCTCGTGTATTTATTGTTAATTTGTTAGATGAAATTCAATGAATTAAAATGAAATTGGAAGAAAGAAAACAAAAATTCACGAAAAAAATGATGATTTCCAAAATTTGGGAACTAAAAAAAAAAAAAGGCGTCTTCACTTGTCCATGCTTGAGCAAGCACATGTACCATACGTGGGTAGTGGTGGCAATCGTGCTAGTTTATAACGAGCGGAGCTTGGCTCGTTACTCGTGGGCCGAGCCAAGTTTCGGCTTGCGAGCTCGTGATTTTTTTTAAATAAACCTTTTCTTTAATTTTTTTTAAGATAAACCTCTTTTTTTTTTTTTTTTTAAAAGTTAAACCCTTCTCCTGTATCCGGGCTTGAGATCGACTACTTCAATTTCGAGTAGGGGGAGTTCAAAATTGACTTGTTACGTATACAATTTTTTTTTAAAATTGAAAAGGTATTATAAAATAATTTTTTTGATTAATATGGTTAAAATAAGTATCACTTACTTGACGACATGCAATTTCGGCATATTTATCTTGCAATTGAAAAGGATAATCTTGCCATTTCGTTCTTAATATGTTTCAAACCGTCATGCACTATTAAATTAAAAATATGGTACACACATTGAATATGAAACAAATAACCACCGAAATCGGGGATGCAGTACTCTACACAGTTTATCGATAACTACCTTATTAACACTAGCGTTGTCGAATGTAAATGAGCGAATTTTACTCTCGCAACGATATTCTCTAATAATGTTCATAATAGTGTTAAATATGTTGTTAGCGCTATGAGGGAACTCAATAATTTTTTAATGCATACACCAACGTTGGTCTATGTAGTGTGCAGTTGCAGTTATATAACCTCTTTTATAAATCCCTTCCTATATATCTGAAGTTAAAGATATAACACTTCCATGTTTTTCTAAATCGACAATCAATAATTTTTTTGTAAGAAGAAAATGTTCAATTGTATATGAACGAAGAGCGTTTCGATTTACCCCAATGTATCACGGTTGAAAATATTCTCTTATGTATGAGACGAAATGTTGGTTGTCCGCTATTGCTAGAGGCAACTCAACAGCAGCAACGAACTTCACCGTCCTCGTTTGAGCTTTCTCCTCCAAATACATCCACGTAGAAATTGGCGTAATAGTAGAACCGGTGCCTGAACTACTAAATTGCAGTTGCATTTGACCACCGAGAAGAGGCCCGTGTTTAGCCGCAGATGCTTTATAGTGACGGTTGAGATAGGTGGTTCCAATATCTTTTTTCCATGTCAATTGTTGTTGACAGTATTTACATACTGCTGTAGATTCTGCAACTCCATCGATCATATGGGCTGTTTGAATCAATTTAAAATGATCCCAACATTTTGCCTTTTTTTCCCTTTCACTTCCCTTTTGCATCTGGAATATCTAATTCATGTTCATCCTCCCGTTCCGTTTCAAAAACATCAACGTTATCCAAATCAATTAGATTATTTACATGAGCATTGAAATCTGGAATATTTTCGGGAATAGGAACTTCGTTTAGGTCAACAAATTCATTCTGAAATTGACTTTGAGGCGTGATAGGTGATGCACCTTCGATACCGAATAGGCTTTCAACAAATGAGCGTGTATCTATTTGTGAATTGATATAAAATGTTTATTAAATAATAAATCAAGAATTGAAAGAAAGTTTACGAGTAAAATTGTAATTGAAAATTTGTAGTGGGATAATTGATATTGAATAATTGAAATTGATGTAGAATTAGAATTGAGAAATTGATGTAGACTATGTAGTAGTCTAGAAGATAGATTGTAAAATCAAGATTACAATTTATAATGTAAAATGTAGAAGAGATTAGAAAGTAGAGTGTGAGAGTTGGGTGGAAAAAAAAGGGGAATGAGATGGGTATTTATATGCAAAAAGAAGAATGGGAGAATAAAAGTTCAGTGATCGTTTGCCAAACGGCCACTAAACTTAAACTGTGACCATTTCGATCACTGATACAAATTGGCTAGCCATGAGCTCGCCAATTTACGAGCCCACGCTCCACTCAGGGAGGAGTCCGAGAGGCCGAGCCGACGAGCCGGTCGACTCGTTTGCCACCTCTATATTGGACATGGCCAAATTTTGACAAATGCGGACATCTTTCCTTCTTTGATACAAATTCTTTTGAAATCCAAATTAGATGCATTTATTTTTACGTAGTTTCACCATCTGCAACTACAAGACAATGGCAAACATTCAAAGGATATCTCTCTCACCTTACAAATCAATTTAGATCATAAAATCTTTCATGATCAAGGGGCTAATTCATTATAAGTTGGAGAGGAGAACAAATCTAGCGATGAATCCTAATCAAGCAACATCGATAACTTGAATAATCAAATCTCGAAATTGAAGATCAAAATAAAAAATAAGAAACAGAAATAGATGTCACATCTCCTTCTTGTATTTATAAATTTTGGGTGGTGATTTTCAATTCTTTTATTGTTTTATCTTTAGAAACATGTTAGGATATATTCTTTTGTGATGGGACAAAATTGAACATTATTATTATTATTATTATTATTATTATTATTATTATTATTATTATTATTATTATTATTATTATTATTATTATTATTATTATTATTATTATTATTATTATTAATTCAAAAACCAAGCAATTTAGTAAGTTTGTATATTTGATGGATCTTGTATGCTTTGTCAAATTATTTAATTGCTTAATCACTAATTAGGTAATTTAGATATAATAAACATAAATCTCTTTGTTAGTTTCATTCGAATTTGATAACGAGTTGATACAATTTAATTGAAAACTTATTTCATGTGGGATGATACTCTTTGCACACTACATTTATTATTAGTCATGATTTCGTACGTTTACGGAATTTATCCAAACAAGTTATTGGCCAAAGAACGGAGAATTTTTGGACCAAAGAAAGGAGAAATTTTCCTTCATGTCTAGAACTCAAGAAAACGGACCTCTTTAAGTTCTATGGAAGACTTAACTGATGATTTGTTATATGTGTTACATGATAAGTGCATTTTTGTCTACTTATTAAGGCCATATTGCTAAGCTTTTGTGTCATTTTATTATTGCATTTTACTTAACTTAGATTAATTTTATTTTATTTCAGTTTTGGACCAGTTTTTAAGCAATTGAAAAGGAAAGAATGATAAATTGGCAAATTGATAGAATTTTGGGGACTAATATGCATTTGAGTAAAAGTCAAAGTACTAAAATTGAAGTAATTTGATGTGGAGGATCAAAATGGAAAAAAGAACGAAGAAAATGGATGAAAAGAAAATTCGCAAAAGTTTTATAACTGGACAGCCACCCAGTTATATGGCCGCCCGACCCTCAACATCATCAACATGAGCCATTTTCTAAGCCTGAGCGGCCGCCCCATTTTCTATTGGGCCCCCGACCAGGCCAAATCGCGAATTTTTTTTTTCTTCATTTCCCTATTTCAATACAACTCTTATGAAAATGAATCTTGAGTCGTCTTTTAAAACCGTAGGGTCGTCCAAAAGTAAGGGGCACGCTTTATAACATAATTTGAAGAGCTTTTGGAGCATAGAAGAAGACAAGAACACGAAGATCGAATCCAAGAACACGATAATCAATTCAAGAATTCTATTGGGTGATGTCGATTCTTCCATATTCTTTTTGTTTTCTCTTTCATAACATGTTAAACTAGTTTTCTATGTATTAGGAGAACGATGAACCATTTCATAACATGTTAGACTAGTTTTCTATGTATTAGGAGAACGATGAACCATGTAGTATAAGTTTTAATGTTTAGATTTATATGTTTGACATTAAAAATACGTTTTTGGATATTGAATAATTTATATGATTTTCTTTTCTCCACAATTATTGTGCACATTAGTTGTGTGAATTTGGTGACCTATTTTATGCATTCGTAAGAAGGAAAATATGTTCGACATATATAAATTGTTATAAGATCCGATAGGGGATAGAAATATACCGATATGCCTTTTGTGAATCTTTAAGTGTTAATAAAAATTAATGCACTTTTATATGTTCGCACCCATTATAGAAATATAGTTGCATCATATATAAAATTAGGTTTAACATTACTCGAGAGAGATTATTAAATAAAATAGGAACCTTGATTCGTCAAATTCAATCGTGTTGTAAATATGTAAAACTAAGGTTAAAATTGATTATTGCATGGGAATTCTGGATGCTAGTTCGTTTGTCATTCATTAAAACATATTTACTTGCTTTCAACGTAATTTGCATTTAATTTAGTTAATTCATTCATAATTGCATAAGTAGGTTAAGTTGATATAATTCAATTATAAACACATCATATTATCGTTGTTTCGGTTAAGGTCGGGAATATTTAAAATTGAACTAATCAATCTCCGTGAGACAATACTTGGACTCAAAATCCATTTTATTACTTGTTAAGGAATCGTACACTTGCGATGATTTTAATTCGAAACATATTTTCGTAAACAAGTTTTTGACGCCATTGCTGGGAATTGAGTTTTAGTTTGATTTTATTTACTTTTGAACTAATTCAGACTTCTAGCACTAATTTTTGTATTATTATTTTTGTTCCATTTTAGTTTTTTTCCCTCTCTTTTTCAGGATATATAAAAGAGAAAAGTAGCAGGATAAAAGATGACAATGGTGGATTTCAACAAAATGCTTGTATGTGATTTCATCATTAGGCAACAAAAATTGACAGCTCAAGAAATTGACAAGGGAGGTATGCTTGTGAGAGATTTCATTATAGGACAACGACCACGTGATATAAAAGCATAATGAGAACTTGATGAAACTGTCCTGGGTGACCTACCCGTTGCATTATTTCTTTCACCACAATTCGATGTGGGTAATTTGACTATGAGATTATTTCTTCCACCGTTATTAATGGAAATCAATTAAAAGATTCACGTTAATCGGACTTCTTACAAATACAACAAGAGGAGAAAACTTTCCATGAAGATGTCATTTTTTTTTTTTGTCAGAAGTTTTGAACACGAACGTTGAACTTGAGAAAACTTCAATTGAAAAAAGTAGCATGAAAAGATCGAGAAATTAATTATAACGGACGAAAAAGAACTTGTAGCATTCAAAGAAGAGGAAATCCTTGACTTTATCGTTTGCGCAAAAATGGAGTTTGTGATTAAACCTTATGAGGAGATTGAGGTGTATATTGTTGAGTTCGAAATGGATGATGAAGGAAAGTCATATTACTTGGAGAAGGACAAGATTAAAATTTAGAAAAAAGTTGCAATATGGAACAAAGTCAAATAGCAAGCTAAGCAGGACTTCCAAAGTCATATTCAAAGTGCCATTATATGCTTGTGCAAAAGTCGAGCTTGAGACTATAAATCGAGCGCTTAATGGGAGGCAACCTAATTTTCTATCCCTTCATCCTTATTTTTATTAACTATTACATTGCAAGTAGTTTTAAGGATTGCATTAATTTAGATTCATGCATTTAAACGATTTTTAAACACATTTTAGGTAGTACTTTAAGATTTGCATTAGTAACTTAGGCATGTTTACTTATTGAGTTCATTTTATTTAGGCCCATCGTTAACGTCCTAGCATTACGTTAAGTTTACATTGATGTGATATGCATTTTTAAGGTTGCATGTAGATTTTAATCTTTTTAATGTTAGAAGATTAGAATTCTTCTTGGTGTGAATACATCACAAATATTTAAACCTTATTTGCTATCATTAATATTTATTTTGAATGATTAAGACATAAAGTTGAAGCCTGACAATAAAGAAAAATGCCGGTTGTCTTGACATCTACCAACTGGACCAACTCGATCCTTCTACCTATCTGCATTTATCCCGGGGAATTTATGATCCTTTACTCCTTTATTTGGTTTATCTATGTTTTTTCATTGTGGACAATGTAATATTTTTGTTTGGGGGTGGGAGTAAGTATTTGGAGAATTAGGATTTTTGTTGCTTGCTTTTCAATTGCTTATCGGGTTTGTATAACTAATTTAATCTGAAAAAAAAAATTCGACCCTATGATATATTTGTTTGAATTGAGTATAGCTTTAGCTAGAACTCAACAACATCATATCTTATGCTTTTACTTGAGTGCTTATCTATGTTAGACTTGTTTACTTGAGCACATAGTCATCATTGACTTATCACTTATGTTGGAGCATGACTTGATTATGTGGATTTAATTGTTGATGTGTTGACCTAAATTTGAATAAAATCCCCAAATCCTTTATATAGAAACCAAATTGCTAAAAAGTAGTTTGGAGGTGGGAAGATTAGTACTTGTGTTCATAGAAGTTTAATGGTTTGGAGTTCTTAGATCAGATCTTTGGTTGAAGGAATTTGAGTTAAAAAGTCTAGAACAGGCATTAACCAATAAAATTCGAATCCCATATCAAAAGAAAATGTAATACATCTTACACTTCTTTTCGTAGTCTTTATGACTCGAGTTATTAAGCTCGTTGAGATATTTAAAACCTGGTGCCATATGGTTATCTAACTTGGGAGTTATCGGCCTAAAATTCACTACATGAGTCATTTAGAAAACTTAATGGAGAGAAGCCTTACACATAAGATGTCAAAAAAAAAAAAAGAAAAAAAAAAACAATCAAAATATATTCATAGCGAAAGAAAGAAAGAAAGAAAGGATTTAGATTACCAAAAGCTAGAGGTGCCCCGTAAAGACTTCAAGATTTGAACTCTAGAAACTGGTGATGTGACTTTGAGAAATTCTTAAAATTTTTCTTCTAAATTTACAAGTATCTAATTATTATCACTTTGTGTGAAAAAAGCAATTTAAAGATTATTAGGAACCTACAAGTGTGAAGAATACCTCGGGATTGGAGAGAAGAGCATAAGGAGTGATTCTGCTTGAGAGTTGTGAGGAAAAACTGACAACGCAAGAATTTGGATTATGATTAAATCAACAACACTTAATTGGTTGTGCTTTGGTATGGGTGTGGGTTCAATATTGGCTATTCGCGTGCGCGCGCGCACACACACACACACACTAAGTTGAGCATTAGATAAGTAAAAAGTTATTTTTGATGTTGTTTGGATCTTTTTAAAAGTGTTATTTTAATTCGAACCTAAGGCATATAGTAAGCCGTTTAACGTTGAATTTGTTATTGGAGATTTGTTTAGGATAGTGATATGGTTTATTTCCTAAGTTTTGGTGTGTTTCGTCTTGTTCAAGGACGAACAAAGGTTTTAGTTTGTGGGTATTTAATAAGTGCATTTTTGTGCACTTATTAAGGCCATATTACTAAACTTTTGTGTTGTTTTATTATTAGATTTTACTTAATTTAGGTTAATTTTATCTTATTTCAGTTTTGGACCAGTTTTTAAGCAATTTGAAAAGAAATAAGGATAAATTGGCAAATTGATGAAATTTTGGGGACTAATACTCATTTGAGTAAAAGTTGAAGCACTAAAATAGAAGTAATTTGATGTGAAGGACCAAGATGGAAGAAAGAATGAAGAAAATGTCTGAAAAGAAAATTTGTGAAAGTTTTATAATTGGGTAGCCACCCAGTTATAGCCGCCCGACCCTCAACATCATCAACATGAGCCATTTTCTAAGCCTGGGCGGCCGTTCAGGCCAAATCGCGAAATTTTTTCTGATTTCCTTATTTCAATACAACTTTTATGGAAACGAATCTTGAGATGTCTTTTAAAACTCTAGGGCCGTCCAAAAGTAAGGGGAACACATTATAGCATAATTTGAAGAGCATTTGGAGCAGAGAAGAAGCTAAGAACACGAAGATCAAATCCAAGAACACGAGAATCAATTCAAGAATTCTATTGGGTGATGTCGATTCTTCAATATTCTTTTTGTTTTCTCTTTCATAACATGCTAAGCTAGTTTTCTATGTACTAGGTGAACGATAAACCATGTAATATAAGTTTTAATATTTAGATTTATATGTTTGACATTAAAAACACGTTTTTGGATATTGAATAATTTATATGATTTTCGTTTCTCCACAATTATTGTGCACATTAGTTGTGTGAATTTGATGGTCTATTTTATGTATTCTAAAGAAGGAAAATAGGTTCAACAAATATAAATTGTCATAGGGTCTGATAGGGGATATAAATATACCAATATGCCTTATGTTAATTTTTAAGTGTTAATAAAAATTATGCACTTTCATATATTCGCATCCATTATAGAAATATAGTTGGGTCATATATAAAAGTAGGTTTAACATTATTCGAGAGAAATTGTTAAATAAAATAGGAATATTGATTCGTCAAAGTCAATCGTGTTGTCAATATGTAAAACTATGTTAAAATTGATTATTGCATGGGAATTCGGGATCCTAGTGCGTTTGTCATTCATTAAAATACATTAACTTGCTTTCAACATAATTTATATTTAATTTAGTTAATTAATTCATAATTGCATAAGTAGGTTAAGTTAGATATAATTCAATTATAAACACATCATATTATCATTGTTTCAGTTAAGGTTGGGAATATTTAAAATTGAACTAATCAATCTCCGTGAGACGATATTTGGTCCCAAAATTCATTTTATTACTTGTTAAGAAACCGTACACTTGCGGTGGTTTTAATTCGAAATATATTTTCGTTAAAATTACAAATCATTCACACCCTCATTAAATGACGATTTAATTTCCAAATTAATGCATACTATTAGTCGCAGCCATATGGAGTTGTTATTGAAACTAGAAGGGCAATTGAAAATAAATAAAAATAAATAGGAAAGATAATGACAAAAATGTACTAAGGGACAAAATTTCGAGTTGAAATTCGTGTCCACATGTTGCACACGAATACAAATTCGATGATAGAGATGCTAATATAATTTGGGTTTTGCACCTCCCTAAATGCACGTAACTTACACAGGAAATTAACCTCTTTGTACAATACAATTATGGTTGGCTACCTTAGTGTTGTCAAAATTAAGACATTTGATTTTAAAAATAGTTTTTGAAATGAATGAATGTAATTTTGTCAAGTGTGAATTTTCGACAAAAATTGTCAAATAAAATTGTACAAGTAACATGATTGATTACACAAGGTTACATGGCCATATTTATATGCCTCAAAGCTCAGTGATACAACTTGCATCCGGATGTTATATTAGGTATAAGAAAGGATACTTAAATAAGTGAAAAAAATCAAAATACATCTCAAAATCCTAATAAACCTTTTTTTGGCAACATGTTTTTTCATACTATACCTCATAACATAACGGAATAAATCTAAATGTACAACATTGGTTGACAACAATGGTTGACAACATTTTAACCACCACTGTCACATACCTATCTTCACCATCACTTGTAAACATTTGTGTTATACTTGTAAGACAGTCTTATGTTGACTCCACCCTACTTGTAACGAATCGTGTTAGGCCGACTCTAACACAACCATCACCACAATTTATAAGATACAATATTACAATCTCACCACAATCACCTCCACATCAATTCAACCATCACTATCAGGTTTGTTCAACCACCACATCAGCGCCAACACATCTATGCCACCACTACCCATAACCACCATTATGATCATCCACCCACTAAGAAACATACACTGAGACAGACAAAACAAGAACCCATCAAGAACAAACACCATCACATTCCCAAAACAAAAGCTAAACAAAGATCTATTGTCCCCTAACTCTTTGTCTCTCCTCTCATGCCGCCGCCGCCGCCACCACCAAGCCCTCTATTTAAAAAGAAAGATAAAGTTACAACAAAGGCTGAAGGTTCAGTCCAATCAATAGGCCTAGTACATAGGCTCATAACCTGAACCAATTAAGGATTATGCCACTTTGTAAATATTATTTTGACAAACACAGTGATAGAAGTATATGTGGCAGCAGATGATTGAATGAAAAATTGATAGTGTTTTAAACAGTTCAATGATAAAATATCATATGACGTTATATCAACATTTCTGTCAACCTACGTGGCACTGTAGCATGATTGACCAATTAGACATCCTAATTGAGTTCCAATGATTGAGAACGAAAGCAATCCCATTTTCTCTTCGCAGGTACTTGTGAACACCATAAGAGGAGATTTCTATCCATAACATAATGATAAGTGAAAACCCTAGTGAATAAGTACTATGATAATTTATAGCACGTCTTTTTGAAGATTTCATCAGCTAAAATCCAAAAAATAAATACAAGGTTTTCAAAAATATTGAAGTCAAATTTACCTTTTTCATCGTCTGGCTTGTGGTGAACCGGCTAAATTGAATATAGAAGCAGAGACAATTCAGTGACGACAGCTGCAAAATAAAAATTAATTGACAGAAGATTAGGGAGCACAAAAGCTGCTCATATACAAAACAACCATGGATATGTTCAGTTGTGCTCTCTATCTTCTGTCAACAACTTAATTTCAACTCTCTCCTCCTACCTGCAAACAATTAACAAGCACGTGTGTGCGTGTAGTTTCGCTCCGCGACGGGGAGCATGCACGAGGCTCGTAAATAATCGCCATCTTGACTGCTCAAACTCTTCTTGAACAAAGAACATCTGGTTCAAATAATCACGAACCAGAGAGATAAAACTGCTTAAACGAACTGAAATTGTTTATAATGAGAAAAATTGGTCCATAGGGGTGTTTAAGAAATAGAAAAACAACAGCAATTAAAGAAGGACCAAGACAAGTTGTTGATGGCTAAGTATGAGGTTCCGTTGACTTGTTCAGATGGAAATATTTTAGGGTATTATACACAAAGTGATTATGTAAACAATTTGAGATATTTTTATGCTTTCATTTTCTTGGTGGGTGACTGCTGAAGGTCGCATTTATATGTGTCGATTTTGGATTCGATGAGTGAATAAAAGTGCTTTATTATTTCTATCAAGACCTTTATAACTCTAATAGTTACGTATAGGAACTAATTATCACAAGTTAAAAGAGACACATTTTACATGTTGAAACATCTTTTTAAGATTGCCGTGATGCTTCCGTCATAACTTTTTTTGTATCTACAGTGATCAAAACTTTTTTCTTTGTTAGCATCCAATGCATGGATGCGTGAACGTGAGCGTTTGTGTTCGTGTCGTTCACATGAAAATTTCTAGTCCTTGTTGCTAAGCCATAGGTATCATTTGCCATTCTTAAAAGCAAGCCACATGAAAAGCAATCTGCAAGTCTATATCACTATTGACTTTTATGCATTTGGCCATAATTCATTTTCACTAGAGTAATAATAAACAAAATAAGAGTATTAATGGCTTAGCTTAAAAGTGGGAAGAAGCAATTCTTTGGCAAAGATGTAAATCCAAACATGCTCTAGGAAAAAAAGAAGAACAAAATTGTTTACTAGATTTTACCTTTTTTGAAAAATCAAATTTCAGATTTATTGGAATATAGAAACCCCCTTATGGTGGAGGAAAACCGTAGTTACATCTTTCAAACAAACTAACATCCTAACTAGAAAAATTATCGACGCAAGTATGGAAGTTCCCATCTATTTGTGTGCAAAATTCCTAATAGTTGTGGAGGCAAACATCCTCCAAAATGAAACGTTAGGGATGAGCCGCCCAGCCTCCTCCTTTTCAAGGAAATCCGCCGCCATGTTTGCCTCGCAAAAAACATGGGACACTGTGGCATTAAGCTTGCAAACCAACACCATGATATCCTCCCAAATATCCTAGAAGCACCACAAATTACATTTACCAGTCATCACCTAGTTAACCACAATGAGGGAATCAGATTCTACAATAACCCGATACAAACCTTACTCTTCACATAAATGCAAACCATCCCAAAGAGCATGAATCTCAGCATACACATTTGAAGAGTGGCCATAAGGATGTGAGAAAGCAGCAATTAAGTCACCATGTGAGTTCCGAACCAGAACTCCACCACCTGCATGACCCAGATTACCTCTAGAAGCCCCATCCACGTCTAATTTAAGGCCATTAAAACACCTTTCTTTTTTTTTTAGAAAATCAGCCGTGAACGAGTTACCTTAGTAGGTACAATAGGTGATAAGTGCTCCACACTCATGATATTTATGTCACTTAATGCATTATTTTGTTACCTTTGAGAAAGTTTTAGAGTGTTTTTATGTGTGTTTTGATGTTGTGAGGTAGGTTGGTGAAGTTGAAGGAAATAAACAAAAGTTGGACAGGAAAGGACTAAATTGTAAGAGATCCAAAGTTCGGTGACTAAAGTACAAATACTTAAAAGTTATGCCGAACCCCACGATGAAGATTTGAGAGTGCTCGGAGCCAATTGAATGAGGAAAGATGTCAAAGGGATCAAATTTAGTCAAAAGATGATCACAAATCAAATTCCAACTGAAAAGTTTTGCTCCGGATTTGTAGTCTCATATTGGGACTCATTTTTGACATAGTAAACGATCGAATTGGAGAACGATGTTTGACGCAAAGTTGTAGCCCTTTGAGTTAGCTTTCCAATGCATCTTGAATCATCTCAATCGGATATCAGGAGAAAGAGTTATGTTAAAAATACTAAAAGAAGCGTAAACTGAATTTCAGCGAACCGGGCGCCAAGGCGCCATCACTGGGCGCCCAGGAAAGAAAAATTCAACAGCGAACTGGGCGACAAGGCACCCACTCTGCTCATTTTCAGCAATATGGGCGCCAAGGCGCCCACTTTGAGCGCCAAGGCGCCCGGTTTGCTGAAATTCAATTTACGCTTCTTTCAGTATTTTTAACATAACGCTTTCTCCTGATATCCGATTGAGATGATTCAAGTTGCATTGGAAAGCTAACTCAAAGGCCTACAACTTCGCTTCAGACATCATTCTCTAATTCAATCGTTTACTATATCAAAAATGAGTCTCAATATGAGACTAAAAATCTGGATCAAAACTTTTCGGTTGTAAATTGATTTGTGATCATATTTTGACTAAATTTGATACTTTTGACATCTTTCCTCATCCAATTGGCTCTGACCACTCTCAAATCTTCATTGTGAGGCTCGGTATAACTTTTCAATATTTGTACTTTAGTCCCCAAACTTTAGATCTCTTACAATTTAATCCTTTCCTTTCCAACTTTTGTTTATTTTCTTCAATCTCATCAACCTACATCACAACATCAAAACACACATAAAAACACTCTAAAACTCTCTCAAGAATGACAAAATAATATGTGCATGATTCTAACGTTGGCAAGAGAGCATAACAACTTCAATAAGTACTCTCGACATGGATAAAAATGACGTGCTTGTAGAAGACATCTTTTGTCAACTTTGCTATGGGATGCATTACACTGAGCAATATTTGCAGAGACGCACCAACTCCCGTGCGATAAAGCTTCTAGGGTTCATAGAATATTTAAAAGATTTTCGGTCCGGTCCAACCCTATTCCGTCTTACAACTTGTGGACACTATAAATACCACCATAAAGACCTAATTTTGGAGGTTGGAGAAGGAGGAAAAAGATACAAAACGGCTAATTCTTCAAGGACAATAAGAAGAAGGATTTGAAGAAATCAAGTGAAGAAATGGTGGAAACATCAAAGGGGACTTCGATCAACACTCCAAAAAGAGTTTTTCTTACCTCCTCCTTTATGTTTTTCATTGTAGATTGTTTAGATTTTATGAATTTTTTCATGAACTAAATAATTTAGCTAGGGTTTGATGTAGCCACTTGAGATTATGATTTGATGAATTTATAATTACTTCTTTTGGATTTCCCACGTGTATTTAATTGTGTCATGAATTTAATGCTTTCAATTACCTGATTAATAATTGAATGAATAAATGCTAGTCAATTCCGGCACTCGAGAGAGGGGAATTTAGGCGTGATCATAGGATTGACGCAACGTAGGTTTTATGGGTTTCGAGAGAAAGTGTAAAATCTATGAAGCTTACTTCACAAAAGAATCGGGACTTTTATAAATTCTAGGCTTTAATTCGGAATAGAGATATTGGGATTGAATTGTAGGATTAATTTCAAGTCGGCACTCGAGAGAGGGGAGAGAAATACAATTGGATTCTTGTTTTTAAATATTGGAAAATTAATTGGATAATTTGATATCATTGAATCTAATTGAACGTTGGTGAAATCATTCCCTAGGCTTCTTCATTTTGATAATTTATATTCCTCAATTTTGTCTCAACCAATTTCATTACTTTAGTTTAAAACAATCAACCAATCATTCATCAATTGTCTAGATAAAATAGAAGTTGTATAATTATAATACTTAGTGGAATTAAATTACAATCCCTGTGGGTTCGACATCCTAACTTTCATACTATATTACAAAACTTGACACCGTACACTTGCGGCATAAATTCACGTTGTATAAAACGCGTGACAATAGGACACTGTAAAGTTAACAGACAACGTTCATCACTGGTGTCTGCCTTCTAACCTTGGCAATTAGCCCCGTACTGTCCATAAAAAATGATTTTATAAGACAAAAAACCTTTTGACAATTTATTGACAATCCCTCCATTCTAGCCTCACATCCCACCTTCCATAAAGTCCAAGAGATAACTATAGGAGTGATGCCACGCAAAATTCCCAATTGAGTAGAGGTAGATGAATAAGACCACCAAAGTTGCATTTTGCTTTTCCAAGATGCTACATGCGGGTGTGTAGCAAAATAATTCCAAACCTTTGAAGCAACCTCTCCAGTACTTAAAATGTGATAAATGGATTCAACTGAAGGGGCCAAGCAACAATCATATTTCGAGACCAGCGGAATCCCCAAGCCTTGGATAACCTCATCAAAAGGCAAACATGATCTCCTCGCCCGCCAATACAGACATCTTCTTAGGAACCCTACAGTGCCACAGCCACCTCTTCCATTATTGAAATGAGAAAATGAAGGAAGGATGAATTACCTGATGATCAGCAAAGAGAAGGACTGAAACGTCCATTCAACGGAATGCACATGGAATCCCCTTTTTTGTTTTGCTCTGTTGTAATTTTTAGTTGGATAGATTTTATTCTTTTATTGATTACCCTGCCAATTCTGTTAATAGGTTCTAGATCATTCCTACCAGCATTATAAATTGATGTAAAGGTGAACGGATGTAATTAATCAATTTTATTCAATACAAATTTCAGCTGGATTTTGTCTCCTTTTTTATCAGTGTGCACTTCGTCTGCATTTTCACTTCCATTTCTTATATGGTATCAGAGCCATAAACTATGGCTAATAATCAAAGTGCTACTGTGGAAACAACAAACCAGAATGCAAACATTGAGCAAAGTTCAAACGCCAATCCAATGTCAAACATTCAACTTAATGATCCTACGAATCCCAGCAGCCCTTACTACATTGGTGGAAATGACAACTTAGACGCTATACTGGTCACTCACGTGCTCGACAACACCAACTATTATGCTTGGGCAAGATCCATTAAGAAAGCACTTCGAATTAAAAACAAACTTGGCTTCATTGATGGAAGCCTCTCTGAACCAGGATCTGAACCAGGAGATTCCAACAATTTTTTGATGGAACATTGGCTACGGTGCAATGA
Organism: Fraxinus americana; assembly: GCA_035079005.1. Classification (NCBI taxonomy): domain Eukaryota; kingdom Viridiplantae; phylum Streptophyta; class Magnoliopsida; order Lamiales; family Oleaceae; genus Fraxinus; species Fraxinus americana. Next base: position 16,888,978 of record CM068716.1, read on the forward strand.
TATTGTAATCGCTTGGCTACAAAACACTATGTCTACTGATATTAAGCCTCGAAAACTCCATACCGATACTACCCGTGAACTATAGTTGGACCTGGAGCATCAACTGGGACAGCAAAATGCCCTATGGATCTATGAAGTGAAACCGTCCATTACTACTTTGATGCAGGAAGAAGATACTGTAAGTGTGTACTTCTCAAAGTATAGGACACTTCTTGATGAATTAATGAATTACGAATCGATTCCCAACTGTACTTGTGGGGATTTTAAATCAGTTATTGAGAACCAGCAGAGGGACTGGGTAATAAGGTTCCTAATGGGGCTGAGTGATTCATATAAGGCAATTAAAGCTCAAATCCTCTTAATCAAACCTTTTCCTACCGTGAATGAAGTCTACTCCATAATTCAGCAAGAGGAGAAAAGGAGGCAGATCTCAATGAATACTTTTGCCCCAGACTCTATGGTTTTTGCAACCAGAGGAAACTCTTACAGCTCAACAAGGCAGGGATCGAGAAAATATTATTGCACTTTCTGCAAGATGGTTGGACACTCACTGGAAAGATGCACCAAGGCCAACCCAACAAATCATTTTGCAACCATTGTCACATGACAGGACATTCAGTAGACAAGTGCTACAAAGTTCATGGATACCCTCCTAGACATAGACTATATGGAAAGGGAAATACCTATGCTAGCCTAGTCTCTCTGCAGGAATAAGGAGATGCTGACAATAACCAAGCAACGTTTACTCAAGAGTAGCATGCTCAGATTCTAGCTTTGTTACAGTTACAGGACAACAAAGGCCTTGCTAACACCACCCTTTCAGACACACAAACTCCCAAACTTTCTAGTATTTTATCTTGCTTTTCTGCCCATGGCACCAAAATTTGTAAAAGTCTTAGCACACTATGGGTGATGTCATAGACATAGGGACTATCAAGGTCACAGAGAAGTTGATTCTGAACAACGTTCTCTATGTGCCATCCTTCACATTCAATCTCATATCTGTTAGAAAGTTAACAAAAACATCAAACAGTTGCCTAATATTTTTTTCGAAAAAATGTTTTGTGCAGGATCTTTCGACCTTGAAGATTATCATCTGGTGCCGTATCGAGTCCCTTCTACAACATTGACCGAACCTTTCTCTTCCAACAAAACCCCTATGTCTGCAATTACATCTAGTAGAAATAAAAATCTTGATCTCTGGCATTATAGGCTGGGATATCCTTCCTACTCTAGATTAGATTTGTTGAATGTTGATCACAATCCTAAAATTGTTAAGGAACCGTGTCTTGTCTGTCCTTTGGCTAAAATGCATAAATTGCCATTCTCCATCAGTCATCATAAATCCAAGAAAAAATTTTGATCTCATACATTGTGACCTTTGGGATCCTTGCACTAAAATTAGTTACTATGGATCTAAGTATTTCCTTTCCATAGTGATGATTTTAGTAGGTGCACCTGGGTCTACATGTTAAAAACAAAATTTGATGCTACTGTAGCCTTGCAAGGTTTTTGTGCCCTCATTAACACCCAATTTTAGACTCATGTTATGGTAATCAGGACAAACAATGGAGGGGAATTCGAAATGAAGGAATACTATCATAAAAATGGAATTATTCACCAAAAAACATGTGTCGAGACACCACAACAAAATGCCAGAGTGGAGAGCAAACATCAACATATTCTTAGTGTTGCAAGAGCTTTGAAAATTCAGAGTTCTATTCCCATGAAACTGGAATGACCGTGTTCTTACAGCAGTCTACCTAATAAACAGAACTCCTTCACCCTTGCTCCAAAACAAGACTCCTTTTGAGCTCCTATTTAAGCATAAGCCAGACTATTCACATCTTAGAACTTTTGGGTGCCTTGCTTTTGCTACAACATTAGCAAATCACAGAACTAAGTTCGAACCAAGAGCAATGAAATGTACATTTTTAGGATATCCTTTTGGAATAAAAGGATACAAGCTCCTTGACCTTGAATCCAAAAAGATCTTCATCTCCAGAAATGTCGTGTTTTATGAAAATCAGTTTCCTTACAAGGACTTTAGTGCATCTGAAAATAATGACATGAAATCATCACAATCCAGTCCAAATGTTTTTGAAGTAGAACACCATACTTATCCTTTTCCTATTAAGGTCACAGATGAAATAATAGGAGACAGGGGTATCCATTCCTCTCCTATTAATGTCATTGATGAACTAATAAGAAATGAAGCCTATCATGAGGATAGTAATCCCATCCATGAATCAAACAACTATCCTGAAGAATCTTCTTTGCCATCTAACTCTCAAGAACCTCAACAAGAGTCCATTGATAACACCACAATTAATCAACAGGTAACACGCAGATCTTCAAGAACTAAGAAGACACCTGCCTATCTTAAGGAATATATTTGTCAGCAAGCCTCATTTCACCCATCACGGGAATTGGAAATGGACAAAGGTCTTCACACTCTAGGTAAGTTTTTTTCCTCTGAGCGCTATCATATCAAACCATAAATTGTCAGACAAACACAAAGCTTTCATAACCTCAATTAACACACTCTAAACCTAACACTTACCAAGAAACACTAGCCTAAGCTGATTGGTGTAAAGCTATGAATGATGAGATTGCTGCTTTAGAGATGAACAACACTTGGGTTATAACAGATCTTCCTCCTGATAAGAGACCTATTGGCTGCAAATGGGTATTTAAAGTGAAGTATAAGTCTAATGGGAGCATTGAAAGATACAAGGCTACGCTCATGGCAAAGGGCTATACACAACAAGAAGGCTTGGACTACCATGAAACCTTTCTCTTGTGGCAAAGATGGTGACTGTCAGGACTTTACTTGCCATTGCAATAATAAAATGATGGTATTTACATCAATTTGATGTAAATAATGCATTTTTATATGGGGATCTAGATGAGGAAGTGTACATGGATATGCCTCCTAACCATCCAAATTCAAAGAACACAAAAGTGTGCAGGCTGTTGAAAAGTATATATGGGCTCAAGCAAGCGTCTAGACATTGGTACTCCAAACTTTCAGCTTTTATTATTGAGTAAGGTTTCACTCGATCAAGGGCAGATTACAGCCTATTTCCAAGAGCTGATAAGAGCTCATTCACTGCCATCCTTGTCTATGTGAATGATATAATTATAGCCAGCAATGATATAGGCAGGATCAACTTACTTAAAAGCCTACTTGATGACAGATTCAAGATTAAAGACCTGAGGACACTGAAGTATTTTCTGGGAATTGAAGTGGCAAGGTCTGATAAAGGTATTCCTATCAATCAACGAAAGTATGCGTTGGATATTTTATCAGACTCAGGAACAATAGGATGCATGCCAACAAAAAATCCTTTAGATCAGAACATGAGATTGTCCAAGTCAGATGGAGAAGGCCTCACTGATCCTACTATGTATAGGAGACTTGTTGGGAAGTTGTTATATTTAACAATCACAAGACCAGACTTATCATATTTAGTACAACTACTGAGCCAATTCATGAGTGACCCTCGAACCTCACATTTAAAGGCTGCCAATAAAGTATTGAGGTACATAAAGGGAGCTCTAGGGCAAGGGTTGTTATTTCCTACCAATTTAGAACTACAACTTAATGCTTTTTGTGATTGGGACTGGGGAGCTTGCCTGGATACATGAAGAAGCATCACATGATATTGTGTGATGCTTGGAAAATCATTGATATCATAGAAATCAAAGAAGTAAAGCACAGTGTCAAGGTCTTCAGCAGAAGCAGAGTACGGGGCAATGGCGAATGCTTGCTGTGAACTCACTTGGCTTAGGTACTTATTCAAGGATTTGAGAATTGAACTTCCGCAAACAGCTAACCTACTGTGACAACAAATCTGCTCTTCACATAGCGACAAACCCAGTTTTCCATGAGAGGACTAAACATATTTAGCTGGATTGCCACTTAATAAGAGATAAGATCCAAGAAGGGAATGTGGTTACCAAGCACCTTAGTAGTAACTACCAAATTGCTGACATCTTGACAAAATCATTAAACTCATCACAATTTTATCAACATATGGACAAGATGGGAGTTATTGATATCCACTCTCCATCTTCTGGGGGAGTATTGAAATGAGAAAATGAAGGAAGGATGAATTAACTGATGATAAGCAAAGAGAAGGGCAGAAACGTCCTTTCAATGGAATGAACATGGAATCCCCTTTTTTGTTTTGCTATGCTGTAATTTTTAGTTGGATAGATTTTATTTTATTGATTACCCTGCCAATTCTGTTAATAGGTTCTAGATAATTCCTACTAGCATTATAAATTGATGTAAAGGTGAACGGATGTAATTAATCAATTTTATTCAATACAATTTTCAGCTGGTTTTTGTCTCCTTTTTTATCAGTGTGCACTTCATCTGCTTTTTCACTTCCATTTCTTGTATCCATGGACAAATCAGACTTCTATGGCCAATGAGATCCCAAGAAGATTTAGTGGAAACTTACCATCCTTAATCGGTTGCAAAATATAGAAATCCCTCCTCTCACGCAACCGAATACTAGACCTTTCAATTTCATTAGCCATATTAACACCTACAAGAGCACGTAAGTAGGTGGTGTCTATTAGAAAGGATATTGGGTCTAACTTAACCAAACAAAACCGGCTTATTAGGGGAGGATTGTCCTCACCTTATTAAGTGGATTGTGTAAATATCACCAGCCAATGTGGGACTCTAATACGCTCCCTCACGCACAGTGTGGACCATGCCAAACAATTATGAACAAATCGATATTGGGTGCAACCAACATTGCAAAACTAGGCCTGATCTGATATCATATTAAAAATAATATTGGACCTAACTCAACCTAACAAAATCGACTTGTTAAGGGAGGATTGCTATCATCTTATTAAGTGGATCGTGTAAATATCACCAGCCAATGTGAGACTCTAATAGTGTCCCATCCATTAGCATGTAGGACATCTTTAACTTTGAGACTTGGATCCATCACTATCGAATCCGAATCAGCCAGGCATTGCTCACCAAACCAATGATCCAACCCAAAACTAGCTCTACCATCTCGAATGCGGTACAATGAATTATGTAAAACTGTTGGCAGCACTGAAATTACTCTTCTCCAAAAACGAGATTGGCTAGGAGTGCTTTTCAATATGAAAATAGATTTCACTCTCATATACTTGGTCCCACAGAAATCAGACAAAAAAGAGTCGTCCAACAATAATTCTCATGCGAACTTCAAGAGTAATGTGGTACAGAGATCTCACTAAACCCCCCTCCAAAGGTGGGCAAATTTTCTCCCAAGATTCCCACTTTCATCTCTTACTACCATCAGATGAATCCCAGAGGAAAGAAGAAAAAATGCCATTTAAAACATTATGGATCTCCTTGGGTATGTTAAGCATAGATAGAATATGAATAGGCATGCTGCAAAGAACATGCTTGATTAAGCTAGAACTCTTCCTTTTTTTTGCTCTAATTACCGTCAAATTTGGGTTTTTACCTATCATTATAGCATTTACATTGAATTAAATAGAAATGTGCATAATTTGCAAATATATATGAAGTTTATAAGTTAGGATAAGTATGTAAAACTTATCAAACATGTCCAGACTTAATTTCTCGTTCGTTGTGAGCAAGATGAACTACTAAAACACATAACAAAACAGAAATAAAATTAATTCATTAGATATTTGCTGTATTTACCTCAAAATTTAAAACTGCTCAAACAATTTATAAAAGGTGTTGACCCTAGAAAATGTACTTTCTACGTGGTCAACAGCTTGCAACTCTACGTAAGTTCCTCGCTGCACACTTGGAACACACCGTTAGTTACTCATGGCTGATTCTGGTGGTGGTGTAAATAGCAGCGAGCACTCGATCGGTCAAGTCTGTTAGATGATATGAAAAGGGAGGGGAATTTGAATAGCAGGAACCGTCAAAGAACTCATATCACGTTGGTATGGGGAGTGAAATTATGTAAGAGATGATTGGAGTTGCATTACCTCACTTATGGCGCAAAGTGTGAGTATATATAGAGGAAGAGGTGAATTATGACGTGTAGCCTCATCTGCTGGCCCAAGTGTCTTTTTCTAAACGTCAATCAATCAATTCTTAGGTGGGGGGTATTTAATGCTTCCTAAAAAATAGATTCATAATTTGACTCTTTGGCATCTGCTGCACAAATATCACATCAATCGGTCATAAAGATTTTATTTTAGATAGATCTTCGTATAAAAGATCTCTTGGTTAATTGGGACGAGGTGTTGTGACTATCCTAGCAGTAGACGTTACCCCACTCATGTCACTTTGTTATTTCTTGCTTAGATCTGGATCGCTTCGATGCTTTGATCGAGGGCGGACATGTATAAGCCAATCGTTTTACCTCTACACTTTGACGCATTGGTGTGTGGGGTGACATGGTGGGTGTGATGTGGAATATGGACTTTGTTGATTTGCTTAGTTGCTGCCACGTTGGCAGATCATTTGGAGCGTCTTTTTGAGAGGCATAACACAAAGCTTCTAAATAATGTTAGCGAAACCAATTCTTACTTATCCAATGCTCAATCAGTGTGTATAGTCAATCCAATCACCACAAGCCTTTAGGTTAGTTATATTCTGATCATCAACGATCAATTATTTTCTTTCTCTTTTGTAGATACACACTCTAACTTCATATTCAATCATGATGTTAATTCTAAGGTTGATCTTAAAACTCTTATTTCATTCCTGCACGAGTTTAAATGAGTCTAACCAATGGAAGCAACTATATATATCTCCTTAGATTTACCCTTGTTTTGTGGGGATTAAAATCAAATTTTTATTAAATTTTGATATAAGTTGATAAAATGTGTGGTTGAAAAGTTGTAGGACCATAAAAAATGTAGTTAAATTTAATTATTGACTTTGACTTAAATTAAAATCTAAATTTTAATTATTTGATGGGAATTTTCAAAATCCTTATTTCTTTTCCTACATACTTTTATCTTTATTTAGAACTTGTGTGGGCATAGAGATGTCAAATTGGGTGGGCTTAACATGATCCGCACAAGAATGATCCATTAAAAATGACATGCGAACAAGCCCACTTGGGAACTGGCCCAGTACTCGAGTGGGTCTGTTCTCGAGCCAATAATTTTAAAACATGGTCCGATCTAGTTCATATAGTAGGATCGGACGATTAATCATCATGCCCTTTTTAATATTTAAAAAAATTAAAAAAAATTAAATTTAAAATGGCTGATGTCCATTAGAGATGTAATAAGGTCGTCAACGAAGACAGCTTAAAGAGTCGGTCAAAAAAGCCTTTAAAGGTTACCTTGTAACCTTATAGACTTTTAAGGCTACAAGGTAGCCTTTATAAGACTATCACGTCCATCAACCTTCGTTTATGAAGGTTTCTTCAAAAAAAAATTGAACTACCCGGGCCACCGGTTCAATTCCGGTTTCATCCAAAAACTTTATGGACGATCTTGAACCAGCATGAAAATCTCCTAGGGCCGAGTTTTTAACTGTACTGGGTCATATCGATTCTTTATCTTGATGGGCTAATTTGAGCCGGCCCACCCATTTTGACACCACTATGTGGGCAAGACAGTAATAGAGAATCCTCATGGGGACGGGGACGAAGAATCCTCTCAAGCATAGAGACAAGAATGCAATTCCTAGTCCAAATATGTCACCATTGTCATTCCTAATTAAGATGTGGATAGGGCTGTAAATGGATCGGATATGGATTGGATCTACCTATATCCGATCCAATCCGATCCAATAATTCAACGGATATTTGGTTGTTAAATCCATATCTGATTTGTTATGTTATCGGATATCCGATCCGATAATCCAATCCTAAATGAATAAAAATTAGGGAAAAATGATTTCATGTTCTTTAAAAACTTTGAACTAACTTGAGGTCTACATATTTTTACTAGCAAGCTCAATAGTGACTTCTATCATTATGATGTCCATTTTTAAAGGAGAGATCATTTTCTAGTTTTCTATTGACATTCGATGTAGGATAAGGTAAAATTGAATTTAAAATTTAAATATAAACATTTTATTTCATTATTTCCATTAACAAATCAAATTATTTGTTACATATTAATTTTTAGTTTTTGAAGTTGTAAAATAAATTACAATAATAAATTTAATTAAGAAAATTGCAGATATTTATTTACTTTAAATTAGTAAACTAAAATTAAAAAAAACTATTGTTTTTATAATATTTTACATTTATGCGTACATTTATTTATTTAATTTGATAACCGGTTCAATATTGATTCGACCTTGGGTCGATTTTTAAACATTGGTTGAAATCTACTTTTTTTTCTTCAAATTTTCCAATTCTTAAACATGTTTAATAATTATAAATTTTTCAACTTTTTTATGTTTTGAATTTGATTATTTTTTATTCTAAATTTATTTATTTTAGTGACAAATAATGTCATAAAAATATTTTATCGACTCAATTATTTATAACAAATTGGATCGAATTGACCTATATCCATATTTGATCCATTTAGTTAATGGATTATTGGATTCGGATCTTGATCGGGTTATCGGACTGAGACCCTAAATTGATCTCCCATTAATTTCGTCAGATTCGGATCAAAATCCAATCCACCGACAGCCCTAGATGTGGATGTTTAGTAACTGAAGACAAGTTGCAAAAAAATAATATTAAAAATGTTATAAAATAATGTATTTCTAACATAATATTGTAAGATAATAAATAATAATCATAGAAATAAAAAGTATTATCTTGGAAAGAGCGACTAATTGAATTATTATCTTAAGGGAGTGACCCATTGAGTTACTAATACATAGAAGATAGATTTGTTATGTAATTGAAAGTTTAATCGTTTAATAGTTCTTTTTTGGGCTTTTACAGATAAAGTAAACTTTTTATGAGGTTTTTATCAAAAAAAATAAAAATTCATTTGTTAACATTTTATGTAATTCGGAATTTTTCCATTAATTTAAAACTACAGCTTGTTTGAGCCCCATTTAATTGTAGGAATATATTTTGAAATAATGGATTAATGGAAAATACGTAATTAAAAATAAGGAAAAATTTTGAATTTACGTTTAATATTATTTTATTGAAGAATATGTGGTTGAAAAAAAAATATTTTAAAAATCATGGGTACTAAACGAGGGGTAAATAAACCTTCATCTCATTTAATAGCATTTCTAAAAGGGATAATTGCAGCAGCGGTGTCAACCATTTCATTTAGTAGCAGACTTTGTCCAAACATTTTATTTGTGCCACCTACAGTATCAAATATTTCAAAAACTTACGGTCAGAATCCAATTTAACAGAAAGTGTTAGTTTGGTGTTAGTTGACTGAATAATTGACCTTTACCATAATTTTAACTAATTTTACAAGTTTAAAATGGTAAATTTATATTTTCTATAATTAAACAACTAAAAATTAATTAAAATTAAAAACCAAAAAGAAAAAAGAAACACAACATGTTTTCTACTCATATCCCACGTACCCACCCTACGCAAACCCAAAATGAAAACTAGGACCTGCGCATTTCTCTGCCATCACCACCAACCCCACTTACCACCGTCGCCCTGACTACCACGTCCATCTGCAATAATCAATGAAACACTGATTGAAACACCAAAAGCCCAACCTACCCAATTCCCGACCACAACTTAACGTTACTTGTCTACACCTCTACCATGTCCCATCCATCTGATCCGACCGCCACATTGAAACACCAGATTGAACACATACCCATCGCCATCTTCACCAGATCCTACCCATCAACGCTATCCACGACGGAAGAGATTGAAATACCATCGCCACAGCTACAACCACAACAAGATCTCACTAACACCATCATCAAAGTCCCACATCAAGAACCCACTAACACAACCACCTACTAAAGAAGAAGATGAAAATGGTTTGTCGGATTTTGACCCAAGAACTTTATTGCAATAAGCAAGTCCGATGGAGTTACAGTGAACTCACAAGCACCATATTCATAACCCAATGCCCATTGTTTCTTTTATGCTCAATTCATTTACTTGTACAAATTGAGAGAGTGATTTATATTGTTGGTTAGGGATTTTGATTGATGGAGCGGTAGCACTGCTGAAGGATGAAATGGCATAAGTAGCAATGGTTTTGTGCTATTGGTGAGCGGTGGTGGAAGAAGTGGTGGAATTGACATGGGATGATGGTGGTGGTGGTGGCGACGGCGACGGCAGTCGTTGGTAGTTTCAGGGTAAGGGGTTTAGGGAAGAAAGGGATGGTGGTAGGTGGCGTGTTTGATTTTTCTTATTTAATTATTACTATATTATAATTGTGTTTTTGTTGAAAAATGTAAATTTACCATTTTAACCTTGTAAAATTAGTCAAAATTATGGTCAATGTCAATTCTTCGGTCAACTAACGGTCAAACTAATAGTTTCTATTAAATTGGACCTCGACTGCGAGTTTTTGAAAGGTTTTGAACTATAGGTGGGACAAATGAAAAGTTTAGGCAAAGTTTATTATTAAATGAAAGGTTTGGTACTGATGCGGTAATTATCCCTTTTTAAAATCTCAATCCCAATTAATAATTAAGTTGGATTAAACCCAATTTTCACTTTTATTCCCGCCCTTCCGAATTTCTCCCGCCATGAGAAATCCTTTTCCTACCCGCTAGTGCTGCCAAAGTCCAATTTTCCTCCCACTGCAAACTCTAATGCCGATTCCAAGCTAATCTATGCAAATTTTATTTTTAAAATCCCGTGTTGTTGCATATCCAATTCCTTCTCCCCTAAAATTCTTCTTTAATACTGGTTTTCAGCCCGCTGAGCATAACGTTTGGATTCCTTCTGCAAGCCATCTATATGGTATGCCATCAATCCCTGTATTTGGAATTTTGTTTATATATATATATATATATATATATATATATATATATATATTATTTTATGATTTTGAAAATTGATGGACTAAAATAAAGTTTTAAATTCTTATGTTTTGGGTCAAATATTTGGTTTTTGATAGAGTAATGAAAGGTATATCAATATGGGTTCGTTGGATAGCTCGTTTTTAATTATGAAAATAGACTCGAAAAAAAGTTAATTCAGATAAGTATATTTCAAGATATTAAAGTTTAAAGAAAATTGTGATTTATTTATATTTTTAATAAAAATTGAAATTGGATGAGGATTGTTACGAGTAGAGAATGGATGTGAAAATAATATTTTATTAGAACTGTAACGCTCTAAAATTTCATACATTTTGAGGTGTTACCAAACATAATTTCATTTATTTAAAATGCGGAACGTTAAAATTCTATTTTCTAAATAAACAAAACATTTATAAATTTAAATTCGAATCATAAATTGTGTCTGAAATTAATTTAAACATTCTCAAATAAACCAATAAATTTAAAAAGCGGTAAAACTTAATATTCCCGTCGATCGAAATCTCTTGGCAGTCCGCTGCACCATCTCGCCACATCTCCAATCGATCCGAACTAGCCTGTAAAAATTGTAAGAGTGAGTATTTTGAAAACACACAGTAAGATACGTGCAGTTTCTATACACAATTATATGCAATAAAATAACACTTCATACCACTCTTCTCTTATGGAGTATCTCGGTGACCAAGCGAAACACCCATCTAGGTCATCTTAGATTCTTGAATGATCTCTTATCTCTTTCTAAAGAACCCGAAGGCCCATTGGCAATTCATACATAAATTACTGAACATAAAAGTATAAGGAAACAAACAACTTTACACAAAAGTATCTTTCCTCGTAGATGGATCAAACAAACTTTTGAAGAAATTAAAATGACATGTTCCAGAACTTTTCCGTGCTTTCGTGAAAGTAAATGTATGACAATGATGTATGCACTTTTGATTTTTCCAACTTTTCTTCTTTCTTTCTTTCTTTCACGTGAGTAAGTAGTATCTCTTTTCTCTCTCTTCTTTACTCTCTATTCTTGTTTTGGTGTGTAAAATAATGTGACCATGCATAGGTATTTATAGGGCAAAAAGTAGAATCCTAGTGTACTAGGAGTGTAAAAACGTATCCCAATGAATATTATTCACTTGAGGACTTTTATCCATTAAAGACTTTTGACCAATCATAACTAAAATTTCCAAATTCCACACGAAATCAAAATCTCATATTGGAAATCTTCAAACAGAATTCGATAAGATAAATAAGAACAAATTATTGCACAATATAACATTGCTTTGAAAGGTTATCAATACAGTCAACCAACCAATCATAAATTAGAAAATTGAATTTTACAATACAATACTATTTTTTTCAAAATTAAGTACACGTATAACTACACAATGGAAGAAACAGAATTTGATATGAATCTTGTATTCAAAATTTAAGATGACATGATTAGCTAATAAAATAATATATTATTGCATAAATATATACAATTACACGTGCACAGACTGAAACTGAAATGGGATAAAGAATATATGGTTAATCCCCTTTTTAATTTAAAGATAAACGTACCTATATAATATAATACTATTTTCTTTGGCTAATTATTTTAAAATGTACAATTTCATAAAATAAAATAATACATATAAATCATGTTTCTTTGAATTGAAATATCTTGGACTTAACTCATCTGAATTTACATTTTCTCGAGCCCAATCTACGTTATTTGATGCGAGCTACAAAATGAGTCCAAAGTTGATATACCTTTGGTCACTCTATAAAAAGTTAAATATTTGATCCATTTAAAATATAAGAACTTAAAACTTTATTTTATAATATATAGAACAAATAATTTTTATTCTAAAATTTTCGGGGTGTTACAATCTCCCCTCCTTTAAAGAATTTCGTCCTCGAAATTACTTGCGTTCGGGCCATCCGTTGCTTGTTCCTGAGTTAAAGCAAAAACTCGTGCATTTCCCTTCTTTTCTTGCTCATCGATCCTTTTCGAGAGGTCTTCCTTGCAATTTTTTGAAACATGACTTGCTTTACCGAATCGATAGAACACATGTCTCCCGAAGAGACACTCACCCCAATGCATCCTGTTGCACTTTGGACAGGGCGAAACGACTTGTCCAAAACTCGATCCAGTGTTAACTTTCTTATTCTATCCTTATCCTTTTCCTTCGTTGGACCCATTCCACTTCCGCTTTCCCGAAGGCTTGGTCTCGTGCTCAGAGGTTTGGTCACTCTCTAACCTATTTGAGATTGTCTGAGCAGTTTGTAAAACACGACTATAGGTTGTCAATTGGTGGGCTGCCAATATTCCACCAATCTCCGGACGCAATCCTAGTTCGAACCTCCTTGGGTCTCGTTGGATAGCTCGTTTTTAATCATGAAAATAGGTTCGAGAAAAAGTTAATTCGGATAAGTATGTCTCAAGATATTAAAGTTTAAAGAAATTTGTAATTTATTTATATTTTTAATAAAAACTGAAATTGGATGAGAATTGTTACGGGTAGAGAATGGATGTGAAAATAATATTTTATTAGAATTATATTTAAAGTCAAAGTTGTCATTATCACCTTTTGAGATTTGAATTTTTTCTTTTTGTGATGGACACGTGTCATCTTGTGATTTATCTATAAAGAATTCAATTTTTATCAATCTAGATAGACACGATTTTTATCACAATTATACTATGACTCAACTACCGTTTTTCCCCTATAAATAGTGTGCCCATGCCTCACAATTCACCACACAAAATTTTACACAGTAGCTTTCATATAGAAAGCAGCTGTAAATTCTAAGTACATTTTCTTTACTCAAAACTCGTTTGATATTTCAAGGTAAGATACTTTTGTGTAAAATTGTTTGTTTCCTTATACTTTTATGTTCAGTAATTTATGCATGAATTGCCAATGGACCTTCGGGTTCTTTAGAAAGAGATAAGAGATCCTTCGGGAATCTAAGATGACCTAGATGGGTGTTTCGCTTGGTCACCGAGATACTCCATAAGAGAAGAGTGGTATGAAATGTTATTTTATTGCATATAATTGCGTATGGAAACTGCATGATTTATGATTCGAATTTAAATTTATAAATGTTTTGTTTATTTAGAAAAATAGAATTTTACAGTTCCGCATTTTAAGTAAATGAAATTATGTTTGGTAACACATCAAGATGTATGAAATTTTGGGGCGTTATATATATATATATATATATATATATATATATATATATATATATTTATTTATTTATTTATTTATTTATTTTTTATTTATTTATTTTTTTTAATGTGTTGCTGCGTTTACTGTTCGGATTATGTTGGTGCCGACAGTCGAGAGTGTTTTGGGATAAAAATCCATCTATAAGTGGTGGTGATTTTTAGGGTTCTCTGTTCAAAATTATATTGTATCATTTGATTGATATTGAAATTTCCAATTTGGCTAAATTAATCCAGCATTTTTATAACAAATCCCTCTATTATTATTTGAATTTGTTAATAACAGATTTTATTTCCATATAACTGTAAAAGTTTGCTACTATTGAAATTGGAATTGCATTTTTGTAAACTGATCTCATCAGTTCAATTGCGGTCGAAAAGATATATAACCGAATTGGCTATATGGTTTTATGTCCAGAACTCTCAATAATGCTTTGGCTGCCAGGGAGAGATACATGCTGGGAATTCTGAATCGGGCTAGCTGTTTATTATATATTAATTTCTGATTCATTTTGTTTGTTAACTCAAATATTCATGTAAACCCATGTCTATAGATTTCATATTATTTGTCTTTCTTTTTGTGGGTGTGGGACTGTTTTATCACCATTTTTTATTTTGGAGATTTGTTGGTCTCTCCACATGTATCCCTGACAATTGTACTCCATTTCTTGTTGTAATTGCTTGCACTTGCTCTTTTGGATTGACCATTGAATTACCTGGTAATGTCCCTTGAGAGTTCCTACAAGCTGTGAGCTACCTGACCAATTTGTGTCTCCAGCTTCTTGATAGATGTGTAGATTCTAAAAATTTGTGTCAATTTGCTGGAACATTTCGCTTGTCTTTTGCATATACCAATTGAATATTTCACCTAAACTTGATTTTTTCTCTTGCTAAGCATCCATTCCCTTGTTGACTACCTGATATTTGGGTGTTGTCTCCATATGGGTTATATGTTTGTCCATATGCGTGAAATTGCGAAACCATTTTGAATGAAGTTTACTTATTTTTTAGAAAAACCCATAGACAAGCATTTTTTTGTGAATTGATTGACTCCACAATTTTCACATAATGGTGTGGTTATCACTGAATGTGCTCCCCGTGTTTATGATTTCACTGGTAACTCCACCTGTTTTGTCAAAACTACAATCTACGCATTGGTGGAAGCCGTGTTGTTTAATTCATAAATTCCAGCTGCCTCTGTGGTACCACTCTTTCTGATGAAAACATTGAATGTGTAGTGGTAATTAACTTAAACAAATCCATGCATTGTTGAATTGATCTTCCTATGATCGATCCACCAGTAGAAGAATCCACTTGAAATTTTGAAAGTGGTGAAAGTCTGGTGTAGATGTATTGCACTTGATTACGTACAGTAATCCCATGATTTGGACACTTTCTCATGAGCTCCTTGAATCTGTTTCATGCCTCATTATAACTCTTCCCATCTCTTTGTTGGAATGCAGGAATTTTTAATTGGATTTTTGCTACTTTTGCCCGTGGGAAAAAAATATTGCAGAATTTTCTAGTCAGTTTCTTCCATATATTAATGCTTCCATAAGGTTCAACATGTAACCACTCTAATACCGCATCTCGCAGTGTATATGGAAATAATCGCAGCTTTGTCTTCATTAACCCTTGGAGCATGAAAATTCGGACAATTTCTAAGGAATCTAGAAATGTGTATTCGGGTTTTCATGAGCTAGATCGTAAAATTTGAGTATTGCTAGTCAAGTTGATCCAATCTCCCTTATCTGAAAATTGTTCACCCTAAAAGGAGTGCACAGACGCTGCTATGGTCGTCAAGAACATTGAGGCTGACAAATGTGCTTCATTTATTCTCACTCGCTCATCTTGCTAATTTTGTTGTGTCGCTACTCTCTCGGCAACTTGTCCAATTGGCTGTATAGGAATATGAATATTTTGATCGTCAGTCATTTGATGTTTCTGTTTATTTGTGTTCCTTACGTCTTTGTCTGAAGGTACATTCTATTTTCGAATCAAACGGTTCAAAATTACCGCCTTGAGTACGAATCATACAACGAGCACTTTTTATCTGTAAAAGGAAGAAAATAAAAAAATCAAATAATAGTTAAAATAAAATAAATTAAGACTAAATGTAACTAGTTCCCAACAGCAGCGCCAAAAACTTGTTTCATTTTTTATATCGCAAGTGTACGATGCCGTAACAAGTAATATATTGGATCTTTGAGTCCGGATTATTATCCCACGAGAACTATACTTTAATGCTTAATTTAATATTTCTAATTACTATTTGACGAAAGCAAATAAAGAGTTGTGATGTGTTGTAGTTTTTTTTATCTAACTACTTGAAAATAATTGGATGCACACAAAGATCGATTAAATTTAAATATAAATGAGATATTAGGGCTTAACAATTTATCGATTGATCACCTTTAAATCTTAATTCAAGATTTATAACCTAATATAGCGTTCGATCGAATTCTTATATTATATTCAATTTACACTTGTCGAATTCTCATTGAACCTATTTATTCAATCTCATATCTCTATGCGAATCAACATTAATTAAATAATATATTAGTTCTAAAAATTCATATAACGATCGCAATAATTAATATAAGTATCTCTACACATTATCCTAATTTATTGAATTTTATTATGTGGTCTAAATTTTAAACTCACCTCTTGATTCGTAAAAAATTCACAAAAACATTAAACTAGTGATCAAGTAATTCAACGCAGTAAACTCATAGTAAAATCAACACATATATGATAAAATAATAGGAATTTTGAGTAAAAGAAATAAAAAGGTTCCAAGTAGATTGCATTGTTCGCCCTAATATGAAATTTAGCTTACATAATACAAAAAGAAAAAAACAAGAAATTGTTATTGAATACATGGATTTTTAATAAAGATGTAGAAAAAGAGATTAAATTTGCACCAAGATCTTCTTCCTATTCCAATTGATACTTCAGACCTTGGATTTCTTTATGTTTTTCTCCTTTAATTTGCGTTCTTTAATCTTCAATTGTGTTCGTTATCTCTCAATGTGAGTAATTCCTTGCAATTGCATCCTTTCTTGTATTTATAGCTGCCTCCCTCTTTTTGCTGCCATAGGGTTTTTATGGGCTCCATATGGACCCAAAAGAAAAAGCGCACCCTAGAAATTATTGGGCGGCGCCTCAAAGTGGTGCCACAGCGTTATATGAAGTGGTATCGCAGCGCCTGATGTGTGGAGCCACGATGCCACTTTTCTGTTGTTGGTTTCTGTGGCACCTCGGTGCCACACCTCTGCCTCTATACATAGGTGCCACTTCTTCCTTTCCTTGATGTTGAACTTTGACTCTTTTGCCCCTCTCATTCTTCTTTTCTCCTTGATTCGTGTCAATTGCCTTGTTTTCTCCTTTCTTTCCATGATTTGCACCATCTCACCACTTCTACAAGAAAAACACTAATAAACACATTAAAAATGTTCACCACTCATAAGGTTTAGTTCATAATGAAGTTTAAAATGGAGTAAAATTTGTGAGTAAAACGCACTCGTCAACTATATGTTTTTTTAATAAATTTGGGTGTTTGAATTCTGGCTCAATTTATTAATTCTTGACGTTTAATAAGTGTTTTAGCTTAAAGATTTGTGGGCTTATGTTTCCACCTTACAAGAATTGAACTAGATAGCATTGTTTCCAAGAAATTAAACAATGACAACGCATGGCTACATGGGTTCTTGGCAAGGAGAGCATAATTGAGGGTGGGGGATAACGAAAGAATTTTCCATTTCTAATATTTGTGCTTAATCTAAAATTTATGTTTTGATATTTATAAACTTTGTCTATTTAGCTTGCTAGTGTTCAGACTTAAAATACTCTTTCTAATAAGTTGTATTGCTTACATAAAACATTACACAATTTCTTGAGTATATTTTAATAGATATACTAGTTTTCTTTTCACTTAATCAAAATTTACTTGTAGGTCGGATATATTAGAATTCGAATAGCAACTTTCAAATCAGTCAAACAGTGTACATTTCTACCTATTCATGAACAAGTTTTGTATTTCCTTCGAGTCTTCTGACTGGCGCATCTCAATGGACTCGTAAATTATAATCTTGTTTAGAAGAAATTCCAATTCAAATTTTAATCCAAGTTAAAGTCAACAATTAATTTTAATTACATATTTCATAGGAGCCACAACTTTTCAGCTACATATTTTATCTTCTATCAAAATGTATTAAAATTTTGATTTTAATCCTTCCTACATAGGTGCATATTTCTTGCTTCCTCTAATGTCCATCTCTTATCCTCACTTTTGAATACATATTTAGCTGTAGTACATGTTACACAAATAAATTACTTGGCATGCGAATGATGGAGTGAGTCCCACATTGGCCAACTCGGCTTTAATTATTCAGTTGGATTGGACTGATTAAATTAAGCAACCTCGTGCAACCTTATATTGGGTTTGGACTTGGGGTCCATTTCACTAAACCTACTTGGTCCATTTACATTTTCCTATATATGTGAGTTTCATTCACAACTAAGGTATGTTCTAAAACTCTGGCCAAATCCCATTTCTCCCTCTTGCACTCATATTATCTTTTGTCTGGTCATTGACTTGATCATCTGAGTGTAACGGTCATCAGATCTTTTTCTCGATCCGTGGCCTTTATCTCCTAAGTCCTAACGAGGTGTTTCAGTGTGCAGGCGATGCATACGTGGAGGGGAGGTGATCGGGATTTTGCCACGGACATGATCCGAAAATTTTCTTGAAAAAAGACTTTTTTTTATGACTATTCCCGCCATCAAATGGTCATTACCAGTCAAGGGTTGAAGAAACTTGGGTTGAGAAATCGATCATGAAAATGGTTACACAAGCAAATTTGAAAAAGAAAGGTACCCCTTTTTCATCTTGGATAAAGACAGAACACTAAAGTCAAGAAAATGGAGATTTATTCAAAAATGCTCCATTGATGGGTTTGTCCACAAAAATGATATGTATGCTCCCCTTGTCGTCAGCAATATTCACCCATTTTTTTTGGAGGAAACCAACAGCAAATGAAATACAAAACAGCCACTAGAAGGATAACGAGGTAGAGAAGATGGCTAATGGAAAAAGATTTTTTTGAGCCATTTGGTTATCATTTTCAATTCCAATCAAAGCAAAGAAGAAAAGAAATCCAAGCTTGAAAGTAACAACAAATGCACAAAAATGCCACTGCTCTTGTGAGGATAGTATAGGCACACTCAAATCTGGTTTCAGTTATTCATATGGCTACCATTACACTCGAGATGCTCGACAAAATGCTATAGTCAACATTGAAGTTACACATGGTATTCTGCAGTTTTTGGTCTCAGCCATTACCGAAACCTCCATCACCTTTGTTATGAAACAATCAAAATATCTCTTGTTAGAGGAAATATTAATATGCCTGGATCGCTATTAGCAATGTTGGAAATACAAGAATTATGTATTGTTTGAATACCACATGATGAAACCAACCACTAGAATGAATTGTTGAAGTTATATGGCAAATAAGAAAGTATTAGATCAAGCAAAAGAACAATAAAGACAAGAAATATGATAGGGGAATTAAAAGATTTTATTGACTCAAGAATAATGGAGAAGATAAAAAATTGCAATGTATCCTATAATTCTATTAATCTATTTTTTCACATTACAAAATTGTATAGAAGAGTCTAGTATTTATAGGGAATATGAAGGGAACGTTCAAACCCTCTTGGTAGAGTTATTGATGAATTAAAATGGCAAAAAATCGAGTCCAAAACGAAATAGGAGAGAAAACAGTGAAAATCTCGGTTGTTACAGGTGGCACCTAGGCGCTATACCCCTGGTGCCTGTGCGCTGGGGCTAGCACCTGGGCACCCAAGGGCTGGCACTCCCCTACTTCCAAAAGTGTTCCAAAGTGTTTTACTCCATTTCGAACTCTTCTTAAAGTCCAATACCAATTTTCAACTTCCAATAGGCATCCAAAATAGAATTTCAACTTGATATAGAACTTCAATAGCATTCCAAATTTGAAATCTTCATGACGTGCACTTCAATTAGAATTTTTCAATACTTCAAACACTTCAACTCACATTTCTAACAACCTTCGACGACCACCGTAACATCAACCTCCAGTTTGGCACCCCGCAACACCACAGTAACCGTCAGTCCACGGGTTTGGCTTTTGTCCATTGTTCAAACATTAAATCTTGATGGTGAAAGGACCGTGATGGTGGCGTGTTTGCAAGATGTCCATTCAATTTTGCAAGCTACTTTAGTGATAATTTTAGTAATCTTTCTATGAAGCATAATAGGGTGCATCATCTTTTTTTGGTCAAAGTTGAATTGACTTCTAAGGCTTGATTTTTATTTGATTTTATTTGTAGATGATAGATATCTTATCTTTGAGTGGCCAATCACCAAACATGTTTGTGTAATACCTAGTTTATGCGTTTGAACCATTTGTCAATCAGTTTAATGAGTTGGTCGAGGACAAAGGTGTGAAGATGTTGATATATCGAAAGGCGCTAATGCATGTAATATGAACAAAGTTGGATTTTTTTTTTATGACAAACTCAGGTGTGAGATATTTCTCCACTTCTAATTGTAGATGAATCTTTTAAAGCAATATCTACCTGTATCTTCATATTTGTATGTGTATACACACACAAACATACATACATATATACATACATAGAAAGAATGAAGTGTTTGATTTTCTACCCGCATGTTTGATTTCCAAATAAGACAAGAATAAATGAAGGGAGGAAATTGATTTTTTCCTTAATCTACTTCTCAAGAAAAGCTTCCAAATCAAAAAAGATACATGCTTTCAAGTCCAAGATGCGGATGGAAGAAAAAGATGGGACACAGAATAAAATGCAAAATTCTTTGACGCTTGTAGTGGGCCGTTCTAATTAATGTAATTAGATCTTCTTTTTGTTAATTTAATTTTGTACACAAAGTATAGTTTTAAGTTGTCTTCTTTCATACAAATAATTTTGTTTTTTGAAGAGTGTAAGAGAAGGATTTGTGATGACGAATTTATTATTCATTGTTATTGCATAAATAAATTTAGCGAGTATTGTTGAATGAATTTTATATATGTAAAATACTATATATAAATATAACAATATGCATATTAATTTTAAAAAAGGTCAAAAACGACAACATGCAATGGATGTTGCTAAAACATTAACGGCAACATGCAATGAATGTTACTAAAACATTAACAGCAACACGCGATGAATGTTGGTAAAATACTAATGGCAATGCGCAACGAATGTTGTGAAAATATTAACGACGTGTAATAAATGTTGCAAAAACATTAACCATAAAATGCAATGAACTTTGCAAAAAATTGATGACAACATTCTTTGACAACTTTTTGCAATTGCCTTTGAACGTTGTCGTATCTTTTTATTCTATGGCAACATCAAATCCTGCAACATAAATTTGAGCGCTTTTTGCTTGTTGTGAGAGGTAGTTTTTGTTGTAGTGTGTGTTGTGATATATTCAGCTACATATATAAATTAGGCAACAATATATAATTGTTGAACAAATGATAACGCGACAAACTCTCTCTGTTGTGGAATAAATTCAGCTACAAACACAACTTTTCACATAAACTATATCAATTGTCATAATATAATTTGCATAACAATTTTATATGTTACAATATATATATATATATATATATATATATATATAATCACAAAATAAATTAGGTGACAACAGGACGTTGCACAAATGATGAAACAACAAACACTCCGTGATGCAAAACAAATTTAACTACAAACATAAATTGTTATATAATAAATTGTACTACAAATATTGAATATCTTAACATATATTTTGCAACGAATCAAACTATTGTAAAACAAATTACTCAACCAACATGTCTTGTTATAACCCTTGTTTGAGCCCCTTTTGTCAAGAATACATTTTTTCAAAATTTATTTTCAACCACACATTCTTCCATAAAATAATTATACACATATTTCAAAAATGTTTTCTTACTTTTTAACAACACATTCACCAAAAAATCACTATTATATAATACATTTTGCCCCAAAAAATGAGGACCAAACATAGGCATAAAATCTATTTACAACAAGCATGTTTTGTTGCAAAATGGAATAGGCAACAAATGTTATACCTTAAAAATATTATTCAAAACAAACCTATATCTGACAATTTTTTTTTTTTTGTAATAATCGTTGCAACAAATTGACTTGTCACCCTTTTAATTATTTGCAACATACATGCTTTGCAACAAAATTATGGCGATGAATATTTTGTTGCTCTTTCATACTATCCACATCAAACAAATAATGCTGCTAGTTTGTTTATGTGATGAACGGCTGAAAGTTATCACATAATACATTATGTGACTCATATAGCGCAACATCTGCAACAAATATCTTGTTGTGGCTAAATTGCTTTCGAAACAAAATTTGTACTCATGTGACAACATTTTTTTAGTGAATGGTCAATTGGACGGAAACCATCAATGTATCCTTGTGCTGCAACTATTTTAGAAGTTTAGGATTGTAGGTGGTACAAATGAAAGGTTTGAGTAAAATCTACAAAAAAAGTAAAAGGTTCGGAAACGCATCTTCAATTATCCCTAGAGTTTGATGGGGGGAGTTTTGCAAAGTTTAGGAAATATGGGTTCTCATTGTTGCTTAGTTAAGATAAAGATCTTAAATTATTCATTTCAAGCTTAACTACAAAACTTTATGGTAAGTTTGAATTCCTTAAAGTTTTTAGTATTCACTACAAGAAATTTATACTTTCCCTACAAAATTTTCATTGACAAATTGAGATTTGTAGGTAGAGTTCACTTTTTCCCCCACAAAAATGATATTTTCTAGGGTTATGATTTGCTTCAAAATTTTCAATAGTGGGTGTATTTGTGTCCACAAAAAATTGTACTTTTTTTCGACAAAATTTGACGGCAAGATATATCTTTTGCTGACAAAAGTATTAAACATGTTTGTAGGCTAATAACTAACGAGAAATCTTTTCAATTATTATTTAAATTTTTTGTTCCTACAAAATGTATATTTGAAGTTAAAAGATAATTAAAAAGAAAAAAGAGAAAAAACAATTCTTTTTTTTCTTTTAACAAAACCCAATTAAAAAAAAAAAACCTTCATAACCAACATGTATATTCCCTCTTGTTGTGGCTGGATCCCAAAATGGACTACCTCCTTACTTGCGAAGTAGACAACACTTGCCCTTAACAACAAAAGTTGTTAAGGAAGTCTCAGCATGGACGAATCGCTCAACCTCATGCTCAGGAAAATTATTAATTCTATTAAGTTACACTTGTTCTCAATTTTATTAAGTCAAGTTTGCGAAAAATAAAAGAACACGCACCTCATATTGACAAAAGTTAAGGGAGAAGCCTATGTATAGATGAATCGTCCCTATGCAAAGAAACGATGGCACTTCGATGAAGAGTTGGATCCCCAAATGGACCATCTCCTTACTCGCGAAGTGGACAACACATGCCCTTAAGGAAGTCTCAACATGGGCCAACTGCTTGACCTTATGCTCGGAAAAATTATTAATTCTATTAAGTTACACTTGTTCTCAATTTTATTAAGTAAAGTCTACGAAAAATAAAAGAAAAAGCACCTCAGAGGAAGAAGCCTCTACATAGATGAACCGTCCCTATGCAGAGAAGAGTTGGATCCTAAAAGAGACCCCTTCCTTACTCGCGAAGTGGATAGCACATGCCCTTAACAACAAAGATTGTTAATGAAGCCTCAGCGTGGGCAAACCGCTTAACACCATACTCTGGGAAATAAATAAAAGATGCAAACTACAAACACTTGTGCAAAATAAACAATTCTTAAATGAAATAAAGTCGGAGTGCAAATCAGCTCAGATGTCAAGTTGGAAAGGTAAATGACCTTCTAACACTTGTGCAGAATTACAAGTTTGAATAATAAATTACAAACGGAATACGCTGAAGAGCATTACAAAGCAGTAAAGTATGCAGAAATTATAGAAATAAAAAAATAAGCAAGCATATGGACAAAAAGAAAATTTTATTCATTAAATAGATATTTACAATTGTGGCCGAAGCCAATTACATGGAAAATGTAAAAAAAAATTAAAAAGAAAAAGAAAACTATAAGCTAAACAAGTGGGGGAGAGGGAGCTACAAAGGGTACAATAGCATTGGGAGCCAGGGCTTCAAGTTTCTTCAGTAGCATCGTCCTCAATTTCGATCATGTGGCTATCCTCTGCCATAGTTTGAAACTCTTGGTTTTCCTTTTCCAAAATTCTGACCTTAACTCAAAGGTATTGAAGGCTTGAGAGTTGAATTCAATATACTCCACCATCTCGGTATAAGCATACCTCTGCCAGTACTTTGCGAAGCTTTGGTACACCTATGTTTGGTGGAAGTTGGGAATATAATGCTTTACAACATCTTCACCATCCGATTGAGCTTCTTTCCTCGCCGTCTCAACCTCCTCCATCAAGCCAGTAACCTTACTATTCAACTCCTCCACCTGCTGCTTCAAGGCAGCATTTTCCTTATTTGCCTTCTCTAAGGCCTTAGCAACTAGCTTCTGGTGGGCATTCGAAGTCTCCACTCGCTTTGTCATGGAAGCCACTTCACTTTGGCACAATTGGACTTCCTTTTTCAGATTTTCAAATTCTGCCATTGTCAGAGCGAACTTCACTGGCTCTTCAGCCTTCTACTTCTTTATTGTCTCACCCTTGGCCTTGCCGACTGCCTCATCGGCCTGAGAGGTTTTATTTACAAATTCTCTATTTTTATTTTGAAGGTTTTTAAAGAGGGTTCAGCCTCTATGGCCACCACAAAGGTCCTCTCCGCTTGGCTGACCATGGTAGCAAAGAGGTCCACCGCGTCGCTGGTCTCTACAAAGTTCTGCCACCTATCCGTCTAGAGGAAGCATGGTCAGAACCTCTGCAGGTAGTTCATCACTTTGTTGGGAGACTGCAAGTTTTTGGCGGGAAGAGTCAAGATCCGTCGACCCACTTGAAGTTCCGGTCCTCTTTGACAACATCGCCCGGAAGGCTCCACAATAGTTAGCTTCTTCTGGCCCCCTTCGCCATAGCTATTGAAGTTGCCATCAACTTTTCCCCAATAGGGACTTCAGAGTAAGGGGATGGGGTGGCCATGACCCACCATCTCCGGTGGCGATGAAGTGATGTTTTTTTCTTGGGGATCTCCTCTACAATATTTTTTCCCTTATCCTTCACGCGAGGTTACCCTTCTCCCTCTTGCTCCCAACCTCCTGACGTATTTTCTCCTCTTGGTCCCTTACCTATTTTGTTACAACAGATAAGGGCTTCAACCCTTTCTTCCCAGTAGTGGAGGTGGCAATAATAATTGTGGCCATGTCAAGAGTAGAATGCCTTATATTCTCAAATTTTTCTAAAACAGTAAGAAATAAAGTCAACAACGGTGTTTATACAAAACTACAAAGAATTTGTTGAAAATTGGCATTACCTCTTCGGACCATTAAGTAAAAAATTTCGAAGAACCGTTTGGAAGTGATTAAACGGTCAAATTCATATAACGATGATGGGCATCGATATATGTCATCAACAACCTCCAACTTACTTCAGCTGAGCTCAAAGCATTCTATCGAGCTTGCAAGACATCAAAAAAAGGTTAAGATTAGAATCATGATTAAGTAATATCAAATACAAGTATAACACTCACGAGTTTCTGAGTAGGAGGTCAGAACTGTCACATGGGAAATCGTGTCATCCTCACATTCCTGCCATTTCCCCCTCACCCAGAACCACGTCTCCTCCCATCATTTGATAGAGGAGGGAAGGCCCAAGACAAAGGAGGAATGTGACCTCCACGAACATAAAGAGTATGATCCCTTGGAATCCCCTTTTCCCAAGATACGGGGTTGGAAAATGGTCTGGAAGACATGGAGGGGAAGTCTTCTTCTACAAAAAATAAGTCCTCACTAACTGGGTGTGAGCCACCCCATACAACTTCAGAACGGCTCTAGAAAGCAGGCATATGGTATACGGTATTTTTCCCTTAAATTTGCTAAGTGGGGTGCATTTACAGTTGAAGGAATTTTGGCTGCCATTGATTTTTCTCCCCTCTCCTAAAGGCAAAGCACTCTGTCCAGCCCTAATAATACTAACCAGGTCTGTCGTGTTTGTTATTGAAACCCCCACCCTAGTAGCCATTTGCTTGAGATCTACATCCCCCCAGTAAAATGTGAATATGCCATCAAGGTTTTGAGTAAAAAGTGTTAAAATACTTACAAAATGTCGAAAGGACAGTGAAGAAAAGTCATCAAAAATTTTAAATGCAATGGAATGAGAAGGAAAGAGATTGAGAGATTTGAAGAATAAGATTGTTGATTTCGTAAATGGCAAAGTGTTTTTTTGTCCCAAATTGCTGCCTTTTATTGGTAGGAGCTCTTAATCCCAGCTGTTAGATGTCGATCCGGGTCATCTAACCGTTCATTTGAGATTTAAATCTGAGCCACTCAATACATCGGACTCTTCATCTTCTACAATCCAGATTAGCACGTCTGCATCACACGCT
Organism: Fraxinus americana; assembly: GCA_035079005.1. Taxonomy (NCBI): domain Eukaryota; kingdom Viridiplantae; phylum Streptophyta; class Magnoliopsida; order Lamiales; family Oleaceae; genus Fraxinus; species Fraxinus americana. Next base: position 16,915,661 of record CM068716.1, read on the forward strand.
ATAATGCACCTGAATTTCGTAGGATACTCATATAACCAATGTTCTAAAATATGTAATGCGTTGCGATGCGTCGAAGCCGAGAATCAAGAATCACAAGTTTAGGCATGTCAATGCGAAGAATAAGCGCCATAATGCGTTTTGTATTTTTAAAGCATTAAATATATTTTTATATAAAAAAATATATTTTTTACCGAAAAAAAAATAAAAATTAGGCTGCATAATGCGCTGCCTATGCGAGATTAGGTGCGCCTAGAACAAAAATGCATTTTTTCGCCCATACCCCGAATTCGACACGTTTTCTCCGCGCGTCGCGCCTAGGCGGCGCATTTACGCGCATTTTAGAACATAGCATATAACAGCCATCATTGTTCATTAAATGCAGTGGAGATTGCGTGTAGGGAAAGACGAACTATTTCAACTGTCTTTTCATGAAAACATACAAAACAACAAATCATTTGGGCGCAATAATTGGGAATGCCTCGTGCTCCCAACGTTTCAAAAAATTTGGCTCTCTATAATTAATGAGTCACATCATCGGCAAGTAGCAGAGGCACTTCACCTTAACCTCTTCATTCAAGGCTTCCAAAATACAAAGCAACTTCGGAGAAGACAGCCTTGGACAAATTTGTCCTGCTGACACTCTTCTAATTTATCCCAGAAATTCAGAGGTCACTAGGTACACAACTTCGGACAACATTGATAGGTAATTCGTGCCAATCAGCTACTTTTAAATTCTAACTACAATATAAATATTTATATTTAGACTTGGAAGACTATTGTGATGTGTAAAAAACCACTCCTAACAAAAATTTTCATTCAAGTACATACATTACATAAATAATCATGCCTAGACTGGGGGGACTATTGTTACGCCTCGCCACGGGAGCTATAGTCAAAGTGCCATGTCGCAGTGTACGTGGAAAGGAAAGTCAATGGAAACCCAATTTGGCAGAAAAAAAGTAGTCAAACAAAGGCTGGAGCTCTTTTTTCGAAACACCGCCTAAATGGCTGAAGCTTCTAAGTCGAAGTGCTACGTAAGAAATCAAAGAAGAACCGAAACTCTTCACACAGAAGACTACCAATACGAAGTTTTCTCCTTCCGAAGCCCTCTGTTCATCCAAGTTGAAGTTGTCTCTTACAAGATTTGTAGAAAATCTTTAGGAATGATTGATGCAACATTTGTAATAAAGAATGTCAGGTGTGTCAACTTAATATATAGGGCGGCTAACCTATTGTCAATGTATTTGTTGTACGATAGACTTAGTGATGTGAGATTTCAGTCAAGGAGATGAGGCCACATGGTTCTGATCCAATGGATACCACGTCGGTAGAACACTAAATAGGTGGTCTTTGTAAATTGTAAGGGCTTTTGGATGGTCTTTTGGAGCATTGATTCTAATATACAAGAAAACACTCAAGACAAATACTCTCAAGAAACCTTCTTGCTTGTTCTATATTTGTTAGTTTGATCTTAGGTTATTTACACTTTGTCGGTGATTATTTGTTAGCACAATCATCTCAGCCACTAATGCCAGTGCTCGAACACTTTTGTAAGTGCTCCCCTTCTCCGTCTGGTTCTCCAGTCAAAACGCCCCAAAACTTTCTTGAGTTGGCGTGGTGGGCTCGACATCTGTTGTCCATGTTGGCATCACGTTTTTCGGGGTCAACAGTTTCAATCCCAATTTTTTTCGACGGAATATCGATTTTGGGGTCAAAAAAATTTCTGCTGAATCTTCTACAAATTTTAAGTTTTTTTTCAAGACGTCTTCAAGTTATACCAATCAATCCTACTAATGATTTGTAAACTGTGTAGAAATATAAGAAATAATCTTGAATTTTGAGATTACCTTTTCAATTTCTTGCAATGGAAAAGCAAATAATAATTGGATGTGTGTGTGTGTGTGTGTGTGTGTGTGTGTGTGTGTGTGTGTGTGTGTGACTTATCAAGAAATGTTGATCTTCCCTAGACAAAGAAATAATATTCTATAAAAATTTTGGAAAAATGTTAATAGTATCAAGTATTGTAATTTGTTGAGATCCACTACTCTCTATCCAATGAATTAGACAATTGCAGGTTACCTTCCTATAAATTAATAGTCCTGTCACAATGGATACTTCCTTCAATCTCTTCCACTCTGATAAGTGATAAATTTTGCTAGAAGCCTTGATGGATGGGTTCCTTGTAGATTTTCTTGGACATAACCTTGAATTTAAAGAATAACAATTTTAAATTTCTACCCAAATTTACTTGTGCCCTGGTGTAAAACTCCATGGTAGAGAACATGTATTCAATCTAACAAAAAGTATATAAGTTAACTACTGGTTTGTTTTATTGATGGAAGTTACATATATGGTGGTGGCCTGGGGAGGGGAATGATGTATAATTTTGGTGGTGGTTGGACGTAAAGTCAACCGTAGTGAGTATGTTGGTTTGAGTGGTTGAAGTTATCAGCAGTGGTGCTTGGAAGTGGATATCATATTCAAGTGTTGATAATGTTGGTTAAAGTTATTTTGTTTGCGGGGTTTTTGGTCTTGAAAAAATAGTGAGCATTTCCAATTAGCAGATAAGCAGTAATGGTAAATCGTATATAGGGCAGTAGTAGTAAAATCCATGGATTTGTTGAAATAGAAATGATGTCAACTATCAAAGGATAAATAATTTAGTGAACATGTTAAAATAATCTGTTAGAATATTAATGATTTTTGTTTGCGTAATCCTAATAATTTATTAGGAATGAAGTCATTGTTGTATTATCTCATATCTAGTTTTGACTATAGCGATAACTTGGTTTCTTTGCTATTCCCCTCATTGGTGGGGATTAAAATCAGTTTTTTGGTAAATTTTGATAAAAATTGATGAAATGTGTGGTTCAAAAGTTGTGGGGCCCATAAAATATGTGGTTGAAATGAATTGTTGACTTTGATCTAAATTAAATCTAGATTTTAATCATTACCAAACAGGGTATCATTCTTCTTAGAAATTAGATTTTTGCATTTTTTATGTCTTATTACAAGATTAATGATGTCTTATGTGTTTCATAGTTTCATATCATCTGTTAGAGCTAAAAATGAGTACCCGAGATTAGCTTTGGTTGTCTTGTCCGGTGCTCATTTGATATGAACTCTTTGGATTAATAAGCCGACTTGTCTTAACTCTTTCTTTGTTCTGTTTTTAAGGGATAGGCTCAATAAACTAATAGGCATCACCTATAGCTCGTATATTTTCTTATCTCCCAAGTTCATATTATTGAATGCACCTATGACCTATCTAAAGAAGTTGTGATGCATTAAGGAAAATAACGCTGAAATTGCACTAATTCCTTGTGTATACCTTCCTGAATTGCAATAACTCCTGCCTAAAGCTCAAGAAGATCAATAAAGTTAGAGCAAAGTGTATACTGTGTATTGTTCTGCTGATTAAGAGAGATTAACGCTGTTTTCAAAATCACCTCAGCTATTACTGATGGAGTATTAAAATCTGGTTCTCCTGCTACTAATTAAATAACAGGTACACCAGCTTGTGCAAGTGCAGTTTCCTGATCAGTTATGGCTACTGTCTTTGACGACTTCACTGAATTTACTCTAGGGCTTAAAGAGATGTCAACCTCCATTGTGCCTGATCTGCTTTCTGTTCTTACAGCTGCACTAATTCTATGGGATTATTGGAGAACATCACGCAATCCTCTGTTTTGAACAAAGGGAATGCGCCAACTAATGCAGAGAGTTAGTCTGTTATTTTATTTGTTTATGCGGAGTTATACATAAGGACAATATTGTATTTTCCTTCTATAGGTTGTTGGAATATTCTTTTGTAATTGTATATGCATGGGTTGATGTACAGATGGCATTTAGAGAATAATGTTAATGAGAAGGATGCTACTAAAGACGAAGAGGACAACTTTGATGAGGATCAGCGGTATATCTAATTCATGAAGATGAATAGTTATTTTTTCCCGGTGAATAATAATATATACAAAGCATGTTTTTTATATTATTTTAAGTTTAGATGTAACAATACTTAGTGAATGGCTTTTATTTGTGTTTTAGTGAAATATTTTGGATTCAATGTTACATTGATTGACACTACATGTTTTAATTTATTTATTATCTTTTTGAATAAGGTTAAAATAATTAATACAATATAAATAAAATATAAAATATATGAAACCAATTTAATTTTTCCTGGTTTAACCCACAAAATAATTTGTACCGTGTTGTCACGAATTTTCAATTGTTGGAAAAAATGTGTATATCTTCTCCCATAAATATTCTTTCCAAACAAAAATATATTTGTACGGAAAAACACGATTTAGCCCACAATATAATTTGTAGGTAAAATCGAAATCGTATTGCGGGCATAATTAACTTTAGCAGATGAATGATTTTATCGAGGGAAACTTACCCGACGTATTGTATTCGTTTCCAAAGGGTTCATAGGAAAAAAATTTAGCCCACAAATTTCAAAAATTTGTCATCTTTTACCTATCCCCTCGATATTTGCCTCACTTTTTTTTCCACAAATAAGAACATTTTCCTTATGTAAATAAATTTTGTAGGGAAAATATAAAATTCTTGTAGTTATTATTTCTTGATTAGATTGGCGTTGACCTCGAAAATCCCTAAAGTCTTACTATCAATGGATTTCATGTCATGTCTCTCTGCCTACATGTATGTTTCCTACACACTCGAAAAAATATAGATAGGTGCAAAGATCACCAAACCACAAAAAGGGGGCCGATGACTGTCAGTATTGCGATGGTCATGTCAAACATTTATAAGGAAGCTGGGTGTGGAAGAGACAAGTAAACACATATTTCGTTTAGAGTTTAAAGAATGTGTACGTTTACCTTCACTTGTACATTGCTACTTATAGGGAGAGAATCTTTGTGGAAATATGTTACAATATTGTAACTCTAAGTCCACGTGTCAAGACTCCATTTATTCGCCGATGCCTAGTTTATTATGTTAAGTTCCCTTTGACGTGTTCGTTTCCTTGTTAAATGGGGTTTCCTAATATTGATGGATTATATTGGATTTTTTTTATCCCCAAGGATCTAGCGCCGATTTTGAGGAACCGATAAGTATGTTTCCATATAGGCACTGACGGACCCAGTACCAAATCAAAAAAGTGACCAATGTTGTCTTCCGGAATAAGAGATTCAAGATTAGAGGTAGAAGCTTCCTCAAAAGTTCATTTCTTGAAATATGAATCAATCTTCTTCATGCTGTAAATATTTATAATAATTCAAATTAATTTCAATACCCACTACTCACAATATAATTCAAATCAGTACTGAAATTCAATGTTCAATTCAATCGTCTGTCTCGGAGAGAAGAGATTTGAGGAAGAATGAGGGGTATCTGTAATCAGGATTACATTTTGTGGGATGTGGCCTGTGGGTATGCTTTGGGTAATTGATTCACAAATGGGTCATTTGCTTTTGGATTGGATTTGGGCTATTTATTTATTTAAGTAACTGTTGGATCTTTTGTTTAGATCTAAGATTTTTGTATGGTTGAATTTAAAAATGTAAGTTATTGGGTCAATATTTATTAATGGAAAAAAAATTCAAAATTTTGCGAGGGCGAGTCAAAATTTTTGCGGGGCGAAACTGAAAAAGACATTACAAATTAACTAGGAATAGTGGACCAGTGGGCAATGTTGGGGGGCGGTCGCCCCTTTCCCCTATCTCTGTCTCTGATGGAAACTACTTGACGGTTACATGGCAGTAAAATACCTATAAATACCCGAAATGCATACTAGGTATGAAGACTTTTTTTTTACTGCATCTTCTGGTTTTTCTTCTTCCCTTCTTAAATTATTATTCTTCACATAAATTCGATCTCCGACTCTCATGTGGAAGGTATAACGGGAGAGATAGCTTTAGCCTTTTTTGTAGGTATTTCATTGTTCATCGTAGTAGCATAAGCCACCTTGATGACCCTCATGCATGAGGTACAATGGGGAAGACAGTTGCAACCTTTTTTGCAGGTATTTCGCTATTCATCGGAGAAGCAAAGACCACCTGCTACTTCGATGAACAACGAAATGCTTGCAAAAAGAGGCTAGGGCTCTCTCCCCTATTGTACCTCCGACGTGATAGTCTATGATCTAGTTTATATAGAAAATTATAATTTTTAGATGGCCATTTGGCATAGTCCGCCCATTTATGTTCCACCAAATGGCGATGTGTGATGAGGGGATTAAAAAATCTCGTAATATGTAATTGCTCTTGGAACATAGGGGAATGGAGATCTACACCTTAACGATAACTATCAACAAGAGGTAAAGGGACTAGTGATGTTTGTTAGTATAAGTAATTTACATGATGACCAATCGAACAGGGACAATCAACCAACTACAACGGTAATTGACTGACCACTGGTGTGGTCGACCACTAGGAGGCTCGATCGACCCCCATATGCCTCAATCGTCTAGACATTTTTCATTAATTGGTAATCGTCTGGCAGTTACCTCTGATCCTCTTAACCATTTAGTAAGTGGGAATTAACCGCTATTGTAACACCCCCAAATTTAGATTTCTAGATCTTGAAATATTATCATTTCATATTCTCTTAAATTCATAAATGAGAAAAAACAATTTAATTTTTTTCAACATAGTAAATATCAATGACTTATTATTCTAAAATAATTTGTACTTAATAAAAATATAAGACAATGGAATGTTAACTTTACTTACAAAACTAATTCAGTGTTTGATATTATTGAGTCTGTGTTACCACAAGTCATTAGCTCGAATCATCATGCCTTCATCATCCGAAAAATGGGGAGGCATAACATGGAATGTGCTAACGGTCGGTAAGCAAACCACATGTATATGATGCATGCTTATGATTTTCATATGAATTACTTTAAAATAAAATAAAAATATTTCTCAATATGTATCCCCTTTTCTTCAATTTCTTTAAAATTTAACGTTAACATTGTGAGCTCACTGTTTTATCGCCAGCCAATCAGATTGCATTGGGCAATTATTATTTGGAACCTGATTAATCATACTGATAGTACCGCAAAGAAGTTAACATTAACATTATCATTATCATTGAACATTGGTCGGGTGCGCCGGTCTCCCACGCCCCATTTTCCACTCACACATTTTATTGTAATTTGGTTAGACAATCTAGCTTTTACCTCAAGATTTGAAGTCGTCATATTAAATTTACAAATTATTTCAAAATCACAATACCAAATCAATATCGACTCTTCCAATACAAAACCGACGTGTGTGTGTGTGTGTGTGTGAAGAACTAAGTAAATAATAATAAATTTACAAGTTGATTCAAAAACCTAACCCTCTATGGTCAAATATATTCTTTCAACTCTCATATAATTCACACATCACCAAACATATTCTTTTCACTCTTTTCTTAGTATGCAATCTAAGGTTGAATTTTTCATTACTATCATCACCCTCTCTAGTTCAGATGGACTCTATGAACTGTAAGTCAACACATCAATAAACAAGGATTCTTCAATTCTTTGATTGATTTGACATCTAGAACTAAACTAGACTAATAATCTATCATCAAAAGTCATGTATTCTCAAATAAGTGTTTGAGGCTTAACCAGGCATTTGGTATCTCTTCTGTTCCATGCACTCGCTTTTTCGAATTTTCCTTTTTTTTTTTTTTTTTTGGCACTATCTCCCCCTTAAGCTTTATAAATGACCCATGTAATGAACTTTTGGCCGATAACTCCCAAATCAAATGATTTTAGGGCACCAAGTAGTAAAAACCCTAATTGGCTTAATAACTCAATCATAAAGGCTACGAAAAGATGTCTTTTACATATTTTCTACCTTGATTAGGGCAATACCCCTCATTAAACACATATCTAATCAAACCGACCTTTAACTGAATATTTTTGCTCAATTTTATCCTATTAATCTAAGATGATCCGCACATAATTTTTCACACAAGGAATCCCAGTTTACATTTGTATCTTCCCGTAACAGTAAAATCATCCCCAAACTATGCTAAATTTGGTCTAAGAACCATTAATATAGTATAATTTTGGGTGATGCATCTATGTTCAATCTATCAACCTATCGAACATATGAATCAACTTATTGTATCATGATGTAAAACTTAATTTTAGTGTGCGTATAATATCAAGTTTTGCAGCGTTAAGCATCAATCATTATATCATGCAACCTATCCACCGTTCATAAATCAACTCCAAATCTCAAATTTAATCATCATTGTCGGCCAAGTTTTCTAACCCACACAAGCACACAACTTAAAATAAGAATAACAAAAAAACACATAAACATTCAAAAACACACGAAAATTAAAAACTCAAAGTTTTTCCCACTCCTAAACTTAAAACCGACATTGTTTTCAATGTCATAAAGTATAAGTAAGAATATAAGGAAGTGGAAGAAAAGGAAAACGGTACTCCCTGAATTTTTCTGTTGAATGTGTGAAGAGCTATTTTTCAATATCCATGGTACATATCAAGCGGGGAAGAAAACAATCGAAATAATAAAAAGAAAACTTCTTTTGACTCAATGAATGTTTTCTTTTAACTAGACTAAGTGTCAATGATAAAAATGACCTCCAAACTAAATTTAAACGTGCCTATAATTAATTTAACATATAAGTCAAGAATAACACCACATGCAATGCAATAAGGAAATCCAAATAAATAAAATGGTTAGAAAATTGGGTTACCTCCCAACAAGCGCTTAATTTATAGTTTTTGGCCAGACTGTATGGAGGGACTGATCATGGTGGTTCACACTAGAGTCTTTTAGTCTTACAATCCTTTCAATTTCCAGCTTTACATCCTCTTTTTTCCTTCCAAACCTTGAATTCTCTATTCTCCTCTCTAGCAAGGCTCCCTAGACGTTTAGGCTTTGTCTCCTTCGACCTTTGATGAATTTCTTCAACAATATATTTGGCCTCCTTCAGGACTATTGGTTGCTTGGGTAGATTATGTAATTAAAAGATCTCGTGTGCATCCTCCACCCTCACAGTCAGTTCATCATTCTCTATGTCAAATAAAGTTCGACTTGTTGTTAAAAAGGGTCGACCTAAGATAATTGGCATATCATGGTCGTCTTTAAAATCCATAACAAGGAAGTCTGCTGGGAATATTAGCTTCCTAACCTTGATAAGCACATCCTCAACCTTGCTCCAATCTGATATTCCTATCTGCCAGCTACAACTTCGCATTCAATCATTTGACTTTGCCAACTCTTAGTTTTCTAAAAGTAGACAAATGCATTAAATTTACACTTGCATCAATACCACATAAAGCATTAAAATGAAATTCTTTGCCTAGTGAAATAGGTAAAATAAAACTCCTTGGGTCCTTGAGATTTGGTGGCAATTTATTTTGCAACCTTGTAGTGCTCTCCTCGGTCAATGCCACTTCTTTCTCGTTTGGAAGCTTTCTTTTCTTAGATATCATACCCTCCAGGAACTTTGTATACATCGGGATCGTCGGATTACATCAATGAATGGGATGTTAATGTGGAGCTTTTTCAGCATATCCAGGAATTTTTTGAATTAATCATCGAGCTTTTTCTTTTGCAGTCTTCGTGGAAAAGGTAGTGGTTGTACAAATTCTTTAGTAGAAGCGGTTTCCTTAACCTTTGTATCCTCTGATGTTCTTTCTATCTTTGGTTCTTTATTCTGCTCAGATTCTTCCAATTGCTCCTCAACCGTGGTATGTACCCTTTTTATAATAACTGGTCTCTTTACATTAATCTTTGGCAATTGAACTCCACTGCGGATAGTTATTGCCTCAACCTGTTCTTCTTCCACAACCTTCACTACCATTACCTGTTATTTGGGATTTATCTCAGTGTCACTGGGCAATGCTCCAGGTAGTCTCTCTAAAGTGCTTTCGCTATTTGTTCTATCTGATTTTCCAAGGTCTTGATTGCAGCTCCTTGAACATGCAAGGTTTTATCTGTTCTTTGCATGTGTTGGGTAAATATATTCGCCAATTTAGTAATAAGATCTTCTAACGAAGATCTATTTCAGTTTACTGAAAACCTAGTAGTGCAGTCTGCTGTAGCGCAATCTGAGCTCCCAGGTTTTTGCTTCATTAGAAACCTGGTTGATTTTTCCAGCGAGATAGTAAGTGTTAGGATTTTGATTATATTGATGTCTTTGAAAAGTTTGAGCATAATTTATATCATCTACTGACTGAGCAAAAGGACTACCCAAGGTCCAGTCAACACTCTCATGATTCTCTCCACAATGTTTGCATTTCGATCTGATTGTTTGAGTTGCAGTCATAATTTCACCTTTTTCGCCAATGATGCTAACTAAGCTGATATTGCTATAAAAGAATCAACTTCTATACTCCAGCAACCTTCTTTCCACTAGCCCTTTCAGTAGGACAATGTGCACTAGTGGATGCTAAGTCCTCTATAATTTGGTAGACCTGATTCGTAGTTCTTTTTGTGATAGAATCATCGCATGTAGAGTCTACATTAGCCCTACTTATTGGATTCAAACCAATGTAGAAGTACTATACCTGAAGTCATTTCTGCAATTCGTGTTGTGAGCATTGGCGAAGTAAACCATATATCGTTCCCAAGCCTCTGAATAGCATTCTGAGTCCAGTTATTGGAATGTGGTAATCTCATCCCTTATCTTTGCAATCATTTTCGGTGAAAAATATTTGCTTAGAAATTTTTCACTCAATTGGTTCCATGTAGTGATGTTTCGAGGTGGACAAGTGTCTAACCATTCTCTGGCTGAGTCTCTCAATGTGTATGGAAAAAGTCTCAATACAATTGCCTCACTGGACACCCTGGATACTCGATAGTTGTACATATGTCCAAAAATATTGATATGTGAGCGTTGGGATTCTCCATAGCTCTCCCAAAGAATTGTAGCGTGTTTTGGAATATGTTGATCACATCCGTCCTCAGGTGGAAGTTTGACTGACCAAATTGTCAGATATAGTATGCTAGACCGGCTTTCCACAACCGGTGGAACCATATACTCCCCCATTAGCTTTGCATGTTCATTAGGTACAGCTACATTCAGTTGTGCTGCTTCCAGATTAGCCCGGATGACTGTTTGATTCGGATTTTCCTCTGTCATGTCTTCCTCTTTCTATTTTTAGTTTATTTCCAACAGTTGTCTTTTTCGAAGGATAAATGTTCAATCTCTAGGTTAAATTGAGTAAAATCACTGATTCTCAAACTTCGTATACAAGGTCCTGAAAATGGAAGTAGGAAACACTGTAAATTTTTTTCTAATATAATGAACTAAACTAAAAAACAGTAAAATTCAGATTAAAGCTAAAATTAACTAAATTTATAAAACACAATAGTCTCTGGTAAAGGCACAAAAAAATTGATCATTTGAAAACCTGCAAGTGTACGGGATCGTGGTCAAATAATATATTGATGAATAGAGTGTGGAACCAAAGAGGACTATGTGTTTGACTGACTTAAAATTAATTGTAACTTTAATCCAATAACAAACAAATTTTGTGATTTTTTTCTATACTAATACCTAAATTATCGATTAAACTAATGAAAGTAAATATGCTTTTCAAATATATGAGATGCATTGCTAAGATGTCGAATTCCCCTTATTATTCCATTTTTAGTGTAACAATCAAACAGGACAATTTGAAATCATTCATGTTGGTCGATATTCCTAATTTAATTAAAAACTTCTCTCAATAGCGATCACTCATGTGACCCTTCTATCACTCGAAAAAAATACAAACATGATAAAAGCATTAACAAATGCTAGAAAACATATTGAAATCATATAAAACATAGAGGTATATCTCTATCCTCTACAATGTTTATTATATTATGCTTAAACCATATTGTCTCTCTCAATAACAATAAAACTCACTAATAATTCAATTGGTAATCAAGTAATTGAAAAGAACTACATGAATCAAATCAAATTAAAGTCAAAATAATCAATTAAAAACTAAAAATATCATAACAAATGTTCATTTCATCCTAACAATGTATAAAACTAGCCTAACATATCGAAATTACAAGAAATCATATTTAAGTAAAAAGAAATAACCCGAATTTTTGATAAATTAAGAAGATGAAGATAAATCTTGAAATTTTGAATCTCTTCAATGGTTTCTTGATGAATTTTCACTTGCGCCTTCTCTTCTTTGCCAAAAAATAAAGCTTGAATATTCACTTGATTGAATTCTTACAAGTCCCCTTCAATTCCCTCACAAAAATTATGAATTTTCCTCATTTGATGATAATAATTGATGAATATTGGAGTATGAGAGGTCTCTAATATGTATTTTGCTGTTAGACATTTGTAGGAGTAGAAAATTGGTTGAAAATCACGAACAAATTGGTTTCCAAAAGAGTTCCACTCGAATAAGGAAAGTTGCCTTCGCGCGCAAATTTTTTTGTCTTTGCACAACAGTCAGTATTTTGATCATAACTTTCTCTTCCGATATCCGATTGAAGCGATTCAAAATGCATTGAAAAGCTAAATCAAAGGGATACAATGTTTCTTGATAGAATATTTCCAATTAAGACATTTACTATGCAAAAAATGGGTCTCAATCTTCGATAAAATCCTGGAATATAACTTGTGCGATTGGAAATTGATTTTGATAATATTTTGATCATATTTCATTCCTTTTTTAGTTCTAATTCCATCCAATTATCTCCTATCTTTAAAGTATCGCCTTGTGGTTTGAATTAACTCTTGATTATTTGCAATTTTATCCTCAAACTTTGGAATTTGTCATTTTCCCTTGATTTTTCTCTTGCTTCTCAAAATTCCCCTTTCAACCATTGTGTTTCACATACATAACATAAAATATGACAATTTAGGATACATTTTGTCAAAAGAACTACCAAATATCGATATTTTAGGCCCAGAATAAGTGTATAAAATACACTTATCAGCATTGACATACACCTCGTAATAAAAACATTCGGAATACATATCTTTTTGATATAGCCCTTAACTCATTGACATTCGAAACTTTTTTATTTATTGAAACTTCATGTATGTTTATGAATGCATGACATGTATGAATATATCATGAGAAGTATTTATGACATAAAAAATAATGATTAAATATTATATTCACGTAAGGACAATTTAAGTAACATGTTTATGTATTTAATCATATGACGTACGTGTGAAATTAAGGTGAGATTTACTTACCTTAAGTCTAGCAATTTATTTTTCAAATGACATTTGGAGATGTTCATAGCCGCCCATGAAATTTATGTGTTCATTATTCTAGATTATTACCATTCATTTAAAAATTTCAACAATATAAATTCCTGACAATAAATCTATATCCATATCCTTATTCTATTACTATAAATGATTCATTGTGGTTTCCATTAATAATTTATGTGGAAAAAAAAGTGCCGAGGCTCATATAAAATTTAAAAAGTTGAAACAACTGCTAGAGCACTGTCAACCAAACTAATTGCTGACTTGTAGAAATTCTTGTTAGTGATTTGTAAAAAAGGATTATCAACCAAAAACATTATCAGACCCTAATCACATGCATATACAAAACCTCCATGTTGAAATCAAAGAGAAGATAAAAGCAGAAGCATACCTTAATCCATATTGTTTGATTGCTTGAATGGGTTACGATCTTCCAATTGATATGTAATCTCCTTCTGAATTTTCTCTCTGTTGATGGGGATGTAGAGATCTGAAAAACCCACGTACGATTGGGAACCATAACATATGAAATAATAACTGAATATGCAGTTATTATCTTTCAGTTCTTCCAAATTGGCTCCTCATCAATCAAGAACAACTATTCTGGTCTCTACACTTTATTTCCATGACATTTAATACCCATTAGTCCAAAATTAATTTTACTACATCACTTTATTGACTAATCTTTAAGATAGCACCACACATTTTAATATATATACATGTGTGGCCCCATATGATGGAATTTTTTTTAACAATCTCCCACTGGGTCATACATGTAATCTTACAAATGTACACAATCTTATGAGCTTTATACCTTACACTTTTATTCCCCCATTCACCTTCTTTTATCTTGAAACTTGCAATCAATTAGCTTTTGGTCTTTAGGTCTTTTAACCAATTCCCTGGTTTTATTTTTAAAAAGTGAATTCATTTCATCATCCATAGCAGCTTTCCAAGACATAGAATCTTTACAATTTATAGCATCATCATAGGAGTTAAGTTCATTTTCAAAATTATCTTGATAAGTAAATAATGAAACAAAATCATCATTATCAAACCTTGCAGGTGGTCTAATCTGCTCCTTTCTCTATCTCTTGTAAATTGATATTCATCAAGAGATAGTGTAGGTAAATTAGAGTGGTCTTCAGACTTAGAAATATTATCAATTTCAACGGGCAGATTATTATCATCAAGATCAAAATTATGTGCAGGTGGTGCAGGAGTTCCATTATCAACTAAGGAAGACTCCACTTCAATTTGAATATCCTTTTCATTCAAGTTATTTTCCTTTCCTTCTAAACATGGCATAATAGATTCATTGAAGATAACATCTCTTCTAACACTCACCTTGTAGCATTTTTTATTTTTAACCCATAGTCTATAACCTTTAACATCTTCACCGTAACCCAAGAAAATACATTTAAGTGATCTATGTTCCAATTTACTAATATTTTGATGAGCATATGCCGCACAGCCAAATATTTTCAAGTGAGAATAGTCAACAGGATTTTTAGACCAAACTGTTTCAGGTACATCAAAATTTAAAGTACTAGTAGGTGTTCTATTCACAAGATATGCAACAGTTTTTATAACCTCACCCAAAAACAGCTTAGGTAAACCAGAACTCAAAAGCATGCATCTCACTTTATTTAATAGAGTCATATTCATTCTTTCAGCTATGCCATTTTGTTGAGGTGTATAAACAACTGTTTTATGTCTTCAAATGTCATATTCTTTACAGAAATTGTCAAACTCATAATTGCAAAACTCCAAACCATTATCTGTTCTTAGAGTCTTTATCTTATGATCAGTTTGGTTTTTAATTTGTGTTTTCCAATCCTTGAAAACAGAAAAAGTTTCATCTTTTGATTTTAATAAAAAAACACAAATTTTCTAGAAAAATCATCAATGATCAAAAAATAATATCTAAAACCAGTTAAGATAGACACAGAGGTAGGACCCCACATATCAGCATACAGATATTCAAGAATTTGTTTGGATTTATGTGTTCCATGTAAGAAAGATAATTTAACTTTTTTGCGAATAACACATTGTTCACATGACCCAAAATCACCAAAATTTTGTTTTCCAAAAACTCATTTATTTTGTAAAGACTTTAAACTTTTCTTGCCAATGTGGCCAGGTCTTTCATGCCATAATTTTGCTGAAGTAAAATTGTCAGATAAAGCAGCAGCGGTTAAACCAAGTAAAGGCTTTCCATTCAAGAAATAAAGATCATGTCTCTTAGGGGTGCTTATGATTAAATCAAAGCCCCTAAGAATTTCAATATGTCATTTACCCAATTTTATGTTAAACTCCATGTCATCCAACATGCCTAGAGACACCAGGTTTTTCTCTAATTTAGGCACATATCTGGTTCCTTTTAAGAAGAGTACATTTCCATTTTCAAGAAGCAATTTAATAGTTTCTATTCCTTTACTTTACAAGTCATATTGTTCCCCATTATTACCTGCCCCCAAAGGTGGTTTCAAATTCAAGAAAACAGTTTTCATTGGGACACATATGAAAGGAACAACTAAAGTCCAAAATCCACTCTTCACTCAGCTTCTTCTCATTATAAACAAGGACTAAACCATCTTCAGAATTAATCTTATTATAGACTAAGGTAGCATTTCCATCAATGAAGCTTTTATCTTTTGCTTCATTCTTTTTCTTGAAACAATCTTTAATAAAATGACCCATTTTACCACAATAATAACATTTCTTACCTTTTGCCTTATTCATGGATTTATTCTTGTCATTCCATTTAGTCATATTCTCATTCAGAGACTTAGAGTGAAAAATAAGGTTTACTAAACCCTTTACGTTTAGCAAGTAGGTTTTCTCCATTATGACTCCTAGTCGCAGACTTAATTTCAAGAGCCTTATTTCTTAAAGCACTAATGATTTCATCAGTAGTAATCTGAGCCCTGCCATATGCAAGAGCAACCTTAATGTCTCTATATTTGTCACTAATGGAGTTTAACAAGACTACAACCAACTGATCTTTTGAAAGTTTTTTTTATCATGGTTGGCTAAGTCAAGGGTCAACTTTGTAAACATATTCAAGTTATCATCCAGATCAACAGAATGATCCATTTTGAAAGAAGAGAATTGTTTCAACAGAAAACATTTGTTAGGAATAGTTTTAGTCACATATTTGGCTTGCAATTTAGCCCACAGTTCAGAAGATGTTTTGGTCTCACCAATTTTTCTTACAACATTATCAGACAAGTACAAGAAAATAATACTCCATGCAACTTCTTCAAGTTCAGTTTTCTTAGCAGGAAGTAAGTCTGCAGGCCAAATATTATCAAGAGCCCTTGTAACTCTCATTTGCATTAAGATTGCTTTCATCTTTTGACACCAACTATTGAAATCACATTTACCATTAAATTGTGAAACTTCAAACTTAGCAAAAGCCATCTTTGAAAACAAGTATGATGCACAAGTAGGAATTCAAGATAATAGAAATCACAATCAGAGACTTACAACAATTACAGCAGCTCAAGAAATCACTGTAATACACTTAGTAAGACAAGAATTCAAGTTTCAATCAAAGGACCAATAAAACATATAAGGCAAGCTCAATTAAAGAACACAACTGAGATCACAGGCTATGTTTCATAGATCACTCTAGCAAGATTCTCCAAGAACACACCCAAACTTGATTTATCTCAAATTCCAGAAGCCTCATAGGAGCTACCGGACAAAGATTAGTCTCAATGGGGTTTCAACAATGTTCTGAGAATCAAGGTTATGATCAAGAAACCCTAAAAATTTAAAGGCTTGTACAGAAATGAAAAAGATCTCACCCAACGAGTTAGCAAGAAACTCGATTTCTTTAACGTACTTTTCGACAGTTCCAAAATTTTTTGATCTACAATAGATCGAACCCTTTCTACGAAGATCCAGGCAACTTGTTCTTCAGTCCAAGGCTCTGATACCACTGTAAAGGCCCAAGACACATGATATTAAAACAAGATCCAAAAGAATCAATCACAAGCATAAAGTAAAGTTGTAGAAAATTAAAAGATTGAACATAAGATTTATTTTGGCCTAAGACCTAGAGGTTCGACGATCAGATCAAACGCCTACATCCCTCATTGAGCATCCAAAAATGGATATTAGCTCGTTGCACTAACAAGCCCAAAATGGGAACAATATTACTGATCGTTCTTCAAATACAAGAGAAAGGCATAAAATCACCTATCTCTAAACACCAAATTGCAGATCGAATGAAGAAATCACACAAGATAGCATTTAACAGCCTACTGCACTACAAGATTGCAAGAAACCCTTTATTCTTACAGCTATCACTCATACAACAGATTGCAGAGGCTAAAATACTAATTGATCTCAGTTTACAAGTTCATCACGAGGGATGAAGAACACGAAGATCTCAAACCCTAATTTACAAGAAAAGGAAAAAACTCTCAGGAGAACCTAGAAGAACGAAGAAGCTCAAGAGCCAAGATCGAGTGAATAAAATATCTGTCAAAGTGGTATATATATATCACACACCAACAAACCACAGATCCAATGGCCAACAAAGGACCACGCGTCACACCATCTGATACTAAAAGAATCGCATTTAGTAAACACGTTTTCAGCCAATTTTGGGGGCACATCACAGATCAGAGGTTCGTGCCTCAACAGTTTCATATTTAGTACTTCAGATGTTTTTATTGAGGTTAGAGCATCTAGAAAAGACTCATTATATATAAAGAGTATTTCATGTATTATAGAGATTATCATTAAAGAGTCAAAAATTTTATACAATCCAATAATGCTTTCTATTTTGACTCCTCATTTTAATTTTTTCAAGAAATATTTATTGATTTATTCTCGTATTTTATTTAACATAATTTTTATATGTCAATGACTAATCTTTTAAATATGGTTTGAATAGTTTAAGAAATAGGATATTTAAATCTGTGACTTATTAAATGCAATAATTGTTAATTAAGAATAGTTGGTGAATTTGACTCTTTAAATTTGGAGAGTCAAACCTACAAGTTAAAATAGTGAGTATTTTGAAACTTATTTTTACACGTAGTTCTTTAAAATAAAGAGCATTATGTATTTACATAATCTCATGGAGATGTTTTTATGTATTATTTTTAATATACAAATAAATATTCTGGTATAAAGAGGATTTTCCCAAATAAAAAAAGGGACAAAATTCTCTCCAAATCTCGGGTTGAAAGGCCCAAATTTGGGGAGTCTAGAACGGCGTCGTTTTGCCAAGAGATGCAATTTTGTGGCTCAAATTTAATGATACAAGTCACTTCACAGACCACAGAGAATATGTATGGCCTTGAAAAGTTTAGCGTCAATTCCAGAACAACAGAAATCCAACATTAATTAAACCCATAATATCTCAAATTCTTCTTCTCTTTCCAAGGTAATGAATTCATCTATCCTAATACTTGATTTATTATTATGAACTAAGTGTGAAGATTACTGGCTACAACTTCTTGTTTCTTTTACCTTTCTGTTTTGAGTTCTTGAAACTGTTAACTTTTGAGGATGTATAGATTTTGAGATAATTTTAAATGCCGCCTCAATATTTAGTTGAATTTAATTTGTGTATTTAATTGTTGATATGTGAAAGAATTTATGTGGGCACAATGCAAGCTCTGAGCATTTGGCCTTCAAGAAGCGAGTCTTGGCCCTCTTTTGTGGTAACCCGATTGGATTTTGAATTGGTTTCTTGTTATAAATCAATTAAAAGGAAGCAAAGAAGAAAAAGATTTTATTTTTGTGATTCTCTGAGTCATAAGAATGGGAATAGTTTTAGGAGCCAAAAATGGGATATGGGATGTAAGTTCTTTTGTATATACTCTAGACCTGAAGTTTATACGTTCTCTAAGCCAAAGAAAGGTTGTTTTGGTGAATCTTTTGCGTTGACATGGGCGTCGGAGGAACTAGCGGTTGGGAACAATGTCATGGAAGAAAACATAGATTCCTTGAATGATTTTTCTGAGAATAAGGACATTGGTCACGTTCGATTGGAGAGCATAAAGGTGAGGGACTCGAACTGTGGAAACAAATATGATAGCGAGAGTGGTGACAATGATGATGATTATGATGATCGAGAACAAGGGGAACTTCATTTGAAAGATAAGGTACGATGTGAGAATAGTGAAAAGGTGGACTTTGGTCGTGTTCAATTGGAGGCAGAAAAGGGGAGGGACTCGGTCCGTGGCAACAAATGTGATACCAAGGGTGATGATGATCGACGACAAATTCATTTGGAAGAAAAGGTACATAGAGAGAATAGCACAAGGGTTGATGTCCGGGCACTAGCATTGAGTTTACACTCTGCCACAACTGCAGAGGATGTGGATGAAGTTTTAAGGGACAAGGGTGAACTGCCTCTTCAGGTTTATTCATCTGTACTTAGAGGTTTTGGCAAGGACAAAAGGCTAAATTCTGCAGTGGCTCTTGTTCACTGGCTCAAGAGAAAGAGCAAGGAAACGAATAGTTCTGTACAGCTCAATGTGTTTATATATAACAGCCTTTTGGGAGTTGTGAAAGAGACTGAAAATTATGATTTTGTTGAACAAGTAGTAAATGATATGGCTGTGGAAGGGGTTCATCCTAATGTTGTGACATACAACACTTTAATGTGTATTTATATAGAGCAAGGTCGGGAAGTTGAGGCTCTTAATCTTTTCGAAGAAATGCCACAAAAGGGTGTATCTCCATCCCCTGCGTCTTATTCTACGGTCTTATTTGCTTATCAGAGACTGGGAGATGGATTTGGAGCTTTGAGGTTTTATGTTGACGTAAAAGATAAGTACCAAAAAGGTGAAATTGGAAAAGATGATGAAAATTGGGAATATGAGTTTTCAAAGTTAAAGAATTTCTGTATTCGTATTTGCTTCCAAGTCATGCGGCGTTGGCTTGTGAATAGCGAGAATTTTAGCACTGACTTGTTGCGACTACTAAAGGAGATGAATCTTGCCGGGCTTCGTCCTGAACGTGCAGAACACGAGCGCCTTGTGTGGGCATGTACTCGTGAAGAACACTGTGCTGTGGCTAAGGAATTGTATGCCAGGATAAGAGAATGGGACACTGAAATAAGCTTATCTATATGCAATCATGTCATTTGGTTAATGGGAAAGGCGAAGAAATGGTGGGCAGCTCTTGAAATTTATGAGGATTTGTTGGACAAAGGGCCGAAACCAAATAACATGTCCTATGAACTGATTGTCTCTCATTTTAATATACTTCTGAGTGCAGCTAGAAAAAGAGGAATTTGGAGATGGGGTCTGAGGTTGCTCAACAAAATGGAAGAGAAAGGCCTTAAACCCGGCAGTCGGGAATGGAATTCTGTTCTTGTTGCCTGTTCCAAGGCTTCAGAAACTTCTGCTGCTGTTCAGATATTTAAGAGAATGGTCGAACAAGGTGAAAAACCGACAATAATCTCCTACGGGGCATTGCTTAGTGCTCTTGAGAAAGGAAAACTCTACGAGGAGGCCGTTCAGGTTTGGAAACATATGCTTAAAGTCGGCATTGAGCCAAATTTGTATGCATATACTATTATGGCCTCAATTTATGCTGGACAAGGAAAATTCAACATTGTTGATTCCATCATCCAGGAAATGGTTTCGGTTGGGATTGAGCCAACTGTTGTCACATTCAATGCAATTATCAGTGGATGTACACGAAATGATTTTGGAAGTGCAGCATATGAATGGTTTCAGGGCATGAAACTTCAAAACATAACACCGAACGAGGTTACTTATGAAATGTTGATTGAAGCGCTTGCCAAGGATGGTAAACCGAGACTTGCTTATGAGTTGTATTTGAGGGCTCAGAATGAGGGCCTTGCTCTCTCTTCAAAGGCTTATGATACAGTAGTCCAATCATCAGAGGTATATGGGGCAACAATCGACATATGCACACTAGGCCCTCGACCACCGGAGAAAAAGAGAAAGGTGCAGATCAGGAAAAATTTATCGGAATTTTGTAGTATAGCTGATGTTCCTAGAAGAAGTAAACCATTCGACAGACAAGAAATTTATACCTCACAGAAAGAAGGATTACACAAGTGAATATTGAAATTCTGCGAGCATCTATACTGCCATCTGTATGCACTTTAAAGCAAGGAAGGGTCCTTTTCTTTATGCATAGTTCTTAAAGGTAAAATTTGTTAAATTGCTATACGTAGCAGATATTCAGATTCACGAACAATGCTAGGAGAATAGTATCGACAATGCTCTTGTTAACTAATGTTGTTGAGGTTCTTCCATACTAAATTGATCTTTCAGGTTACTTTTATAGAGACGTTTAGATTTCTCTGCTTGTACGCCTGGAGAATGAATTGGATAATCTTGATTATGATTCTGCCTATTCTCATAATTAAAGATTGCATTGTGATATTTGATATTAGTGTTGGTTACTCTTTCGGGTGTCACAAGATTGATGTTTGAAGGATATTCTGCCATATCAACAGTTTCCATCGGAATTTATATTATCTTTTCCAGATGCGTTTCATACAGCGGCTCAGCTCTACCTGTATCCTTATTCTACATCTCCCTGTACTACATCTTCGAGGACACAAGTTGCATGAGTGTAAAAATCAGAATTTGACGTCGGTTTTAGGAAAGAACTTGCCATGCATATGATGATTGGTTTGAAATTGCACAACTTCATGCACTAGGCACATGCTTAGAGAAGACGAGAGAAATTTGGCATATCATTGCCTTGCCATTTCATCGTGAGCTCATCATCAAGTGTAGAAATATCGGGTTTTTAGAGCACTTGTCTTTTTTTTTATCGGTAAAAGTAAATTACTATAGATCAAAACCTCATGTACAAATACTCCAGGTCTACCCGAGCGAAACAACAATCAAGTGGGACATACAACTATTTCGGGCATTTCCAGGCAAACAAAGAAAGAGTATAAATGAAATGGATTAATGTCCCATAGCTAACGACTCAAAATGAATCAAAACATTCAGATACAAAGAGAACATAAATTTGTATGTGTGTGTTTTAATTCGTCTAATAGTGCTATCGACATGGAGTCCCAAGTCCTCAAAAATCCTCCCATTTCTTGTTATTCAGATTATTCAGATGTAGTAGACTGTGCTCGCTAATGCAATCCTCTTGACTTTGCTTTGCCAAGATGTCCTAGCCTCCTTGTCCTAGCCTCCTTCTTGATCCACTTTAATGCACTAGCAATAGTAGTCATCGTTCTTCTAATGCACACCCACTCCTTGATATTCTTCCAAACATACAAAGAGAACGGACATTGAAAAAATATATGATGTCTAGTTTCTTCATGTGATGCACAAAAAATGCAAGTAGGGTCAACATTAAGTTACGGTAACCTGTCTTTGGTGAGCAACTTTGATTGCATCTCCAACCAAAGAATTAAAGAGTGCTTCGATGTAATGTACGATCTCCATACTTCAGTAGTCCAGCCCCTCTTTACTCCATCTTGTCTGAAGAATTCATAGGCCACACCCATGCATACAAAAACAGCCCACCTCTGTCCATGTAGTTAGCTTGGCCGTAGCTACTTACACTGTCGAAACTGTCTAATCGCCCTGCACTACCATAACTGCTTACCTGCATGACCAGCCTGCATAGCCGCAGCAGCCTGTCCCATAACATCTCTGATTTTTAGTAGTTTTTTGAATAGCAGTGAGTCGTCTTTCCTTGGCAAAACATCCCAAATACTTGCCCTCTTTAAATAAAACTGATTTACCCAACGTATCCAAAGTGTATTCTTCTTTTGATGAATATTCCAAGTGATTTAGCAAGTAATATCGAATTCCATCTTTTCATGTCTCTAAATCCAAGGCCACCTTTATATTTCGGTAGGCAAACATCCCTCCGCGCTACAAAAAGCTTCTTAGATCCCCAAAGGAAATTACGGCATAGACAAATGATTCTTGAAATGATAGTTGTCGGGATGGGAAAAATAGAAAGTCAAAAACATTCAACTCCTTGGAGCACTTGTCTTGGTTTGACGGATGATTGATAGGGATGGCAACGGTTCGGTTCGGGGTCGGCTCGCCAAAACCATAACCGCACCACCAATTTTTTGGCCATACCATAACCGCACCATAACCACGAAAGTCGGTTCAGTTCGGTGCGGTTCGGTTCGGTTAATAACCACGAAACTAAATTATTTTTTATAGCTCCAATCGTCAACTTGAAAAAAAAATAATTTACGAAAAAAAGTCAATGAAAGTTAATAGTACTAGATATAAAATTATATATAGAGCCAATTTTTGTTTCTCATTTTCTTTTTCTCATTTTAGATACGTACTACACATGGTCAAGTGAACTACACACATTCAATACAGTAAAAATGAAAATGGTAATATACTTACCCTTGACTCATGAATTAAAACTATTCGTGCAAGCAAAATGCAAGAAAAATCCAAATAGTAAAAAAAGTATTTATAATGTCAAAGTTGCAATAATTAATATATATCGACATCTTATTTTAAATTATAAGCAAAAATAAAATGTTTACAATAATCAATTATTCAAATCATGTTTGTGTTAGAAGACTCGATTTTCCTTAATTTTTCACAATAAGATGAAAAGATAATTTATAAAATTACTTTTGAATTTATTAGGAATAATTCAATTTTGCTTTATTCTTTGGTACAGTTAGAAAAATCTTGAAATTTCTCCTTTAATGCCAAATTTGTTACCAGTTACCATCCACTGCACTTAATTTTAGTGTAATCCTAGCCATTAAATTCGTGACAATCTATAAAAGGGAAAATCAGTATCGTAAATGACGATTATTTCACTCATAAATACGGTACAGCCCAAAGAAGGAAAAAAATTCGCTTCTACTCTCCAACTCATTATTTGAGTAATAACTTGATATCTAACATTTTAAGTAGAAAATTAATAGTTAGTTACACAATATTCTCAATATGAAACATTTAAATTTATATAAAATTATCCTGTAAACCTCACATATACAAGTTTGTTGAGCTGTATTTTGTTTCCAAACTTGAATCGATGATTAAATATCTAAAATAAATTATGTTTAGTCATGAATAATGATATATAATACTTATTTGACGGTAATTAAAATCAAATTTTTAATAGATTTTGATAGAAATTAATGAAATGCGTGGTCGAAAAGTTGTGGGATCCATAAAATATTCGATTAAAATTAGTTGTTGACTTTAACTTAAATTAAAATTAGATTTTAAATTCTAACAAATACGGACATAACATTATTTATACTTAGCATCAATTTAGGCGGTATTGGACCTATACATTTATTTATCATCAATTTTAGATTTGTGACTCGAAATAATCTGTGACCTACAGAATTTTTAATCTGTGATTGATAAAAAAATTGTGAGCTATAAATTTTTTGATAAGCTATGACCTAAAATTATTTTTAACTAATTAATAAGATATTTGTGACCAAATTGCACAATTAAATATTTAATTAATTAATAAAAAGTAAAAATTTGATTTTTGCAATTAAAACTTTAGCACCTGATTTTTGCAAGTGTCAAAGTTAATACCTGATCTATGAACTTTTCAATTTTAATTACGTGTAGGGTATATTGACATTGAATTAGACTACTGGGCTTGGGTTATTGGATTAAAGTTTAGTTAATATTAATTGGGCCAGAATTTGGAAAGTCCAAAAAAAAAATTGCCCAATTAATTTTGAGAAATAAAAATAGAAAGCTCATTTGTCCAATTTTTTTTTTTTTTTAACGGGTAATCGGTTCGATTCGGTTCACTATAGCTAAATACCATACCCGCCCCTAAATGAAGCGGTTCGTTAAAATCAAAACCATAACCGCCCCATTGCACCATCGGTTCGATTTTTTTCGCCCCATTTAGTTCGGTTAACCGCGATTTTCGATTTTCACAGTTCGAATTGCCATCCCTTATGATTGAATGCCGGTGCCCGGTGGCTGAAAAAAACTTCTCGAGTGATGTACAGTTATTTGGTGGGACAATTTTTCAGACATTCACATCACCATTAGAAAGTGTTTGCTCATTTTTCATTTGGATAGAACGTTTTGGAAGATCATTTTTCTTCTTTTTAATGTAGAAAACATCATCCTGACCTGACGTGTTTAGAATTGGATTGTCAAATCAATCAATTTATCCCATAGGTCCAATGTCTGGAGTGGAAAATCTATAGTAGAGATTATTAATTTATAGAAGTTATGCTTGTACTCTGAAACACACAAGGGTTCAGTAAAATAGGTGATTAGGCCAAATATAGATAGGTGTAGTCAACTGACAAGTGAGTATCGGTTTTAGATCTCTCCTCGCTGTGACTTTAAAAACTCTAGAGGCAATATTGCACCATGCTCAGATGAAGAGGGCATTTCCATCGCTTTACCTAGATTATGTGGATTCTGCCTGCCCATCCATATCTATCTCCTGAGAGAGTACGAGGAGCATAACTTGTTCGAACTCGCCCAATTGCAGCAGGATAGAGGCGGCCAACCAGGCCACCCTGTAAACTAGACAGGCCTAGATTTGGTAGACAACTACCAGCCCGGCCGATAAGGCCAATCTAGGGCCAATGTCCATATCATGGGCGGATCGGAGACAGTCCCAGGCTAGTTTTCGTTTCTAAATCCGACTTGTCCAAAATCGCCTCAAGGATGTATCAAGAAAGGAAAATTAGCACGCTTCAACATATTGAGGAGAAAAAGGCAAGCTAAGAACTTTGAGTTACAAGAATATTGATACCTATGTATCTTAACTTCTGCTGAACTCAAGTACGATCTCATAAAAAGACAAAATACATTAAAGCACTAAAAAGATGTAACTTTTTACTAGTTTCTAATTCAATTCCTCAAATTTCCCAAATCTCAAACATCGTCCTGAACTGAATAGACCCTTAGAAAAAGCAACACATACTGAGAGATTATAACAGGACTTCTATTCCTTCTTCCTCGAGTCCTTGAGTTGTCCCCTCTTCCTAATCCCAAGGCAGAACTTCAGACGCCAAGCATCAACAATAGACTCTGGCAAGGAATATAGCAAACCCCAGAGAAGAGAGTGGGGCCAGTACGGTGTGCATCGTGATTCATAGCCTATCCAACGAAGGGCGGCCCGAGCATAACCATCTGTCGATGGTACGAAGAAGGAGGAACGTTTGATGGATGCCATTTTTGTTGCCACGTACAAGGGGACCTACATTTATAAAATAATAAGAAACTGAAGAATACAAGAGAAGATTTCCAGTACCCAGAACTTTCTGGTTGCAAAGAGTCGGCAGTTTAGGAGATGCAGCAAGAATATTACACTATATCAAGGTTGCAGTGTTTTTCCATATAAAATTCTTGTCTTTCAGACATTTACGGGGTTCAAACTACAATCCAAATCCATATTTTGGTTTTCCATGCAGAAGGCTGGAACATGAAGTCTGTTGGGAAACATGTTATAGACTAAACCTTAATCCCTAACTTCAAAGGATATAATGAATAAATCGAAATCAGAAACACGCAAAGTAACCATGTAGATTTACAGTGGTTCACCCTCACTATGAGTGCTACATCCACTCATCGGTATAGATTTTTCACTCTTATGACGGAGATTATACTGTTTTATGACACACACCTGTCTTGTCTACACAAAAAATGCCACCCCCACCACACAAGTAGGATCCATACAGTCCAACAAAATAAATTAGAGCATAGGCATGTCGAGACAATATAGTTCTCCAGCCGAAAACCCACGAGGATTTAATTTATAGAAATAAGCTATTCAATTTTAGATAAATTTGAAGTTAAGACAAATATCACAAGTATCGGACAACAAGAATTGAAATAAAATAAAAAATGAATAGAACAAAGATAAATTGCGCAGTACAGTGTCTATTCATAACTCAAAGCTTCATTCATTTCTTCATATTAAAGATTCATTCACCTCGAAGGATAAATGAAAGACTATTGACTAGTGTGGAGCCTAATTAGTAATTACTGTTCTTTTTCCCTCGACTGCAAATTTAACCACCATAAATGTCTAAGTTACTGTTTGTGTTTTTCTTTTTTTTATAGTTTGTTCCTCATTGTGTCTCGGGTTGGGTTAGGCTTTAATCCATAAAAAGAAAGTGGCCATGTAAAGTCAAGTTAATGCAAGGAAGACATCCCTATTCCACTACACGAGCATCCAACAGGTAACAGAAAGCTTACGAAATTCTGTACACTCAGATTAATTCTTACACCCATAAACAAACTGAATCTGGGTTCAGAGCGATACCTGACACTGCACATCAATCCCGCTTTTCTTGTACTCCACATATAGGCATCTTGAGAACTGATCAATATATCTGAAAGTAAACTAATGTTGTTCAGAACAAAATAGACCATTTATATTCTCCCATGAGCACAGCCATAATTATCCCGACTCAAATAATTTGCTAAATCTCTTGTTATGTAACAAGATGCAGTAACTTAAATCCATAAGTACAAATCCACAGAGCTGGTCAGTCAAGATAATTTCTTTTACAACTCAATCAAAAGTACCATGTATATCGTGCGTCAATATATCATTAAGCTCCCTAGAAAAAACTAGTTTTAAAAATGGATGAAAATATCTAGGGGTTGTTGTTTTTGTGTTTCAATTTTGTGTTTTGAGTTTTGAATTCATTTTGGATTTTGCATTTTGAGTGTTCATTTTGAGATTGTTGAAAATGTGTTTTTTTTTGACATTTTGAAAACACCCAAAACGCGTTTTTGAAATTTTTGACTCGATTATAACTGAAAACACTCAAAACGACAAATTATCGTTTTGGGTTTTCTTTGTAAATTTTAAACTTATTTTCAAAAACCGTTTTCCAAAATAGAATGCGTTTTCACTGTTTTGGAAAATTAAAAACAGAAAACATCTGGTAAAGACAACAAACCCCTACTTTTCTTTTTCTGAATTAAATTGTATGTAAGTTCCAATTTGTCTACAAAGTTCAGTTTATCTTTTACCACCCTACCGACCAAAAACTTGAATCTTAGCATCCGAAAATTGTGTGTACAAACAATCTAGACCTGTATCAGAATTTCCCAAACCAGCGAAAAGGGAAAAGGCCAAATCTTTTCATGTTTATTAATTTTCTCTATCCTCCTAAAAATCCAGTCTACCATAAAGAAATCCACCAAAAAAAACAAGAAAACAAGAAAAAAATAAAAAAAACATTACGGAAATTATACTTACGCTTTGGTGGCAGCATAAACAGCATAAAGAGGATCAGAAGGGATAACCATGGCAGCACCAGACCCTATATTAACAATAGCCCCCCTTTTCCTCTCCAACATTCCGGGTAAAACAGCTTGAGTAACCTTTGTAGTGCCCTCAACATTAACCTTAATCAAATCATTTAACAATTTTTCATCTACTTCATGGAAAAACCTTGCATAAGGATAAGAAACCCCAACATTATTGATTAAAATCCCAATATCCAGTCCTTGAATTGTCTCTTTAATTCTTCCTACTCCATCATTCAAATCACCCGAAAAATCAACCACTACAGACTTGATCTGGGTCGCCCCGCGTTTGGACTTGATTGAGTCCGAAACTTCCCGGAGCTTATCTGGGTTCCGACCCACAAGAACTAGGTTCAGCCCCTTCCGGGCCAACTGAAAAGCAAAGGCTTTGCCTATGCCGTCTGTAGGGCCGGTGACCAGAGCCCAAGATCCGTATTTCTTGAGATTCTTTCCGGGTCGGAGAAAATTCACGTAGACCCAATTCAGAATGGTGAATGAACATTTGAATAGCGATAAAAACCCGAGTGCTAGTAGCGGAAAAAGCCATGTGGGCTGGGATTTGAGCTGTTCCAATATACACTCCGCCATGGGTGACGGATCTAAGAATTTGATGGGAGTTAATTTCTAGGAGAGTAGAATAGTACTCAACAACAAATACAACAAAAGGCTTGGATTTTTTAGCTAATTTATTGCGTGTGGGTTGTGCAAACGAGCGAGCAAATGAATATAATAAAAAACTTCCCCGAATGGAGATTGGGTGGGTGGATTGGTGTCTAGAATAAATATTGATAGTTAGGCGGAAACAGTTGCGGAATTTATTGTTTGTGCAAACAATTTCGTATTAACTCGCGGGGATTAGGGTATTTCATGATCCAAGTAGTTGAAGCTGATGAGCTGAAATTTGGTTTTAGGTAATCCATAAATATGCTTGTACTATTTGAAATTTGGTTTTAGGTTATCCATAAATATGCTTGTACTCTTCTAGTCAATTTTCATGCATAGGAAACCATTCCCTGAGTTTATTCAGCACTCGTTTTAAGTTGATTTTTTTAAGGGCTAGCACACCCCTACGAGTACAATTATATACCCATAGCACAGCCCTTTAAAAAAAGGGGTTGTCCTGTGCGCCCCACCAGTAGGAGGCATTAAAGGTTGAGGAAATTACACCAAACCATGTGTTTTCTTTTACATTTTAAAAATTCAGGTTTTTAAGTTTTTTATTCAATTATTAGGTTTTTATAATTTTAATTAATAATGATTTTATAAAATTAAAATAACATATATACCCACCCCACTATCTACCCCCACCCACTTTATTTTAAATATAACATCTATCCAAACCCTAATCCATTTCACACCTCCTCCCTCTCTCACCCGCTGCCACCACCACCGCCCGACGCCGTCGCCGCCTCCACCCTCCTCTTCTCCTTTCTTCCCCCCCTTCCCCCTCCCCTCCCCTCCCCCTCCCCCGCCGTTTCTCCCCCCCTCCCCCCTGCAGCGCCCGCTGCTGCTGCGACCACCAGCAGCAGCCGATCTCGCCGCACGTTGCGACGTGCCAAAGCGTCTTTGCGGCTGCAGCGTGCGGCTGGCCGCGACATCGCAGTTAGACGATCGCATTATTTTTTTTTCTTTCCTTCTTCCTACTACCAGATCTTGGGTTTTTGAGTTATGGTGATATTGGGTTTTTTTGAAAATGAAAATGGTGAGGTGGTGATTATTTTTACGTTTTAGTGGTGTTGGAACTGTTGTGGCGATGGTTCTGTGTTGTTGTGACGGGTCGAAGGCGTTGGAGGTGGCGATCGCGAGTCTCTCTGACCTAGGTAGGTGCCTGTGACCTAGGAATTGTGTCTGTGACTCGTTGAAATAAAGTTTAGGTGACTGTGACCTAGCTATTGTGGTTCTTTTTGGTGTCTGTGACCTTACTATTGACCTGTGACTTTGAAATTGTTAATTTGTAACTTAAAAAGGGAATCTGTGACCTTAATTTTTTTCACCTGTGACCTCGAAATAATCTGTGACCTATAAAATTTTAAATCTGTGACCTCGAAATAATCTGCTATCTACAAATTTTTTTATCTGTGACCTCGAAAAAGTCGCCGGATCGGAGCAGTCGTCGGTCGCCGGTCGCCGGAGTAGTAGCCGGACCAATGGTGGCGGTGTAGGTGGGGTGGGGTGGGGTGATTTTATTATATTACAGTTAAATATTTAATTTAATATAATAATTATGAAATGTAATTAATTAATTTAAAAAAAACCTGATTTTTGTAATTTTAAACTGTTGGGCTTGATTTTTAATTTTGGAATAGTGAACACCTGACCCATGAACTTTTCCCTTAAAGGTTTGTGCTCTGCACCCCACCAATAGGGGGTGTCGAGTGTCCATTATGAACACCTCTATGGGTATTAGCATTTTTTTTTTAAAGGTAATTCTCCAAAGAAGATATTGGAAGAAATTAGGTCGGGCGCGGTTTGGTTTGAATCGGTTTGAGTTTTCGTCCAAATTGAATTAAAAAAAAAAAAAAACAATCGAGTTTTAGCTCACTTATAGAACATATAATTTTGTTTTTTGATTTATACAACTTTTTTTATTTGAATTACAACATATCGCAACTAAAAACATATTTGAAATTTCAGTTTTCAAAGAATGAAAATAATTATCTCAATCTACATTTTCACAATATCTAAGCTTTAATTAACGAATCAAAACATAATATGTAATTAAAAAGATTCAATATTGTAACTAATTCATAATCATTATCTCAACATACATTTTCAGAATGCGAACTTATTACAAGTAAAACTTGCTATATAAAAAAATTAACTAAAAACAAAGTCTGCCAACCGAAACAGAAAACAATATTTATAAGAATATAAAATAATATCAATGTTTCCTTGAAAGTGTTATCATAAAACAAAATGTTTATATAGTATTCGACAAGACTACTCAAATAAATAGCTTGAGCACCTCCACATTCTGGAGGACATCATTAAGCTTTTGATTTTAACTTTTCTTTTTAAAAATAAAAAATAAAATGAAATAGAAACATGTGTAAGTGGGTTGAGTCGGTTAACCAGTGGTTTAAGGCTTTAAACCATGATCAAACCGAACCACCGTGGTTTTATTTAAAATAAAACCAAATCAAACCAATAACTATGTCAAACAAACCCAAACCGACCCGAGTCGGTTTGGTTTGGTTGATTTTTCGGTTTTTTCCCCACCCCTACAAGAAATGCCTATTTTCACGATCATATAAAAAAATATTCAAAATTTGTTCAATGTCTATTTTTTAATAATTTATATCAAAATACCCTTGTTAAACTTTTTAATTCCACCCTAAATACAATAAATTTATAGTCTTAATAATTTCTGTTGGCCAATAGAAATTTGACACATAACCTATATTATGAATTTGAAGAAGTATGATGTCAATTCACACATTAAATGTTCACTTCTCCCTAGAATTGAGCCACGAGCTAGGTCGAGCCCCATTTTGAAGTATTGGCTCAAGCCAAAGCCACAAGGGCCTGCTCGTGTCACTAGCCATTTTCGTCCCATAATGACTCGAGAATTTAAAAAAAAAATTGAATGAGAAGATAGCACTGCTGCCTTAACAAGCAATTGCTGCTGCTTCCACCTACATTCAAATTTTCAAATTTACAAAAAAAAAGAGCCAAGTCGTGAGCCAAATGCTTAGGTCGAGCCTATAATTTTTGGCCTAGCAAAAGTTCGGCTCGGGCTAAAAAAGGCTCGAACCATTTTTACATGAGTCAAGTTTGAGCTTTAAATTTGAGCTCGATTTGTTGACATCTCTATCCACGGGTCACAAACTGATTCCGATTGAGAATAAAAATGACCAAAAATCCATCCAACCTAGCCGACACATGAAAATTTACCCAAACTCACATGACTCAACCCGTGCAATTGAACCAAAACTAAATCTAATACTTCTATACATTCACATGTTCTCTGTCTAAGCTTAAAAACTGAACTTCCACTTTCGCATCTTCGTATTTGATTGCCGTTGCACCTACTCCTCCATCCGCCCAAATAGTCGTCATCAGTGCCAATCGCCGTTTATAGCCGTGTATTTCCTGTAACTCTTTCCATTTCTCTTCAGTTGTCTCTTTATTGAGTTAGATTCTCACTTAATCTGGTTTCTTTATTGTTCTTTATTTTTTTATCATTGATTTACTTCAATCTGCTTCTTCCATTTTTTATAAATCTTAGTATTTTATTGGAATTAAAAAGAGTGGTCGCTATTTGTACAAGAACTATTTTCTGTATGAATCTCATAACATTTCTCATATCTGCATGTCATTAGCACAAATAAGATTAAGTTCCTGTTTGAGCCACATTATTTTTTTCATTCGCATTCTTCTACTCATTTTCAACCTCACATTTTTTAATAAAATAATATTTTCTATCATATCAATAATTTTCCTTCGTTTTCAACCACATATTCCTTATCATATCAAACAAAAAAATGCATTCTTAGACTCAAAATATGCACCAAATAAGGGCAAACTAACACGAATATATAAAACAAAAAAAGGGCTGTTACACCCTACCAATAGGGGGCGCCGAGTGTCCATTATGGACACCCCTATGGGTATTAGCATTTTCCTTTTTTAAAATGTAATTCTCTGAAGAAGATATTGTAAGAAATGTCTATTTTCACGATCGTATAAAAAAATATTCAAAATTTGTTCAATGTCCATTTTCGAATAATTTAGATCAAAATACATTTGTTAAACTTTTTAATTCCACGCTAAACACAAGAAATTTATAGTCTTAATAAATTGTGTTGGCCAATAGAAATTTGACACATAACCTATATTATGAATTTGAAAAAGTATGATGTCAATTCACACATTAAATGTTCACTTCTACCTAGAATCGAGCCACGAGATAGGTCAAGCCCCATTTTGGAGTGTTGGCTTGAGCCAGAGCCACAAGGGCATGCTCATGTTACGAGCCATTTTCGGCCCGTAATGACCCAAGAATTAAAAAAATTGAATGAAAAGATAGCACTGTTGCCTTAACAAGCAACATCTGCTACTTCGACCTGTGTTCAAAATTTCAAATTTAAAACAAGAGAGAGAGAGAGAGAGAGAGAGAGAGAGAGAGAGAGAGAGAGAGCTAAGTCTCGAGCCGAAAGCTCAAGTCGAACCTAGATTTTTTGGCTTAGAAAAAAGCTCGGCTCGGGCTAAAAAAGCTTAAACCATTTTTACTTGAGTCAAGTCTGAGCTTTAAGTTTCAGCTCGACTCGTTGACATCCCTATCCAAGGGTCACAAATTGATTCCGATTGAGAATAAAAATGACCAAAAATCCATCCAATCTAGCCGACACGTGAAAATTTACCCTAACTCACATGACTCAACCCGTGTAATTAAACCAAAATGAAATCTAACACTTCTATACATTCACTCTAGGGATGGCAATTCGAACTATTAAAATTGAAAATCCCAGTTAACTAAACCGAATATGGTGAAAAAAACCGAACCCCATGGTGCAATGGGGTGGTTATGGTTTTTATTTTAATGACTCGATTTGGGGTGGAACGGGTATGGTATGGTATTTAGCGATGATGCCCCACCCCGAACTGATTACCTGTTAAAAAAATTAAGGGTTTGTTTGGGCTGGATTAAAATACGATTTTAATTTAAGTTAAACAATCAATATTAACCACATCTTTCATGGGTCCCACATCTTTTCAACCACACATTTTAAAAACTTCTATCACAATCTATTAAAAATCAAATTTTAATCCCCACCAAACAACCTCTAATCAGGCAATTGGGCTTCCATTATTCTGTCCCAAAATTAATTGGGCAATTTTGATAGTTGGGCTTCCCTAAAATTCTGGCCCAATTAATATTACTAGTAAACCCTTAACTCAGTAACATAACTCTAACCCTACACGTTAAAATTGAAAATTGGAAACCAAACTTACAAAATACACGTTAACCGGTACTCTGCTGCTTGTACCTCAGCTTCAAATAGTAGTAATTAGCAACGAAATCTACCATCTTGTGAGCACACTCCCTGAGTTGTTCTGCGTCCATTGGCTTCAAACCATCTTCCTTGTACAATTCAACAAAACTCAGATACATTATACTTGATTGCATTTTCTTTATAATATTATTTAAATATATGATGCGTGGCACGAAAATTTTGATTTTTAGTCTGTTTTGCTTGCTAGTTTATGCGTTCTTCAGTTTCTCTGTGTTCATAAGAGATAGATAGTCGAATTATTAATTTGTTTATAGAATTAATGTGGCTTTTTATTGATATTATTAATGAAATTCCAGAATTCAACATATATTTTGGGTTATATTATTTGCGAGAGCTTGGTAATTTACCAATCCAGAAGAAAAGAAGTATTATTTTTTATTTCTGCTTTCATTTTTCTTATATCTGTCAAGCAATTTTTGTTTTTATAGTTATTATCATTTGCATTTCTCTATTTGGTAGGTACAATGGATGGTTTCTTTATCCCTTTTTAGTATATCAGAATAAAGAATTTTGATTTTCTACAAATGTAGAATATAAATTTATTTTTTATAATAGTGTCTAATAAACTCTTGTTTTACTGTTTTAAGCAGGTATTTTCAATTTGTGCAGTTAATATTTCTTTTAGAAAAGTGATTGAAAATATTATAAATACATTCAAATTAATTGCATTTTCACCATAACCATTAACCATGGCTGAAATCTCAATTGATGTGTTTTATTTTTCATTTAATCACATGTCTTGTCATGGGTCGGAGTCTTCTATTTCGTCCCACTTCAGTTGAAGTTGGAGATATCGCTACTAGCATTTGAGAGCATGCATCAAGTACACCGGGTACCTTACAAAATCTAAGTAAGGTAAATGGCATTCTTGATTAGGTAGTGTGATTGTATTATTACTCAAATTACATTTCCTATTTACT
Organism: Fraxinus americana; assembly: GCA_035079005.1. Classification (NCBI taxonomy): domain Eukaryota; kingdom Viridiplantae; phylum Streptophyta; class Magnoliopsida; order Lamiales; family Oleaceae; genus Fraxinus; species Fraxinus americana. The sequence goes on from CM068716.1 coordinate 16,951,016, forward strand.
ATATAGGAATCAACGTTGAGTCATGACTCTTGACCTATGCTAGTAAGAGTTGTGGGAAAAAATGAAAATTGACTGATACTAGTAAGAGTCTTGACCTATATTGATAATATTATTTGTTAAATTCGAATTTTGCATTTGGAAGTTGGGATTTTTTTCCATTTTCATTTGGGATATTATTTGTATTTTCATTTGAGATATTGTTTGCTAAATTGGCTTAGTATTGTATTTTTATTTTTATTGACTTTTCTTCATAATTTTTTTTTTTAATTTGACGGTTGGAGTTTCGACTTATAAAAAATAATTTATTTTCGTGGTTATTAACCGAACCGAACCGAAATACAAATCGAGTCGAACCGAACTGACTTGCGAGGTTATGGTGCGGTTATGGTATGGCCAAAAATTTGATGGTGCGGTTATGGTTTTGGCCTAACCAACTCGGGACCGAACCGTTACCATCCCTAATTCACACGTTCTCTGTCTAAGCTTAAAACCTGAACTTCATCTTCATCTTTTTATTTGATTGTCGTTGCACCTACTCCTCCATCGGCCCAAATTGTCGTCATCAGTGCCAATCGCTAGTTTATAGCCGTGTGTTGCCTGTAACTCTTTCCATTTCTCTTGAGTTGCCTCTTTATGTAGTCAGATTCTCACTTAATCTAATTTCTTTATTGGTCTTTATTTTTTATCCTTGATTTACTTCAATATGCTTCTTCCATTTTTTTATAAATCTTAGCATTTTATTGGAATTAAAAAAGTGGTCTCTATTTGTACAAGAACTATTTTCTGTATGAATCTCATAACGCCTCCCATATTTGCATGCCATTAGCACAAATAAGATTAAGTTCCTGTTTGAGCCACTTTTTTTTTTTCACTCTCATTCTTCTACTCATTTTCAACCTCATATTCTTCAATAAAATAATATTTTCTATCACGTCAATAACTTTTCCTTCTTTTTCAACCACATATTTCCAAAAAAAAAAAAAGCAGAGATAGCCAAGTCTCGAGTCGAAAGCTCAGGTCGAACTTAGATTTTTTTGCCCAACAAAAGCTCGGCTCAAGCTAAAAAATGCTCAAACCATTTTTACTTGAGTCAAGTCTGAGCTTCAAGTTTTAGCTCGACTCGTTGACATCCATATCCACGGGTCACAAACTGATTCCGATTGAGAATAAAAATGACCAAAAATCCATCCAACCTAGCCAACACATGAAAAGTTTCCCAAACTCACATGACTCAATCCGTGTAATTGAACCAAAATGAAATCTAACACTTCTATACATTCACATGTTCTCTGTCTAAGCTTAAAACCTGAACTTCCTCTTCTGCATCTTCGTATTTGATTGCCATAGTGCCTACTCCTCCATCCGCCCAAATAGTCATCATCAGTGCCAATTGCCAGTTTATAGCCGTGTGTTGCCTGTAACTCTTTCCATTTCTCTTCAGTTGCCACTTTATTCAGCCAAATTCTCACATAATCCGATTTCTTTATTGTTCTTTATTTTTTATCCTTGATTTACTTCAATCTACTTCTTCCATTTTTTATAAGTCTTAGCATTTTAATGAAATTAAAAAGTGTGGTCTCTATTTTTACAAGAACTATTTTCTATATGAATCTCATAACGTCTCCCATACCTTCATGTCATTAGCACAAATAAGATTAAGTTCATGTTTGAGCCATATTATTTTTTTCAATCTCATTCTTCTACTCGTTTTCAACAACACATTTTTCAATAAAATAATTTTTTCTATCACATCAATAACTTTTTCATCTTTTTCAACCACATATTCTCTATCACATCAAATAACAAAAATGCATTTTACACTCAAAATGTGCACCAAACAGGGGTTAACTAACACAAATATCTAAAATAAACATGCTATGGCTACAATGATGTACCCATAGCACAGCCCTTTTAAAAAAGGGCTGTGCTATTTTCACGATCATATAAAAAAATATTCAAAATTTGTTCAATGTCCATTTTCTAATAATTTAGATCAAAATACCCTTGTTAAACTTTTTAATTCTACGCTAAATACAAGAAATTTATAGTCTTAATAAATTGTGTTTGCCAATAGGAATTTGATACATAACCTATATTATGAATTTGAAAAGTATGATGTCAATTCACACATTAAATGTTCACTTCTCCCTAGAATCGAGCCACGAGCTAGGTCGAGCCCCACTTTGGAGTGTTGGCTCAAGCCAGAGCCACAAGGGCCTACTCGTGTTACGGGATATTTTCGGCCCATAATGACCCGAGAATTAAAAAAACTTGAATGAAAAGATAGCACTGTTGCCTTAACAAGCAGCAACTTCTCCTTTGACCTCTATTCAAAATTAAAAAAAAAAAAAAAAAACAGAGAGAGCCAAGTCTCGAGTCGAACCTAGAGTTTTTGGCCTAGCAAAAGCTTTTCTCAGGCTAAAAAATGTTCGAACCATTTTTACTTGAGTCAAGTCTGAGCTTCAAGTTTCAGCTCAACTTGTTGACATCCCTATCCACGGGTCACAAACTGATTCCAATTGAGAATAAAAATGACCAAAAATCCATCCAACCTAGCTGACACATGAAAATTTTCCCAAACTCACATGACTCAATCCGTGTAATTGAACCAAAATGAAATCTAAAACTTCTATACATTCACACGTTCTCTGTCTACGCTTAAAACCTGAACTTCCTCTTCTTCATCTTCATATTTGATTGTCGTTGCACCTACTCCTCCATCGGCCCAAATTGTCGTCATCAGTGCCAATCACTAGTTTATAGCCGTGTGTTACGTGTAACTCTTTCCATTTCTCTTGAGTTGCCTCTTTATGTAGTCAGATTCTCACTTAATCTAATTTCTTTATTGTTCTTTATTTTTTATCCTTGATTTACTTCAATCTGCTTCTTCCATTTTTTATAAATCTTAGCATTTTATTGGAATTAAAAAGAGTGGTCTCTATTTGTATAAGAACTATTTTCTGTATGAATCTCATAACGTCTTCTATAACTGCATGTCATTAGCACAAATAAGATTAAGTTCCTGTTTGAGCCACATTATTTTTTTTATTCTCATTCTTCTACCCATTTTCAACCATACATTTTTCAATAAAATAATATTTTCTATCACATGAATAACTTTTCTTTCTTTTTCAACCACATATTCTCTATCACATTAAACAAAAAAATGCATTCTTGGACTCAAAATGTGAACAAAACAAGGGCTAACTAACATGAATATCTAAAATAAAAATGCTACCTACAAGCAATATGGTAAATACTAAATAAAAAATGTTTCGTAGCTTTTCAAAGTTTGTAACATCGTTCTCGACATTTGAAACATTGTCAAAAATTACATTTAAAGTGTCATTCTTGTTATTTATGAAATATTGAGAACGATATATCGGTCAGACATTTCACCATATGCATTTATCATTTTCTTCAACTTCAACCACAGTTTTTTCAAATAATTTGTTCCACCATTAATGACATTGTCAATACATAACTACCATTGCAAATTTATCTATCAAAATTGTTTAAGTAGGTTGTGTCACCATATTTGAGAAACACAAAACAATAAGTATAAATTTGATTTTAAACTACTCCAATAATCTTACAACAAGTATCCACTAATTGCTTGAAAAATGTAATCCATTTAAATCTAATATATAACAGTAACTACTAAGCACAACTTATCAACAAAAACAAAATTTCAAAAAAAAGTTTACCTTCAATTGAGAATTGTGAAGAGCCTAATCAATTCACAAATTTGGATGTGATTAAATTTCTCGAAATGAAATTATATTATTTTCCTATAAATTAGAAGTATGTAGTTAATTTTTTAGTTTTAATGACTTTTCTATTTCATTTTCTTTTCATTGGTCCTTAACTAATAGATAATGAAAGCAAATGAATCCCTTAGGTCATACTTAGCATTAATATAACTTCCCATGGAAACTACTTGTTTTTCTAGAAATTTGTAACAAGTTGAAAAGAAAAAAAAAATAATTCTTCATTTTTCATCAAGGGTATAAAAACAATTTAATACCAAATTTGGTCATTTCTGCAAAAGTTAACAAAATTGAACACTTTTCATTTGACGGGCATGTAATTGGACATTTTTGTAAATTCCCCTCTTATAAAAGTTATTTTTTTACGATATATATATATTTATTTATTTAAAAAGTCCAAAAAAGTTATGTAAAAATTGAAGAATGTGTAGTAGAATATAAATATGAAAAAAAAGGAAATTTTGAAAAATGAGTACGACCAATCCGTTTGGGAGCTAAATGAATTAGTCAGTTTTTAGGTGATTTTAGTAGGTTTTATTTATTTTTGTTCTTGGCCTTTAAGTAGACATTTTTCAAGTTTAATCGACTAGCCTGATTTAATCTGGTCTGACTTTGATTGACTGGTTTAAATAGCTTGAAAGTCATTCAACTTAGTACGCAAAATAGATTAAATCGAAAAAAAAAAAAAAAATTATTCTTTTCCTTATGGAAACCGTACATTTTATGTACATGGGAAGTAGAAGCTTAAACTATTGACATAACATAAGAGTTGGCAATCAAAGATTAAGTCAGCAAGGATCGTAAATTTTAGAGAGCAGCATTTTACTCGACAAAAAATAAGAATGACAATCATTTCACTCGACAAAATATCGAATTATCAAGAAGTGTTTTTAATGAAATACTTGACTATTTGATCGACACATTACATTTATTTGATTATGCATTTGTTTGGTACAACTTATTTGAAAATTAATTTTCTCAAACTCACTTTGAATCAAACATTCTCCCAATAAATAATTTAACATGTCAACTCAAATTTGTTTTCTACTTTTTAGTTACTAATTCACCTAAAAATAATTTTTCACTTCAAATAATATCTCCTAAACAAACATTAAACTCTAATAATTTATTCATAAAAAATATTTAGCCCTTGTAAATGATTAATTAAAAATCACATTTTTCCACGCTCATTTTCAATCACATTTTCAAAAAATAAAATATATTTTTCAAATATTCTGTTAACATTTCCCCATTTTTTAATCCCTCATTCTTCGAAAAATCACATCGTTCCTCAAAAAATCACATTAACAAAAGCACATATATTCAGACCATAAATTTTTTCAAAATCAATTTTAATTAATTTATTATTATTTAGTGCATGTCATATTATTGATTTTTAATACATTTTAACTAATCAACATATGAAACATAGTACTTGTTCGGTCTTCATTCTTCCATTAAATTTAACTATGCATTTCGTAGGACCTACAAATAGTACCCCACTCATCTCTTGAAAATTAAAATTTAGCAAATTTAATGAAAACCAAACAAAGGCATAAATGATTTCATACTTAAAATGATAAATAATAATAATAAGATATTATATACCTTCCAAAAGATTCTTTAAATTATACAAATTAATGTTATATTGATGTTAAGATAAAAATTCATAGAGATAATTTCGTAAATTTAGAATTTTCATTAAATACATGTTTCAATTTCTCCTATATAAACTAGATGTAGAGCTTTTTGAAGAAGCTCAAAATTTGGATTTCTCTAAGATAGTTTTATTATTTTTTATTTTTTATTTAGTCAAGAGACACTTTTTGACTCTAAACAAACCCACATTATTTTAATCAGGACGAGACTTTTGTTCTCCGAGAAGTACTTTTGAACTTATAAGTATAAGCTCTTCCAAACAACATTGAAGAGTTGGGTTTATTAATTTGTCACGTGGGTTTATATATGTAATTAATTTTGTATAAGGATATTTTAAAATTGAACACAATTAGAGTGATCTAATAAAGAATTAAATTGTTAAGTTTGGGGCATCTAAAGAAAGTGTGGGTTAGATTATATGTGTAGAGACCGAATCCATTAGAGTTGTATTTGACGATGGATCAAATATATATGAAAACTATAAATAGAGTTATGGTCCCCAATTCATATGCAACTCTAATAGATCTGGTCTCTACACATAATCTGTCCCACACTTTCTTTAGATTCCCCAAACTCAAGAATACAAGAAAAAATATATTGAAGGGGAAGATCTAAAACCTATAATAAAAAAACAAGGATTAAAAAAAAAGAACAAGAATCAAAAAGAAAGATTGGAACAATTAAATCGAAGAATACGATGATCAAGATTATGGAGCAAGAAGCCAAAATCAAGATCAAGAACTCAATAACCAAAAGAACCAATAATTAATATTCAAAATCCAGTATTAAAGAATTATTCCCAAAAAAAATTAAGGTATGTTCTGCATTATTAATTTTCTTGATGATTTGGAATGAATGATCTTAACATTAAAGTAATTAGGTTTTAAAGTTTTAAAGTTTAAAGTTTAACAAGAGGTATCAGAACCGACTCCATGTTAAACAATTGACAATAAAAAAAAAAAAAAAAAATTTAGGGTTGAAATTAATATTGTGTTTTACAATTTAAGAATGCGAATTTTAGCCCTGTTGACCACAAAAGATGTTGCCAACAGACGCCAGGCCCACTTGTGTACACGTAAACTAAATCCAACACGTTAGTACCAATCGACTGTTAGAATATCTCTAGAATCTGAACGTGGGAGGAGCTCAACGATACGAAACGTCACCGTTCGGGCTTCCGATAATATAAATGTAACACGATTGTATAAGAAACCAATCAACGAAGAACAAGATTTGTATTCGAAATATGCTGATAAAACGAGAGAATAATATAGCTCCAAGTAGTTAGAATTTCATTCAGAATTTTGCATTAGCCATTTTGTGTTACATGGTGGGGGTATTTATAGTGTTACAAATCAAATGGTGGCCTTTGGATCAAGTTACGCGTGGCCTCGTCTCCTCGGCCAAGACATCAAATCCTAACTACAAGCTGAATCTCCTAGCCTTACAAAGCATTGAATGCTCTTACATTGACAAGTCAAGACACAAATGTACTTTACACAAAAGTCACGTCAATCATTGAAATAAAGATCTTCATTATCGCTATATCTTTCCACGCGGATCTCCACTAGCTGCAACAAAGGGGGCTCGGATAGTGCATGTCCGCCTCGGATAGTGCATGTCCACCGAACCGTGGCTTTAATTAATAATAATGGCATCGAAACAAGTCAAGGCCTCGGAATCCATGTCGGAGGCTAGGAAAATATACCCCAATTTAATTAGGCTGGTCCCACTACTAAAATATGGTGCCACGTGTCGCTTTTGGTTTATGACTCGTAACAATAGTCCCCCAAGTCCATGTGTGTTCATTTATGCCATGCGTGGGCTTTCAATAAGTCAGAAAAAGTTTTAGTTTTTTTTACTTCACATCAGTCCCTCAAGTCCAGGCAGAGATATTCATACTGTGCGTGGAATTCAAGACGTGTGATGGGTAGGGCTAAGAAAGTTGCCTTTAAAACTGAAGTTCTTTTGGAGCTGAAGCGAGGCGAGTTCATATTCGAACTGGCGAGGCCGGGTTCCTTTGGAGCGAGGCGAGTTCGTATTCGAACGGCGAGGCTGAATTCCTTTGAAGAGAGGCGAGTTCATATTCGAACTGGCGAGGCCGAAGTCTTTTGGCAAGTTCATATTCGAATTGGCGAGACTGAATTCCTTTGAAGAGAGGCGAGTTCATATTCGAACTGGCGAGGCTGAAGTCCTTTGGAGCGAGGGGAGTTCATATTCGAACTGGCGAGACTGAATTCCTTTGAAGAGAGGCGAGTTCATATTCGAACTGGCGAAGTTGAAGTCCTTTGGAGTGAGGCGACATTCAGAGTTATTAGTGCCTGTGACATAATGATTTCTTATGTTTCCAAGGCAAGTTGGCTGCATCGAAACGACTTCCAATAACCGTACAGCTGTTTAAATTCAATGCATAATGATGGCTAATTAATAGGACGCATGGTTTTGGGGAACATGTTCACGCGCGAATCCATGCTGGTACACATACGCGTCAATCTGGAACGTTGAAAATATAAACAGTTCGAAATCTGTGGCTCGGATTTACTTACTTTTGGATGCTTCAGATCAGCTGAGATTTAATTCAATGGCTAGGATTAAGTCCTTTACTGGTATAAAAGCTAAAAACTTTCCATTTTCAAACTTTATCTTCGAAAAATACTCTTTAAAACCTCTCAAGCTTTCTTGCTATCCAAATCTCTTCCGGCGAGTCTTCCGGCAGACTTCCTCGTTTATTTAGGTACTCTCACTTAGGGAGCATTCTCTCCAACCTTCAACACCATTCTCGGTAGTTTTTCTGCAATTTTCTTTTTCTTGCAATATTTACCGAGGCATCTTTGGCTATCACAGTAGTTAGGAGTAGGGAGGAGTCAATATCTGGGGCTTCGGGTGAGTGGTATAGCATGTCCAAGGAGCCAATAGATTATGAGGCGGGTTGGGGGGCAGCCAAGATTCCATCCAACATAACCTCTTCCAAATTAGCCGAACTTAGGGACACCTATCGCATACCCCACTATGTAAAGCTCATAGTTCCTGACCCCCACGAAAGAGCCTGTTTCCCTAGGCCAAACTACGTAGCTTTCAGTGAATACTTGCTTAAAGCAGGTGTGCGTCTACCTCTGCATCCCTTCTTTAGGGTGGTGCTGAGGACCTTTATGCTGTCCTCTATCCAAATTCTTCCAAATGGGTGGAGGCAAGTCGTAAGGACCTACTTCCTTTGGAAGGAAGTGTCCTTAGGCGAGGACTTACCCCTGCATGTCTTCGAGACCTTATTTCGCGCTAGGGTCGTAGGGAAGGACGACTCGAAGGGATGGTACTATATCACCCCTTGGGGCTCCCATGCCCCCTTCATAGTTGGGCTCCCCTCCTCCATAAAGGGGTGGAAGGAGTCCTGGTTCTAGGTGACGGGTAGGTGGCAGATGGTTGAGGGTGATGTTGTCCCAGCTGTTACAGTGCCGACCCAGTACTACGAAGCTTGTGAGTGCCTCATCTTGAATTACTTGTCATTTTAAGCATAACTCCTTGATACTGATCCTTAGCTGTTGATTCGCAGATTGCAAATCTCGGTACGATCTGACTGAGGCGGAGTGGGGCATTATTGCAGACATCTACAAACGGTCTCCGAAGCTTTACCCACCTTATTGATAGGGACCGATACTTTATCGATTTTGGACTCATGGCTCCCAGGGGTAAGAAACTTTTTAATGCATAATTCGCTTATAACCTCGATAATCTTAACTTTTTCTATTGATTGCAGATAAATTCAGCAAGAAGGATTATGCCTTGCCTGATATGGCTAGTATAATGAAGGCCACGTCCACTGCCGGGGCGAAGGTGCTGAAACCTGGGTCCTAGGGGGCAAAGCAAGTAAAGTCCAAGCTTGATCGCCTCAACAAGGACAAGAATGAAAAGGATGCTGAGGAGGAGGCTCCCAAAGAGGCCACTAAGGGGGTAAGCCACCTGCCATTAAAGGTAAGGGCGTGGCTGAGGAGCCCCAGAAGAAAAGGAAGTTGGGCCCAGGCGGTGGGTCTTCGAGTTTTGGGACATCAGTGTCCTTTGCAGAGAAGGGAGTTTCGAAGCAGCCGAAGCTTCTCCAGTCTTCGATTGATGCTACGTTGGTGGCACAACCAAGGAAGGTAATCGAGGAGGCGGCGAAAGCCTCCGAGGCCACTAAGAAGGCGACAGTGGAGAGGACCCCAGGGAAGTCTGGGAACTTCCTGGGAGGCAGGGAGAACAAGATAGCGCCTACCCTTATTGAAATGCTACCACCCGAGGTGCGGGCTGCCACCGAGGTATTTAACAAGTTTTGGACGGAGATGTGGATCTCACGGCCACTTTAGTGAGCCAAAATGCCAGGGCTTTTGGTGTGGCACTCGAGTGCCAAATAGTTCTTGCTGACATTCAGTCAAGGAACAGGGCCTCGTGGGACGAGCTGGCAGCGGTCAAAGCTGAGCTTGAGCAGAAGAAAGAGGCGAATATGGAGCTAAGGATCCAGAGGGACGTTGATGATGCCAAACGGGATTCCCTCTTTGCTGAGGTTGAGGCTTTGAAGGAGGAGGTACACGAATCTCAGTGTAAGGTGGCAGCTCTGACAAAGAAAGTGGAGCTATCTGATAGCCACCAGAAAGTCGTCGCCGAGGCCCTGGAGAAACCAAACCTGGAGCTTACTAGGTGCAGAGATGCCAATAAGTTCATGGAGAATGAGTTGAAATGGTATGCCTCCGAGGTGAAGAAATATGAGGCCGATGTGCTCGAAACCGGGGATATCACGGTGAAGAATTACATCGCCAATTTCTATCTCACCGAAGAATATCGTTGCTTCGGAATATATTGGAGCAGGGTGGCATACCAAGAAATTTTTGAGAGGTTGGAGAGCTGCATCCGGGATTGGACATCTGTGAGCTAAAGACCGAATTTATCGAAGAGGAGGTGCCTCAGACCTCGGCGGAGGAGGACGAAGTGGTGGAACTCGAATCTGATGATGCTTCAACCGAAGGGCCTCAGCCTGTAGAAGCGCCTAAGTTGCCCTCCACCGAAGCTTCTGCCTCTAATGCTCCAGCTCCCCCTCTCCCTACTTCATAAATTTTGTAAGGCCAGTGGCCTCTGTAACTTGAACTTCTTAGTTTGATATGAATGAAAAACTTTGCTCCTTTCTCTGTGTTGTAATTTATATTATGTAGTAATGAACTGTTTGGGCTTGATAACTGTGGAAACTTCATCAAAATCAATTAACTGATTTCTTAAAGATAAAACTGAATAACCAATCTGACAAGACCAGTCCAGCAGGATCAAATTGAGGTCACCTTAACCAACTAAAATTACTTGTATCATCAACTGATGACTGTATTCTCAAGGCGCCGTTATCCTGAAATTACCTTAAATCAACTTACAATTCTACATTCTCAAATGTCTTCATTATGAAGCTACTCGTGCCCCCATGCTTGGTGGATGGTTCATCCAAGCAAAGGCTTCTCCTTTGACGTTCAGTCTCGTCAAAGGGAGGCTTGTGATGGATGCTGTGGAGTTTGAACGAGGTGGTCTTCTTTCAAAGTTCCATCATCTCCTCTGAAGTGCTCACGTTTCCTTACTTGGTGGATGGTTCATCCAAACAAAGGCTTCTCCCTTGACTTTCAGCATCACCAAAGGGAGGCTTGTGATAGACGCTTTGGAGTTCGAACGAGGTGGCCTTCTTTCAAGGTTCCATCCTCTCCTCCAAAGCGCTCACGCCTTGGTGGATGGTTCATCCAAGCAAAAGCTTCTCCCTTGACGTTCAGCCTCGTCAAAGGGAGGCTTGTGATGGACGCTTTGGAGTTCGAACGAGGGGGCCTTCTTTCAAGGTTCCATCCTCTCCTCCAAAGTGCTCATACTTTTGTTTGTTTTGCAAAGGTTGGGAAATAACTTTTTATTTATAAAGGCTGGGAAGTAACTTCCAGCTACAGATTACATTCATTGATAGTTCATCCTTAGATGCTCGATATTCCACAGATGAGGTTGAATTTTGCCATCCATGTCTTTGATCCAATAGGTACCAAGCCAAATTTCTTTTTCTATACGATATGGCCCCTCCCAGTTGGGTCCTAAAGTGCCCACCCCTGGTTCCTTTGAGGACAGGAAAATTCTGCGGAGCACCAGGTCGTTTATCCGAAAGGACCTCTTTTTTACTTTTGAGTTATAATATCGGGTCATCTTCCTTTGGTAGGCTGCTAGCTTCTACTGGAAGTCATTCCTCCTTTCTTCAAGGAAATCAAGCTCGCATCTTCTAAACTCATCATTTGATATTTCATTGAAGCTTAATCTTCGAGGAGATGGCAATTCTACCTCAATTGGGCTCATAGCCTCCGCACCATATGTCATGGAGAAAGGGGTTTCACCAGTAGGAGTTCTGCTCGTAGTTCTTATTGCCCATAGCACCTAGGGTAATTCATCCACCCAGGCCCCTTTGGCCGTGTCGAGCTTCTTCTTCAAGGTGTGCTTTATGGTTTTGTTGACAGCTTCGACCTGAACATTAGCCTGGGGATGACGGGGAGTGGAGAAATGCTTCTTAATCCCAAGCTCTTCACATAACTCTCTCACCTTCTTGTTGTCAAATTGTTTCCCATTGTTAGAGACGATGGAGTGAGGGATGCCAAATCGGCATATTATATTTTTCCATAAGAATTTGGAGATGTGGGCCTCGGTAATCTTTGCTAGGGGCTCAGCTTCCACTTACTTCGTGAAATAGTCAATAGCAACAATGGCGAAGCTGGCGCTTCCTCTGCCCTTAGGCAAAGGGCCAATGAGGTCCATCCCCCACTTGCTGAAGGGCCAAGGGCTAGACACCGTGGTAAGCTCTTGTGAGGGTTGCCTTTGTATTTGGGAGAAACGTTGGCACTTATCACATTTGCGAACAAATTGGAGAGCATCTTTCTTCAAAGTAGGCCAATAATATCCCTGCCTCACTGCTTTGTTTGCCAACGCCAATCCTCCGGAGTGGTTGTCACAAATGCCCTCATGAATTTCCCTGAGCACATAATTGGCTTCTTCTTCTCCTACGCATAGAAGGAGAGGTGCAGAGAATCTACGTTTGTAGAAGACATCATCCAATAACATGAAATGGGCAGACCTCCTTCGTATTTTGTAAGTCTTTTCCTTGTTATCAGGCAAGGATTGATCTTTGAGATAAGATATAAGAGGCTGCATCCAAGTTGGGGTTCCTTCTACCCACATTACCACTTCTGCCGAGGTGGATGGTTTGAGGATGTGCTCAATAGGAACCACTGTCAATAATTTAAAATCATTGCTACTAGCAAGTTTGGATAAGGCATCGGCATGCACATTCTCAAAGCATGGGATCCGATATAGCACTGTTCAACTTGTAACCTTCAGGGCTTACAAGAACGACGCCTACACCTGAACCTATTTTCCCAGCTGATCCGTCCACAAATAGGTTCTAACTTAGAGGCTCAACGGGGGCGTCTCCCTCTACTTCAGAGGCATTGGTGAATTCTGCCACAAAATCTGCCAAGACTTGGCCTTTAATGGCGGTTCTGGCCTTAAATAGCACCTCGAACTCGCTCAATTCCACTGCCCACTTTGGTAACCTCCCCGATGCGTCTGATTTTTGCAATACTTGTCGAAGAGGAAAGTTTGTTAACACATGAACAATATGAGCTTGGAAGTAGGGCATCAGCTTGCGGGATGCAATGATCAATGCTAGGGCCAATTTTTCCATATTTGGATAACGCATCTCGGGGGGTAACAATGCCTTGCTAATGTAGTAAACTGGCAGCTGGGTCGAACCCTCTTCCCTTATAAGCACAGCACTTATGGCATCAAGGGAGACGGCTAAGTAGAGTTGCAGCACTTCTCCGAACTTGGGCTTTGACAAGAGGGGGGCCTGTCCCAGGTGCCTTTTCAACCCCTGGAAAGCCTCTTCACACTCCTCCGTCCAGTGAAATTTTTAGCCTCCCTTTAATACTTTGAAGAATTGGAGGCACTTATCCATGGCCTTCGAAATGAAGTGACTTAGAGCGGCCACTCGACCAGTCAAACTTTGCACTTCCCTTGGTTTCTGGGGGGATTTCATTTCAATCAACGCTTGGATCTTTTCAGGGTTCACCTCAATGCCTCGTTGATTGACCATGTATCCTCGGAACTTGCCTGATGCTACCCCAAATGCACACTTGATGGGATTCAACTTCATTTGGTATTTCCGTAGAATCTCAAAGGCTCTGTGGAGGTGGGGTATATGATCTTCCGCTTTCAGGCTTTTGACAAGCATATCATCCATATAGACCTCCATGGTACTACCAATCAAGTCAGCAAACATCTTATTTACCAGCCTCTGGTAAGATGCTCCGTCGTTCTTTAATCCAAAAGACATCATTTTGTAGCAGTAGAGGCCTCGGTCAGTGATGAATAAGGTGTGTTCCTCATCGCCTGGGTATATGGAAATTTGATTGTAGTCTGAATAAGCATCCATAAAGTTTAGTAACTCATGTTCCGCGGTAGAATCCACCAACAGATCAATCCTAGGGAGTGGGAAACTGTCTTTTGGGCATGCCTTATTAAGATCAGAAAAGTTGATGCACACCATCCACTTCCCGTTATGTTTCTTCACCAGGACGGATTGGAGATCCACCTCGGATAAAGGGCCTCTCTGATGAAGTCATTGCTAATTAATTTCTGCACCTCTTCCTTCAAGGCTTCATATCTTTCTAGGTTGATGGCTCGCCTCTTCTGTCTATGCGGGGTAATTTTAGGATCAATTTTCAGATGGTGGCAACTGACCCCTGGGTCAATGCCCATCATATCCTCATGCCTCCAAGCAAAGACATCTTGGTTCCTGCGCAAAAACTCTTTCAATTCCTCTTTGAGCCTAGGGGTAAGGCTTTAACCAACTTACAGTAGTTTGGTGGGACTCAATGGATCGATGGAAAAATTTTCTAGTTCCTCCACGGGAGCTGCCTGGGAGTCGGTTTCGATTACTTGGGGGTCGAGTTCGTCAAATGTGGGCATCTCAAGGCCATTGATGCTAATCACCATGTTCATGTTCCTAGACTCAGCTTTCCTTACAGAGTTAAGGTAGCATTTCCTGGCTCCTCTTTGATCTTCCCTTACTGTTGCCACTCCTTGATCAGTTAGGAGCTTCATGCACAGGTGGTGAATGGAGGTGACAGCTCCTATGTCCTTTAACGCTGGCCTCCCCAAGACCCCATGGTAAGTTGATCTACTGTTAACTACCAGGAATTCTATGAAATTCGTTGTCGATAGGGGAGGCTCTCCCGTTTCCACAGCGAGGGTGATCTTTCCCCTCTGAATGATGCTATCCTCGGTGAAACCATACAAAGGGGTGTTGGTGGGGGTTAGCTCATGATCTAAGATCATTTTATCAAAAGTGGACCCGAATAGTATGTTCACCGAACTGCCGTTGTCCACCAGCATTCGTCTCAGTCCGTTTTTGGCTATCAGAGCCCTTACCATCAGGGCGTCACAATGTGGGTAGTGAACATCCTCAGAATCTTCGTGTGTAAACACAATAGGAGGTGACTGGTTTCTTCGAGAACTGTTGCCTACAATGTAGATGGTCGGTGGAGAACCCCTAGCCTCTCGAACATAATTTCTTTGAGAATTTCTGGTTTCTCCACCAACATAGGGACCTCCAAAAATTGTATCAATCTCATGAACTGAGGCGTCCTCTGCCCTGTTTCGATGGCTTCTCCGCAGATGCTCATCTGGGTTTCCATGCCTTTCATGTTCCCCCCCTTCTAGGAGATACTTCCCTATGGCGGGAAGGGGCCTCGTCTCTCATAGGCTGTTGCTCTCGCCTCGGCGGGGGCCTACTCCTTGGTCTAGGAGTACTCTGATTGTTATTTCTGGGATTTAAGTTTCTAGGGTGTTGGGCTATATCCCTACAACCCGCCGTGTCGTGGCTATAAGAGTGATGATACATGCAGTACCCTTGGGAATTAGTCTACCTTGGCTTGAACCTCTTCCCCGGCCTCGTCCTCTACAGGGGGCCTGATGTGTCGCTTTGTTTGGTTGAGCGTCGGTGGCTGGTACATTCTCATAAGCCAGCGTTGGTACGGCGTTCAATGTAGCTGCGGCAAGTGCTTGGCCTGAGCTTTGGCTAATTTCAGCATTAGGCTGGTTTCACATCAGATAGGAGGTTGGACCTCTACCAAGTTGTCTTTGCTAGGGCTGGAGGCCTCTGCTTGCCCTATTCCTGTGGTCTATCAGCTCTTCATTGATTATTTCCCGTCGCATCATCTCTAATAGTGCATCATATGTAGTTGGATCCTGATTTTGTACATTTCTCCAAAATAATGTGTTCATGTTCAAGCCTCCTCTCAAGGCAGATAGGGCTTCACGATCCGTGACTTGAACATAGCATGTCATTTCGTCTGTAAAGCGGGATAAAAAATTCTTCAGGGTTTCGTCAGGTTGTTGACTCATATCCTGGAAACGTTGAATAGGGGCCTCTCCTTCCTTGCTCACAGCAAATCTTTTCAAAAAGGTGGTTTTGAACTCTGGCCAACTACGAATACTCCCAGGTGGCAGCCTGCTATACCATATTTCAGCAGCTCCACTAAGTGTTAAGTGAAATGCCCTGCACTTCACGGTTGGGGTGGCGCCTCTCAGACTCATATGTGTTTTGTAGCTGTTCAAATGCTTCGCTGGGTCGCCTCTCCCATCATATTTTGACATTTTGGGCATTACGTAGTGGTTTGGAACTTGGGCATTTCTCAACTCTCGTGAAAGTGGCAGGTTGTCATCGTCGTCATCCAAATCACATGATCTTTTTGGACCATCTGAATCATAATTAGCTTCAGCCTCATATCTAGATGGTGCAGAGGGTCCTGCTTGATTGCCGACCTCCTTTTCCCTCCTTTGGCGTTCATGCCGAGGCAATACAACACGGGGGGCACGTCCTTACCTTTCCTCCGGTGGCCAATTTTCAGGAGGTGGGGGTTGTGGCCTCTGGAACTTCATTCCTCCGAGGCAGCACAACACGAGGGGCATGTTCTTGCCTTTCCTCCGGTTGCCAACTTCCAGGAGGTGGGGGTTGTAGTCTGTTCCTAGGTGCTGGACGTAGTCGATCAAATACACTGACGGACCTTTGGGGCCTCGATTCTGGTTCATATTCTGGAGGAAAGTTGCCTTCCATGTTAAATGGGGCCTCGGTGGGTCGGCCAGAGGCGTAGTTGGAGAAAATGTCAACTCCCACTTCTCTTTCAACAGGACTTTCTCCCCTGTTATACCTAGGAGGATGAGCTCTTTGACTTTATACCTCTTCAAATTGGTACTGCTCCTGGGGCACATAAGGGGAAACTGGGTGACCTCCCTGGCTTTGCATCTGCATCAACAATTCTTGCATTACCAGATTTTGATTGGTAATGCTCCTCATATTGGCTGCCATAGTAGCCATTTCTCTGGTAAGCTGGGTCGCCAACCTCCTACCACCTTGTCTATGATGGCTATGAGGTCGACATCGGACCACTGGGGCCTCATTATCAGTTTCCCTAGTTCGCCTGGGGGGGGCTTCCTCTTTTGAACTCATACCTTATGAAATTCAGAGTCATGAATATTTTTCAACTCTAGGGGCTTCCTCTTATTCTTTTCACAAGAACAAATCCTTTTTTCCAAGGGGGATGTCCAAAGTATTTTCTCCAATAGCTTTTTCACAGGGTTTCTCGCGATTATGGTGTGGTTTCCCACAGAGGACGCCAATCTGTTGACCCCAAAAGATGTTGCCAACAGACGCCGGGCCCACTCGTGTACACGTAAGCTAAATCCAACACGTTAGTGTCGATTGACGGTCAAAATATCTCCAAAATCTGAATGTGGGAGGACTTCAACGACACGAGATGTCACCGTTCGGGCTTTCGGCAAGATAAATGTAACACGATTGTATAAGAAACCAATCGATGAAGAACAAGATTTGTATTCGAAATATGCTGATAAAACGAGAGAATAATATAACTCCAAGTAGTTAGAATCTCATTCAGAATTTTGCATTAGCCCTTTTGTGTTACATGGTGAGGGTATTTATAGTGTTACAAATCAAACGGTAGCCTTTGGATCAAGTTACGCGTGGCCTCATCTCCTCGGCCAAGACATCAAATCCTAACTATCAAGTTGACTCTCCTAACCTTACAAAGCATTGAATGCTTTTACATTGACAATGCAAAACACAAATATACTTTACACAAAAGTCACGTCAATTATTGAAATAACGATCTTCATTATCGCTATATCTTTGCACGTGGATCTCCACTAGCTGCAACAAAGGGGCCTCAGACAGTGCATGTCTGCCGAACCGTGGCTTTAGTTAACAATAATGGTCTCGAAACAAGTCAAGGCCTCGGAATCCACGTCGAAGGCTAGGAAAATACCGATTTAATTAGGCTGGTCCCACTGCTAAAATATGATGCCACGTGTCGCTTCCGATTTATGACTCGTAAGAAGCCCTAAAATTCAAAACCAAGAATTTTTTTTCCCGGATCAAGAAACAAATTTTGTTTGATTAAAGGATACAAACTTCAAAAGTTTGAGTTTTACTCGATTTTTATATGAGGATCAATTAGGCAGCCTGCATTTTTTTTTATTGCATTTTATGAATTAATTAAATAGAATAGAAACGTGTAATGATTGAATTAAGGTTCCAAGATCAAGTTATACTGTATTGAGAATTGATATTACCTGCATATAATTATGGATAAAGTGGGGGAGATTGTGTTTTATAAATCAAGAATTAGATTACAAATTTCTTAAATTAAAGGTCGCTTCAATAGTTGATTTTGTGTGGATGAGAGGAAGGGGGAGATGAGAGGTATAAATCGGACTTGAGGGGACAACAATGACTACAGGGTCTTTGGGTATTCGATCTTCGAGAAGTTATGGATGATTGCAAAAGCAGCAATTTCAAAGTAGTTTATTATCATCTACAATCCAAACTACACCTCCATTTTTAGTTCTTCTGGTTCATAGTAGAAGCTATAAGTTTGGCCAAGTGAATCGTGAGGGTTTGGTTTAGATATGGGCTTTTATGGTGTTGATATTATGGTGATGGTATTCTGAGCCTTCGATCGTTGATATCTTGATATTCAGTGGTTATTAGAGTTAGTTCAATGTATTAGGTTTGAGATTTATTCGATCTGTAATTTTCAGTTTCTATTTTTGTATAACAATTACTATAAAATCTTGGCATGAGAAATATATATAGTCAATTTTAGCATAATGACATAAAATAAAAAATATATTTTTTTGTTTTAAAAATTAAAAATAAAATTTAGCTCTAACCCACTCATTGAACTACCGATTCGCCAGTTGAACTACTAATTCGATAACTTTTTCTCGTCAGGTTTGATAATTATGTGTCAAATCGATTATCAAGTAGCTGTATCTTTTGATTAGATATGTGAACTCCTTTGATTGCATCAAAAATATAGTCACCACTTAAGCTTGAGAAGGTTAAAAGAGCTGGCAACAAAAGTGGGAGTAAACAGGGCTTGGTAAGAGTAGCGAACTAAAATTTACGAACTAAAGAATTTGTATAGTATTCAGAAAACACGTAACCAAAAAAAGATAGGTTGAATTGTGGGTTACACGTGAAGAGTTAAGTATATTTAGAACCATACAAAAACCTAAATTTAGGGAGAGAGAAATGATAAGTCGTCGTGGTCGTAGTTATCATAAATAACGGAGATATTCAAGTTTAACCATCCGGTCCCATTTCTAAAAGTTGGTTATTTCTACATTTCACATGAAGAATCAAAATCAAATACAAATTACGGTACCAAAACGGCGACGTTTCTTTCCGCACAAACTACAATATATGCTCCACGAGCCAACCACGTTACCTCATTTCGTCCCCACCGTTCATATTCCACCACGTCATCACTTTACCCAAACTACCCTTCTGCGGCCCCACCTTTCATTTACTGCCTGACGCCCTTGCATAATATAAACGCAGACCCAATTCCGTTATTCCACCAATTCGCCCCTCAAGAATTCCACCAATGGCTACTGGATTGCTCCGACGAGCGATTAATAGGGTTCCAGCGACATCTCCCGCTGCGAGAATGATACTGAAACGTGCTTTTTCATCCGCGGCGGAGCCCGAGTCCAACCACGGCAGCAACCTGAAGACCTTCCAAATCTACCGATGGAACCCAGACAATCCGGATAAACCCAAGCTGCAGGAATACAAAGTCGATCTTAAGGAATGTGGACCGATGGTATTGGACGCCTTAATCAAGATCAAGAACGAGATTGATCCAACTCTGACCTTTCGCCGCTCCTGCCGTGAGGGTATATGCGGTTCCTGCGCGATGAACATTGATGGAGGGAATGGATTGGCGTGTCTGACGAAAATCTCGTCGGGATCATCCTCCATGATCAATCCCTTGCCGCATATGTTTGTTATTAAGGATCTTGTGGTTGATATGACCAATTTTTACAACCAGTATAAGTCGATTGAGCCGTGGCTGAAGAGGAAGAACCCGCCGCAGACTCCAGGGAAGGAGATTTTGCAGAGTAAGGAGGACAGGAAGAAGCTTGATGGTATGTATGAGTGCATTTTGTGTGCCTGCTGTAGCACGTCATGTCCGAGCTACTGGTGGAACCCCGAGTCCTACCTCGGCCCGGCTGCCCTCCTTCACGCCAACCGGTAACAGTTTATTTCCCTTTTACAAAGTTTTCGTTAAGAGAAAAATTTATTGGCAGCTAAAATCTTTTGTACGATGGATTGTTATATGTAGGAAGGTTTTAACAGAGAGTATGTTTGCTGAGCTTAAAAAAGTTTACTTCCAAGAAATGAAGTAAATTAATTAAGAATTTTTTTTATTGATCAAAATTGAAAGAGCAATATAGAACAGATATCATGGAGCAAGCAAAGCTATTTCTTGTTGAAATAAAGCAAGCGGTAGTTTTCTTCATTAATCCTATTTAGTCCCTGCTTGACAACCATTTTATAGGAAAAATATAGTTTTGAATAGTGAGTTTTGGGAAAATGCATTGTTAAAAAGTAGGGAAAATTTTTGAATTTACATGCGGAATATTTTATTGCGTGAATGTGACATTGAAAATGAGTACGCAAAAAATGAGTTTTAAAATAATGGTTGTCAAACTGGGGTTTAGTTCCATCTATTGTAACATACTAAACATGCCATTAATAGCTTGTTCATAAAATTGTGTAGTTGCCCTAATGAAGAGAGAGAGAGAGAGAGAGAGAGAGAGAGAGAGAGTTTAGATAATCGAGGCTTGAATTTTACTCATTTCATTAAGATTTTTTGGTTTAAAAATATGCAAGATTTAAGGTTATCTTGATATTCTTTTGTTGAATTATATTCTGTTTGATATGTTATAAGTTATAACCTAGAGATGGCAAAAAAAATCGCCCCGCCCCGACGGTGCCCCGCCCCGAATGGGGCGAAAAAAACCGCCCCGAGCGGGTTGGCGGGGCGGGGCGGGGCAAGGAGGGCCGCCCCGTCTCGGGTTGTGGGGCGGGGCGGGACGGAGATGCCCCGCCCCGAACTCGCCCCGTGAACTGTTTAAAAAAAAGTATCCATGTATTTTCTGGTAGAATACATGATGAACAACTATTTTTTGAAAGTAGAGTTATGGATTTATGTTCTTAAATTTGATGAACAATTTTTTTTGGAAGTAGAGTTATATTTTTCCTTAACCGTATAACTGGAAATTTTTTATAGCAAAAAAATAATTATAAAAATAATAAATGGGGCAGGGAATCGGCCCCGCCCACGGGGCGGGGCGAAGTGGGGGAGTGGCGGGACGGGGCGGGATAGGGGCGCCCCACCCTGCCCCGAACCCGCCCCGTTGCCATCCCTATTATAACCAAACCCGTCTGAGGATTTTACATTTTTTTTCCTCGTATTAGAACAAGTTACTATTTCTATGAAACATTTGTACTATATACGAAGCATTTAATAGCTGGCTTGATAGAGAAGTGAGCTGCATCGTAGGATTCTTTCTTTCCATTTCTGTTGGGTGGGAGGGAGTTAGTATTGAGAAATTACAAGTAGGATTCAAGATGAAGTGAAACTATCTAAAGGAATGAAAAAAGATTTCAGTGTGGTTTATAATTTTACTCTAATGCTTTGCCTATAATGTTGGTAGAAATTATTTGAGTGTTATGATGAGTTAAAACCCGGGGTTTTTCTAGAACTTCTGTTTAAACAATGATGTCTTTGTGAACAATGATAAGGACTCAAAATATTGATAGGACCATTCTAAGTTGGGATCTGGTATGAAAAAAGATTTGAGTGTGGTTTATAATTTTACTCTAGTGCTTTGCATAGATGTTGGTAGAAATTATTTGAGTGTTACGATGAGTTAAAATTCGGGGTTTTTCTAGAACTTCTGTTTAAACTGTGATGTCTTTGTGAACAATGATAAGGACTCAAAATATTGATAGGGCCATTCTAAGTTGGGATCTGGTTTCCTTCCAAGTTTTGTGCCCTGTGTTGTTAGTCTGTTACCAATTCTTCATTATATGGCTATGAAATTAAAAGTCTATAAAATGTGTGCTTATTGTTGACTGCACTGAGTTTATAGTACAAAATGCCTGATATATACATTGGTTATTATTTATTTCTGTTTGGTGAGTTGATCTACCAAGGATCACATAATGCCTCAAATCAACTTATTTTGCATCTCTACTTATCCAACTCCCTTCACCTCCGCTCCTCAAGCCCACAGAAAAAACAAAAAACGAAAAACAAAATTTGGCACTGGGTGATTGAACTGGTATGATGTTTAATAGTATGTACACCGTAATTATCCTGCAATTTGTTCTAATTGACCCATTTTTTTCTGACTGTGGCTGCCAATCAATAAGATGGATAATGGACAGTCGTGACGAATATACGGAGGAGCGCCTTGAAGCAATAAACGATGAGTTCAAGCTATATCGCTGCCACACAATTCTGAATTGTGCTAAAGCTTGCCCAAAGGGACTAAATCCTGGGAAGCAAATCCAGAACATCAAGAAACTCGAGATGACTACTCCTTGAGTTCCTGGGAAACATGATGATGTGCATTGATTTTTCTTCTTGATTATGTTGAACGGCCGGTTGAGTATTACAGGGAAATAATGTATGCACTTAATGTAATTTTCTAAGTCTTTCATATCCATTGTGTACCTTAGTTTGAAGTCATTGTTCTAAAAGCTAGATTTACGAGCTATCGTGTATAAATACTTCACTTATTAGTGATTCATCGATGTGATTTCACTGGATTATTTTGTTAGTTTCCTTTGGTATAATTCAGCGAAAACATTCTCTGCATATTAGACATTTTAATGGTTGCATATTGTTTATAACAGAAAAATCGCACTGATGATGTTCTCATGGCTTAAACTTTTCAGCTGTCGTAGTGCATCCTCTTGCCAACACATATTTTTGTAGGATTATGCCATCCCCAGAGAGTTCTGGCAAAATAGAGATTCGTAGGCTCTGTGCCCTGTCCAGCACTGCCGACCCCATGCCTGACCATCTTAAAAGCAGGCTGAGTCGGTATGCTCTGCACATCTACTTCAGGATCGAGAGTTCAACAGGAATACTGAATACCTGCTAAAGTTAGAAAAACTACCATAGGCATTTGCTTTGTCTCATATGGTCAGTATGACCCTTTAAAGTATATGCCCTAAATGCAAATGCATTTGGAATTTGCCAATTCTTATGTTTACACAGTTTCTGGATGACCCATTGAAAGTAACAAGTACATATAATAGAAATCCCATTTATAGTTCTTGGCTCACGTCGAAGGAGTTAGCATATATTTATCTAAAATCTTAAGAAAATCCTATTTAAGTGTGAACAGCATGAGAAATCTCCACCAACCAAGAAGCTAATTGAACATCAAAGTAAGTAGACAGACAGATTCGATTCAAGCTCGAAGCTTCCTTTGTAACTTCCTGAGCTTCTTTGTAACTAAATCAATGAAGTCGGGTGTGGCTCGTTTGTTAATATTCATGGTCTTTATTCATCTCACATCTGGTATTCAAGCCAGCACTCGTCTC
Source organism: Fraxinus americana (assembly GCA_035079005.1). Taxonomy (NCBI): domain Eukaryota; kingdom Viridiplantae; phylum Streptophyta; class Magnoliopsida; order Lamiales; family Oleaceae; genus Fraxinus; species Fraxinus americana. The sequence continues at coordinate 16,974,461 of CM068716.1, forward strand.
CCATTTCTGATAAATGCTCAAACTCTGGAATCATATCAATACATCACCGTAACAGGTTAAGTTGCTCGACCTTTCCCTTTTAGACTAGATTTCAGTTTTCTATCTTGAAATCTTTATATCAAATGACATGAAAGAATAAGTAGATGATGAAATGAACTTACTATGTCGTTTATCTCATCCATAGGTTGTAATAATAATTGCGATATAGCTTGTTGTTATTGTGATATAAGAAAACAGCCACCACTCTGTGTCCAGTGCTGCAGAGAAGGCCTTTAATTCCTAGGTATGCGTCATTCTTCCATGAATTTTTTCTCGCTTTCCCAACCCCTCATTTGCACAGAAACGAGAAACTGAAATACGACGTGAAAACTAGAAGAATAATGTTGTTTCGCCAGATGTTTTTAACATCTTGGATGCCAGATTAAGTTGTGGCAAAAAATGATTGGATGACACTTTTTAAACGGTCATTCTATCATCCAAGATGTCAAAAAATTTTGACAGCCAAGCATGATTTCAATTAGAAAAGCTATTTTTCGAAAAAGTAATATAGAAAAGCCACTTCTTGTTTCATTTATTTGTTGAAACCGAGAATTACGTTAGTTCCTAGTTGAAACCCATGAAAAGTCCATATTAATCAAAGTCAAATATTTTGATCAAAAGTTTCCCAATTGTATTAAAATATTAAAAAGTAATAGGAAATTTTTTGGAGTTTCTATTTGAAGAGTCTTGGTTTCAAAAACGTGTCTGTAAAAACACTAGTGTCCTAGATGTTTCCATGCTTCATGCCCAACACGAGAGAAGAGAGTAGTACAGTCTCGACAAAGTTCATTTCAAGAGATGAAGCTTTCCTTTCACCGTTTCTTCATAATAAAATCGAGCACGTGCCTTACATATATGAGCTATCAAATTTGTATCTTTTAATGGGTTGTCAATGTGTGTGCAGGGCAAAGAAGAAACTAAGACGTGCAGCTCAAGAATAAAGCAATCACGGATTAAGCATGGCCACAGGGGCGGAGGGGAGGGGGGTCCTGGACCCCCCCCCCCCGCAATTTTTTGAAAAAAAAATTTTTTTTTTATTTTTTTTTAAAAATTTTTTGGCCTCAAATTTTTTTTTTTTAATCTTCTAAGTTGTATTGTTTATCAATTATGAGTGAAAGAGTTTCATTAATCCTCAAGCTCAGTGATGGAAAAGTATTTCAAAATATTAGTAGTTTCTTTTATATGTTTCTTAGTTTTTTGTGAAGTCTTCGTACATTAATTTATGTTCATTTGTTTCCTTTCTCCATCACAAAGTACCAACTTTCCTCATTTTAACAGATAATATTTCAAAAAAAAATTTCGGGGCCACTGCCCCCAAACCCCCGTGGGCCCCTGCCCCTTCAACTCCAGGACCCCCCTAGTTTGAAGGGCTGGCTCCGCCCCTGAGCATGGGCAGCATATTATCGATTTTTAGTTGCTTGCTTAGGACGTAATCATATTCTCGAAGATGATGAGAGCAAAAAAAGTCCAAATCCAATGTACTAGCCATGGATCAAAAACGATGGACTACTTTCTTCATGGCTCCTTGGGACCATGAAGGAAGATGTCATGAGTTTACTCTACTGTGTGACTGATACCGCGTACAAATCTTGGCTTCCATTGAAGAACAATTACTCCCTGTAACTGTGGAGAAAAAATGACTTCTGAAAAATATGCTCATGAATATAAGAAAAAGGGACAAAATCCCTTCATGAGTATTTGAAAGAATTCTAGTCAACTGTGACAATCTCGCTGCCATCAAGAAGCCAGTTTCAGACCGCAACAAAGTATTCCAGTTCGCTCATGGCTTGGGTAAAAAATATGTGGATTTTTGAACAGCCATGCTTTCCAAGCCTCCATACCCTTCATGTTGGAATTAATTGATGTATTTGGATCGTTAAATATGTTATTTAATGATATTTATTTGGGTCATTAAATATGTTATTTAATGATGTGGGCCGTTGTAATTAATTTGGGTGAATTGGAAAAGTCTCCAATATAGGCCCATATGTTATAAGCCCATTTAAGTGTCTTATATATGGTAAGGAATCCCACATCGAAAGTTTACAAAAAAATAGACTTGTTTATATAGTGGGATATGTGTATAAGTTATAATTTAATAAGTGACCTACAACTTGACTAACTATTAGCTAGCCAAAGGCTAGCTAACTAGTCACCACGAGAGTGGTGCTTCGCACCACTCACGCCACGCCACGCCCCGGTCCCGGTCCGGGCCACGCCACGCCACGCCACGCCCCGGTCCCGGTCCCGGTCCGGGCCCGCGCACGTCGCAAAGTACGCATTGGGCGCTTTAGAGGCGCACTTTGCACTTTGAGGAGCCTTATAGTTTTCAGAAATGGAATCATGGTTTGATGACATGGCGATGAGAGGCTCGTTGAGTTGGCATCCTAGGTGGCACACACGTAACAGGTCACGTCACTTCGTCCTGCATGGCGGTTGGTCCTGTTGGACGTACGCGTGGCAACTGCATGGCTGGTGACTGTTCAGAATTGGTGAATAGACATGATGAATGGACACTACATTTCGTGGTTTAATCTGGTCCGTCAGATAATGAAAGAGTGCGATCCAATGGCTAAAACAGATCAGATCAAGTGGTGCACCAATTCATGAAATGTTACACACCCTTTCAAGGAGACACTTCAATCTCTATAAATAGAGACCTCCAAATTCGTTTTTTGAATACCAAAAATCAATTAATAGATTCTTGATTTCTAAATTCTTCTCGCTCCATATTCTGCTAAAATTCCTTCTATATTTTCGTGAGTATTTCATTCGAGTACGATCATTATTTGGTTCGACCGTCAAGGTAGGTATTGTGCAATATCGACTTTGGGAAAAGCGTTGTATCTTGGGAGACAGACGTCCATAATCCTGTTTGCACGTTGTTGGGGGGCGAAATCTGTCTTAAGGAGATTTGCTTTGGCATACCTCGCTTCATCTTCTTCTTTTTTCGTTTTTCCTACTTTTTTATTTGTTCTTTCGATTGGGATAGTCGAATTTCCGACAACACTTCATTCAGCCAATTTTTATTGGTTTTACAGGGCCACGAACAAACTATACTTTCATTGAGAGAAGGGGAGAGGACATACTTAGAACATGCACAACCTTATTTTGGCCAAAGGATCGTGGTGGCAGAGGAAACTTCAACTCTCGAGGCGGAGGCATTACTCCAACCGGTTGATACAACTCTCAAAATGGTTGAAATTTTTTCACACAAATGCTGGACCATCAAACAACAATACAAAACCATAGCCCAAAGATGGAATTCCTGTTGGGCAACCACTCCAACATGAGATTAATCCTAGCGACAAACTTACTTGTCAAATTTGTGGAAGATCAAATCATACTGCCATTGATTGCTGGTACAGGTTTGATTATTCACATCAGTCCGACAATCTTCCTCAAGCTCTTGTTGCATTCAATCTACATGCTTCAAACGATGAGTCATTTTATGCCGATTCTGGAGCTGCTTTTCATATGATAAATGATACAGGTAAGTTATCTTATATTGAACCATATAGAGGCAGTGATATGATTTATGTTGGAGATGGCAATTGTAAAATCTTACTATTTTTATAAGGCTTAAATTTAATATTGCTCATTTAACAAATGAAATAGTCTATGTCTAACCTTGTCGTCACACTAAGATCCAAAAGTTGAAGTGATAAACTCAACCAACTTATTTGTATAAAGGATTTATTTGCTTACGTGTACTTTTTTAGAATTTATCATAAATTTGGTTTGGGTCGAATATTTAAGTATTATAGTAGTTGATGAAAGATATCAAATATTATACTCATTTTGTAGCTTGTATTAAATAAAATAATTTGGAATAAGAAAAAAATAATTTTGAACTATTATGTCTGAGCTATTCTAATAGAAAAAAATTGTTATTTCCAATATTATATATATATTTTTTAAAAGGGGAATATGCATGGTTCATGGATTCATACGGTTGCATTTGAAATTTAGCGTTCGTTTGGTGCTCATTTGTAGAAATTTTTTGACTGTTGCATGGTGAACAATTCTTTTTTTATTCAAAATTTCTGACATTGACTCGACAAAAGTCTATCAAAGCTCTTACACTCTTTTGTGCTTTACCAATTTTATCCCATCACTCCAACGACCCAGTTTTCGGGAGTGTTTGACACCCATTTTAGTAGAAAAATGTGTTTTTGAATAGTGATTGATAGAAGAATGTGTGGTTAAAAAGTAAGGAGAATTTTTAGGTTTATGTGTAATATTATTTTATTGATAGAATGTGTAGTTAAAATGAAGAAAGAGAAAAAAATGAGAATGAGAAAAAAATGGGTGCCAAACGGGGGCTTCAAAAAATGCACCATGATTTCTTTGCCATTAAAGGGGCATAATTGGAAAACAAAGACAAAACCTGCAGCAAATACAAAGGTAGAGGTGTCAATCCGGGTGGTCCGGGCCGAGTCGGCCCGTCAACATGTGAGCCCGGTAACGGCCCGCGTGAAAAAAAACCACCCGCTGCGGGTTCCGGGCCGGTTACGGGTCGGCCTACAATTTTGGACTACAACCCAGGCCCGCCCGCTGACCCATCAGGGTCGAGCCCATGCGGGTCACGGGTCGTGCGGGTCGCAGTTCGTTCCGATTTAACCCGTATGATTGTATACATAAAATTATAAAAATATATAATTTTTCATATTTATAGCAAAAAATATTTTTTTTTTTTTGTTAAATGTAAACTAAGAATTGAACTAAATTCATAATTATATCAAGAAATTTTTACATAGAATTCAAATTTAACGTTACATGAATTATTTATAACTTTGCAAACTTAAATTTAACTTAAATAAATAACAACTACATCAAAATGCATGCCTAATTTATCCACTTCATCTTCTTCTCAATCCAAGATTTTTACAATTTTTTGCAAATTCTTGTTGTTTAGAATCTGAACAAGAAATATAATTAATAGATTCTCTAATTATACTTATTTGTGGTGTTATTAATTTCAAACCATCTTGCATAACTAAATTCTCCCCTCTTTTTGAATTTTTTTTATTTTTTTTTTTTAAATTTTTTTTTTTTGGCCCCCCCCCCCCCCCCCCCCTTTTTTTTAATTTTTGTTTTATTTTTTTTTTCAATTTTTTTTTACATGCCGCGCGTTAATCGGCCGTGAGTGCAACCCGCGAAGCCCGCGGGTTACACCTCCTTGGCCCGTGAACCGCCCGCACGGGTCACGGGTCGGCCCGCGGTCCCGATTTCACGGGCCGGTTTTCACGGGTCATGGCCGGCCCGTCCGTCTTGACACCTCTATACAAAAGTCATTAAACGGTGGGCCAGGAATGATGTAACTGGAAAATGAATTCTCTCAAATTAAAATGGCTCCCAAACATGGGCTTAATAATTTAAAATCCACTAAACTCATTAATCAAGGATAATGATACAGTAATTAACCCATTAAATCTTATTAACATCAAAAATACGTTTCAATTCCTAGACGTTTCAATTCCTAGAGTTGTGTGTCCTAGGAGTAAAGTGAATATATAGGTATTGAGGTGAGAAGTTTTTCCTTTACCCACACAGAAATTGTTGTTTCACACGTTTACTCACACTCATACTTTTGAAAAGAAGTATCATTTGATTTTACAAGCTGTATTACAGAATTTCTTTGGTGTCAATTGAGGTAAGAATACATAGTGCAAAGTAGTAAATTCTTATTTCTTGATGTTTATATAAATTTTGGCATGAAATACTATAAGGCTTTCGGGTCGATTTATATGTTATATCTTTCGGGATTGATCATTTGGTCAAATATATAAATCCTACAAGATTTAGGAATTCTTAAGAAATTTCTTGAACTATTGGATATCGCGACTAGTTTGCTCTAAATCTAAGAATGTTGGTATATTATGTTATTTTATATTTATATCATACTAAATAAGAATATGCACTTATTTTTACTGAGTATTTTTAAAATACCCACTCTTACAATAACTTTTCAGATTAAACGGGCTCAGTCAATTTCTGATCGTCTAGAAATGGATCGGATAACTGATAAAAGTAATGAATATTATGGAAAACGAAAGTGGAATGGATCTAATAAAAGGAAAGATTTGGAAAATTTAAGAAAGTCAATACAAGATCGCGATCAAGATCAAACAAACCAAATAAAATTACTCCACGATGCCCTAAATCCAACAAGGCCCATGGTGGAGAGTGCTTGTTTGGAAAAAAATGTGTGCTATCGACGTGTCCAGGAAGGCCATTTTTCCCCAGATTGCACGGTATACCCACCTAAGAAAGACTATGAGCGGGGTAAGAAAGTGAAAGCCAAAATCTTTGCTTTAACCTAGGGAGAGGCAACAAGTATTCTATCAATATCTGAATTACTTGCATATGTCTCAGGAGCTACTCATTCATTTATGTCTACCATATTTATTGCTAATCAAGTATTGCATGTGAAAAATTCGATAGTGTTTTAAAATTTTTTATCTCATCCGGTAGATTTTGAACACCAATCAGATCGCTAGGGCAGTAAAGTTAGAAATGAATGAAAAACATTATAGTTGATCTATACCTCCTAGACATGAAAGACTGCGATGTTATTTTAGGAATGGATTGGTTGGAAAGCAACCATGCAACCATTCAATGTTTCGAAAAAGAAGTAATTTTTTAGAAGCCTGGGAAGGAAGAGTTTCGATTTTTCGTTGTACAAGTTACGTCTTTACCTCGTCTCATGTTGGCCATGAAGGCAGAAAAAATGTTAAAGAAAAGATCTTGCCAGGGATTTCTAGTGAGTATAAATGGAACACAACAATCGGAGCTAACTATTGGTAATTAGATTGTACGAGATTTCATTGATGTATTCCCCGATGACTTACCTGGTGCACCACCTGATAGGCAATTTGAGTTCGCGATTGACCTCGTACCTGGAGCAACTCCAGTATCTAAAGCTCCATACAGGATGTCGCCAAAAGAACTACATGAATTAAAGATATAGTTGCAGGAATTGTTGGATAAGGGTTACATCCGACCAAGTATATCTCTTTAGGATGCACCGGTTCTTTTTGTAAAGAAAAAAGATGGATCAATGAGGTTGTGCATTGTTATAGGGAATTGACCAGGTTGACTATAAAAAACAAATATCATCTTCATCAGATTGAAGACCTCTTCAATTAGCTGAAAGGTGCAACAGTATTTTCCAAGATTGATTTGAGGTCAGGATATCATCAGTTGAAAGTGAAGGCATATGACATTTCAAAGACGGCATTTAGAACTCGCTATAGTTATTACGAGTTCACGGTAATGCCCTTTGGAGTAACAAATGCTCGTGTAGTATTTATGGATTTGATGAATAGAGTATTTCATCAGTATTTAAATCAATTTGTCGTTGTCTTCATCGATGAAATTTTGGTGTATTCAAAGAATAAGGATAAATATGAAGAACAACTCAATATAGAGTTGGAGACACTACGAAGGGAGAAATTGTATGCCAATTTAAGAAATGTGAATTTTGGCTTGATCATATAGTTTTTCTTGGCCATGTGGTTACAACACAAGAGATTGGAGTAGACCTTACTAAAGTTGAAGTGGTAACCAACTAGTCAGCCATTTATGTGAAGTTCGTAGTTTCTTAGGACTAGCCAGTTATTATCGGAGATTCATTGAGGGATTCTCCAATATAGTTGGGCTGATGACCCAACTAACAAGGAAGGGCATAAAATTTCAATGGATTGGAAAGTGTGAGGAGAGCTTTCAAGAACTTAAATAGTAATTGATTACAACTCCAGTTTTAGCTATACCAGGGGGTTCAGATGGATTCGTTATATACAGTGATGCATCCAAACAGGGTTTGGGATGTATACTGTTGCAATTTGGGAAGGTAATCGCATACCCCTTAAGACAATTAAAACAACATGAGCAAAACTACCCTACTTATGATCTAGAGTGGTGGCAGTAATACATGCTCTAAAGATATGGCGTCACTATCTTTGCGGGGAAAGCGTGATATTTATACTGATCACAAGAGTTTGAAATACTTTTTCACTCAAAAGGATTTGAATATGAGGCATAGAAGGTGGTTAGAGTTAGTTAATGATTATGACTGCACTATCTATTACCATCCTGATAAGGCTAATGTAGTTGCATATACTCTTAACAGGAAGACAATGAGACAATTAGCAGTTCTACCCACAACTCAAGTGCAATTGGTAAGGGAGTTTGAGAAATTGAATTAGAAGTTGTTATTCCACCGGCTCATGTTATTGCAATGATTACGGTATCAAAGATTCAACCTACTCTTAGGGGTCGAATCAAGGATGCCCAAGACAATTACCCATTTATGAGAAACATTAAGGCAGAAGTTGGTACAAGTAAAAGAAAAGGTTTTGCAATAGCAGATGACAATGCTTTGATATTCGAGAGAAGGTTATGTGTACCAAAAGATGAGGGATAAGAAAAGAGTTATTAGAAGAAGCTCATTTTGCCCTGTACGCCGCACATCCTGGTGGTACTAAAATGTATCAAGACCTTCGCGATATATTTTGGTGGATGAATATGAAAAAAGTGATTGGTCTCTTTGTAGAGAAGTGTATAGTATGTCAACAAGTTAAAGTTGTTCATCAAAGGCCATCAGGGCCATTAAATCCATTGGAAAGTTCGGAGTGGAAATGGGAGCAAATAGCGATGAATTTTGTTGTTGGTTTTCTGAAGTCAACGAAAGGATACGATGCAATCTGGGTAATTGTGGATAGATTGACAAAGTCAACTCATTTTCTTCCAGTAATAATGAACTACAGTATGGATCAATTTGCCCAATTATATGTTAAGGAAATTGTTAGGCTGCATGGAGTTCCAGCATCTATCGTCTCAGATCAAGATACAAGGTTTAATTCTAAATTTTGGAAGAGCATATAAGGAGCTATGAGGACAAGGTTGAATTTGAACACTGCCTATCATCCTCAATCTAATGGACAATCTGAAAGGACTATTCAGGTCTTAGAAGACATGCTTCGGGCATGTGTATTGGATTTGGGAGTTAGTTGGGAGTCACACCCATCGTTAGTGGAGTTTGCATACAATAATAGTTTTCAGACTACAATTGAGATGGCTCCTTATGAAGCTCTATACGGTAGAAGGTGTAGATCCCCGGTTCATTGGGATGAAGTCGGAGAAAATTGAATTTTAGGTCCAGAAATTATTACAATGACAATGTAAGCAATTGATAAAATTAGAAATAAAATAAAGTTAGTACAAGATAGATAGAAAAGCTATGCAGATCAATTAAGGAAATCGATAGAATTTGAAGTTGGTGAGAGAGTGTTTCTTAAAGTTGCACCAATAAAAAGATTTCTTAGATTTGGCAAGAAGGGAAAGTTGAGACCTCGATTTATAGGTTCTTTCGAAATTCTAGATAGAATTGGGAATGTATCCTACCGTCTAGCATTACCACCTAAACTATTGACAATACATAATGTATTCCACTTATCAATTCTTAGGAAGTATGTATATGATCCCAAACTTGTAATAAGTTACGATTCATTGGAAGTATAGAAAGATCTAATGTATAAAGGGACTCCTTTGGAGTTATTGAAAGGAAAGTATGATTAAGAAATAAGGAAGTTGCCTTGGTTAAGGTTCGATGGAAAAATCATGGATTCGAAGAGGCTACTTAGGGGAAAGAAGATGAAATAACGAATTTTTTTTTAGGAAGAAGGGATGTAACACCCAAAATTTTCTTACTATTTTCATAAGGACTTAAATTTAATTTTGGTCATTTAGCAAATGAAATAGTTCATGTCTAGCCTTATCGTCACACTAAGGTCCAAAAGTTGAAGTGATAAATTCGACCAACTTATTTACATAAAGGATTTATTTGCTTACGTGTACTTGTTAGAATTTATCGTAAATTTGGTTTAAGTCGAATATTTAAGTATTATAGTAGTTGATGAAAGATATTAAATATTATACTCATTTTGCAGATCGTATTAAATAAAATAATTTGGAATAAGAAAAAATGATTTCGAACTATTATGTCTGAGTTATTCCAATAGAAAAAAAAGTGTTATTTGCAATATTTTATTAATATATATATATATATATATATATATTTATATATATATATATATATATATATATATATATATATATATATATATATATACTTTTTTTTTTACCAAAAAAAGGGAATATACATGGTTTATGGATTCATATGGTTACATGGGGAACTGAAACTGTATTGAAATTTAATAATTTAAAATTCATTAAACTCATCAAGCAAGGATAATGATATAGTAATTAACACATTAAAGCTTATTAACATCAAAAATACGTTTCAATTCCTAGAGCTATGTGTGTAAAGTGAATATATAGGTATTGAGGTGAGAAGATTTTCCTTTACCAACACAAAAATTTTTGTTTCACACGTTTACTCACACTCATACTTTTGAAAAGGAGTATCATTTTATTTTACAAGCTGTATTTCAGGATTTCTTTGGTGTCAATTGAGGTAAGAATACATAATGCAAAGTGGTGAATTCTTATTTCTTGATGTTTATATAAATTTTGGCATGAAATACTATAAGGCATTCGGATCGATTTCTATGTTAAATCCTTCGGATTCGACCGTTTGTCAAATGTGTAAATCCTACGGGATATAGGAATTCTTAAGAAATTCTTTGAGCTATTAGATATCGCAACCGGTTTACTCTAAATCTAAGAATGTCGGTATGTCATGTCATTTTATATTTATATCATGTTAAATAAGAATATCCAGGTATTTTTACTCAATATTTTCAAAATACTCACTTTTAAAATAACTTTTCTGATTAGAACGGGTCGCGTGGACGCGTGGAAGATTGGCCGAGTGATGATTATGGGATTGCCAAGTACAATTTCTAGAAATAATCATTTTAAACTTTTATTTGAAAAACATCTTTTTTTTCTTTTGTGGAAGGAGGGCGGTACCTCCGATATTTTATTAAAATGTCCTCACTTGTGGCGGAGAAATGCCGTGGTTACAAATGATATCAATGATATCAATAAATAAGGAAGTACTACTTCCCTAATAGTGAAAGTAAAGAGTAAAAGGAAAGTAGTGAAAAATGAGTACTATTTCCCTTACAAAAGAACAATTTAAAGAAAAAAATAAAAGTAAAAGCAAAATACAAATACCTAAACTCTAGTGTTGGGCAAACCATACCTGTCAATTTGAACAAGTGCCCTGATATTTCGTGGTAGGTCGGCTAGTCCATATTCCTGGTATCTACGATGATGCCAACCCTCGGTAGCAAGTGCATATACAATTTGGTTCCTTTTTTGAAGATGTGGGAGACATATCCCTGTCAAATGAAACGATATCTGCAATATGTCTGAGTATCCCCTGGATAGGCCATGGTCTGCCACATCTGGTGATGTAGTGAATGGCAACAGTCGAATCTGCCTCAACCCAAATATCTGACAAACCAAGATCTCTGGCCAATAGTATCTCATCACGAATAGCCCTAAGTTCCGCCTCTAATATCATACATTGTCCATATGAAGTTGAGAAAGCCCTGATATAATTTCCTGCGTGGTCCCTGATGATGCCTCCCCCACTTGCAAACTCATCATTAACACAACCATCGATGTTGATCTTGATAGATCCAGATGATGGAAAGCGCCACCAAATTTTAATAGGGGAAGGAAATGGGGGGAGAGTCAAAGAAATACTAAAAAGTATAGCAAGATGCATGTCATTACGCCAATGTAACGGTCAGAATAGTCCACCAATATGGAGGAAGGATGCCATACGGTAAACTTTCCAGATAATACGTCTCGAACTCATACGTATGCTCATGTGCTTTGCATTATTCCTCTCAGTCCAAAAAAATCAGAAAATCAAAAGAGGAATAATGATGCGAATGTGTCTGGTCCTTGCAAACTATCCAAAATACCTCCATTTTAAAAATCGCTGTCTGACACCCTCTCCTGTACTCATGGTAATCTGAAATAAAGCCCCAAAATGTTGCCAAACATTATCTTAGTATTTTTAACGTTCGGGAATTTGACATTTTATGTTAAATTTTAAATTTATGGTTTGAAGTCGTAGTATGTAAATCGTTGGTTTAGCATTATCGATTTATCGATCAAATCACAAGATTTGAATAAAAGTGAATTTTCGCTTAAATTAGATACAGAAGATTTTTTTGTAACACTTCAAGTCTATTTTTTATTAAAAATAAAATAATAATAAAATAAAAGAAATAGATTTTGGGGCATTACATCAATGGTTTATCTATATCGAAATAGATTTTGGGGCATTACATCAATGGTTTATCTATATCTCGCATTGGTAATGCTTGTGTTAGTATAAAAGAAGCACAATTAAAATTGAAAGATGTTCTGGTGGTGCCAAATTTGAAAAGAACTTGCTATTAGTTGGGAAATTTACTAAAGATAATTCATGTTCTTTTGAATTCAGTGCTACTGGATTTTTTTGTTAAGGATCAGAATTGAAGGATGATTGCGAGGGGGCATAAGCAAGGACAATTATATGCATTAGATGGAGCTTTTCAAGTGGCTTTGAGCGCAATAAAAAATATTCCAATGCGATGGTGGGGGTGAATTCAGCTCTAATGTGTTATTGAACACTTACAAAATTGTGGGATAGAATTGCATGTTTCGCGCCCAGGAACTCCGGAGCAGAACGGAGTTGTAAAACGAAAGCATTAGTATGTAATCGAAACGGGTTTAACAATGCTCTTTTACGAAAATTTACCTCTGTCATTATGGGCTGAACTCTTTCTTACGGTTGTATATTTAATAAATCGTTTGCCATCTGCAGTGTTACCAAATGAAAGTCCTTACTTTAAACTCAACAAGCAGCAACCTGAATATTGTTTGCGGGTGATAGGGTGTCGTTGTTGAGAAACGCAACATTCGAGCCCCATTTTGAAGTGTTGGCTCAAGCCAAAGCCACAAGGGCCTGCTCGTGTCACTAGCCATTTTCGTCCCATAATGACTCGAGAATTAAAAAAAAATTGAATGAAAAGATAGCACTGCTGCCTTAACAAGCAGTTGCTGCTGCTTTCACCTACATTCAAATTTTCAAATTTAAAAAAAAAAAGAAAAAAAAAGAGCCAAGTCGCGAGCCAAATGCTTAGGTCGAACCTATAATTTTTGGCCTAGCAAAAGCTTGGCTCGAGCTAAAAAAGGCTCGAACCATTTTTACATGACTCAAGTTTAAGCTTTAAGTTTGAGCTCGACTTGTTGACATCTCTATCCACGGGTCACAAACTGATTCCGATTGAGAATAAAAATGACCAAAAATCCATCCAACCTAGCCGATAGATGAAAATTTACCCAAACTCACATGACTCAACCCGTGCAATTGAACCAAAACTAAGCCCCCGTTTGGCACCGATTAATTTCTCTTTCTCATTTCCATTCTCATTCTCATTCTTCATTTCAACCACACAATCTCCAAATAAAATAATATTATACACAAATCAAAAACTTTTCTTCACTTTTCTACCACACATTCTCACATCAATCACTATTCTAAAATTTCTATTCTCTTCAAAATTAGATTCAAACACACCCTAAATCTAATACTTCTATACATTCACACGTTCTCTGTCTAAGCTTAAAAACTGAACTTCCACTTTCGCATCTTCATATTTGATTGCCGTTGCACCTACTCCTCCATCCGCCCAAATAGTGTCATCAGTGCCAATCGCCGTTTATAGCCGTGTGTTTCCGTAACTCTTTCCATTTCTCTTCAGTTGTCTCTTTATTGAGTCAGATTCTCACTTGATCTGGTTTCTTTATTGTTCTTTATTTTTTTTATCCTTGATTTACTTCAATATGCTTCTTCCATTTTTTATAAATCTTAGTATTTTATTGGAATTAAAAAGAGTGGTCTCTATTTGTACAAGAACTATTTTCTGTATGAATCTCATAACATTTTTCATATCTGCATGTCATTAGCACAAATAAGATTAAGTTCCTGTTTGAGCCACATTATTTTTTTCATTCGCATTCTTCTACTCATTTTCAACCACACATTTTTCAATAAAATAATATTTTCTAACATATCAATAATTTTCCTTCTTTTTCAACCACATATTCCTTATCATATCAAACAAAAAAATACATTCTTAGACTCAAAATATGCACCAAATAGGGGCAAACTAACACGAATATATAAAACAAAAAAAGGGCTGTTACGCCCTACCAATAGGGGGCGCCAAGTGTCCATTATGGGCGCCGAGTGTCCATTATGGACACCCCTATGAGTATTAGCATTTTCCTTTTTTTAAATGTAATTCTCTGAAGAAGATATTGTAAGAAATGTCTATTTTCACGATCATATAAAAAAATATTCAAAATTTGTTCAATGTCCATTTTCGAATAATTTAGACCAAAATACATTTGTTAAACTTTTTAATTCCACGCTAAATACAAGAAATTTATAGTCTTAATAAATTGTGTTGGCCAATAGAAATTTGACACATAACCTATATTATGAATTTGAAAAAGTATGATGTCAATTCACACATTAAATGTTCACTTCTACCTAGAATCGAGCCACGAGCTAGGTCAAGCCCCATTTTGGAGTGTTGGCTTGAGCCAGAGCCACAAGGGCCTACTCGTGTTACGAGCCATTTTCGGCCCGCAATGACCTAAGAATTAAAAAAAATTGAATGAGAAGATAGCACTGTTGCCTTAACAAGCAACATCTGCTACTTCGACCTGTGTTCAAAATTTCAAATTTAAAACAAAAAAGAGAGAGAGAGAGAGAGAGCTAAGTCTCGAGCCGAAAGCTCAAGTTGAACCTAGATTTTTTGGCCTAAAAAAAGCTCGGCTCTGGCTAAAAAAGCTTAAACCATTTTTACTTGAGTCAAGTCTGAGCTTTAAGTTTCAGCTCGACTCGTTGAGATCCCTATCCAAGGGTCACAAATTGATTCCGATTGAGAATAAAAATGACCAAAAATCCATCCAATCTAGCCGACACATGAAAATTTACCCTAACTCACATGACTCAACCCGTGTAATTAAACGAAAATGAAATCTAACACTTCTATACATTCACTCTAGGGATGGCAATTCAAACTGTTAAAATTGAAAATCGCAGTTAATTAAACCGAATATGGTGAAAAAAACCGAACCCCATGGTGCAATGGGGTGGTTATGATTTTTATTTTAATGACTCGATTTGGGGTGGGACGGGTATGGTATGGTATTTAGCGATGGTGCCCCACCTCGAACTGATTACCTGTTAAAAAAATTAAGGGCTTATTTGGGCTGGATTAAAATCCGATTTTAATTTAAGTTAAACAATCAATATTAACCACATATTTCATAGGTCCCACATCTTTTCAACCACACATTTTAAAAACTTCTATCACAATCCATTAAAAATCTAATTTTAATCCCCACCAAACAACCTCTAATCAGGCAATTGGACTTCCATTATTCTGTCCCAAAATTAATTGGGCAATTTTGATAGTTGGGCTTCCCTAAAATTCTGGCCCAATTAATATTACTAGTAAACCCTTAACTCAGTAATATAACTCTAACCCTATACGTTAAAATTGAAAATTGGAAACCAAACTTACAAAATACACGTTAACCGGCACTCTGCTGCTTGTATCTCAGCTTCAAATAGTAGTAATTAGCAACGAAATCTACCATCTTGTGAGCACACTCCCTGAGTTGTTCTGCGTCCATTGGCTTCAAACCATCTTCCATGTACAATTCAACAAAACCCAGATACATTATACTTGATTGCATTTTCTTTATAATATTATTTAAATATATGATGCGTGGCACGAAAAATTTGATTTTTAGTCTGTTTTGCTTGCTAGTTTATGCGTTCTTCAGTTTCTCTGTGTTCATAAGAAATAGAGAGTCGAATTATTAATTTGTTTATAGAATTAATGTGGCTTTTTACTGATATTATTAATGAAATTCCAGAATTCAACATATATTTTGGGTTATATTATTTGCGAGAGTTTGGTAATTTACCAATCCAGAAGAAAAGAATTATTTTTTTATTTCTGCTTTCATTTTCTTATATCTGTCAAGCAATTTTTGTTTTTATAGTTATTATCATTTGCATTTCTCTATTTGGTAGGTACAATGGATGGTTTCTTTATCCCTTTTTAGTAGATCAGAATAAAGAATTTTGATTTTCTACAAATGTAGAATATAAATTTATTTTTTATAATAGTGTCTAATAAACTCTTGTTTTACTGTTTTAAGCAGGTATTTTCAATTTGTGTAGTTACTATTTCTTTTAGAAAAGTGATTGAAAATATTATAAATACATTCAAATTAATTGCATTTTCACCATAACCATTAACCATGGCTGAAACCTCAATTGATGTGTTTTATTTTTCATTTAATCACATGTCTTGTCATGGGTCGGAGTCTTCTATTTCGTCTTGCTTCAGTTGAAGTTGGAGATACCGCTACTGGCATTTGAGAGCATGCATCAAGTACACCAGGTACCTTACAAAATCTAAATAAGGTAAATGGCATTCTTGATTAGGTAGTGTGATTGTATTATTACTCAAATTACATTTCCTATTTACTATATAGGAATCAACGTTGAGTCATGACTCTTGACCTATGCTAGTAAGAGTTGTGGGAAAAAAATGAAAATTGACCGATGCTAGTAAGAGTCTTGACCTATATTGATAATATTATTTGTTAAATTCGAATTTTGCATTTGGAAGTTGGGATATTTTTTCCAATTTTCATTTGGGATATTATTTGTATTTTCATTTGGGATATTGTTTGCTAAATTGGCTTAGTATTGTATTTTTATTTTTATTGACTTTTCTTCATAATTTTTTTTTAATTTGACGGTTGGAGTTTCGACTTATAAAAAATAATTTATTTTCGTGGTTATTAACCGAACCGAACCGAAATACAAACTGAATCGAACCGAACTGACTTGCGAGGTTATGGTGCGGTTATGGTATGGCCAAAAATTTGGTGGTGCGGTTATGGTTTTGGCCTAACCAACTCGGGACCTGATAAGTGTGTTTTTACATACTTATTTTACTGTCAAAACATGAGCAATCGTTGATTAAAATGTTGGAATATAGCTTAACTTTATGCAATTTATGTTTTGCAGAACAAAGTGATGAATGTAGCGAAATTGAGGTGAACCAAGCGAAAAAGGACCAAACTGGAAGAAAGTGAAAGTTCAGGGACTAAAGTGCAAATACTCTAAACCTATTTCTAACCTTGTGATGAAGATTCAAGAGTTTTAGAGGTCAATTGGATGAAGCAAAGAGTCAAAGGGGTGAAAGAATAGCCAAAACATTATCAAATATCAACTTTCAAGGTGAAAAGTTTCGCACCGGTTTTTAGCTTACTATTGAGACCAGTGTTTGATATGGAAAACGATCGAATTCGAAGATAGAATCTGAATCAAAGTTGTAGCCCTTTGAGTTAGCTTTCCAACGCATCTTGAATCACCTTGATCGGATATCGGTAGAGAAAGTTATGACCCAAATACTAAAATCTATCCGACAGGAAAACATTATAACCATGCGGCCGCATGGTTATAAAACCCATGCAGCCGCATGGGCACTTACCGAGACTTCAAGGGCATCAATTTTTTGTTCCATGCAGCCGCATGGGGTTAAATTTGGACGAAATTTCTGGTTTCCTTCTACGACTCAAACTCCTTTGGCAACATATCTTGCACGACTTTTCAACCCTAAATACACCCCAAAACACCCCAGAACGCCTCCTAACCATTCAATTTTTCATTCTACACCATTCTTCCATCACTTTTGGCTCAAGAAACTCTATGAAGAACTAAACTAAAGGTGAAGCAAGGGAGGAACTCAATTGGATTCGGGGATTTCAACATCATTTATTCATGCTCTTTGGTATTTATTTTACTAAACATTTCTAGATCTAGATTTTCATATTTATGAATTAATTTTGAAATTGATTTAACATGTATTAAGTTTTTCATAGAATCAATCTTGTTTTTTCTATCGAACAATTGAATTATGTGTTGAATCTTTATTTCATTAAATCTAATGGTGTGATTATTTACTTTCTTATGCTACATGTATATGAACGATTTATAATCTGATTTCAATAGATGATTGTGATAATTGTTAAGGAGATCTAGAATTTAGGATGTGTTTTTCATTATTTAAATAATTCTAGGGTTTATGTTTTCCCGTATTTTGAATTAGATTGAGTTAGATTTAACATTTATTCAGATTTTCATGGATTTAATCATGTTTCTTCCATTGAATAATTAAAAAACTTGTTTAAGTTTGATTTTCAAATCATTTATTGGTGTGATTTAATTACTGCTATATGTTAGAGATATATAGTCGCTCTTTAAGTCTGATTTCAATAAATTGATGTATGATTATGTTTTGGGAAACATAAATTTTAGGATTACATGTGCAATTAAACTGGTTTGTATTGTTTAAATCATCCGATTAGAAAGTTAGGACAAAAACTTCTAATTGAGTAGAGAATACATGAATTGTTGATGTTGATTGATCCAATCTAATTGAGGGAACCCCGAAACTTCACTATTTTACATATTATATTAAATTTCATCATTATTTCCGGTGACATTTACATTTGAATGCAATAAACAAATTCCCTTCATCAAATTCACGAGAACCCAAAGTTATTGAACCTCTTGATTCACTTTTCCATCTCCCTGTGGATACGACACCCCAAAGCTATACTACAACACCGCGTAACACTTTGGGCGTAATCAGGACCGAACCGTTACCATCCCTAATTCATACGTTGTCTGTCTAAGCTTAAAACCTGAACTTTATCTTCATCTTCGTATTTGATTGTCGTTGCACATATTCCTCCATCCGCCCAAATACTCATCATCAGTGCCAATCACCAAGTTATAGCCGTGTGTTGCTTGCAACTCTTTCCATTTCTCTTCAGTTGCCTCTTTATTCAGTCAGATTCTCACTTAATCCGGTTTCTTTATTGTTTTTTATTTTTTTATCCATGATTCACTTCAATCTACTTCTTCCATTTTTTTAAGAATCTTAGCATTTTATTGGAATTAAAAAGAGTGGTCTCTATTTGTACAAGAACTATTTTCTGTATGAATCTCATAACGCTTCCCATATCTGCATGCCATTAGCACAAATAAGATTAAGTTCCTGTTTGAGCCACATTATTTTTTTCACACTCATTCTTCTACTCATTTTCAATCACATATTCTTCAATAAAATAATATTTTCTATCACGTCAATAACTTTTCCTTCTTTTCCAACCACATATTCCCCAAAAAAAAGCAGAGATGGCCAAGTCTCGAGTCGAAAGCTCAGGTCGAACTTAGATTTTTTTGCCCAGCAAAAGCTCGGCACAGGCTAAAAAATGCTCAAAGCATTTTTACTTGAGTCAAGTCTGAGCTTCAAGTTTCAGCTCGACTCGTTGCCATCCCTATCCACGGGTCACAAACTGATTCCGATTGAGAATAAAAATGACCAAAAATCCATCCAACCTAGCCAACACAAGAAAATTTTCCCAAACTCACATGACTCAATCCGTGTAATTGAACCAAAATGAAATCTAACACTTCTATACGTTCACATGTTCTCTTTCTAAGCTTAAAACCTGAATTTCCTCTTCTTCATCTTCGTATTTGATTGCCGTAGTGCCTACTCCTCCATCCGTCCAAATAGTCATTATCAGTGCCAATTGCTAGTTTATAGCCGTGTGTTGCTTGTAACTCTTTCCATTTCTCTTCAGTTGCCACTTTATTCAGCCAAATTCTCACATAATCCGGTTTCTTTATTGTTATTTTTTATCCTTGATTTACTTCAATCTACTTCTTCCATTTTTTATAAGTCTTAGCATTTTATTGAAATTAAAAAGTGTGGTCTCTATTTTTACAAGAACTATTTTCTATATGAATCTCATAACGTCTCCCATACCTTCATGTCATTAGCACAAATAAGATTAAGTTCATGTTTGAGCCATATTATTTTTTTCAATCTCATTCTTCTACTCGTTTTCAACAACACATTTTTCAATAAAATAATTTTTTCTATCACATCAATAACTTTTTCATCTTTTTCAACCACATATTCTCTATCATATCAAATAACAAAAATGCATTTTAGACTCAAAATGTGCACCAAACAGGGGTTAACTAACACAAATATCTAAAATAAACATGCTATGGCTACAATTATGTACCCATAGCACAGCTCTTTTAAAAAAGGGCTGTGCTATTTTCACGATCATATAAAAAAATATTCAAAATTAATGTCCATTTTCTAATAATTTAGATCAAAATACCCTTGTTAAACTTTTTAATTCTACGCTAAATACAAGAAATTTATAGTCTTAATAAATTGTGTTAGCCAATAGGAATTTGACACATAACCTATATTACGAATTTGAAAAAGTATGATGTCAATTCACACATTAAATGTTCACTTCTCCCTAGAATCGAGCCACGAGCTAGGTCGAGTCCCATTTTGGAGTGTTGGCTCAAGCCAGAGCCACAAGGGCCTACTCGTGTTACGGGATATTTTCGGCCCATAATGACCCGAGAATTAAAAAAACTTGAATGAAAAGATAGCACTGTTGCCTTAACAAGCAGCAGCTTCTCCTTTGACCTCTATTCAAAATTAAAAAAAAAAAAAAAAAAAGCAGAGAGAGCCAAGTCTCGAGTCGAACCTAGATTTTTTGGCCTAGCAAAAGCTTGGTTCAGGCTAAAAAATGTTCGAACCATTTTTACTTGAGTCAAGTCTGAGCTTCAAATTTTAGCTCGACTCGTTGACATCCCTATCCACGGGTCACAAACTGATTCCGATTGAGAATAAAAATGACCAAAAATCCATCCAACCTAGCCGACACATGAAAATTTTCCCAAACTCACATGACTCATTCCGTGTAATTGAACCAAAATGAAATCTAAAACTTCAATACATTCACACATTCTCTGTCTAAACTTAAAACCTGAACTTCCTCTTCTTCATCTTCCTATTTGATTGTCATTGCAGCTACTCCTCCATCGGCCCAAATTGTCGTCATCAGTGCCAATCGCTAGTTTATAGCCATGTGTTGCTTGTAACTCTTTCCATTCTCTTGAGTTGCCTTTTTATGTAGTCAGATTCTCACTTAATCTAATTTCTTTATTGTTCTTTATTTTTTATCCTTGATTTACTTCAATCTGCTTCTTCCATTTTTTATAAATCTTAGCATTTTATTGGAATTAGAAAGAGTGGTCTCTATTTGTATAAGAACTATTTTCTGTATGAATCTCATAACGTCTTCTATAACTGCATGTCATTACCACAAATAAGATTAAGTTCATGTTTGAGCCACATTAGTTTTTTTATATTCATTCTTCTACCCATTTTCAACCACACATTTTTCAATAAAATAATATTTTCTATCATATGAATAACTTTTCCTTCTTTTTCAACCACATATTCTCTATCACATTAAACAAAAAATATGCATTCTTGGACTTAAAATGTGAACAAAACAAGGGCTAACTAACATGAATATCTAAAATAAACATGCTACCTACAAGCAATATGGTAAATACTAAATAAAAAATGTTTCGTAGCTTTTCAAAGTTTGTAACATCGTTCTCGACATTTGAAACATTGTCAAGAATTACATTTAAAGTGTCATTCTTGTTATTTATGAAATATTGAGAACGATATATCGGTCAGACATTTCACCATATGCATTTATCATTTTCTTCAACTTCAACCACAGTTTTTGCAAATAATTTGTTCCACCATTAATGACATTGCCAATACATAACTACCATTGCAAATTTATCTATCAAAATTGTTTAAGTAGGTTGTGTCACCATATTTGAGAAACACAAAACAATAAGTATAAATTTGATTTTAAACTACTCCAATAATCTTACAACAAGTATCCACTAATTGCTTGAAAAATGTAATCCATTTAAATCTAATATATAAGAGTAACTTCTAAACACAACTTATAAACAAAAACAAAATTTCAAAAAATAGTTTACCTTCAATCGAGAATTGTGAAGAGCCTAATCAATTCATAAATTTGGATGTGATTAAATTTCTCGAAATGAAATTATGTTATTTTCCTATAAATTAGAAGTATGTAGTTAATTTTTTAGTTTTAATGACTTTTCTATTTCATTTTCTTTTCATTGGTCCTTAACTAATAGATAATGAAAGCAAATGAATCCCTTAGGTCATACTTAGCATTAATATAACTTCCCATGGAACCTACTTGTTTTTCTAGAAATTTGTAACTAGTTGAAAAGAAAAAAAATAATTCTTCATTTTTCATCAAGGGTATAAAAACAATTTAATACCAAATTTGGTCATTTCTGCAAAAGTTAACAAAATTAAACACTTTTCATTTGACGGGCATGTAATTGGACATTTTTGTAAATTCCCCTCTTATAAAAGTTATTTTTTTACGATATATATATATATATATATTTAGAGAGAAGCATTTTACTCGACAAAAAATAAGAATGACAATCATTTCACTCGACAAAATATCGAATTATTAAAGTTGACTTTCATTCTTACTCAATGAATAAGGGTTCGTTTCCTATGGCTATTGTGAATATAACTTTTTTCAATAAGTGTTTTTAATAAAATACTTGACTATTTGATTGACACATTACATTTATTTGATTATGCATTTGTTTGGTTCAACTTATTTGAAAATTAATTTTCTCAAACTCACTTTGAATCAAACATTCTCCCAATAAATAATTTAACATGTCAACTCAAATTTTTTTTCTACTTTTTAGTTTACTTCACCTAAGAATAATTTTTCACTTCAAATAATATCTCCTAAACAAACATTAAACTCTAATAATTTATTCATAAAAATTATTTAGCCCTTGTAAATGATTAATTAAAAATCACATTTTTCCATGCTCATTTTCAATCACATTTTCAAAAAATAAAATATATTTTTCAAATATTCTGTTAACATTTCCCCATTTTTTAATCCCTCATTCTTCGAAAAATCACATCGTTCTTCAAAAAATCACATTAACAAAAGCACATATATTCAGACCATAAATTTTTTTTAAATCAATTATTATTATTATTATTATTATTATTATTATTATTATTATTATTATTATTATTATTATTATTATTATTATTATTTTAGTGCATGTCATATTATTGATTTTTAATACATTTTAACTAATCAACATATGATTATGGATAAAGTGGGGGAGATTGTGTTTTATAAATCAAGAATTAGATTACAAATTTCTTAAATTAAAGGTCGCTTCAATAGTTGATTTTGTGTGGATGAGAGGAAGGGGGAGATGAGAGGTATAATTCGGACTTGAGGGGACAACAATGACTACAGGGTCATTGGGTATTCGATCTTCGAGAAGTTATGGATCATTGCAAAAGCAGCAATTTCAAAGTAGTTTATTATCATCTACAATCCAAACTACACCTCCATTTTTCGTTCTTCTGGTTCATAGTAGAAGCTATACGTTTGGCCAAGTGAATCGTGAGGGTTTGGTTTAGATATGGGCTTTTATGGTGTTGATATTATAGTGATAGTATTTTGAGCCTTCGATCGTTGATATCTTGATGTTCAATGTTATTAGAGTTAGTTCAATGCATTAGGTTTGAGATTTATTCGATTTGTAATTTTCAGTTTCTATTTTTGTATAACAATTACTATAAAATCTTTGCATGAGAAATATATATAGTCAATTTTAGCATAATGACATAAAATAAAAAATATATTTTTTTGTTTTAAAAATTAAAAATAAAATTTAGCTCTAACCCACTCATTGTTGGCCTTATTATGGTAGTTATCATAAAAGTTGGTTATTTCTACATTTCACAGGAAGAATCAGAATCAAATACAAATTACGGTACCAAAACGGCGACGTTTCTTTCCGCACAAACTACAATATATGCTCCACGAGCCAACCACGTTACTTCATTTCGTCCCCACCGTTCATGTTCCACCACGTCATCACTTTACCCAAACTACCCTTCTGCGGCCCAACCTTTCATTTACTGCCTGACGCCCTTGAACTTTGCTACTTGTACAAAAGAATTTGTACAAAAATGTTGACAAATCCTGGGGGGTCCATTTTTTATTTTCAATTTTTTATTCATGTGAGGTCGACAATCACGTGACTGTTTATCAACATTTTTATCAAATTCTTTTTGTACAAATAGCTTTATTCGACGCCCTTACATATAAACGCAGACCCAATTCCGTCATTCCACCAATTCGCCACTCAAGAATTCCACCAATGGCTACTGGATTGCTCCGACGAGCGATTAATAGGGTTCCAGCGACATCTCCCGCTGCGAGAATGATACTGAAACGTGCTTTTTCATCCGTGGCGGAGCCCGAGTCCAACCGCGGCAGCAACCTGAAGACCTTCCAAATCTACCGATGGAACCCAGACAATCCGGATAAACCCAAGCTGCAGGAGTACAAAGTCGATCTTAAGGAATGTGGACCGATGGTATTGGACGCCTTAATCAAGATCAAGAACGAGATTGATCCAACTCTGACCTTTCGCCGCTCCTGCCGTGAGGGTATATGCGGTTCCTGCGCGATGAACATTGATGGAGGGAATGGATTGGCGTGTCTGACGAAAATCTCGTCGGGATCATCCTCCATGATCAATCCCTTGCCGCATATGTTTGTTATTAAGGATCTTGTGGTTGATATGACCAATTTTTACAACCAGTATAAGTCGATTGAGCCGTGGCTGAAGAGGAAGAACCCGCCGCAGACTCCAGGGAAGGAGATTTTGCAGAGTAAGGAGGACAGGAAGAAGCTTGATGGTATGTATGAGTGCATTTTGTGTGCCTGCTGTAGCACGTCATGTCCGAGCTACTGGTGGAACCCCGAGTCCTACCTCGGCCCGGCTGCCCTCCTTCACGCCAACCGGTAACAGTTTATTTCCCTTTTACAAAGTTTTCGTTTAAGAGAAAAATTTATTGGCAGCTAAAATCTTTTGTAGGATGGATTGTTATATGTAGGAAGGTTTTAACAGAGAGTATGTTTGCTGAGCTTAAAAAAGTTTACTTCCAAGAAATGAAGTAAATTAATTAAGAATTTTTTTTAGGGAAAATTGCGGCCGCGGTCCCAAACCTTTCATTTTGTTGCAGATTACACCCAAACCTTTCATTTTATTGCAGATTACACCCGAACCTTTAATTTTTGCAGGCGAAGTCCCAAACCTTTATATGTAATTGCAGCGTCGATCCCAAACCTTTACTTGTTCCGGTAGAAGTCCCAAATCTTTGTACATAATTGCAGAGTCGGTCTCAAACCTTTGTATGTAATTGCAGCGTCGGTCCCAAGCCTTGAATTCCGTCTGTAAAACCGTTAGTCAACGTTGAAACAGTAATTTTGACTAGGAAAAATTACAGCACCGGTCCCAAACCTTTCATTTTGTTGCAGATTACACCCAAACCTTTCATTTTTGCGGCCAAAGTTCCAAACCTTTATATGTAATTGCAGCGTTGGTCCATTTCCAGTTTTTTTTTTTTTTTACAATGGAAACAAATTTTATAACCAATTGTAAAAAAAAAAAATTCACTTTAATGAACAATTTTCATGTAAAACGAAGTCAAACGAACACTAAACTTTGATGAAAAAATAGTTTTTAAGCAAATTTTTTTTTTTTTTTAATTTTTGGCAATGGTAACAAATTTCATAACCAATTGTAAAAAAAAAAAAAAAAAATCACTTTGATGGACAGTTTTCATGTAAAATAAAGTCAAACGTGAACAAAAAAAAAAATCTAAAATTTCAAAATTTTTCCGGGAGGAAAATTATACGAATCAAACACATTTAATTAACAATTCCCTAGGAAATGATTTTTAGGCAATTACTTTCCCTGAAATTCATTTTCTTTCCACCCATTTTCCACAATTGCAATCAAACGGAATCTAATTTTGACTCAAATGATAACTTAATTGATGAACAAAATTGTCAAAACAAGTTACTAAAAAAAATGTTTTTCTTCTTCAAATCACTTTAATAGACATATTTTACATGAAAATTGTCCATTAAAGTGATTTTTTTTTTTTTACAATTGGTTATGAAATTTGTTACCATTGCCAAAAAGTTAAAAAAAAAAATTTTTTTGCTCAAAAACTATTTTTTCATCAAAATTTAGTGTTCGTTTGACTTCGTTTTACATGAAAATTGTTCATTAAAGTGAATTTCTCTATCTTTTTTTTTTTTTTTTACAATTGGTTATGAAATTTCTTTAAAAAAAAAAAAAAAACTGGAAATGGACCAACACTGCAATTACATATAAAGGTTTGGGATTTCGGCCGCAAAAATGAAAGGTTTGGGTGTAATCTGCAACAAAATGAAAGGTTTGGGACCGGTGCTGTAATTTTTCCGAGTCAAAATTACTGTTTCAACGTTGACTAACAGTTTTATGGACGGAATTCACGGTTTGGGACCGACTCTGCAATTACATACAAAGGTTTGGGACCTACACTGCAATTATGTACAAAGATTTGGGACTTCTACCGCAACAAGTAAAGGTTTGGGACCGACGCTGCAATTACATATAAAGGTTTGGGACTTCACCTGCAAAAATTAAAGGTTTGGGTGTAATCTGCAACAAAATGAAAGGTTTGGGATCGCGGCCGCAATTTTCCCTTTTTTTTATTGATCAAAATTGAAAGAGCAATATAGAACAGATATCATGGAGCAAGCAAAGCTATTTCTTGTTGAAATACAGCAAGCGGTAGTTTTCTTCATTAATCCTATTTAGTCCCTGCTTGACAACCATTTTATAGGAAAAACATAGTTTTGAATAGTGAGTTTTGGGAGAATGCATTGTTAAAAAGTATAGAAAAATTTTGAATTTACATGCAGAATATTTTATTGCGTGAATGTGAGGTTGAAAATGAGGACGCAAAAAATGAGTTTTGAAATAATGGTTGTCAAACTGGGGTTTAGTTCCATCTAATGTAACGCACTAAACAAGCCATTAGCAAAAACATGCCATGAATAGCTTGTTCCGAAAATTGTGTAGTTGCCCTAATGAAGAATGAGAGAGAGAGATAGGGAGAGAGAGAGAGAGAGAGAGAGAGAGAGAGAGAGATTAGATAATCGAGGCTTGAATTTTACTCATTTTATTAAGATTTTTGTTTAAAAATATGCAAGATTTAAGGTTATCTTGATATTCTTTTGTTGAATTATATCCTGTTTGATATGTTATAAGTTATAACCAAACCCGTCAGAGGATTATACATTTTTTTTTCCTCGTATTAGAACAAGTTACTATTTCTATGAAACATTTGTACTATATACGAAGCATTTAATATCTGGCTTGAGAGAGAAGTGAGCTGCATTGTAGGATTCTTTCTTTCCATTTCTGTTGGGTGGGAGGGAGGGAGTATTGAGAAATTACAAGTAGGATTCAAGATGAAGTGAAACTATCGAAAGGAATGAAAGAAGATTTGAGTGTGGTTTATAATTTTACTCTAATGCGTTGCCTATAATGTTGGTAGAAATTATTTGAGTGTTACAATGAGTTAAAACCCGGGGTTTTTCTAGAACTTCTGTTTAAACAGTGATGTCTTTGTGAACAATGATAAGGACCCAAAATATTGATAGGGCCATTCTAAGTTGGGATCTGGTTTCCTTCCCAGTTTTGTGCCTTGTGCTGTTAGTCTGTTACCAATTCTTCATTATATGGTTTTGAAATTAAAAGTCTATAAAATGTGTGCTTATTGTTGACTGTACTGAGTTTATAGTACAAAATGCCTGATATATTCAACTGATATATACATTGGTCATTATTTATTTCTGTTTGGTGTGTTGATCTACCAAGGATCACATAATGCCTCAAATCAACTTATTTTGCATCTCTACTTATCCAACTCCCTTCACCTCCGCTCCTCAATCCCACAGAAAAAACAAAAAACGAAAAACAAAATTTGGCACTATGGGTGGTTGAACTGGTATGATGTTTAATAGTATGTACACCGTAATTATCCTGCAATTTGTTCTAATTGACCCATTTTTTTTTCTCACTGTGGCTGCCAATCAATAAGATGGATAATGGACAGTCGTGACGAATATACGGAGGAGCGCCTTGAAGCAATAAACGATGAGTTCAAGCTATATCGCTGCCACACAATTCTGAATTGTGCTAAAGCTTGCCCAAAGGGACTGAATCCCTGGAAGCAAATTCAGAACATCAAGAAACTCGAAATGACTACTCCTTAAGTTCCTGGGAAACATGATGATGTTTATTGATTTTTCTTCTTGATTATGTTGAACGGCTGGTTGAGTATTACAGGGAAATAATGCGTGCACTTAATGTAATTTTCTAAGTCTTTCTTATCCATTGTGTACCTTAGTTTGCGGTCATTGTTCTAAAAGCTAGATTTGCGAGCTATCGTGTATAAATACTTCACTTATTAGTGATTCATCGATGTGGTTTCAGCTGGATTATTTTTTTAGTTTCCTTTGGTATAATTCAGTGAAAATATTCTCAGCATATTAGACATTTTAATGGTAGCATATTGTTTATAACAGAAAAATCGCACTGATAATGTTCTCATGGCTTAAACTTTTCAGCTGTCATAGTGCATCCTCTTGCCAACACATATTTTTGTAGGATTATGCCATCCCCAGAGAGATCTGGCAAAATAGAGATTCGTAGGCTCTGTGCCCTGTCCAGCACTGCCAACCCCATGCCTGACCATCTTAGAAGCAGGCTGAGTCGGTATGCTTTGCACATCTACTTCATGATCGAGAGTTCAACAGGAATACTGAATACCTGCTAAAGTTAGAAAAACTACAATAGGCATTTCCTTGTCTCATATGGTCAGTATGACCCTTTAAAGTATATGCCCTAAATGCAAATGCATTTGGAATTTGCCAATTCTTATATTTACACAGTTTCTGGATGACCCATTGATAGTAACAAGTACATATAATAGAAATCCTATTTATAATTCTTGGCTCACGTAGAAGGAGTTAGCATATATTTATCTAAAATCTTAAGAAAATCCTATATAAGTGTGAACAGCATGAGAAATCTCCACCAACAAAGAAGCTAATTGAACATCAAAGTAAGTAGACAGACAGATTCGATTCAAGCTCGAAGCTTCCTTTGTAACTTCTTGAGCTTCTATGTAACTAAATCAATGAAGTCGGGTGTGGCTTGTTTGTTAATATTCATGGTCTTTATTCATCTCACATCTGGTATTCAAGCCAGTACTCGTCTCCCATTTTTGATAAATGCTCAAGCTCTGGAATCATATCAATACGTCACCATAACAGGTGAAGTTGCTCCACCTTTCAGTTTTCTATCTTGAAATCTTAATATCAAATGACATGCAAGAATAAGTAGATGATGAAATGAACTTACTATGTTGTTTATCTCATCCATAGGTTGTAATAATAATTGCGATATAGCTTGTTGTTATTGTGATATAAGAAAACAGCCACCACTCTGTGTCCAGTGCTGCAGAGAAGGCCTTTGATTCCTAGGTATGCGTCATTTGTCCACGCATTTTTTCTCTCTTTCCCAACCCCTCATTTGCACAGAAACGAGAAACTGAAATACGACGTGACAACTAGAAGAATAATGTTGTTTTGCCACATGTTTTTAACATCTTGGATGACAGATTAAGTTGTGGCAAAAAATGATTGGATCACAGCGTGGATTATTTTTTAAACGGTCATTCTGTCATCCAAGATGTCAAAAAATTTTGACAGCCAAGCATGATTTCAATTAGAAAAGCTATTTTTCGAAAAAGTAATATAGAAAAGCCACTTATTGTTTCATTTATTTGTTGAAACCGAGAATTAAGTTAGTTCCTAGTTGAAACCCATGAAAAGTCCATATTAATCCAAGTCAAATATTTTGATCGAAAGTTTCCCAATTGTATTAAAATATTAAAAAGTACCAGGAATTTTTTTGGAGTTTCTACATATATACTTTTTGAAGAGTTTTGGTTTCTAAAACGCGTCTGGGAAAACACTGATGTCTTAGATGTTTCCATGCTTCATGCCCAACACGAGAGAAGGGAGTAGTACAGTCTCGACAAAGTTCATTTCAAGAGATGAAGCTTTTTCCTTTCACCGTTTCTTCATAATAAAATCGAGCACGTGCCTTACACAGACGAGCTTGAAAATCTAGAAGATCAAATTTGTATCTTTTAATGGGTTGTCACAGTGTGTGCAGGGCAAAGAAGAAACTAAGACGTGCAGCTCAAGAATAAAGCAATCACGGATTAAGCATGGGCAGCATATTCTCGATTTTTAGTTGCTTGCTTAGGACGTAATTTCACAGTTTACTCGTGAAGTGTAAAAATTAATTTAGACCAGTAAAAATCAAGACTGCAATTTATTTTTATTTTTTTTCAAATTTTTTTGTATATCTATATAATTGCTAACTTCGAAAACGGTCTCGTAGCCTAGTGAAGATTTTTTATTACATAAAAAGAGTCGATTTTTTTCAAATGCTTACATTGTTTAAAGAATATTAATCTTGGTAATGAAGCAATCAATACGGATGAAGACAATGATCCCATTGATGGTGACAATGAAGCAATCAATCACTAGAGTTAAGCAAATCAATATTACTGATATATTGCTGGAGAAATCTGCATCAAATATGTATAGATAGCAAACCATTTACAAATTTGATTTAGCCTTTTATAGATCCTATAATCATGGATTTCCATATAAGATTTGTCCTATAAGTAGTTGAATATCAATGAATTGGATGGTATTAGAGCCAAAACCTGCAAGCCTTGAAATTATGTCTTAGTCTTCCAACCAAAACAAAGAACCCACTCTTGGAATTCAAGCCTTCCACCAGTGCTCTAGCTTAATTTCAGTTAAACTAAGCACATCAAACCTGCTCTTTTCGCTTTCCCAAGTCACTCCCTTTATCCGTAGCCTTGGATTGTATCATCACCTTACTAGTGGTGAGAAACCAGAAGAGGAAATCGAAGATGATGAGAGCAAAAAAGTCCAAATCCAATGTACTAGCCATGGATCAAAAACGATGGACTACTTTCTTCATGGCTCCTTGGGACCATGAAGGAAGATGTCATGAGTTTACTCTACTGTGTGACTGATACCGCGTACAAATCTTGGCTTCCATTGAAGAACAATTACTCCCTGTAACTGTGGAGAAAAAATGACTTCTGAAAAATAAGCTCATGAATATAAGAAAAAGGGACAAAATCCCTTCATGAGTATTTGAAAGAATTCTAGTCAACTGTGACAATCTCGCTGCCATCAAGAAGCCAGTTTCAGACCGCAACAAAGTATTCCAGTTCGCTCATGGCTTGGGTAAAAAATATGTGGATTTTTGAACAGCCATGCTTTCCAAGCCTCCATACCCTTCATTCAGCCAATTTTTATTGGTTTTACAGGGCCACGAACAAACTATACTTTCATTGAGAGAAGGGGAGAGGACATACTTAGAACATGCACAACCTTATTTTGGCCAAAGGATCGTGGTGGCAGAGGAAACTTCAACTCTCGAGGCGGAGGCATTACTCCAACTGGTTGATACAACTCTCAAAATGGTTGAAATTTTTTCACACAAATGCTGGACCATCAAACAACAATACAAAACCATAGCCCAAAGATGGAATTCCTGTTGGGCAACCACTCCAACATGAGATTAATCCTAGTGACAAACTTACTTGTCAAATTTGTGGAAGATCAAATCATACTGCCATTGATTGCTGGTACAGGTTTGATTATTCACATCAGTCTGACAATCTTCCTCAAGCTCTTGTTGCATTCAATCTCCATGCTTCAAACGATGAGTCATTTTATGCCGATTCTGGAGCTACTTTGCATATGATAAATGATACAGGTAAGTTATCTTCTATTGAACCATATAGAGGTAGTGATATGATTTATGTTGGAGAGGGCAATTGTAACACCCCAAATTTTCTCACTATTTTATTAAGGGCTTAAATTTAATGTTGGTCATTTAGCAAATGAAATAGTCCATGTCTAACCTTATCGTCACACTAAGGTCCAAAAGTTGAAGTGATAAACTTGACCAACTTATTTGTATAAAGGATTTATTTGCTTACATGTACTTTTTAGAATTTATCATAAAATGCAAATAAAATAATTTGGAATAAGAAAAAAATGATTTTAAACTATTATGTCCGAGCTATTCTAATAGAAAAAAATTGTTATCTCCAATATTTTATTAATATAATATAATATATATATATATATATAATTTCTTTTAAAAAAAGGGAATATGCATGGTTCATGGATTCATACAGTTGCATTTGAAATTTAATAATTTAAAATCCACTAAACTCATTAATCAAGGATAATGATATAGTAATTAACCCATTAAACCTTATTAACATCAAAAATATGTTTCGATTCCTAGAGTAATGTATCCTAGGTGTAAAGTGAATATATAGGTATTGAGGTGACAAGTTTTTCCTTTACCCACACAAAAATTGTTGTTTCACACATTTACTCACACTCATACTTTATAAAAAAAGCATAATTTTATTTTACAAGCCGTATTTCAGAATTTATTTGGTGTCAATTGGGGTAAGAATACAGAGTGCAAAGTAGTAAATTCTTATTTCTTGATAGTTATACAAATTTTGGCATGAAATACTATAAGGCCTTCGGGTTGATTTCTATGTTATATCCTTCAGGATTGATCGTTTGGTCAAATACGTAAATCCTACGAGATATAGGAATTCTTAAGAATTCTTTGAATTATTGGATATCGCGACTAGTTTACTCTAAATCTAAAAATGTCGGTATGTTATGTGATTTTATATTTATAACATGTTAAATAAAAATATGCACGTATTCTTATTGAGTATTTTCAAAATACTCACTCTTACAATAACTTTTCAAATTAGACGGGATCAGTCAATTCCTGATCGTCTAGAAATGGATCGGATGACTGATAAAAGTAATGAATCTTATGGGAAACAAAAGTGGAATGGATCTAATAAAAGGAAAGATTTGGAAAATTTAAGAAAGCCATTATAGGATCGGGATCGGGATCGGGATCAAACAAACCAAATAAAATTACTCCACGATACCCTAAATGCAACAAGGCTCATGGTGGAGAGTACTTGTTTGGAAAAAATGTGTGCTATCGATGTGTCCAGGAAGGCCATTTTTCCCCAGATTGCAAGGTATACCCACTCAAGAAAGACGATGAACAGGGTAAGAAAGTGAAAGCCAAAGTTTTTGCTTTAACCTAGGGAGAGGCAACAGGTATTTTATCAATATATGAAGTACCTGCATATGTCTCAGAAACTACTCATTCATTTATCTCTACCATATTTATTGCTAAATCATGTATTGCATGTGAAAAATTCGATAGTGTTCTAGAAATTTCCATCTCATCCAGTAGATTTTGAACACCAATCAGATGGCTAGGGCAGTAAAATTAGAAATGAATGGATCTATACCTCCCAAACATGAAAGACTACGATGTTATTTTAGGAAATGACTGGTTGGAAAGCAACCATGCAACCGTTCGATGTTTCCAAAAAGAAGTAATTTTTCAGAAGCCCGGGAAGGAAGAGTTTCGATTTTTCGCTGAACAAGTTACGTCTTTACCTCATCTCGTGTCGGCCATGAAGGCAGAAAAAATGTTAAAGAAAAGATATTGCCATGGATTTCTAGTGAGTATAAATGGGACACAACAATCGGAGCTAAATTTTGGTAATGTACCGATTGTACGAGATTTCATTGATGTATTCCCTGATGACTTACTTAGCGCACCACCTAATAGGCAATTGGAGTTCACAATTGACCTCGTACATGGAGAAACTCCAGTATCTAAAGCTTCGTACATGATGGCGCCAAAAGAACTACAGGAATTAAATATACCGTTGCAAGAATTGTTGGATAAGGGTTACATCCGACCAAGTATATCGCTTTGGGATGCACCGATTATGTTTGTAAAGAAAAAAGATGGATCAATGATGTTGTGTATTGTTATAGGGAATTGAACAGGTTGACTATAAAAAACAAATATCATCTTCCTCACATTGAAGTCCTCTTTAATCAGCTAAAGGATGCAACATTATTTTCCAAGATTGATTTGAGGTCATGATATCATCAGTTGAAAGTGAAGGCAGATGACATTTCAAAGACGACATTTAGAACTCACTATGGTCATTACGAGTTTACAGTAATGCCCTTTGGAGTAACAAATGCTCCAGCAGTATTTATGGATTTGATGAATAGAGTATTCCATCAGTATTTAAATCAATTTGTCATTGTCTTCGTCAATGACATTTTGGTTTATTCAAAGAATAAGGATAAATGTGAAGAACAACTTAAGATAGTGTTGGAGATGCTACGAAGGGAGAAATTGTATACCAATTTAAGAAATGTGAATTTTGGCTTGATTGTATAGTTTTTCTTGGCTATATGGTTACAACACAAGAAATTGGAGTAGACCCTACTAAAGTTGTAGCGGTAACCAACTGGTCGGTCATTTATGTGAAGTTCGTAGTTTCTTGGGACTAGATAGTTATTATCAGAGATTCATTGAGGAATTCTCTAATATAGTTGGATCGATGACCCAACTAACCAGGAAGGGTGTAAAATTTCAATGGATTGGGGAGTGTAAAGAGAGTTTTCAAGAACTGAAATAGAAATTGGTTACAACTCCAGTTTTAGCTATACCAGAGGGTTCAGATGGATTCGTTATATACATTGATGCATCCAAATGGGGTTTGGGATGTGTACTAATGCAATTTGGGAAGGTGATCGCTTACGCCTTAAGACAATTAAAACAACATGAGCAAAACTACCCTACTCATGATCTAGAGTTGGCGGCGATAGTACATGCTCTAAAGATATGGCATCACTATCTTTACGGGAGAAAGTGCGATATTTATACTAATTACAAGAGCTTGAAATACTTTTTCACTAAAAAGGATTTTGAATATGAGGCATAGAAGGTGGTTAGAGTTAGTTAAGGATAATAACTGCACTATCTATTACCATCTCGATAAGGTTAATGTAGTCGCAGATGCTCTAGTAGGAACACAATGAGACAATTAGCAGTTCTACCCATAACTCAAGTGCAGTTGGTAAGGGAGTTCGAGAAATTGAAATTAGAAGTTGTTATTCCACCAGATTGATTTCTATGTTAAATCATTCGGAGTTGACCGTTTGGTCAAATGTGTAAATCCTACGGGATATAAGAATTCTCAAGAAAGTCCTTGAGCTATTAGATATCGCGATCAGTTTGCTATAAATCTAAGAATGTCGGTATGTCATGTCATTTTATATTTATATCATGTTAAATAAAAATATGTAAGTATTTTTACTCAGTATTTTCAAAATACTCATTCTTACAATAACTTTTCTGATTATAACGGGTCATGTGGACACGTGGAAGATTGATTGAGTAATGATTATGGGATTGCCAAATAAAATTTCTAGAAATAATAATTTTAAACTTTTATTTGAAAAACATCTTTATTCTAAGATTTATGCACATTATCTTAGTATTTTTTTAGTGTTTGAGAATTTGACGTTTTATGTTAAATTTTAAATTTATGGTTTGAAATCGTAGTATGTAAATTGTTGGCTTAACATTATCGATTTATCAATCAAATCACAAGATTTGAATAAAAGTGAATTTCCGCTTAAATTAGATAAATAAGATTTTTTTGTAACACTTCAAGTCTATTTTTTATTAAAAATAAAATAATAATAATAATAAAAAATAGATTTTGGGGCGTTACAGCAATGGTTTATCTATATCTCACGTTGGTAATGCTTGTGTTAATACAAAAGAAGCACAATTAAAATTGAAAGATGTTCTTGTGGTGCCTGATTTGAAAAAGAACTTGCTATCAGTTGGGAAATTTACTAAGATAATTCATGTTCTTTTGATTTCATTGCTACTAGAATTTTTTGTTAAGGATCAAAATTAAAGGATGATTGCGATTGGGCATAAGCAATGACAATTATATGCATGAGATGGAGCTTTTCAATAGGCTTTGAGTGCAATAAAACAAGGCAGTATATCGTCTACTATTTGGCATCAACGGCTCGACCATACTCATTCAAAGTTACCATCTTTATTAAAGGAGAAGAAAGCAATAGATGTCACCCGTTGGATTACTCGACCTTCAGTATGTGTTAGTTGTCAACTGGGCAAAAGTGGTAAACTGTCATTTAATAGATCAAATGAAACATCTCAATTTCCTCTTGAAAATATACATTGTGATCTTTGGGGTCCAGCCCTATTGCCCTCTACTCAGAAATTTCGATTTTATGTTCTTTTTGTGGATGACTACACGTGCTTTACATGGTTGTATTCTTTAAGACGAAAAACAGAATTTTATGATCAGTTTCTTAGAGAATCAGTTCAATATTCGATTAAAACTATTCCAATGCGATGATGGGGGTGAATTCAGCTTTGATGTGTTATTGAACACTTACAGAATTGTGGGATAGAATTGCATGTTTCGTGCCCAGGAACTCCTGAGAAGAACGGAGTTGTAGAACGTAAGCATTGGCATGTAATCGAAATGGGTTTAACAATGCTCTTTCATGGAAATTTACCTCTGTCGTTATGGGTTGAACTCTTTCTTCCTGTTGTATATTTAATAAATTGTTTGCCATCTGCAGCGTTACAAAATTAAAGTCCTTACTTTAAACTCTACAAGCGGCAATAGGGCTGTCCGTGGGTTGGTTCGGTTCGGTTCTGAAGAGAACCGACCCGGCCCAAAACTTTCGGGTATTTAATAAATGGAACCGTCGGGTCCAAATATAATTATGAAACCGTTCGGATTCGGTTCCATTCGGTTCGGTTCGGTTCCGTACCATAATTAGATTTTTTAATATTTACAGCAACACTACATAAATACAACTAATGACATTTCATTCGTAACTTTTACAAATTAACGTAACACAATTCAAAAACATATAAATAACGAGCCGTCCAATAAGATTAATTTTATCTAATTTGAAGGCTTTAAATTTAATGAGCAAATTCGAATAGTCATGTAGTCATGAGCAAATTAAAATGGGCTAATGAGCTTTAAAAATAATTTGGGCTTTAAAATTAAAATTATGAAATAATCTGATTTATTTAATTAATTTGCTAATTTGTTTAAAAAAATAAAATAATTTAATTAATTCAATATAAAAAATAAAAAAATTATTTAGTTTCGGTTCTTATTCGATTCTTGGTCTAGACCCGAGACTCAACCCAAATCCATCGGTTCTCGATTCGGGTACCCGTTCAGGTATTTAACTTATGAAGAACCGCTCGATTCGGTTTGGGACTTTTGGACACCCCTAAGCTGCAACCTGAATATTGCTTGTGGGTGATAGGGTGTCGTTGCTTTCCTTCACTAATACATAAAAGCAAGTCCAAGTTTGATAAGAAAACCTATCCCTGTGTTTTTATTGGATATAGTCCAATTCACAAAGGTTATCGTTGTTTGGAGCCAACATCAAGAAGAGTTTACATTTCACGGTATGTTGTATTTGATGAAGAAACCTTTCCATATAAAATGAAGCCAGTCATTGCTAATTCTTCTTCATTGGTGTTGTCAGAATTTCCTTAATCGGATGAATGGATTGGTGACAAATCAAAGTTACTAGGTGATCATTTGACAAAGACTGAAACTATTATTCTAGGAAATGTTGATGAGACAAAAATAATGAACAACACTGATATTGATGAAATGTCTAACCAGAATTTTACAGATCTATTTCTAGGAAATTCAGATGTCATCAATCTAGTAGGTGAACCTTCTCCAAGCCATGATATTGATATCTAAAATGTGTAATAAAAATCCTGCAGATTTGATTCCACAGAATTCATAAGTTATCAATGCAGCAGATGAACCTAGTCCTAGCCATGATGTTGCTGAAATGTCTAACCAAAACTCTACAGATTTAATTTCACAAAATTTGGAGGCAATCAATGCAACACCCACTACAAATGAACATGTTCGACGTCGTCCAGCATATTTGAATGATTATGTGGCAGTTGCAACTAACTATGATGCACCGACACGGACATGTGTGTCCGACACGATACGTGTCGGATACGCCGACACGAGATTTTTAAAAAAAGTACAGACATAACACGTCATCGACACGTTGATTAAATTTTTAAAAATTCTTCATTTATATAGTATAAATTTAGTTTTACACTTATTATTAATTTTTATTGTTGAAATCTTTTAAACACGAGTACATATTTGTTACTTGCTAATAACTTTGAATTAACAATCTATAATATTTCTAATATAAAAAAAATGATTACGGTAGAGTGTCCGAAAAGTGTCGGCATCGACTCGTCGGACACGGACACGGACACGCTACCCTAATTGAAGTGTCTGTGCTACATAGGCAACTAACAAAGAGCCTATCCCATTGCCACTGGAGCCAAAGACCTCTCAATCAGCTCTCAAAGATTCACGATGGATTGTTGCAATGCAAGAAGAGTTGCCAGCACTTCAAGATAATAATATGTGGCAGCTTGTACCTTGACCAAAGAATGTTAATATTGTGGGTTCAAAGTGGGTATACCGTCTTAAAACGATCCATTGATCGATTCAAAGCACGCCTAGTTGATAAGGGTTTTACTCAAGTATGTGGTGTGGATTATGATGAAAATTTCAGTCCAGTAGTCAAACCGACTACTATCCGACTTCTTGTAGCACTCTCTCTTGGCTGGACTATGAGATAACTCGACGTTAAAAATGCATTTTTGCATGGAAATCTAAAGGAGACTGTCTACATGGAACAGTCACCTGGTTTCATTGATTCCAACTAGCTAGACCATGTCTGTTTATTAAAGAAGTCATTATATGGATTAAAACAGGCACGTGTTTGGTTTGATCGACTCTCCCAATTTTTGCTTCACCTTGATTTCTACTGCAGCAAAGCAGATCCTTCTATATTTATTTACCGTACCAAAGTTATTATTGCAGTACTTCTAGTGTATGTGGATGATGTTCTTTTTGCAGGAAATAGTGAAAACTTTATCTCTCATTTAATCACGTCGCTTGGCGTGGAACTTAAATTCTTCAATGGAGGTGTTTTTCTTTCACAATTAAATATATACAAGATCTTCTCTAGAGAACTCAGATGCTAGAAAATACTTCCAATGCCACTCCTATGAACATTAAAGAGAAGCCTACATTTACAAATGGTGATCATGTGGTCGCTTTTGATTTTCAAAGTATTGTTGGGGCTTCGCAATACTTTACATTCACAGGACTTGATATAATTTATGCAATTAATTGGGTATGTCAAAATTTTAGCAATCCTACTCTTGTACATTTAAAGGCTGTCAAATGAATTTTGTGATATCTCAAGGGTACTCAAAATTTGGGTTTGAGATGTCTCTTTCAAAGCCCCATATTTGTATATGGCTATAGCGATGCCGACTGGGCTAGCTGTCTTACAACACGACGAAGCACCACTGGTTATTGTGTTTATCTTGAAGCTAATTGCATTTCATGGAGCTCTAAGAAACAATCGACTATTTCTCGAGCAAGCTCTAATGCTGAATACCATTCTATGGCTTCTACAACAGATGAAATTACGTGGTTAATATTTCTGCTACGAGATATGGGCATGTCACTCTCTCAACCTCCTCAATTGTTCTGTGATAATATAAGCGCATAACATATGTCAATCAGTCCAATGTTTCATGCCCGCTCAAAACACATTGAACTCAACTACCACTTTATCTGTGAAAAAGTCACTATATGAACACTTGTAACTCGGTACATTCCATCTTCCTCTCAACAAGCAGACATCTTTACAAAAGCATTACCTAAAGATGCCTTTATTGTATTTCGAAGCAACTTAGGCGTTCATGTCCATTCTCACTCCAACTTGAGGGTTCGTGTCAAAGGAAATGTTCACAATAATCTTGGTAATGAAGCAGTCAATACTAATGAAGACAATGATCTCATTGATGTTGGTAATGAAGCAATCAATAACCAGAATTAAGCAAATCAATACTACTGATATATTGCTGGAGACATCTGCATCAAATATGTATAGATAGCGAACAATTTAAAATTTTGATTTGGCCTTTTATAGCTCTGAATCATGGATTTCCATATAAGATTTGTCATGTATTAATGTGTTAGCATTTATACCATCATGTTTCTTCAGCAACTTAGGTGACATAGTTACAAGCATCACACGTGTTGTAATACTATCGTCATCACCATGTTTATTATTTCAGTCACACTTCCTTAGTCGATTCATCAACTGGTGTCTTTGAAAAGAGCTACTCAAGGACATAATCAATTTTCTCATATTTGAGAACAATTCTCAAATTGCGGTGCCAATCAAGAAAATTTGGCCCTTTCAATTTGTTGGCATCCAATACACCACTCCAAATTATATGGTTAGCCTACACTTGTCCATCCAAATGGTACCCTATCAAAGTAAGGAACCATGGCATACATGTTTGGAATAGATTCCATTTTGAGAGAGTTGAAAAAACATTATCTCTTCTATACATCTGCAATTTTTCAACATTACTCGTGATTCAAAAACTGTAAATGATGAAAAGTAAAGAGTTAATATGTATTAAAAAGCATTACATAAAGACTTAATAATGCACATTAGAAAATAAGTGCTTGTTTGGTAGGAATTTTTGGGAGAAGAATTGATTTTTGAATAGTGATATGATGGAAAATGAAGAAAAAATTATTGATATGATGGAAAATAAGAAAAAATTATTGATATGATGGAAAATATTATTTTATTGAAAAATGTGTGGTTGAAAATGAGAATTGATTTACTATAGAAAATGAGAATCTGTATCAAACAGGCTCTAAGAATAATTTCAATTTCCACCAAGGATTTGCTTTTTGTTTAGATAGAAACTGTAATAAGAATTATACTTTTTGTAAATTCTACAAACTCTTTTGTTGATCTTTGAAAACGAACAATCATGATTTGTAATCCACATTTGTCTAAATGTTTAGTATCTAATAAAAATCTACATAAGGAACAAGAATGAGAAAATTATGATTTCTACATTCTTGTGCTAAAAACATAATGAATTGTATTCTATTATTTTTGAAACCCTAATAGCTTATTAATATAAGTTCAAGTGCGTTTAGCCTATCTCTTAAGCTTAATCGGGTCCATATTTAATTAATCTAATTAATTAAATTTGGTCCCTGAATTAATTAATTCGGCACAAGCAACACAATTAATTAATTATCCAACACGTATTAATTAATTAATTGGTCTAATTCTCCTTTTGTGTGTGACTCATTATGTTTTCGATTACGATACCAAACAACATTAATTATTATTTTAATCTAATTAAAATCATTAAATTAAAATACTTCTTTTAGTTTATCACCAATTCACATATGTCATCACAAATTGATATCTAACAATGCGTTGAGGCAATACACGTGACAGAAAATGTTACATGGCATGACAAAACCAAACTTATTCATTTACCATGAAATTATAATCATTTCGTCAATATGATCCGATCAATTACGAGATATGAATGTGTGTTAATGTAAGTTGAAAACTCTTTTTCGACTAATGAGGATGCATTGGCCAAGAATTTCATTATCAACTTAAATGAATGAACCCTGTTTGACACGCATTCTTTCAAAATACAATCTTTCAAAACTCATTTTCAACTACGCATTTTTTAATAAAATAATATTTTCTATCACATCAATAATTTTTCCTTACCTTTTAATCACATATTTCTCATCATATCACTATTTAAAATACATTATTTTTCTCGATAATTTCCATCAAACACGTAAATCATAATCTCTTATTATCTAAGAGTGACGAATCATCTATTGATCACTCACAACTTTCATATGGTTCTTGACAAACCCGAACGATGCCGTATTATCGATCATTGGCATAGCAACATCTAATATCATTAAAGTGTGATTGCTATCATATAAGGCACTATAATGACCTCAAGTCGAAAAATCAATTTCACTATCGAACGTTAGAGATTAACGACTGACACTCAAATAGTTATACATGTGGAATCTCCCCAATGGATCTCTAATATTTTGTTTTATAATAAAATATTCACGTGTTCATTGAAGTGTCAACCCAGTTCAACTTGTGAAATCATTTACTTACTTCACAAGTAAGAAATGTCATAGCATATTCGTTATAACGATATTTGTATCTTGTTATTAATTACGATCATGGATGATTTAAAATTCAGTCATATGTAATTTATTTTTTACAATCACAACTTTTTGTGATTAAAAAATTATCAAGATTTGAATATATTTATTTTATCATTTAATTTATTAGAATATTAATTTCAATTAAATAATAGATTTGCCATATGCGAAATGCATCAATTATATATAATAAAAGTGTTTGTCCATAATCGAATGGACCTATAACATAAGTCATAATACTTACATTGAGTTGGCTCTTATATATGGTTTTATTGAAGATGGTGATCGAACAAATGCGCTGCAACCATAAAATAGTGAAAAGGAAATCGTAAATCTACTTGTGCATTCATTTGCATTATTGCTTTTTGCATCATCCAGACACTACAAGAAGTTCTTATAAAATTAGAACGTTTGTTCATTGTCGATTGTCTTTGTGGCTACGTCATAACAATATCCATTTTTAAGATGAAAGTTATTGATGCAAGGGCAGAAAAGGAAAATATGTCTGAATGTTTATTCGAGATCGACTTTAGAAAGGATTCTAAATCCAATTCTTCTAATATTCCATTAGCAAGAACTTAAAAGCTTGTTAATAGACAAGAAAGTAGACTTTGAGAAAGCGAATACATATCATAGTTGCAATCACAAAAATTCTATTTTTTCTATTGAGTCAAAGTCAAATTTTAATCTCAACCACATATCAAAATTGCTACTCATTATTATTCACTCATTTCATGATCACGATTACTATTCGTCATAAAAAAATATGAAAAAAAAAATTGCTTAATAATCCATCCCAAATGGAGGGTAAAACATTGTCGAGCGACGACTCCAGAGGCGGACTCAGGGGGCTGGACCACCCCATGTTTTTTTCACGTAGGCCGTGTCCCCAAAAATTAAGTCTGAGTCCATATCAAAAAAAAAATTAAGTCTGAGTCATAAACTAATTGCACAAGTCCCTAGCCATAAATCCAAACCCACCAATCTATCATTTTTATAGCTAAATTCATAATTCAGTTGAAATTTAAAACCCAATCCCATTCTAAATTATCCTCGTGCCTAGAGACGAATTCAGGACCAGATTACAAGTCGAATTAATATGTAAAAAAAAAAAAATTATACATAAAAATAATTTTTACAATAATTTTTACACTAACAAAAATAAAATTAATTGGTCAAGGACTGGATGGGGCTACAGCCCCAGTCCCCTCTAAATCCGTTCTTGCTCATTTCTGATTTCCGTCCACCCGTCATCAAATCAAAACTTGATTCTTGAACTTTCTAGCAATGGTTTTCAAGATTTTTTAGTGATTTATTAAATAGATGCTAAAAATTTAAGCTTTGAGTTATAAGTTCTTTCTATAACCCCATTTTTTTGTTTCTCCATTTGGGTTCCAAGAAAAATGTATAGAAAATGAAAGAAAAATAATTTTATATTTCGAAGCTTATCGGTATTGACTTTTTGAAAATCTCTCTCTCTCTCTCTCTCTCTCTCTCTCTCTCTCTCTCTCACAGTATAATCTCTCTCTCTCTCACAGTATAATTGTCTCCAATTGAAAAGTTAAACCTTAATTTCGTAGTTACTCGATGCTTGTTGCATTAATTGGATTGAGTAGTAGTACATGAAATCATGATTTTTTTTTTCTGCATATAAAATAGGCTGGTGGTTGCTCTAATGTTGTGCATGATTGCTTCACACTCAATTTCACGCCCCTCGGTGCACGTTTAACATTTAGTAATAGGCTTATTAACATAAAACGTCCCTACGTTTGATAGTTAGTGTGCAAAACGTCCCAACATTTCATTTTTTTGCATTTTTGCCCCTATTTCAACGTTTCAGTGTGGAAAACATCCTTTTCACTATTTTTCAGTGTAAAATGACCATTATACCCTCAAATTTAAATAAAACAAATAAAATGAAAAGAAATATAAAAAAGAAATTGTAATTATACTCCCAAACTTTTTAAAAAGTGCAAGTGAGTCCAAAAGTCTTATTAAAAGGCTTAAGCACAAAACGTCCCTACGTTTGACACTTAATGCGGAAAACGTCCCTATGTTTCAAACATGTTTATATTTGCTCAATAACACAAAACGTCCCTACGTTTGACACTTATTGCGTAAAACGTCCATACGTTTCTTTTTTTTTTTTACATTTTCGTCCTTATTTCAACGTTTCATTGCGGAAAACGTCATTTTCACTATTTTTCAATGTAAAATGACAAATATACCATCATATTTAAATAAAACAAAAAAGGAAAATAAAAATAAAAATAAATTACAATTGTGCTCCCAAACTTTTCAAAAAGTGCAAATGAGTTCAAAAATCTTATTAAAACATACAAACCATCAGTCTTCTCCTCCTCCATCAACCTTATCCTCCCTCCACCACCTAAACCACCAAACCCCATCACCTTTCAAACCATCACACCTCCATCTACAATCCTGATTTAGATGGTGGAGGGAGGATAAGGTTAAGAGAGGAGGAAAGGACTGGTAGTTTGAATGTTTTAATAAGATTTTTGAACTCATTTGCAATTTTTAAAAAGTTTGGGAGCACAATTGTAATTTATTTTTCTTTTTTGTTTTATTTAAATATGATGGTATATTGGTCATTTTACATTGAAAAATAGTGAAAATGACGTTTTTCACAATGAAACGTTGAAATAAGGACGAAAATGTAAAAAAAAATGAAACGTAAGGACGTTTTACGCAATAAGTGTCAAACGTAGGGACG
This sequence comes from Fraxinus americana, assembly GCA_035079005.1. Taxonomy (NCBI): domain Eukaryota; kingdom Viridiplantae; phylum Streptophyta; class Magnoliopsida; order Lamiales; family Oleaceae; genus Fraxinus; species Fraxinus americana. The sequence goes on from CM068716.1 coordinate 17,019,392, forward strand.
TTTTGTGTTATTGAGCAAATATAAACATGTTTGAAACATATGGACGTTTTCCGCATTAAATGTCAAACGTAGGGACGTTTTGTGCTTAAGCCTTTTAATAAAGCTTTTGGACTCACTTGCACTTTTTAAAAAGTTTGAGAGTATAATTAGAATTTATTTTTTATATTTCTTTTCATTTTATTTGTTTTATTTAAATTTGAGGGTATAATGGTCATTTTACACTGAAAAATAGTGAAAAAGATGTTTTCCACACTGAAACGTTGAAATAAGGGCAAAAATGCAAAAAAATGAAACGTTGGGACGTTTTGCACACTAACTATCAAACGTAGGGACTTTTTGTGCTAATAAGCCTTTAGTAATATGTTTGCCATCACAATTTCATTGTTTCCGTTTTTTGGTTAATTGCTATTGTGTATTGTTATTGCTTCGTCGACAAATTATCATGAATTGTTGACTTAATTGTTGTTGCCTTATCGACTTATCATTGGATAACTTAAATTATTGTTGTCTTGTCAACTTATTGTTGGATGTTGTTGTCTTGCTAGCTTTTTATTTTATTTTTGAATTTGTTGTTGGAGTGTTGAATTTTTGATAGACCATTATTTTTTATTTGCGATTTATAGAATTACAAATGAAAGGTCAACCTCCTTCGAAGAAAAATAGAAACTTCCTTTCATTCTCTCGAAGGCGATCATTCCAGTAAAAATACACACTACATCAAACATATTTTAAGTTTCAAAACTTCGTTATAAACAACTTCAAGAAATAATTTAATTCAATGACTTTTATGTTAAATGCAAACTTTATTAAGTTGACTTCTTAAAAAAATAATACTATCTGCAATCGCTCATTACGCCAGTTGTCCTAAGTGACATACACACGGCAGGTAACTATTTGATACATTATCGACTACGAATAACATTACTCTATTTAAAATATCAATATCCATGCTAAATTTTTGCATCTGTCCTTGAATGACTATAACTAGTTAAGAGGGGTTGAAGTTGAATTATTGCAGATGAATTTTGCAGCTATATAAAAAATTCAAGAACCAACTTGCGATATTTTAAAGGTTGAATACCAGAGATTGTTATTATAATACTATATTTCTAAAATAACAAACCACCTTAGCGTTTAAAAAAATAGTTAATGACCGTCCTCAAATTTTGCAATTTGATAATTGATACTCCCTCCATCCCAATTATATAGGCTTGTTTGGTTTTTCACACGGATTAAGAAAACTTATTTAATGTCATTGGAAAATTAATTTTTACCAAGATCTTTCCTAATTTACCCCTATTTAATTTTCAGTGGGTAAAACTAAATTATTGTTGGAATTCATAAAGAATTTGAATTTTCAAGAAGTTTGCATATTAAGTGGGGAAAATTTAATAAGGGTATATTAGTAAAAGAACACAATAAAATATTCTACATTAGGAAACAAGCCTATATATTTGGGACAAGAGAAAAAGGAAACCCAGCCTATATAATTGGGACGGAGGGAGTATTTGTTTTCTATACTCGGAGGGTTTTGTGCAAAATTTAATGCGCAAATTTCATATATATTCATTGAATATTTAGCAAAATCTCAATTATACCACTAAACTTTAATTCATGTCAATTTCATATTTCGTTAGAACAATCACACTTAAACGTTTCATTAACTTTTATTAAAATCTACTAAAATTTGATTTTAATCCCCACCAAATAAGAGTTTAATTGATTTTATAATTTTATTTCATAGTATATGTCACATCACATGAAAATGATCTCCAGTTTGTACATATAACATTATTATTATTATTATTATTATTATTATTATTATTATTATTATTTTAAGGTGCCTCCGTAGCGATTACATGGAAGATTAACCATTGTACTATAGACATCCAAGTAAATTACTTCAGTTCGAGGGACAATAAGGGTCTGTTTGATTGTAAGGGTGGAAAATGGGTGAAAAGAAGATGAATTCAAGGAAAAGTAATTGTCTAAAAATTGTTTTTCAGAGAATTGTTAATTAATTGTGTTTGATTGGTATAATTTTCCACCCGAAAAATTCTTGAAATTTTGGATTTTTTTTGTTCACGTTTGGCTTTATTTTTCATGAAAATTGTCCATTAAAGTGAATATATATATATATTTTTTACAATTGGTTATGAAATTTGTTACCATTGTCAAAAAGTAAAAAACAAAAATTTTTTGCTCGAAAACTATTTTTTCATCAAAGTTTAGTATTCGTTTGACTCCGTTTTATATGGAAATTGTCCATTAAAGTGGAAAAAATTTTTACAATTGATTATGAAATTTGTTTTCATTGCTTAAAAAAAAATAAAAAAAAATTTTTGGCCAAAACCTGGAATTTCCTTTTCCCACCAATATGGTGGGAAAAGGAATTCCCAAAAATTAAGGAAAATGGGCGCGTGGGGTGGGGGGAGGGAAAACTTTTTTGGATAATGCTAGAGGTACATAAGCATCTACATAAGTGTGTCCATAATGTTGATGTGGCAATCATCCGGTCATTGATGTATAAGTGTCAGATTTGAATTAAAGATGAGATCACATGCCACATCAGCATTATGGACAGCCTTATGTAGATGCTTATGTACCTTTAGCATTATCCAACTTTTTTTAGGCAAAATTTAAGCCATCAAACATTGCTTAAGGGTGGAAATGAAATTATTTTTTCATTTTTCATGGAAAACACAGCCTATCAAACGCATCCTAAGTGACATAATAAGATATTGGTGAAACTTGAATCTAAGTTGAAGTTTAGTAGCCCAATTGATATTTCGGTACAAGTTCAGCGACCTCAGATGAAATTTACCCAAATCTATGGATGACAAATATGTAACGAAATTTATTTATTTTATACACTATCCAAATATTAAGCAAACCGGCGTCGTATAACAGACAATGCATTTCCTTCTCTCCTTAAACCCTTGAAGCTCCCAGTTGCAAAACCCTCAGCTTCATTTTCAAAAAATGGCGATTCTCAAGCTCAATCATCTTTTCTTTGAAAAATCTGTAGTATCAAATCGGGGTTTGTCTACAGCGACGACGACAGCAATGGCTGTGACGCAACTCAAAAAGGCAAACTCCTTATTTAGCACCGTGTCAAAGCTCAGGATCACACCAGACTCCGAAACCAGCATTGCTAACACTCTTGACGACTGGGTGAATCAAGGCAAACCTGTAAAGAGGTTTGATATTATAAACCTCATCAACTATTTCCGCAATCGCACGAATTATAGGTCTGCCTTACAGGTATGGTCCCCCCCCCCCCCCTTCTTTTTAATCTCAATCAGTATAATTTAAATAATTTTTTACGTTTTATTTGATTATTGAAGGATTTTTTGCTATTTATTCAATATTGATCTTTTAATATTTGTGTATGCTTGAATGTGATTAAAATTTGGAGTCAATGCTAATTTGCCAAGAAACTTTAATGAATTCTTAAAATTTAATTGATTGTTTGTGGTTGATTTGATTTGATTATTAAGCTCATGTATGGCTAAGCTTAAAAGGTTGCCTAGTAAAAAATGGTTCAGTTTTAAAATAAAATGATTTTTATTAGTGAAAATTAGAAATAAATTACTTTGACACTAAAACTAATATTTCTTTTTTTATTTACAAGTACGAAAAAATTATCTAAACATGTTTGGGGGACAAAAAGTTATTTTACATGGTTTGTAGGCTTAGCCAATCTCTCTCCAAATGATTTGAGTGTTGCTGTTCATCAAATGCAATCCCTACGTGCTTGTGTCTGAGTGTATTTTCTAGTAAATTATTATTATTTTTTTTCCTTTGCTAAGAATGATTTGCTCATTTTTATTCTTTTTCCTTATCCCTTTTTTCTTTTCGGTATAGATGAGTGTACTAAAAAATTCATGATTATTTTGTAGGGAATGGTGTATATGGGTATTGACTATATATTGGGCAATCTATGACTCATTAATACAAACCCGTTCAGTTTAGATAAAAATTAAATTTGTTGTAGATTTTGATAAAAGTTAATGAAATGTATGGTTGAAAAATTGATGAGAGTTGTGGGTCTCGTAAAATGTGTGGTTGAAATGAATTTTAGAAAATGGGGGCCAAATAGGGATAAAATGTACAAGTGAAGTTGACTACATGTAAACCTAAAAATTCTCCTTACTTTTTAACCACACATTCTTCAAAGAACATTATTTCAAAATCTTTTTTTTTTCAAATAAATTTTTTTGATAACTGTGGATGTACGGTACAACTTGCACGCACCTTGACTAATCCCACGAAACCCTGAAGTTTACAGTCGGGCACTCACCTCAGTGGCCCTGAGGGGATTCGAACTGGTGATCATTGGGTAGCAAACCCAAAGCCTGACCAGTTTTTTATTTTTCAAATAATGGAACTCAAACGAGGGCTTGAAGTGCAATCTTTCTAATTTTTAAACCTTCCAGTCCCACTGCATGTTGTATGGTTATTTTTAGATGTTTTCAAGGGCTAAGGGGAATTGAATTTGGTATGCTTAAATGTGCAGTCTTCCGCAATTTTTGGTGACCTTTGTGATGAATAATGTTTAACTTATATCTGTACATTAAAATAACTAATTTTTAGTATAAATAAATTTGGTTTTATTGAATTTATTGGGAACAAGGTTTAATTTGTTGTCATTATATAGATTTGGTTTCATTTTGTTCAGAAAACATGAAGAAAAAATCATTTATTTTAGGATAAATTTGCTACTTTACTGAATGTAAGGTACTTCAGATTACGAGTTAACACATTCATTGTAATCAGAATTTGCAGTTCCCTGTTTGGTGCACATTTTTTAGCCAAGAATGCATTTTTGTTTTTGATGTGATGAGGAATGTGTGGTTGAAAAAGAAGGAAAAATTATTGATATGATGGAAAATATTATTTTATTGAAGAATGTGTGGTTGAAAATGAGTAGAAGAATGAGAATGAAAAAAATAATGTGGCTCAAACAAGGGACTTTTAACGGAAGATCATAACTTGTGCCGACAATCATCCTATCAGTTTTTAGCATTCTATTAAAAACATGCTAAGCTTAGTTTTCACTGTTATTAATTTATTTCAAAACATTCAGCAAAATTATCACATTGTCCAAAAGTGGGTCACTGTTTAGGGAACAGGGGCTTTACGAGTTTGCCTCCAGTTTAAATTTCATGTGCTTATCAAATTTACACGCCCCCCTTTTCGATAATGTTTAGTTTTTCTTTAGTTTGAATTTCTGTGATTTTAAGCTCTGCAGGATATATTGATCTTTTAAACTTTCTGGGCTAAATATTTTTTAACAGCATGTATTTTACTTGAATTACTTGATGTTTGTCTTTGACATGTTACCTCGGGACACTGACTTGCAGTTTTTGGTCTTCTTCATCCAAATGCAGTTATCTAATTGGATGGAAAACAGTAAAATTGAAATGAACAATGCGGATCGTGCCATACGCATTGACCTCCTTGGCAAGATTGAGGGCTTAGATTCTGCAGAAAAATACTTCAACAGCCTTCAAGTTTCAGCAAAAAGCAATAAAACCTATGGAGCACTTCTTAACTGTTATTGCAAGGAGAAAATCTTAGATAGAGCTCTGGAGATCTTTGAGAAGATGAAGGTGTTGAGTTATACTTCTACTCTGAATTACAACAATATGCTGTCACTTCACTGGAATATGGACCAGCTGGACAAAGTTCTGTTGTTAGTGCAAGAAATGGAGGAGAAAAATATTGCTGCAGACATTTATACCTACAATCTGTTGATTAACAGTTATGCTTCTCTAAAAGACATAGATGCAATTGAAGGAGTTCTGGAGAAGATGAAAAGAAATAAGGTGAAATATGATTGGTTTACCTGTGGAAATCTAGCAACCATTTATGTACATTCTGGATTATATGAAAAGGCCAATGCCGTTCTTGAAGAGATGGAGAAACTGAAAAATCAATCTGACAGTGAAGGACTCCAAAACCACCTCACCCATATCAAGTTGTATTCGCAGATGAATAATTTGCCGGGGGTTAACAGGGCATGGGAGTCTTTAAAGTCAACTTTCCCAACCCCCAATAATCTTAGCTATCTTTTCATGCTTCAAGCTCTTTCCAAATTGGGGGATTTGGAAGCGCTCAAAAAGTGTTATAAGGAGTGGGAATCATCTTGTTTAAATTATGATTTCAGGTTACCAAATGTGATGCTAGAATTTTACCTTAGTCAGAATATGATTGAAGAAGCCACTGCAATCCATGAAAGTTTGGCGAATAGAGGGAAACCAAATTTAAGGACACTAAACTCGCTGACAAGTCTGTGCATGAAAAAAAGTGAGATAGATTTAGCTCTGAAGTATTTAGAGATGGGTGTAGCTGAAACGGTTTCAGAGAAACATCATTGGTTCCCCACCGATGACACAATTAAATTGTTTCTGAATTATTTTGAAGAGGAAACTGATGCAGATAGAGCTAAGAAGTTCATTGAGAGCTTGAAGAAGACCAGTCGTCTCGACTCCACTGTATACGATTCTTTGCTTTCCTCAAATACATCAGCTTCCAATTCAGTAAACTAGTTTACTGTGAGTAAGGTGTGAGCAATACGGGCTCCTTTCACCCCAAGTTACTTAATAAGTCTAGTGTTTATTGGTTCCATGTGTTAATGTATGCTTATATGCTGTTTTATGTTGCACAGAAAACCATAATCCCGTCATTTAACAAGCCAAGAAATTTAGGATTACTCTGAGTTGACTTTTGATAAAATTTATTGTTGTTCTGAATTGTCTTTTGATTATACAGCTACCGTATATACCTGCTACAGGGGATGCTGTTTTTTCAATAATAGCCTTCCCATTGCCTGGCTGGCTGCCCCTCTCCATCACCATGGATGGGGTAAGAAAATGGTGATTACTGAACTTATTCGTATATTTTAATTGAATGGTTAGATTTCATTTTGTCAGTGTTATTCTGTGTGGCTTTGAAATTATCCCACATAGAATAGAAACGATAGGTCACTCTTTCTCTTTTTTCTTGTCTATCTGTAGATGTCCAAGTAAATTTCACTTGTTCATGCACGAGTAAAAAAATGGAACCTCTTTCAGAAATGAGACAGTTGTGCTCGTCCAAGCTCGACTAAGCTGCATCCATCCTTTGTGACTTGCTTGTGTTCGGGTGGTTCACTAGTATATGAACTGTTGTAGATTGTATTCAATTGCACAAAGGTTGCATCCCTCAGCAGAAGCATTCAGTTATATTCTTCAACTTGGACCTCCTTAAAATTTTGTCCCTTTGATCTGTTCATTCAATCTGAACAGAGAAAGCAGTTTAATGTAGATACTCATCGTGCAGCAAACTGCAATTGCGATCCTTAATTCTAACTTCTGGGTTACTTCTCTTACTACTACCCATTTTTAGGCATTAGTGAAATATTTAAATTAATTAAATATCCTCATTGAGTACTATAGTGCCTTTTCATTAAAATGTTCTCTTGGCAAAGTTGAAGAGATTCTCAACGATATAATAATTTTTTGCCTATATGATCAAAGTATGGGACCAAAATTTTGAACCATGGAGTTGTTTGAAAAATGGGATTAATTTTACAAATTTATGCTTGAGTTAATGACAAATTTAATCAAATTTATAAGTTGTGATCGCATTTGATTTATTCGAGTGACAAATCAAGGAAAGGTAATCATTCCTTGTGATGAGTTGGGTAAAGCTCGGACACCTAAGTCATAAAAAAGGGTAATTGGCGCAAAACGTCCATACCTTTAAAGGTTTTTGTGGAAAACGTCATTACCTTTTGTTTTTTGACGCAGGACGTCCCTACCTTTTACATTCTTTGCGCTGAACGCCTTTTTCACTAATTTTTAACATAAAATGACCAATACTCCTATATAAATAAAACAACAAAGAAAAGAAAAATAAAAATAAATTGCAATATGCTCCTAAACTTTTTTTAAAAATGCAAATCAGTCCAAAACATATGAAAATATTAAAAATAACAAAAACACTCTCTTTTCTCCTCCACCTCCCTCCACCACCTCCACCGTCTAACGACCACATCTACTCTTCTCCACCGCCACAACCTCCGAACATTGATACCAACACAATCTCCTCAACACCCTCTACAATTCCATCCCAAGAATTCCTTATATCATTCAATAATCCAGCAGAAATCAGTAAGCAAAATCAGTTACTCGAAAAATGGACAAATTGCTAGAAGTCACACCTCCGGCCAGCAACAGGATAGCGGACCACCACCATTTGGTTGCCCACACCCAGACGACCTCAGCCATGTGGGCAATTCATTCAAAACACTTATCCAATATGTTCAATTTGAAACTGAAAATAACGCAGTCGCAACTATCGCGCCGCGCATTGAACTTGGCTGATTCTGGCGTTGTCCCTTTGACCCATGGTCGCAGACCACTCTATTCAGCACCCTCTCATCATGGCGAAGCTATTCCACCCATGGGTCTTCCACAATTTTGTCTGGATTCGTTAGAGCTTTAGATCAAAATTTAATTACAATTTTTGGAAAATAGTATTTTTCTCACGAATTGAACGGCTTTAGGTCGAAATTGACCTAAACCCATGGTTGGGCTAGGTGCGCCTGGTGAAGAGGGACCTAGCCGAGGTGGTCCGTGATCATGGGTGCTCCGGACGGCGACTGGCAAAGAATCTGACATGAAATTAATTAATTTTTTTTGTTTGTTGATGCTTCTTGTAAATTGTTGGCATGGGTGTCGTCGTTTGGTGATAGGCAACTGATAGGAGGTGAGTTCCGATCATGAAGGTGGGCGGAATGTAATTTTCGACGATTTTTAGATTTGAGGACAGGAACTTTCAGCATTAAATCCGACCACTACAGTTGATGAAATTGGGAGTGGTTGGATGGTAATTGAAGGGGGAATCGGAGGGCTGTTGACTGGTGTCAACGTTCGGCGACTTGCGTGGCCGGAGGCTGCCGAATTTGAACGCATTTGGACTGAAAAAAGGGCAAAAAATTGCCATTTTTTTGGATTGATTTGCATTTTTAAAAAAGTTTAGGAGCAGATTGCAATTTATTCTTTATTTTTCTTTTCTTTTTTTGTTTTATTTATATAGGAGGGCATAATTGTCATTTTATGTTAAAAATTGGTAAAAAGGACTTTCAGCGCAAAGAATGTGAAAGGTTGGAACGTTTTGCACTAAAAACCGAAAGGTATGAACGTTTTCCATAAAAACCTTCAAAAGTATGAATGTTTTGCGCCAATTACCTCCATAAAAAGTGGGTATTATATAATTTTTATTTTTATTTTAAAAAAGAAGAGATACATAATTAATAACATGTTTGGTGGTCATTATTTTTTTTAAAAATGGAGTTTTTAATATTATTTTTTGAAGAATGTATAGTTAAAATATGGGGAAAAATTTTAAATTTACGTATAAAATATTTTATAATTTGAATTTGCAACTGAAAATAAGTATGAGATTAAAAAGAATTTTGTTTTAAACGAAACAGACCGGGCTAATTTACCCAATATTTCCCCGTTATCGGACATCGAATCGCCGTCGTTCCGATAACTATTTGATCAAGGTTCTTTTTTCTCTCTGTCAGTAAATGTGGAAGCTTGTATCACTATTTAACGAAATAGAGAATAAAAAAGTTATTTTTTTTTTGGGAATTTCAGTTGAGGAGAAAGGCTAGAATTTTAAAACATCAACTGCAGTGTATCTATACCCGATACGTGATTTTTGCGTGAATCTTCGTACATTTGGTTTGTGAATTTTATTTTGCTTCTTAGTGTCCTAATATTTACTCATGATTTATTTTTGTGTTTAGGGTTTTGATATTTGCTGGATTATTAGAGTTTGTTAATGATTTTGGCGACTAAATGATGTGAATCTGGGAAACTCAGAATTTCCTTTCTGGGGTCAGGTTCACTTTGATGAATTGGTACTTAAAACTGCTGAAACAATCAACACTTCCAACGCTTCTTGTCGGTTTTAGGGAAAATTGGTGCAATTTTTTGGAAGATATAAATTCTAGCTAGAAATTACTTCATTACATAAAATGATGTTATAAATTTAAAAAGCCTAGAATATATTACTATATTAACTTCATACTGTGCTCGGGGAACAAAATGGTAAATATCATCTCATGAATGCTTGGGGACTTTTTTCTGGCTGTGCCTGTAATTTGTATGATGTGCATAATAATGATTTAATCTTTAATACTGTGTAGAATTTTCCTTGGAATGAAGTTACATTGACACTGGTGAGGGTGCGAAAGTGATGAGCTCTTCTGAAGAGTGCTTTGGAGAGAAAGATGATGGGTCCTATGCAATAGATGCTAATATGAAACAGATGCACGAGACTCATAAATTTTCCTCTCCTCCTGAGACTGGGTTGACTGTTGACAGTGGAGAAATGTCTCCGAGCCTAGAAGTTTCCTCTGCTGGCGGAGATGGCGTGGACGTAGACAGTGAGAGTACATATAGCTGCTTCAATGCTTCATGGGACAAGAATGAAGTTGATACTGATGATGAACATGATTTCACTAGCCTGAATGGTTCATTTATCGACAACAATGGATTAACAGATGATGTTGATGGCAGGAATAAAAATCAGTCCTGATATCTGCTCTGTGAACCAGCCAGGAATTGATGTTGAGGCTCCATCTAGGGCCTCCTCTGAAACTGTTCAAGGAATAAAAGATGAAGCTTGTGTGTATCTTGTGCCAAAACTTGGTGTGGTGTTTGAATCAGAAGACCATGCCTATAAATGTTATAATAGATATCCTCTCGTGCTCTCATGGAAGGTTTCAGCATCCAGAAAGACTGTAAATAGAAGTAATATTACAGGGCTGGTGGTATCAAGAAGGTATACATGTTATAGGCAAGACAATGGATCTGCTAAGAGTGATTTAAAATCAAATAACCTCCGAAAGGATACAAGAACTGATAGTCTGGCACATATGTCTATTACATGACAACCTAAAGGAAAATATCGAGTCATTCATTTCGAATCATAACACAATCAGGAGTTTGCAACTGTTGTGAAAAAGATGACAATAAAAGTAAAAGATAAAACACACGGATTTGCAGAGGAATTTTTATTTCTTGAGGAATCACAATACAGTAGTTGAGCGACTACTAATTTCGCTTACAAGCCATATGTCATAAAATAACATATATATAGTCAGAAGAAGAAAAAACCCTAATACAATGAAAATACCCAAAATACCCTTGTATGAATTTTCGCCAGTTGTGGGCAAAGCCCCCGAACCCCCACCTTACGGGCAAGGGGGCGCTGCCCCCCTGCAACCCCCCGCGAGCTCACAGCGGAGCTCGACCCGCCAGTTGTGGCTGGGTGTCCAGTACAGTTAGACTCCACACAACTCAACAATCTCCCACTTGGAGACTGATGCACCCATTGTATCACCTTCTTCCTCAAACATGATGTCCTCCACCTCTGCAACTCACTACCCATGTCTTCAAGCTAGAAGACCGACTGAAGTTGCACACAGCTTCAGTTTCTCAAGTGTAACACCCTTTGTCAACATATCAGCAGGATTCTTACTTCCACAAATTTTCTCAAGCAGCAACTGTCCATCATCTAACAATGACCGTATAAAGTGATACCTGATCTGAATGTGCTTAGTCATGGAGTGAAAAGTTGGATTCTTGGCAAGGAATATAACACTCTGACTATCGCTGTAGAGAGTACCCTTCTGATTCTTTTTGCCCAATTCCTCCAAGAAGCCCTGTATCCAAATCATCTCATTTGCCGCTTCTGATATTGCAATGTACTCAGCTTCTGTAGTAGATAAAGAAACTATTTTCTGTAGATTAGAACCCCATGAAACTGCAGTACCACCCAGAGTATAAACAAACCCTGTGGTACTTTTCCTGCTATCAGTATCTCCAGCTAAATCAGCATCAACATAGCCCTTCACCTCCAAGCTCTCTCCTGAGAAACACAAGCACGTTTCTGAGGAGCCTTTTAGGTACCTCAGAATCCACTTCACTGCTTCCCAATGTTGTTTTCCTGGATTACTCATGTATCTACTCACAACTCCCACTGCATGGGCAATATCCGGTCTAGTGCAAACCATAGTATACATAAGTGAACCAATAGCTGAGGCATAAGGAACCTTACTCATGTAATCTCGTTCCTCCTCTGACTTAGGTGACTGATCCTTGCTGAGTCTGAAGTGACTGCCCAAGGGTGTGCCAACTGGTTTGGCCTTGTCCATATTGAACCTGCTGAGTATCTTTTTCACATACTCAGCCTGTGAGAGTCTCAACGTGCCCCTGACTCTGTCTCTAACAATTCTCATGCCAAGGATTTGCTTTGCAGCTCCCAAATCCTTCATTGCAAAATACTCTGACATCTGCTTCTTTAGATTATTGATCTCATCAATGCTAGCCCCTGCAATAAGAATGTCATCCACATACAGTAACAAAATAATGTAAGAATTGTCAAAGTGCCTGACATAGCAACAGTGATCTGCCTGACATCTGATATACCCTACACTGCACATAAAGCTGTCAAATTTCTTGTACCACTGTCTAGGAGCTTGTTTCAGGCCATACAAGCTCTTCTTCAGTCTACAAACTGAACTTTCCTTTCCCTGCACTACAAACCCCTCAGGTTGGTACATGTAGATGTCTTCTTCAAGGTCTCCATGAAGAAAAGCTGTTTTCACATCTAACTGCTCAAGAAATAAATCTTCAGTAGCAACCATGGACAACACTAACCTGATGGTTGTAATCTTCACCACATGAGAGAATCTCAGAGTAATCAATACCATGCTTCTGCTGAAAGCCCTTTACAACAAGTCTAGCCTTGTACCTTTTACTGCCATCATGCTCAGTTTTCACCCGGTACACCCACTTGTTGTGCAATGCCTTCTTCCCTGGTGGAAGTTCTGTCAACTCCCATGTCTGATTCCCTAACAAGGAATCCATCTCATCCTTCATGGCTAACTCCCACTTGCTAGAATTTTCATCTTGCAAGGTTTCTTTGTAACTCTGCGGTTCTCCATCATCTGTCAACAGAATATAATTTAAAGTAGGTGAGAACCGCTCACGGAGGCCGAATAGTCCCGACCGACTCCGCGAATCGCAATCGTAGGAGTGGACGACTCTGGATCTGACTGCGGAATAATAGAAGTGGGTGCATCGGACCCACTTTCCCCGTCACTCACATCTCTGCACTGCACTGTAGCCTCTAGTAGGTCATCCAATCTCACAAACTTAGACTCCTGAGGAGCTGCTTCAACAACTGTACTGGACTTGTCCTTGTACACAATCTTCTCATTGAAGATCACATTCCTGCTTCTTATAATCTTCCGACCTTGATCATCCCAGAAACGATAGCCATATGCCTTTTCTCCATAGCCAATGAAATAACATTTCTTTGACTTATCCTCAAGTTTACTACGATCATCAGAATCAACAAGAACATAGGAAAGACAGCCAAAAGTTTTAAGGTGAGAAAATTTGACCTCTTTCCCGCTCCAAGCCTCCTCAGGCAATCCACAATCCAATGGAACTGATGGCCCTCTGTTCAGCAAGTAGATCGCAGCCGATTGCATCCGCCCGTAAAGTAGATGGTAATCCAAATGCGGCCTTATGCTTCTAGCACGCTCATTTATGGTTCTGTTCATACGTTCAGCAACTCCATTTTGCTGTGGTGTCCCAGGAATGGTCTTCTCCATTCTGATGCCCCGAGCTGCACAGTACTCCTTGAACCTGGCATCATTGTACTTACCACCATTATCAGACCTCAAACATTTTAGCTTCAAGTCTGTTTCTGTTTCTACCATGGCTTTCCAAACTTTGAATACATTAAATACTTCAGATTTATGCTTCAAAAAATAAACCCATGCCTTCCTGCTATGGTCATCAATGAACGTGACATAGTAATGAGAACCTCCAAGAGATGCCACTGGGGAAGGTCCCCACACGTCTGTGTGCACAAGATCCAGTTTTTCAGGTCTCAGTGTTCTGCCACCTTTCAAGAAACTGACCTTCTTTTGTTTCCCCATGATGCAACTCTCACACATTCCGAGATCAACTGACTTCAGTTCTGGTAGCTTACCTCTTGACAGAAGTTCTTTCATGCCCTTCTGACTCATATGGCCAAGCCTGCAATGCCATAAATTTGATGTGCTCTCTGCAACGGTAGTAGCAATAATATTATTCAGACCAGTAGTCGAATAGAGTGTACCCATTTTCTTACCCCGAGCCAGTACCATTGCCCCTTTAGTGACCTTCCAAGAGTTCTCCGAAAATACCACTGAATGACCACAATCATCAAGCTGCCCAACAGAAATAAGATTCTTCTTCAACTCAGGAATGTGCCTGACCTTTTGTAAGGTTCATTTGCTCTTGTTAGGGAGTGCAATGTCAATGTCTCCCATCCCTACCACGTTCAAAGCCTCTCCATCAGCCAAGTACACCTTCCCAAAATCACCTGCAACATAGTTCTGCATTATCTCCCAATGGGAAGATGTATGGAAGGAAGCCTCGAATCCAATATCCGAGTCATCAATCGGATCGTGGATCGCAAGCAATAGTGCATCCTGTACTTCTTCAGTTACCACATTAGCACTATCATTCTCAGTTTTCTTGGGATTTTTACAGTTCTTCTTTATGTGGCCAGCTTTGCCACAATTCCAGCAAGTTGCCTGCTAACCAGGCCTTGACTTGCTCTTGCCCCTATTCGTTGATTTTGATCTACCTTTGTTTAAGTTCCTGTCTTGTGATCTCCCTCGAGAATCAACATTCAGTGCTGAACTCGAGCCCGAGGTCTCGCTTTGAATCTCTCCTCAAGCACATCCTCGGCCAAAATCAAATCACGAATATCAACATATTTCAACTTTGATTTACCTAGACCATCGATAGCCATTCTCATGGCTTCCCAACTATTTGGCAATGATGCCAACAGTATTAATGCACGTATCTCATCATCAAATTCAATTTCAACAGACGACAATTGGTTTGTGATGGTGTTAAAATCATTCAGATGTTGTGCAACAGACGTACCTTCTGCCATCTTCAAATTGAATAACTTTTTCATCAAATATACTTTGTTATTTGCTGAAGGCTTTTCATACATACCTGACAAAGCCGTCATGAGACCCGCAGTCGTCATCTCCTTACTGACGTTGTGTGCAACGGATCTCGACAGGGTTAGCCGAATAACCCCCAGAACCTGTCGATCCAACAGGTTCCAATCTGCCTCCTCCATTTTTTCCGGTTTCTTCCCCAACAATGGAAGATGGAGTTTCTTCCCATAGAGGTAGTCATCTATCTGCATCCTCCAGTATCCAAAATCTGTGCCATCGAACTTCTCGATCCCTGATATCTTCACTTCGTCTCCAGCCATCGTTTTTCCTCAGACCCGAACCTTAGCTCTGATACCAATTGTTGTGAAAAAGATGACAATAAAAGTAAAAGATAAACACACGGATTTGCAGAGGAATTTTTATTTCTTGAGGAATCACAATACAGTAGTTGGGCGACTACTAATTTCGCTTACAAGCCATATGTCATAAAATAACATATATATAGTCAGAAGAAGAAAAAACCCTAATACAATGAAAATACCCAAAATACCCTTGTATGAATTTTCGCCAGTTGTGGCTGGGTGTCCAGTACAGTCAGGCTCCACACAACTCAACAGCAACATCAGTAACAGCTCATCTATTACCATCACAAAAGAGAACATCTTTCGTCGAGGCCTTTGAAGCAAAATCTGCTGGTAACTCTACGTTGGATTAGGTAACGATGCTGGGTATGTGGTTTGACTCGGATGACAATGCTATGAGTTGTATAATGCATGTGCAGAGAGACTAGATTTTAGTTTTCGGAGGTATTATGTCAAAAGTAGCAAAGTAGATGTTGCTGTGGCATCTAGGAGATATAATTGTTTTAGAGATGGTTTGCAGCAGAAAGACGAAAGGTGCTTGAAGGTGAAGCGACCTTGAAAGGAAACTAGAGTTGGTTGCATGACACAATTGCTCGTTTCTCGTCAAGCTGATGGTAAGTATTGTGTCACTCAATTTTTAGAACATCACAATCATGAGCTGGTACGTTCATGTGAAGTTCACATGTTACGATCTCAGAAGAGGTTTGCTACTAATCAAGCTGTTGAATCCAGTGCATTGGAGCTCTAACTTGCAGCCAAAATCATTTGCCGAGTTGTTATTAGGAGGAGCAAGGCAGTTTCAGTTATGATCCCATAGACCATGAAACTATGCTCCCGTCAAAACGTTGTAGAAGAATAAATCTGGAAGAAGCAGTTCGTATTCGTCAGTAATTTCAGAATAAGAATTAAAGGATCCATCATTTCTTTGTGCTGTACAACTCGATGCTGAAGAGAAAATTACCAACATTTTTGGGCTGATAAGAATAAGATGACGAACTATAGTGATTTTGGCAACGTGATTGCTTGGATACAACATATTATGTAAACAAAGAATGGTGGCCTTAAGCACTTTTTTTTTTTTTTTGGGGTGGGGGGGGGGGGGGGGGTGGGAGAACAATCATAAGCAAATGCTTGTCTTTAGTGCTGCATTTCTCTATGATGACACTATTTAATCTTTTAATTGGCTATTTTGAACTTCCACTAGAGTGGTGTCGGGGAAAAAGCCAAAGGCAATACTCTCAGATCAAGATGCTGCCATTTCTAAAGCCATCATATCTGAACTTCCAGAAACAAGCTACCAGTACTGCATATGGCATCCATACCAGAATGCACTTGAATATTTGAGGGAAGTAACTGTTAGGTCAGATTCTTTTGTTAAAGACTTGTGCATTTATATTTTTAATCAGGACGAGGAAGATTTCGTTAATTCCTGGAAGGTTATGTTGGATACGTATGGTCTTTGGGAAAACGAGTGGTTGCACGAGAAATTTGAAAAAATAGAGAAATGGGCTTTACCGGATGATAAGCATATATTCTCGGCTGACAGAAACTTCTAGACTCTCTGAGGATTCCATCGCTACAATGGAGAAGTACCTTAAGCCTGAATCACATTTCTTCAATTGTTCGAGCACTTTGGGAGGATGGTGATTGACTTGCGTTTCAGGGAATTAGAAGCAAATTACCGTATGAGTCAATACATGCCAATACTACTGGGGGACGTGGTAATGCTGAAACAGGCAAAAGGATGTATACACACCGAATATTTTTGGCCAACTTCGACAGTATACAGTTATATATTGCTCAGCCGATGATTCAGTTGCCTGTACTTGTATGAAGCTTCAGCTTGTTGGAATTTTGTGTAGCCATGCGATAAAAGTGCTCGATTGTATAAAGATAGTACCTAATTGATACGTCTTGAAGCGTTGGACCCGTAATGCGATGTGCCCAAGTCAGTTGTAGCTTGAAGAGATGTAACCAAGTCGGTTGTACTGTAGCACGACACAGTTGAATTGTATTACGTACCTGCTTAATTGCCCCATGTACTTCAAATGTCATGTTGATATTAATTATAGTTATGGAGCAGTCTTTTCGAGTTCTACGTGTAAGATTTGCCTGTGAAACTAACTTGATTAATATGCATTTTGGAGAACAAGTGTACTGTACAGTAATTTTCTATTATCTGTGGCATTTCTCGTATATTATGTCTAGAAGCAGGATAGACTTTTTGCCAAAAAAATCTCTGTTACTGTTATACTCATTATATGACTTGGAATGATAAGCGCCCACAAGAAAAGAGCCACTGAGTCACCAAGTATTGTGGAGCTAAAGGAACATAGTTTGAGCCTCATGAAGGGCAGGCCGAGGCTCATGTTATTTCGGTGAAGCTGGGCAGCTAAAAATAAGCCAACACAACAGTATGATGCTCAACTCGAAAGTGCACCAGACGCAAGTCAATAACACTAGGGGAGATAGGTTTGATGTACAAAGAAGCCAACACAACAAAATGCTCGGCTAGACTGACCTGGTGCAAAGCATAACTCATACTCAAATTGTGTTTAGTTCATCTAGAATTCAAGAGATGCACTGTAGAAACCTTCTGCTGTAAAACAAGGTGTCATCGCTCCAACGGTAAAAAGTCAAGACTTCCACTCTAAAGCTTCAATACTAATGGAGTTGAATTGGCTACCCGAGTTCTCTCATTAATGTTTGTTTTGCTGTATATCTGGCACATTTCAAGTTTACATTTTGGAAGACAGAAGCCGAGAAAGATTCTGGAATTATGACATGTATATGTACTTGCAATACAGAAAGAGTTACAGAACAAAACAAAGAAATATTTATCGATTCTGAAATAAACAATAAAGTATTTTTCAACAAGCAGTTTATTGTTTTCAATTTGCCCTCAAGGAAAAAATCAGTTCAGTGGTCCATATGCCGTATGCTAAACCTCAAAATAAACATCTAACATCAAACATGGACAAAACTAACAGTTAATCAAGGGGAAATTTCAACTCCAAGAGATCAGCCTTCACCTGTAATTTTGAATTCCATTATGCTCCGCCAAGAAACCATTCAGGATTCAGAGGACACAACTACAAGATCCAACAAAGCAAAAATTTCCTCACACACCTTAAGAAACGGGATATGGAATTCTCAACCCACTTCGGGTTTAGTATGCTACACTGACTACTTGGTTACGACGTTTTTCATCATATTTTGGGCAATTAATATATACCAGCACCGGAATTTCAGGTGCATTTTCTCTTTCATGTTATGCTATTTCAGTGCTTCGGAGATGCCTATCATTTCCAATCGTATCCCAGATTCCTGAATGCGAGGCTCGTCTCTTGGTCTTAAAACTTTTACCTTTTTTTTTCTGCCCCTTGCGACTGGAAAGCATCAACGACATTACTGTGACAAATACAAAGATCGAAAATGCCCAAAGGCCAATTATCCAAAATCTCATGGAAGTGAACGTTTCATTTCCCATAGCTGGCGGCGATGATTCCTGAGATTCATTCTTTAGATCAGGACTGCGAATTAAGGTACTAATTTCCTCCATCTTTCCAAATTTCCTTGAAGTCGTAACCTCACTGGCTGATTCTTGATTGGGAGGAGACAAGGATATGGAATCAGGACTCTCTCGAATTGGAGTGGAGATGGAAGTGGGATCAGGGCATTCCTTCTTCTTGTGATGTAGGCGTAAAGCTTCATTCAGTGCATTTCCACATTCTATGCTGAGCAAATCACGCTGTAATGCATTCTCATCGGTTTGATCAAGGTTTGATGGATCGGGAGGATCAGGAAACTTAGCCCAGCATTTGTTAACCAAATCAGCGCTTCTCCAGTTTGCTTTATCAAAGCTCCAGTTTCCAACACTAAATTCCAAGCCATAGTGAAATACTCTATACTTCACACCAGGTGCAGGAACATATCCCGGATATATCAAAATTTCGTTGCTAATGACGTGACGCAAATTCAGCTGCATGGAAATTTAAAAAAAAAAAAAAAACACATAATTTGAATGTTATGTTTCAACATGCTGCTGTACTCAATAGAAATGGATGTCAAGCATCGGAAACTCAATGCATGTATAAAAACATTGGGCAATATATTAATCTATTCCCTCAGCTATTCTGCAAATTCAAATGAGATAGAAAGTGTTTAACACTTTAATCAGTTCTGAAATACCTCTGCTGCACCAAACGAGTAACCATACATCTCACTGATCCATCCAGCTTCATACACATCCCCGGTTATGTTTCTTGACCAATGAGCTGTGTCAGCCCGGACCTCCTCGGTTTTATGCAACCACAGCAAAGCAAATCTTCTGAGGTCATTTATATGCATTATGATCACACCACCAACCTTGTTGCAAGCATCCGGATGACTAGTGTGCATCTTTGCAAGCTCATTGTCACAGCCAATCAAGTAGCTGGAATGAATATAACAAATAGAGTGATTAGAACACATATTTCCTGATTCAGTTAACGAGAAGATGCATCCAAATTGCGAATTATTTGTTAGATACTCTTAGACAGAAATGAAAGAGATAATAAAACGTGTTTGGATAACTCACTTTTTTCTTACTTTTAAATAAAAAAAAAAGTTTATTTACTTTGAAAACAATTCTTCCCTTACACTCGAGACAACTTACTTTTACAAATTTTGACCAATTAAAAAAAGATTTATTTTAAAGGTTACTGATTTGCTTGTAATTTTTTCAGCTTAGCCAAACATGCTCTTTAAAGTTCTTTTTTCTTACTCATAGGGAGTGGAAACAGGTCTTCCACGGGCTGCCTTGAATTCCCATGGTGTAATCGGACCTCTCATTATCATGTCAGCATCAAGGATTACTATATACTCTGCATCTATTTTTGCATGGTTGAGCCAATGAAGAACTGCAGCTGGCTTATTAATTGCTGGATACCTGAAATGCCACAAACAAAATGCAGGTGTTATTAGTTGACAAGTACTTTATCGTAACATTTACTCTAGTTGCTTATCCAGTTCCTGCCTTAAAAAATTGAACATGGTGTTTTTCTTCAAAAAGTTAAAACATATAAAAACAGAAATAATGCACATAAAATTATGAGCGTAATGGACTATTCAAGTTTAAAACAAATCAGTACCTAGTAACATAAATTACACAAAAAATCAATAAATAAAAGCGAGAATTTTCAGCCTACCATCTAGTCACTCGAGCTCAGCCAAAAGAAAGGCGGAAGAGGTAAATCGGTTCTACCGAGTCCCCAGTAGTCCAGCCAACTCAAGCTCAACTCGAGCTTCATAAAACTCAAGTTGATCCACACCTAATTTGAGGTAAGTTCGAAAAGCTTGCATGATAGTTCAACTTGTTTGCATCCCCATTAAGAGCTAGATAAGATTAATTAAATTATCCTTCTTTTTTCTTGGAACCGAGTAGGAAATGTGGATTAGATCCTATGTTCAACATGGGTCCTTTGAATTTTCCATGAGATTCTTACTTTTAATGTTTTTCATTCTGAGGATCATGAAGAGGTGCCCATGTTCATTCAAAATATATCACAAGCACTCAGGTGATAAGAACTTATCATTATTGTGAGCTTTCAAGAAGATATAGAGTTGACTCTAATTCACAGAAAATGTCCAATTTTCCTTCATTGGTATTAATAAAATAGTCATATCCATGTCATCTGTCAGCTGTTTAGAGTTGTCATATTGATCAAACTTTATATTATGTCATCACATTTTATATATCTTCTATTGGTTACAGAGAAATGATATTTATTTCTACTTAATTAACAAAAGAAACATATGAATATTAAGTATAAAAAAAATAAAGAAATTAAATACTAGCTTTTCACCTTCACTATCTATCTGCTTTTCACAAGTCTCACACCTACCACTAGGAATTAAGAAGTATGAAAAAACAAAAGCTTTTGATTCAAAAACCAAAAGAGAAAAAAAAAAAAAAAGAATTAATTCCATTTCATAATAGAAACAAGAATCTCATATCTTCAGTTCATCATTTTCATTTTTGCAATTTCCACAATATTCAAGGAAAAATTTATTCAAAAAAGACGAGGCTTCTTGACCAGCAATTTTATTTTCCATGACATTGCTTCTGAAGATGGCCTTGAAATGAAGGCGTCAACAATCCACCCAATTTCAGCCACATGTCTGCACCAACGCCATCATATATTTCCGCCCTCGTCTCCTCCTTCCCCTCTCCATCCATACCATTAGAGTGTGCGTGTTTGGTATGGTACTAGACCGCTCTAGAAAACACTAAATAAAATTATAAATTTTGTTTCCTTTCTTTAATTATGCCCAATTCTGTCTAGCCCACGGCCCACCTTAATGAATGTACCCTTAAAATTCAGAGTCAACTCTAGCTTCATACCTAATCCCACGAAATCTTCTCCAGGACACAACTATGCTTCTTTTCTCTCAATAATCATACATCCCCATATTACCACCGAAACTATGCCTTGTCAGAAATTCCAAAATAATTGAGCATTCCACTTTCAGTTTCTATGGTTAAGCAATCTTGTTGCGATTAGACATAATTTTATTTAGTGAAAGATACTTCACTAAATAGTTTGGTCTTGAAGACACAATGTGCATTAAAGAACGCAAGATGCCCTTGAAGGAGGTCAGTCTGTTAAATGATGACACTGGAAATTACAAGACAGGAGAAAAGTTCTTCATTCTTTTAAAATTATTTCTCTAGACCCCTCCACTCCCAAGGCTAAGTAAACTAATAATTCAGCAAAATAATTATGCGGCATAGTTCGGAACATATACGTCAATGCTCCCAAAACTTGACAACAATGATTAAGAATTTCAGCAAAAGCAAAAGACATTACCAATCACCAGTTAGAGGATGTCGACTCATGGATGGAACATAATGTGTGGGGGCTAAGTCATGGCCTTCATACTGCTTCAGATCTTCTTCCGTACAACTAAGAAGTCTCGTGATATTTCCAGGTTGGCCACTCAGGTGAAAACTGTGAACAAGCCCTACAGTCTGCCAATCAAAGTAAGGGGAGCATTCTGTTGAGAAAATGGTATGGATTTTTGGATATGGCGTTCCAGGATCATTAGCATGTTCTTGTGTTTGCATATGCTCAACCTCCATCATTTGAAGACTTTTAGGAGTCGCTAATCTTGGCTGAGATAGTTCAGCAAATGTTTTACTCTTCAAAAAACTCAAGTATTTGGACCACTTTGGCTTGGGACACCCATATGCTGCATGTTGCAATAGAAGACCTTCATTTAGGGTATTGATACATTCTAGATTTAGAAATAGCGCTCTCCTTTTGTTTGGATCTGTTTCCATTCCTTTTACCTGCACCAAAGAGTAGACGATATATTATTATTATTTTAAATTTCAGTTTGGAAAAGATACAAATATTAACTCTTCAGATCATACTCAGCCAAGCATGTTTGGCTAAGCTTAAAAGGAGTAAAGGTAACTGTTAGTTCTCAAACAGGTTTAAATAAGTTACTTCTTTCTTACTTTAAAGTAAAAACGTTCTTACTTTGAAAGTGATTCTTAACTTACCGTTAGAGTAAGTTCGTACAATTTCAATCAATAAAAATGTTGCTTGATTTTTAACTTATAAGCAAGCCATTGTTTGGTTCCCATTTTTATCAAAATACATTTTTCACTCTCTTATTTTCAATCACACATTCTTCAATAAATAATATTACACGCAAACCTAAAAATTTTCCTAATTATTTAACAACACATTCTCCATCAAAATAATATTCCAAAATGCATTTTCATCAAACAAATGGGGCTCGAACAGGCTCTAAATCTTTTAAGCTTTGCTGTACATGCTCATATAGTCACAAGGTACAGCATTTGGTGGATACCAAATTCTCCTTTAGCATTAGTATTGCAAACAAAACATCCTATGAAATCAAATAGTTTCTCCAGAATCATACACATAAGTTCCAAAGATGGATCTAACATAGCATAAGTTACTATGATGTGTTTATTCCAACACCTGTTCTGCTGTTCTGTTTCCTGATGTCTGAACAAATAAGAATAGCTAATAGTATTTGTCATTATGTTTGGTTTATTTCTCTGCAGAAGATGTTCAGACCCAAAAAATTGCAAGGGTGGCATAGTCACATTGCTTACCAAAACCAAAATTGAATTATTATAATGAGTCATAACTATCATTTACGATTACATTATAAAGGACAGTATTTCTAAAATTGATTTGAAGTTTTTCAAACTTCCCTGAAAAGCAAGGTCAGAAATTTGGGCAAGCACCAGTATACTCCATGGAAATTTATTATCAGCATGTAATTAAAATTCAATGTTTTAGGCACAGTCAAACTGTCAACAAAATTCATTATTTTTAGCCAGAGATGCTAAGAGCTTTGATTTGGACAAATTAAAACCGAGAATTAGTGACTAGTTTGTTGATGAATACCAATAAGTAAGATTCAATACAGTAACTCATGGTCAAAAAAGAAAAAAGAAACATTCCACAGAGAATGGTATTAGTTTTCTCAATAATCCTTTTATAGTTGATTTCTGAAATCAAGGAGTTGACTTAAGGTAAAACCAAATTCATTTCTTGTAAGCTTTCATTTTAAATTCATGTTTTAACTGTAAGGATTTTCAGATAAGTGCAGAATTACATCAAAGATAGGGTGTGGAAATGCTTTAATTACAGTCAAACGGCAGTTCCACCTGAGTAGGAAATAATAACAGAATGAGAATAATGAATGAGACTGAATACTATGTTGAAGACTCAATTTAAATATATAATGTGTCCCTTCTCCAACAATTTCAGCTTTTAGTTTTGGATGAGGTTTTCAACAAAGTATCGGAGCACACAAAATTCTTGGGTCAAATCTCCCAACCACCAATTTATGAAAATTGTGTGTGTCCACAAGTGAAATGGCCTATTGAAGACTCAATCTCCAAAATAATTGTGTCCACTCTCTCGTAGCTTAAGTTTTTAGATGAAGTTGTTCACATATTATAGGCAAATCATCTGTTTCAATAAGCACATTATCAGTTACCTCTCTAGGATAAGGAGGTTCAGGAAAGAGCCGCCCACAGTCGTACACAATATTGTCCTCATGGTGTTCTAATTTACTGAATGACCAATTTCCAACACTAAAAGACAAGCCATAGTGCATAAGAATGGGCTCAATGCCGTCTCTTGGAATATATCCGGGGTAAATCATCAGGTTATCATTTATTTTGTGGCGAAGTCCTACCTGAAAGAGAAACAACAAGATATGGGATATACATATGTATACAGACAAAGGACAATAAACAAATCCTTCTAAAGGTTGGGAAGCCAATGGTGCAATTCCAAAAATGGTATGTACTCAGGAGCACAGGGAAGGACACAGAGCATAAGTTAAACAGAATTAACCAATTACCTCTGCTGCACCAAATGAGTATCCATACATTTCACTGATCCACCCTGTCCCATATATATCACCAGTATAATTGGTTCCCCAATGAGCTCTGTCCTCTCGTACTTCTTCTGTTTTTGACAGCCACATAGGTGCTAAAGCTCCAAGATCATCTATATGCATGGCTAAAAGCCCACCAACCTTGTCACAGATTTCAGGGTGCTTAGTGTGCAACTTAGCAAGATCATTGTCACATCCGATCAAGTATCTGGTGGAGAATTGTCCTCTTAATAATAGTATTCTCATGGGAAGAGGATTGTTATAATATAAGTAAAGAGAAGTCAAGAAGTTATTTATTGATGCCTAGCAAACCTCAATCTGAAGACAAAATAGTTTTCTGGAGAACACTGAAACAAACCTTGATATGCTCAGAGATAACATTAGAAAATGATAAAATTTCAACAGAAACTGAGTAAAATCTCAGCTTCGGAAATAAATTGACTTTTACATACCAAATTTAGCTACAACTGTTTTGGCTATATAGAAATATAGATAAACCTATCAACTCGACATCCAACTGCTGAACATCTTTGCAACTAAACTCTAGAAACATATAAGGATATGTAAATGAAGAACTAGCCTATATGGAAAAACCATTGGTTCCTAGAAAGAACATCATTCTATAGTTATTATTAAGTTCCCAAAATGTGAGGCCTCTGTTTTCAAATAAGCAAATTAAGCTCAATTATTTATGTCATTTCTCAAGAAAGCTTGAACAACCAAACAAATAAAGCTTAACTTCTCAAGTAAAAATAACAATTATTTATCTTCTGTCCTATTTTTTTCTGGTCAAGTCCAAAATCCAAGAGAGTAGAAGGAAGTAGCTCCTGTAAGCCCTGGCTGCTTAGAAACAGAGCTTAAAAGTTACCGGGTTCATCCGTACACACATCAAAAATCTAGGTGTAAATTGGTTACAGTGAAATTTACTTGTAGTATCATGTGTGGTTGCCAGTTACCACTGGTTCTGACTGACATATAAGTACGCCAAAAAATAAGCAACAGATGCTTACAATAATATATCAAGAGACAGAAATTATTCCGCATACTTATATTCCACTTCAAAGTTATTAGTCTGAATCATTCAATGTATATATCTCAATAAACCATTCATAAGCAACAAAGTACAAATACAGCTATACAGGAATGGAAATCTATCTTTAATGAGCAAGAGAACAACCAAATCGTGTACACTAAAGTAATGCGCCAAAAAGACTTAACCCGTAATATGCAGCAACAGGCCTGCCTTTCTCGGCTCCAAGCTCCCATGGTATAATTGGACCACGGATGATCATGTCTGCATCTAGAATTACTACCCAGTCGACATTTTGTGCTTCTTTGCTATGTTTAAGCCAGTGGACAACGCCTGCAGGTTTATTAATTGCCGGATACCTGCAATAAACCAAATATAACATAAAATGATAAAGAAGAAAATGCCATCTTCATATCCCCGCATTATAATTTTCAAGTAATCAAAATACTAGTAACTCAAAAGGCAAATACCTCATGGACAATTTCACTTATCATAGCCATCAACAAACAAAAAGAGAAGAATCCCAAACATGACATATAGAGGTTCGATCAACCTTTGTTTAGATGGAACTCAAAGACTCAATGAGCTCGAAACCATAGAGCAATTCCATCAGTTTTAAGACTCAGACGAGCAGTTATATTCCAAGATTAACAAGCCAACCAGTACTCAATCAAAAACACATGCATGCACACGCTAAAAATGGTGTATTCTTACCAATCACCAGTTTTTGGGTGTCTGCTCATTGAGGGGACCTCAAAGGTAGGTGCTAATTCCATCCCTTTGTAACTCTTCTTCTCCTCTTCCGTGCAGCTGAGTAATCGGGTTATGGGTCCGGGATGTCGGGCCTTCCGGTAGCTATGCATGAGGCCCACCGTCTGCCAATCAAAGTAATTCTGACATTCCACAGAAAAAAGCGTGTGGATCCTCCACGGCGCCTCCCGACCCACCGCCGCCTCCTGAGCTTGAACCCACGCGCCACCCATCACCATCGTCACCACTACCACCACCCCTAATACTGCAATTCTCTCAACTCCCATTTTTGCATATCCAAGAATCGCAATGGGGTTTGCTATAAAGATCTGAATTTTATGATTTAATCAAAGTCAAAGACTATAGTCTATTTAATTAATTGAGTTTATAACCTGCTACGGATTAAATTGAATTAAAAATGGAACATATTTTTTCAACCGTGATCTGTAATCTTTGTGATTTTTGATTAATTTATAAAAGTAAGTGAATGTGAATCAAAAATAAGTTAAAGTGAATCAAAATTAATTATAACATGGACAGTCATAATTTCAGGTGAGATGTAACATTACTCTTGTTACCCCCAGAATTGGAAGCTCCAGGTCAGCAGTCCGTGTGGACGACCACGTATTTCCTTTTAGCCAAGTAGATAGAAAGCTAGTTGAAAAGTCAATGGGTAAGCCAACGCAGGCTAGGTCAGCAGAAGCTTCTAGATCTAAAGCTCCTTCACGTGAAAGCAGAGCCTCGTAGTCCGAAACTTCTTCATGTGAAAGCAGAGCCTCATAGTCCCAAGCTCCTTCATGTGAAAGCAGAGGCCCCTTGAGTCCGAGGCTCCTCCGCCCAAAGGCAGAAGCTCTTGAAGATCGAAGTACTGAAGCTTAACGTAGACGTTTCCTCATAGCGGATTTGAAGATCTCTCAGAAATGATTGATGTGACATCTGCCATAGAGTGTCTGTAGCATTAATGTGTGTCAGTAAGTCAATCTACAAAGTAGAGAGGCGGATCTTCTGCAAAATAATAATTGTAAAGATCGGACATTGATGTGAGGCTTCAGTCTAGGAGGTGTCGCCACATGGAGTTGATCTAACGGTCATTACGTCAGTTAGGTTAGTATAAATAAACCTCTCATTGTATAGAGAAGGGGGGAGACGAGATTTGATGCACTTTGCTTGGCTTGATCTTGAATAATACAACTCGTATTAAATTCACAACACATTGCAAGATATTCTCTTTTAATCTATCATTTCACATATTCCATTACAAAACGGATATTTATTTTAGGAAAAATAAATCTAACTCTTGTAGACAGCGCAAGAGCCGTTGAAATCAAATCGCCGGAGCTTGAACAGTCGTGTCCCTTGCTGGAAAGCACCTCCCGCGTTCCTTCCAACCATATTACCGCTCTTGTTCCGGTAGAAACGCGCTGGATCATTGCTCGACGTGGCAAGGGTGAGCCCGATATCTGTTGAGCTCATTTTTTGGAGGTCAACAGATTGGCGCCGTCTATGGGAATGTCTAACACTTAAGCACGAAACACGCGTGGAAAGAGAAAAAAGATACGTTTCTGAGAGAGTTTCTCATCCTTGAAAAAGGAATATCCTTGTAAAAAGGAACCGAAAAAGAATTGGAAACCCCCTGAAGAAGGGAACCAAGTGGTGTATCACGTGACCAAGAAATGAGTTCCACCGATGAAAATGCCCCTAGAAGGACGAGGGAATGCCCTGAAGAAGTAGAACCCTCACGAGGTGTTCCAATAGCCCAACTGAGGTCCCAGGGGCGGAGGTGGAGTTGCAGCCAGGTTAACTAGAGAAATGGCAACAATGGCTGCCAACATGAGGAATATCAATCAGCAAAACCAAGTCGTGCATGAAATACTGATGTACATGCAAGAACACGGAGGCTATCAGGGTCCACAACATACGGCTTCCGAAGACGTATTCCCCGACGCTCAAAACTATTACCACGAGGAGAAGGTCCAAAGCTAAATGGCAGGACATCGCCCATACGGGACGGAAGCTCCACGGGAAGACGAGGACGAAATGGATTCGTCTAACAATCATGTCTCAGAAAGGCTACAGGAAGAGAAACCCCAGAGGTCGAGAAGCGTCTTCGACATGATAAGTCCAAGAATGCCAAGAAATAGGCGAGCCAATCCACCTCAAGCACCTAGCAATAGGTATGACGACGAGGTACCTCTTGTCCGTCCCCCTAGAAATAGGCGCGAAAGGTGAGAACAAGCCAGAAGCGAAGCAGGGACTTCCCAACCACCTCCCTTGATCAATCAGAGGGAAGAAGAAAACCCTGATGAGCCTCAGAGGTCTTGCAACCTCGATGATGATAATGATCACTCCCCTTTCTCTGAGGCCATAAGGAGTGTACCCATGCTGAGCCACTTTGTACTCCCAAAAATCCAAAAATACGATGGGAGAGGTGACCCCGCCAAACATATGGACAATTACAAAACACATATGAATCTGAAGGGAGCCACTCCGGCGATGAAATGTAGGGCCTTCCACTTAACCTTAAGTGGAGGGCAGAAATCTGGCATGCCAGGCTACTAGAGGGGAGCATCCGGAGCTGGCCAGAGTTCAAGAAAACTTTCTTGAAGCACTTCACAACCAGTAAAGAGGGGGAAAGACCCATCCAAAGGTTGCAAGATATGAGGCAACAACAAGGTGAGTCGCTGAAAAGTTTTACTTCGCGATTTACCGATGAAATGACATATTGTGTAAAAGTCACAGATAAGGAAGCCTTGACTGCCCTGAGAGGAGGCCTAGATATGAACTCCCTTTTCTGGAGAGATGTGCAAAATAAAGACCTGCCACTTATGATGCACTGTTGGAGATGATAAGGCGCGAGATCCTGAATGAGGAACTCAAAGATCACAGGAACAGGGCCAGTCAAGGTCTGCCGCCACCGCAAATGCGAAGGGAAAGAGGTCCAACCTCCGACTTGATGGATAATCAAGCCCTATGAATCATGGACAGGAGCTTGCCGCAACAACACTTAGTGCAGTGCCAACACTGGCCTACGAAGAGGTCAATCCTGACGCTGAAATATGCCAGCGTCAGCCCTACCCAAGGAATATACAAAGGGGACGAGGCGGGGGATGAGGCGTTGAACCTAGAAATAGAGGAGAAGCACCGCAATACTGCTCATATCACCAATCTCACGGACATCGGACAGAGGATTGCCGAGATGCCGTAAAATTCCCCCTAGGAATGCTCCACACACAAAAACAACAAGCCCGGAACAATGAACAGCGTCGACCCAATAGGAACGACCCTCCGAGAGGAAGGGACAACGACGCTGAAGAACCTAGGCAGGGTCAGAGGCAGCGCCGAGGCCCTCCACCATGTAATGAACACGAGCCTATTCGAGAAATCGACACAATCATAGACGGTCATCACGTGGGTGGAGATTCCAGGAATTCCCAAAAGAATTACGCCAGGGAAGCAGTCTATCCAGCTATGGCAAGCTACATAGTGACCCCAAGTAAGAAGGTTTTACCTCCTATCATTTTTACACATGAGGACACTGTTGGAGTACATTATCCGCACTGTGACGCCTTAGTAATAAAGGCCGTCGTAGCCCGTAATGGCCTGAAAAGAATGTTAGTGGATAATCGAAGCTCTGTCAATATCCTATTTGGAACCACATTTGACAAAATGAAGGTCGATCACGAGCTTACCTCGGTAAGTTCCCCCTTGTATGATTTCACTGGAAACAGCATTGTTCCTAGAGGCAAAATCACTCTAGCAATAGAGATGGGGGAAGAACCCCTAATTGCTCACCATTTTATGGAATTTCTTGTGGTTGACAATCGATCTGCCCATCATGTGGTACTTGGAAGACCTACATTAACAGACTTATGGGTAGTTACCTCAATTCACCACTTATGCATGAAGTTTCCCACCGAGAATGGTATTGCCACGGTTCGGGGAGATCAGAGAGGCGCCCGGGAATGTTACTCCAGTTCCTTAAGGAATGCCGAACCAAGGACACTAGTCATTTTCATTGACATGGATGTGGACGACCTCCCTGAACAAGGGAACGCCCCTAAACAAGGGGAAGACGTCCTTATGACCGAAGCTCTTGGAAAAGAAGCAGTTGCTGAAGAAGCAATTAGCTTGGAAGAACTAGACCCTTGCATTATTGATTGTGAGCCTCAAGCGGCCCCAATGGAGAAATTGGAAATCTATGGTGCCGACCCCATGGACGAAATAAAATATCTGCAAGTGGGAAGTAATCTGGCACAAGAAATGAAAGAGAGGTTGAAAAACTTCTTGTACGAGAATCTTGATGTGTTCGCTTGGAAGCATGGCGATATGGTAGGCATTAATCCCAAAGTTAGCTGCCACCATCTGAATATTGACCCAAAAGCCACGGCTCACCGACAAAAGAGAAGAGCCCTCAACCCTGTGAGATACTAAGCCCTAAAAACCGAAGTAAAGAAGTTGATTGGCAACGGCTTCATTAGGGAATCAATTTATCCGAAGTGGGTCTCCAACGTAGTTCTGGTAAAGAAGCAAAACGGGAAGTGGAGGGTATGTATTGACTTTTCAAATTTAAACCAAGCATGTCCTAAGGACAGCTTCCCACTCCCCAAGATAGATCAGCTAGTGGATTCAACGGCCAAACATGAACTTCTTAGTTTCATGGACGTTTACTCCGATTACAACCAGATTCCAATGTTTCCACCAGACCAGGAACACACGTCCTTCATCACTGATAAAGGATTGTACTGCTACAAAGCCATGCCCTTCAGCCTGAAGAATGCTGGGGCCACATATCAAAGGCTGGTTAACAAAATATTCGCCGACCTCATTGGCAAAACCATGGATGTGTATGTAGACAACATGCTGGTAAAAAGTCAGATATCAACGGACCATATCGCCCACCTAGATGAGACATTCCAGATCCTGCGAAAGTATCGAATGAAGCTCAACCCCATGAAATGTGCTTTCGGAGTGTCGTCAGGTAGATTCCTTAGTTATATAGTTAATCAGAGGGGCATCGAAGCAAACCCTAAAAATGTTAAACCTTTGATTGAAATAAGGTCACCCCGGAAGCCAAAGGAAGTTCAAAGCCTCACTAGGAGAAAGGCGGCTCTCAACCGCTTCATCTCCAAAGCAACAGATAAATGCCTCTCCTTCTTTAAAATTCTTAAAAGGGGAAATAAGTTCCAATGGACGGAAGAATGCGAGGTGGCCTTCCAAGAACTGAAAAAACATCTGGGGCAGGTACCCCTCATTTCCAAACCAAAGAACCATGAGGTATTGCATATGTATATGGCAGTAACCCCTGAGGCTGTAAGTTCAGTGTTGATCAGGGAAGAAGACAACCATTAGCTACCAGTTTACTATGTCAGCAAGGCACTCCTCTCTGCAGAAACAAGATATCCTGACATGGAAAAACTGGCATTCTCCCTAATAATAGCTTCAAGGAAGCTAAGGCCGTATTTCCAGGCTCACAACATATATGTATTCTCCAATTATCTCCTCAAGCTGGTGCTTCAAAAACCTGATGCTTCAGGAAGGTTGTTAAAATGGGCTGTAGAGTTTAGTGAGTTCGACATTAACTACAAACCAAGGACAGCTGTCAAAGGGCAAGCCTTAGCTGATTTTTTGGCAGAATTCACCCCTACGCCGAATGTCGAAGAAGAACTGGAACTCGTCGAACCTCAAATATGGAGACTATCGGTAGACAGATCTTCTAGAGAGACGGGTTCCAGAGCCGGAATCATATTGGTCAGTCTCGAGGGACACAAACTAGCTTGTGCGGTAAGGTTTGGCTTCATTGCAACCAATAATGCTGCTGAATACGAAGTTCTTCTAGCAGGCCTTCGATTGGCAGAGAATTACAGGTAAAAAGGCTCATTATCAGCATCGATTCCCAACTGGTGGTCAACTATGTCCATGGAAACTTTTCAGCCAAAGACAAGTCCATGGCGGCCTACCTAAAACTGGTAATAAGATTTGTCCCTTCGTTTACCAAGAACCGACAACTCCCACGCTGACGCATTGGCGAAGCTCGCAAGCAGCAAGGACTCGAAACTACTCATGATACCGATTGAACACCTCCCCAGACCCTCAACAGAGGTCGGCGGAACGGTGATGTGGATAGAAGGTACACCACAATGGATGAAACCCATCATTTCCTGCCTAAAGGACCAGACCCTACCTCCTCAGAAAGTAGAGGCCCAAAAATTAAGGAGAAGGGCCGCCCATTTCGTTTTCCAGGATGACATATTATATAAATACGGGTTTTCATTACCTCTGCCGAGGTGCATTGGGAAGGAACAAGCGGACTACGTACTCAGAGAAATTCATGAGGGTGTTTGCGGGAATCTTGCTGGAGGTTGGTCGTTGGCATAAAAAGTGCTAAAGCAAGGGTACTAGGGCCTACCTTGAAAAAGGATATGCAACAGTTCGTCCGGAAATGTGACAAGTGCCAACGTTTCGCCATTATTCAGAGACAGCCTTCACAAGAATTGAATGTGGTAACCAGTCCTTGGCCGTTTGCGAAATGGGAGATCGACCTAATCGGGCATTTACCTAAAGGTAGAGGGAGCGCCAGCTTTGCCATTATCACCATCGATTATTTCACAAAATGGGTGGAAGCTGAGCCCCTTGCTAAGATAACTGAAGCCAACACTTCCAAGTTCCTCTGGAAAAATCTCATTTTCAGGTTTGGTATCCCTCATTCGATCGTATCTGATAATGGCAAGCAGTTTGATAACAAGAAAGTTAGGGAAATGTATGAGAGATTGGGCATCAAGTAACAATTCTCTTCTCCACATCATCCTCAAGCCAACGGGCAGGTCGAAGCAGTAAATAAAACAATCCAAGTACACCTTGAAAATGAAATTTGATACCTCCAAAGGGGCCTGGGTAGATGAACTACCCCGGTCTTATGGGCTATCAGAACAACCATCCGAACTGCTATTAGGGAAACCCCGTTTTCCATGGCATATGGGGCGGAGATGACCATGTACCAAAGAAAAATGACCTGGTATTACAATGTTAAGGTAAAAAAGAGATCTTTTCGGGTGAATGATTTGGTACTTCGAAGAGTTTTCTTGTGTTCCAAAGAGCCGAGAGCAGGAGTTTTGGGACCTAATTGGGAAGGGCCCTATCGCATCGAGAAAGAAATCCGACCCGGAACCTACTGGATTCAAGACATGAGCGGGAAGACACTGCCCCATCCATGGAATGTGGACACTTGCGAATGTACTATCAGTGAATGCAAATCAAGGCTGGAGTTTTCTCCAATTTTTTGTAAATGAATAAAGACTTCCTTTTTGTTCAAAGAAGAGTTACCAAGGTTAAGAGGGTTATGCCTTCCTTCGACCAAACGACAAGTTGAGGAAGAAGTTTTTCCAAGGATGCACCATCCACCATGCAAGGAAGAGTTGGCGTCTCGGAAGAGAGGTCGACATTCCCCATAAGGGATCGCCTCGCTGGATTTCGAGGTGTACACACATGCCTTCCTTCGACCAAACGTCATGTCAAGGAAGAAGCCTTTGCATGGATGTACCATCCACCATGCAAGGAAACGTTAGCGCCTTGAAAGAGAGGTCGACATTCCCCACAAGGGATCGCCTCGCTTGGATTCCGAGGCGGACACACATGCCCTCCTTCAACCAAACGTCATGTCGAGGAAGAACCCTTTGCATGGATGCACCATCCACCATGCAAGGAAACTTTGGTGCCTCGAAAGAGAGGTCGACATTCCCCACGGGGGATCGCCTTGCTTGGATTTCGAGGCGTACACACATGCCTTCCTTCGACCAAACGTCATGTCAAGGAAGAAGCCTTTGCAAGATTGCACCATCCACCATGCAAGAAAACGTTAGTGCCTTGGACGAGAGGTCGACATTCCCTACAAGGGATCGCCTCGCTTGGATTCCGAGGTGGATACACATGCCTTCCTTCGACCAAACATCATGTCGAGGAAAAAGCTTTTGCATCCATCCAACATGCAAGGAAGTGTTGGTGCCTCGGAAGAGAGGTTGACATTCCCCACAAGGGATCACCTCGCTTGGATTCCGAGGCGGACATACATTCCTTCCTTCGACCAAACGTCATGTCGAAGAATAAGCCTTGGCATGGATACACCATCCACCATGCAAAAAAATGTTGGCGTCTCGGAAGAGAGGGTCGACATTCCCCACAGGGGATAACCTCGCTTGGATTTCGGGGCGAACACACGCCTTCTCATGGATGCGCCATCCATCAAGGAGACGGTGATTCTCAAACAATTTTATTCAGTAAAGGACTCCAGGTTCAAAATCGATTTAACCAACGTATATCCCAATTTCGATTTAACAAGCAGTGACACTTGATTTAAATAAAGGCTCGTTGGGACGCGAAAAATTGAAATTAGTTCGATACGCGGTTGAATTATTGTTACAATGCACCAACATAAAGACAAAACTAACACTGGAAACAATGAAGAAAAAATGAAATCTGTATTCTATAAATAAACCAGTACAATAAGAGGCTCAACGAGTTTTACAAATAATGAACTTATAGTAAGCCTATGCCTATTCGAGGAAAGGGGAAGGGGCTTGAGCTCCGACGATATGGGAAGGGGCTGCTTCATCTATTGAAGCCTTTTCAGGCACCACTTCGACGCAATCTACCGGAGCTTTTTCTGGTACTACTTTAACATAGTCATCGTCGACGGGAGTTTGAGGCACTTCATCTTTAATAAACTCCCTCTGTAGTTCAGAAACGTCGAGGCTGGGAAACAATTGCTCTACCCTGTTGACATCCTCATTATATGCATACTTCCTCCAATAAGAACCGATGCGTTTGTACTCTTCGGTATTGTGGAAATCGGCAATGTAGGCCCTCACAGCAATTTCACCTGCCTCGAGACATCCAACTGGTACATCCTACATTCGTTGGAATACCACTCCACTTCTTTTTCCATACGATCTCAAGCTCTTCTGTTGGCAGCTAGTTGAACATTCGCGTGCTCAAAAGCTTCGATAGTGAGTCTCTGATAAGCATCAGAGGTCTCCACCTGCTTCGTCAAAGCAGCCACTTCACATTGAGACTCATGGACTTCCCTTTTCATTATTTCAATCCCAAATAAGGCAGAGGCTAACTTTTCTCCCATCTTCGGCTTTCTGAACTTTCAACTCATCGACCTCAGCCTAGGCAGAGGCTAACTTTACCTCGTCTATAGCCTTCTAAGCATTCAACTTACCAACCTCGGCCTTTACTCTATTTAGTTCAACCTCTACTGCGCTCAAACTATCATACGAAGCCTTGTTCCTCTGCGAAATGTCGGCCAGGACTCCCTGACATTCCAAGGCAACCCCGAAAGCCCTGGCACTTTGACTTACTAGAGTCGCAGTCAAATCCACCGCATCACAGGTGGCAACATAATCTTGCTACCTTTTGGTCTAGAATTTTTTGAAAACCTCAGTGGCGCTGCGGACATCGGCAGGCAACATCTCTATTACAGTTTAGGTAACTTACTATCACGTCCAATGAAGAAGTTTCCAGATTTTCCTGAAGTCCTTTCCAACTTCTTGGGAGCCTCCGGTATAGTGTCCTCAGAATCGTCATCGACCTCCCGAAGTTGATCCTCTATTGCAGCATCAATGGAAGCCTGCATTATCTTTGGTGGTGCGGAAGTCCCTTTCCCCCCATGGGGCATGGAGGCCCCAACAAGACCAGCACACTCACTAGCATGGACCAATTTCCTTTTCTTTGGGGGCTCCTTAGCTACCCCCTTACCTTTGTCCGTAGAGGGCTGAATTTCTTGGGAAACACCTCCCCCTTCTCAGGCGACTGTGTTTTAGGCTACATTTTCTTGGAGGACAGGACATTCTGATCTTCTCCTGGTCCCTGAAGAATGTCTCCGAGAAGTAGCGTTGAGGATGTTAGCCATATCAGGTTGAGGATACTTTTTCTTGGGGGCCATCTATTCAATTGTCAGTAAGATATTTTCAGAGTCAGTTTAGAAACAAACCGGTTGTTAGAACGCTCTAGGAAGACGGTGAAAATTCGCAATAACGTTTACAAAGGTAAAGTATTGAAATGGCACAATCTTCGTTTTTTATAAAGGAAGGAAGTAAATCTCAACCGTCGGATGAAAGCCAAAATAATCACAATCGTACAGTTATCCAAAGATCTGGACCATAGAATTCAAACAGCCATTTTTCTTGTATCAACGTGTTATGCATCCCAATTGCCGGTCATCATTGGGCATTCATTGCTAAAATAGCCAAGCATGTGGTAAAATCGTCTTAACACAGCTGTCATCTTGAAAACATGCGAAACCATTAAATGATGAACATTATCATATATTCAGTGCGGGTCACCTCAGCCTCGGCATGGCTAACCATATTGAATCAGCATCGGCAATTCTGGGACAATATATTGCCTACCTTTTTTAGGCTCAGACTATTGGATTGAAGAGCCATGCATGACAACATGCTCAAACTATTGGATTGAAGACCCAGTCTATACACACATAACTTAAAGGACCCCATTTTGTACAAGTTAAAGCAGCCTCGAAAATCTTGAGCCAGAACAACCTCTGAGTTGATAAGATTCCCAACTTAAGGACGTCTGAAAACACAAAAGGAATTTAACTCTGTGAAAAACATTACTACTTTTTCCATACCGCTGGTCTTATCAAGATAAAGGTTAATATTTACATTGGTAAGTCCAAACCGTGTATTTGCTGACCTCCCAATGTCCAATGGAAAAAGCATGAATGCATGATTACACTTTAAAAGTTAGCAAGTTGTTTCAACGTCAGAAATTATCAAAGTACGACAGTAAGGGAAGATAAGTTCGAAATTCATTAAAATGAAAGCAAATTACATCTTACAGAGTGGACCAAAGCCCTAAAAGAAAAACATTGTACATTAATCTATTGGGGCCGGGGTTGGGGAGCTTCGAAGGGAACTATGGTCCCGGGGGCCACCTCATCATTGACAGCCTCAACAGCTTCCTCGTCTGGGGTAGTTGATTAGTTCAAGTCTACTGGCATCTGGCTTTCTTCTTCTTTCTCCTCTTCATCCTCGCCAAGGAACTCAGCCCTGACCCCCAAGGTATCTTGTTGGGAATGCACATCCATCCACTCGACGATCTCGGGATAGGCATACCGTCTCCAGTACAACCTGAATCTTTGATAATGTTTCGTCAAGTGGAAGTTGGCCAAAAAGCGAGCCTCAGCCTCCTTATTAGCTTGTTCAGCCTCGCGACGGGAGGTTAGCTCCCCCACCTATCCAGCCAAGTCGTCCTTTTCTTTGTTGGCTTTCTCAAGGGCCTCGGCTGCTGCCTTTTGATGGGCGCCGATGTCTCCACCCGCTTCGTCAATGAGGGCACCTCGCTCTGTGACAAATGTACCTCTTTCTTCAAGACCTCGATTTCTGTCAACGCAGAAGCAAGTTTCACTGACTCCTCAGCACCTTGTTTCTTAAAAGCTTCGGTCTCATCCTTGGCACTTTTCGCTGCTTCCTCAGCCTGGGAGGCCTTTTCCACAAACTCCCGGTTCTTCCTCTGGAGCGTCTTGAATAGGATCTCGACCTCCTAGCCATGCCAAAGCACCTCGACGCTTTAGCCACCATTGTGGCGACGACGTCCACGGAATCACTCGTTTCAACAAAATTCTGCCATTTCTCAGTCCAGAATTAGTGGAACATCATCGTGGCTATCTGAATTTCCGGAGGTAGTAGGCCAAGAGCTTCAGGCTCTAAATCTTCAGTCCTTTTTGCCAAATGAGGCTTACCCCGAGAACGGTTCGAAACAGTTTTACCGGAAGACTTAGGTTTCTTAGCTGGTTCCTGGTTTTGAAGCTCTGAAGTGGCTACTGATTTTTGGCTCACCGAGGCTGTAGCAAAAGACGCCGCCAACAACTTCTGCCCTGTAGGCACTTCAGATCGAGGAGGAGGGACTTGGTTGGAGCTACCTACCCCAGTGGTAGAAACTTGAAATTTTTTCTTTGGTTCCTTAACCGCTACCTTCTTCCCTTGGTCTGGCAAAGGGGGCCGACCCTCCTCCTGAGAGGCAGCTTCCTTGCTGGTCCTCTCCAGCTTACAGTTGATATGCCTTCCCTCGGCAGATGTGCCTTTCACGCCCCTACGACCCGTCGTCGAAGTGGCTGCTAGAATAGTAGCCATATCAGGGGCAGGCACCTTCCTTTTTTCGAAATTCTCTGCGGGCAACATCACGAAGTCTAAGACAAATGAAAGACAACAAATTGCCTAAATATGTTCACAGAGCTGAACGTACCTTTGGAGGACATGAGAAATAGGTCTTCGTAAAATTGTTGCGTGGTAACCAGTTTATCGAAGTGGCGAGTCAAGGAGGGTTGACAGTAGATATCGAACAAGACCTCCCAGTGCGAAGGATCAAGCTCAAAACGCTCTACGGTTCCTGAAAATCATGAACATTTCATTACTAAGGGGGTTCGGAAAAGAAGTCGGGACTTTGATGAAGAGGACAGTGTACCCTCACACTCCTGCCACTTCCCTCGAACCTAGAACCAGGTTTCCTTCCACCCTTTTATGGAGGAAGGAAAACCCGTCACAAAAGGAGCATGCCCCTCCATGGGAACATGGAGTACCAGCCCCCGGAATCCCCTTTGCCTAGCAACCTAGGCTGGTAGACGGTTTGAAAAACATAAAGGGGCATGTCCTCGCCCAGGGAAGTTTTCTTCCAAAGAATGTAGGAACCTACTAGTTGGGCCCAGTCGTTAGGAGAAAGCTGGGTGGGGGCCAATCCGTACAATCTAAGGACGGCTAAAAAAAAAGGGTGAAGGGGGAGATGAAATCTCGCCTTGAGAAGGTACTCGCTAATGGCGACGCATCCTTACCTAGGGTAACATGCTCGTTCGTTAGGAGAAGGGGATAGTAGTTCTATGTTGTAAAGGATCCCATATTTCACCTAAGATCAGCTAACTTGATGGGATTGGCATTGGAACAGATTTTAGCTGTCCCCAAGTTCTTCCCTCATCCTCCCGCTTGGAGCCTTCTCTCGAAGTAGTTTCACTTCTACCAGCCTCAATAGTTCTAATGACGTCGGAAGTACTGGCCAGTTCACCCCCCATCCCAATAGCTAACCTATCGATACCTACACTATCGTCAGAAGAAGAAAAAGAAGAAGCCATTGATCCAAGAATCAGAAAGAAATTCTTCGTGAAATACAAAAGGAATCCACCACACTTACAAGAATGTCCTGGAAAAGAGAAGGAGAAATCTCGAAGATTGGAAAACTCGAAGAAAGTTTGAGGAAAATGAAGTTAGAGGTAGAAATTCAGGTAGAGATAAAGTGAAAAAGTTTCTTC
This sequence comes from Fraxinus americana, assembly GCA_035079005.1. Classification (NCBI taxonomy): domain Eukaryota; kingdom Viridiplantae; phylum Streptophyta; class Magnoliopsida; order Lamiales; family Oleaceae; genus Fraxinus; species Fraxinus americana. The sequence continues at coordinate 17,059,324 of CM068716.1, forward strand.
TTGAAGGCAATCTCATTTTATAGACAGGGGAGCTCAACCCCAGCTGTTAGATCAAGGTTTGGGCAATCTAATCGTGCGTTTAGAGGTTAAAATCAATGCCACACATCATCTCAGACGCATCAGATTCAACGGTTCAGATTAATACGTTGATCATACGCACCTTGTCGTGCTTATAAAACGTATGGAGAGCAAGAAAGACAGCTACGATCGCTCATTTAATACGGCAGCTGCGACGACACGGTGAATTGTGCCATCATAATTACCTTTTCTTGGAAATAGCCAACGTCATCAAATCATTGAAACACAGTAGCCGAGAGCTCCTCGTATCCCTAGACAAATCATTACTCAGATAACACCCTTCTCAAATGTCGATCCGAGGCTGCTTAGTCAATGGTGAACATCCCTAAGCTCAGAAAAGAAGACACCATAAACTAGAAACCGATGTCGCTAGGCGAATCACTTCGGAAAATGCTGGTATGAAGGTCTATAAAGATTAGATCCTTTTCACAAAACTGTATGACATTTGAAAGTCTGTGCATTACATAAATAACCATGTATAGACTTGGAAGACTATTGTTACCCCCCAGAATTGGAAGCTCCAGGTTAGCAGTCAGCGTGGACAGCCATGTATTCCCTTTTAGCCAAGTAGATAGAAAGCTAGTTGAAAAGTCAATGAGGAAGCCAACACAGGCTAGGTCAACAGAAGCTATTAGGTCCGAAACTCTTTCATGTGAAAGTAGAGCCTCATAGTCCGAAGCTTCTTCATGTGAAAGCAGAGCTTCATAGTGAGAAGCTCCTTCATGTGAAAGCAGAGGCCCCTTGGGTTCGAGGCTCCTCCGCCCAAAGGCAAAAGCTCTTGAAGACCAAAGTACTGAAGCTTAATGCGGACGTTTCTTCATAGTGGATTCGAAGATCTTTTAGAAATGATTGACGTGACATCTTCTATAGAGTGTTTGTAGCATTAATGTGTGTTAGTAAGTCAGTCTACAAAGTAGAGTAGCGGATCTTCTGCAAAACAATAATTGTAAAGATTGGACATTGATATGAGGCTTCAGTTTAGGGGGTGTCGCCACGTGGAGTTGATCTAACGGTCGCTACGTCAGTTAGGTTAGTATAAATAAACTTCTCATTGTATAGAGAAGGGGGGGAGACGAGATTTGATGCACTTTGCTTGGCTTGATCTTGAATAATACAACCCATATTAAATTCACAACACATTGCAAGATATTCTCTTTTAATCTATCCTTCCACATATTCCATTACAAAACGGATATTCATTTTAGGAAAAATCGATCTAGCTCTTGTAGATAGCGCAAGAGCCGTTGAAATCAAATTGCCGGAGCTTGAACAGTCGTGTCCCTTGCCGGAAAGCACCTCCCGGGTTCCTTCCAACCATATTATTGCTCTTGTTCCAGTAGAAACGCGCCAGATCATTGCTTAATGTGGCAAGGGTGGGCCGGTATCTGTTGAGCTCATTTTTTAGGGTCAACAGATTGACGCCGTCTGTTAGAATGTCTAACATTTAACCAAATGCACCTAGAAGGACGAGGGAACGCCCTGAAGAAGGAGAACCCTAACGAGCTGTTCCAATAGCCCAACTGAGACCTTCAATGTGCAGACGAGGAGGTCCTAGGGGCAGAGGTAGAGTTGCAGCTAGATAAATAGAGAAATGGCAACAATGGCTGCCAACATGAGGAATATCACATGGAAATCTATGTTTTAAAAAAATTCAATATAATTTCAATTCAAAAGTAATTATGTATATATAGAATAATTATAAATTGATTATAGTAAGGCCTCGTTTGATAGCCATGATTTTCCATGGAAAATGGTTTTCCATTTTCCAACTTTTGCATCTGTTTGATAGCAAAAATGTCCCCAAAATTTTTTTTCCACATTTTCAATTTTTGGAAGAAAACATTTTCTTTTTATTTTGGTTGGAATTGATTTTCCAGATTCTTAGGCCTTTTTTTTTTTTTTGACAATTGGAAAAAATTCTAAACACAATGGTAATAATTTTTTTTTTACTTTTATTGACAATTTCCATACAAAACAAAGTCAAATTAATGGTATTCGGTATGGTAATTTTTTTCAATTTTTTTGACAATTGGAACAAATTCTAGATTCAATAATAGAAAAAATTATCACTTTAATTGACAATTTCCATAAAAAACGAAGTCAAACGGACACCAAACTTTCAACATTTTTCAGGTGGAAAATTATACCAATCAAACACAATTAATTACAATTCTCAAGAAAACAATTTCTAGGCAATTCAATTCCCTATAAAACATTTTCTTTCCACGAATTTTCCACATTTGCAATCAGACGGACCCTAAATGAATTTAAGAGATATGAGAAAATCCTATAATGGAAAGAAAAATACCTTTTTTTTTTGGTCTGAAATCTTCACAATTATTAGGGAGAAATTTTCTTTGAGATTTGCAATTTATATTTTTCATTAAAAAGTCTCCAAAAGTCTAGTAAGTTGAGAATTATCCAAAAATCAATATTTATTTGAATACCTCTTGACTTATAGAGACTTTAAAAAAAATTTAATTGAATATCCTGTTACTTATAAAGACTTTTTAAAAGTATATAGAAGTTCCCATTGAATACGCCTAAACTTTTAGAGAGTTTTTAAACCTCTAAATTGAATATACCTAAACTTTTTAAATTCTCAAGTCTTTAAAAGTTTCAAATGAATACAGCATCACTACTTTGAAATTAATTACCTAAAGACGGATGGAAGAATTATCTGAAAAAAGTAACATCGACTTTTTGAGGAACTTTCAAAATAGAGCAGCTACTTTGTAATTAATGACCTATAATCTACTCCATCTTAAAAGAGGGACTTTGATAATTACTATTCATTTGTGATTTCTCATAATATATCACTGTTCCATATGTGGACCAAAAAAAAAAAAAAGAGTAAGCCCACAATTGTTGACTTTGAAAAAAGGGGTGGGTGGGTGGGTGGGGCAAGGAGATAGTGTTTTCGTACGCCACGGACATGTACTCTTTGCGGAGATAAGAACAGTCTGTGTCTCCGTGTCTCTCTGTGGCGCAGGAGATGGTGTTTCCGTGCGGCGACACGGACAGTCCTTGCCTTCGTGGAGACACGCCCGTGCCCGTCTCTCCGCACACTGTAGAGACATTTTTTTATAACCCTCGACACCCTGCTACCTAATCGGGCAGGTCGATCCCTGACTTTCGAGTGTTTCTACTGATCCCCGCAAAAAATTGGTGAAAATATCTATTACACTCATTTGATTCATACTAAAGAACATAGCTAAAGAGACTCCCACAATACAGCTACAAACAGAAGTTGCCTTATCCCCATGGTTGATGTGATTGCATTCTTTTGTACTTACAATTTTCCTATGTGCTGCTTAGTAACTAAATTAGAAATGATTTGATCTTAAAGCCTTTCATCATGTTTCTGTAATAAATTCTGGCATGTATTTAGGAAGTTGTTGTTCTTTCAACTGGAGTTTCTGAATGAGTACAAAGAGATAGTTTAGAGGCTACTACAGGCATTAAATGTTCGAAGAAGATAACTAAAACTAACAAGACCAATGGACATAACAAGCACAGAAACAAGACAAAATATCATATCCAACAAAATGTCATGTATTTACCTAGCCAACGGGTAAATACCATAAGATTATTATCAATATACGACTTGGTATTGATTAATAGTCATACACCAGCTTCAGTGTCTCATCGATAAGGCTCTATGTTTGTTGCTTCAAACATTAAATTGTTGAGAACATTGTAATTTTATGTCAAACATTAGTAAGAACATTTTCTTAAATTCCAATTTACATGCAGGTTAACCAACCCTAATCTTTTTGCATTTGATGTCATCATTACTTATGTTAGGTAAAGTGTATTTACTATACAATTTTATTGATATAACAAATTAAGTTATGAAATATTGTATAGAAAAAATATAATTGAATGAAGGAAAATTCAACACGTGCTAACATTGCCTACAAAATAACCAATTTCGTGTAATGTACGGGCAAAAGTTATTATTTATTATATATATAACAAAATGCAAACCCACAATTATTGACTTTGAAAAAAAAATGTCTTCGTGTCTCCACATGAAGAAACGAGAGAGGATCCATCATCCACTATTCATTCTTGAAATTGAAACTGAGGTTTCACACCAATCTAGTTTTCAACTGTTCACATATAAATATCTTCCATTTATAACTTTTCTACCAACTTTCTTCCAGTTTCGCTTCTTTTTTCTTGGTTCACCCCGGCAGTCGCTCACCAAAACTTCCTTCACCTTACTGCGATTTGCTGCTCTTCATCATGTTACTCAACCGAGACATACACCTGTAAGTTTAATTTTATCTTCTTCAATTTCTTCATCTTCTATATATTTGTTATGGTTTCTTAACTTGTATTGTTGAATCTTCGATTTCTTTCATATTTTTGTTCGATCTTTAAAGAAATTGAACTCGAAATAACGAAATTCTATTCGTTGGATGTTCTTGTTGTGTATTCTTCATTTAATTTCTTCACCTTGTGATTGATTTACTTGTGCCTATTCAGAACTCGAGTTGAAATGGGGTTATTAGTAATCTTCCCCATCGGGTTCTCGTGGACCTCCTCAATCCAAACACAGACATAACCCTGAAGGTAATTTACCGTTTTCTTTATATTTTCTAAAGAAATTATATACCTAATTCTCAGTTTGCTATTTAATTTAGCTTAAATGGATTAAATGGATTGAATTGTTTTTAAGAAAATTATTAGGTTTTTAGTGTTGGCAATTCTGTGGAAAAAGGACTAATTTGTAACGTAATGTAAAAGTCAATGACCTAGGGTGCAATTTGTATAATTAGGTAAGTTAGAGTTTGAGTCCTTGAAGGAGTCCAAGATGTTTAAGAAGATCGCATATGATAAAGCGATTGCAATTAGAAGTCTAAAGAGTATCAAAGAGCCAGACAAGTTATGTTCCAAATTCTCAGTCGTCACTTGTAAAGAGTTTTTCACATAGAAAACATTGGAATTCGGATATGAGCATTTCTAGAATAATTGTAGCCCTTTGAGTTAGCTTTCTGACGAAATTTGAATCATCACAATAAGATATTAGTAGAGAAAGTTATGATAAAAATACTGACAACTGCTCAACCCTCGTTCCACCTTCGCTAGAGGCTCACTCGAGCGACCAATTCATTAACTTTTCGCCCGAGTTTCGCTGACAACTCGCTCAAGGCGCACCTGTATGATCAACCCTAATTCAAGATTTTGGAGAGTTTTATATGGCCCACACTACTCAAACACCTTCAACTATAAATACAAAGGCTTTGGAAGACTTTTGTAAGGTTGTTGCATTGTGCCTCTCTTGCATATCATATTCTCTACATCTTTGAGAGATCCAAGAAGCTATCCTTTGATTGATTCATCAATATTCATTCTTGAGATCCCGCAACCCGATTTTGGAAAACATCAAAGGTTCCATAATCCAAAACACCGGCATCCTTAATCTTTTAAGGAACTGACTCTGTCATTGAAATTTGGAAGAGGTGGACTGGAAGTACAGGAAAAGCACAAGAATTGGAGATTTTTGAAATTCTACTTGGAAGAGACAATAGAAAAAGATCAGAAAGCTGGAAGGAGGTAGCAGATCAGGAGGCTACAAGAGGTAGAACGGGAAGTCTAGCAGGTTAGCTAGTTAGTGTCTACGGTAGCAGATCATGAGACTGGAAAGTACAGAAGATCTTGGAGATTACAGGAATTACAACAGCGAGAACGAGTGAAGTTTTCTAGCTGGAAACATACTGTAATCCATATTGTATATAGTGGAGGTAACTGGCTTGGTCCCGGAATTTTTCCCAGTTGGGTTTCTTCGTCATCATATTGGTGTTCTTTATTTACTGCTTTCATATTTATTGTTTATTATACAAACTGCGGTATTGAAAGATAGGATAATTTGAATTGTTTGACTAATGACCTAGACATAATTAACTTGTGACTTGTTGCTTGTTAATTAAAGTTTTAATTCTGCATTTACACCTAATCACCCCCTCTAGGTGTAGTAGGGTCGAATCTTGCGTTTTTCAATTGGTATCAGAGCTTAACACGTGTCCTGACCTTACAATCTAGATGAATACTTCATTATATAGTAATGATGATTCTGGTAATGAGTCTGTGAGTGAGGAAGATATCCAAGAGGCCTATGATAAAATGTATCGAGAGAGTCTTCAGATTTTGTCTAAGAATAAGGCCTTGAGTGTGAGGAATAAGGAACTCGAATTGGAGAATGAGAAGTTAGTTGCACACATTAAGGAATCTACCTTGATCCTGAGTGAATTCAAATCTATGAATGAAACTTTAGAGACTCCGGTTAGAAATCTCACCAATGAGCTCGAAAGATCCTCTAGGAAAGTTAGAGAGTTGGCCACAGAGAGAAAGACTTTTGATATCCAGGTTAAAAACCTACTGAGCGATCTAGAATATTCTAAGTCTCAATTACTTGTCTTCACTACTGGTTTTGAAAGGTTAGATAATATTCTAGGAATGGGCAAGTCGGCTGGAAATAAGGGAAATCTAGGATTTAAAGGGAAAGAAAGCAATGTTGCTAGTACTTCCAAGACCACGTTTGACCCTACAACTGACCAGCCCAAACATGTGCCTAACCCCGAATCTAAAAATAAGGGTTTTGTTAGACAGAGGCCTAGTAGACAGCGTAGGACCCGTCGACCTAGGAATAGATGTCAATATCCACATAACATTGGTCCTAGGTTTGTCCCTACGTGCTATAACTGTGGAGAGTTAGGTCACATAAGACCTAGTTGTCATCATTTCTTGAATAGAAATAAGAATTATGATTATGTTGGTCTGATTGACTTCCTTACTAATCCGGTAAGTAAATTGACCAAGATCATGACACGGATGAATAGAAATATTCCTGTTACTAGGCAAGTTTGGGTGAAGAAGAGTGATCTTAAAAATTCTGAAATAGATCATGATGCTCTTAAAGGTAAGAGCATTGACGTACCTTACTGATTAGGTATTTTGTTGTAGTGCATGCTCGTGCTTTATCGTGTGACATGGATATATGCATGCATCATGTTTATTTATTTATCTATTTGTTCTCTTGCATTTTATTCTATATTCTTGTAGTTTGTTTGATATTTTTTTTGTGTGCTTGATGCATTCATGATTTAATACGAAAAACAAACAAAAACATTTTTTTGTTGCTTTAGTTTAAAGTTTTTTTTTTTTTTTTGTGGGGGTGGGAAGAAAAAGAGAACAAAAGATTTTGAATTGGAAAGTGTTTTACAGCATGATATACAATACACTTGATTTTGTTGGTAGTAATCAAGAATGAGTTTATTTAGTGAGCTGTAACATAATTTCCATTGCTATCTTAGGATGCTTATGGAGTATTTAATATAGGTCTCTTCATATATTATCTGCACTGTACACACTATGATCTTGACAGTTGGACTCTACTGTGTGTGTGAGATTTGGGATAGCAGTCACATGTTAGTAGGTGACTTTGAACATGAATTGACTATTTTAATTAGACCTAAGCTCGATTTTATCCCTGCATGATTCCATATTTGTCTTAAAAAAAGGAGCTTCATATCTTAATGCTACTTTTCGAGACTTACTTGACTTGAGCAATTAAGCTTGCGGGGTTTCTCATAATTTGATGCCTATGGTCAGCTGACTTGGGTTAACCGGCATAAAGCTCGTTACAGAGGTCATGTTAGTCGCTTAATGGAAAATTGCATGCACTTAAGATTGAAAATATATTTGAACGGTCCTGTTGCAAATTGTGAAGAATGAATAACTTTTTGTGCAGTAAGTCAGGGGGAGAAGACATATTCTTTGTTAGAAATGAGCTTTCATATGTAGGTTCTAATGTGTTTTAAGGTTTGACTTTCATAAGTAGAAGAATATACTTATTAGCAGTGATGTTTAGCATGTCCTTTCTTACAAAATTAAGGTATGTAGTCCTACTGCCAGAGGATTAGTGACACTTAACACATATGAGTCACTTATATCATTTACTCTATGGGTGCTTTAAGTTGGAGGTGTGGGATACTTTACTGTTCACTGCATATGATTGTGATTGCTTATACCTACATTGTTGAGATATGTAATTTTGCTCTATCCCTTCGACATTTGTGATAAGAATGGGGAGAGATTTTTATTGTAATGGGGAGCTATATCATTTTGCATTTTCTGAGAAGTTACAAATGTGTTTAGGGGTCGATGGGGTGAGACATAGATACATTTGCCTACTGCATAAAAAAATTGAGAGTTTGCAGTAAGGGGGAGAATGTGCATTGTATCTACATTACATATCATATGCATAGCTATTTGAGTTTTGATGTTTTGTGATGTTAATATTTTCGGTTGGTGTTTTGATTGACATTAATGCCACGTCTCAAACTAGCATGCTTATTTATGTTGTTGGGTTTTGATTTCCTGTATCACATAGTTTTACACTAGGTATTGAGTTTTTGATTTCAGGAAACAGATACACCAAGAAATGCAAAAAGTAGAAGACTTTAAGTAACTTGGGTAGTGTAGTTTGATATTTTTTATTTTCTTGACTTATTATGTAGTTTTGTCACAGAATGCCAAATGGGGAGCTTGTTAGGTTTTTAGTGTCGGCAATTCTGTGGACAAAAGAATAATTTGTAACGTGATGTAAAAGTCAAGGACCTAGGGTGCAATTTGTATAAATTAGGTAAGTTAGAGTTTGAGTCCTTGAAGGAGTCCAAGATGTCCAAGAAAATCGCATATGATAAGGGGAACGCAATTAGAAGTCTAAAGAGTATCAAAGAGCCGCACAAGTTATGTTCCTAATTCTTAGTCGTCATTTGCAACGTATTTTTCACATAGAAAACATTGGAATGTGGATACGGCTATTTCTAGATGAATTGTAGCCCTTCAAGTTAGATTTCCAACGAAATTTGAATCATCACAATTGGATATCGGTAGAGAAAGTTATGATGAAAATACTGACGACTGCTCAACCCTCGCTCCACCTTCGCTAGAGGCTCGCTCGAGCGACCAATGCAATAACTTTTCATTCGAGTTTCGTCGACAGCTCGCTCGAGCGACCTACCTGTGCGGTCAGCCCTAATTCGCGATTTTGGAGAGTTTTACACGACCATACTACTCAAACACCTCCAACTATAAATACAAAGGCTTTGGAAAACTTTTGTTAAGTTTCTACATTGTGCCTGTCTTGCATATCATATTCTCTATATCTTTGAAAGATCCAAGTAGCTATTCTTTGATTGATTCATCCATATTTATTCTTAAGATCCAGCAACCCGATTTTGAAAAATATCAAAGGTTCCATAATCCAAAATATCGACATCCTTAATCTTTTAAGGAATTGACTCTTTCATTAAAATTTGGAAGAGGTGGACTGCAAGTATAGGAAAAACACAAGAATTGGGGATTCTTGAAATTCCACTTGGAAGAGACAATAGAAGAAGATCAGAAAGTCGGAAGGAGACAGTAGATCAGGAGGCTACAGGAAGTAGAACGGGAAGTCTAGCAAGTTAGCTAGATAGTGTCTACGGTAACAGATCGTGGACTGGAAAGTACAGAAGATCTTGGAGATTGCAAGAATTACAACAGCGGGAATGAGTGAAGTTTTCTAGCTGGAAACATACTGTAATCCATATTGTCTATAGTGGAGGTAACTGGCTTGATCCCGAAGTTTTTTCCAGTTGGGTTTCTCCGTCATCATATTGGTGTTCTTTATTTACTACTTTCATATTTATTGTTTATTATACAAACTGCGGTATTCAAAGATAGGATAATTTGAATTGTTTGACTAATCGACTAGACATAATTAACTTGTGACTTGTTGCTTATTAATTAAAGTTTTAATTCTGCATTACATCTAATCAACCCCTCTAGGTGTGGTATGGTCAAATCTTGCGTTTCTCAAAAAAAATTGAATTGCTGAGAGTAAAATTATATCTAGGAAAAACAAGAACAATACTTTTTTATTGTATTTTAGTTTATAGTATTGGAGATTCAACCTTGGGCTTAAATAATAGGAATTTTATAGTTCAATTGTTAAATTCTCCTTATTCTTCATATTGGGTCAGGGGCAGAGGTTGAAGTTTGTCTATTGTGAATTGATGAGTGTATTTTATTGTTATTAGGGGATGAATAATTTTTGGAGGATGAGAGCACTAAGATATTCGCAAAAAATGTGGCTAATCATTACAATGCAAGGAGCAATCAGACGTTGGAAGAGCGAGAAGGAAGCCCGAATATTCATCTTCAAAAAGGAACGAGTAGGTACGTACTCAGATATGATTATCTTATTGGTCTTTTATTTTTTATGGTCTTTGATAGGTAAACTTATGATCAAAATAGTTAATGATGATGCAGTTAAATTGCTCTTAACAAGTTGTTTTATAACTTCTTATTCTAATCATCAAATAAAGAGCATTTTAATTCAGCTATATGTAAAAAGAGGAGATGCGGTTCTTTATCTCGCTTGTGGGAAGGTAGTTTATGAGTCGGATTATTCAGTGTTTACCATGTGCTTGTGTAGTAATTTAGCAATTTTGGTATCTTTTTTATGTGCACTATGGTGGTAATATTATCAAATGAGATAAACCAAAGATCATTACTATGTTGGAATTGATATATCATATGGCTTGGTAAAGTTTCTATTCCTTGTAACTTCCCTTCCACTGGCAATTGTATGACTAAACGCGTGTCGCATTCTCTAGCTTCTTATTTATCAAGCTATCACCATAATGAATTTTTTCGTTTTTGACACCTTTACATATTTTAGTCCTTAAAAAACAAGCTATAGGTTATAGCAATAACCTTTTCGATTGATGTCATCGTGCTGATGATAGATACACTCTTCATTATTGAAACCTTCAACAGGCTGCAAATATCTTGTGAACTAATAAATATGGCTTGTGCTTGTGTGGCTGAGATGTAATTGTGAAGTTTCAATTGAACAAATATATGCTTTTTGTAAGCATTTTCCTCTCACATAGACGTCCATGTATCAGTTGCATAATTAGTGATCATTATGATTCACTTCATTTGTACTCTAATCTCATTTAAAAATCTATTTGTCTTAAGATTGATAGCATGCTTACATCTTTCTTAGATAATTCATTCCATAACGATCCATATTGAAATGATATTGATTGTTGCCTATGGATGATATCATGTCAGAGGTTGAGGAATTGGTGGCAGTTTCAGCTTACCATGGATGATGTAAGTTAGATTTCTTTATTTAGTTCGTTACTGTAGACAAACTGACAAAATGGGAAAAGTGTATGTGTTTGCCTGTGTGTGCTTATGTAATGTTGTTGGATGGTTCATTAGGGAAACGAGTATATTCTGTAATAAGTTTGTTTTCTTTGGGATTTTCATTTTTAAGTCTCTACGTGTTATTTTGCCAGCTTTGACATTACCTTAGTATTTGTAGGGAAAGCCCCCGATTTCCGAATGGGAAAACTTACTCAATTCCATTTTCGTCAATGCACATTGATAGTGATCAAGTAGTTGAATAGGGAAACTTAAATTTACATAAAAAAATGTAATTTTGTTATGCTCTTAAAATCATTTGCAAGTAGCTTCTATCAAAGCTGTTCAGATATCTGATGGTTGTATAAGTGTACTCTTTCAGTTTGTGTTCTAATTACAATAATTGCATTTATATGTATTTTTTGATAATTAATTTAGTTATCCCCGCGTATTGTTGAAAACAATTTACTTATTGCATAGATCACATTATGAAGGCGCTGGGAAATTTGTTTTGTCTAGGATAGTCTCTTTGAACTTTTACCTGATTGTTTCTAATCATTTAATGTTGTCTTGATATATTTTCATGAGCAGAAGGATCTAGCGGTTGTGGAGCAGATACTATCATTTCTAGATGTAGAACACCCTAGCCCTGTAGGATTTTTACCACTGCTTCCTACAATGTATAGTGCATTGCATTCGCTACACTGCTTCGGAGCATCATCTTTGGCCATATTGGAGGAGTAGGACATCATACACGACACTGTAAGTTGTTTTTGAGTTCTTTTTATCATTGGGGTTAGAAAAGTCTACCTATTATTTCACACAATTATAAAATTCAATAGTTCTATTTGAGCCATATGTGGTGCTGGTGTAGTTAAGGGATTTGGAAAGACCCTGTACATGACTAATGGTGGTGCTAATGTAGTAGCCCACGATTACATCAAGGGCGATAGCCTAGGTGTTGAAATTGTCGGTACTTCTGTGCTCGTTTACACTATTTTCTCTACTACTGATGCCAAATGTAGCACTAGAGACTCACATGTTCTTGTAAGCACTCTTGTTTTTGTAGGCATGTTTCTCTTGAAATCATTGATTAGACTTAAGCGAATATAAATCATTCTTCATATTAGGTACGATTAAATGTGATTGAGCTTGAACAGGAATTGTCTTCTGTATCTGTAAGAATTGATAAATCAAAACAAGACATTATTGGTCACGAAAAAGTTTGATTTAATCGGATTCCCTAATGTTGTAATTCAATGGTTTTCAGATATTGGCCCCCTTGCCCATTGGATTTGCTGTGTTCTTGGTGCACTTGGCAACAATTCCTATTACCGATGCAGGTATTAATATCACCAGGAGTCACGAAGCATGCATGTGACGATCACATAAGCTAAAAATTCAACTGTATCTGAATACAACATAAGCAGTATTCTACTATTGAAATATTTGAGATAAGGGCTTACATAGACAATTATATACTAACAACCACGACATGTCGTGTTAACTTTGACATGTATAAGGGTTCGCATAGTAAAATGACGCAAAATTTTTACGTTGTTCACTTACCACAACGGCACAACCCTCCTTTATTTATTTTCGGACTATGAATTTTTTTAAAAAAAAAATTGACAAATGAGATGATAAAATTGGCTAAAGTTTGTTCTCACTCTCATCTTGCTCTGATAATATGAAGTGGATATTCTAGGCTGGACCATTCATTGGGGACAGTACTTGCAGCTACAACCATGTGGTTTTGGTGGAAGAGGCGGCAACTGTGGAATGAAGAGAGGTGGTGGTAGAAGTGGTGGAAGGAGAACAAGAGGTGGAAAAAGGGTGATGGGGAGGGATGAGGGGAGGAAGCAAGGTTATAGTTAACTCACATTGGCACGAGGGTGTTTTTATTGGTAAGGGAAAATAGGATTTGCTTTGCACTAAGAATATGGTTCCTAGTGAAGTTATTTACAATGAGAAGAGAATGTATGTTTAGCTTTGGATTTGAGTTTATGTATATGGCCGATTATTATTCTGTGTATTTATTTTACTCTATTTATGACAATTTTTTATGACTGTAACATGAGATTTTAATTTAATATTTGTGTATTGTTTTTAGGACAACAAATTACAATAGATTCTTGATTTTATTTCAAGTATATTGTTATGGATAAATGTATGATAAATCGATCTCTTTGGCTGATGAGTGTGTGTTGATACGAGTGATTACTCACCTATTATATTGTCTTCAAATGTCCTTGTTCTGAGCATATTTGGCTAAACTTAAGTTTACTTATTAAGTAAATAAGTAAGTTTCGTAATAAACACATTTTATATTGGCTAAGGTTGTAATTTGTTTTTATTTAAAAGTAAGAAAGGTAAATGTGTTTGTAAATAATTTACTTTTTTCTTTTTAGCGTAGCCAAGATTGCTCTTTGTGGGCCTTTGTATTTGGTTTTGGCTTAATATTTATTTAAATGCATCCTGCTGTCCACTTGTCTATTCAAAGAGTAATTATTTTCCATGAATTTAGCTATTTCTGTTTGTTAGTGTTGATTTATGTATTTTATTTAATTGGTCAGAATGAAGATGTAACAAAGGTTGAACACAGAGTATGGAATCCTTCTCAATTGGTGGAGTCAATGACATTTGGATTGTAAGTTCGTGATTTTTGCTATTCCAATATTTATTTATATTTGTCACCCTAATAAGATGTGTGTTTTTGTTATTAATGCTGAAGCATTTTATATGTCCAATAATCTTATCTGCACAATTTATTTTCTGGTATATTTATTGGTTTAGAAAATTGGTGCTTGTGTCCTTTATCATGAACAATTGTTTCTCATGTATCTAATCTTGTTAGCAGGGCCGGCCCTGAGAATTTAGAGGCCCTAGGCGATTGATTATTACGAGGCCCTTCAACATAATTATTTTTTCAAAACAAAATTTAATTATTGAGTAAAAATGTATTCGTTGGGTGATCGAAACTCTTCCATAAAGCCTTATTTGGATCACCACTCGCATGACTCCCAAACAAAACAAGATCACCAGTATCTATTAAAACAGCAGTGGAATTATTTGGTGCAACTATGGCATTGGTACACCAAATTATATCACCATTCTCATTCAATATGATCAAATTTCCATAATTCGCAATTCTTAAATCTCCACTTGCCACTGATTGGATTTTCTCTATTTGCAACCCACACCACAGATTGATTTTCAACTTTATTGTACCAGATTCCAACATACTTAAGATCAGAACCCTCTGGACTAAAGAATCCCAATACAAATCTCTCTTCTTTTGATATAATTTCTTCTCCATCTCTTACTGATTGACCTCTTGTAATTCGATTTTCAGCAGAAATATATACAGAAACTATATGAAAATTGATCAGGAAATACCAAATGAAGAGAATACTGTAACTTCTGAAATTTGGGGCCAGTTTAGAAATTGAAAATTTTTAGACATTCAAGAATAGAGATATTTAATTTTTTTTGACCGGTTAAAAAAAACACTTTTTTTGTGGCCGCCCTTTGAAGATTTGTACGATATTAATACAAAGTTGAGGAGATTGACTTCAAAGTACTCTTTTTTTAAAAGATTCTTGGTTGACCACCAAAACCCCCCTACGCAATATATACAAAGATAGAGATTCTAACAATTTGTGTGCAGATTTGAATATACACACACATAACATATACATAAATATATACGTAGAGAGAGAGATTACTTCTTTTTTGGCTTTCATTTTTGGTTCAAGCCCACCAAATAAGCACATATATACACAACTCGAAAAGCCCATCAAAATCAATTAGAGAGAGTGAATAAAGCATTGTATTACCTGATCTACTTTAATTCTGGAGAGTATATATATAATAGAATCAAATGAATCAACGAACACCAACCCAGGGGAAAGGTAGGAAAAGAGAAAGAGAAAGGGAGAGGATAACACGAATTACTGATGGTGTAGGGAATCGAAAATATGAATCGTCGTGTAGAGAATAGAGAGAATTTTTTGGTGAAGATTAGAAGATGATTGGAGAGAGAGACGGTTTCTCTGCTCAAGTTTTGTTTTTTTTTTTTCCCTTTCTTTTTAAGGGATTTGAGTGGTTTTGGATTGGGGCAATTTTTGGGCTTTTTTTTTTGGAGGCCCTTTAAAATCTGAGGCCCAAGGCAGTTGCCTTACTTGCCTTGGGCCAGGGCCGGCCCTGCTTGTTAGCCCTGTAAGTAATTTTCCTTGTGGGAGCTATACCATTTCTCCATGTATTTCATGGAGTGCTGCTTATGAAATATTGTTTGTAATTACGTTATTGGCAGTCTAGAGTGGTGTATGTAGTGTAATTTTCTCACAAAATTGGTAGGGACTTGCTCAACATGGAGTAGAAGAGGATGGGTGTTATTGATTCTGCATATAACTTTTAGAATGAGCATCTTCTCTCACTTGTGTTTCTTGGTGCCATTGGTGGGGTGAGTTACGGTGTTGCATAATAATTTTATTCGCTCTAAATTGTCTTGTTCTTTTTTTTTTTTTTTTGTCAAAGTTGCATAGACATCTTATACAAGCGATATAAAGATATCGACAGTTACAGTGACATGAAAAGTGTCGTCTTCGCTTGACTTCACTTTTATGTACGTTCATTTAAATTTCTATCTTACCAATTTCAACATTGTCATTTCTTAATTTTTTTAACCTTCTTTTCTTTCTTCTTCCATTGAAGAAAAGAAAGGTTTGTGAGCAACGTACCTACTTCAAAAATAGTAATGTTTTCCAGCATGTGTGTGTTTTATTCATTGTGTTACAATAAGATTAAATGTTTTCTTTCATTTTAATCTGACTTAAATATTATCCATATGAAATTTGACTAATTTTTGTGTAAATTTCTATAAGATTTATGTGAAAATTTACTAAACTTTTAGAATAGTTTAACTTCCCATTAATATTCAACCACTAACATAACCTTCAAAAATACTATAAGAGGAAATTACACCCACACCTGGAAATAGATTTTCAATTTCACAAATCCAATAACAAGTTCAACATTTCAGAAATCGGGTTTTAATTAATAATTTAAAAATATTTCTTATTTTTATTTTCATATCTATATACAATAAAAGGAAATTGACCCCAACCAAACCCTAATCATTTCAACCACTTCTTCCCCTCCACCCTCTCTCCTCCCACGGCCGCCGCCCCAATTACATCTCCACTCTCATCCTCCTCCCGTCTCTCTGCTCTACGCCGCCGCCACAGTCACGGTCGTCAACTCTTCTTCCTCTCCTCCTTCTCTCTACAACTCTCCCGTTCTCTCGTCTCCACGGTTGCTGCAGAGCCACGGTCTATCGATGCTACCGTCCCAGATCTTTCCATCGCCTCTCTCTACGTAGCAGTTCGTGGCAGCGTCGACGTCGCCATTCGTAACGACGTCAGCAGCTGCCGTTCGCGACACCGTTCTTTGCGATTCTGACGACGATCTTGCAGCGGCTCGCGACGCCGCCGTTCGCGAATGGTAGTAGTGATTGTGGTTTTTGATGGTTTTTGTACACAGATCCGTTGTAATTTTTGTGGTTTTTGATGGTTTTTGTGCACAGATCCGTTGTAGTTTTTGTGGGTTTTGTGCACAGATTCGACGGCGGCGACAGTGTTTTTGTGTGGTTGGATGCGACGTTGGTGGTAGTGTTTTTGTGTGGTGGTAGTTGTGTTTTGTGTGGTGTGTTGGTTGTTGCGACGGTGGTGTTGGTACTAGTTTGCCGTGATGAGGTGGCGGTTTTGGGACGGGGGCGACGACGGTAGTTGTTATTGTTGGTGGTATGTGACCAAGTATTTGGTTATCTGTGATCAAGTATTTAACTGTGACCTAAAAATTTGACAATATGTGACCTAAAAATTATTAATTGTGACCAATAAATTGATAAATAGTGACCTAAATAAGTATTGTGACTTATTAATTTTGTGATCTGTGACCGGTGAACAAATTGTGACCAATAAACAAATTGTGACCTATGAAAATTTTGAATTGTGACCTAATAATTTTTCCCGGAGTCGGGATCGTAGTCGAAATCGGAGCAGTCGTCGAAACAAAGTGGCGGTGGAACGGTCATCGAAATCTGAATAGTCGTCGGAACGGTCGCCGGAGATGAGTTGTGATCAGAACGGTAGCCGGAATAGTCCCCTGAGCATTAGGGGTGGTAGAGGTGGGGTGGGGTAATAATATTATAATAGAATTAAATATTTAATAATTCATTAATTCATAAATAAAAAATTAAAAAACTTGATTTGTGAAATTTGAAACTTGTTTTTGTATTTTTGAAAATGTGAAGTAAATACCTTAGAAGTGTATTGTTCCCATACCATAACTCGTGCATTGCACGGGCTTTGACTAGTGATAATATAAGAGTGCGCTTGATTGCGATCGTGAAATTTGTATGGAAAGAAAATAAATTTTAGACAATTCAATTGACTAAAACTTATTTGTATGTAAATTATCAATTAAATGTGTTTGATTTATTTATTTTTCAACCTAAAAAATATTATACTTGTCCATTTTTTATTAGTAGATACATGAGTGAGAGAAAGAGATATATATATATATATATAAAGTGAATTATTTGAAAAATAAAAACTACATCTCCCTAAAGAAAATATTTCATTGTTTTCAAAGAAAATATGGTCATATGATCAAAAGTAGAAAAATATTTTTTTTAAAAAAAATTGTCAATCAACCAGTATAAAAATAAAAAATTAGGTGAAAAAGCATATTATTTATAATAAATATTGACAATCAAATGCACCGTACTTTGTAATTATAATCTTATTCAATTCTGCAAAGTTGACAAAAGGAATTGAAAATGTTAATATGATCTTCTGGTCATTGAACTATTCGTGAAATTTAAATTAGATCACCCAACTTTTGTTGTTGTAATAAAACTTCAATATTTTTTAATTCAATCATGTTACTAAACTTAATTGTCTCAATCCATCGTTAACCATAAAACCCTGTTTTTAGGTTAATATGCAAATCAATCATTTTTGCAAAATCTTGAAATTGGAGATGTATACAACTTTGAGCCCTTGTTTGACCTTCATTAAAATTAGATTTTGTGAAAAATGTATTTATGAAATAGTAACTTTTTCGAAAAATGTCTGTTTTAATATTTTGAATTTACGTGTAATATTATTTTATTGAAAAATGTATGATTTGATAACAAAAGAGAGAAATAAATTATAATTTTAATAAAACTCAAACACGAGCTAAATATGCTATCAATTTTTAAACATTATTTTGTTTTCCAACAGGTTAAATTGCTTTTAATTCTAAAAATGATGTAAGATTGCAATATTAAGCTTATTAAGAGTCTGTTTGATGCACATTTTTTTTAGAAGAGAGTGCATTTTTTTTTTTTTTTGATGTGATAATGGATATGCGATTGAAAAAGAAGGAAAAATTATTGATGTGATAAAAAAAATATTATTTTGTTGAAGAATGTGTTGTAAAAATGAGAAAAAAAATGAAAATGTGGTTCAAACAGGAGCTAATAGGGCTTACATATGAGACAAATTAAAGTTGGATGACTCAATTGAGATTTCAATTAAAGTCGAGTGATCAGAAAGGGAATTAACCTAATATGTCATCATAAATTTGTCAAGTAAAGGTTAGTCATACAGAGTAGAATTCGTGAACGCAACGATTTTTTGAAGCATTTTTGATATATTAATTGGGTTAGACTAAGTTAAGACGTATGATGAATTTGTTGATGCCTTCGATTTTCTTTCCCCAACTTTGTCTAACCAATTTTATGCACTTGAATAAAATTTTTGAGAATGCGAAAAAGGAGAAAATCTACAGAGAGTGAATGTATTGAATAGCATCTAGTCATAGATATGAATTGTCAATGGCTTAATAGCGCAAAACGTCCCTACGTTTGACCCCTATTGTGGAAAACGTCCCTACGTTCTATGTTTTTGCATTTTCGCCCTTATTTCAACGTTTCCTTGTGCTGAACGTTCATTTCACTGATTTTCAAGGTAAAATGACTAAAATACCCTTCTTTTTAAATAAAAGAGAAAAATAAGTTGCAACTATAGGTTCAAATGTTTTAAAAATGTCAAATAACCCCACCAATTCACCTTTTTCCCACATCTCACTCCCACTGCAGCCGACGACTTCAAAGCCAAATTCGACCACCAACACCTCATCCCACTCTACAATCATATACCAACAAAACGCTCCAACTATCCAAAAATGAAAGAATCTTAGACTAAAAAAAAGAAAAGAAAACCACCATCTTCGTTGATGGTCCTCCTCAACCTACCACACACTGCCGCCTAAGTCACCGGAAAATGCTCCCCTCGTCGGCGATTTCAACCTACAAACACTTCACCATCAAGCAATTACACACAGATCATTTAACCATACAAGCCGAAAGACCCATCTCGCGAAGCCAAAAATACCGCGAACTGTCGAGGTTGGTTCATCCATTTTTGAGCAAATTTGACCATGACCCATAGGTGCATTAGATGCGCCGTGAAGAGTTGGTGCTAGGATGGGTGGTCCGCTATCATGGGGATTGACGACGACGTCGGAATTTGGCTTTGAAGGGGCCGAATTTGCTGTAGAAGAAAACAGCTGCAAATCTTGATTTTCAACCCACAAATTGGATCAATTGGATGATTAATTGGTACAATTAATTCATGACACAGTGTGTTAACAACCTGAATTGAAGGTATCAAGGTCGAATTGGTGGATTGAAGCCTTGTAGAATCTTCAATTGACAGGGGATCGTTGTGTGCTGTCGAGGCTGGTTCGTCCATTTTTGGGCAAAATTGACCATGACCCATAGGTGCATTAGATGCGCCATGAAGAGGCGGTACTAGGGTGGATGGTGTGCTATCATGGGGATTGACGACGAAGCCGAAATTTGGCTTTGAAGTGGCCGAATTCACAGTGTTTTTGGCTTCTCGGGATGGGTCTTTTGGCTTGCAATTTCTACCAAATCTGTTGCCATGAAGGTTGGATGTTAGATTGTATGTGTAGAGGGGAGCGAGGGCTTTCCGATGGTATGGAGGTCCGATTGTTTAGGCGGTGGTTGGCCGGAGTTTTTTGGCTTCAAAGGTGGTAGCCGGCATTTGGATTTTTTGGCTTGGTGATAGTTTTTTCAAATATGGACTCATTTGCACTTTTTAAAAAGTTTAGAAGTAAGATTGCAATTTGTTCCTAATTTTTCTTATCTTTTATTTAAAAAGAATGGTATTTTAGTCAAAAGGACGTTCAGCACAAGGAAACGTTGAAATAAGGACGAAAATGTAAAAAAATGGAACGTACGGACGTTTTCCGCAATAGGGGTTAAACGTAGGGACGTTTTGCGCTATTAAGCCATTGTCAATAGCTGGCCCTATATCGAACGTTCCTAGTGCTCAATTCCAGTTTCCCATTGTGGAAGAGCTATATTACTTTGAAGATTAAGCCCCTGTTTGACACATTCTCAAAAAATACATTCTTTCAAAATTTATTTTCAACCCCACATTTTTTAATAAAATAATATTTTTCATTACATCAATAAATTTTCCTTACTTTTTAAACATATTTCTCATCATATCAATATTTCAAATACAATTTTTCCTCAATAATATCCATCAAACACACCCTAATAATAAAAAAACAAGAAGACAATACGTTGAAAATTAAAAACTATGGTTTTCATTAGAGTTCATATAAGATGTACAAACAATAAAAGGTAAAGGCAGATGATCATGATGCTAAATGTACTGAAGAGATTCAAGGGAAATATTATTCTTCTGGGTAAAAAGCATGTTAGGCAAAACTACTTTCTTTCAAAGTCGGTTTTTGACCTAAAACTCTCAAAAGAACGAAACTAGCAAGAAAGCTCAAACAAGTTTGGCACAAAAGTTACAAGTAACTTTTAAGCTTGGATATGCTCAGAGGACGACAGCTATGGAGCAGGTGATCTACGAAGTGGACCATATAAGTTGGAACGTATCAAGTTTAAGAAAGAAGACAGATTCCAATAAGCTTCTTACCAGCAACCAGCATTGCTCCTCGCAGTTGGACGGCGTCACTTATGTGCTTAATGGTTTTTTACAGGATAACTTTCCCCATCACTTCCGTCTTGGTGGATCCCGGCTCAGTCCGTGCTTCTTTAGAGTTCTGATGTAGTTTCTCATAAGAGTGACCTTGTTGCACCCAAGATGATAGAAGTAATCCCATGTAAAGATCCCAGTCTTATGCATGTCATCAAATAATAATCTACATCAGCCATCACATAGATTCATGAATATACCGTAATAGAACTCCTGGAACACACAATACTCATCAATAAGATTATAATACCTCACCCCATAGTTCCCTACAGGTTCTGCAGACATGATTCCAACATGACGCCGCCCAGATATAACCTTTTTCCAAGAACAAACAGTATCTTAATTGCCAACAACCAAAAATGCATTTACCATCAAATCATTTGGTGAATAGTTGATAATATAACCAATAGAGAAGATGGACAAGTAGCAATAGAAACATCCCAACTTCAAATTTTCTTTCACAATATGAACCATTTTAAATTAAGTAGTCCTGAGAAAATGTGCTCTAAGGCAAATATTCAACTAAAATGGATGTTATAGAAATGAAAATATTTCAATCCAATTACCTTTTCACCTCCAACTGATCTAATCTTACTGTCAACAGCCGGACTATATATTCTCAAATACTCAGCTGATAAATTATACATACTACTGTTGTCATATTCCACCTCTACCTGATCACAAAAAAAACAGATAATGAGGTCACATCATCGTCACAGAAGCTATGGCATAACTTACAGTGAAAATTTGTTTCTTAGCACTTATCGTTAATTAATTTGCTAAAATGCACTGAAGGGTTCCCAAAATACTAAAGTTTCATTGAAGAAGTTCTTTACGCGTATATTCATGTTTGAACTTCAGGTTTGAGAGTCCAGATCATCAAAAATTCAACTTCACCATTGAAACAGATGAAAAATATCATAACCAGTAATGGCAACAGCATAGAAATGATATATTTGTGAGCCCCGAGGACTGAGTTCAAAGTTTCCATCAAGTAAGTTATTCCCTGATTTTTCAGGCAATGTCGCGTGAAAATTAGATATCTACTACATGCAGTTCTCTTACAATCTCATAATTATGATATCATCTTGGATGATGCATCAGAATAAATTCTCCATTCAGCACAAACTACATGTGACCGTAAAATCACTTCATCGGTTGACAGCCATCAGAAAGCTTCTCTATTTAAGATTTCAAGTACACAATTTTTTACTTTATGTGCAAAACTACAGGACAAGCATATACATAACAAACGGTTCAGCTTCAATTCATGCTTTATGATCACAAACAGAACATGCAATAGATATTCTTCAAAGTTTCTGTCCAGGCCAGAATAATGATGGTATTAAGTATTGATAATTACTGCATCCCCACCATGTTGGATAGAGGTGATATTTCAACAAAAAAAAAATCTCAATTACTACCTAAGGGCCTAAGGCATCGCTGACCTTTGTTCAGAGCATGTTAGGTAAGCTTTTAAAAAGATTACATATAAGTAAATAATAAGTTTTAAAGTGAATTTTTTTATTGGTCAAAGTTGAAATAAGTTATTTATTTTGACTGACAATTATGTAAGAGTTACTTAAGAAAAAGTAACATATTTTAATTAAAAGTAAAGAAAAATGTAAATTATCGAAACAAGGTTGGAGCTTTATTTTACTTTATGCCAAACATGATCTTAGTCTGATTTACGTTAACTGCATATATATTATATAGGCGTGTATGGTTGAGGTCTCTTCAAACTTCCAGTCCAGCAGTAAGGTAATCTCGACTATCATGTTAACATAATAAAACCACCTCACCATCTTTTAGAGCTGATTAGGATTAATTCATAACTAAAAGTACAGAAGTTCCATTTCTATTATAACAAAAATATGACATTTACATTCAAAATGCTAATTTTCCCTAAATCTTATCCCAGTAAAACTCGGTATTCCGTAAAACGTGGCATTCCATTGCAACAAAAATCCAGGGATACTCTATTTGGCACAAGCATCAAGTTCGCGTCAATTGAAAGAAATCCGCATTAAGATACTTTAGAATCTCATAAAAGGTCTAATTATCGTTTGATAATACTAATGCTGCATAATTAACAAACATTCAATTAAGTAAATCAAAACTTTGAATTTAGGGTTTCAAAGATTACTCCATGCGAAATTAGCAAGAGAGAAGGAGCTTACACTCTTGGGAGCTTGAAGGGAGAATCTCGTGAGACGGGGACACTCCGGAACCGTCTGTATGCATCGAATCGCTCTCCGTATTCTCGCCATTCTTTTTCTACGCCTCACCCTCTCTATAATGAACGTATGTGTAAATTTTCTTCTCAGGTGATGTAAAACGTGGTTTCAGGGGAAGACGGTGACTACGGAATAGCCATTTTAGCACAAACGTGAAAACTTTGGAACATTTTTATAGAACATCAATACCATTGAAAATATAATTAAAAATATTTTTATAATATGTTTTATTAAGCCCCAATATCTTATTTTTCAATCTTTATCCATTTTTTGCTCATTATACATAAGTGTACATAGGTGTCATACTAGCCGCATATATTGATTGCTTTAGTTGATTGATTACCCAGCGATTAAAGTAGACTAGAAAATAACATAGGAGTCCTTTTAGCATTTCATTAATTTTTCTTGAAAAGGGCATTTCCGGTAAATCAATCATAAAAAAAACGGCAGCTTCTAATTTGTCCAACAAGTTGTTGAGAAATGAACATTGGGGTGCAAATTTTGCCAGTTGTCTTTAAAAAAAAAAATAATTTGTTCATTTAAGTATTTTATAAATAGTGGTTGCAATGATTTTTATAAAGTAAGTAAAAATTATGAAATAAAAATCTAGTTTTATCAACTTATAAAAAAATTGGGTACCTAATTGGTCATTGAACTTTACATAAGATTTTCAAAATGTCATTGAACTTCAAAAGTTTATCTATTAATCACTGAACTTTACAAATGTAATCACATCCATTATTGAAAACTTTAAAATTTTCTCCGTTAATCACTGAACTTTATAAAATGTAATTTAATCCATTGGAAATTTTTTTTTGTAAGGTTCGGTGACCCCTTGAAAACCTTACGTAAAATTCAATAACTAATAAGATAATTAACCAATCTTTAAATTTTTTTAGTCTTTCTTTTTTTCCCCCCTTTTTTTATCTACTCATATTGCACAATTTTATTCTCTAGAATTGCCAAACTTAGAAAAAAAATTGTCTTTTATCCCAATAATAATCGATAAGGTTGTCTGCTGACTTCTCTAAAATCAAATGAACAATATAGGATAGTTCTGTGTTCTTCAGTCTCGATCATCTTTCCATCAAGACACATCTAAATAAAAAAACAAAAAATTATTAAATTCTTAGCTGAAGATGTGTATGAATTTCAAAGTTGAATACTATGAAATGATCAATACTGAAGTTCTCTTCCGAAATAGTAAGTTGACTATATGGATCACTATTACCTCTTGAATTTTTGAGACGTTAGCAAATAACCTTATCGGCTACCCCCATGATAAAGACTATTCTTTTTTCCGAGTCTGATGATGCTAGAGGTAATAAAATTGTAGGGTATGAATACAGAAAAAGACTTAAGAACTTGTTTGGGAGGGATTAAAATCAGATTAAAATTGAAAATATAGTCGTTGGAGTTGACTTTTATTAGACGAGTGAGACCCAATAACGGCTATATTTTCAATTTTAATTGAATTTTAATCATTCCCAAACAAGCTCTAAATAGAACACGAAGATTGATAATTATCTGATTAGTCGCTAAACTTAAAATTTTTTTTAGAATCACTGAACTTTATAAATATAATCTCATCCCTCACTAACAATTTCAAAAATTTCCTTGTTAGTCACTAAACTTTACAAAATGTAATCTCCTTCATCACTTGATGATTAATGGTGAAACTTTAATAAAGTTCAGTGATTAACGGAAAAAGTTTTGAAGTTCAATAACTCCATGTAAATCTTACGCCAAAGTTCAGTGACCAACTAGGTAATTAACCTTATAAAAAATTATAAGCTACATCAATTCATTGACTTTATGGTATGCATACTTGTAGAGCTTGTATGACCCTTTTTTTTTACGGAACAATACCTACGGATGAAATGTAGCACTCTATTGATATTTAAGTCAAGGATCGAGCAACTCAATATCAGTATTCTAAAGTTAGTCTTTCTTTTTTTAAAATCACATGTATGAAATGGATTTTTTGTCAACTAATTTCATTAGGTATAGGATACAAAGATAGGGTGTTATTTCATATTGCATACAGGTTTTGTAAATTTGCATTATTGTTACAAAAAGTACCATTTGCTGGAAAGTTTACGAATGGAACATTGTGAATAGCTAAATAGACAAAAATACTCTTATTTGAAATATACAAATCACACCATATATATTACATATTGTATAAGTTTATATACTACCTCCGTCCCATATATATATGCTTGTTTCATTTTTCACACGGATTAAGAAATCTTATTTAATGTTATTGGAAAAACAATTTTTATCAAGAACTTTCCAAATTTATCCCTATTTAATTTTCAACAACTAGAAGTAAATTATTGTTGGAATTAGTAACTAGGCAAATTAAATAAGGGTATATTAGTAAAACAACAAAACATAACATTCCCAATTAAGAAACAAGCATATATATTTGGGACAAGAAAAAAAGGAAACACAGCATATATATATGGGACGGAGGGAGTAATTTTTTAGTTACCAATGTTTTGAAAATTGGACCAGAAATTAACCTAGGAAAATATGAAAGGTCAAAGGGTTGAATTGAGGTTAAATCAGGTCAACTCAAAAAATAAATTAATTATATAACAAAAATTGTATATAGACATGTACTCTTTAAAAAAATAAATTAATATGTAGATATATACTTTAATTTTTTTTTTTTAATAATGTTATACAATTAAAGGAATAAGAGAAAAATATAAGAGAAAAAATATAGAGAGTCAAAAACTCACATATGTATTTTCTTGATAACCAAATCCCCGTATTTATAGGGTTAAAAATGAAAGTTACGAATCAGAGTAGAATATACTTTTTTAAAGTAGATAGAACTTATCTAAGTGTTCTGATAAGACTAAAGAATCATCAACAATTATCCTATAATTTTACAACACTCTCCTTTGATGATTATTTTGCACAATAACCGTCTCATTAAAATTCTAGTTTGACAAAATTACGTGGGATAAAAATACCAATTGAAGGAAAAAATGAGTACAAATAATAGCAACAAAATTGGAATAATAAAATGTAGTCGCTTTAAAAACTTGTTAAGAAAATCTAATTATACAAAACTTAAGCTAATGAAAAAGAGTAAAGTTACTTCCTCTTATTTCAATGAACAAAAATCCTTATTTCAAGCCATCCTTATCTTGTATACCAATGTCTTCGTTATCACAAGTATGTGTTTGTATTGTCTTGTTATAGTTTTCAAGCAGTATAATCTTCATATGAGATGTTTATCAACATTTGGTAACGTAGTAACATGATGATTCAGAAAACAACTCTTGTTATTTTGTTTAAGAATCTCATGCATATACGAGTCTTATTTTAAGGGTAAATATTTTGTAAGTTATAGACATTCATTACACGAAGAATATGATTGCGCTAGGATCCCGAATTCCCATGTAGTAATCATTTTTTGCCTTAATTCTACACATTGACAACATGATTAAATTTTGAAGAATCAATATTCCAATTTTATTCAACAATCTTTCTCGAGTATTGTTAAACATACTCTCATATTACCCAACTATATTTTTATGACGGATGCGAACATACAAGAATGCATGAATTTTTGTGAACACTTAAAGATTCACATAGAAAATAGCGATGTATTTATATCCCCTATCGGACCCTATGACATTTACACTATGTCGACTCTGTTTTCCTTCTTTCAAATTCACAAAATAAACCACCAAATTCATATAATTACTTTGTACAATAATCGTAGAGAAAAGATAATCATGTAAATCATTAACAATTCAAAAACGTGTTTTCAATGTTAAATATGTAAAACTAAAGATTAAAACTTCATATTATAAGGTTTATCGTTCTTCTAACACAAATAAATCTAACTCAACATGTTATGAAGAAGAAAGTAAAAGATATAATAATTGTTCATCACCCGAAAATTCTTGAATTCGATCTTGAATTTCTTGGATTTGAGCTTTGCCTCCTTTTGCAATTCATTCTCCACATTTAATTATGTTTTCAGAGTTGGTATTTATAATCCCTTTAAAGAGTTCCAAAAGATCTCCAAAAATCGTGCACATCATGGCCAAAACGAAAGTTTCCTGGTTGGAATTAAATTTTGAAGGAAACGTAATTTTCTAACCAAATTGGCCTGGGCGAGCGCCCAGTAATAAACGGGGCGGCTGCCCAGGCATACTAAGTAGTCCATGTAATTAAGTTTAAGGGCAGGATTGCAGTTCGACCTATATAACTGGACGATTGTCCTGATATAAAAATTTCTCGAATTTTATTTTTAGCAATTTTCTTCATTCTTTCTTCCATCTTAATTCTCCACATTAAGTTACTTAGATTTTAATAATTCAACTTTTACTCAAATACATATTAGTTCCCAAACTTCCATTCATTTGCGAATTGATCATTCTTTCTTTTCCAATTGCTTAGAAATAAGTTAAAAACTGAAATAAGATAAAATTAAGTCAAGTAAAATTCAATGTTAAAATGACACAAAAACTTAATAATATAGCCCGAATAAGTGCACAAAAATGCACTTATCAACAAGTTTAAGAGCATGTTAAGATTTTAGCATTTATTATTTATTTTTTAAAAACCATTTCATCACATAAAAATTAAATAGACCCAAAGAAGGTAATAACCCTACATATACAATAAAAACGCCCAATAAGTTTGTAAACCTAGAAACTTTGTCATTTCAGAAAGAGGAAAAATCATAAATATCGTATGTAACTCAACCAATGTATCATTCGTTGCTTCATCCCACTTGAATCAGTGCATAGCTTGGAAATCATGCATGCCTTCAACCATGGCAATGAATTGAGCAAGACAGTTGACACACCATATTCATTTTCTCGAAAAGGGGTCCTCATAGCTAGCCACCAGTAGCTTTAGGTAGCCACTCCTAGGGAGGTGCGCCACTACCTAGCCCACGTACATTGCAAAGGGTTCATTAGGTGCTTCAATGTGCACTTTACGCTTCAATTTTAGAAATAGAACCATGGTTCGATGACACGGCACATGGTGGCTATATAAGTTGGCATTTGAGGTGGCACACACGTGGAGGGTGGCATGGCGACGTTGTACATGTAATGCACGCATAGCATCTGCATGGTATTATGATTGTTCAAAATTGGTAGAAGACATTTATTTGAAAGCTTAGTGCTTTTTGGAAAAGATTAAAATCCAATTAAAATTGAAAACATAGTCGTTATTGGATCCCACTTGTCTAATAAAAGTTAACAATAGCGGTTAGTTTTTCAATTTTAATCCAATTTTAATCTCTACCGAAGACGCACTTAATTTAGACCATCAAATCACAGTAAAATATGAAAAGGTGCAATTCGATGGCTGAAATTGTTCAAATCAAATGTTGTACCCATTTAGAAATGATATTCAGGGTGTGTTTGACTGGCCTCATTTTTCATGAAAAATGTTATTTTCCCACACGAGTTTCTACTTTTTGGGTGTTTGATTGATATTTTTTCATGAAAGATATTTTTCAAAAATTGGCCACATCATCATATTTTCCTAATAAATAAGGAAATTATTCTCTTTAGGGATGGGTATATTTTTATTTTACAGCCAATTCACACACTTCATATCTCATCTACCTCATTTCTCTCATCCACCAACCAATAAAATATAAATAAGTATAATATTTTTTAAGTTGAAAATTAAACTAATCAAACAGAAATTAATAATTTTTCATGCAAGTTTCATGCTTGCAATCAACACACATCCTTAGGGTTTGTTTGAGCCCCTCTTTTGTTGGAAGAATAAATTTTTTGTATGATTTTTGAAGAATATGTGGTTAAAAATTGGAAAAAATATTTAGATTTACATATACAATAATTTTATTGAAAAAGTGTGTAGTTGAAAATGAGTTTGAAAAAAATGAGTTTTAAAAGAATGTGAGCTCCAACATGGACTTAGAAATCTATACATATAGACCTCCTCGATCCGATTTTTCACACTAAATTCTCATCTTTCAAAATTCTATCAAAATTATTTTCGAGAAAAAACTCTATTCAAATTAGTTCGAGCAATTAGAACTTTGAGTTTTTATTTCACACAAGAAGGGTATTCGACGGATAATGTTAATATAGTGTAAGACTGAATTTGGATGGAGCATTATATCTTGGAATATGGACTTTCGATATATCATATTGGCTCCAGTGCACGGATCAAATCATGTCTTAAGGAGATTTAATTTGACATATCTTGCTTAATCTCTCTCTACTCAGTTTCTATTTTTTAATTATTTTATTTATTTATTTTTTGATTATGATAGTTGATTTTTCAACAACAAGGTTGCCTTCCCATTTTTCATTCATTAAAGAAAGTAAAAGAGGAGAGAATATTTATATTCCGAAGTAAATTTTTGTTCATGATTGAATGGAAAAAACGTAATCCAGATAATGCGTAAAAATCTTGGAGTGTCCGAAGTAGCTACAGGGACAAGGCGTTGAAATTTCGTAGGTTATGCTACAATAGTATGTTATAAGTACATATTTGATACGTTGTACTTGACATGATTAGATAATAAATTAACAAGATTTTAAATTTGTGTATTATTTAATCTTCCCTATTAAAAAGATTAGTTTGTCTTGCTTGCTTAAAGGAATGAGGACAATAATTAAAAAAATTGAGTTTTATTTGTAGTCTATCTAGAGTCGATTATTTGAACTTCATGTACAACTAGAAGATGGGCAAGCTACCGTAGTTTGTTTAATCGAGAGAAATTATGGGATTCCTTGGTCCCATCACAGCTAGCCAATTTTGTTGTTGAAAGCAACTTCTCTTAGTTTTTTTGTTAAATTAAGCTTAAGATTGTGTTGAAGTTTAAATATGCTTTACAGTTTGGAATATGACTATGTAACTAATAAAGTTGAAATATTATTTACTGAATTGGCTGCAGTTTTCCTTTTTATTTTTTGAGAAAACGAGTACATAACAAGTTTTCACAAAAAAATAAATAAAAACGACATAAGATGAAGTTGAAGTACACTGTTTTAGAAAAAGGCCTAAGCTCATTAGGCATATTAAGATCCAAACTCAAAGAATTATCTAAAAGCTTTAACAGTCCCACAAAATTGAGTTTATTTTTTTCACTCCCTATCCTTTTCTACGAAGATCGTGTTACGCCTCGCCACCGAGGCTCTCACATGAAGCCTACGTGGCATTCCACGTGGAGTGCAATGGACCTACCGACCCACCGAAGCGGTGGCTTGCATGGACCTACCGAAGCCCTCTTGCTGAGACAGTGATGCTCAATGAGGCTAAATCCGAAGCCCTACCATGACAAGTGACGACTCGCTTCCTTTGAAGGTCCTAATTCGATAAAATCTTATTCGAACGATTGATATGACTCGTGTAATGAGAAAAATGTCGAAGTCTTTAAATTGTAGGGTGGCTGCCTCTTTTTAAGAGCATTAAATGTGCCACAGGCTAGTAGTGTCAAAATTGACACATATGATAAGATGTTTCGGTTAAAGAGATGAGGCAATGTGTCCCCTCATCCAATGGACACTATTTCACATGTAATACTATAAATATTTCTCCCTAGTGTCATTTGGGAAATAAAAATTCGTCTATTTTGAGCTAAATGTCATCTTCTCTTGAGCTGAATCCTTTGTTGATAAAGTTAGATGCTTGATTTTGGCTTTTAGTTTGTATATTATTGATTTTTTCTTATAATGCGATCTCACTCATATATCTCACAGGCGCCCAAATATTTTTGTTTCGCGTTATAAAGCTTCTCCCTAGTTTAAACTCGAAATATGTTCAAACATGGTTGAATTAGCTTGCGTGGACGCGAGTGAGTCCGGTATCTGTTGGTCACATCAATGATACGAAAAACGAGGTCGACAGATTGACGCCGTCTGTGGGAAGTTACCACTACAACCACAAACATTCTCGTGGAAAAAGTTTGTCGGAAAGTTATAGGGTACCCCCTTGAAAAATGATTTGTTCTTGAAAAAGAACAAGTGGAAGTCCTAGAAGTTGGAAAAAAAAAAATATGAGAATTCAGCTTAGGAAAAAATAAGTTTAGATCATGATGTCACTCCCAGGAGTGTGAGAGAAAACCCGGATGAAGAGATCCCGTAGCAACCCCACCACCATCATAGGCACGGTGGATTAAGGGTGGTTGTCCAACTCACTTGAGAGATAGCAACAATGGCCGCTAATATGAGAAATATTACTCACCAAAACATGGTTATGCAAGAACTTCTCATGCAAATGCAAGGTCGGAGGGGTCTGCCAATTTCTCCTTATACACCACAAGGATGCTATCCATGTTTTTGTTCGATTTCTGGTGTCCTAATTCAATTATTGAACTTACAATACAAAATGTTGCATCTCTTGTGATGGATAACCCTTGAAAGTAGTTGTTTAATTATCTATAAGTAAGATTGTTGATTTCATACGTGAGACAACATGCAAATCTATCGAATTATATAATTCTCCTTCATCTTTCTCTTTAAAACTATATTTTTCTGCATAATATGAGCCTCTTTATATTGGCTTTTTATCTCCCTTGTGTTTAGGGTTGTCTTCATTACTGCATGACGTTGACACCACATTGGGGTTCCATTGTATCCCGAAGACGTCTTTACTTACCCGTGTGCATTACCGGAGTGAGAGCAAATATTGTTTTCAGTAAAGCAAAAACACGTGCCTTGAAATTCACCCCCATAGTTAGAGCGTGTTTGGTGTAGATTAAAATCAGATTTTAAATGGATTGTGATAGAAGTTTTTGAAATGGGTAGTTAAAAAAACGTGGGACCCATGAAAGATGTGATTGATATTGATTGTTTGACTTTGACTTAAATTAAAATCTGGCTCAAACATGCCCTTATTATTTTCAATTCTTTGTGAAACATCTTCATCAACGGATTTGTTTTGATCTTTTATATAGAGTTGTTGCAATTTCTCTAACTCATTTCTTTCACTTAGAGTTCGACGGGATTTTATCCAAATTCATCTACTTCTTGCCCTGACCATTGCGAAGATAGCACCATCAAATTATTAATATGAACACATAACATTTGTCTATTCTAATACTTCAATAAATTATGTTTAAAACTTAAAACCCGATGCAAAAATTCAGTAAATACGAAAACTTCCCTAGTCATGGAAACCAGGACATATAGATAATTTTTGAACTAATATTCCTTTTAGTTTGAAGGAATCTTAGGGTCACTAACAAGCATTTTTTCACTCAGAAAATTTCGTTCCAAGGATGCTACCTAGTAATGTAGTCGAGGACCAAATAATTGATTGTCGAAATTTAGGTCCCTTTCAACTTTGGCATCTCTTAATTAAGAATCAAGAGCAACAAAAAACAACAGAATGTCTAGATAGAAGTTAAATTTTTTATTTAAATAAATTATGTCAGCACTTCTGTCCTTTTTAAAGTTATAAAAAGTTACATATTTCGTTGAACTCATAACTTTTATCAACTTTCTAGTTACACACTTTATCAAATTTTATCAAAATCTACTAAACTCTAATTTTCAATTACACCAATAATTACTAGATTTAAGCAACGTGCAATGCACGTTTGCTTAGTTTATATATAATTTTTTTGGTTAAAAATTAAATTTTTATTAATAAAGATGTAATTTTTTGGTTAATTAAATAACTAATGATGTAATGTTTATGTAATTGATAAATAATTACACATTGTGATTGATTAAAAAAAGAGCATTAATAGAATCTATAGCATCGTCCTATATATAAACATCGTTCATAGTTTTATGAAAGCTGTTTGAGATAATTTTGATTCTAAGATAATGATTCAGTATTTTCCTCATCTTGCACTACTTCAATAGAGAAGATATTAAACTGCCTATATTTTTTCTCCTTTAGTTTCTCTGTATCTACATAAACTTGAATCTTCCAAATTTCTTTTGATAATTTCTCTGCAACACTTTTAACATATGGTCGATTTTCCTACAAAATAAATTTTGAATATGTTTACATAATTAATAAAAAAACCCAATTATTTTTAAATAATTCATTATAATAAAAATCAAGTTTTGAAGAAAAATTTAAGAAATACCTCTCCAGCATGTCCCATCAATTCAACTGTTGAACAACCAAGTGCATGTTCTGCTACTTCACTAAACATAGCAGCAACTAGTTTTCCAGTATTATCGTCCAGTTGAACATATCCCCTAACACTTTAAATGCGTTGAATATATTAATTTTAATTTGAATAGTGTTAAATTCTAAATTAAATCACACATCAATTTTAAATTAAAATTGTAAGATACATACCGTGGTTTGTAGATCCATTGACTTTTACAATATATACAAATGAAGCTTTCATTGTATTTATATCCAATTCCTTTATTACAGTCAACGCATGACATGTAATAAAATATTTGGACAAACTCAATCACATTTATCTTCGCCCATATCCAGAATTTTGCTTTCTACATTAAATCATAATCAATTTTTACAATGAATGTTAGTGTAAAGACAAAAAAATGTATAAGTTTTTGTTTCGTACTATTATATTATATCAAATTTTACACTTAATCATGAACCTTTTGTACATAATAAAATAATAGATAACATTACATTACAATACAAAACTAAATAAATAAATATTTTTTCTTCATTAAGTTCAATGTACCTCACCAAATAAATTATTAGCATTTTTAAACTGATAATCTCCACGTCTATTTTGTTTTTTTAGTTTAATTTTTTCCTAATGACTAAAATGTAGTAGTACAAAGCATTTTGCATTTCCCATTCATTTATTATTAGATAATGGAATTCTAACAGACACAACATCAATTGCCACAAACGGTGGCTTAATTGCTATTTAATGGAAATAATAAAACTAACAGTGAAAAAGATTTTCCGTTAAAACAAGAATTTCCGTTTCATAGACACTTTATATATATATATATATATATATATATATATATATATATATATATATATATATACAGAAATGATCTAATGAGCACCGGTGCTCATCTTATCCTAAGCACCGATGAGTTGGCACATTAATTCATTGGTGGATAAAGATTTTGTGAGTTCCAATCCACCAATGAATTAATGTGCCAACTCATTGGTGTTTAGGATAAGATGGGCATCGGTGCTCATTAGATCATTTCTGTATATATATATATATATATATATATATATATATATATATATATATATATATATATATATATATTTGTTTATATTTAATAGTTTTGTTTAAGAATTAATTAGTTATTAATAAAGATGTAATTTTTTTAGTTAATTAAATAATTAATGATGTAATGTTTATATAATTGATAAATAATTAGATGTGTGATTTTGATGTTGTGATGTAAGTTGGTGAGATCGAAAAAAATAAGCAAAAGTTGACAAATTTGGAGAAAGAACTAAATTGTAAGGAATCCAAAGTTTGGGGACTAAAATATAAATACTTAAAAGTTGTGC
Organism: Fraxinus americana; assembly: GCA_035079005.1. NCBI lineage: Eukaryota > Viridiplantae > Streptophyta > Magnoliopsida > Lamiales > Oleaceae > Fraxinus > Fraxinus americana. The sequence goes on from CM068716.1 coordinate 17,094,395, forward strand.
CGAACCTCACGATGAAAATTTGAGAGTGCTCGGAGTCAATTGGATAAAGGAAGACATCAATGGAATCAAATTTAGTCAAAAGATGATCACAAATCAATTTCCAACTGAAAATTTATGCTCCGATGTTTTAGTCTCATATTGAGACCTATTTTTGGCATAGAAAGTGATCGAATTGGAGAATGATGTCTGAATCAAAGTTGTAGCCAGATGAGTTAGTTTTCCAACTCATTTTGAATCGCTTCAATCGGACATCGGAATACAAAGTTATGATAAAAACACTGAAAGAAGGTGCAACTGCCTGTTTAAAATAAGAAATTCCGTTACATAGTCTATTAAAACAACAAATTCCGTTAGTTTTTCCGTTAAAAACAAGAAATTCCGTTACATAGCCACTTTTAATATATAGAAGAGATATTGTTTTTGTTTTACATTTCTTTATATAGAACTCGAATTATCCTTTTTTTTTTTCAAAAATACTTAATCATAAGTTAGTGTCATTTATTGGTAAGTAATTTCAAACATGTCTTTTGATGAGATAAAAGAGGGTGAATTGGAAATAAAATATTGAGAGTGAAATGAAAGTGAAGGGACTTGATTGACACTCAATCGAGACCCGTAAAGTAGACGAAGAGCAACTAAGATTTGGACAAAAAGGCCAATTGTTGAGATAGCGAAATAGGGAAGAGTGTAGAAAGTGGTGAGGATTCAAAAAGATTTGGAACTTTGATTAATACGTCACTAGTTGATATGAGATTATAGGAACTTTGTGAATTAGAAATTCAAACAAATGAAAAGAATCTCAAAAATGAAGGAAAAAAAAGACAGAAAAAAAAAAGGGAACCAATTCAACTGAAAAAAATTAAGGATCCATCCATTTATGGATTAAAACCTGACCAGCGAATACACATCAAAACGTTATTATGTTTATTTATTTATTTAATGTTTTCTCATTTAAAATTATTAACAACTTTTCAGGAGGTTACAAAAAATGCGCTAATAATAAATATGTAATTAAAATTTAACTTCAGCAAAATTAAAAAAATTAAATAAATAAATTTATCAGTCATTGTTTAGAAAACACGACGTTGGATTAAGGGAATATAAAAAAGAAGTCAAAAAAAGGGAGGAAGAATTATTCAACATTGATTAATATGAAGTGAAAGCTAAAGATGAACAAACGCAGCCGCAGTCATATCTGCAAAGATGAAAAAATGAAATTCAAACCTTTCTGAGAAGCATTCAAAAAATGAAAGATCGAAAGAAACTGGGTTTATTATGGGTTTTGCTGTGTTGCAGCCTCTTCTTCTTCTTCTTCTCCGGCTTCACTTTATCCAATCTACGTCTCCACTTTCAAGGTATAATTCTTTACAACATGAAACTATTCCTATTTCAGAGTTCTATTGCTTTATTTTTTAAGCTCTCATACTTCGAAAGAGGAATTAAGTTTTGTAATTTCAGTATTCTTAGATATTCCTCCAATACTATTTACTGTAATTTTGATTTTTCCTCCTTGTTATTCTATATGAAAAGAAGAGTTTCACGTCCTTTTTTTCTTTATATTTGTGAACGAGTCTTCAAATTTTTCGATGATATATGATTATTTAGGCCATATCTTCAAATTTTAATGATAAAAAGAAAAGTACAAATTTGATTGAATAATTCTTTCTTTTTGAACTGCAAGCAGAAGGTTTTCAGCCAAGACTGCGTCTGTCAACATGGCATCCGCTGGCGATGGAAGCTATCTCCGGTCATTCTTCTGCGTCAACTCCCCCAATCTCAATTCAACAAACAATTATATTTCCCGACCAAGTCTTGCTTTTCCTAAAGTACCCTCCCTCCACTCCATTATTTACCAAAAATGACATCGACTGTGTATACTTAGTCCACAATTCATCTGAGCCCCACCTTACGGTCTCTCCTCTGTGGATCGACGATCAGTATTTCGATCATCATATTGTAAGATGTCCATTGCAGACACGTGGCATGATAGTTTCTATTGCTGTTAAGTCCACCACTACCCTCGTCCCTGTACCGATGTATAGGTGGGAGGACAAGTTGGCCTATGAAGCAGTATTAGATCGTGACAACACCACAGTTGTTTTCGTGAAGGGGCTTAATCTACGGTCAGGAAGAGTCGCTGATCCGTCAAAATTTAAATGCATATATAGTTGGGATTTAAGGAAGCCCAAGTTTGTATTACGGTCCAATGTAGTATCAGCTGCTCAAGAAATTGTCAGGTGCAAAACCCCTCTGAGCATATTGAATAGCCAACAAGGATTTGGTATTAACACTAATGATTCGATAAAGGTTTCAGTTCGAGTTGTTGGTAGACAGACAATTAAGTCTGTTGCACGGCTTAAACATCGATTGGACCCAGCACCATTGCCTAAACGACGGCACAAAATGTGCATATGTACAATGTTGAGGAATCAAGCAAAGTTTTTGCATGAATGGGTCGTGTACCATGGACATATAGGAGTCGAACGTTGGTTCATCTATGATAACAATAGTGACGATGACATCGAAGATGTAATCAAGACATTATTGAGTAAAAATTATGACATTACACGGCATGTGTGGCCGTGGATCAAGACACAAGAGTCAGGATTTTCGCATTGTGCTCTAGGGGCTAGAGATTTGTGTGAATGGATTGGATTTATAGACGTTGACGAGTTCTTTCACTTGCCCTCAAGATTGTCATTGCATGATGTTATCGAGAAGAAGTCTAGAGGTAGTGTAGGCGAATTAAGGGTACCATGCCACAATTTCGGTCCTTCCGGCCTCAAAAAGGTTCCAGTGAAAGGTGTGACGGTTGGATACACGTGTCGGTTGAGTGGCTCAGAGAGGCACAAGAGTATAGTGAGGCCTGAGAAACTGAATTCAACACTGATCAATTTGGTGCACCATTTTCACTTGAAGGCTGGATTTCGTTCTGTCAATGTAAATGGAAATATGCTGGTGATAAATCACTACAAGTATCAAGTGTGGGAAGTGTTCAAGGAGAAGTTCTATAGGAGGGTTGCTGCCTATGTATCGGATTGGCAACACGAGCGAAATGTCGGTTCCAAGGATCGAGCCCCAGGTTTAGGAACGAAAGCTATTGAACCACCAGATTGGTCGACTAGATTTTGCGAGGTTAGAGACACTGGTCTAAGGGATTGGGTTTTGTTGACATTTACCGACGACAAAACAGGCCGGTTGCCATGGCAAGGTTGACCGAATGAGATTTGAATTCAGATCATATTTGATACCATGTCGAACTACAACATACTTTTATCATTTTTTTCCTTTTCATACGCATGTTTTAGCGTTTGTAAATATGTTTAATAATACCCTCCGAAAATAAAAGAGGTATCGATGACTGCTTGTATGAGTGGTGCTTTGAAGTCATTAGATATAACATTGACAATACGAGCGCTATCGGTTGCTCAAGAATATTTAAAATTACTTGGTGGGAAGCAATGAAAAATCGAACGCGCTGCATTTTCCTAAGGAATTAACCATAGCAATATATCTATTATTCTCATTTTTGCATCAACATAATGCTTCCAATGAGTTAATATTTATCTTTTATCATATTCAATATAATATACAAAAAATACTTTACAATGTAATGCTTCATTACTGTCCTTTTTTTTTTTTTTATGCAATAAATTTGTTGCTTTATTAGTGTCTTTTAGGAGGGGTGTTTGAGAGAGAGAGAGGGGGAAGGGGGGGGGGGGGGGGGGTTGGAATCGTTTTCCAATTAATCAAGCAAAACACTTGAACGGCAGGGGATTGAGGTGCACACTATGTTTGCTTGCACTCAAAGCATAGAATCGAATTTCCTTCACTAGCCGTTACTATTGCAAAATATAGACGTCATTCAAAAAATCTGACCGTTATTCCCCTTCCTTCCAAACGCTTCTCTGAATCAACCAAGAAATCTTCTACCATTACGAACCATAGAAGAGAATAAAAAAGTGGCATATTTCGACGGGTGGTAACTTTTGCTACGGTTGGCCGCCGGATAGTGTTATAATAAACTAGCCCGTGAGTTCTTCGAAATGGTGTTAAGAATACGATATTTCGATTTCGTTTGGCATTTCGTGATAACCCCGAAATTTGAGATAAAAATAAGAAAAAAAACATTTATATATTTTGGAACGGCCTATTTCGACGAGTGGTAACTTTTGATACGTTTCGCCGTTTCACACGTGGTTAGGGTTATAATAAACTAGCCCGTGAGTACTTCGAAATGGTGTTAAGAATACGAGATTTCGATTTCGTTTTACATCTCGTGATAACCCCGAAAATTGAGATAAAAATAAGAAAAAAACATTTATATATTTTGGAACGGCCTATTTCGACGAGTGGTAACTTTTGTTATGGTTGGCCGTTTCACACGCTGTTAGGATTACAATAAACTAGCCCATGAGTAATTCGAAATGGTGTTAAGAATACGAGATTTCGATTTTGTTTGACATCCCGTGATAACCCCGAAAATTAAGATAAAAATAAGAAAAAAATATTTATATATTTTGGAACGGTCTATTTCGACGAATGGTAACTTTTGCTACGGTTGGCCGTTTCGCACGCGGTTAAGAATGCGATAAACTAGGTCGTAAGTACTTCGAAATGGTGTTAAGAATGTAATATTTCGACTTTGTTTAACATTCACGCAATAATCTCAAAATTTGGGACACTCAACGAGGAAAAAGTGCAAGGGTGGCTGTGTTGGGTTGAAGTTGGGTGGGCGGGTAAAAGGGAGGGCGGTTGGTGGTGTCAGGACAGGAAATAAGAAAATAACGAATCTTGCAGTGCCACATCATATTTTTTGAAATTCTGTAGGTCTTCTGTGATAAAATGGTTGTACGTGTAACATTATTCAATAAAAAATTGGTGTCTGAAAATGAGCCAATCAAGAGCCCCCAAAACTTGGAGTCAGATCCTTTACCTGAAATTGGCAGGAATGGATTCTTGCACAGTGAACGCAGTTATTTGGAACATTATTCGGCTTTTATTTCCCGAAGAAGTTGAGGCTAGGAAGGCAGCCAGTGCCTCGAGTAATTGTGAATCTCAGCCGAAGAGTCCAGCAATAGTGAGTCACTACAACATACCAAGCAAAAGTATTGACTCCTTAAATAGTTCAGCGTCGGAAAGGTGCATGAGGTTGTGACCACGCCTCGCTAGAGATGGACGCCGGTTAAGTGAAATCAGAAGAGACGTGATGATACACCAGATGTGATTCCTCACTCTTCTTCTCAGACTATTACTTCCATTCCTCCCATTATCCCGGGCACCACAGTTACTTCCTTTACTGCTCCACCTGCTATTAGTACTATCGATCCATAGATTACTACTTTTATGCCATCAGATCAGTCGACAGTTGCCCCTCACAGGGTTGTTCCTCAGAGGCCACTTGTTACATCAGTTGATCATTCAGGTATTCAGATTTCGGTCCCCATCAGCTGTGCTTCTATGACAATTACTTCTATATGTTTCTATTTTGGCTTTGGTCCCCATCAGAGTGCCATCATCTGGAATGTGAGAGGTGTAGCTAGTGTAGCTACTCGCAGGCGCCTGAGAAAACTTATTCAGCTTCATCAGGTTTATAGTTTGGTTATTATGGAACCTACGGTTTTGGAGAGGAGGCTTGATTTTGTTCGTCGTTATCTACATTTCAACGCTGGGGTTCAAAATGTGTTGAATAAGATCTGGGTATTCTGGAATGTGGGTATTACCATTACTGTTATTAATGATTATATCCAGTTCCTACATGTTAGAGTTGGGGATCCTAGACTAGCACATCCTATTTATTTGACTTCTATTTATGCTGCTTGTCAGGCCAATGTAAGGAGGGACTTGTGGGCGGGTCTTCATCACATTTCCGTCTCTATGGGTGATCATTGACTTGTTGGGGGTGACTTTAATGTCATCACACATGATGGTGAGCGTACTGATCATAGTCGTCAAGATCGTGGTTCTACTAATTTTTCTAATATGATGTTGGATTGTGGCTTAGAGGACGCCGAATTTTCTGGGTCTCAATTTACCTGGACGAATGGCAGGGTCAGTAAGAGATTGTATAGAGTTTTGATTAACTCTTTAGCTGCAGACTTTTGTAGACAGCTTACTGTGACTCATCTAAATCGTACTTTATCTGATCACTCACCTCTACTTTTACAGTGGACTTCCGATGATCATTTAGGTCCTCGACCATTTAGATTCCTCAATGTTTGGACTAAATATCATGACTTCTCAGCCTTCGTTTCTCAAAAGTGGTCACTCCTTGCTCATCTTACAGGAATGGCTGCCCTCTGGAAGAAGTTCTTTAGGCTGAAACAGGGACTTAGGTAGTGGAATTGACGAGTTTTTGGTGATGTGTTCCAGAGAGTTAGAGACGCTGAGGAGAGGGTTGACCAGGCAGAGATTGATCTTGAGGTTGATCCTATACCGGAGCAACGTATCTCACTTTATCATGCATAGGCTGATTTGAACCGAACCTTAGCTATTGATGATGGTTTTTGGAAGCAAAAGGCCGGCTCTCGTTGGGTATGTGAGGGAGATCGCAACACCAGATATTTTCATTCGCTGGTACATGGACGACGGATCAAATCTTGTATCAGGACCATCACGACTCAGGCAGGGAAAATTCTTACTACTCCAGTAGATATTCAAAGCTCAGCAATCTCTTTTTTTCCAGAAATTATTATCCGCTCCTTCACAACCTCTGGAGTATATTCGTCCTGATCCTAGGATACTGATGGATGCGGACAGTATGGCACTGAACCGCCTCCCTTTGATTGATGAGGTGCAGGAGGCCATTTTCAGTATTGATGCTGATAGTGCTGCGGGCCTTGATGGATTTTCATCATTATTCTCCCAACACCGTTGGGATATTATACAGGATGATATATATAATGCAGTCATTAATATCTTTGAGGGTGGTTATTTCCTGAGAGGATTTGCTGTTACATCTATTATTTTGCTTTCGAAGAGGGAGAATGCTTGTAGTTGGACGGATTACTGACCTATTAGCCTATGTAGGGTGTTTAATAAGCTTATCACAAAGCTGTTGAACAACATATTGAGTTCATTTCTGCCTTATGTTATTTTTCCCTAACAGAGTTGATTTGTCCCTGGTCGACTTATTTGGGATAATGTTTTGTTGACTCAGGAGCTGCTACACACATTGGATAATAAAATGCGTAGAGGGAATGTTATGTTGAAACTTGACATGGCTAAAGCATATGATCGTATGGATTGAGGATTCATTTATTCTAGACTGGAGGCGTTTGATTTTGACCAGTTATGGATTGATCGGATCAAACGATGTATATCGGAGTGTCGATTCTCAGTACTTTTGAATGGGCGACCATGTAGTTTCTTTTCTTCATCGCGGGGACTCAGACAGGGAGATCCTATCTCTTCATCTTTATTTATTATTGTTGGGGACTACTTTTCTCGATTACTTACTCAGGGGTTTCAGACATATCCTAATATGCAGTATCGACATAGAGGTAGTACTATTGTCTCTCATCTTGCTTTTGCTGATAATATGATTATATTTACCAATGGACATAAGAGGTCTATCAAAAGAGTCATTGACTATTTGGAGCACTACGAGGGGGTCTTTGGCCAATTGGTGACTAGAGACAAGAGTGGTCTTATATTGCTTCGACGAGCATCTGATATTCAGATATGGAGGTTAATAATTTTGAATGGATTTTCACATCTGAGACAGCCGTTCACATATCTGGGAGTCCCTTTGTTTAAAGGGGCTAAAATGAGCTTTCTGTATGATGATCTCATTATGAAGGTGAGGAATATGATTTCTGGATGGGCTGCACGCCTTCTTTCTCCTGGTGGTAGGATTACTCTACCGAGGACTGTCATTTCCTCTATGCCACTGTATCTATTCCAAATTATGTGACCTTCTAAGGTCATTCTGAAAAGGCTGGAGAGTATTTTTGTCCGATTCCTATGGGATTCTAATGATCATGCGCGTTGTCTACATGGTGAAGTTGGAAGGCGATTTGCCATTCTGCTGACGAAGGAGGTCTGGGCTTTAGACGATTACAGGATAATGTGGACACATTTTCATTGAAGCTATGGTGGTTGTTCAGGTCTCAAAGTTATCTTTGGGCTCAGTTTTTACTGGACAAATATTGTAAAGGGACACATTTGTCGCTTGCAGCAGTTCCTCACTCAGCTTCTCCTATTTGGAAGAGACTGAAGAAATTTAGACCATGTGTCGAGATACACATTGTGCGGCGTCTTGGGTTAGGGCAGATATTCTTTTGGCATGATTGTTGGATGGGTGATTCTACATTAGCATATATTTTCCCACACAGACAGCACATATTTGCGAGGGTGCAGGACTTTTTTGAGGTGACTGGATGGGATTTTGGGCGATTACTACGGCTCTTCCACGGCAGAGTAGTTGCGGCCATTCCAGTATGTCTTGATATGTCAGATCGCATTTTCTAGAGGGTCACATCAGATGGTAGATTTAATACTAAATTAGCATGGCAGCTGATCCGCTCTAGCAGGCTAGTGCAGGATTCATTTCGCCTACTGTGGAGCCCTATCATACCTTCTACCGTTTCGATCTTTTGTTGGAGATTATGACAAGACTTAATATTAGTTGATGTCATTATCCAGAGGAGGATCGACAGTCAGTTGACTTCTCGATGTTAGTGTTGTTCAGATATTGAGACCATCACTCGTCTTTTTACAGGTAGCAGTATTGCAGATCATATTTGGCAACATTTTGGGGCTTTATTTCAGATTATCGTGAGTACAGGAGAGAGTGTCAGACAGAGATATCTGAGATGGAGGTATTCTGGACAATTTGCAAGGAACGGGCACATTCGCATCATTATTCCTCTATTGATTTTCTGGTTTCTTTGGACTGAAAGAAATAACGTGAGTTTGCACACTTATTTAGATCACAAAACATGAAAAATTGTTGATGTATATGTCGAAATATGACTTAATTCGATATAAGTGTGCTTGTAGGATTACATTGATGGATTGAATGAAGAGTATGAGAAAATCAACGAAAACGGACCAAAATGGAAGAATATGAAACTTCGAGGACTAAAATGTAATTATTCAAAAGATAACCCGAATGGCGAATCAAGCATAAAATTGAGTTAAGTAACACATTGTGACATCATGAGATGTTAGAAGAAGAAGGAGAATGAAGCAATGCCAAAATGTGGGTGAAACAAACTTGGGGACCAAAGTGAATCAAAGGGAAAATAATTTCTACCATGCAGACGCATGGTAGAAAGTCCATGCAGTCGCACAAGCATCTACAGGAGATGAACAGTGAAAATTTTGTATAACCATGCTGTCGCGTGAGTTTATACCATGCAATCGCATGGTTCAATCTGGGCGCGAAAATTCTGGTTTTCTTATGTCGTTCAAACTCTTATGGAAACCAATCTTTTGGTAACTATATAAACTCTTAAACCATCCTCAAACCCTAGGCAAACCTGGGAGGAGATTTTTGAAGGTTTTGCAAAAGAAAAAGAGGTACAAACAAGAAGAATAACATCACGACGCGAATATTCAATTCAAGATTATTCGGGGTGATGTCATTCTTTATCTATTTTTCTGATTTTCTTCTTTCCTCCATGCTAGGCTAGACTTATATGTTTTGGTGAACGATGAACCTTGTGATGTAATATTTTAATTCCTAGTTTTAATTTATTGATATTAAAACGTGTTTTGAATTATTGAATGATTTATATACATCGTTTTTTCTCTACAATTATATGTGCAATAGTTGTATGAGTGTGGTGTCCTATTTCTGGCATTCGAAAGAAGTGGAATAGACTCGACAAGGTATAAATCATCGTAGGGTCCGATAGGGGATAGAATTATACCGCTATGCTCTATGTGAATCTCTAAGTGTTTACAAAACGTCATGCATTCTTGTATATTGCATTTGTCGTAGAAATATAGTCAAATGGTATGTGAGAATAGGTTCAATTCTACTCGAGAGAGATTATTGAATATGTTGGAAACATCGATTCTTCATCAATTCAAACATGTTGTCAATTTTGTAGAACTAAAGTTAAAATGGATTGTTGCACGGAAATTCGCGAACCTAGTGCCTTTCTTTTCTATCTTCAATATGTATTCCGTCGTATAATTTACATTTAGTTTAATTAATTCATCCCTATTGCTTTCATTTATTTTAGCTACAATTTAGTTACAAAACTCAACCATATTTCACGTTTCGATTAAGGTCAGAATAGGTAAAATCGAACTAGTAAATCTCTGTGGGAACGATACTTGGACTCTAAAATCCATTTTATTACTTGAACGATCCGTACACTTATGGTAGTTTTTATTCAAAACATATTTTCGATGAACAGATTGTGTCAAGGATGTGTTTGCTAGTGGGGGAGGCATTATCAAGGACTACGCAGGTAATTGTATCAGGGTTTTCTCAACTTTATATGGACAATGTATGATATTAGAGGTGGAACTCAAGACTATTCGTGACGGGATACTACTGGCTAGATATCTTGGTTTGTCAGATATTTGGGTTGAGGCAGACTCGACTGTAGCCATTCACTGCATCACCAAAGGTATCAGACCTTGGTCTATCCAGGTTATACTCAGACAGATTGCAGATATCATTTTCTTTGATAGAGATATGGTTTCCCACATCTTCAGAGAGGGGAACCAAGTTATGATGTACTTGCTTCTGAGGGTTGGCATTATCGTAGATATCAGGAATATGGACCAACCGACCTACCACGACATATCAGGGCGCTTGTTCAGATTGACAGATATGGTTTGCCCAACATTAGAGTTTTAGTATTTGTATTTGTATTCGTATTTTACTTTTATTTTTGCTTACACTCGTGCTTTTTGTAAGGGAGTAGTACTCATTTTTTGCTGCTTTCTCATTACTGTAAGGGAAATAATACTTCATCATTTATTTATGTTATTGATATCATTTGTAACCACGGTATTCCTCCGCCACAAGTGAGAACATATTAATAAAATCTAGGAGGTACTGCCCTTCTTCTACAAAAAAAAAAAAAAAAGAAGCCACCGTAATAATAGAAGTCAGAGTTTTCACCCATCGAGTAGAAGAGAAGTTAGTGTGAGTGAGGACATGAGAGTTGCCAAGCCAGGACGAGGATGATACATTTGCTTTGAGATTGCAAAGAGAAGAACTCATGGAGACTTTTAGGAGCAGCCCCAATGAGCAGAGAAACTCACTTGTACTAGCTAGAGCTATTTTGAGAGCTATGGTGTCATGCGCTGCTAATATTCGTACTAGAGGCCGTGCAGAATAGAGTCACTAGACAATCGTTGATATGCATTTGTTGCTCTTTTCATTTAATTGGAGAACGGGTTACTAGATACTATTACAAATCAATATTTCAACTTTCTTTTTTGAACAAAACTTATTTGCCAGAAAAATTTTGACACCCTTCTTAATATCCATTCACATGCGGTCGAATCCACTTAGGACCCATATGGATAAAAAAAACCTATTGTGAGGGGGCCGTCAGAGAGGGTGTTAAACCCTCCTTGGTAGCATAACATTTTTTTTTAGTGTGTCAGTAATGTAGAATTCTTGTTAAAACTATCATCACATTTGTTACTTTCTTTGATACCACTAACATAGAAAGTGCGTTTTGCCACAATTTTGCCAAAGCACTAAGCCTCTTAACAGAAGAAAGAATATACAATGTTAAGAAGTTCTACTCCTCAGGCCTAAGAACTACATTTAGTAACTCAAAAACTGAAGTAAAGATTCAAGAGCCGATTAAAATGAAATGACAAGCATTGTGAATTTGCTTCAGAAACACTTCTCATCCAATTAAAATTCTTTAAACTTGAGAATTAAAGTCAGTGAAAAGGATGGAGGCCAAAACAAGTTTTGATCTTATGTTCAACACTTAAGTTGAAAATCTTGTATTTCAAAGCAGAACAAGATCATCAAATGGAAAAATCAAGTGTTAAAACCCCGAAATCGAAAAGTATATTGCATTCAATTACATTCTCGTGAAACTTTACATCTCAACATTAGAAAAAATTGCTGAACATAGCATCTGAGCGTGACTTGATAAGCTCATATATGATTACAGATAACAGACTCGAGTGAATCCTAATCTCAGAAATTTTTTAGCTCACAAGAAAAACAAAACATGGGGTAAAGTAAAACCCGAGAGGCGCACCATTTAAGCTCCAAGGACCAAATATAATAATATAACAATGCACGTATCCCCGAGCTGAGTTCCATTGCTTCTTACATCATCAAGATACAATGCAAATGCTGTTATCTGATTCTAACTTGGAGAACTCGTGACCTCGAAGTGAAATATACTTCTTGACCCAAATGGCGATGTCTTCAGCACATGCCTAAGCCTGGGGGTCTTAAGAAGTATGTCAAGGATTGCAAATTCATGAACTTGGTCCTTGTACTCCAGAACAGGCACATCAACATTTACCTTCCGGAGCTTCTCTGAGTAAGCAATATCCCGATCTCTCATCCAATCATGCTCGGCTACAGTTGGGGACATTTGCTTTAAAGGTGGCCCTCCTCTATCAGCAAGAAGTGGGTTGGCTGCCGGATGGTCAAGGTTGAACTCCTCGGATAAAAGAAGTTTCCATGAGAGTATGAATTTTACCTTATCATAGAAGTAGGAATTCGCCAATTTGATCTCGAAATGTGTTGGTGTGATAACATTAACAAAGCAAAGAGAAAGGAAAGTGAACAAAGTAATGGTAAAATAACAGGTTATCTTTGCTGGCTTTCTTCATTAATATATATAAACTTTACAAAGTGATTGAAGTACAAAAAGTCTTCCATACTTCACCTATTACAAGACGTTGCATTTGATAGCTTTATCACCATACCATGGCATACATAGTCCATAATTCAAAAATATACTACTAAACATGTACTAGTAACCCAGGGAATGATGATTACAAAAAGCATAGTGGATTGACAGTAAAAATGTCATGCTACACTTAACATTCATCCTTGACATTTTTGCTGGAAACACCAAGAAGATCTCTTAGTGTTTCAAACTTTCCTTTCCCCAATGACTTAGTTAGGATATCAGCAAGTTGTTCATCAGATTTGCAGTGTACTAATTCAATTTCCTTCCTTTCTTGCACCTCCCTGAGTGAACGATATTTAATCTTGATATGCTTGGTTCTACCATGGAACACAGGATTCTTAACCATTGCTGTTGCACTCTAATTGCTACAAATATGATGGTAGCTTTATCTGGTTTATGCTTTAAGTCTTCCAGCACTTTCCTTAACCAAACAGCTTGGTTGGTGGCTTCTGATGCAGCAATATATTCATCCTCTACAGTCGAAGAGCCACTGTTTTTTACTTTGTAGAATTCCAGCAAATGATGCTTGATCCAACATAGAATATATATCCTGATGTGCTCTTCATATCTTCTGGACTTCCAGCCCAATCACTATCTGTATAGCCAGTTCACTTCCAGCTTTCTGACCTCCTAAACCAGATTCCTAAATCCTCTATTCCTTTATCATATCTTAGGACTCTTTTAGCTGCCTGAAAGTGCAATTTACTAGGCTCTTCTTTGAATCTGGTAAGGATATTTGCAGCATAAGTCAAATTAGGTCTAGTTGCTGTGAGCTAGAACAAGCAACCAACAATACTCCTATAAACCTTTGCATTTATTTTCTTGGCATCATCATTCTTCAGCAAACTTGCATTCTGAACCAAAGGAGTTGCTACCGGTTTGCGATTCTCCATACTAAATTTCTTCAAGATTTCCTTAGCATACTTCTTCTGGCATATGAAAATCCCTTGATCAGATTGATTGATCTCCATTCCTAGAAAGTATTGTATCTCCCCCAAGTTTGTCATTTCAAAAGCTTTCTTTAAATCAGCCTCACACCTTCAATCTATGTAAAGTTACTGCCCGTAGTCAATAGATCATCCATATACAGTGATATGATTACCAGATTCTTTTTCTCTTCCTTTACATATAGGGTCTGCTCATTCACACTTTTAAACAAAGCTAAGGCAGGTTAGATGTTCATCAATCCAGTTGTACCAAGCCCTTGGAGCTTGCCTTAATCCATACAATGCCTTCTTTAGGAGATAAACTTTATCCTCCATTTCATCAATTACAAAACCTTCAGGTTGTTCAATGAAGATTTCTTCATTTAAATAGCTATTTAGGAATACTAATTTCACATCTAACTGATAGATTTTCCACCTTTTTTTAGCTGCCATTGCCATCAGCAACCGTATTGTTTCATACCTTGCAACTGGAGCAAAGGTATATGTGAAGTCTATTCCAAATTGCTGTGCATACCCTTTGACAACTAGCCTTGCTTTCAGCTTGTTAACTTATCAATTAGGGTTCAATTTTGTTTTATACACCCACTTAACCTCAATTACTTGCTTATTTTGAGGTCTATCAGCCAATTCCCAGGTGTCATTCTTTTCTATAATCCTGATTTCTTCCTCCATTGCAGCCATCCACTTAGATGATTTTCAGGCTTCAACAAAGCTTTAGGTTCCACAATTGCAGCATTACATCTAGCATAGACATCTGCTAGAGGTCTCATTTTCACCATGCCTTCATCTGATTCTGAATCATCATCATTATCATCAGGTTCATCAGGTTCCAATTCACCCTCATCACTTTCTTCATCTCTGTTATGAGGAATCACATTACTGATTTTCTCTTTAACTACACAGTTTGCATCCCAATTCCATGTAGCATTTTCATCCACTTTAATGTCCCTACTGGAGATTCTCTTTTTTGACTGAGGATTGAACACCCTATAACCTTTGGCATTGTTACAATACCCAACAAGTATTCCAACTTTTGCTTTATCACCGAGTTTGTCCCTCTTTGCATCAGGAACTGAGTGTAACAAACACTCCCAAACACCTTTAAATGTGAGACTTCTGGTTTTGCATCATACCAAGCCTCATAAGGTGTCTTTTTCTCCAAAGATTTTGTTGGCAGACGGTTAAGGAGATAGACTGCTGTGTTGACTACCTCTGCCCAGAATTGCTTGGGTACTTTTTTCTCAATCAATAAGCACCGGCCATTTCTATCACCGTTCTATTTTTCCTTCCACCCACTCCATTCTGTCGAGGGGAATAAGGAATGGTTAATTGGTACTTAACACCTTCAGCCTTACGGAAATCATCAAATTTCCTACAGCTATACTCAGATCCCTTATCAGTCCTTATTGCCTTTATGTTGTATCCACTTTCATTCTCTACCATGTTTTTGAATGTTTGGAACATAGCTGCAGCCTCAGACTTAGCTTTTAAAAAATAAACCCAACACATTCTAGAAAAATCATCAATGAAGATGATGAAGTACCTGCTGCCATTCAATATGATGATCCTCATTGGTCCACAGATGTCTGAATGCACCAATTTAAGCTTAGTAGTGGCCCCCATTGACTAATTTTTTTGGAAATGATGGCCTGGTTTGCTTCCCAAGTTGGAAAACATCACACACACACAATTCATCATTGATTTCAGATAAATTTTCTACCAAACTAAACTCATTTAATTGCCTCAAAGAATTGTAATTAACATGGCCAAAACGTTTATGCCATAAGTTAGAATTGTCCAAGACAAAAGTGAATGCTTGTGTGTTGATGTTTTTCTGTTCTTCATTTCAACTGACATTACTTCACATCCAGTTTTATCTAGTATTGTATAAGCATTTTCCTTAAATATAAGTGTATAGTTATTTTCAAGTAATTGCCCTACACTAACTAGATTTTGATCAATCTCAAGCACATAAAGAACATCAACTATGTGTTTAATACCTGCAGATGTCTACACTTTAATTACTCCAATCCCCTTCACATCCACATAGTCTCCATTACCAACATTCACCTTAGATGAGTAGGCCTTGTTCAATTCAACAAAGATACTTAAGTTTACTGCCATGTGGTGTGTACAGCCACTATCTAACAACCAATTTCCTCCTTTGTCATTGGGCTGAATAGCTGTAAATAGGTGTTCATCCTGCAGATCTTGCTGATTCTCTACAACATGAGCTTGCTGCTGTGTTTGTTTTCCTTTTCTGGTTTTGCACACCTTTTCAATGTGGCCAAATTGCTTGCAACTTCTACACTGGACAACAGGCCTATACCAACAACATTTTGGAGAATGTCCCTTCCTTTTACGATGAGGATAAGGTGTACATTTATCCTCCTTGTTGCAAGTTTTGCAGCCTTTAGGTTCTTTCTTCTCAGTCAAAACCTTCTTCATTCTAAGGCTCATTTGAGCTTTATATCTTCCCTTAACAAACAAGGCTCTTTCAATTTGTTCTTCTTGCCTCATCCACCTTCTTTGCTCTATTGCTTGAAGGGCATTATCCAATTCAGCCAAAGTAATTGATGACAGATCTCTTGGATCCTCAAATAATGATATCTTGGCTACAAACTTCTCAGTTAAGCTGATCAAAACCTTTTCCACCACTCTTTTGTTTGGCAAATCGTCTTCCAACATCCTAATTTGATTTACAACCTTCAACAACTTGTCTGCAAAGTCTTTTACCACCTCATTTCCTTCATTTTCAAAGTCTCAAACTCCTTTCTCAAGTTGAGCACTTGCATCTGTCTAGTTCTCTCATTTCCTTGGAATTCCTCCTTGAGTCTATCCCAGGCTTCTTTTTCCGTTTTACAAGTCATTATACTTGTAAAATAGCATCTGAAATAGCAGACTGAATGCAGGAGAGAGCCTTGAACTTCTTAGCAACATCTTCACCGTGTTGTTTGATTTGAGCAACTATGGGGTTA
The DNA here is from genome assembly GCA_035079005.1 of Fraxinus americana. NCBI lineage: Eukaryota > Viridiplantae > Streptophyta > Magnoliopsida > Lamiales > Oleaceae > Fraxinus > Fraxinus americana. The sequence continues at coordinate 17,111,186 of CM068716.1, forward strand.
GCTCTCAATGGTGGAAGTTCAATGCCTGTCTCGGTTATCTCCCAAAGGTCATAAGCCTTGAGATAGGCCTTCATCTTTGTAGGCCAGAAGTTATGATTTTCTCCATTGAAGGCTGAGGGTACAGGTGCTGAAAAGCCAGTTGATGCCATCATATTTTCTGTCAACTCTGTTTTCTTTGCTGACGGTTTCCCCTTTTTTTGTTACTTCAGTTTTTCTTCCTTCTTTTTGCGGCCCCTTTCTAAGAACTAGGGTGGCTCTGATACCATGTGATAATATTAACAAAGCAAAGAGAAAGGAAAGTAAACAAAGTAATGGTAAAATAATAGGTTATCTTTCCTGACTTTCTTCATTAATATATATAAACTTTGCAAAGTGATTTAAGTACAAAAAGTCTTCCATACTTCACCTACTACAAGACATTGCATTTGATAGCTTTATCACCATACCATAGATAGTCCATAATTCAAAAATATACTACCAAACATGTACTAGTAACTCAAGGAATGATGATTACAAAAAGCATAGTGGATTGACATTAAAAATGTCATGCTACACTAAACAGTTGGGACATTTCCAATGAAAAAATGATACATCTTAGGCCAACACCTCCACATAATTAGTAATATTTCCTGCACAACTCATCCCAAGAAGAACACATCGTATCAATATGTCAAAACAAGTTAGTAAAGTAGCTCAAAAAAGTTCCATTTGGTCGTATACAAGGACCCAAAACTAATAAAATTGAACACATCGTATCAATATGTCAACCTTTTTTTTTTTGGGCAGGGAAAAAGGTATGAAGGGGAAATTTTCCCATTAAATTGCCCAGTTTTGGTTTTATCTATAATTGATATAGAAGTGCATGAACAGCTCTGCAAAAATACTTCCCCATAAAGCGCCAAAGCCGTTCCATAAGATCTTTCAGAGGCATTTTTGCCTTCAGTTTTAGCAATCTCAGCTCTCATGCTAAATACCATCTGCTCCGTGCAAAATAGTAGATAAAGGTTCATCCTTTTTGACAAATAAAACTGAAGTTGATAGCAAGCTCATTTAGTAAATAGATCCATCTAATGAAGTCCTAATATTATTTAACTGAGAATAATTTACACCAACCCAGTATTCTTTTTTCTGCTAGGCGTGCAGGAAAGACTTTACAATTCAATTTTCCAATCAATTCAAGTTTTTACACACTATGAATCCTATCATGCCCATTCTTGCTTAAAAATAGAATGTTCTCAAGTTCTTGAATTCGTGACAGAAGCTAGCAACAGGAAAGTGAATATACATGGCTGCTGAACTTTATAACTGTGCGATGTAGTCTGACTAAACTCACATCACCACCCACATTTTATGAGAAGAACTTCCCCATGTTACATTCAAAACATGAACACCAAACTACATCAAGAAAAGAATGGAAAGGAAGAGATGAATGTCAACATGTGCAGATAAGAATCTGAAAGCTATCAAGACATTAATCATGGACTAAAGAGGATACAAATACCGTGAGATTTTTTTCTCTAATAGTTTGATTAGTTATTTGTGAGTTTAGGCTTTATGAGGATTATCTCCTACAAAAGTCATATTGGCAAGTAAAATTTCTCGAAGTTGTGTTAAAAAAAAATTGACACGGCCCCATCTCGAGTCATCCTAGTGGACCCGGATGAGGCGTGCACCGATGATGAATTCCAGCTAGATGTTGGACCCACCACCAAGGCCACAAGATTGTTTTACGAATAGTTGACTATTCTATGACTACAATATTTTTGTAGAAATTTTAACAGAGTTTCCCTGTGAATTAACCTCATATAGACATTTATACCAAATATTTTGGGAACCACCAGTTCCACCAATACCACCACAACTAAATCAAAATGAAACTAAACTCGACTGAGCACTTCTACTACAAAACATCATGTCTACATGCATGCATTACATCAATTGTAACAACCCGTCGACGAAGTGTACATTATTAGACCAAGTGTTTAATAAACATGAGTCCCCAACTATACATTACATGCTATGATATGGCTAAGATCATGCAACTAAATGGCGGATAACCAGGCTCTTGATTTCAGTAGGCTTTCTAGGTATCTCAAATTCAGCGACCTTCTGATAGGAAATAGATGACAAAATATATGAGCTTATAACTTAGTGAGTAGATAGCTCGCAAATACATATACTTTTTCCATTTATACATATTTACTAAAAATCTGATTTATTTTCTTATAGCTTTAAAAAAATCTAAATTCTGATCATTTCTTTTAGAACTAAAACATGTTAAAATCATAAAATTCTTACTTTTTATTCTGAATAACCAACCGTAAAATATGTCGAGTATAGACAATCTAGTATCAACAAAAATCTGTGTAAAGCTGTCATTTCTGTAAGTTAAAATCATACTTTTGTAACTGAATAAGTTGAATTTTATATTTTGAAATGAACTATTATATGATATTTGAAAATCTGTTAATCTACAACTGAATAAACATAATATGATATACTAAAGAATCAAACCAATAAGTACCCAATGAATAGCCTTACTCATGTGCAGAGTAATCTCGATGTACAAGGCATCAAATCTGATAATCTGGTCATAGGTACGTAGAACTGCCCCAAAGGCTAATCACCCTAGTACATGGCTCAAAGCCTATGTGTGTACGAAAGTGGGTCCCAAATCCCTCTGATAATCTGGTCATACACTGTGGAAACACATTCACATCAGTGCAAAGTGGGTAAAATCACCATAACTGATTATATAATGTGGAAACACATTCATACCAGTGCAGATCGAGTAAAATAACCATAACTGATCATACATTATGGAAACACATTCACACCAGTGCAGACTGTGGTAAAATCACCTGGTACTTTCTGGTGGTCTTTTAAAATGATTTTAGATATACTGAAATATATAATATGAATATAATATGCTAGAGAAATGATTTGAATGAACTGAATTTAACTTTAAAAGAACTGACTATAAAGTCCGTTTGATTTTGAAAATCATACTGTCAAATCAAATATATGAAATAATTAACTTTATGATATAGTATAAATTTAATAAATATTTATTTCTGAAAAATAAGCTTTTTCACTCAAAAAGTATGAGCTACAAGCTAGATTGGCTGATAAACGTTTTCAATCTCCTCGTCACCACCTGAAATACGATATGAATAACTAATTTAATCATTATCAAATCAAGAAACCTTTAATATCTAATGCTATAATACTTAAACTAAATTTCTCGATACTTGAATAAATTTTCCAAATTATTCCTTTAATAAATTGGAACTAATTACACTTTCTAGTCCCTTTACTAGTAACTAATACATCAACATAACATTTATTCCAAACATAAACGTAATTACCCACTTCAATCCAGTGATAGCTAGTACCAATTAAACGTTCATCTTGTTCCATAATTTCATACTTCCAAGTAAGTATTTCATCATCACAATATTTTCACCAAATATCCTTCATTCAAGAACCAAAATAAAAATTCTAGGGTCTGTCAAAAATGGGATTTTTTTACCTTAATGTAAATGGAAGGTAATCAATCAAGAAACTTGAACTAGCAGTGGTACTCCTTCAACTTAATCTGAAAATTAAGCCAACAAATTAAACCCTAGCAATTTAAGTATGAAATTTTCCTCTACTCTTGAAGAAAATAAAGAGAAGGGAAAATAAAAAAAAGCAAGTTTGAACTACCTCAATTCTCTTCTTCTTCTTCTCTTTCATTCCTTCTTCTTTCTTTTCCTTCCTTTTTTTCCCACCGTTTCAGCCTTCTGCGTGTGTGGAGGAATAGAAAATGGGTCAAAAAATGCTAATAGTTAGCAGGCACTAACTCTTAATTGTGTAGGAAGTCCTCCAACCTTCATATAGTGCAACATTTGGTTCTTTAACTTCCTATAATAAACAAGTATATCCCCCACTTTAAATTTAATCAATCTTAATCCTTAATATATTATCAATTGTAAAATAAACTCCAAAAAATAAATTATTCCAATTAAGTCCCTATTTGACCTTGACTTTGACTAATCAAACATTTGATTTTGAAATAAATATTGACTTTGACTTGCATAAAATAGGATGTAACAAAAACAGTCTGAAATAGCTAGTGATGGCAATGGGACGGGTTTAGGGTGGGGCACCCTCGCCCCGTCCCGCCTGCCAAGCCACTCCCCCTCCGTGCCCCGCCCCAACTTAGATGGGGAGGGGCTGGGCGGGTACGGGGTGCAAGTCTGCCCCGTTTCCTTCCCCGTTTATTTTTATTATTTTTAAAAAATTTCAGTTAAAATACAAATTCAAAATTTTAAAATCCAAAACAAGTAATGCTCAAACTAACTATATTAATATCCAAAGCAAGCACTTGAAATAAAAAAAATATTCAAAATAAATAATGTCCAAAATAATTTATATATATATATATTACGAGGTGGGTTTGGGGCAGGGCATCTCCACCCAGCCCCGCGACTCGAGACGGGGCGAGGTGGGGCGGGGCGGGGAAAATTACCATCACTAGAAATAGCAGGGAAACCAGAAATTACTCTAAGAGGAATTAAATCAAATATATAGAAGGCACAATGATGGAAGTTTTTGCATTACATTTTATTCAGTTGAGAACTTGTTATATACACACAATAAAACAACTACTTCCAAGCTTTCTAGAAACAGAAAACCAAAATTAAAAGATATTCCTAAAATAATGCATAAAACAATGGATTAAATAACAACTATTGACTCTTTTCAAACACAAAATAAAAAACATGATTAATTATAACTTATACTAATTTCTTTTTTGCATTACAATAACACACTTCCCCTTAATGCAAAAAATCTACAACACCTAACTTATTTCTGAAATAAGCAAACTTTTCCAGAGAAAGTGACTTTATGAATAAATCAGCGACTTGTTCGCTTATGTTATTGCAATACTCCAACTTGATACTTCCTTCAGCAACCAACACTCTCTTATAAAATGATATCGAGTGTTTATATGTCTTGTTTGACTGTGGTAAACTGGATTCTTTGCTATTGCAATGGTGGACAGATTATCACAAAAGATTGATGTTGCCTCCTTTTGCTCATGTTTCATATCTTTTAAAATTCTCCTTAACCAGATTGCTTGGCAGGCTGTTGAAGTAACCGCCATGTACTCAACTTTAGAAGACGATAGAGCGATGGATGGTTGCTCCTTTGAACACCAGGATATGACATTTGATCCAAGCATGAAAGATTGCCCGTAGTGCTTTTGTGATGATCTATGGAACCTGCCGAGTCACTATCAGAAAAGCCACATAGCTCAAAGTTATTAATGTTAGAGTAGAAAAGACCATAAGAGCATGTTCTTTTCAAATATCTTTGCACCCTCTTTGCAGCACCATAATGAATTTTGCTTGGGTTTTGCATAAACCGTGATAGGAGACTAGTAGTTTGCAAGATGTTTGGACGGCTATTTATGAGATAGAGAAGACTCCCCACCAAAGTTCCATATACTTGAAAATCTGCCTTCTCTTCTCCATCATCCAAACTATAATTATGATTGGTAACCATTGGAGTTTTAATTGGATTACAATATTTCATATTAAATTTCTCAAGAAGACCTTTCGCATATTTTTGTGGTGAAAGAAAAATCCCAGCATTCCATTGTTTCACTTCCACACCAAAAAAATAACTCCTTAAATTCGGATAAGTCATTTCAAATTCAGCTACCATAATCCTCTTGAAATCATTAATTAAAGTAACACTATTTCTAGTATAGATCAAATCATCCACATAAAGACATATAATTAGTACCTCTTTAGCTCCTTTAGGTTTTACATACAAAGTATGCTCACTTGCACTCTTTTGAAATCCATTTTTGATAAAGTGTCGATCAATCCTTTAATACCAGGCCATCAGTGCTTACTTGAGACCGTAGAGTGTTTTTTTCAATTAATACACTTTTATCTCTTCACCTCAACCTCTTAACCTATAGGCTAATGTTCATATACTTCTTCCTCCAATAAACCATTCAAAAAGGTTGATTTGACATCAAATTGATAAACATGCCATTTATAATGAGCAGCGGATAGTATCAAACTTGGCTACTGAGGAGAATGTTTTTTTTTTTTTTTAAATCGATGCCTTTTTGTTGCATATAACCACATGCAACTAACCTACTTTATATTTTTTAATTGATCCATCATATTTGTACTTTAACTTGTACACCCATTTTAGCCCCCACAACCTCTTTTCCCATTGGCAACTCAACAAGTTTCCATGTTGTTTTTTTTCTAATGCCTCCATCTCTTCATGTGCTTGGATCTTCAACTAGTGCAAGCTGACATATTTTTGTCTTTGCATAAATCTCCTATAGTGATCTCCATTTTCGTAGAGGTGTGCTTGAGGGAGAATAGTTTGGTGATGTTAAGTCCGAAGAGTTGGAAGTGCTTGTACTAGGTGTTGAAGGACCCGAATCACCATGGTCATCACCATCTTCTACAAACTCTAATGGGTCAGCAACAAATTCACCATCATCTTGAATGAAACCAAAACCTAACTGCAACTCAGTCCAATTCCATTCGCATTTTTCATCAAACACAATATCACGGTTTATTAGCAATTTTTTAGAAATAGGATTGTAAAATCGATATCCTTTATTTTCCATTAATTATGACTTATACTAATTTATTTTTTGCATTACAGTAACAACTTGTTCAAGTAAAACTGGATCTATGAACTAGCTATTTCACCAGTAAAATTAAAATAGAACTATGCTAGTTGCTAGAGATATAATTTACAATAGCACATCTCCTTGTGATGACGCTTCAAGTCCTCCTTCCTGTTCAGTACCACATTATCAGTTAATGATTGAGATAATGGACAAGATTAGAAAAAAATTATGGACACCATAAGCTCATGTCAACCAAAGGGAGTTTTAATAGATTCCAATCATGCAAATATTAGAGAACTTTTTCCAACTATTTTCCATTGTTAAAAAGTGAATGACGCCCTCAAAGCATGAATGAAATAAATGAACTATCCTTGAGATTCTCACCTCTTATTCCCATTTCCACCAATGGAGAGTTCGCAGTTCCTCGTGAAAAACATTTTAATGCACAACATACACCGTTCTTAACTAATCTACTGGTAAGAAGAACGATCAAGTGCAGTTGATGCTCCATAGCTACATTAGTCCTTGTATATTTAGATTAGTTGGCATATTTTATGAAGGACGATCAATAGTGTTTGACACAAAATTGCTGTAATAGTTCTTAGCCGACTTTTGCCCCCATTATTTGAAATTTCAATTTTTCGAATAATACTTTTTTTTTTTGAAGAATGTGTAGTTGAAAAAGAAATTTTTTTTTCGATTTACGTATAATATTATTTTATGAAAAATGTGCGGTTGAAATAAAAGAGCGAATAATAATTTTTTCAAATAATGTGAGCCAAACGGGGCTTAATACATTTATTTATAACTTCTAAATTCTCCAGCCTTCTAATTGAGAATAAACTACTGCAGTTAACTCGAGGGGAAAGAAAAACCTAAGAATTTTGTTGGATTTTAAGCACAAAATAATAGAGAAGTGAAATTGAGAAATCAAATAAGAAGCGAAGTGAAGATTTTTATTCAGTATGAATCATAGGGTTACATCATCAGTATTTATACTAACCCTAGCCCAAACCCATATAGAACTTCAGGGCACGTACAAGAAAAATACACATGTACCATACGCGGGGGAAATTCAATGTCTTTTGCAAACAAACAGTAAATTAAACCCACAAAATCGAGAAAAATACACATGTACCGTACATGGGGGGCAATTCAATATCTTTGGAAAATAAACAGTGAATTAAACCTACAAAGTCGATGCCATCGCTCCACTCCAGCATCGGCCATTTTGATCCTGTAAACTTGTGTTCCACTCTATATGAGACACATATACAACAATCTCCACCTTGACGAATATTCACCCCTTAGGAAAAAACACTGAAGCAAACATAACATTGGGTGCCTCAATTGTTGCCATGTACTCTGCTTCAGTTGTAGATAATGCCACAAGTGACTACACCATTGATCTCCAACATATAAGCCCACATGCAAGTGTGAAAACATAACCTGTATGGGATCTTCGTCATCCAAGTCACCTGCATAATCTGCATATACGTATCCCTGAACTAAAATATCATCATGTTGTCTCTCGAACATGATCTCACACTCCATTGTACCTCTTAAGTACTTGAAAATCTACTTTATAGCTCTTCAATGCTCACTGCCGGGATTAGCCATATACTCGCTCACCACACTGACTGTATGTTCTAAATCTGATCTGGTACACATCATTACATACATCAAGCATCCCACTGCATTGACATAAGGCACATTTGACATCTCTGCAATTTCTTCTTCATTCTTAGGGCACTGATTACTAGACAATCTGAAATGATTTTCCAATGGTGTACTGGTTTTACATCTGACATGCTAAACATCTCTAACACTTTTTTCAAATAATTTTCTAAAATACCCATAATTTTCTGACCTTCTTGTCTCTGTTGATTTCCATGACAAGAATCTTCTTAGCAGGCCCCAAATCTTTCATGTCAAACTTATTGCTCAACAAAGACTTCAATCTGTCTACCTTATTCATGTTCTTAGCAGCAATTAACATGTCATCCACATACAACATCAAGAAAATATATGAATCATCCTCAAGAACTTTGTAGTAAACACGACAATCATACCCTCAGCGAATGTAGCCAATCTAAATCATGTGGGAGTCGAACTTCTTATACTATTGTCGTGGAGACTACTTAAGCCCATATAAATACTCTTCAATTTACACACAAGATTCTCTATTCTTGATTTAAGAACAACTTTGGTTGTTCCATGAAAATCTATTCCTCCAAATCACAATGAGGAAAAACAATATTCACATCCAGCTACTTTAGCTCCAAATCAAAATTGGCCCCATTGCCAAGACAATCCTGATGAAAGTGTGTCTCATGTTGGAGAGAAAATCTTATCTTAATATACTCCCTTCCTCTGTGAGTATCTGTTAGCTACTAACCGAGCCTTGTACTTCTTTCTTTCTGTACACCCACTTATACCCTACCGGTTTCTTCCCCTGTGGAAGCTCCACCAGATCTCGGGTATCATTTTTATGCAATGGCTCAATTTACTCCATCATAGCCTCTTTCCATTTACTTTTCTCCTGACTACCAATAGCATCTTGGAAAGTTATAGGATCGCTATTGATGGTAATGAGTGCATAAGAAACTGAATGCTCGAATCCATACTTCACAGATGGCCTCATAGTGTGACGTGGTCTATCTGTAGCAATACTATAATATTGTTCTTCTTTTGAACTAGAAATGTCCACTCCCTGAGCATTAATCTCCATGTCAACATTGTCTAACTCTACCTGCACTACTTGGCTCTTGCTGCTACCCTCGTCTGATCTGGGCTTCTCTTCATTTGAAAGCTTTTTAAGCACGAATGCTTCATCAAAGACTACTTCCATACTGATCACCATCTTTTTTTCCTTTAGATCCCATAACTTATGCCCTTTTACACTTTTCACATAGCCTTGAAAAATACACTTTCTTGATTTCGGATCAAGCTTGGATCCCCGATCACTAGACACATGCACATAAGCCGGACACCCAAATACTCTCAATCCAGAATAATCAATTTCATTGCATGTCCAAACTTCATCTACAACTTTTTGATCTAACGCTGCTTGTGTGATCTGTTTATAACGTAGCATGCCATGTTCACAACTTCTGCCCAAAAACATTTCGAAAGCCCTGCATTCAACCTCAAACATCACGTCTGTTCTATAATTGTTATGTTCGTCCTCTCATCTATACCATTTTGCTGAGGTGTCTTGCGAATTGTATAGTACCGCAGAATACCATGTTCCTCACAGAATTTCAAAAACGGTGAATCCATGTACTTGGAACAATTGTATGTCATGAGATACTTAATTTTCAACCTTTTTGGATCTCTACTTCTGATTTCCACAATCTGAACTTGGCAAAGGCCTCAAACTTGTACTTCATGAATTATACCTAAGTTTTTCTAGAGAATTCATCAATGAAAGTAACAAAATATTGGGATCCACCTTTAGATAACTCCTTTACTAGTCCCCAAATATCAGAATGCACATAATCAAGAATACCCTTTGTCTTGTGCTTTCCCATCTTGAAACTCTGGACTGTTTTTCAAGTAACAAAACTTGTAGAAATCAAGCTTGTAGAATTTTACTCCCTTCAACAAATTCCTCTTGTGAAACTCAATTGTATCACGTTCTCCTATATGCCCTAGCATGTGCCATAGGAGAGTATCATCTGACTTATATTATGTTGTAGCAACTCTATCTATAACTGTATTCCCAAGTAGTTTGTAGTTTGTAGATGTTCCCTGCCAAATTCTGACCTTTCATCACAATCATAGCCACTTTCTTCACTGTTAAAGCCACACTCTCCGACTTATAGAATAGCCATATATGTCTAAAGTGCCTAAGGAAATTAGGTTCTTTCTCAATTCTGGTACATGCCTAACATCCTCCAAAGTCCTTGCCATATCATCGATCATTTTAAATTTTATGGACCACATTCCAATGACCTTACAGATGCATCATTACCTATCAGAGCAAATCCAAAATTACCCGAATGATATGAATCAAACCAATCTCAGTGAGGAAACATGTGATATGAACATGCTAACTTAAGTACCTAAGAGTTATTTAATTTGTCAGAATTACTTGTAGAAATTGATAACATGTCTCCATCTCCATAATATGAGTCTCTTTCTGTAAGACCAACCGAGTTTAAGGTCACATTATCTTTCTTTTCATCACCCTTCTTCTTATTCGAATAGTCCTTTTTAAAGTGACCCATCTTATGGCACTTGTAGCACTTGACGTTTTTCTTATTTTGATTTCTGGATTTCGATCTCGTATTCCCTATGTAAGAACGTCATCTATCCTTCTTTCTTCCACGATCCTTGTAACCCTTTACAATCAACCCTTCACCCTGTGAACTTTTGCCAATACATAGTTTCAGCTGGTTGTAGGCCAACATTGTTGATGTGACTTCCTCCAATTTGAGAGTCTCTTTACACCACGTCAACATGGTCACCAGTGGTCATACGGGAGAGGAAGAGAACACAATAATATCATTACCTTATCTTCGTCGTTGAACTTGATTTCAAGTCGCAACGAATCCCTGATAATTTGTTTAAACACATTTGTGTGATGAATCAGATTTGTACCCTCCAACATTTTGAACTCGTATAGTCATTGCTTTAGATGTAGCTTGTTTGTGAGAGATTTCGACATATAACGACTCTCCAATGTCAGCCAAACTTCCACCAGAGATTCAACATCCATGACGTGATACATGATCTTATCCGCCAAACAGAGCTTCCCAATCGGCATCTGACATACCATCTAACTTCGTCCTAGATAGCACATTCACCATCCCTCACTACGCCAACAAATCCTTCACCTTTGCTCCCATAAATTGAAATTCCCTGTTTCGTCGAATTTCATCACATTGAATTTTGTAATCGAAGAACTTGCCATCTAAACCTTTCTCTAATAGAACTTGTTGGATTTTAAGCGTAAAATAATAGAAAAATCAACACAAGGAGCTAAGCTGAGATTTTTATTCATTATGAATAATAAAGTTATATCATCAGTATTTATAGTAACCCAAGCCTAAGTCCATACAAAACTTTAGGGCCCGTACAAGAAAAATACACATGTTCCGCTCCGTTCAGTTCGGTGCGCTCCGCTCCCCTCCGGCGTCGATCATTTTAATCCAAGAACTTATGGTCCACTCTATATGAGGTACATATACAACAATATTGAATATGAGTGTAAAATACTTGATCCAAGGAGTTCGACAACAAGCAGTGTAGTGACCCAAGCTCTGGGAGAACTTAACCTCATCTTACCCTCATGATTGTCTATCGTGTCTCCCATGGTTCGAATACTGGGAGCACAACAAAAAGCTATGAGGGGTAAGATGGACTTAAATTCTTTTAAACAATACGTAAGAAAACGATCGAGCATGATACTTGGTCGTTACAAAAAGCGCGCATTTTTTGTAATGACTCGAGCTACGTGCCTAAGCCATTAACTTACATATTGTTCGCTCTAGGAGAGTCTGAACCCATCTTACCCATCATGGTTTTACCGCATCCTCGGGAATTGAACTTAACAAAATCTTTAACTAAAAATGCAGAGGTCTTAAGTTTGAATCCAGAGGACGCAATGGAAACTTTTGAGAGGTAAGATTAGCTCTGCTCTCTCAAGGCATACATGTCTTTTGACTTTCATTTGGGCCATGGTGGCAAGTACTCCTTATATAAGTTAATGGTTTGGACATGAGGCTATAGTTGTTAAAAAAAAATGCGAATTGTTTTGTAACAATCCGGGCATCGTGCCCAAATAGTTATATTATACGTCTTTACGAAAGCGTCTTCTCTCTTAATCCCTCGCTAATTTTTATCACGTCTCTCGAAATTCAAATCCTAAATCTTTGCCTTATGATAGACTTAAGTTGACCAATTGGTACCAAGATTTAATTTAAATTTCTCATAAGACAGAGATCTTGATTTCAAATTTTGAAGGACACTATATATATTCGTGAGGAGTAAGATGAAATCAAGCTCTCCCAGAGTGAACAATATGTAAGAAGATGGCTTGAGGACGAAGCCTAAGTCGTTACACAAAAAATCTCAATCAACTAAAATATCAAGCTAGAGTTGAGGGGTTAGCATAGAATCTCATTCAATTTAATTATCAAGCTAGACTTAAGTGGCAATTTGTCCGCTTCATCACCTGAATGTTGGAATTTAAAAAGAATAACTTTTGACAAATTCGATACCCAACACTTGAGTGTCTTAATCAACTACATAATACATCTTATTTAATATTTCTTAAAAAGGGGCACAAAATGAGATGCATTATTGGGTACAAGAAGGGATTCGCTTGGTACCCTTTTCCTTTTCTTTCTTTTTTTCCCTAATTTGCTTTACATTTTCCGTATCTTATTTTTCAAACTAAGATTTGAGCTTTTTATTGGAAATAATTATTTACTCAAGCAAAATAAGCGAAGTTTGCACCTTGATACTTATATAACATATAAGATGTCAAATCAGCTCAACTAGTATTAGTTAGAAAAATTATAGCACTTGTACACTCATAAAACCAATGACATGTTACACATGCCAAGGTGTTAAGGACCCCAAAAGAGGAGTACAAAATAGTGCGTGGATGCTCTTGACGATACAACTACTAGGTTGTGCTATGCCGTGGAGAACCTCGAGGAAAACGTCGAGGTGGCAGAGACGGAAATTCATGAATTACACATCCAATTGGATGAAAGCCGAAGGGCTTGCAAAGCAATGACTGAAGCTGCTGCTATCATGCCTGATCTATAGGATGAAATGAAAGTGTTGAGAACTCAATTACTAGAACTTCCACGTGCGGTTGGCGATGGACAAGCCCTCGCACGAGACCATGTTCCCAGGCTCAGAATTTCGAAACTGTTACACCCCACTCATTTATAGTTAAAGTCAAGAATTATTTAGTCAAAGGTTTGATTAGTTAAAGTTAAAGTTAATTAGGGACTTAAATGGAGTGAATTATTTTATTCGGGTTTATTTTACAATTGACAATACTTGAGGGTTTAAGATAGGTAAAATTTAAAGTTGGGGATGTACTTATTTATTATTGGAAGTTAATAGCTTAAATGTTGTGCTATATGAAGGATGGTGACTTAACTTGCAATTATTTAATAGTTATCCCTTATCCCTTAAACCTTAAAAAATATATCAATCCATTCTATTCTTATTATTCTGGGGGAACAAAATCAGAGAGCAGGGACAGAAAGAAACAGGGGAGAAAAAGGAATGAACAAAAAGAAGGAAAGAAGTAGAAGCAAAAAAAAGGGTACTGGTTTTTACGTATGGAGTTTTTGTTCCTCAATTCTTTTTATTTTCAAGAGGTAAGTAAAATTTATGTTACTTGAATTTTTTAGGGTTTATGGAAAATTTTCTTTAATTCAAAGTTTAGTAAGAATTATGTGTTATTGATATGTATTTGAGGTTGTAATTAGGAATATAGCAAAGAAATGTCTATTAGAAAATTAGTGTTGAAGGGAGTGGAATTTTTGAAAGGGTTTGTGAGATAAAGATGTATTATTTGATTTTCTTGTGATTATGTGATGTTAAACACTTAAATTAAGGATTTGAGGTTTGATTTCTCCATTTTTAAAGCAATTCTAAATTGTTTTTGAGCAATTGTAGTACACAAGAGCTGTTCCTGAAGTTCTATCCAAATGAGTGCTATTTTTGTCAATAATATATATTAAAAAAAAAAGACAGGTGCCATATTTTAAGTAGTCTAGAAGTATAATGCTATTTTGGTTAATATTCTGACTTTCTTGGATATTTTAGAATGAAACCAAATTAAGTGTTAAATATTGGAGATTAGGTGTTAAAATAACTTATATGAAGGAGTATTTATTATTTGTGATCCTAATTAGGATTATGAGATTGAAAATAATAGACATCAAGTTTCTATTAGGGTCCGTTTGATTGTAATGGTGGAAAATTGGTGGAAAAAAAAAGAATTTCAGAGAAAATAATTGCCTAGAAATTGTTTTCCAGAGAATTGTTAATTAAATGCGTTTGATTGGTATAATTTTCCACCCAATTTTTTTTTGAAATTTTGGACTTTTTTGTTCACGTTTGACTTTATTTTACACTGAAATTGTCCATTAAAGTGAATATTGTTTTTACAATTGGTTATGAAATTCGTTATCATTGTCAAAAGTTAAAAAAAAAAATTGCTCTAAAACTATATTTTTCATCAAAGTTTAGTGTTCGTTTGACTTCGTTTTATATGAATATTGTCCATTAAAGTGAATTTTTTTTTTTTTTTTACAATTGATTATGAAATTTGTTTCCATTACTTAAAAAAAAAAATTGGCCTGAACCTGGAATTTCCTTTTCCCACCAAAATGGTGGGAAAAGGAATTCCCTAAAATTGAGGAAATTGGGTGCGTGGGGTGGGGGGAGGGAAAACCTTTTCTTGGCAAAATTTAGGCCATCAAACATGGCTTAAGGGTGGAAAAGGAATTTTTTTCCATTTTCCAAGGAAAATGTTGGCTATCAAACATAGCCTTAGTGAATTCTTATTTCAATAGTAGGGAAAATGCTTGATGCACCTTTATGAAAAGATATGATCTTTTGGGACGAGTGCGAGATATCATACTAAATATTTGGAATGAGAAGGTTGAAGTCGCGATTGCTCTACGACTTGGTGAGTGGAAAAACTTAAATATTCTTCAAGTATTGTCAAATTAATTATACTATTATATATTTTATGCAATTATGTGAATTATTTGTCTAATTACATGATTCATGTGGAAATATTCTTTCATTATGTTATATGTGGAATTTTAAAGTTTGTGTATGGATTATTTGTGAATTGGAATGTGAGACATGTGATATCGAGATCGACCAAAAAAGTACCCATGATTATATGCTTATTCTAGTTCACTGAGGGGCCTTAGCTGTGGATAAAGGGGTCTGATCGTGTACATATAGTTCACTTATGGGTTTGGCCTTGTTCTAGTATTGATTATGAGAGGTCTTTGAGAACAACTTTCGTTCACGGAGGGGCCAAAGGCCCGTGGCGAAAGTGTTTAGCCCGAGGGGCGAATTACAGATTTCTATCAGAGGGTACATTTCTGGTGGATTACATGTGATATGCTAAGATGATGATATGGATTTGAAATGATGATTATATCAAGTTATGAGATGTCTCGCGTCTTGATTAATGTTGTTATTATACGTTATTATAATGTGAACTGTTAAATGATTTCCACTTGATTTTCAATAAAAATGTATAAAGGAGGAAATATAATTATTTTAACATTTTCACTCACTGAGCTATTAGCTCATATATTTTTCTACAATTTTTCGTGCAGGTAGTATTGGTTTTTGATAGCTTGAGGAACCTAATGATTTCAGAGTTATAGCCACACGATCTGAAGCATTTTGGTAGAGCACTAAATAATTATTTTGCGCCCATAGCACTATACTTTTCATAAATATACGATTTTTGTGCATATTTTGTAGTAACACATAGTCAGCCTTAGTGGTGGATCTGGCATCTAGTCAGCATCTACCATCGGCACACGTCACGTTTTGGGTCCACAGGGTGATTCGGGGCGGGCCGGGTCATGTCAGGAATCATGTACCTTAGTAGAGATGCAAAAAAAGTCGAGAACTTATTGTTTGATATGGAACAATACTTTCTTGCGACTTCGATTGAAGACGAAGCAAGAAAGGTTACAACAGCTACCATGTATCTTAGTGGAGATGCAAAACTATGGTGGCAGACAAAGTATGCTGATTTTCAGGCCAACAGGGTCCGAATAGATTTTTGGGATCTACTCAAAGAAGCGATCAGATCTCAATTTTTCCTAGAAAATGTGGAATATAAGGCACGACGAGCACTACGAGAACTAAAATATATGAGCTCCATCAAGGAGTACGTGAAAGTCTTTTCAGGGCATATGCTGAATATTCGATACATGTCGGAAAAGGATAAGCTATTCACCTTCATGGAAGTTTTGAAATTGTGGATACTCAGAAGGTTACTGATTTGAGCGCGGCCATGAGAGCCGCCGAACGTTTAAGTGACTATCAACCCAGTCCAGAAAATATCAACCTTCGGGGAATAGTCAAGCTATTGGAGGTAGGAGCAGACTTTATATACCCAGCTCGAACTCAAATGGGGGAGAGCGTTACTCTAATAATAAGGGAGGAGTCTATCAAGGTACCCATCAGAGTAACTTTCAAGGGAATTATCAAACACAGTCTTCAAGGAAACTATAATGGTAGCACCAATAACAATTGGAATAAAAGAAAAGCAACGGAGGGAAAATCTGATTACACTCCTAAATTGATGTACTTTTTATGTGAAGGACCTCATCGAGTGGTAGAATACCCTCAGAAACGGATGGTGAATGCATACTGTCAAAATACGCATGGATTCGAAGAAGGTTACATCAATCAAAGATTGGCAACCACCAAAGAATGTCCACGATGTGTGTTCATTATTTGGGTTATGCAATTACTATCGAAAATTTGTGAAAGGGTACTCAGAAATTGCATTGCCACTTACCAAAATGACAAAGAAGGATAAGGATTGGGACTGGTCATCCTAATGCTAAAATGCTTTCGAAAAGTTGAAAAAATCTATGTGGACTGACCTGGTTTTAGCCTTGCTAGATACGAATAAACCACTCGAAGTTCATACCGATGCTTCAGGCTTTGCACTTGGTGGAGTCCTTATGTAAGAAGGACATTCAGTAGTTTATGAGAGCCAAAAGCTGAATTAAGCAGAACATCGTTACTCGGAGCACGAAAAGGAGTTGTTGGCAGTAGTCCATTACCTTAGGGGATGGCGTCACTATTTGCTTGGATCTCCATTTATTATGAAGACAGATAACACTACAGTTAGTCACTTCATGTCCCAACCAAAACTATCGAGCAAACAGGCTCGTTGGTAGGAACTTCTGTCAGAGTTCAATTTTATGCTAGAGTATCATCTCGGATCTAGTAATCAGTTGCCGATGCTCTTAGTCAACGGGCTGACTTGGCCACCACTTGCTATATGGCTGCTCTTTCAGAGAGCACAGTTACCACAAACACAAGGGACCAAATTCGGGGGCTTTTGGATAAGGACCTCGGCTACTCAATACTTGGTCGACCTTATAAAGCACGGCAAAACTCAACAGTTCTGGCTCGATAAGGGTCTAGTGAAGACTAAGGGAGATCGCCTATATGTCCCTAAGGGTGGAGATTTGAGGAAATCACTAATCACAGAATGCCACAACATGATTTGGGCAGGGCATCCCAGAGAGGATTGTAATTCTGCACTATTACAACGTGCATACTACTGGCCTCAAATGTGGGACGACATTGCAACTTATGTGAAAACTTCTCTTGTTTGTCAGCAAGATAAGGCCGATAATCAGAAAAAGACAGGCTTGCTGAAGCCCATTTCCGTCCCAACTAGACCATTTGAGAGTATATCGATGGATAACATTATGGATTGCCAAAAGTTGAGGATTTTGGCACCATCATAGTCATGGTGGACCGTCTATCAAAGTATGCAACTTTCATCGCAGCGCCGAAGTACGTATCAGATTAAGAGATGGCTCAACTCTTCTTCAAACACATTGTCAAATACTGGGGACTGCCTAAAGACATCGTTAGTGATCGGGATCCTCGATTTACAGGCATATTTTGGACCGAGTTGCTCAAACTTCTTGGTTCAACTTTGAGCACGAGTTCTAGTTTTCACCCACAATCAACGGACAGATAGAACGCTTCAATTCTATGCTGGAAGAATATCTTTGGCACTTCATCTCTAATTCATAGAAAAATTGGGTAAAACTTTTAGATGCGGCTCAAATGTATTTCAATGCCCAAAAGAACTCTTCCACCAATAAGAGTCCCTTTGAGATTGTTGCTGGCCAGTAACCGTTACTCCCTCATACTGTGGATATCGATCAAAGTACCAAGTCTCCTCAAGCAAAAAGTTTCTCTCAAGAGTGGAAACGAAACATTAAAATTGCTCGGAGTTATCTTGAGAAAGTTTAGAAACGGTACAAAAAGTCTACAAATTTAAAGTACAGTTTCCTTGAGTTTAATGTTAGAGATCTGGTAATGGTTAAACTCCTTGGGAGAAACTGTTATAAACTGACAAGAGGGAAAGACTCAAGATTGGTGCGAAAATATATTGGACCATTACCCATCATGAAGAGGATTGGAAGAGTCGCATACAAAGTTGCACTCCTTTCATGGTGCAAAATCCATAAGGTCCTTCATGTTGGTGTACTCAAGCCTTTGCTTTGCCGACAAGGAGGACACATCTAGAAATGAGCCAAACCGACCTGTATTTAAACTGAAAAGAGTTAGAAAGAAGGTTGCTAAAGAGATTATTGACCATTGAACTACTCGAGTTTCTAGGAAATATCATCAAAAGTACTTGGTCAAACGGAGCGGATGCAACAACAAGGAGAATACTTGGGAATGATAAAAAGACCTTTGAGATTTCAAACCATTAATTGAAGCATATCATTTATCGATGGCTCCGAGGACGTCGCTAAAACAAATAGGGGAGAATGTCAAGGACCACAGCCGCAGTTTGCCCAACACATTGTAAATATTAGTTCAAGTTTGAGTTCTAATATCCTTTCCATTATAATAGTTTATTTCAATTGTAAAATAGTTCTGATATTGGTAAACGTGTAGTATGATTCCTCATCATTTAAACGTCTACTCCTATCGCTTAGGTTTTTGTTCCGCAAGCTATTATAGAGCTTGTTTGGCACCCGTTTTTTTTCCATTTTTTAACAGTAATTTGCAGTTGCGTGGGGCCCATGTACAAATCCCTTACAATTTCAGCCGACAACAGCAGGAAGAAAAGGACAGATTTGACCCATTGCAGTATAAATTATCTTTCCTTCCATAAATACCCTTCAAATTGGTTCCTGTACAAATTTGTACACAATTTCAAATGAGGACAAAAAGGGGAATTGTGAGGCAAAGGTAATAAAATATTACATGGGCCATCTGACACAAAATGAGTAGGTGGGTTGCGTGTCATATTTTTTTCCTGTAGCAAAACGAGTTTTGACAAAAAATGAGAAAAAAACGAGATTCAAACAGGGGCATAGGGAGTATTAGTCATTCAAAAATCTTTCAAACTTACTGGTGTTCGCCTTCTGCACCAGCCATTATCATTTCTTGCTTTCATCAATTGTAATTTCTAGCTTTCAAGCAATCAATGATCAATTTACTTTCAATGCATCTTAATTTTATGTTGCAAGCTTTCTACAAATTGTAATCAAATTTTCTTTCGTCCTGAAACGACCGAGAGAAAGCGGAAGACAGTCTAGCGGAACAGACTACTGCCACACGTGTTCCTTTCTGTGCTAAGAAGAAAGACATCCCTTGAAACAAGACGCTGAAGCGCATAAAGCACGAGACTAACTACCTACAAGTTGGATGGAAAAATTAGCAATTTGCTTTGAGTGGATACGACTATATAAAAAAGAGCAACACTATAAATTGGAAATCATAACAAAAGTAAATTTCAAATGTACATGGATCCCATACTCCTTTAAAAGCATTGTCCTAAATCTAGTCAACTAAGAGGCTATAAACTACCCATGCACCCACCTTAAAATTCTTGAAGTCATACCAAGTTCCTTAGTTTAACCCATTACATCCACTTAATCCTCATTTCAAATGCAGCTTTACAGATATAACCACAAAATGAGACGATTCTTCATTGATAGGTCAACCACCTGCTGATCGCAAATCAATAAATGAAGGTGCTAATAAATAGATAATAATTCGCCATGTCAAAAGAACAAAGAGAAAGAAACTAGTTAGTATAAATTCATACACAGAAGTAGCAGGAACAAAAAAAAAAATCAAATATCATGAATGAAAGATTAACAACTAAGTGAACAGGATTTTAAAACTCCAGAACGTGGTATTTAAGTTATATTTCTATCTTTATTCCTCAGTGCATTCCTTTCTGGTATATATCATTTAAGTATTCAGAAACCCTAATTCCCAATCCTTCTATTTTTCTATTTTTCCAACCCTGTCAATTCATGTCATCGATGTATTTCTACTTAAAAGCAAACAATATGAAGATTAGAGGCTATTGGCACAAAGCGATAGCAACAACCAAGTTCAGTTTAATAACCAATCATTCGATAGTAATAATATTTCCAAATTAGATAAAGTATCCTAAAGTTTTTGCAAAGTATTGGTTGAAAAGATGAATTGTTTTTTAAACTGTCTAATGACAACATGCCACATTGTCACAATCATTGTACACCAATCATTGTTCTATGGTGACACGCATAAAAAACATACATAAATTGGGGATTACTGAAAACATTTAAACAGACACTGGTTAAATAATAGTCTGAATTGCAAAAGTCAGCATTCTAAAAACTGAAGAGGACCAATATTGTTGACAAATTTCCTCCATAACCTACAGTATAACATCCTATAGTTTTGTCACGCGAGTTCATATGTACAGTCCTGGTGTAACCTGACGGGCCAAAAGTGTCAAGCACGAGAAGGTGGGCAAGTACTATACAAAAATTCTTCGGTAATAGTTCCAACTCTGAGCTCATATACATCTGAACAACGTATAGATACCAATCAGCTAAGCAATCGACGGTAGATCTTCGCTCTCTAGCCTGATTGTGTGTTCAAATTTATCCTGCTAGGGACGAGCACAGGTTCATTACTTGCAGCTTTCATTGCTGCAATTTCTTCCAAGCGTTTCCATGTCGCTTCTCGTTTCATCCGATTTCCTTCTTCTCTTGTTTCGGCTTCTTGGAACTTGAGAAAACACTCCTCAAAGAGCTCGGGATCTGTGTCAGAGAAAATTTTCTGGACATTTAGGGTCAAGCTCCTTACAGCCTGGTTCCAGTGATTTTTTGCATTCCTTTCCAATGCAGGGAAGATAATTGGCAGTATAACTTTACGATTTTGTTTGATAAGGTTCTCGATATGATCATTGTTCCACAAAAATAAAGCCCTCTCTGCAACCTGCAGAAACAAGAATTGTACAGTGTGAAAATGGAGCCTTCTTTTAGTTAAAAAGCATATTATCGAATTAAAAATATTATAAATTACAGTCATCATCAAGGAAAAGATGAGCTCTAGAATGCCATATAAACTAATTGCAGAGTACAAAATATATAGGAAGTATTAATAATCTGAATTATCTCAATAAGATCAAGAGTAAGATTTAATTAGTAAAACTGGGTCGGGGGAAGGGACTTCCACAAATCTAAAATCCAGTTACATTTCGTGCATGTTTGAGAAGTGATTATAATCGGTTTAAATTATGATAAGATAGGAACAATTCGTGGATAAGTTGGTATTACTTACGGGTCCAACGAAATGTGCGGAAAAAAAATATGTTAGACCAATTATGTTTATAAATTAAATAGGTGTCAAACAAGCATTCACTGCTGATTAGGACAGAAAACGGAAAGCATTTTGACATAATTCTAGTAATGGCAGCTTATTTCAGAAAGCAATAATACAGAACAGAATGAGATTAGTACAACAATGCAACCCTTTCAGAGTTTACGATATTATACTTGTAAGACATGTTTGGTAAGACTAGATAGTACTGCAATATATGAAAGAAGAATAGAAAGCAAAATCTCCGGTACTGCTTACCAAACATACAGATAGTGTCCCAATGCATGACACAAACACTTCCCTAAAGTTTATAATAAATTATTTTTAAACTAAAACCCACGTGATGTTTAATAAAAGGTGAAGAACCCTAAAGCTTATATATACAAACACATATATCCATTTAGGGGATTGGAAGGTTTAAACTTGCAAACTAAAATGAGGCCAGGCCATTTTAATTATTTTAGTTATAAGTTTAGATCATTCAACATAGAACGTGCGAGGAAAAAGTAGACCACAATTTATATATATATGACTTGACTTTTACATAGAACTACAGGTTTGAACTCTATAAAAGAAAAACAAAAATATTCTAACCAAAAGAGATGTTTTAGGAAATTTAAGAATGTTTGTAAGGCATCATTGTGAATTTTGACTGACTCTTGAGTGGGAATTGGTATTTTAACATAACATACAGTCATAAATACATAATGAGAAGTTTGTTAGTACTGAAGGTTATGATTGGAAATAAGTATTCCATGCTTGCTTGGGATTGCTTTCAAGTGCTTACAAGTTGTATGTGTCCCACGGAATGTGTGGATAATGAGTGGGTAGTAAGTTGCAAGTTCTACGAAATGTGTGTTCAAAAAGTATGTTTCACCAGCTTAAAAAGAAAGGTAAAGCTTTGCCAAACCTGCACTAGATCAATAAATACAGAAAAGGATGTCATAGAAAGCTGCATTCTCAATTAACTTATCAATAGAAAACTGGGAAGTTCATTATATTCCCATTTTTATGTTATTACAATCAGGATTTCTCCCATCCAAGCAACACTTCATGTTCATGGTTCATTAATGCATTCTGGAGTTCATATTTTTGTCTAAAATGATTCGGTGATTACCTACTATTGGCAGCACTTATAGTGAGTGATCAGCCAATCCTAAATTATAATTTAAGTGGGTCAAGTAAGCTTTTTATCCACACATCCTGTAGAACACAACTCATTACCCGTTATTTATTCACATATTTTTGGGACCCTCAGCCAAAAAAATTTAATTTAAGCATTCCCAAACACGCACAAAGACAAAGCTTATACAGTTTCCAAAATATTGCATGCAAAACTAAATCAGAGCATGCTTGGCTTGGCCAAGCTTAAAAGAAGTACTAAGACCTTTTTTCGGAAATTAAGAAAATACTTATATTTATAAAGTAAGTTTTTGCACTAAAAAACTAGAGTGAAAATGGTAACTTCTTTTAAAGCTCAAACATGTTTGGCAAAATAGTTACTTAAAAAAGGTAACTTCTACGCTTAGCTAAACATACTCTTAGTAGCTCTGATACATCTGGTTTCCTAACAATTGGCTTTGACATTTTTCAAACACAAACCGAATGCTACAACATAAGTACATCATCATCGAAGTAAAGAGCAGGATGGGAGAATATCAAATTAAAGATTTATTTAAATCAGAGAATCTTCATATTTAGAAGCCTATTTAATAATTTTTAGCAAGAGCAGAAGAGTGAAAACCACCCACCAGAACATTTGTGTATTCAAAACAAGTGTACTTTACATACTAAAAATGACTACCACATTTGCTGGATTCATCATTGAATCTGGACACAATCTACCAAGTTAATTTAGCCCCTGTTTGGTGGCTTTTACTTTAATTTATTTCTCATACTCATTTTCAACCACACATTCACACAATAAAATATTATACACGTAAATCCAAAATTTTCCCAACCTTTCAATCACACATTCTACAAAAAAATACTATTCAAAACATAGTTTTTTTGAAATAAAGGCCACCAAACGGGGGCTTAATTTGCTGAGTAAACATTTAATAATATGTTTCTTGTGATAGATAGCGGTTAATTAACAAGTGAAAGAGAGAAGGGCAACCATAACATTGAACATAAAGTTCACTGATGGACGCTTTCCATTGAAACATAAGTCATGGTGTGAACCACATTCCATGTCCCAATATGTCCAATCAACCCAATGTTTTCATCCAACTTTCAAGTACAAAAAGCACATCCATTTCCATAGCTCATATATTTGTTTACTCTTTAGTCTTTACATTTAGTGCTTATAATGCAGGATGATGCCTATGATAATTTAGCATAACTCGACATTAAACTTCAATAATTTTACTAAATAAGTTCCTTAGTTTTTCCATTAACCCTGGGATGATGCGCAAAAACAAAAATGAACTAGAACCAAAAAAGTGGTCTAGAATTAAAAGCAACAAACATAAGATTAAAGGAGTAAAAATTGCCAAGTTTCTTAGTTAACAAGGCATCAAAATCAGTAATGATGACTATTAAAATGATTTGATGTGTAATCTAGATAAATATGTATATAGGAGGTGAACAGTAAATGGTCTCCGACCATAAACCAGGATGGTTATCATAACTTGTTGAAAGAATCATGAAGAGAAATAAACGGTAAGGAAATATTGCTGAGCCTAGTAAAACAACAAACCTGAAAATGAGAACTGCTAAGACAGCGACCAATCTGGCCGAACAAAGGAACCATACACCGCTGGAACTCGGGAGGCTGAGTTGCTTCTAAGACTTCATCCAGCTCGCCTAAGAACATCACCTCCTTCGAACTGTTTGTGATAGGCCAATATTTCAATAAGCCTCTTATGACAATATCGGCAAGTTTGCAATCCTTTTCAACAAATTGTGTAATGCAATAAGATAACTGCTGATGGTACAAAGGTATACGCTTAGGTCTGTGAAGCGGAATAAGCGACCGGACAAGGAAGAGTTTGTGCTCTTCTTTTAACGGCAATGCAAATCCATTTATAATACTTCCCAAAATCTCCAAGAGTTCTGCAATTCCATTATGCTTCTCGGTTTCAAAAATAAACCAGTAGATTATATTGTTGATAGATTTTCTAATGTACGGACGGTGCACCATGAACTTTCCATAAATACGGTGCAAAATTGTCTTCAAGTACTCCCTTTCTCGGGGATCTTCCGAATCAAAGAGATCTAATAATCTTAAAACGAAAGAGTGATCTATGTACTGCTTAGCCAACTTTGCATCTGTCTCCGGCGAAGTCACAAACCTGAGAAGGAATTCGTAGACAATTTGCAGATGGGGCCATGCAGCTTCCACCAAGGGCTCATCTTCTTCTAAATCAACACCCTCTAAAACTTCGTTTTCACGAGATCGAGTAGAAAGTGCCCTGAACAAATTTATGGATACCATTCTGACAATCTCTTGCATAACGGTTTCTGTGAATTTCCCATTTGCCGAAGTGATGTAGTCAACAAGCTCCTCCAATGTTTGTTTCTTGACGTCTTTTTCTTTCAAATTCTTCATCAGGTCAGTAAAGTCAAATACCACACAACACAAATTCAGTTTTTTCATAAAAAGGTTTTGCTTCTCGGAATTAGGGACATCTCTAAAACTAGGCAGTGCTTCAAACACAACTACTGCATTCCCATTCAACTTTGCATTAGATTTTTGGCCAGAATTCGAAGTTGGATTGATCCCTGAAAGAGATGTAGCATTTGAATTGCCCGACCAAGAGTTTTTAGAATTGTTGCTTCTCGAAGTAGTAGAAGAATTTGAAGATAAAGTAGAGGATCCTCCATCACGATTATCCCCTAACTTGGTTTGTTTCCGCTGGAGCCTATTGAGTATAATTTTAATCATCACCTACACCTAGAAATCACAATCTTCTCCCCACTAACTCAACTGCTAGTGACCAATCCAATTATGAAATTTTACCCTCAATAATGAAAGACGTACAGGACAAGCAAGAACCCAATCATTAAACAATTCCAATCACTAGTCGCTACTCAATGAGGATCCCACCCTCTTTTACAATTGTTATTGTCTCCATCGCCATAGGTATGAGCATGATCACTGTAATTTCAGATACCACAAGTCTGTGACTCTGTGATGTGAAAAAAAAGAAAAGAAGAAAAATTAAACCAAATTCAAATTAAAGAAAATCGCACGCGCCACCAAAAGTTGTACAAGCCAGAGTTATCTCTCTTTTAAGTGAAACCTCCAATGTAATTCCCACTCTCGTTGAGATAAATTGTGAGTCCCTATTAAATACAATAATGAAAAGCCCGGATGCAGAATAAACTTTTAAATTAAAATTTACTTCCAAGAATATAATAATGAGATTCTACAATTTTGACTTCTTCACAACTTAAAAACCGCAAGAAAATAAGCAAAATATAAACTTACCTTAGCTTTCTTTTTCACCAAATTTTACAAAGATTTCCAATTATTCTGATAAATCAAGAAACAACAAGATATTCGCATGATATACAAAACCCATATAGCATTCTTCATCAAGAATCACCTACGAAAGGCGTCAAATAGTAATACCAAAAACCCACCTTAAAAACAGCTATAACTGCATAAATATCTAAAGAACAAAGCTTTACATCATATTTATGAGCAATAAAGAATAAAAAAGTGTACAAATAATGGGTCATTGGTTCTTACGGGTATGTTTGAATCTAATTTTGAGGAGGAGAATAGAAATTTTGGAATAGTGAATGATTTGAGAATGTGTTGTGGAAAAGTGATGAAAAGTTTTTGATTTGTGTGTAATATTTTTTTATTTGAAGAATGTGTGGTTGAAATGAAGATTGAGAATGAGAATGAGAATGATAAATTAATGGGTGCCAAACGGGGGCGTAATATTAAGCAAAAGAATATCACGGAATGGGAAAATATCAAGTCTTTGAGAGTTGGGTCAGTTATTGAAATCTGAAAATAAGCCCAAAAGAGAAGAAAAATCAATCTGTAATGCACATATTGTCTGCTTCTCCTGATTTCTCTCTTCAAGTGATGATATTCTTCTCGCGGACTTTTGATTTTCTCCAGACGGAGATGAACTATGAAGAATCAAATTACACGATTGGTCCCCTAAATATCATTCTAGCAACAAGTTATCCTCCAACTTTAAAAAGGATAAATTATTTGACATTTCATGGTTGATGACGCTACAAGTCTCCAACTATGAAAATGGTCTAAATGTTGTGTAAAAAATACAAGAACCTCATGGAAATATTTCCCACAGTGAATACACAGAAATTTTACATTGTGGGTCAAAAAATAATTTGTAAATTTTATTGAAACAACGTAAAATTAATAGTGGGTTGAACTTGAGATGAGAAAGATGTGATCTAGTATTTAAAAAATTTGTAACAGCATCGGCGTGGACAAACTAAATAGTGATAGATGTTAAATCTTGTTGGAACTAACAAACTTTAGATATTAGGGATGAATGAGAAATAATTGGTGATTTCAAATTGAATTTTAAGGAAAAGTCGTGCATAGTGCTCAAAAGAGGGGATGAAATAAAATTTAATTTTTGGAGAAAATAAAAAAAGTTCAAGATTTTGTGGGGTCAATGGATCCCACGTGACACCATGTGGCTTCCCCATTGACTTCGCAGTTCAAATTTTTGAATGCGCCTCCAAGTTTAAGAGAAAACTTCATTTCATAAAGTTAGACATTCAAGATACATATAATGGGCCAAAAGTAAATTTGAATTATTTCCATTATTGGAGAAAAACCATGGAAATATAATGTAAGTCGAGGATCTATATGCTGAAAGTGTAAATGTTGGTGATCAAATATGAAATATCCCCATTTATGAAATCTCCGGTTTATCAAAGGGGTTATTCTCCTTTACCGGGGCCTTGGTAATGTAGCGTCTCTCTTGTCAAAGTAGCCCTCCACATTAACAAGTTTAACAATTAGGAAAATAACAGTGCTGGTCCCTAAAACCATAATCTGTTTAGCAAGTTGATCTCTAAATTTGTATAGTGGATTCTCAATGCTAACGTGAACGTGATTCTTTGAAAATAATTTTTCTTCACACTCATTTGAAGCTACAAATTCTCAATAAATAAATAAAATAAAAAATACTTTTTACAATCTCATAAATTTTTTTCTACATTTTAATCACATATTCTATAAATTATCTTTTCAAAAATTCACTTCTACACAAGTGTGAAATCTTCTATTAATACTAGTCTATTGCCCGTGCAATGCACGGGCAATGTGATTACGGAAGTAATGTTAGCGTTCAAAAAAAAAAAAAAATTATCTGCATATATATATATATATATATATATATATATATATACACAATAAAAAATAAAAGTTGAAGTCTCAAGTATATATGATTTTAGAAAGAAAATAAAATAATAAAAATGAAAGAGATATAAGATTGAATTTTATATATTACAAAAAAAAAGAGCGAAATTATAATCCAAACAAAATATGTTTTCTGGTGAAGTTTAAATTTTGAAGGATCTGTAAGTTTCATAATGTTGTAGTGTTATTATTATGGGAAGTTTGTTTTCATGTTAGTTTTTGCCTCGTGCAATGCACAGGTTGTGTTATTTTAAAGGTAAATAAATATTAGCATTGTGAATGTTAAGAATTTCTTTCGAACATAAGAAATTCTCGTGAATGTGTTGTGTGTAATATATTTAACTAAATTACAAAATCAGATAATGTGATACTACTGTGGTTTATGGTTAATTGTCATTATGCTGTCAAAATTATATTTTAAAACAATCATAAGTTCAATTTCTTGTGTTTTCACTTCATACGTATGCGAATATGTGAAGGTATGCAAAATAATCGTGTAAATACTTGAAAAGATTAACTATTAATTAACATGTGTGTGTACACCGTAACAAATACCATCAACAGCATGTAACAAAATGGGGCATAATGTCCCCTTGAAACTTTTAAAAAGCTTACAAGTACTTATATATATCATAAGGTCCTCCATAAATTCCAAGACAAAAAGAAACAAAAGAAAAAGGTGCAAAGGACCCAAGTTACTCTACACAAACATATATATTATATTTAGACCAATTTATAGACTGACTTTTTTTGTTTGTTTTTCTTCTTCTTTTTTTTTCTGTCTTTGGAACTTAAAATAAAATGAGAGAAGAGTTTAATTTTCATGGCGTCCGGGGCTTTGTTGGAGTATGGCAATTATGGTGTAATGGGTTGGGACTGGCTAGAAGTCTCCTCAGTTCCGAATCCTCAGGCATCTCATTGTAATTTCGAAATCTTAGAAACATTGCAGATGGTCTACCTCTCTTAAAAATCATTTCATTCCCATTCTTTCACTAAAACTTCCAGTGTTTTAGCCCTTTCTTGCCCTTTCTTGACTACATGAGTCGGATTCGTTGAACTGAAAGATTTCATATTTAGTATCGAGAATAAAGATGTCATCATGATTGAGTGAAGATCAAGCAAAACACATTTGTCAAAAATATAAGAAGTTGTTACTAAAAAGATTTTTATGATGTGTTATGACCAGGAAGAGTGAGAAACATAAAACTTACCTCTTTCATATGAACAATGTGCTTTCCTTTGCATATATACAACATGTTTTATGCTTTTTGGCCTCCATATGCTTCAAACCTGAAGCAACTCCACATTCTTTGGGGTATTATACATGGCTTAAAATAAGAAAGAAATTTTTCTATTTCGTTCCCTTGTACTCCACGAAGACACGCTTTATGTAAAATGTCATATGACAACATTAAAAGATTTTGATAGACTAAAAATTATACAAATACAATAATCGTGGATGCCTTTGAGAAGATGGAACTCTTGCTAATAACAGAAAACATGTGTCCAATCATATAACAAAATGTCAATGAATATATTCTACTAAAGTAATGGAAAACATTATTAATAGACTAACCATAATTGAGAAATTTATTGAACTGCAAATTTTAAAGATTAGGGTAATATATTAACTCATTTCATTAATTTGAATGGAGGATCACAAAGATCAGGTACCTATAAAACCAATGTTGATATATGGAAGATTCTATATTAAAGGTGTCGTGAACAAACCAAAAAAATGGATTCGGAGGAATTTGCGAAATGATAAATAATAGTACATATATGGCAATGGAATAAGAGAAATACGGAGATTATTATATACAACACATGTGTGTACTTGTTTTTATTTAGAAAAAACATGTTAGATGGTATCACCACTTACACTAATATGACATCTTTTGTTGATGAATTAATATTTTATTTCCAAGAAAATGTGGCAGATAGTCTAAAAAATAATGTAAAATTATTTTTTGAGAACTATACAAATGTTGGAAAAATATAATGAAAGTGTATTAGATGTTCATAAAAAAAAATTATATTTTATTTTTAAATTAATTCATACCTGTGAAATATACAGATGCAGTAGAAAATTCATTTGAACTTTCGAATAATATCAATAGAAATTTCGATAACCTGTATATAAAATGAAAAATATTATTTTATGCATAGTAAAATACTGTATTTTAAATATAATATACGAAATAAATATACCTGTGAGAAGGTTGTTCTATGAATGTATAAAGGAAAGAATTTCTTTATAGACAACATTTTCAGTACATGAGTTGTGCGAAGTATCTGTGGTTGATGGTTTCAGTAAAACTTTTAGAGATTTGCTTGTTTTTGCTCTTGATAACGCTACATATAACTGACCATGACAGAAAACTGGTTCTGGAAGATACAAACCGACAAAATCAAGTGTTTGACCTTGGGCTTTATTTATTGTCATTGCAAAGCATGGTCTAATGGGAAATTGAGTTCTTTTAAATGGAATTGTGGTTCGATCAGATTTCAGTGGTATAAAAGGGATCCTCGGTAAGAAAACATATTTTCCACAATATTCGCCAATAGTAATTTCAGTAAGAATAATGTTTCTCTCAAATTTTCGACAAGTAAGACGTGTTCCATTGCATAACCCTTCAGAAGGATTAATATTCCGCAATAACATTACAGGACAATTTATTTTAAGATTCAATTCATGAGATGGAATACCATTTGATGTCAAAGTATTTAAGAAATCTTCTTGCAGTAATCATTACGATTTTTCAATTGCTTCATCAAAACTATAGTATGTGAAAATTTGACCAGGAATTTGTTCAAGCAGAAGTTTGTTAATATAGTCAACACATTCATTTGTAGGTGTAAGAATAACACGGTTTACCATGGTATGTAAATGATCAGCATAAGCTTCTATATTTGGAAAAACACAATGTATCAAAGTTTTCAGAGACGTGATTTCATCTTCGAATGGTAAAATTATACTATTTGGAAGCTTAATACATTTACAAGTATGTTCTTGTTCTGTTCCATTTCCAATTCTAAGCAAGTAATCGCAGAACGTAGAATCGAACTTTGCTCTCATATTATGAACTAATGGTAGATGTACAAACAAAGGCCATAGATATGAGAAAACCAAGCTAGCTTTCATTATGTCTTCTTTTTTTCCTTTCGGTACAATTGGTAAAACCTGTCGAAAATCTCCTCCAAGAACGATTACTTTTCCACCAAAAGGTAAGTTACAATCAGTAATATCTCTAAGCATTTTATCTACGGCTTCAATAGTACAACGATTTACCATAGGTGCTTCATCCCAAATTATTAGTTTAGACATTTTCAACAAAGTTCCCAAAGCTGATTGTTTGCTAATAGAAGCGATTGACTTCTCCTATTGTTTCCAAAGGAATTTTAAATCTCGAATGAGGTACATTCGACCTCCAGGTAATAAAGATGCAGCTACTCCAGACGATGCAGTTGCTAAAGCAATAAAATGTCTAGACCTTACATCAGCTAAGAGTGCTTTGTATAAAAAGTCTTACCTGTTCCTCCTGGACCGTCGATGAAAAAAGCACCGCTTGATTCAGATTCTACTTTTTCCATAATTGTATCGTATGCAAATTGTTGTTCCTTATTTAACATTGCGGCACAAGCAAAGGTTTCTTGAATTTCCAAATTAATTGTCTCTTCTGCAATCATTCTTGTCAACCTTTCATCTTCATTTATATTTACATTAAACGGCACAATTCCATAATCATTTATATTTTTACCCAGGGATTCTAAAATAGAACTTATATCCTCCAGAGCTCGTATTTCAGCGACTTCAATAGGTATATTTTGATGTACATAATCATCCATCATATAAGATTTAAATTTATCCCACAGTAACTTTGGATGATTAGGATTGCACAATGTAAGAAGTGTAGCAAAAAGTCGTTTTAAAGAACAAGGCATTTCGTAAATAATAGCTTCGGATAAACATTCTTCACAACGATTGTCTCCACTTAATAAACCATGTAAAAGTGCTACTTCTCGAAATGTACCAATAATTGTTTCATTAAAAGTTCTTATATCGTCAAATGATGTTGGTCCTCTAATATGGTTAAGAAGAATGCGAAGGAAATATCGTTCTCCTTCCGATGGATTCGCTGAGACAATTCGTCCGATAACAATTTGTTTCTTTCTGGAAGTCCAAATTTTGTTATTTGCATTCCAAACAAAATATGTTGGGATATCTCGATACAAAAGCGTTCGAGCAAATTCGTTTGCTTTATTTAATCGAAAAAATTCAGTTAACATTGTTCTCCTTGTATTTTCATTCTCAATAATAGTAGATAAATCATCCGTATTTTTGTATGTAACTTGTTGATGATCTTCGGTATGAAGTTGTAAAGAATAAATAATTGGATAGATTTCTGACAAATTGAATGAAAAAAATCCTCCACATAGCCTCAGGTGGAGATATCCATCTAGCAGATTGATAAGCAGATATTTCATCAATATCTTTTTCTTTCTCATCTTTGTTAACGAAAAAATTAATACGATCATGTCCTTTGTATACATATTTGTACAAATATTTTACAGCTTTAATAGAAGAACATATTTCAACGTTGATATGATAGTCAAATTTTGCACTTAAATAAGGATTATATGGTACAACCCATTGATTGTCTAACATTTGACCTCTAACTTTAATACTAATACCATTATTACGACGTCTATACAATGGGTATGAATTATCTCCAAATATAGTACTATTACAATAATCTCTTGGATATTTATTCTTACAACCACTATTTGTCACCATGCATACATATTTGGGATTAAGATTTCCACAAGGGTCATGTATATTATGCTTTACAATAACTGAATAAAGATGAGGGTACTTGTTTTTATCAGGAATTTCACAAGATACTATCCTATCAACTTGTTGAGCAGAAGAAATCTTATGGCCATGGTTAAAAATTATCAGTAGATGTGCGTGAGGAAGCCCTCTTTTTTGGAATTCAATCATGTATATATGAGCAACAACAGGACCAAAAATATTATTCTTATACAAATCATTTTTAAGCTCTTCTAATTTTGCTCTAAATATACGTACAATTAAATCCGGTCGATTTTGAACCTCATCATTATGTTTCAATTCTTGCTTAATTTCTGGCCAATTCAGATTACATGTTATAGTTAAGAATATATCTGGTTTTCCATAATGTTGAACAAGAGCCATAGCATCTAAGTATCTCCTTAGCATATCTCTAGGTCCGCAAGTAAAGGATTGTGGTAAAGCAATTTTCTTTCCAATTTTGTACCCTCTTGTTTCCCCGTTCTCGACACTATCTACAATACCTTGATAAAGTTCAGCA
This sequence comes from Fraxinus americana, assembly GCA_035079005.1. Lineage (NCBI taxonomy): Eukaryota > Viridiplantae > Streptophyta > Magnoliopsida > Lamiales > Oleaceae > Fraxinus > Fraxinus americana. The sequence goes on from CM068716.1 coordinate 17,144,949, forward strand.
CGAATTTGTTTCTGGTGATTGCGAAAGTAATCTAATCTCGCTGTTTCAATTTTAACATACATATCTACAACATATTGTTGAAAAAGTCTACCAGTATGAAGCAACACAAACTTACCTGTAAGCCTAATCTGTAGCTTGTATGCATAATACTCACGACATGAAACCTGATATCGTTTCTTCATTTTATGAAGCACTGCATGAGGAAGAATAAAACAATTTTTATATATGTAACTAAAACATCGATATTTTTAAAATTAGAAAATATATGACAAAGTATATAAGTAAACCTTCAGCTTCTTTTTCAATCATTTGAACTGCAGAATTTATTATTTTAGGAATAGCAACATGGTCAGCCAAATTTTCACGTTGAGAAGATGTGTGTTTATATCTTTGAATGCCTTCATGCCAACCAGATTCACCAAATGAGAAGAGCAAAGGATATTGTAAAGGATCATAACAACCATAATAATAATGAACCTTATGCGAATCACCAGAATGACCATATATAGTAATATCACGAACATGATTATTTGCATTTTCATCATCATCAACCCATACACTGACTACTTGAGACGTCGAAGGAGTATTGAAAACTCTTTGATCGAGTCCGTGGTGACATTTTATTTGTATTCGATGGTCGTGCAAATTCGTTATATTACTTAAAGACCTGAAAAATTTACTATATGGATTTCCTTTTAAGATTTCAATTAGAAGAGTTAAAGTAGGTTCTACTAAAATTTCAGAAATTTTTATACGATTTTGAATTTCATTATCTGTATCATAAAAATATAATTGCATATAATGTGGCATATTATTTTGTGGCATAAGTTGATTTACATAATGATATATCTGTCCTTGAACTCTGAATGTGTAAATACCTCGGTATGATTTAAAGAGTTCCTTGTCGTACTTTACACCAAATGAAGTGAATGCAAAGTGGTTATTATATCCGCGTGAAAGTTTTTTGAATTCCATACATGTAGGTTCTTTAGAAATAAATAAATCATACAATTTATTTGGTGAATCAGGCATGAAAAGTTTAACTTTTCCATCACAGCAACAAAAACCTTTTGTTTCTCTATGAAATTTTTTCGCACCACAATACTTACAATAGGTGCATGTTGGTAACACATATGCAGTAGTTGGTATGTTCAAAAGGTTAAAACTTCCACATAATTCATAATCAAAAATATTAGTCGATTCTTCATTCGAAGTAGAACCCTCAGAATAAGATTCATGCACATAAGCAACGCCAGAATTATTATTTTAAGATAACATAGGATCATTTATCCTTTTACGATGATCAACACTTACGGTTTGAACTCGATTCCTCCTATCTGCTTGTTTTCGATTTTGTTGTTGACGTATGAAAGCATTATATGATTTACTCGTGCCTTCGGAAATACTTTCAAGATTAATAAACTCAGGCTCCTCATTACCAGTTCCCAGAGAATTCATCAGGACAATAAATATGCTACCGATCTGAATAAAATAAAAAATATTTTAGTAGTCAAACAACTAACAAATAATACTAATACCAACTTTAGCATAACGTGATTTAAAAATGATGGGTGAAAGTCATAAAACTCTAGTATAATATTTATAAAATGCATTAATTTAAATTCTCAAATGTAGCTGTAGAAAGTAAAAGTTTCTGAAAGAAATAATCTTACATGTGTTAAAACATATATACAGCAAAAGTAAAGGTTGAAATATCGAAATTTGTGAAAAATGACTAAAAAAATATATTTCAAAAGGAAAGAAAAGTAGTATGCATAAAGAAAGTTAAACAAATAACAATTTATTACAAAAATTAATGAAGATATAGTGTATTACTGTAGTCAATTATAACTATCGAAAAATACAATTGGACATTATATACAGAAGAACAATAAATACGAATTAGAGTCCACAATAATATAATAGGAACTTTAAGGAAAAAAAATACAAAGATTAATTACAGATTAAACTTTACGAAATCTAGAAAAGAATAAAAAAAATATTATACCTGAAGATAGCACAATTCAATCGATGTTGAAAATTTTAATATGTTTACTTTGAGAATGGCTTTTTTGTAACTTAAAAAATTGGAAACAAATTTAATATTGACAAAATCATGAATGACTAAGAATACAACAAATAAAGAAAATCATAATAAAAATAAAAAATCGAAGTGTATATGAAGTAAATTGAAGAAAGTCACATATTTTTTTTACCAAATTGAGAAGTGGCATCTCTCGAGGGGTTCGGGGGTCAAGGGGGCAGCGCCTCTCGTGGGGATCGACCTGCCCGGTCAGGTCGCGGGGGTCGAGGGGGTAGCGCCCCTATAGGGAATTTCGGGGCAACGCGCCCGCGAAAGAATTTAGATTTCATATATGTATGAAATGAAATATTTTCTAATATTTTTTATTTAAATTTGTAATAAGTGAAATTACATTTATAGTTTTTGTAAAATGTAAATCAATAGAATTTTTAGCTAAAAAAAAGAAGGAAAAAAAAAACGTAAAAAAAATATTAAAAAAACAAAATTTGGCTGTCCCCGTGCGCGCACGGGGAGAATGATTCTCCCCGTTCTATCTCCCTGTGCGCGCACGGGGAGTTCCAATCTCCCCGTGTGCGCACGGGGAGTAATTTTTTTTTATTTATATTTTTTCTTTTTTATTGTCTTTCCTAGTCAATTTTTCAACAATTTTAAATATTGTTAATTGTTGTAATTTAAGTAGTAAAAATTTAATGTTGACAACCCAGTAATAATACTGATAATACTAAAATGATATGTTGACAAATTTATTAAGTTAATCTAATATGCTTCAGAATTTATTGTGAAATATAGAGAAATATTAAATCTACACAAACAAAATTAACTATACCTAACTACTTACAAAAATCTTAAACATGGAACACAATTATATTTACTTAAAGAAATACTAAATACTAAACATGCAAAAGTAATAATAATATGAACGAAAATAACTTCTACGTATAAATACTTAAAGTAAAAGTTTATGTTCTGCTGCAATACCAAAGCTTCAAAATTTAGTCGTACAAGCTGAAGAACATAATGGAATAAAATAAATATTTTCAAAATTTATAGATCAACATAATGATATTTGCATCCTAAATATACAAAAAACAAAATTAACTATACCTAACTACTTACGAAAATCTTAATCATGGAACACAATTGTATTTATTTAATGAAATACTGAACATGCAAAATAATAATAATAGAAACTAAACTAATTTTTTACATATAAATACTTACAGTAAACAGCAACGAAGGTTAAGAAATTCTCGATGATGGAATAATTTTTTCTTCATTAGTTCACTTGGTGCAAACCGTCAAATGCAGTTGATATTTTATAAAGATCACGTATTGGAGAAGCAAAGCAAAAATAAACATGCAAAACATATAAATACTTACAGTAAACAGCGATAAAGACTTACAGTAAACAGCAATAAAGGTTAAGAAATTCTCGATGGTGGAATAAATGTTTTTTCATTAGTTCTATCATATAAATAGACTAATGTATTCAGCTGACTGCAAAAATCAACCGACTACAAAAATATCAAAAGTTATTGAAACTTGAAATATCTGGGAAAATGATCCCCAGCTGTTTGTTTACTATCCGCCAACGGTTAAGATTTAAGATTTTTTTTTTTTTTGTCATGTAAACCTCAAAGTCAACAAACTTGAAATATTTGGGAAAATGATCCCCAGCTGTTTGTTTACTATCCGCCAACGGTTAAGATTTAAGATTTTTTTTTTTGTCATGTAAACCTCAAAGTCAACAATTGAGGCTTGTTTTTTTGTTAAAATTTTTTTTTTTAATAGGTAAAGTCACCAATTTTTTTGAACAGTATGAAACCGTTTTAGAACCAGTTCAATGTGAAAACGACTGTGACAAAAATGAACAGTGAATCTCACATTCTCTCTTTTAAGAGAAGGAGGGATCCTACAATCATTTAAAAATCATTTTTAAGAGACCGGTGCATCCTCCATCCTTATTTCTTTTTGTTGGTGTCGAAAGGGTCCACTTCAAGTCGGTCAAAAGAGCTTATTGGTTAGAAAAATCAAGAACGGGTTAGCGTAGAAGGTCGAACAATGGACCTATCCAACAAGCAGTCAACATGAGATGTCAAAAAGGAATATCATCATCTTTAAACTGAAAAAGATGTCACCCCATGACATCAAAACAATCCTTGTGACCATCAAAGAAAAATAATGATAACTTGGGTTGTAAGGTATGACTTAGGCATCATTATGAGCCATTGTCGAAGACCTTCCCAACCAATGAAATCCCTCAAAACAAAACGGTGTCACACATCACTAGGTTGAACACTGTACCTTGACAAGAAAAATACAGCAAAGTCTAATCTAGTAGCTTATATAAAGAAATATGAATTCTGTGTAACACACTATTAAGCAAAATTCCGACAATACTATAAACTTCAAATTTTCATTTCAATATTCACTACAAAAGAAAATTGGGTCCAACGACCAATTAGATTGGTCGCTAAAGGTTATTTTTGGTCGCTAATTAAGTTTAAGTTATTCGTTTCAGCGACCAATATAGTGTGGTCACTACATATATAAACATACAATGACCAACTTATGGTCGCTAAAGGGCTCAATTGTAGTGGCTAGTAAAAGTGAATCTGTTGATTCATCGTCATGAATGTCTTTTGCAACCAATCATGTGGTTGCTAAATATATAACATCGAGTTATGAAAATGTCTTGTGAATGTCTTTAGCGACTAATATACTTGGTCGCTGATATATATAACCAAGGACGGACCCACATGGGGTCATGTAAAATTTCTAGGTTTTTTTTCTTCAATTTTATAATCCAAAACATTGTTTTACAGAGAGAAGAAACACCCATTAGCACAAGTCCAAGCCCCACAAAAATTTCTAGGTTTTTTTTTTAATTTTATAATCCAAAACATTGTTTTACATAGAGAAGAAACACCCATTTGCACAAGTCCAAGCCGAATTTCTCTTTGGATTGCCCTAAATTTCCCAAAATAACAGAGAGAAGAAACACCAAAATTGATTCAGCCCTCCCTCCGTCCCTGTCTCTGCACACTTGCAACGAAATCCCCAAGGTTTGGCTTACAAGGTATCACTCTCTTTTGTCCAAGCACTACCCAATGCAATGAAAATTAAACCGGCAAGCAGATAGTACTTGTAAAATTAGGCAACTTTTGGTCTCCATTCTCGTAGTGACACAATAACAGGTAATTTCAAACATTTTTGTTTCATTTTTCTCTGACGTGCAAGGAAATCACCGCATTTTTGCCCAGTTACTATTTACCACGAACTTAAATCACAGCATTGTTGTTATTGTTAAAGCTAGTTAAGCTTATTTAATGCAGTTTGTTATAAGTCAGTATTTCTCCCTTCTTATGGAACTGGGGCTTTTGAACGAGGTTCGATTACTGAATTTGGGTAAGCTTCAATTCTTGTAGGCCAGAAGCACTTCATCAAAGAACGGAAAAAAAAAAAAAAGGAAAGGAAAGAGTAGCTTTAGAAGTAAAAATTGAGGCCTAGAAATGTTCATGAAATTTATTGTTGTCTATTGTGATTTATGTGTGTAAGTTTGTCTTTCGATGAAAAATGAAATATGATATTTATTTATTTATGTATTGAATTTGATTTTGTAACAGTCATGGAGAAATATTTTAAACGAAAATCCGTATTTTCTAGTAGAGAGCAAAATGTAGTTGAATCAAGTGTTCAAGATGAAATAGATGGCCGAAAAGAATCAAATATTGGGGATAAAAGATACGTTAATGATAAAATAGATTTAGCACAACTTCCTTTGGATCCCGGATTAAGAACTCCAATTGTGAATTATAATGTTAATGTTCGGGATGAAATTTGAAGAGCATATGTACAAAGGGGTCCATGGCAGCCTCGAAATCACATGTATCCACATAAAGAATTTGGAAATTCGTCATTAAGGCGATTTAAACTTTCTTGGTTTAATGACTTTCCTGATTGATTGGAATATAGTATAGCAAAAGATGTTTTATTTTGCTTTTATTGTTATCTTTTCAAACCAAATAATGAAGAACATGGTGGTGGTGATTCTTTTGTTGATGGAGGGTTCTCAAATTGGGAAAAAAAAAAAGGAAGGCTTCAAACTAAAAAAATTGAAATCGGGCTAATTTTTTTTTTACACATAAAAAATGAAATGGGCTGGGAATTGGATTGAGCTATAGTTCCCCCTATTCCGGCCTCATTTTGTTTAAATTAAAATTCGTTTCTAGTAAAAAAAATATTATTAAATTCCAATTTTTTGTCACCTAGCATAATTTGAATGCATGTTTAGTACGTCAAATTGAACAATGATATCATAATACACGTCTAAGTGCTATAGAGATCCCATACCAATCAATTCAGGAATGAAGTGAGGCTATGGCAATAGTACACTGTTGGATACTCTAGATATCTCATCCACCTCAATTTGGGGAACAAAGTGAGATTGTTGCAATTATATACCTCTAGATGCTGAAGAGATCTCATCGCACTCAATTCATGAAATGACGTTAGATTATTGTTATAAGACACTTCGTGATAATATAAAGATCTCATCACACTCGATTTAGGAAACAAAGCGAAATTATTTAATAATAGAAATCTATATATTTTAGAGATACAATCTCACCCAATTCAGGACTGAAGTGAGATTATTGTAATAATATACCTCTAGATACTTAGAAATTCAATCTCACTCAATTCATGAACGAAATAATACACCTCTAGACGTTGTAGAGATTCCTACTCAATCAGGATCGAAACAATACACTTTAGATGCTGTAGAGATCCCATCCCACTCAACTTAGGAAACAAAGTATTGTGATAATATACCTCTAGATAATGTAGAGATTTCATCCCACTTAGTTTTGGAAAGAAAGTGAGATAATTGCAATAATCCATCTTTAACTACTGTAGAGATCTCATCTCACTGAATTTGGGAAACGAAGTAAGATTATTCCATTTCTATACATTTAGATGTTGTAGAGATCCCATCTCACTTAACTTAAAGAAGTAAAGTAAGATCAATGCATCCAAACTCATTTAGGTGTTAGTAGAGTTCCCTTTGAAGAGAATATAAACCATAATGATAACAATTTGATTAAACAAACATAGAGAAGAAGAAGAAGAAGAAGAAGAAGAAGAAGAAGAAGAAGAAGAAGAAGAAATCGATTCATTGAGCCACCAAATTTAGGGCAAAACATGAAGTACAATAAGTTTATATACTACATAATAAAGGAAGAGACAAAAGACAAAACTACCCTCGAACTAATAAAAAAATTACATTAACATCTCCCTTCAAACTCACGATGCGACAGCAAGAAGCAATGAGAGTTTGTCAAGCAAGAAACGAAAATGATGAACCAGAAGAGACTTTGTGAAGAAGTCAACAAGCTGCAACGATGAAGAAACAAAAGGTAAGGAAATTGTTCCATTCTATAGATGATGATGAATCAGATGACAGTCAATCTCAATATGCTTTGTACGCTTATGAAACAAATAATTGTGAGAGATCCGAATAGTACTTTTATTATCCCAATACATAAGAGTTGTAGAGAAAGAAGAAATAACCATGTCTGCAAGAAAAAAAAACATAAATATAAATTAAAAACAACAAAAATATATAATTGGTAAAATGGAACAGAATTTGCAATTTGAAGCCTGTGTATTACATAGTATCTTTAAAACAGATTCGCTCCCTCACTGTAAGTGTTTGAGGATTTAATGACGTTTGTTTTTCAGTATACAATGAAGAAACCACTAAAATCTGTGCACTACAATTTTTACTTCGATGAATAGAATCTATGCCAGAATAGTATCACCAAACTTAGGCGGGGAATGAAAATTTTCGAACAAACACTGAACTTGAAATTACGCAGAAAAAGGATGAAATTTTTTTGGTGCAAAATAATGTAAAAACAAGCTCAATTATAAACTTAGCCCCATGAATGGTGAGTAAATCCATCCATAAACATATCATTAACTCAATACTATAATGGCAATAACCATTGGAGTTTCATCAATTTCAAAAGCTAAAAAGTCAGTTGAAGAGAGGAAAACAAAGGCAAAACGTAGACACTCCTAAGGGGCCAATTTTTTGTCCATTCAATCCGACATTTCAAGGTCCGAAATTTAATTTCGGTCCATGAATTGTACTCCTTTCATACACATGTTTAGAGAACCTCTATACCACACATGATTACAACATTCCAAAATGTAACCATATATAAGGTATTCATTGCTTTTATAATCTTCCTATGTGTGACAAATTGCATATAGTTTTCCCTCCAACACCTAATTTGTTACGTATAAAAATTTAAAATTCCAGTTTCAAGCATACGAAACTTGCATGTTTTAACTCCTTCCAAATGGTCATGTTTCATATGTATGAAACATTTAAACCTTCTAGCTTACTTTTGTGCATATGAAACTTGCCTTTGTAGACTCTCTCAAAATGGTCTACTTTGAATTCAAATTTCTCATTCACCCGATTATCATTTTTAGCAGTAAATATATGATTTTGATATTCTAACTGGAAAGAATATGAATCTTCTTCGATTTTTCAAAATGAACAAACGGATCCCACTCAAATTATGCCAAAACAGCCCCAACAAATGAGAGACACAAAGACTTGGTAATATAGTTCAACAGTTGAAATCTGCATGGGATAGGTAGGTATTACTCTTTGAACATTCCCTTGTGAAAATTTTACTTTACTAGCTGACCTACAAACACGATATCTTTGAACTATTCTGCTTTTTATGTAAATAATGATATGCTCCATATGGGTTTCTCCATAACACAATTTAGTTTATTATGTTCATTTATGGCCATGAACATATGTTTGGTTCTATAGAGTTTCTAAGAATTAAGCCGCATAAAATTCACTTAGAAGCGACCCAACATCTCTCTCAAATAGGTGATTTCTTATTAAAAGTGATCTGCATTACTTCGCTTGATTTTCGATGCATAAGAATCAATAAAAACCTATTGTTTATCTTTTATCCTTACGGACATCACTGTTACATCATAAGAAAGAACACGAGATAACATCCTTCACAGTGATTTAATTAAGTCTTTATAATTTGATTGTCCATTTGAATCTAGATTTTGGGATTTTCAGTCAACCCTTCGTATTAACTTATTCTTCCAAGGAGGCTTAAGTGTCATTCCTTTTGATAATGAAAAATGTCACACTATTACCACTATTAGAAGTGACTATGGTGGAGAATTTGACAATCTTGCATTTGATGATTTTTGTAACAAAAATGGATATGAACACAATTTTTTGGCTCCTAGAACTCCTCAGCAAAATGGTGTGGTAGAGAGGAAGAATCGTACATTACAAGAAATGGATCGAACTATGCCAAATGAAAACAATTTACCCAAATATTTTTTGGCCGAAGCCGTTAATACCGCATGCTACATCATAAATAGAGTTTTGGTAAGTCGTTAGAAAACTAAAACTCCTAATAGAATTTTGGAAATATATAATTCCCAACATTAGTTATTTCAAAGTTTTCGGGTGCAAATGTTTTGTCTTAAACACAAAAGACAACTTGAGAAAATTTGACTCAAAATCCGACATTGGAAGAAAGAAAAGATTTGCATGATTCTATTTAAACGAGGGGAATGCATGCTAAATAGATAGGGAAAATATATGTATGAAATTGTATTCACTATCAATTTGTTTTGAATCATATCTTGCAAATCATATTTGTGTTTGTCATAATCAAAAATGGGGAAATTGTTGACCTGTGGTTGACGTCTCGTTTTGATTATCACAAACAAATTATATCTATTAATAACAAATTGATCTTAAGTGTCCATAGTGATTAACACACATGAATACATTTGATGGTACAATGTTCGAGGTTAAGTAATTTGCATACAATGGCCAACGTGAAACAAAATCAATCAAGGCAATGAAAATGATATTGTAAAAACTCGTTAAAAGATGCATCAACGCGAATAGCGACAAAAAGTCAAAGTACCGTCAAGAAGCGAAAGCCAAGATGTTCAAAACAAAGTACTTGGACTTATAACATGTAAATGTAAAACATTTCTATATTTGGTAATGAATCGTGCCGAGCTCAAATTTTTTAAATTTAAGATCGAAAAATCACGACAAAATGTTTTTACTCGAGTGTTAATACCCTAAATAGTCACTGAACTTTGTCAAGAATTCCCAGAAGGTCATCGAATTTCAAAACTTCTCTAAGTAGTCACTGAACTTTGCAAATAGTTCCTAGAGGGTCACTAACTTCCAAACTTTTCTAAATAGTCACTAAACTTTGCCAAAACTTCCCTAGATAGTCACTAAATCATTGATGTATGGGGTCCCAATTTGCAAAGTTCGGTGACTTCCTGGGAAGTTTTGGCAAAGTTCAGTGACTATTTAAGGAAGTTTTGAAATTCAGTGACCCCTTAGGAACTATTTGCAAAATTCAGTGACTACTTAGGGAAGTTTCGATAAATATGTTTTCAAAGGTTAAAATCGAAATATGTATGTTTAAAACATAACAATACTTTGAAAAACATTTTAAAAGTCCATCGAGTACCTACATTTGATGAAAATAAGAAACGAGGACGTTCTAAGTCAAAAGTGGTATACCGGACGTCCAATACGCATACCGGATGTCCGATACGCATACCGGATGTCTGATATGGCCAAAAATGGCTCCAACTGTCATTTTTCAAACGGTCCAATTTTTTGACAAAAACAACGGCTAATTGACCATCCGGTATTTTACCGGACGTCCGGTAAAGTGCGTCCTGTACGGCAGAGTTTTTAACCGTTTGTATGCTATAAATATCTCATTATTCCTTCACTTGCATTAAAGATTCTTGAGCATTAAAGTGAGCCTTTTATTGATCATAACTACCCTATTCTCCATCTTTAAAAAGATCAAAAGCATTAAACTCTTAAAAAAAATTTGAGTGATTAACTTTGTGAAAATTTTTAATTCTTCAAGAAGTTTTTCATATCAACACTTTGAGCTATACTCATTGCCATCTATTGAAGTGTTTGTCTATTCTTTTCTTGTTATCAATCTTGATTCCATCATTCAATAAGAAGATAGGATTTCACTTGTAAATTCAGTTTGAATTGTGGGTCGTGTTGAGGTCCCGAAAAAGCTCAACATTGTAAAATGATCGATACTCCTTGGTTGTAAGTCACTGGAAGCGTTGTAAAGAGTTGGATTGCACCACAAGTCAATCAACATAGTGAAAAAGACCTTGCTCGTGATGGAGAGCTTGGTAATGGGGGACATAGATCAGTGAGTTGGATCGAACCTCCATAACATATCGTTTGCACTCTCTAACTCTTTACTTAACGTTTTACTTTGTTCAAGCTTATATCATACCATCTACGTGGTTATTTTCATTTAGTTTATTTATTTATCATTTGTTTAAAACTTTGTAGTAGTTAACGAAAAAGTTTTAAAAACTAATTTACCCCCTCTTGGTTAGCCTATCTTGGGTTTACACATTAGACAACATGGTCAAACAATTGAATATTTTGAATGAAATCATGAATAAATTAGTAGGCCAAATTTGTCAACCAATTATGCCAAGTTTTCAAGCCAGGACAATTGTGGGACATAATTCCCCAGTCTTGAACCCAAATCAAGGAATATAACCACCTTTCGGACCGTCCACTTCAAACCAGGGGGTGGTACAGTACCAAATTTGAATAGTGGTAATGGAATATCCAACTTGGGGGATAACCCAAATATATGAGACAATGTCCAAACTAACGGACAGAACACCCCACGTATTAATGATCGCGGAAACACTTAGGCTAATGGTAACAATGGTTTAAACAATAGCGTTTTCACCACAAACCAAGGACCATACATTAGGCCTCAAATAATCCCACCAATGAATCAACCTATAGGGGTTCCGTATGATCACAATGTCATGTTGATGAATCAAATCATGGAGATAGTACATGATCAAATGGCTTATGGGACATGTCCTTTTATTAGGTCGACTTACACAAAGTCATATCTTGATTGGGTAGATCAGGATTATCCGTGGCCTAGAGGGTACAAAGTACCAGAATTTTGACTATTTACCGATCTGGGAGAAGTTTCTACCCTGGAACATATAGGGCGATTCACACTGCACTGATTACCATAAAATGAGCTATTCTCTAGTTCGTTAATAGGAGTAGCTTTCTCCTAATTCATTAACTTGTCAGCAAATTCAGTTCAAACATGGCAACAACTAGAACAATTGTTCCACGCTCAATTTTATAAAATCGAGTCCGAAGTTATTTTGGCCGATTTGTTGAATCTACGTCAAATGCCAAATGAATGGGCAGAAAACTTCCTTCAGAGATTCAAAATAGCCAGGAGCAAATGTTTTGTGCCTCTACTCGAAAAGGAATTCGTCAAAATAACTCAAAGTTGCTTGAGTTTCGATTTAAAAAAGAAATTCCAAGGCATGGAATTCCCTGACCTGTTCCAACTAAATGCTAATGTAATTAGATATGAGCGACTGATAAGAGAAGAAGAACAGATGAAAAACTCTATTAAATGGACTTATTATAGAGACACAAACTTTGATGTTCATGCTGTTAATGAAGAATATTACGATCAGATAGAAGTATGTCTGGCCGAATTGGTTAAGGGTGATGCATACGCTTGTCCCATAATGGCCAAATCCAGGAGTCGGGCAAGAATGAGCCTCTAAGAGATGAGAACAAAAAGGTTAGGGTATTCTCATTTGATGTGACCAAAGCTGACCTTATGTTCGATAAACTGTATAAGGATAAGCAAATAAAATTGAGTGACAAACATAAATTGCCAGACCCTGAACAAATTAAGGGTAAAAAATATTGCAAATGGCACAATATATGGTCACATATGACTAATAATTGCTTGGTCTTTTGTCATGTGTTACAGGATGCCATCGAATCAGGACGAATTACGTTCAAGGCTAAGAAGAAAATGGCAGTGGATGAAAATCCTTTCCCATTGCCACTTGGGGTAAACATGATGACGACTGGTTTCAAAAACAAGTTACCAAGATTCAAATTGGTTGTAGACGACGGAAAAGAAGATTTTGGGCCACATCCCAGTGTTTTTGAACATACTAAAGGGAAGGAGCCTAGAGAGGACGGAGGTGTCTTGTACGCGAGATGCAAAGGAGAAGAATGCAAACATAAAAAGACAAGGAATGTGGCAACATCACCATTGCTCTGATACTGTCCCAAATATCTAACCTGTGGAGGACGGGGGTACATCATTGTATAGAAGGCTGCCTTTTGAGAGGCATTTCAAGCCATTAAGCACTGGGAGAACATTCATTCCAGTATAATGCAGGAATGGTTGTACCTTTCAATGAGATGACCAGAACTCAATAAATGCGTTTTCAAGGAAATTATAAACGAATGATTAGGCAACAACAACATGGATTGCCACGTCCTAAAGCGCCTAAATTGCTCGAAGGGGCCAACCAAAATGTTCTTGAAGAAAGTAAAGAGACCGATATAAGCGAATCAATGGAAGAGTTACCAGAAAGTTCTTCCGGGATTTCAAAGTTTGAACGAGGAAAGAAAGACGAGGAAGATCCAGAGCAACCTCTCACTATTCAGTTTGGTACGTTACCTCCTGTTATGACTAATAATTATTTACTAGCCAATGAATTCAAAAAAAAGGAGAATGAAGAAGGGAAAATGGAAAATAACGAGGAAGAAGCATGTGTGCTGGAATGTAAAGAAGGCCAAACATCTCGGGGGGTATATAATGAAGAAGAGGATGATGATATGGCGGACATCAAAAAGGAAATTGATTTAGAAGTAGAGAGAATATAGAGGGGAGTATCGCACAATGCTCTGTTGAAACAGCTACATCGGGAAGGGGTTCGCTAGGGGATCTATTGGGAGAACCATTTGGGCGTTCCTTTGATTACTATGTGTTGTACGGGACACCCAAAAGAAAGAAGAGAGTGGCTCGCTTTGAGAAATATGGGTTACCTCCAAGAATATTATCTTCCCCTACAGGATGGATAACTGAAGAAGAAGCACTGAGGAAAGTAAAAAGGAAATCCAAAAAGAAGAGACTCAGTGCAAAATATTGCATCTTGACTTATCACAAAGAGATGATTCAACAGAAGACAAACATGAAGTAAAAATAGATGCTGCTGCAAAGGTCATATTTAAGATACCAACCATGGAACTAACTAAACATTTAAGGCCATTGTATGTGAAGGTCTTAGTCAATGGTATACCTGTGACGAAAGTACTCATTGACAATAGAGCAGCCATAAATACCATCCCATCTAGGATGATGAGGAAATTTACAAAGACAGAAAGCGATATGATCCCAACAGAAGTTATTCTCATAAGTTTTAACGAAGGAGCAACTTCAGCTAAATGGGTAATGCCACTGGACATAACCGTGAGAACAACTACTAGGACCACAGTCTTCTTTGTAATAGATGATCCTACTGTTACAATGTGCTAATAGGAAGGGACTGGATCCACGGGAGTCATTGCATTCCTTCATCGCTCCACCAATACCTGATTTTCTGGAATGACAAGGGTGAAACAGAAGTGGTGCAGGCAGACCATAGACCTTTTGTCACTAAAGCAAACTCAGTAGAAATGTTTATGTACAAAGGAAATTATGGACCTGTCAGGGTGGTTCAAGATAGAGAAGAAACTCATATTATCGCACAGAGTGAAGAGTCATTATCAGTAGATGTATTTACTGAAATGTTCAATCAAATGAGACCAAACATAGTGGTCCTAGAAGAGCCAGTAATTGCTAAAAATATACTCAAGGAAATCTAATGAGTTCTTAGCAACAAGAACGTATGGGAGACATTCAGACCCTCAAAGTCAAATTAATGACTTTTAATAAAGAATGTCAAGAGAAGACGAAAGAAGAAGCATTGTTAAAGACGTTGGGAAACAAATTAGCAGTGTTCGAGTTGGAGCAGAATATTGGTCGAGAAGTCAACAAGGTGGATTTCTTAGAAGATGAAGTGCTTGCAAGGAACCTGGATGATGAGGTAATGAGGATCACAAAGCCTGGGCATTCTCAAGTACAAGACCCTTTGAGTATGGTGAATATTGGCGACAAAGGGGAAGATCACCTAACATTTGTCAGCTAGATGCTTAGTCAAGAGGTTAGTAGTAAATTAATTGATTTATTAAAAGAATATAATGATTGCTTTGTTTGGAAATATGAACATATGCCTGATTTAGATAAGAATTTGGTAGAACATAGATTACTGACTAAGCCAAATTTTAAACCTCATAAACAACTTCCTAGATGTTTTGCTCATAATGTACTTCCTAATGTAAAGAAAGAAATTGAGCGATTGTTAACATCGGGCTTTATTAGGACAACCAGATATGTTGAGTGGTTGTCTAACATCGTGCCAGTGTTAAAAAAGAATGGTAAATTAAGAGTGTGCATAAATTTTAGAAATTTAAATTTAGCAACACCTAGATGAATATCCAATGCCTATGGTGGATTCTTTAGTAGATTCAATTGCCGGACATGTAATGTATTCCTTTATGGATGGATATTCAGGATACAACTAAATCTACATAGTTGAAGAAGATGTACACAAAACTGTCTTTAGATGCCCAGGGGCTTTGGGATGCTTTGAATGGGTAGTTATGCTTTCGGTCTGAAAAATGTAGGGGCAACTTATCAAATGGCAATGAACTTGATTTTTCACGACATGATAGGCAAGTTTGCTGAAGCGTATGTAGATGATATAGTGGTCAAATCTATTAAAGTGGAAGGCCATTTTTGAATAGCTAAAACGTTTATTTGAGCGAATGAGGCAATACAAACTAAAATTGAATCCGTTGAAATGTGCATTAAGTGTTAATGCAGGGAATTTCCTTAGTTTTCTAGTGTATGAAAGAGGAATTGAATTCGATAAAAATAAAGCGAATGCCATTTTAGAGGCCAAACCACCCGATAACAAGAAGAATTACAAAAATTTCTAGGTCAAGTAAACTTTTTAAGACACTTTATCTCTAATCGTGCAGGGCGAACAAAAGCTTTTCCACCTCTTTTAAAGTTGAAAAATCATGACGAATTCGTCTGGAAAGAAAAACATAAAAAGGCTTTTGATAGTTTGAAGACATATTTGTCAAGTCCACCGTGTTAGTATCACCTATCCAAGGACAACCAATGAAGGTGTACGTATCGGCTGAACAAGAATCGATAGCTGGAATGGTCGCGCAAAATGACCAATTTGGTAAAGAAATGACGATTTACTATTTGAGTAGACGGTTAACAAAATGTGAATGTAATTATTCTACTATTGAAAAGTTATGTCTTACTTTATATTTACATGTACAAGACTAAGGGCTTATTTACGGCCTGTAACCGTTTATTTAGTTTCTAAAGTAAATCTAGTTAAGTATATGTTTTCTCGTCCTATTTTACACCAAATGATAGGCCTTTGGATTTTAGCATTATCTAAATTTGAAATACAATATATACCCCAAAAAGCAGTAAAAAAATCAAGCATTTGCTAACTTTTTGGCCGATCATCCATGCCTTGACATGCCTAAAGAAATTGAATTGGAGATCGATTCATTCTAATTAAAACTTTGGGTTTTGTACTTTGATTGATCAAAAACCTCTAGAGGTGCAGGTGTATGAATAGTTTTAATAAATCTCTTAGGGATTTGTTGCAAATTTTACTTTCACATTGGATAGAATGTGTACTAATAATCAAACCAAATGCGAAGCATTGATTGTGGGTTTAGAACTGTTAATAGTTATGAAGTTCATTGTATACAAGATAGAGATGCAATAGATTGGAGGACAGAGATTTAAAGGTTCTTGAGAGAACCTGACAAAGAGAGTAGTAGGAAAATGAAGTTACGCTCATTGAATTACGTATTGATAAATGAGGAGCTATTCAAGAAACGTTCAGATGGTATACTATTAAAATGTGTGAGTTTGCAAGAGGCCAAAACATTCATGGCTGAAGTATATGAAGGAATATACAGGGCCCATCAAGCTGACCAAAGGATGAGATGGTTGATTGTTAGGAGTAGATACTTTTGGCCCAAAATAGGAGAGTTATGCGTTTAGTGTGCAAAGAGTTGTTTAGCACGCCAAAGCATGGTCCGATACAAAGAGTGTCAGTAAGAGAAATGACGTCCATTATTAAACCTTGACCGTTTAAAGGTTGGGCGATAGATTTGATAGGGAAAATGTATCCCTCGTCATCCAGGCAACATACATTTATAATAGGTGCGATAGATTTCTTCACTAAATTGGTAGAAGCAATACATTTAAAAGAAATCTCTCAAAAAAGTGTTATAGACTTTATTCGTGACCACATTGTTTATAGATTTGGGATACCACAAACTTCGATCACCGATCACGGAACTTTCTTGCATGGAGATCAAGTGAATGAATTTTTGAGTGAGTTTGGAGTTAACTTGGTAAACTCCACACCTTATTACGCTAATCTAATAGACAGGCAGAATCTTCCAATAAGATTCTAAAAAATATCATAAGAAAAATGATAAATGAAAATGTCAGAAATTCGCACGAATGCTTAAATAAAGCCTTATGGGATTACAGGACGTCACCTCGTTCAAATACCAAGGTAACTCCTTTTCAACTTACTTATGGACAAGAGGATGTGTTGCCTATTGAAATCAATGTGCAGTCAATGAGAGTGGGCTTACAAAATGACTTAGGCGATAGAGAGTATGCCAAATCACTAGCTTAAAATTTATTGGAATTGGACGAGTTGAAGTTGGACGTTCTGGATAGATTATAGGTTCAAAATTAACGAATGACTAAATTTTATAACAAAAAAGTTGTAGCCAAATCTTTTAGCTTGGGCGAGTTGGTTTGGAAAATAATACTCCATTTGGATAGTAAAGATCCAAAGTATGATAAATGATAGTAACGATGAATCGTGATTTCTATAAGAGAAAAATAAGCGCATGATGTAAAGATAATGACTCGATGAAGTAGCGTGTCCTTTGGTTTATAGAGGTTACGTGGTGTAACACTTTTCAAGATGCAGAGGGTTACAGCCAAATGAAAATAATGATTGGGATTATCCGCTTTTTTCAAGAATACAAGAATTGTTAGAAAATATAAGGGAAGAATATGGCATAAGATTAATACTTGATATTAATTTTGCCATATTGGGGGGTAATTGTTGACATAAAAAAATGATGCCCCATTAAAATGGTCCAAGAAATAGGGTCCAGTTAGGGAATTTGAGGGATAGGTTCAAATGAGACTATTGTGAAATGTAGTGGATGCCCATAAACGGAAGACTATCACCATCCAAGCCTACAGGACGCCAAGGATCTGAGCTAATGAAATACCTTATTGGGCTCAGAGTTACGGTCTCATTCCCGCCCAAACCTTCGAAGATGCCCAAGATCTGGGTGAACATAACATCCTGTTGTTATTTAAAGCGACGGTTATTGAAGTAGTTATTGAGCACTCTTATCACATTCCACAATCCAAGAATTTCGGTTGCAAGCAGTTAAGGAGAGTAGTGGCAGAAGTTTAAAAATGATAGTTCTTTGACACATCAACCATTATGAAGCAAGTGGGTAGTTATAGAGCAACAAGCAGTTTCCAAACGGTTCCACAAGGAAAACTGTCGAAAGAGTATACAAGAAAAAAGAAGACGTAGAAGGAAAGACCCCGAATCAATCAATTTCAAACAAATAATTTTACTTCTTTTAGTTCTTATTGTCGACTTTCAAATTACTTTGTGTACTTATGCCCCTTGGAAGCATTTTGTTTCTTTTTCATTGTAATCTTTATAAATAAAACATTCCTTGTTAGGATTTTGTTTTAAAAGGTTTGTTCATTACACAATCGTCTGAATCATCTTTTAATTGTTAGCGAGACTCGATAAATCTGTGCAAAACAGTAACATGGCTCTTTTACTAATTATTAGGATTAGGAAAATGTGTAGACAGAAGGTTGGAAGAGCTACCATATCGACGTATCCACAGTATACAGCCAGAATTTGTAATAAAGATTTTGTTATTTGCTCACCGGAATGTGTCCACGTAGCAAAACCCTTGTAATAGTCAAAGCCCCACATTTATGGTTGTTGAAAGTTGGACACCCGCCCACCAACATGTCCACACATGATACCCACCCTTATATGTATCTTAAAATCCCTTCCAACTACCCCCTTTCTCCTCCCCTCCGGAAATCTATTTCCGTCTGCCAACATACCGTATCAGAATCAAAATAGAAATCCAGCACGACAAAAAAGGTTCCTTTCGCTGTTTTTTAACACTCTTCTCTTCCACTCTTAGTTATATTATATGATAAACTTCATTTCAGTATCATCACCTAATTTTTTGGTATCTTGTCTTAATTATACTGAGTTTGTTGTTTTTAGTAGGTAAGGATAAGTTTTTGATCCTGTTGATCATCGATTCCTTTTTATTTCTGATAAATTTTCGGATCAAATCAAATAATTAGTAACTTTACACAAATTTTATATAGAATATATTGATAGATAGATGTAATTGAAAAGGCTTTATATATTGATTGAAATATTGAATGATTCATGAAGTGTTTATGGTCAAAATTTATTCATTATTGAGGCTTTGATCGTTCATACAAGAATTTATAGGTGGTACTGTCTGCAGATCAGGAGCTGTAACCGGGTAATATTTGAGTGAGCTCCTGTGAGAGTTAAATTTGTGTTTCAATAGTTTTGAAGAATGGCTACAGGGGAATGGCACTGTGAGAAAAGGGATTATCTAAAGAACGAATCTTTTACGAAAGACAACGGTAATGTGCCAGAAACTGGGTGTCTCTCTATCATTGTTCTCGGTGCTTCTGGTGATCTTGCCAAGAAAAAGACCTTCCCTGCGTTGTTTAACCTTTATCGTCAGGTTCGTTTGATTTTTTCTTTGCTTTTTTATTTTATTTTTTTAGCTGTTATATTTATCTTGACTGTTGGAAATACTTTGCAAGTATGTCATTTGATCTATCGAATTGACAAGTATCCAAGTTCAAGAGTGAAAAGCAAAGTAGATTAATTTACAGTACAAGTAGAATAAATGAATGAAATGAACTTTGTGATTGGTTTTGGTATTAAATTGTACATATCTTGTGAATGATGAGCCTTTGGTAAATGGCCTTCGCATGTGCATTTGTTGGAAACTGTATCTCCAGTACTTGATAGGAGTCTTAGTGGAAGCTTAAAATAAGAATCTTTTAAATGCGAATGCTTTTTTATTTGCTAATCTCGGATTTGCTTGGAGTTGATTGCAGGGATTTTTGCAATTAAATGAAGTTCACATTTTTGGGTATGCGAGGACCAAAATTTCAGATGATGAATTAAAAAATCGTATACAAGGGTAAGATTTTTGTATTCCTAGTCCTTGTGAATGAAATCTTATAAATAAAGACATCTGGTATTCTATTTTTTGGCCTGTATACTTCTCAGGACTAAAGATGTTTCTGCTATAATTTTTATGTTTATGCTTGGAATTTGCTATTTCTTTCAGTGGATAACGCACATGGTGACTTCCTGGTATCCATTGACCTTTTACTTAATGATTGCAGGTACCTTTCTTCAGGAAATGAAGGCGCAGAAGATGTATCAAAGTTTCTGCAATTGGTCTGTACATGACCTGCTACTTATATTTCCTTGTTTTTTAAACTTTTTACAGATGAGGTAAATAAGCTGATTTGTTATGGTTCATGTAGATTAAATATGTGAGTGGCTCTTATGATGCTGCGGAGGGATTTCTGGCATTGGACAAGGCAATAACTGAGCATGAAACATCAAGAAACAGTTCAGAAGGATTGTCTAGAAGGCTTTTCTACCTCGCACTTCCTCCATCAGTATATCCACAAGTCTGCAAAATGATCAAGAATTATTGCACAAATAAATGTATGTATTTTGTTGTGAATCAGTTTTAATATGGCTGATTTCTATCATGTGCAAGTTTTTTAATACTCTTCTGAAGGTTCCTGTTTATTATCAGGCTTCAATTTAGATTCTGGATGATGATAACCCTATAAGAACCTATATAACAGTTTTTGTGCATCATGGAAGATTACCCAGTAATTATATTTACATACATAAATACATAAAAATATAGAGGAATTATCTAATGAACGCCGATACTCATCTTATACTAAGCATCAGTGACATGACATATCAAATCATTAGTGTATCTTATTGTGGCCTCTAACATTTAAATCAAGTTTGTTATCATGGATTAATATGACATTTCATTGATGCTTAACATAAGATAAGCACAGGTATTCATTAGAGCATTCCACTATACATATGAGCTCTTTCGAGCAGAATCTTAAGTGCAATAATTTATGAGCTCTTTATTACACACTTTCTAGCTGATCTTGGTGGATGGACCCGTATTGTTGTTGAGAAGCCCTTTGGCAAGGATTTGGCTTCAGCTGAGGAACTAAGCTCCCAGATTGGAGAATTATTTGATGAACCACAGATTTATCGCATTGATCACTATCTTGGCAAAGAATTGGTGCAGAACTTGGTAATACACAACGCAATAGTTGTATGATATTTTTTGGTCAAGTTATCTGAAACGTATTGTTTATTCAATCTCTTGGAAATATTGCAGTTGGTACTTCGTTTTGCTAATCGCTTCTTTTTGCCACTCTGGAACCGAGATAATATTGACAATGTACAGGTTGGTTTGTTTCCACCATGCTTCTCTCTCTCTCTCTCTCTCACGTATGTATAGTACTGGTGGTGTCCAATGAGTCACTAATGTTCCTACGATACCTCTCTCTCGTGTATATATAGTACTAGGGGTATCCAATGAGTTACTAATGTTTTTAAGATACCGAGATTTTTAATGCAATATTTAATCATGCAAGTAAAAATAAATAAATTTATAGTTATCCAAGCCCAATGACCAGGATGGAACAGATTTTCGTTTCTATGGAAGTAGCACTTTACTCACGCTGGATCCAAAGAGTGGAAGTCCATCTTTATCTCCCAAACATTGATGCAGATTTTTACACAAATGACAGAATTATTTGCACTGAAAAATAGATGGAGTAGAAAGATTTAATTCTGTAAGATTACATTCTGAAATGTCATATATATAGCCTTGGAATGTGACCTTTTATCCAAGGGACATTGCCTTCTCAAGAGATTGTGAAAGGCATAAAATTGTAAGGGAGCAACATATAGAAGAGGACGTAACTTTTGAGTGAAAAGTATTTCTGCATTTAAAAGATACATTTTATCCATATGACTGTTGGACTTGAAATTTAAATTTATTGATTATTTATTCCTCTTTCCTTCTTCTCCCTTTCCATTTCCTTCTTCCTCTTAAGAATGAAGACAAGAAGACAATTTCTTCATTCAAAAATCAGCTTTTTCAACAGTTACAATATTAAAATTTTCCTCAAGTTCTGATGATTACCAATTCCTTTTCTTTCACTGCAGATTGTCTTCAGAGAAGATTTTGGAACTGAAGGTCGTGGTGGATATTTTGATGAATATGGGTATGTTCTGCTGGTGCACTTTGGAGTTTTTCTGCCTCTGTCATGAAAGTAGTCCTTATTTCTTTAGCTTTGGCAAGAGATATAATTCTCAACTAGAATATTTCAGGAGAAGTAGTGCTTTCTTTCATTTCACGTTGCTAGTTTTGATTAGCTTGTAAAATTTGTGAATCTTGTCAATCTACTCTTTCCTTTGCAGAATTATCAGGGACATCATTCAAAATCACCTCTTGCAGGTGAGTCTTGCATTAAGTTTGAATATAAATGAATAACAGTTCTACTATCAACTAAATTGGAAAATTCTAAAATCTCGTAATTTGTATTTATGTTATTTAATGGGAACTCATTCAAAAACCATTATCTAATTTGTCCATTTCGTATACCGTTTTACTGATTGAAGATATGTGAAAATGAGTGGACAGGGTTGTAATAATGGCAAATTCCAAATGTAAATTTGTGCATGTGTTTAGATCATCTTCCTTCTCTACATATAAGCACCATATAATTTTTCTAAGTGGTAAAATGCTCTGCATTTTGTAGCACCCTAAGATGTATGCCGAAGAGCTGAATCTCTCCCTCATGTTCTGCATTCTTTCCAAACCTACAGGTTCTTTGCCTTGTTGCTATGGAGAAGCCCGTTTCTCTGAAGCCCGAGTATATCAGAGACGAGAAAGTCAAGGTATGTAGGATTTCTAGCATGATATTCAATTTGGTGTGATATAGTAAAAGAAATATGATCTGTTGCCTTATATGGATTCTACATGAACATAAAATTCTCTGCCATGTTTCTTCATTCTGTTGGAGTTGCCTTGACTATGCGCTAGCTTCCCTAGTTTCTGTTGCTCATTTAGTTGAAACTCAGGTTCTCCAATCAGTGGTTCCAATCAAAGATGAAGAGGTGGTTCTTGGACAATATGAAGGCTATAGGGATGACCTGACAGTTCCCGACAACTCAAACACCCCTACTTTTGCGACCATGGTTCTTCGAATACACAATGAAAGATGGGAAGGTGAGATTGAATATCAATTATTTTGGCATGTTTAGTCAAGGAGGTTTGGGTATTACCAGACAACATGAAGAAAGAACATAAAGTTAATTTTTTGTTTATTATATTGTTCATTTCTGTCAAGTACTGCATATTATACATGCACTTTAGGTGTATTATTAATATTTACATATAGTAGAGAAGAATATGGCTACCCATGTGGCCAACTGATAAGTGAATAAGGTTCAGTTCATTTGAGGAGTTGTACTCCATTTTCACGTTGAGGGAGGAAAAGAAAAAGAAGAACAAGGAATACTTTTGTGTTCTCAAGTAAGAGTTGCATGTACGACATTGAATTAAATTTGTTCTAAAATTAACATGAAATTACTTGCCGTAGGTGTACCTTTTATACTTAAGGCAGGGAAGGCCCTAAACTCAAGAAAGGCAGAAATTCGGGTACAATTTAAAGATGTCCCTGGTGACATTTTCAAATGTATGTATTACAACTCTTAATCATGAATAATGTTTTTGTGCATCAATTTGATCAATAAGAGATTTTTCCCATCTCATTTTTCGATAGGACATCTGATGCTATATAACTTATTTAGGTCAAAAGCAAGGTAGAAATGAATTTGTAATACGTCTGCAACCTTCAGAGGCCATTTACATGAAGCTTACGGTAAGAATAATTACACTCATGTTATTTCTCTGGAGCCATTAGCTCAATTTTTTATAATAAATAAAAAAATTTCAACCTCAAGGAATGGTTTTTGGGTCAAAGTCAACCTTGAACCTGGTCATCGCACGATCAAGCACATTATTTTCTGGTGGTCTAAGCTTTGCTATCTCCTAAAAAATGTACTGTTGTATTTACCTGATTCTTTACTGCTTTTATTTTTTCTTTTTGAAAGAAAAAACATATTCTATCTAGGTCAGTTGTCTCATGATTCTTATGCAGTTCAGCTCTATTTCAATGATAACTTGCACATGATTATAATCAGCTCTTTTTGTTGACATTGTGGATGCTTTTTGAGATATATTTTGTAATGACAAATTAGAATGATCACATCCCAGGTTTAAATGCACTGATGGTCTCTAAACTTTTAGCGGAATTTCTAGTTGGCCGTTGAATTAAACTTTATTTCAAGTTGGTCAGTCCTTCCATGTCTTTAGTTTGACTAAAAGGGACATGGCAGTCTAGTTATTTACAAGCCAAGCTGCCAACTAGACAGCCAAGTCAGCTTCTTCCTTAGTCAAACTAATGGACATGGGTAGAGTAATCAAATCATAAAAAATGTTGCAGTGACCCACCTAGAATAAAGTTTAAATTCATTCAGCAACTTGGAACAAAATGAACTTTAGTATGAAATAAACTTTCACATGAAGTTCAGAGACTACCAACCTTTTTAAATCATTATATAAGGTAAAATATTTAAATTCTTGTGTAAAATGAGCCTTCCCTTATTTCCCTTTCTTACTTCTTGCGAGACTACCAACCTTTTTAAATCATTATATAAGGTAAAATATTTAAATTCTTGTGTGAAATGAGCCTTCCCTTATTTCCCTTTCTTACTTCTTGCTATAAATGCTGTTAGTTTATAGATGCCTGTCAATGAAATTTTGAAGCTTGAACTCAAATTTGGGTTAATTGTCTATTTCTAGTGAATTGAGCCTTGATTCTCCTATTTTCTTCCATTTGATCGATGTTATTTAGTTGCGATCAGCGAGATATTCTCGTTGTTGTGTCTTCCCAACTTTAACCTCGTGGTGTATAATTGGTTGTTGACACGATTAGTTTCTGTCATGTAGGTCAAGCAACCTGGACTGGATATGTCAACTGCTCAGAGTGAACTAGATTTGTCATACAGACAACGTTATCAGGGGGTTGTCATTCCTGAGGCTTATGAACGTCTAATTCTCGACACGTATGATTACTTTTCTGTACATCATTTTTTTATTCCGACTTTTTTGAAGCTCTTTTCTTGAATATTATGGAAGTTCTATCCGCAGGGATAATGATGTAGAGAAATTTATACTGCTAAAGTCAAAACTTTAAAGATGGCGGGATTTAAAGCACTGTTTGTCAATCAACTATATCGAAGTTTCATATTAGTCACTGAACTTGTTTTGTTCCAAAGCAGTTACGGAAGTTTGCCTTTTGGTCACTCGGTTACATTATATTTTTCTAGCTGAATTTCTGCCGTAAAAGATGACAATCTTCGCCGTTGGAGATTCCATTAGAAAAACTAACTAACGTTGAGTGACCAAATTGAAACAAAAAGCAGACATGAGACCACTTTGAAACAAAATAAAGTTTGGTGATTAACACAAAACTTCGCCATAAGTTGAGTGATCATGTTGTTTTTTACCCAAGGTGGCTGTGTTTTTCTGCAAGGATCTTAACCTTCTAGCCACGTGTACCATTTCAATAACGACATTTGTCTTTCGTTTTGCAGAATCCGAGGTGATCAGCAGCATTTTGTTCGTAGAGACGAGCTTAAGGTACTGCCATAATAATTTTTCGTACTTCTCTAACCTTTTGTCATCAAATGTGTTGATGATACCTATTCGCCATTCTTCAGGCTGCCTGGGAGATTTTCACGCCACTTTTGCACCGAATAGATAATGGCGAGTTTAAGCCAATTGCATATAAACCGGGCAGCAGAGGCCCTGTAGAAGCAGACGAATTGTTGGAAAAGGCCGGTTATGTTCAAACGGATGGCTATATTTGGATCCCCCCAACGTTATAAACTAAGTTCCTGCACAAATGAGATACAACCGGCTGCTTATATGTACCGTTGTCCTGGATTATTGGGTAATGCCATTTTCGAGCCAAGGTGTGCCTTGCAATATTGAGAAATAAACAATGTGCAGTATCAAAACTCAAATAAGATAGAACTCTGTTTTGGAAGCCAATAAATCTGAAATATTTGAAACGTCTATACTTCTTTGACATGGAGCTGCGATGTAGCTTTTCTCGAATGTTGTCATGCACACGGTCATTGTAGCAAGCCAAATTTACTTATTTTGTCAACATAATTTCAAAACTACTTTTTCTGAACGCATGATTGAAAATAGTTTCTTATTTTGAAGGTAAAATAGTTGTTGCTTTCAAAATAAGTACGAAATCATTTATGGCACTTATTCAATTCATGTTACATATTAAATCCCAAAGATAATGAAATTAAATAGTGAGTTTAATCCCCATCATAACTTCTATGATGGATGTAAATTATTAAGTGGTTTCTTATATAAATATGTAAAAGGGTCCCTGGCCCCGTGCACAAATCCCTTCAGATTTTTCTCTCTCACAAGAAAGATCCTGTTTTATTTCCCTCAAATAAAGAGGTTATAAAGTGAGTATTGGCTAAAAGGCTTGTTGGTAGTGTGAGGCTTAATTTCTATTGCAAATTCTCAACTGATCTTGGATAACATGGCTGGAGGTACTCAATTTATTTCTTACATGTGGTATCAGAGCAGCCTCCATGCTTGGTTATTGAGATTTAAAAACTCACATATTTGTTCTTATGCATAAAGTTTTTTTTTTTTTAATTTGAATCTAAATCTGCTACCTATGAGTGTTGCTGCTTTTGTATGTATATAGAATATATGTGGTGCAATTTAGTTATAATGCTATGTCATGGAACATAAAAGCATGTAAATAATTATTTTATTAATACATACGACATCTCATAAAGTGCTGTTAATCCATATGATGATTATTTATCCCTACAGGAAAATAGTTGTCTTAAGGATTTTATAGCAATAAAGTGATATTAATTAAACATCGAAATAAGAAATTTTATATGCCCACGGGTATGAAAATATTTGTATTTGATATTGGTAAAGTCTTTGTAAATTTAATGTTTGATAATAACCTCTACCTACTCGGTCTAAATTTACAAAATTGAAAGGTATAAATTTACAAAATTGAATTGGTATTGGTATTGGTTAATTCAATATAAAGCTAATCTTCACATTATTAATGTATGTGTTTATCTTATGCAATATTTCATAGTTTTTTCAATGACTTCATTCGTATTTCAATTTTATGTGGTAATAACTTTTCTTACTGGAACGATAAAATTCTCCTAACATTGGGATGTATGGATTTCGACTTGGTGCTTCGCGTGGATGAACCGCTTGTCCTTACGGAATCAAATACGCTAGAGGAAAGGACACTATATAAATCGGGGGAAAGATCCTATTGCTTAAGCTTGAGTCTAAAGAAGACTCATGTCAGTAAAAGCATTATGGGATCAACATCTCAATGTAATAAGGTTAAGGACTTCATAAAGGTTATTGAAGAGCAATTTGTAAGTTCTAACAAAATATTAGCCAACACCCTAATGAAAAGGCTTTCAGACATGAAATTTGACAATTCTTATAGTGTGCATGAGCACATAATGGAAATGAGAGATATTGTTGCTCGTTTTAAATCCCCCGAGATAGAGATTTTCAAGTTGTTCCTTGTTCATCTCATTCTGAAATCTCTTCCTATAGAGTATGGTCCATTTAAAATATCATATAACACACGTAAGGAAAAATTGACCATGAATGAACTCCTAATAATGCGTGTTAGGCTAAAGCATAAGAAGTTGGAAACTACTCAGCTAACAACTCATGATAAAGAAAATGAGAACATGGGTAAATATGATCCTAAAATGAAGAACAAAATGTCAATGAAGCAAAAGAGCAATAAGAACGTTTGTTTCTTTTGTAAGAAAAAAGGGAATATGAAGAAAGACTACTTCAAGTATAAGAAATGATTCGATAATAAAGATACACTGTCTCATTTGTATGTCATGAATCTTATTTTGTTAATGTGCCAAACCATACGTGGTGGATTGATAATGGTACTACAATTCACATTGCTAATACTATGCAGGGCTTTCTGGACCTAAGGAAACCTGAACCAAATGTGCAAAATATCTATTCTGGAAACTGATTGGGATCAACTGTTGAAGGCTTGAGAATCTTAGATTAGTTTTAAAAACTAGTTTTCATTCGAATCTTAAAAACACTTTTTATGTTTCAACATATTCTCGTACTTTAGTTTCTATTTCAAAACTAGCACCATCAGGTTTTAAATTTGTATTCGAAAAAGAAGTTTTAATTTATTTCAGAATTCAACTATTGTTGGATATGGTGTTTTAGTTGGTAATTTATATAAAATTGATTTGGATCCTACTTATGAATGTAACATTTCCAACTTGCATAGAGGTATTATCGGCAATAAACGTTGTATGGTGAAAGAAGATTCATATGAATTATGGCACAAGAGACTGTGACATATCTCCATAGAGACACTCAAAAGATTAATAAATGATGGAGTTTTATCCACTCTTGACTTAATTTATTTTGGGACTTGTGTTGACTGCATAAAAGGAAAACAGACAAACAAAACTGTTAAAGGTGTCAAAAGGAGTTTAGATATTCTTGAGATTGTTCATACGGATATTTGTAGACCCTTTTCCATTCCTTGTCTAAATGATCAAAGATATTTTATCTTATTCATAAACGACCACTCAAGATACATACATCTCTATTTTCTAAATCATAAGGATGAAACACTAGATGCCTTCAAGATTTATAAAGCAGAAGTATAGAAATAGAAGGAAAGAAAAAATCAAATTGTTAGGTCAAACAGAGGTGGAGAATATTACGGACAGTACACAAAAAGTGACAAATGCCAAGACCATTTGCTATATTTTTAGCATAACAAGGTATTGTAGTGCAATATACGATGCCTATTACACCGCAACAAAACAGTGTAGTTAAAAGAATAAACAAAACCTTAATGGGCATGGTTAGGAATATGATAAGCAATTCAAGTCTCTCATTACATTTATGGAGTGAAGCCTTAAAAACTGTCGTATATATCTTAAATAGGATTCCGTCTAAAGCAGTTACTAAAACACCATTTGAAATTTGGAATGGATGGAAACCTAGTTTAAGAAATATACACATCTAGGTTTGTCCAGTTGAAGTGGGGGTTTATAATCCTCATATAAAAAAACTGAACTCGAGAACAATTAGTGAATATTTTATAGGCTATCTAGTAAACTCCATAGGTTATAGCTTCTATTGTCCTTCGCACATTCCAAAAATAATCAAGGTTAGAAATGCGAAATTTCTAGAGGTTCATCAAGTGAGTGTAAGTGAATTTCCTAGAAATATTGATTTTCAGGAAATTAGCGAATTTGTTGGGTCATCTTCCAATCAATGTATATTGATTCCTTTCGAAAGAATGAATTCAAGTACAACTGGAAATAAACCAACTCAAAAACAATTGTTACTGCATAAGGAAGACATAGAATGAAAATCGCCATTCAATGCACAACCTATTACTACTCAAAATATACAGAATGAAAATGATGTAGTCGGTATAAAGAGATCCTCAAGAATAAGAAAGTCAACAATTTCTAGCGATTATGTTGTATATCTTCAAGAGTCTGATATATGTATTGGACTTGATAATGATCCTAGCTCATTTTCATAAGCCATTGAAGGAAAAAACTCAAGTTTTTGGTATGGTGCCATGAAAGAAGAGATGGAATTTATGGTTAAAAATCAAGTTTGGAACCTCGTTGAATTATCAGTTAGACATACAACCATTGGTTGTAAATGGTTCTATAAGATCAAAAGAAAGCTAAACTTGTAGCCAATGATTCCACATAAAAGAAAGGTATTGATTATCATGAAATGTTTTCTCCGGTTTCTAGGAAAAACTCATTTAAAATTATAATGGCTTTAGTAGCTCATTTTGATCTAGAGCTACATCAGATGGGTAAAAATAACATTCTTGTATGAGGATCTTGAAGAAAAAGTATACATGAAACTACTTGGAGGATTTTCTAATGATAAAAGTAACCACATGGTTTGCAAATTAAGAAAATCTATATATGGGTTAAAACAAGCTTTCCTTTAGTGGTATTTGAAGTTTTCCAATATTGTTACTTTATACGATTTTACAGAAAATATCATTGACCAGTGCATATATCTTAAAGTCAGCTAGAGCAAATATATTTATCTAGTCCTTTATGTAGATGACAATTTACTTGCAAGCAATGATTTAGGTTTGCTACATGACACGAAACAATTTCTTAGTCGAAACTTTGAGATGAAAAACATGGGTGAAGCTTCTTATGGCGTAAAGATTCACAGAGACAGATTTAAAAGATCATTATGATTGTCTCAGAAGTCCTACATTGAAAAAGTTTTGGAAAGATTTAGGATGAAGGATTGTGCATTAAGTGTAGCACTCATTGTTAAAGGTAATAAATTCAGTCAGAAACAATGTCCATTAAATGAATTGGAAAGAGAACACATGGCTTCTATACCCTATGCTTCCGCTGTTGGCATTTTGATGTATGCACAAGTTTGTACTAAACCCGACATTGCATTTGCAATTGGTGTACTAAACAAATATTAAAGTAATCCGGGTACAGAACATTGGAGAGCTGCCAAGAAAGTAATAAGGTATTTTCAAGGAACTAAAGACTACAGACTCACATACAAAGCATTTAGATAATCTTGAAGTTGTTGGATATATGGACTCATATTTTGCTGGTTGTGTAGACTATAATTGTATCGTCTACCATGGAGGCAGAATACATTGGTTGTTATGAAGTTACAACATAGGCATCATGGTTGAGAAATTTTGTCAAAAGCTTAATAATTGTTGGTACCATATAGAAGCATTTGAAGATTTATTGTGATAATTCGATTGCAATTTTCTTCTCGAAAAATAACAAAAGTGGAAGTCGAGCAAACATATTGACATAAAGTATCTAGTTGTTAGAGATCATATAACGAAAAATGAAGTGAAGATTGAGCATATCAAGACAGATCTTATGATAACAAATCCCATGACTAAGAGCTTGCTGGCTAAAGTTTACAAAACTCATGTTGAGAATA
Organism: Fraxinus americana; assembly: GCA_035079005.1. Lineage (NCBI taxonomy): Eukaryota > Viridiplantae > Streptophyta > Magnoliopsida > Lamiales > Oleaceae > Fraxinus > Fraxinus americana. The sequence continues at coordinate 17,176,400 of CM068716.1, forward strand.
TGAGACTTACGTGCTCAATCATGATACTCTAATTCTTGGTTTAAGACTCGTGTTTCTGTATTTGAAATGATTTTATTAGTGCACTTTTATGGCTGTAATAAATATTCATTGTGGTTATTAAAGTTTGGACATTAAATGATTTATAGGAATTTCATTCATAAAGTAAAGCACTCTGTACTCATTTAGAAGTAAAAGAACTTGTAATACATGAAAGGAAATATTTGATTATTAAAACTAGACCGCCATGATTCAAGTATTGTGTAATTTTTATTGGGTAAGTTATTGGCAGTTTCAGTACATGGCGATAAAGTACTTGCCTTAAAGTTATTTTTGAATATGTAACCAATTGGAACAATAAAACCATTTATGGAGCATATTCAATTGATGTCACATATTGAATTTCAAAGATGAGGAAAATAACTGGTGAGTTTAATCCCTGTCATAAATTCTATAATGGATGGAAGTTATTAAGTGATTTCTTATATAAATATGCAAAAGGGTCCCTGGCCAACAAATCCCTATAGATTTTTCTCTCTCAATAGAAAGGTCTTGTGTTTTGTTTCCATCAAGTAAAGTGGGTATTAGCTAGAAGACTTGTTGATAGTTTAATTTCTATTGCAGATTCTGAACTGATCTTGGATAAGATGACTGGTGGTAAACAATTTATTTCCTGCGAAGTATTCTACTTATTTTTAACTTGGAAAACAAAAAAAAAGTTCTATATTTACTCAATTAATTAAAATTAAATTGAATTATACGTAAATTTTTGAAGCTTACACATTTAAAGTTAACGAATATTTTGTCAACTCATCAAAACCCCCTTATTTTATTCGAGTTCGGAGCGATTAATCCCTTTCTCCTTAAGGCCTGCTTGGGAATTTTTCTTCATCGACTTTGATCGATTTTTTGAGACACCATCTACGAGGGATTGAGAAAAATCGGTGCTGGCTAGTTTTTTGGACACCGAGAATAACTTAAAATCAATGTAGTATAATTTTGACATTTTCTCTCAACCCATCAAATCTATTTGTTTTGACTATTTCTCATATTATATTTTAATTTAATCCCTTTCTCCTTAAGGCCTGCTCAAAAGTAACACTAGTAAATAAAAAGACATTAACTAAAAAATTTACTTATAAGTGAAAAATCACTTTTTGTAAAATTTGTTTATAAAGTAAAATAATATTAATAAGAAAAAAAATTAACTTATAAAATTTAAAAAGTTATTTATAAGTAAAAAATCCACTTATGTATAAAAATAATTTAAAAGTACAAAATTAACTTATAATTATAAGATTTACTTATAAGTAAAAAAATTAACTCAAAATTGAAGTAAATATTTAATTTTTTAAGTTAATACAAACTTATATTTAAAAAAGAATTAACTGTAAATAAAATAAAACTTATGAGTAAAAATATTTAATAGAAGAAATTATAAATTGAAAAATCACCAAGGCATATGTATAATATTATTTTATTTTTTTAAAAAATCAGAATGGATAGATAATAAATTACCAAGTATGGGTTGAACAATTTTAAAATTCGTTACTAAAATCTCTTAAAATCGATGGAAAATTAAGTAAAAACCTATCTTTAAACTGTAAAATTCAAAAATATGGACTTAAAAGATTTTTCTTCATAAATCAGGTGTTAATAAGTTCTATTTAAAAAAATTTATTTTTAAATTAGTTAATATAAAATTAAAATGAATTAATCATATAATAATCGTTTTTAAAAGTATCTAAAAGGATTCAAATCCATTCAAATAATATCTTTCTATATATAAAAAGTGTCTATTTAACGGAATTTGTTGGTTTAACAGAAAAACTAACGGAATTTGTTATTTTAACGGATTATGTAACGGAATTTCTTGTTTTAAACAGGCAGCTGCACCTTGTTTCAATGTTTTTATCATAACTTTGTATTTTGATGTCCGATTGAGGCGATTCAAAATGCGTTGGAAAGCTAACTCATCTGACTACAACTTTGATTCAGACATATTCTCCAATTGGATCACTTTCTATGCCAAAAATAGGTCTCAATATAATGGACTATGTAACGTAATTTCTTGTTTTAAACAGGCATCTGCACCTTCTTTCAATATTTTTATTATAACTTTGTATTCTGATATCCGATTGAGGCGATTCATAATGAGTTGGAAAGCTAACTCATCTGGCTACAATTTTGATTCAGACATATTCTCTAATTCGATCACTTTCTATGCCAAAAATATGTCTCAATATAATGGACTATGTAACAGAATTTCTTATTTTAAACAAGCAGCTGCACCTTCCTTCAGTGTTTTTATAATAACTTTGTATTCCGATATCCGATTGAGGCAATTCAAAATGTGTTGGAAATCTAACTCATTTGGTTACAACTTTGGTTCAGTCATCATTCTCCAATTCGACCACTTTATATGCCAAAAATAGGCCTCAATATAACGGACTATGTAACGGAATTTCTTATTTTAAATAGGCAACTGCACCTTCCTTCAGTATTTTTATCATAACTTCGTATTCCGATATCCTATTGAGGCGATGCAAAATGCGTTGGAAAACTAACTCATCTGCCTACAACTTTAATTCAGACATCATTCTCCAATTCGATCACTTCCTATTCCAAAAATAGGTCTTAATATAAGACTAAAACACCGGAGCATAACTTTTCGGTTGGAAATTGATTTGTGATCATCTTTTGACTAAATTTGATCCCCTTGACATATTTCTTTATCCAATTGACTCCGAGCACTCTCAAATCTTCATTGTGAGATTCGGCACAACTTTTAAGTATTTACATTTTAGCTCCCGAACTTTGGATCCCTTACAATTTAGCCATTTCTCCAAATTTGTCTACTTTTACTTATTTTCTTCAATATCACCAACCTACATCACAATATCAAAATCACACATCTAATTATTTATCAATTACATAAACATTACATCATCAATTATTTATAGGGTGTCTGTTTTTGCTTTTCAGCAAAAATCAAGCCGTTGACAACACAATTCATGCTACTGGGAGCCGCAATTTTGGACCAATTCTCTCACTGTAGGGCTGTAGGTTTGAAAAAAAAAAAGGGTAACATAATCAATTTTCCTTCCTCCTTGCAGCGCGCCCAGACACGCCCTTAATTAACCAAAAAAAATTACATCTTTATTAATAACAAATTAATTATTAAACAAAAATATTAAATATAAACTAAGTAAACGTGCATTGCACGTTGCTTTCACCTAGTATTATCATAATCACTCATTTCTCTCTCTATCTTCTGATTCTCTTCTTCAACCTTCACAGTAAATCTCTCTCTCTCTCTCTCTCTCTCTCTCTCTCTAGCCCCCTTTTCTCAGTTGTGCATTTCTCCAACCTCCACGCTAAATCACTCTAACCTACAATTATAAAACCCACCAGCACCATCGACATTTCCAACAACATTAAATTTAAAAATCCTAGTATAAAATCATCTATGCAAGCAGCATTCACCATAGGTTATTGTCATTTTAAGCAGGTCATTAGTTTCTCTGTTTGTGCTGTTAAATGTTGTTTGCCACTGGTATTTTTGAATCCTCATTCGTTAGGAGAAAAAAACATTAAAAATGGTGTCTATAAGGAGTGTAGACCAGAAATCTCATCCTTCGAACGATCAAGAAATTGAAAAAAAATAAGATAAAAGAAAAAGATCAGAAGTACGGAAATAACAGAAATTCCCAAAAATTTCGATTCCAGGCGAAAACATATTTGTGTTAATGAGCAAGTTGTATTGGAATATTATTGGGTTTTCATAATTTTAATAATGTTAATTTATGAGTTCATAATTTCTATTGTGACCTCGTATTTGTATTGTGAATTGACACTTCTACTTTGACCTGCTTGTTCTGTTGGTTTATGAATACGATGACATTTATGTTTTTGTTTGTGACATGTTTATATGGTATGTGACCTGAATTGTGTCTGTGACCTTTTTTGAAAGAGCAAGTCTTGGTTTACAATTATTAGAGTGCCGTAATTTTTACAATACTCTCACATTAATGTGGGGTCCAATAATTAATTAATTAGTGGGCCCTACACTAATGTGTCTAATCATTGTATCAATGGATTTTTCGTTTTTGAAATATTATTATTGAATTATGCTTGGCTTTTGTGGGTCCCATCCCATGTGAAGGAAATGACACTTATGTACAAAAATTATGTACACCAAGCAATGCCCATTATTATTTGTGTTCGTGATATGAGTGGTACAAGTGTTTGTAACCTGTTTTTATTTGTGACCTATTTGAAATAGTGTTATTTGTGTTTGTGACTTGAATGCCTATATCAGTATTTGATGTTGACATATTTAAATTATTTCATAATCTATTGCTGGAATGACAATACATTATCCGTAAAGACCTTTGGCTTCCCAAAAAAATTAAAATCAATACGACAAAGAATGTTCTGACAAATTTTATATCGAAATTTAATGATATACAAAGGGAGATTCTGGTTGATGTCATTTAATACCAGTAGGGTTAGGATGGAGATAGCTTCTTTGCTATTTAAACATCGATAGATCAGACAAGCCACAAAGAGAGGGAAGAAAAAGGGAAATAATGATTGATGTATTCTTTTTTCCAAAATTTATTGGCTGGACAGATATTTAGTTGATGTACAATATTTTAGAAATGTTCATTTGATGAACATCAGTTTCTTTTTGGACGAAACAATCAATGCATATGATTACGGATTTGTTTTGTTTGGATCAATAGAGTTCAACAAGTTTTTTCATGTTGCTGTTGAAATTTAGGACATGTGAGGTTATTGTCATTTTAAGCTGGTCATTAGTTTTTCCATTTATGTTGTTAAATGTTATCTGCCATAAGTCACAGTTCACAGTTTGTTGGACATAGATCACATAGTACATTTTGTTTGTCACAAATTATATGTCACAAGTTACGGGTCACGATAAGATATATTTGATTATAGCTCCTAGATTACTATTCTTAGAGCACAAACCACATGTCACAGTTCACTAGACATAGGTCATAGAGCACATTCTGTTGGTCACGTGACATATGTCACAGTCATAGATCACGTGTAATTAGTCATTGATATCAATCAAACAAATTTGATTACAACTCCCAAAATATTGTTCCCTAAGCACAAGTCACACATTTTTAATACCACTGATGATGTTTGTTATATTAATATGGATGACATATTATTTTTTATGATTTCGATTTAATTTAGGTTAATATTTTATTAATAACATTTGTGATAACATGCCATAATCAGACAACTGATCACATTCAACACATTACTGATCATAATCGGTCACAGTTAACACAAACTTGGTCACGGAAGGTTACAATTAACATATAAATGATCACAAATATTTGCTATTAATAAATGTCTGATTACACATGTCACTATTAACACATACTTGATCACATATAATTACATTTAAGATAGAGTAGATCAAAAAGGGTCATAATAAAGATAAACTTGGTCACGGATAGTCACAAATAATACAGAACTAGTCACAAACAATAACAATTTACAAGGACCTAGTCATAAACAATCATGTTAAATAGAACTTGGTGAAATACAACACAAACACACAATCAATAAGCCACAATCATGCTGAGATTTTATGGAATATAGAAATCTGTTGAAAATTTATGAATTTTTATGTTACGAGATGAATTAAAAATTTCTGATATAGAGTAAATCTCATTTGATTAATCTTTCAATTCAATATATCCAATAATACACAGTTTGTGAATAAAATGAAGGAACCTATGCTACGACAGAATATCCTGAAGTAAATCACTTCATAGTGAAATATTGAGATCTCCAATAATTGAATTCTTCGATCGCCGCATTCCGACAATTCTAATTTGTTGAGATCGGAAATTATCGATTGTATTGTAACTTCATTAGTTGAACGATTGTGTTTGGAGAATAGAGTCACCAATTTTGTCCTCAATCGATGGTTGAACAGTGATTTATGGTGATTTAGGAGATAATTTTTGGAATCATATTGAGAGAGAGAGAGAGAGAGAGAGATTGTAATTGGAGGGAAAGTGTTGTAATATATGGAATGATTGGTATTGTTAAAGATACGTTGAAGATTATATATTATCCTTATTTAAATTATATTTTATCTATATATTATACATATTAATATTATATTTATATATTATATAATACCCGATTTTTTTTTGAAACTTTTGTTTAAGTTTGCTAGTTATGAAAATGTATTCTTCAAGCCCAGTAATTATGTATTTTTTCCTAAAAGGGATACTTACAAAAATACCCTTAAAATTTGGAATATTTTGAAAAATCATATGAAAGGTTTTTGGGAAGTAAAAAATACCGTGTAAAATGAAAAAGTGACCCAATGTCACTTTTTTACTTTTTTTAAAAAAGCGATACAAACTCAAAAAAAGTGACAAAATTTAAAAAAAAAAAAAAAGTGACTCTCAAAAAGTTATACAAACTCAAAAAAGTGACTTAAACTCAAAAAAAGTGACAAATACCAAAATAACATCATCCATTTGTGTACCACGAGTAATCATGTTCTTAAAATAATCAGCATGTCCAGACCAATCCACGCGCTGTTTATATTAAGAAAATATAACATATTATTTCGCTTTTTTTTTTTTTATCTCTTAAAAAGTGACAAAAACTTATAGGTGACAAAAACCTAAAAATAGTGACAAAATTTTAAAAAGTGACATATGGAAGAACACAAACTTGAATATATTTCCCCCTAAATTGTCATTCAATTCATGCAAATGGAGAGATACAACGACATGTGAGTGTTTATGTGTGTATATTTTATGTATCATACAAAAATATGGCATAATTAACACAAAAATGCATTTGGAGCAATTAATCGAACACTTGATATGCACAAATAAAAAAAAAATGACATATATCTTAAATCCTATGAGATGGAACAATTATCAATGTAGGAATGTCACTAATTTCAGACAAAAGCCACAAATATTACTCCAAAATTTTATCCTCAACTTGCAATTTCAGTGTATGAACCGCAAAAACTTGGAGAATGAACACTTTGTGTAATAATTTCTACAGTTCATGTGCATAATTAGATTTCACAATTTTCACTCTAGAGTTGCTAAATGCCAACTCGTCAAGATCATTCAATGATACTCCATCAATTCAAAATCCAAAACACCAACATATCTTTCCAAAAGATTTCACAATTCATCCATCAATCTTCTAAGTCACAAATCAGATGTTAATCTGTACAGATCATATGAATTAAACAGAATTATTCGACATAAGCACAGAAATCAAATGAAACAAATGAGATTAAACATGGGTATAATCTAAACTCATTATATCAGTACACGGTTTTTTCTCATCATCATCAAGTAACACGAAAATATCACTCTTTATCCAACACCATAAAAAATTAGAAATATCAAACCCTCCAATAAAAAATAAAAAATAAAATCCTAGGTAACACCAAATTCTATAAATCAATTTCTCAGCACAAAATCACATGAAATAAAAGAAGTACAGGACGACGAATCTCTAATTCTCATTTCCAATCTTCCTACTCTCCTTGTCCCCAATAAATCAGCACAAACTGGCCCAAAATAAAGAAAAAAAAAATAGAGACAAGACGAGATAGCAAGGGAGAGAAGAAGAATGGGTCAGAGAAGCAAAACTGAGATCTTGTGGTGGGAGTTTTGGCCGGATTTCTGGGTCCGATTTGGAGATTTCTAAGGTTTTGGGATTTGGGGTGTTTGAGCGTATTAATTACGAAAAAAGAATTTTAATTAGTTTTAGGGGTAGTATTCTAATTTGTTATTTTTGGATGGTAGTGGACCTAATTATCCCTAGAAAAAATGTCCATATCCGATCCACTAAATCTTCGAAGCAGGCAGTTGGAAAACTAAGTTATAAGTGGACAAGTCCACATAGGTTAGGAACGTAACGTTTTTTTCAATGTTGTTTTTTTCTTGCAAGGGTGTGTTGTTCCATTCAATCAACCACAAGTTATGTTTAATGGAACACCTTGCACGGTAAGTCACCTGAATGTAACTTATGCTGGACATATCAATTTCTGGGTTTCGGCCATTATGCGCATGTTTGGATTTTAAACTATTTTATAAGCACAATTTTTTTTTTCAAACATGTTAGCTTAACAAAAATAGGACTTATTTTTAAGAAAAAATGGAGGTCAATGAACAAGTAATTTCCATTTTACTTATTGGGAATAATTGTAGCTACGCCCTTAAACCTTTCAAAATGTTGTGGGTTCTATCCTAATCTTCCATTTGTTGCACCCGTGAGTACAAACCTTTCAAATGAGTGCTTCTGAAGCACAAATGGATGGAATCCGTCCAATTTGCCATTAGTTGACAAAGAAAAATAAAAGTGGACCTTTTTTGATCAATTAAGTGGAGGGTAAATATGGTAATTTTTTTAATATTACCATATAAAATAATTTTAAAAAAAAGAAAATAAGAAAATAATGAAACCTTCTTCTAGAACCATACCAGAAAAACCCTCACTCGCTGTCAACAAGGTGGAGCCAGAACTTGGCCAGCCAAGGTGGCTGTCCATGTCGAATCAAGAATGGAATTTGTGGGCACTCATTTTGAGCTAGGCCGGTATGTTATTACAAGGATGGCATTGTCGACGACACTGCTGAACCTCCTCTGGAATGCTAGAAGAAGAAGGTTTTTTCTATTTTTTTTACGCGTTGTCTCAAGAAGGAAGAAATGATTATTTGTCTTGTGTTTTAGTACATGGGGCCATTGCCCACTGTGGTTGGATAAACCTAAAACATAATTGAAAAAAAATTTATGTTTATATTTCTATATTATATTGTAGGGTGGATCTTTTGTAATTTCATCGAAGTTTTGAGTAGACTGGATTTTGAATTTTCAAAGTTGAATTGCATATTTGTATAAACATTATATTCACGAGAAATTAGGATTTTTTCCTTCAAAATTGGACATATAGATTTATTTTTAATTTGGTTCAAGTAATTACACCAAATAATGAAATGAGTTCTTGCTTGCATCTTATGTTTTTAACTATTTTGATGTAACTATGATAAATAATGTTATTCAGAATATTATTGCGACTCCCCAAAATGCACCATATTAAATAAGAGTTCAATATATAAAAGTTTTGTCACGTGTCTTTTACGTTCAATTATTTTTAGTTGAGTATATCACGAATATTTTAAGTGTTTATCGAAATTTTGTTAATGAATTGACCTAAGAAATCATATTTTCGGATATCAATTTTCATACTCTTCAAAAACAAAAAGGAATATGTTTCAAGTTTTTCAATGCTTTTTGTTCTTAGTTTGCATCTAAAAATATATTTTTTCTCTTATTTGATGGAAAAGGTTTAACAAAAATATTTCCTAAACTTTTACACAAATTCATTTCATTAAGAAGAATAATGCTTTTCATCTCTACTTGCTGATCACCATATGATGTGACCTAAGCGTAGAGCTCAACATGTGACTTATTATCACCGCTTTAATGTTGATTTGTATTGCCATGTGATATGCTCAATCTTTCAAGAGTTAAATGATCATTTTGTCGAGATAACTACTGAGCTCCTTACATGAATTTCATGTTTGTGTCCAAGAGCCTCATTTGTAGCTTTTAATAGAGCTATATATTAATAAACAATTTCGTTATTGTAATCGTTGATTGTCAATGGTCAACCATCAACAACTGATTCAGCTCACTTGAATTCCTGAATTCGCCTCTGACCGTTGGCCAACCACCGCTAATCCACCCAAACGATGGTGTACTGATAAGTGTAGTTTCTACACTTATTCGATGTCTTAAATGATGATATTTTATTATTTTTTGGATAAAATACTACCCAACTTGTGTTATATTTCCTTTTGTAGGTAAAACTCAATGTTTGAGTGTTAGGCATCAATTGAATAAGGAAAGAAGCCAAATGGATGAAATATAGTTCAAGTACTATCACATATCAACTTCCAGTCGAAAAAATTATGTTTCGAATTTTCAATCTCAGTTTCGATTCATTTTTGGCATAGGAAACGTTCAAACTGAAAAACTTATATTTATGAAAGATTTGTGACCCTTTTAGTTATATTTTCGACGCATTTTGAACCACCTCAATCGCATATCGGGAAAGAAAGAAATGACCAAAATACTGAAAACTATCCGGTGGAAAAAATCGTATACCTATGAGGCAGCATAGGTCTAATTTGATGCGATCGCATTATGCATTCTAGGGCCAAAATTGATGGTTGGACGTCATTCTATACGACCGCTTATAAATGTACTATGCAGCCGCATAGTACAAACTTTTGGCGAGATTCTGTTTCCTTTTTCAACTAAAACTCTACTTTGGTAACAAGATTTAGATATCTTATATATACCAAACTTGACCAGAACATGGGGAGAGGCCATATTTTGACCTAAAAATCATATATTTTACGTATTTTGGAGGCAAGAACGTGAATATCAACTCCAAGAACACGAAAATTCAATTCAAGATTAATCGGGTGGTGTCGATTCTTTTCCTGAACAAGTTTTTGGCGTTGTTGCCGAGGATTGAATTTAGTTTACTTTTATTTATATTGACACTAATTTGAACATTATTTTTTATTTATTTTGTACTAGTTAGTTATTAGTAGTTTATCTAAGACATCTTATTTTAGGTCATGTATGTGAAGGTCACTTGACGATGACTTGATTCTAGCTGATCCAGAAATCGAACGCGCATTCCATCGTAAGCAAAGAGAAGCAAGAACAACACAATAAATGGCCAACGGGCAAAACGAACCTGAACGGATTGGTCAAAGGAAAGTTCTAGGTGTACAAGGTAGATGCTTACTCAGCCTTGTCTGAGAAAATAGACTCGTTATTCCATAAGGTTGAGAGCATATCACAAACAGCTAAAGTTGCACAAGCCAAAAGGCCAAGTTGTAAGGAGTGTAGAGCATATCACAATACAACGGATTGTCTAATTTTAGCACAAGGTATGGAACAAGTGGACTACGTACAATGGGAATGTGAACAGAACATCCCACTTTCAGATACGTATAACCCAAGGTGGAGGAATCACCCAAACCTCTTTTGGGGTGGTCAGAATCAGAATATGCCACATGGTCAGTTTCAGTAGTCGGGGATGATGTTGCAATTGGAAGAAATGTTTCAAAAATTCATGGAGAAAACAAATCAGTACATAGAAGCTAACAACCAGTTCACGAGGAAAATAGAAACAACTCTCCAAGATCATAATGCTGCTATTAAAAACTTGGATACTCAAGTTGGGCAGATGACACTTTCTATAACAAGTAGAGTACCATGTACTCTGCCAAGCAATACTAAGACTAATCCTAAAGAGCAAGTAATTGCCATAAGTATTGTGGGGAATGAAATAATTGAGGACCCATCTGTGAAAGCAATCACCACCAAGAGTGGGGTGCAATTACCGAAAATACATATGAAGAGGCTGGTTGCAAATATTGAAACATTACCTTCTTCAGATGAGGAGTGAGTGGAATAGACTGAACAGATGATAGATGTATCTACTAAAGAGAGTTCTGATACACCACGCGTTAAGGCAACTGTTCCTATCAATCCTTATGAGCCTCCTATTTTATTCCCACAAAGGTTGAAGAGACACGAGCTAGACCAATAGTTTGAGAAGTTTTTGGATGTGCTAAACGAACTCCACATTAATATCCCGTTCATAGACGCAATACGACATATTGCAAGCTATGCAAATTTTTTGAAGGACATCATATCAAAGAAGAAAAAACTTCCAAAATTTGAAACTGTGGCACTGAAAGAGGAGAGAAGTGCAAGATTACAAAAGAAACTGCCTCCCAATCTCAAGGATCTAGGGAGTTTCACTTTACCTATTTCAATTGGAGAAGCTGGTAGTTTTAATACTTTATGTGATATATGTGTAAGTATTAGCATAATGCCTTTATCTATATACAGGAAATGGGATTGGGAGAAGCAAAAGAAACAACGATGTTATTGCAGCGGCCAATAGAAGCATCACATATTCAAGAGGCGAAGTTGAGGATACACTCATCAAAGATGGCAAATTAATTTTTTCGGCAAACTTCATTGTTCTAGCATAGATGAAGATATGGATATTCCAATAATCGGAGACCATTCTTAACAATAGGTCAAACTTTGATTGATATGGACAAAGGTGAGCTAATCTTGATAGTAGATGAGGAACAAAAAGTTTTTAAATTATATAATGCATCCAAACAACCATCAACCCTCGACGAGTGTAATTATATTGATGAAGATGAACTATCCATTCAACAAAATTGTCAGAAGAGAAAATCGAAATTTGGAGGAATTCTTGGTAGAGACAAGAACGGAGAATTCAAAGTTTAGAGAGCTAAAAGAGGATGTAAGGCTGGAAATAGCAAGGAGTACAATGGTGAAATTTTTCGACTTGAACCACCATGAATCAACCGTTATAAAGTTGAGCTACAGACTATAAACAAGCACCTGTTGGGAGGCAATCCAACGTATCTTCTCTTTTATTTATTTCGTTTTATGCGTTAGATTATGAAATTTTGGTGTTTTTTGATAATTTTTAATGATGTTGAGTCATTCATCGTCTTTACATATCACAAAGAGTCTGTGCATGGTCCACACTATTTTTCCTCCATCATTTCACATCCACATTTTTGGTATCTAATTTTGTTATCGTCCTAAAATTCTGTAATTCACTAAATTTGCTACACATTGAGGACAATGTATTGTATTTGGGTGATGGCAGAAGGACAGAAGAATTTTCATAACATCATGGTTATTTATTAAAAAAAAAAAAATTTGTGTGCTTGTGTGAGTTAGTTGGCCGGCTGACAATGAAAAATATATTAAATCGTTAATTGATCTATGAATGCTGAATAAATTGTATGTTTAGATTAATTTTTACGTTTTCATGTGAAATTTGATATATATTGAGCACATAAATTAAGTTAAACATTATGTAGGAATGAACTGATTTCATAATTGGATAGGTTGAAATAGTGGACCATAGATACTAAATCTAAACCACTAAATTTTACATCCATAAACCAAATTTATAATAGTTTGAGGGATTTCACTGTTGTAGGAAGATGTTGATATAAATGGGGATTTCATGTGTGAAATTAAAAATTTTATGTGCATTGGTTAAGGTCAATGTGATGTAACTCAAGTTAGAAGTCGTTTTACTTGGATACATATTTAATGAGAGACATTATACAAATAAAGGCATAAAAAATGAAAAAAAAAAAACACATTTTATTTAAAAATTTCTTTTCGTAACATTATGACTTGAGTTATTAATCCTGTAAGGGTGTTAAAACGTATTGTCCTAAAGTTAACTGACATGGGAGTAATCGGCCTAAAACTTGTTGCATGGGTCATTTAGAAAGTTTAAGATAGAGAATGCTGCAAACAAAAAAAGTGTTGAAAAAAATTGAAAAAAAAAATTGAAAAAGTAGGTGCATGAAACAAAAGACGCACCAAATGCCTTGGTTAAGTCTCAAAACACTTGTTTAAAAAATTTTTAACTTTTGATAATAGATTATTAGCTTTGTTGAGGGAGATTGAAGAAATCAAACTATGGAGAATCCCTATTTATTGACATATCGACTTGCAATTAGTAAGATCTATCTAAACTATAGATGTGAGAATAATATAAAAATTCAATCTTAAGTCACACACTTGAAAATAGTGAAAATAATAATTAAGTTTAGGGTGTGTAAATCTTACGAATAATGAAAGAACATATTTGACCATTGAGGGTCGGGAATTGAAATAACTTATGAATTCATAATACTATATTTAATTCTTCACACACACACACACACATCAATTTTACATTGAAAAAGTAGATTTTAATTTCTGTATTATGATTTTGAAGTATGCATAGATTTGATATTATGATTTCAATCCTGAGAAAAAAGTCAGGTAAGCTGGCTAAATCTTTTCGCATTATTTGATTGACTAGTTATCGAATTAGGTAATTAGCAATGCGTGTTCGTTAGGTTTTAGTTTTGCTTGAAGACAAACAAAAAATCAAGTTTGGAGGTGTGACAAGTGTAGTTTCTATATTTATTCGAGGTTTCAAATGATGCTATTAGACTGTTTGTTGGATAAAATATTACATAACTTGTGTTATATTTCATTTTGTAGGTAAACATCAATGTTTGGTGAAGAATTGGAGAAAAGTACACAAAGATATCGAAAAATGGTTTAATTGTATCAAATACAAAGTTCGGGGACTAAAATGCAAATACTCAAAAGTTACGTCAAACTTCACGATGAAGATTTGACAGTATTAGATATCAATAAGATGAGAAAATAAGCCAAATGGATGAAATATAGTCCAAATAATATCACATATCAACTTCTAGCTGAAAAAATTATGCTTCGAATTTTCAGTCTCAATTTTAAACCCATTTTTGACATAGAAAATGTTCAAATAGGAAAAATTATATTTCTTCAAGATTTGTAGCCTTTTGAGTTATATTTCAAATGTATTTTGAATCACCTCAATCGAATATTGGGAGAGAAAGATATGACCAAAATATTGAAAACTGTCCGGTGAAAAAAACGTATACATATGCGGCCGCATAGGTCTAATTTGATGCGACCGCATTATGCATTCCAGGGTCAAAATTGATGGTTGGATGTCCTTCTATGCGACCTCTTATAAATGTACTATGCGGCCTCATAGTATAAACTTTTGGCGAGATTTTGTTTCTTTTTTCAATTGAAACTTTACTTTGGTAACAAGATTTTAGGTATCATATATATACCAAACTCTACCAGAACAAAGATGAGATCTCCTTTTGACCTAAAAATCATATATTCTACGTATTTTGGAGGTAAGAACGTGAAGATCGACTCCAAAAATACGAAAATTCAATTCAAGATTAATCGGGTGGTGTTGATTCTTCATTATATCTTTTGTTTTCTTATTCAAAACATGCAACGCTGGTTTTCTTTATACTAGGAGAACGATAAACCATGTAATATGAGTTTTTAATTTTTAGTTTTATATATTTGACATTAAAAACACATTTTTTAATATTGAACATATATAAATTGTCATAGGGTCCGATAGGGGATATAAATATATCGCTATACTCTATGTGAATTTTTAAGTGTTCTTAAAAATCCATGCACTTTTATGTGTTCGCATACATCATAGAAATATAGTTGGGTCATATATAAAAGTAGGTTTAACATTACTCGATAAAGATTGTTAAATAAAATAGGAACTTTGATTCGTCAAAATTCAATCGTGTTTTCAATGTGTAAAACTAGGGTTATAACTGATTATTGCATGGGAATTCAGGATCCTAGTATGTTTGTTATTTATTGAATACATTAATCCACATTCAGAATAATTTGTATTTAATTTAGTTAATTTACTCATAATTGCATGAGTGGATTAATTTATCCTCATTTTTGTCACAAACAAATACATAATATTACTCTTGTTTCAATTAAGGTTGCAATAATTAAAATTGAACTAATCAATCTCCATGGGACGATACTCGGACTCAAGAAGACAACTTTATTACTTGTTGACGAACCGTACACTTGTGGTGATTCTAATTCGAAATATATATTCGTGAACACCTGCCGCAACCGCTGCCACCACCTTAAATAGCCTATCACCACCTACAAAAAACCAAAAAGCAAAAATTGTGTTCCTATTCCAATGGGTGGGGAGAAGGTGAAGCTGATTTGAAATAAAAAACATGTGATCACCTCATAGTTAAGACTTAAGATGACGCTTGATGAGCCTCCATACATTTTGTTACGGGCCTTCTAAGACCCTCCACCTCATCCGCCACTTGTTGGCCAAACTGCTCTGGTGTTACTACATGGCAAACGAATCAAATTCATGTCGGACGAATTGATTCCGTTGTCCAAACTGAAGCACCATCGCCCTACCTAATAGAAGAACCGAACTTATTTGCCGTTCACGGCAGATGCAAATGCCTACACTGCATGTTCATTACGCCTCATAATTCGCCTCGCCACATCTCTACCAAGATCTTTTAGGAGATCTCTCAAAAGTCAAATCCTTGACTGATTGATGGAACGTGTGGCACGCTGCTAAACCATCAACTCAGCTGCTATGTCAGAAACCATTTAATATCTGCCAATCCATAGAAACCATTTAATGTCCGCCAGCCTATGGATTGACGGATTGACACCTATAAAAAAATGGGCAGTCCGGGATCTGAAGCCACGTGTCCCGTCATCTAACGGTTCACCCATTCTCTTTCTTAGTATAAATACCCCCATACTGGTAAGAGTAAGGGGTTTTGATTCCAAATTTTGCATTTGTCTAGACTTAATAGTATTTCACTATATTTACACATATTCTCAACCACGTCCCGGTGGCTACTTTATCGTCAGACACCATCAATTGGTGGACTGAAATACTAACTTGACCATCAGAGTGCTCGCGATCGCTTCCAACTCCACCGGAAAAGGCTATAAGTGACTAATGATGTGCTATCGCGCGCAGGGAAGAGCTTACGTGGAGTTTCATTCTGTTGGCCACGTGTCGGAACCATTTTCGAGGTCACACATTTAATTATGTCTTTTCTCTTCTCTTCTGAGTCAAGAGTTGGGTTTATACAATTCATCACATGTTCTACGGCTTCCTTTGTCACTATAAAACACTCATAGATAATTGAAGCTAGATCAGATTGCCTTTCGACCTAACCTAGGAAACGAGCTAAGAAGGTCATCCTCCAACATCACCCATGTTATTTTTATTTATAATTTATAACAAATTTCACTCCAGGGCTTTTTCTTGCTTTATCATCTTTACCAAAGTTGTACACAAATAGAATTCTAGAAAATGAAGAGACAGTGAGAAAAATAGGGTTTAGAATTGGGATTTGTGTGAATGGGGTTATGCGAAATTAATAGGCACCAGGTAGTAATCTGCTACTTATACATAGATAGGAAGAAAATAAATAAGTTTTACATGGAAAAATGAGAAAAATGAACTAAAAATTTGAAGATGAAGACAACAAAAGGGTTTCCTATGTGTTTGATTTTTGGTTTAAGGTGGTGGTGGCGGCGGCTACGGTGGACAATCATTTGGGTGGATTTGTGGTGGTCGACCAACCGACGATGGGTGAGGGTGGGCGACAGTTTGTGGGGCTTTTCTAGTTTGGTTCTGGAAGAAGGTTTTATTATTTTCCTTTCTAATTATTTGTAATTATTTTATATGATAATATTATAAAGTTATCATTTTACCCTCCACTTAATTGGTCAAAAAATGTTATATTTTATTTTTCTTGGTCAACTAATAGCATATTAAATGGATCTCATCAATTTGTACTTCTTCTGCACTCATTTGAAAAGTATGGAGCCACGGGTGCAATAAATGCAAGATTAGGGAAACACCTACAACATTTTGAAAGGTTTGGGGGTGCAACTGCAATTATCCCCTACTTATTGTCTTGTTTTTTTTAGTTGACCAAACCATTTTCCATATTACCCCTTAAAGTTTTAAAAAAATTACAAAATAATCTTGGATCGGCATTTCAATAAACCGATAAATTGTTTTAGCTTAGGTTTTTCCCCCATATACAAAAAGAAGCCCACCAGAATTTGGCCAGAGTACAAACAAATGCGAGGGACCCACCATGTATTTTAAAAAAATGCGCGGGGACCCACAAATGTTTGTATTCTGGTGAAATTTTGTGGACTTCTTTCTGTACATCCAGCCCTCTTGTTTTGCTTATATATAATTGAGTTCCGAAACGTGTTGTCTTAATAATGTATAACTTATTCTATTTATAAGATAATATCTTTTTGAAGCACACCCAAACAAGCCCGATAATTATTTTTACAATTTTCAACTAATGTGAGTACTGTAAAGTATATTCATAAATTGATTATAAATATGTCACACATTTATGGCCAATGTTATAAAAATCGAACTGAATGAACTTAGGACCCATTTGGTAGGAAGGCTTTTGCAGTTATTTGTAGAAGAGTTTCATGAAGAAATTATCTTAATTGATATTTGAAAAGTATTTCTAAAAAAAATCATCTTATGAAAGAGCTTTTAGATGAAACCTCATTGGGTCAGTTTCATCTAAAAGTTCTTTTAAATAAAATAAGTATATTTATAAAATTAACCAAATGGGTCAAAAGCATATTTTGGGTTTTAAAAGCTCATTTTGAGTAAAATCATGCCAAACGAGCCCTTATATGACAGAAAAATTGAAAAATCAATTTGGAATCAACTTACATGTCAACCATGAACCATCGGGCTAATTATGTGAATTGTAAATGAACTTTACCCTTTCTTTTTCGAAATCATATATGCACTCAACAATGTATTAAAACTATGCATGAACTTCTGAACAATGATTGTAAAAAGGCACCTCCTTTTATGTATATGTACGAAGTTCTGGAATAATTTTGATACAAAATGTTGAACTCATGTATGATTTTGAACTTCACGTACTATTTTCGTAATTAACCCGCCATATATTCACCGCGTCATTGCTACATATGTGTGATTGATCTGCCGCATGAATTGTTCAGTTAGCACGTGTGATTTTAATACAAAAATGAGTTCATATATATATATATATATATATATATATATATATATATATATATATATATATATATATATATATATATATATATATAATGTCTCCAAGGAGCGCAAGCACACGAGTACTAAAAAAAATGTTTTAAAGTTAAACTAAGAAATTTAAATACATATTCTCTATTGAGAGTGTTTGATTCGGGGTCCCTTTCTCTATGTCTTTCTTTCATTTTTATACTCCCTTGATAGTTTCTTTGTGAAAACTGCTTGGAAACTGTTTGATGCTCTATAACTATGCATTTTCTTCATGATGGCTGACTGGTCATGGAATTGCTGTCTCTAACTGTTGTCATTACTCTTGTCGTTTAACTGCCTACAATCGGGATTCTAGGATCGTGGGGTGTGATAAGGTTGCTCAATAACTGCTTCAATAACTGCTGTACTGGATAACCATAATACCTTATATTCGCTCAGATCCTGGGCGACTCGAAGGTTTGGGCGAGAACGGGATCATCGTTCTGGGCGACCGTAAGGCACTCGATTCTGTCAAATCATGGGCATCTTGCAAGTTTGGGCGATGATGTTACTTTATTTGTGGGCCTCCACTGCATTCATTAATGGTCATATTTGGGCCTTTATCTTGGATTTCCTAATTTGGTTTCCTTTCTTGGACTATTTAATTTGGGTTACACTTTTTGTATGTTAACAATTACCACCCAATATGACAGAATTAATATCAATTATTAATCTTTACCATATTCTTCCTTTGTATTTTTCGGCAATATTTGAAATTCCCAAGAATTTCAATCATTATTTCCGTTTGACGGTAACCCTTCTATAGCCTGAAAAGGTGTAACGTTACAAACCCGTATAAACCCAAAAGATACGCCACTTCGTCACGCTATTACCTTCACGTCTTTACATCGTGTAAAGGTCACTATTCATTGTCTTGCTTCCTCACTACACTTCTCAAGAGCCCTTCACAACGTCTGTAATTTGCATCAAATGGCGACTTTACAAACTCATTCCGATGATTCCTTCAGTTTTGAGGATTTCAAAAACCTTCTTATTAGACCGTATATAGATTCAAACTTCCCTTCACAAGCCAACCCTGACCCTCATGAGTTCTATTTAGGTCCATCATTCAATGATGCTGAAGCGGTCAGACGAGCAGTAGTGGGTCAACTATTCTCTTGCACTGAAGATCCTCATTTTCTGAACTCCCTGCCATTGAAGCCAATCCGCGAGAAAGGTATTCGTACCTGGCAAAAAAATGATCCTAGTTTTTTGTAGATGGAATGCACGTATGGTGAATCATGGTCCCACCAAAGCAATTTTTGATCGTGCTAAGATTCTGGACCTATTAGAAATTACCATTTATCCTCCAACTTATGACCCAGTACTTTTTCCAATCACCCTGAGTTTTTGGTCTTCTGAGTACAACACTTTTGTTTTCCCTCTTGACTCAATGTCTATTACTCTAAGGGATGTTGGAGCCTTAGTAAACCTTCTGCCCTTGGACGATACCATCTTTCATGGTATTTTGATTTCCAGTGCTGCCCTTAAGTTTGACAAAAAGCTAACTGAATCTTATCTGGGCATGCAAGGCATCTATACTGCCTCAAACGCTGATCCTACTCATGTTAAGCGAGTGGTTTTTCTTCGGGTCTAGCTTTGTAAATATGTTCTTTACGTCCCCAGCTTGAAACCTTCTATGAGTTATCTGCATCTATCGCATAGGTTGGCGCGTGACAGGTCTTTGAATTTGTGTTCATTCTTTTTAGCCACCTTTTATAGAGGCATGGCTTCTCTCCAATTCCAATTAAGGAATGATGTGTCTCCCACTAGCAGTGGGCCTTTTTGGCTTGCTCAATTGTGGTTGAGAGGGTATTTTCCACAACTTGGTGCTCCACCATCTCCTCCTCGAACAGTTAGCTGCTATGGGCTATTCATTCATCAATTGAGCCCTGTAAATATGTCCAGTTGAATTCAACGCCTTCCTTTTTCCCTTTTTCTCCTCATCAAGTCCCTCTTTATGTGCGGCCTCCTTCTACCTTAGCTGAAGTGGGCACTTTCTTACCCATTTGGGTTCAATTTTTGGTTGGGAGAGAACTGTTCCATGACATTATCATAGGATCAAATGCCAAGGCAGGAGTTGAGATATATGCTCCTTAATTTTTTGCTCGCCACTTGGTTTTGGCCAAATGTGGCATGTTCCTTCTTGTTATTCTAGAAACTTAACAGAGCGTTTCTATACAATCAATAAAACCGAGGTACTAGCTATACCTGCAATAATCTTTTGGCCAAAGGTTTCTCTTTGGCTCCTTTCAATCCTACTGTTGTCACGCACCCCCTTTTGACCAATTTTGGCCATCTGTGAAACGCAGGTTGTTCACAACTTATGCTAATCGTGCCATTCACCTCCTGGATAGACCATATACTTCTTCTACTTTTCCTATTCTAGTAGCCTCTGTGTCTGCTAGGAATTCCACTTCTTCTCCTCAATCAGCACTTACTCGCGCTAAACGTCCTATTCTTCCACCTGCTTCTCCACCACCAAGGCTACTACAGCCAAAGGTGCCCCCAGCTGCAAACGATCAGCTTCAACTTCTCCAATTTTACAGGGTGATGATGATGATGATGATCCTCTCATCCTTAGGAAAAAGGCAATTGAATTTGTTTATTCATAAAACACCATCCTTCATGTATTAATGTTTTACCTGAATTTTCCAGAAGAGTTCAACTTCTCCTTCGAAGGCTCTAGTCTTAGCATCTCATGTTCCATCGCCTCATCCAAATCATCTGATGAAGGGACTCTACTTAAAGAGAAATTTTTAGTACCAGAGTCTTCATCATAGCCAATTGAAGAGCTGCCATCTTCCCAGGGCGTTGACCCCCCAAGTGTTGAACCAGAAGGTAATACATATTTTGATGTTTTTACCCTTACTTGTGCTATTGGTTTTAGATTCATTACTTCTTGAATTCTGCAGAGGTTCCCATGGACCTACCCATTATGACAGAGTCTACTCGCTCAGATAAAGGGAAATCTCCACCGGTGGCAGAGTCAACCGGTGATGTGCCGAACTTCCTAAAGTTGTTGATGAGGCAACCTTTTACTTCTTTTTTATTTTCACTTCGTTTACTGCATTGAAAATACTAAATGCTTGCATTTTTCCTTATAGGGTACCGATGACATTGTGCGCTCCATCTGGGACTTGTTCACTTTTTGGGGACAAGTAAAGACATCATGCCCTTCTTCAACTAGTCATCCTTCTGCTTCATCTTCTACTTTATCAGAGGAAAATATGAAGATTCTCAAACAATCAGTGTTTAAGTATGTTTCTTTCATGGACATGGATATTGGTAACACTAGTGCTGCCAGACAAAAGAATAAATTTGAGCTCTTGAGTGCGAAACTGGCGTAAGCACTTACACTTCCATCGCTCAATGTTTCATCTTACTTTAAGGCAACGTTGAAGGTTATTCACTCTGAAATCATCTCTTCGCTAACCAAAAATGTCGAACTGAAGGCTAAAAGTACTCAGTATCTTTATGCTGTATCTGAAAGAGAGTCTTTGCTCCAAGAGATTGATAAAGTTGAGGCTCAATTGAAAGAAATCTCCTTCTAAGATTCTTTGATGATAAACTTGGCTACAGAGATGAAGGAACTTCAAGTAAAGATGGATAACTGCATGGCTAGAAGGGTTGCCAAATAGCGCAATGCTTCCCAAGGAATTGAACGAACCAAGTCTTTGGTTGAGCGTACACAAAACTAGAGGTTGATGACGATGTTGTAACTGAATTAACTACCACTTCTTCTAGACAGAGCAAGGATTGGGTAAGGCTTAGGGAACAAATGCGTTCGGCTTGGGGCGAATTGTAATTAAGACATTTGATGTCTTTACTTTCTTTTGTAATTTCTTACTACTAGCTATTACTAATTTTGAATGTAATAGTAGCCAATGTAATTAATGAACGGCTATTTTATCTATTTGCATATTAATTGACGTCTTTCTCAATCGTCAACCCTCCAAGTATTTAATTAACATATGCTAAAACTCATGTACATTTTCCCTTAGTATTCCAATCTCCTTTTTCAAGATTTTGGGCCATTTAATTTCGGTTACTTATGCATATATGTGGCCGTTCACATTTTCAAGCAAAACAATCCTTATATTCTTTTAATAAAGCGATTAATTTATTACTAACATCTTGATCGAGTATCTGGCTGACAAATGATGGGCGATCTTTCCCATCGTCGCCTATATTTACTTTAATAAGAGGTTCTTGTGCTTGAGCGTATCCAAGTTTTGTGATCCTCATTACTTCGTCGTCCATGTTCCTCATATGCACTTCCTTTTCTAAACAATCCACCTTGTTGACTTCTCGGCCAATACTCTACTCCAACTCGAACATTGCCAATTTATTTTCTAATGCTTTTAATGCTGCTTCTTCTTTCGTTTGGTCTTTACATTCTTTATTGAAAATCATTAACTTGGCTTTGAAGGCTTGAATGTCGGCCATTTGCCTTTGTTGCTGACAACTCATTTAAAGTTCTTTGATTAACTTTTTGCCAATCACTGGCTCTTCCAGGGCCATTATGTTTGGCCTCATTTGACCAAACATTTCAGTAAGTGCATCCACTGAAAACGGCTCTTCACTCTGTGCAACAATTTGAGTTTCTTCTCCATTTTGGACTACCCTAACAGGTCCATATTTTCCTTCGTACATGAATCTTTCTACCGAGTTTGCTTCTGCTAAAAAGGATCTATCATCTGCTTGCACCACTTCTGCTTCGTCCATGTCATTCCAAAACACCAGGCACTGGTGGAGGGATGAAAGTATGCAACTACTCCCATGGATCCAATCCCTTCCTAGTAACACGTTGTAACTAGTAGGGCCATCTATTACAAAGAAAACAGTGGTCCTAGTAGTTGTCCCTACGGTTATGTCCAGTGGCATAACTCCTTTAGTCGAAATTGCTCCTCCATTGAAAGTTGTGAGAATGACTTCTATTGGAATCATATCACTTTTGCGAAAGCCATGCGGTTGCCCAACATCCGGCAATGACGCCAAAAACTTGTTCACGAAAAAGTGTTTTGAATTTAAATCACTACAAGTGTACGGTTCATTGACAAGTAATAAATTGAAAATTCAAGAATGTCAAGTATCGTTCCCACGATGATTGATTTAACTTGATTTCTATTATAGCGACCTTAACCGAATCTATTAAACTCAATATGATTATTCTTGTGATTTTATGATGGAGCTATGACTAATATCTAAATTAAGCTAACATTACGTACTAAATGCAGATATAATGGTTGAATCCAAAAGTTAAAGAAATTAATGTATGAAAAAGCATACTAGAATCCTGAATCACCAAACAAGTTCACTTTTAACTCCTATTTCACAATTTGATAACACGATGAATTGGTTGAAGAATCAATGTTTTTAACTTATTCAATAATCTCTTTCGAGTAGAATTGAACCTATACTCGCATACCATTTGACTATATTTCCATAACAAATGCAATATACAAAATTGCATGACGTTTTGTAGACACTTAAAGATTCATGTAATGCATATCGGTATATTTCTATCCTTTATGAACAAAACGATGATTTATACCTTATTAAGTTTATTTCCCTTCTTTCGAATGCATAAAATAAACCACCCAAACTGACAAAATTATCGTGCACTATAATCATAGAGGCAAGAAAGTGTATATAAATCATTCAACACCCATCAAACGTGTTTGAATATCAAATTGCAAAATAGAAATTAAAAGATCACAATACGACGTTCATCATTCACCTAGTATATAAAAATTCTAGCCTAACATGGATAAAATAAAAGAACAATAAAAGTAATAAATAGAAGACATCACCAAAGATTAAAGCTTGAATTTTGAAGTGAAACCCTTGTTCTAGCATTTCTCCTTACTCTTCAATGATGTTTTTCTCTCTCAAAATGCATAAACCCTAATTCTGAACGAGTTTAGGGTTAAATAGATTCTCCAAGTATCATTCCATAAATGGTAGGATCAAAAAAGGAAACAAAAATTTTTCGCGCTAAAAACATACCATGAGATCGCATGGTAGTCCCCCATGCGATCGTATGGGCCAATTAATTTTCTCCAAGCTGTGTCCTATTGAAGTCTGGGCGATCGCAAGGTAATTCACAATGCGATTGCATGGTAGAAGCTTTTTACTTCTAGTGCAATCTGGTCCCCAACT
Source organism: Fraxinus americana (assembly GCA_035079005.1). Lineage (NCBI taxonomy): Eukaryota > Viridiplantae > Streptophyta > Magnoliopsida > Lamiales > Oleaceae > Fraxinus > Fraxinus americana. The sequence continues at coordinate 17,201,234 of CM068716.1, forward strand.
TTCTGTTCTTACATTTTTAGACGTTGTTTTCTCTTCTTCCTCCTTCTAACTATAAAAATTAGATCATTAGTGAGATTCCATCCTTGATTCATCGTTCGGGTCATCTCTTGAGTAATTGTACTTTAGTCCCTGAACTTCCATTTTCTTCCAGTTTGGTCATTTTCTCCCTTTTTTCACCTACATCTCGTTCTTTCCATCAACATAGTCCTAAAAACACCATATATATCAAATTAAACCATATTCACACATTTATATCAAAAGTCAATCATAATTTGTGACATAATTAAGTACGCAAAACGCACTTATCAGCGAACTTCCTCATCATTCTGGATGGTATAGTGTTTATGGTTGCTTCATTATCAATGAATACTTTCACCACATGTATACTATTGACTAAACCTTTCACGTACAATGGCCTCAAGTGTTTAGTTAATTTCATGGCTGGTCTCTTGAAGATAACTTTTTCAACAGCATCTATTTCCACTTCCTGTTTGTCCTCTGTTGAATTATTTTCTTGTGATAACTCAACATGCAATATGTCACACTGAGCTTCTGTTTCCTGAATTTCATTTCAACTGTTTTCTAATATTTCTTCTTCAGTTACCCATCCTATAGGGGGAGACAATATTCTTGGAGGCAACCCATATTTCACAAAGCGAGGCACTATTATCTTCCTTTTGGGTGTCCCGTACAACACATGGTAATCAAATGAACGCCCAATTGGTTCTCCCAACAAGTCTACCTCGCGAACACCTTCTCGATGTAGTTGTTTTAACAACATATTGCGCGATACTCCCATCTTTCTTCTCTCTGCTTCCAGATCAATTTTCTCTTCGATGTCCGTCATACCATCATCCTCTTCTTTATCATATGTACCTCTAGATGTTTGGCCTTCTTCACACTCTAGCACACATGCTTCCTCTTTGTTATATTCAATTTCTTCCTCTTCTTTTTCTTTGTTTTTGAACTCATTGGCTAGTATAGTTATTAGCCATGACAAGAGGTAACGTACCAAACTGAATAATGAGGGGTTGATCTAGATCTTCTTCATCCTTTTTGCTTCGCTCAAACTTTGATCTCCCAGAAGAACTTTTTGGTAGTTCTTCCATTGATTTACCTGTACCATTCTCTTTACTATCTTCGAGAACATTTTGATTAGCCACCTCGAGTAATTTAGGCGCTTTAGGACGCGACAATCCCTGTTGTTGCCTCATCATTCTCCCATAATTCGGTTAAAAATGTCTTTGTTGGGTTCTAGTCATCTCATTGAAGGGTATCACCCATCCTACATTATACTGGAATGAATGCCATATATTTGGTTGGCGAGGTTGCAGCCTAAACGTCCTCCCATTATTCAATGGCCCGAATTGCCTCTCAAAATACGGTCATCTATAGAATGATGTACCTCACCCTTTAACAGGCTGAGCGTTTGGGACAAAATCATGGCGATGGTGATGCTACCATATTCCTTGTTTCTTTATATTTGTACTCATTTTTTCTTTACATCTTACACACAGGATAATTCCGTCTTTTCTAGGCTCTTTCCCTTTGATACGTTCAAAAACACTGGGATGTGATCCAAGATCTTCTTCACCGTCGTCTATAACCAATTTGAATTTCGATAACTTGTTTTTGCAACCAGTCGTCACCATGTTCACCTCAAGTGGCTATGGGAAAGTATTTTCATCCACTGTCATTTTCTTCTTATCTTTGAACGTGATTCACCCTGATTTGATAGCATCATGTAACACATAACGAAAGACCAAGAAATTATTAGTCAAATGTAACCATGCATTATGCCACTTACAATATTTTTTACCCTTAATTTGTTCAAGGCTTGGCAATTTATACTTATCGCTCAAATTTATCTACTTATTGTTATACAGTTTGTCAAATATAAGGTCAGCTTTGGTCACATCGAACGAGAACGTCCTAACCTATTTGTTTTCATCTTTTATATGCTCGTTCTTACCCGACGCTCTAGGTTTGACCATTATGGGCATGCGTAAGCATCCCCTTTAATTAATTCGGTCAAACATACTTTAGTTTGATAGTAATATTCATCGTTCATAGTATGAACGTTAAAATTTGGGTCTTTATAATAAGTCCATTTACTAGAATTTTTCATTTGTTCTTCTTCTCTTATCAATTGTTCATACCTAATCACATTCACGCTAAGTTGGAATAAGTCAGGAAATTGTCTATCCTGAAATTTCTTCTTCAAATCAAAGTTTAAGAAACTTTGAGCGATTTTGACAAATTCCTTCTTAGGCAGAAGTACAAAGCATTTGCTCTTGGCTGTTTTGAACCTTTGAAAGAAACCTTATGCCCATTCGTTTGACATTTAACGTAAATTCTCAAAATCAGCCAAGGTGACTTCATATTCAGTCTTATAAAACTGAGCATGGAACAATTGTTCCAGTTGTTGCCATATTTGAATAGAGTTCGCTGGCAAATTAATGAACCAGAAAAAAGCTACTCATGTTAATGAATTAGGGAATAACCTCATTTTATGATAATCAGTCATTTCACCACTTTGCAGTGTGAATCACCATATATGTTCTAGAGTAGACACTTCTCCTAAACTAGTGAATAATGAAAATTCTGGCACTTTGTACCTTCTAGGCCATGATATGCTTGATCTACCCAATCAGGATATGACTTTGTGTAAGTCGGCCTAATGACAGGACGTACCCCAAAAGCCATTTAATCCTGTACTATCTCCATGATTTGATTCCTCAACATGACGTTGGGATCATATGGAATTCCTACAGGTTTACCGGTTGATTTGTTTGAGGCCTAATATTTGATCATTGGTTGGCAACAAAGTTGCCATTGTTTGGGCAATTATTACCGTTAACCTAAATATTTAATCCATCATTGACGTTCTGTCCATTATTCAGGACATTGTCTCTTATATTTGGATTACCCCCTACGTTGGTAATCTCATTACCACCATTCAAGTTTGGCGTTCCATTACCCCCCTAATTTGAAGTAGACAGACCAAAGGGTGGTTCTAATCCTTGATTTGGGTTCAAATCAGGAGAATTATGTGCTAAATTATACCCCACAATTGTCCTGGTTTGAAAGTGGTTTGCAATAGGCACCACTGACTGACACATTTGGCCTACTAACTTATTCATTATTTCGTTTAATGTATTCAGTTGTTTGGCCATGTTGTCATAATGTGCATTCCCATTTTAGGTAAATCTTTCCATATTATGAACATTTCGTAGATTTACCTGTTCAACGACATCCTATGTGAGTTCCCCAAGCAATGCACACATAGCTCGAGGACTCAACTCCGCTTGCTTTGACTCTGTCCCTCTGTTCGTAGAGAGATTTGCTGCTCCTCATATCGCTCGATCACAGACTGGACTACTCCTTGACTTACTGGTTCCTTATCAGAATTCTTATGACGCATAATGCTTCACTTTTTTGTATCATCAAACACCAATTGTCCCACTGGGCGTGCCAAATTGTTTCGCGTGGGTTATCGCTAACAATTAAAAAATGGTTCAGACGATTGTGTAAGGAACAAACCCCTTGAGACAAAGTCCCAAAAAGGGATGCTTTATTGATGAAGATTACTATTGGAAATAAACAAAATGCCTCCAACTGGCGCAAGCACACGAGTACTAAAAAAAATGTTTTAAAGTTAAATTAAGAAATTTAAATTACATATTCTTTGTTGAGAGTTTTTGATTCGGAGTCCCTTTCTCCATGTCTTCCTTTCCTTTTTATACTTCTTTGATAGTTTCCTTGTGAAAAACTGTTTCGAAACTGCTTGGTGGAGCTATAACTACCCACTTTCTTCATGATGGCTGACTTGTCATGGAACTGCCGTCTCTAAATGTTGTCATTACTCTTGTCGTTTAACTGCCTACAACAGAGATTCTTGAATCGTGGGGTATGATATGGTTGCTCAATAACCGCTTCAATAACTACTATATTGGATAACCATAATACCGTATATTCGCTCAGATCCTGGGCAACTCGAAAGTTTGGGCGAGAATTGGATCATCTCTCTGGGTGACCGTAAGGCACTCCATTGGCTCAAATCCTGGGCGTCTGCAAGTTTGGGCGATGATGTTACTTTGTTCGTGGGCCTCCATTGCATTCATTAATGGTCCTATTTAGGCCTTTATTCTGGATTTCTTAATTGGGCTTCATTTCTTGGACTATTCAATTTGGGCGACATTTTTTGTATGTCAACATATATATATATATATATATATATATATACCCTGAAATATACATGAAATTTATTTTTTAAAAAAAGGACAAATAATACGGTAGCAAACATCAAAGTAGAATCTAATACCATGATTAGTTATTTAATATTTACTTAAATATATATGCACTACGGAATTAAAATAATTTTAATATTCAAAAGTTGAATAATTTTGTGTTTAGGTAGAATATGTGATAAGAACTATACATTTGAGGAATTCTATTAGTTCGGATGATTCTAAACCTAGTCTACCACGAGAACATCATGAATGTCTAAATGTTCATCCTCTCATAGTAATCCATGATAAGAATTATACATTTGACGAATTTCATTAGTTCATATGATTCTAAACTTGATCTACCATGAGAACACCATGGGTGATCAGATGTTCATCCTCTAATAGTAATCTACATAGCAAGAACGAATTTAGAACTCCACCACTATGGTGAGGATGGTGGCAACCGACGAAGAATGGGGCAATCAAGGTTTGGGGAGTTAGATTTAGGGTTTTTGCCTATTTTCTTCTGCTAGCAAGGAATGAAGAGAAAGTGCAAAAATTCTAAACATATGCTACGTATTTATGGGTTCGCAAATCTTAATCCATTTATGATTAGTAAAGGTCTAACCCAGATGAGTGTAAGAACTAATTGATCTTAGACTAATATATAACAAGTCCAATAGTAATTTTTAAGTTCACTCAACAGTTGAGTTGGGTTGGATTGCATTGGATTAAGTTTAACTATTTCATTGCTTTATTTTGTTCTTGTATGAGTTGGGTAACCCTGTTGGATTTTGTTGATATGATTAAGCCGCTATTTGGTGGAAATTAAAATAAAGACTTCAATCCAAATCAAAGTCAACGGTGAATTTTAACTATACATTTTATGGGACTCGCAACTTCTCAACCACACATTTCATCATCTTTTATCAAAATTTCCTAAAAATCTAATTTTAATCTCCACAAAATGGGGGATAAAATAACTTGTGTAATTTATGAAATACTAATAGGTTATGAAGCTAGGATTATTTTGAAAGTAGTTTTTGTTAGATTTGATACCTTGTGAATATGATATACATGTTTAATCACCTTGTATCTTTGAAGTGGTTATTTGAATAGAATATGTTGAAAAAGCTTGAATTTAGGTTGTGCAAAGTCAAAACCAAATATATGAATTTTATAACCATTTAAAAGATAATCTGGAGAATTAAAACATTGTTAGAAGCTATGAAAAGATGTATTGATTTTGTTCGTAAATATATTGTGTGGAGCGTTTTTGACTAACATGTAGAACATAGAGAATGACCACACACAAGGAGTTTTGATACCAATTAATTATCCCCAAAAAGTAGGAAGCATTGCACAATCCAAGACGTGTGAGAAAAAAGTCTCCTATATTGTTGCGTGAAGCTAATTTTAAATAATCTAGCCTTATTTATGAATAATGCTTAGTAGACGATCTACCAAAAAGAATATTGCCTGCAGTGCAGAGCGAAAACCACTCTTGAAAACCATTGAAAGACTCTAAAAATAGAAGAGGACACCGAAAAATAAAAAATAAAAATCACCAAAGTGTGTTGAAGCAATGGAAAATCACTATAAGTATTGTTTCTACTTAGTTTGGCCTTGTGGATTTAAAATTTTGGTGAGGGTACTTATTTACGTGAAGCTTAGAGGTTGGAACACTTAAATATAAAGAGAATCAACACAATTGAGGTATTGAATGTCGTTGATACAACCAAACTAGAGTTGGAAAGCGAGAGTGAAAATAATTCGAACTTTAGAATTTGCACGTCGGGGAGAGAATAAAAAAATAATTTTAGAGGTGTGCATCTTATGAGACGAGTAAGAAAATATTGACCATTGAAGATTGGGAAATAATCATATATGAAGTTTGTTGTGATTGAACTCACTATGCTCGCGCGCACATCGGTCTAATATTAAAGGAATTGATGAATTAATCTTGGTAACATAACTTGGATATAGTTTATGAATTGTTAAAGTGATTTCAAAACGACAAACTATCTATTTTATTTGTTTATTATGTTAAGTAAGTTTTATTCGGGACAAACAAATATTCAAGTTTGGGGTGTTTGATAGATATAATTTCTATATCTATTTGGACCATCAAATTAAGGTGAAAATTTAGGCATTTATTTGAATCGATTACTACTTAATTTGTTTAAATATCGATCAATATGGGTAAAACCTAAATTTGGATGCAATTAGATGAAGTTTGAGTGAAATAGATGAAATTGAAGCTTAATTGGAGTTTATTAGTAGCATTTGAAGACTAATACGGTTGAAATTGTTAATTGAGTAATTGAACGAAATTCATAAATTTCAGGAGTTGAATCCAACATTTAAAAAATTTATGAACTTAATTGCAAACTCTTGGAACTTGAATCAGATCGCTTATCAGTGATTGAAGAATTTGAGGACCATTTTATAATGATTTAAAGGTTAAGTACCAGGATTGCAAAGAAAAAGGATGCAGCAGGATAAAAGATGAAATCTGGGGACCTGATTGCACAAACTGGAAGTACAGTTACTCTTGCAATCACGCTGGTTACTTCGCGAATACGAATATTTCAGAAGCAGTCCCAAACTTATCAGAACTGTGTGATCGCACCCATAACTATGGTGTGATTGCAAATCAGTCCCCGCATATTGAAAAAAATCATTCCAACCGTCCTTTTTTTACTCAAACTCCGAATTCTATCACTTTTGGGCACGAATTGAGACCTAAATCTTATCCTATAATAGAGAACCTCTGATATCACTGCAATATATATCTCATATCATATAATACACCAAATCTTGCAATAAAAAGAGGTAATTCATAATTCTTTTGGGAAAATCAAGAGGCAAGATACAAGAATCCACTCAATTGAAGGTCTAACATTAATTTTTGGACAAAGAAAAGGAACACACGACTGGAGTTAAATTAAGAAACCATTGAAGAGATTCAAGAATTTCAAGTTTTCTTGTCTTTTTTTATTCATTAAAAATTCGGATGATATTGAACAAAACAATTATGATTTCTTGTAATTTTATAATGTTATGCTAGACTTTTGTTTACTAAGATATAGAAGAACCATTGTTATGAATTTTTAATATAATTTTAATATTTTGACGCCCGATACGTATTTATTCTTGGGTAATTATTATAGGGTTTAATGCTCTTCATTTACTTGATCAATAATTGGATTGAAATGTGAATTTTATTGTTGCTGAGAGATAATAAGATAAATAACATATTATAATATTTGTTGTGATATGTGATAGAGTATAGAAATATACATGTATGTCTTCCATGATTTCAATAGATATTCCAGGATTTTAATGCATCATTTCATGTTCGCATTTTTTATAGAGATATAGAAAGTTTACATGAAATGATATATTTAATTTCACTCGAGAGATATTATTAAGCCCCTGTTTAACATCAATTAAATCAAAACTCTTTTTTTCTTAAATTCATTTTCAACTATACATTCACATAATAAAATATTTTGTACGTAAATTTAAATTTTTATCTACTTTTTAATCACACATTCTCCAAAAAATCACTATTTCAAAACTTATTTTTCCAAAAAAAAAAAAAAGACTCATTAAAATGGATGTTAAATAAGGGCTAAATAATATAGAAATATTGAAGAACTTACATTAAATGGGAATAATAAGGGGAATTCAAAGTCTTAATAAGCATTCAACATAGTTTTACAAAAAAGTTTTATAATTTGTTCATTAGAATTTAGTTTAAATAGTTAATTATTATAAATTATTCATACAAACTTTGTTATTTGATTATAGTTAGCATTAATTGATCCTAGATTAAATACATAGTTTCCGTGGCACAATACTTCATTCATCACTTTATTATTTATCCCAAATACCGTGCATTTGTGGGATTTCGTACTATTAAAATTTCCATAGGGATATAGAAATATGTGGGGTTGTGGGATATGGTGAAGGGATTTTTTGGAGTAGGGTACATGAAAGATCTTTTATTTAGGTTGGAAAATGAATTGGGATGAGTTAAGGCATTGTGGATGTGTGATATGGGCTCTTTGCTCGAAAGTAGCAATGTGATGCATGAGAGAAAGGGTGTCCGTTGGAGGTCATGGTGAGATAGCATATATGCTAACAGGAGAGGTGGGGGTGAGGGAGGTAGGGGCGAGGCGAGGGATGAGGAGAGTCAAGGTGGTTCGGAGTAGGAATGACAATATGGTGGATATGAGACAAGTCGATCATTCTCCTCGTCCCGTCAAGTAAAATAATTACCTTGCATCGTCCACATACCTGATTAAAGTGGAGTGGGGCGGGTTCGAGGTGAGATGAGCAGGGCAAGTAGGTCCACTGCCTCGTTTATCATTCCGTTTATTTTTTATTTTTTGATTTTATTTTTTTATATTTTTAGTTAGGGTCCGTTTGATACCTTTAGTTTTCCAAGGAAAAGAAAATTTTCCATTTTCCCACTTTAATGACGTTTGATGAACCAAATTTTGCATGGAAAAATTTTTCCTACTTCTCCCTCACGCGCCGACTTTTCCTCATTTTTATAGAATTCATTTTCTTTTGGTTTTGGTAGGAATTCTGTTTTCTAGCTTTTTTTTTTTTTTTTTTTGCAATTGGAAAAAATTCTAGGCACAAAATTTTCATGCAAAATAAAGTCATACGAATGATATTTGGTATAGTAATTTTATTTATTTATTTATTTTTTTTGGCTATTGAAACAAATTCTAGACTCCATAGTAAAAAAATATATCATTTTAATGGACAATTTCCATGAAAAATAAAACGGACACCAAACTTTCAATATTTTCCAGGTGAAAAATTAGACCAATCAAATACAATTAATTACAATTCTCAGTAAAATAATTTATAGTCAATTCAATTTCATGTAAAACATTTTAGGGTGCGTTTAATTGCAAGTGTGGAAAATAGGTGGAAATAAAATGTTTTATAGGGAAAAGAATTTGTCTAGAAAATGTTTTATAGGGAATATGATTTCAAGTGTGTTTGATTGATATAATTTTCTACCCGAAAAATTTTTAAATTTTCTATTCGTTTGGCTTTGTTTTACATGTAAATTGTCCATTAAAATGATATTTTTTTCCACAATTGGTTATAAAATTTGTTTCCATTGCCAAAAAATAAAAAAAAAAAGGAAAAAAAATTGTTTCCTAAAAAATCATTTTTTTAATCAAAATTTAGTGTTCGTTTGACTTTGTTTTACATGAAAATTGTCCATTAAAGTGAAATTTTTTTTACCATTAGTTATGACATTTGTTTCTATTGCCCAAAAAAAAAAAAATTCAGCCAGCCAGGAAAACATTTTCCCACCAAAAAGGCGGGAAAACATTTTTATCAAAAATTCGAAAATTGCACACATGTGAGGAAAATTCGAAAAATATTTTCCGTAGAAAATTTCGCCTATTAAACAGCCAAAAAAGTGGAAAGTGAAAAATATTTTCATAATTCCCCGGAAAACGTAGCATATTAAACACGACCTTATTTCCACCCATTTTCCACATTTACAAACAAACGAACCCTTAATGAATATTATTTTTTTTTCAATTTGTTAAAAAAACTCACGTTCTCTTCAAAAATGATAATAAAACTGATTACGTCCAAAGAATAACGCGGTAGTTGTAGCACAGTTTTGGGATGTTGTAACCACATGGAGATGGAAGAATATTTAAAGGATCAAAAAGATTGAATTGTTCTCTCAAATGTGTAATAAAATTTAATATTGAAAGGTGAAATTAAAATCAATAATTCGAAGCAGTGAAACGTCGGAATTCCCTCAATTGGATTGGATCAATCATATCAATTATTCATTTTTATAACACAATTAGAGGTTTTCATCTCGACACTCTAATTGGAAGATATATTGTGAAAATCAATTTAATTTACAAATGCAATTCTAGAATTTAGACTTAAGACACATTCACACAATTTTATTGGAATAAGATCAAAGATCGACCATATACATCAAGTATAAGGCAGTAATCAATCTGTCAATAAAGTGAAATTGAGATTAAAATTCAACAACTAGTTTAATCTAACGATAGAAGAAGCATGACTGGATCTATGAAGGATATAATAATTATTAAACCAATCTAAACAATAAATAATTGAAATTGAAACTCAATAAATAGTTTGATTGAATAATGGAAAAATCATGATTGAATACATGAAAAATCTTATAAATATTAAACCGATTTCAATATAAATTCAAAAGAATGAAAATCTAAATTTTAAGATTATTTGACAATGGAAAGACCGAGTTAAATGAATAAAAGACATAAAATCACCAATTTCAACACTGTTCTTTCGTAGCTTCACCAAGAGTTTTAGTTTTCGATGAGTTTCTTGAACCCAAGAGGAGAAGAATGGTGTATGGGGGCCTCCTCTATATGTATTATGATGTTAAGCATTTGTAAGAGTTGGAAATTGGATGAAATTCAAGTCCAAATTGATTTCTAAAAGAGTTCTAATCGAATAAAAAAAGTTGCTTTCGCGCGCGGATTTTTTTGTATCTGCACAAAAATCAATAATTTGGTTATAAATTTTTTCTGATATCCAATTTAGACGATTCAAAACAGGTTATAAATATAACAAAAGGTCTGCAACTTTATTAGAAATAGCTCTTTTCCAATTCGGACTTTTACTATAACAAAAATGGGTCTCAATTTTCGACTAAAAATCTGGAATATATCTTATGCGAATTGGAAATTGATTTTGATAATATTTCATTCCTTTTTTACTTCTAATTGCTTCCAATCGACCATTAGCACTCTTGAACCTTTATCGTGAGCCTTTACATATTTTTTGAGTATTTTCACTTTAGTCCCTGAACTTTCACTTTCTTCCATTTTGGTCATTTTTCACTTGTTTCTCCTTATTTCCTCTACATTCATCACTTGTCCTGTAAAACATGAATTGCATAGAATTAAGTTATATTCCAACATATTAATCAACAATTGCTCATGTTTTGACAGTAAAATAAGTATGTAAAAACGTACTTATCAAACTCCCCCAAACTTGAACTATTGTTTGTACTCAAACAACAACAATATAACTTAACTCTACAAACAACATGGTTTAACAATATGTTGTGTCTTAGGTTTGAAACTTGATAGTCAGACAAATGAACAATTACAACAATGCAAAAATTAAATCAGTCTCTACCTGCTATATGCATAACATGACGTATGTGTGTGTGTGTGTGAAAACTCAGTCAACATATTAAGATTATGATTGGTTCAATCCCTGATCCATAGTAGTCAAATATGTACTTTTCTCGCTCGAGAGATACACACACCCCCCAAACTTATGTTTTTCACTCAATTTTCTCGAGGTGTATCCTAAGTTGAATCCATTAATTCTGTTCCTTACTCTCTCTTAGTTTGGATAGATATTACTCCTACAAGTCCACACTTCAACAAGTCGGGATTCTCTTATATTTTTTATCGCTTTAAACTTTAAGATTAGACTAAGTTACTTGTTTCTCGTCAAATGTGTAGTTTTGTCAATTGGATGTCTGGAGCGTAATCAATGTATTTGAATATTTTTTTTTCTTTCTTTTCATTTTTATCTCCATTTCTTTTTCTCTTTTTATTTGAGTATCTTCTCATTTGCTTTCTATATAACCCAGGTAGCGAACTTTAGACCGATAACTCTCAAGTCAGATGATCATAGGGTACCGATTTTAAATCATCCTCATAGGCTTAATCACCCGAGTTATATAGGCTCGAAAAGATACTTTTTATGGATTCAAAGATTAGTGCAATGCCCCTTTTCTTTTAGACATCCAGTTTTTAAAACTAACCTCTAATTTAAAACTTTTACCTCGTTTTTATCTCAATGGGTTTCAGACAATCCACACAAGGTTTTCATGCATGGAATCCCTACTCATCTCAATGTTTCCCTGTAACAGTTCAATCATCTCCGATCTAGCATTTATTTGGATTTATGGAATACGACACTAGAGGTTATTAGGTTGTATAACTAAGTTCCGCTATCCTCTACAAAATGAACCGCATAACTAACTCAATATGCCAAACATAAGTAACGTGCATAGAAAATGTCAAGGTTTACATAAACAGATCTAAACTAATCCAATAATGCACTATTTTATCATTCACAGCTGATACTTATCCCAATGATCACATAATAATCGACACAATTATTAAACATATTCTCAAAAATTTTGAAACTCCATGATATTACTTATACAAATTCACAACAAAATCCAATAGAATCCTCCCCCAACTAAATTTTGCATTGTCCTCAATGCATACACATGAAATACAAATGAAGGGAATGATGAATATCACATAATAATGCAGTGAATCAACATAAACTTAAAGTGTAAAAGCCGAAATCACTTAATGGAATGGTAAAGCAAAGAAAATGACAAAATCAACTAGAATAAAAATACAAAGGTAAAAGGCAGAAGAAAAAGAACGAACTCCCCTTGGGTTGCCTCCCAAGCAGCGCCTTTGTTTATTATTTTTGGCTCGACCCAATGTTTCCTCCGAAGTCTGCATCCAGTAAGTGTGGTTTCAATCTTCTTTACAATTCACTAAGCTCCTTGGACATAAGCACTGGTGATGTTCCTCCGCCTCCATCAAATACATGCGTGGGATAACCAAAGGAGAGCTCAGAATCAAGAGTAGGGACCTGCAAGATAAAAGGTAAAGTTCTCTCATTAGAAATTGGCAATGTAAAATAAGAACTATTACCTGACTCTTGATCATCTATCTCAAGATGTTTATTGATGATGAAGTCTACTCCATCATGTTCTAGAATTTCCTGTGCTGGTCCAAGGAACATACTATCGTAAGCTCTTGAGTGAGTGCATCAATCATGTGTGTTTGATAACACTCGTCATCTTCTTCTAACTACTTAGTGACATGGAAGACTTTGACTTCTAAAGTCATATTTCCAAATGAAAATTTCATGAGACCATTTCTACAATTAATCAGAGCATTAGCAGTAGCAAGGAAATGTCTACCAAGAATGACAGGAGTTTTAGAGTCAACATTCACATCATCTTTTACATCCAACACCAAGAAATTCACGGGGTAGTAAAATTTATCAATTTGAATCTCCTAGGTTTAATAGTAGACCTATCAGCTAATTGCAGAACTACAGATGTAGGCTTCATCTCACCCAAACCTAACGATAAGTAAATAGCATAAGGCATGAAATTGACACTAGCCCCTAAATCAAGAAGGGCTTGTCCAAACTTATGATTCCCTATGACACAAGACACAGTAGGACAACCAGGGTCCTTATACTTTGGTGGGATCCTTTGCACAATCATATCGCCCGCTTGCTCGGTCAAGAAAGCAGTTTTCTTGACATTGTGCTTCATTTTGAAAGTGCATAAGTCCTTAAAGACTTTAGCGTGAGTAGGAACCTGTGAAATCACATGCAAGAGAGGCAAATTGATTTTTACTTGCTTTAGGTGTTCTAAAATCTCACTATGTTGACCAGCAGATTTTGATGGACTTAAGAGCTTGCGGGAAATGTACTCTCACAGGATTTGTCATTACTTCCTCACAAGGGCTATTCTCTTCAAGTTCACTAGACTCTTTTTCAATTTTCATAGGTTTGGGATTGATTCTATAACTTTTCCTGATCTAGTGGTTATGGCATTTACTTCTCTAAGATTGTTTTCATTTGAACCCGAGGTTTGTGTCATGTGCTACCCTTTAGAAGTTGGTTGAGCTTGAGTCGGAAATTTTCCACGTTCCACTACTGTTAAGGCACTAGTTAGTTTGGAGATATGATTTTTGATTTCCTTATTTTCCTCAACAATTTGGGTAATCATAGTCTCAAATTTTTCATTTGTTTTTCCTTGTGCCTCCATGAATGCATGTAGGGTATCTTCTAAGGAATTTCTAGATAACGTGGGTTGGTATGAAAGTGAATTAAAGACTTTAGGTGACTGGGTAGTTTGCTGGTTTTCAGATTTCCAGCTGAAGTTAGGATGATTCCACCACCCCTGATTATAGGTATCAGAAATGGAGTATAAGGCTTGTTATACGTGTCTAATGTGTTGCAGTGTTCCTCATAAACCCCCATTATCTCAGCTAGAGTAGAACACTCATCTACCGGATGATCAATTCCACCACACAGACCACATGGTCCAAAGGACTCAATATGGGCAACAGTAGGTATAAGCTTTGAGTTCTTAGTACGTATGGTTTTCATTTCTCTAGTTAAGGCTTCTACTTTAGCTCTAAAACTATCTTCTCCTCTAAGATGATAAAAATCCTACGGGTCGAGACCTATTGGTGCTATCAGTGGCACTAGGGCTAATCCAGGTGTAGGCTTTCTCAACTAAGTCATCTAAATATCCTATAGCCTCATCTGGATCTTTTTGTAGAAAATCACAATTACACATCATTTTAACAAACTGACGCTCTCTAAATGTTAACCCTTCATAGAAATAGCTCACAATGCGCCAACTCTTATAACCATGGTGCGGACAAAGAGTTTGGAGTTCTTTATACTTTTCCCACGCTTAATATAAAGTTTCACTCTCCTTTTCGATAAAAAAAAGAGATCTATTTTTTCAACGCAATAGTTTTGTGGTGGGGAAAGTATTTGCTAAAGAATACTTGGGTCATTTCAGCCTTAGTTCCAATGGAACGTGGTCTCAGTGAATACAACTAGCTTTTATCCCTTTCTTTAAGAGAAAATGGGAAGAATTTAAGCCTAATTGCATCCATTGTACCATATTGACTGTGGAAGGTTGCTACAACCTCCTCAAATTCCCTAACATGCACATACGAGTTTTCATTCTTAAGTCCATGAAAGTTAGGAAGAAATTGAATCATTTCAAGTTTAAAATCTACACGTGGCATGTTGGGTGGAAACATAATACATGAATGTGTATATGTACGCGTGGGGTGCAGATAATCATGCAAAGTTTTATATGGTACATCATGCTCATTGTCTGACATTGTGTTATGTAATGAAGTGTCAGTTTTAACAGATATAGAATCAAAAACAGGATTAAAAAGATGTTCAAACTCTGTGTCAGGTCTGTTTGCAGATCGTCCTCATTTTCCTCGATACCTGCTCATAGAAAAAGTAAAAGAAAATAAAGTGAAAGTAGGAAAAATACAATAAAGAAAATTAAATTAACCAAATACAAAATAAAGGGAACGATGTCACCCTTTTATAGTTGAGCCTTACGTATTTTGTATCGTCTCCCTAGCAACGGCGCCAAAATTTGATTACACCCAAAGAATAACGCTGTAGTTGTAGCACAGCTTTGGGGTGTCGTATCCACAGGGAGATGGAAGAATATTTAAAGGATCAAAAAGACTGAATTGTACTCTCAAATGTATAATAAAATTCAATGTTAAAAGGTGAAATTAAAATCAATAATTTGAAACAGTGAAGCGTCGAATTCCCTCAATTGGGTTGGATCAATCATATCAATTATTCAATTTATAACACAATTAGAGGCTTTCATCCCGACACTCTAATCGGAAGATATATCGTGAAAATCAATTTAATTTACAAATACAATTCTAGAATTTAGATTTAAAACATATCTGCACAATTTTATTGGAACAAGATCAAAGATCGACCATATACATCAATTATAATGTTAATTATAAATTCTAGAATTGTTTGACAATGAAAAGATCAAATTAAATGAATAAAAGACATGAAATCACAAATTTCAACCGAGTTCTTTCGTAACTTCACCAAGGGTTTTAATTCTCCATGAGTTTCTTGAGTCAAAGAGGAGAAGAATGGTGTATGGGAGCCTCCTCCATATGTATTATGCTGTTAAGTATTTGTAAGAGTCGGAAATTGGATGAAAATCACGTCCAAATTGGTTTCCAAAAGAATTCTAATCGAATAAGGAAAGTTGCTTTCGCGCGCGGATTTTTTTGTCTCTACATAGCAGTCAGTAATTTGATTATAACTTTCTCTTTCGATATCCAATTTAGACGATTTAAAATTATTTAGAAAGATAACTCAAAGAGATGTAACTTTGTTATAAATATCTCTTTTCCAATTCGGACTTTTACTATGCCAAAAATGGGTCTCAATTTTCAACTAAAAATCTGGAATATATCTTATGCGAATTGGAAATTGATTTTGATAATATTTCATTCCTTTTTGACATCTAATTGCTTCTAATCGACCCTTAGCACTCTCAAACCTTCATCGTGAGCCCCAACATAATTTTTGAGTATTTACATTTTAGTCCCTAAACTTTCACTTTCTTCCATTTTGGTCATTTTTCACTTGTTTCTCCTTATTTCCGCTACATTCATTACTTGTCCTGCAAAACATGAATTGTATAGAATTAAGCTATATTTCAATATATTAATCAACAATTGCTCATATTTTGACAGTAAAATAAGTATGTAAAAACGTACTTATCAAAAACTTTTTTTTTTTTTGATAAAAAATTAAAAATTAAAATTAACTTTAAATGTGGCGGGTAGTGAGCCGGGAACCATGTTTCCTGTGCCCGCTTTGGGGAAATGACATATCACGTCCATACCCCGTTTATTCGATTAGATGGGTAATTTCAGCCCCTTCGGAGCAGGAATCGTGTGTATCAGATTAAATGAGTTTTTTCCCATCCCTAATTTAGAGGCCACCAAAACTTAGGTAGCTCAAACTCAATATGGATGCCAGTGTGAAAGAACGGATGACTTTGCGGGTATTGGAGTGGTCATAATAGATCGTGAGGAAAGAGTGGTGAGAGCTATGTCTAGATAGGTGATATGTTCTTTCTCTGTAGTAGATGTTAAATGCCTAGCCCTCCACGAAAGCTGGTTGTGTGTTCAACTAAACAGTCTTGTACTACACTCTATTGAGTGTGATGTATAAGGTTATTTTAAAGTGGAACCCAATTAAGGTGATCTAATAAATAATTAAATTGTTGGGCTCAGGGTATCTCAATAAAGTGTGGGTCGGATTATATGTGTAGAGACCGGATTCATTAGTGTTGTATTTGACGATGTGCTAAATACATATAGAAACTATAAATAGGGTTATAATCCCCAATTAATATGCAACTTCTCATTCTTTGTGCCATCCCATCAACACAAAAATACAAGAGAAAGTACATTGAAGTGGAAAATCCAAAACCACAATCAAGAATCTATAAAAATGATTAGAGCAATTAAATTGAATAACAAGACAATCAAGATTATGGAACAAGAAGCAAAAAATCAAGACCAATAACTTAAGAACAAAAAGAGCCAATAATCTGGAATCAAGATCCAATATTAAAAAATTATTCTCAAAGAATTAAGGTATGTTTCGAAGAATTAAGTTTTTTTGGTGATTTGACACGGAGGATCTTAACAATAAAATAATTAGGTATTTAGTTTTATAAAGTTAAAAGTTTCAACTTGTGATTCTTTTGAGATCGTAAAACAACTAAAATGAACTGTCAATTTGTACAAAATTGTGCTTCTTCACGATATTTCGGAGCTTCTTAGGGAGGATGGCAATGATTCTTGTAGCTTTGTTTGTAAGGGAAATACGATGGCCCATGAGGTGGCATCTTATGCTCTTGTGCATAATGTATTTTAGCCCGTCTTTGACGTCATTATTGGGGAAAAATAGAGTTTTAAATAGTTATTTTTAGGAGTGTGTTATTAAAAGGTAGGTAAAAGTTTTGAACTTATTACAGAATAATTTATTGTGTAAATGTATGATTGAAAATGAGTATGTAAAGAAGAAGTTTGAAAATAATGGTTATCAAGAGGACCATATTTTGTATGCATTGTTTGACACGATTTGTTGCTCCTACTACAGTGAATGATATTAAACTCTAATATCGGATTCTTTTAAAAAAAAAATAAGGAAAAAAACTCATTTCTATCTTGAGATTTGAGAATAATTGTTCATAAAGTAAGAACTTATTCTTAAATTCCTTAAAAGGATAAGTAATTTGTCAAAGTGCATCTAATAAATTTTACAACCATGTTACGCAAACATGTTCAATGATATGTTAAAAATGGGGGGACATGTATCGACACATGATTGGACAGTTTGAAAAGAAAAATACAACATTCAATCATTATATGTCACACCACCTTGTCACCTCTATCACTGTCCTTGAGCCTGTCCAATGAGCATTATTCTAAATTTTATTCTACTTGTGCTGGTTACTCGATTATAAATCAGATAGGAATTCGGATATTCTTTTTTTTTTTGTCCAGTCCTTCATATTTCACACACCTTGCCCGTCATTGTGAATTCTAACATTAACAACAATAAATTATTTCCTAGTTCGACTCTGAGGGACAAGTTTAAGTACTCGTTCAAAGATGAAATTTCGGAAATTTTTGTTTCCTTTTTTCATGGAACATTTTGAAATATTTGAATTTGATCTTTATTTCGACAGAGGAAAAGTGAAAGAAAATCATTTTTCTCAAATTTGACCTTTCTTTTCCCTTTCTGATACAATTTCTATGTATAAAAACTTAATTTTGAGCACGAGATACAATTTAATAATTGATATGTTTTTCATTTATTATTGCTATTATTTATTTATGGTATCAAAATCGACAAAAGTATATGACATGCTAATTGTAACTTGCACATAATAATAATAATAACAATAATTTATGGATATCGAGCCAAAGGTGATATGACAAACCGACACACCTAAAAAGGGTAATTTGTGTACAAATTGCACGTGTCGAGCTAAAGATAATCTAAAATTAACATAAAATTGGATTTGTATCATTTCGACACATTCTGGTCTACACTTTTTAAGTCTAAGAAGGCGGCACGACCAGTCCCAACTACGATAACTTGTGCTAAAAAAACATTTTAAAAAACGTCGAGTTAAGATCACCTTAAAACTAGATTATATCGTTCACATGTAGTCTAGTTTAAAAGGAAGAAGACACCCTAACTCGTACCAACGGGGATGACTAGTGAAAGAAAAATTCCATTTAAAATACATTTGAGTTAAAAGTGACATAAAATCACTTTAAAATTAGAATCACCTTAAAATTGAGCTGAGAGGTGGAGGGGAGTAGGATTGATCAAGGAAAAATTAACATTAAGCCCTGTATGATAAATATTAAAACTTAGATTTCAATTTAAATCAAAGTCAAAAATTAATTCTCGCCACATATTTCATGAGATCTATAATTTTTTAATCATATATTTTATTAACTTTTTAAAAATTTATTAAAAATTTAATTTTTATGAATTCTCTTGTCACGTAGTTTTTATCCAATTGAAGACGAGAGATCAACTTTGTACCATTTATACGTGTAGCTGAAACCGAAAGGGATTATAGTCCTACTAGGTTTGGTCTTCCGGAAGAGAGTAACATATATAGGAATTGGTCGCGCCTCCTCTCTCTCTCTCTCTCTCTAAACCAAACAGTGCAAATACACCTATTTCTCTCTCTCTTTCTGTGCCTAAAATCAGCAATTTCCTATATCTTTTACTACTCATTTTCACCCTTTTTCCTTCTTCCTAGACAATATTAAGCACACACGCATGTACGACACATATAGATACACATCCCTCACTAGCTGCGTGTGTGTGTGCTGAACCTTTGCATGTATTTCATCAATGATTCAATTATCGGGTAATGTGAAATGGTTTAGTGTTTGATTACTTGGGATTACATTTTTTCGTTGTCTCTCTTTCTCCTATTCCCATCTGATTTAGGTTTCCGTTTTTACATAACATAATTACGTATTGATTTTGCCTTGGGGTGTACAATTATTATTTTGCTGGTGTTTTTATTTTATTTTATTTTTTTTAAAGCTGGGTTTTCTATGTAGAACACCATTCTATCCTGATCTTGCTTCACTCTCAGGTCTGTCTTTTTATTTTTCTTATTTTTTCAGCTTCATCTTCTTCTTTTTTTGGGTACATATATACACATATTTGTACGTGTTTAGAATATGGGTTGCTGCAAATATTGTAATTTTCTGGGTATTTTGTGAATCTTTGGCGATAACGAAAGAAAGCTTTTGAATTTTCGGAGTTTTTTAGTGTCCTTTTTTCAAAAGAGAATTGAGGGTTTCTTGTAGATACACG
Organism: Fraxinus americana; assembly: GCA_035079005.1. NCBI lineage: Eukaryota > Viridiplantae > Streptophyta > Magnoliopsida > Lamiales > Oleaceae > Fraxinus > Fraxinus americana. Next base: position 17,221,546 of record CM068716.1, read on the forward strand.
ATGGCGTTAAATCAAGAAGAAAAATTGTTTTCTGAAGAAAAGCTTGATGATGGGTGTTCAATTGAGGAATTTCTGGATAGAAAGGGTAAAAATCTGGACCAATCTGTTGAATCTGATTCCGAGAAGGTGTGTGAAGATATTGGTGATATTTTGCCTAATGATCCCTTCGGTATGGGGGTTACTGTAGGTTTACCTACCGATCCATTTGGTATGGATTTCAATATTGGCGCCACTGTCGCTGCAATAACGGGTTGGATTGAGGATATTGAGAAGGATTTTGGGAGAAAGAGTTCTGGGTTCGAGAAGGGTGAAGCTTCTGAGGATAAAAAGGCCGATAACAAATTATTTGCCGGACTGAATTTTATTTTGAGCAGCTCCGTGAAGTTTGAATCTGAAGTAGGAGATGAAAAGGTAGTCGATCAGAACTCAGTTGATTTGGTTATGGATTCTGATAATGATTTGGATCATGATTTGTATGAACACCATCTGTTGGGTGGTAATATAGAGGAGTTAATACGTTTTGGATGTGAAAAATATTCGATATCGAGTGACGATAAGAAAGCAAACGAACTTGTCAAAAATTGTAATGATGGCAATGAAGGTGCTCCGCCTGATGCTTTGTTCTTTGCACTTGGTTATCTTGGTGTGAGGGACCTACTTTCTGTTGAAAGGGTTTGCAGATCTCTGCGGGATGCTGTTCAGAATGATCCCCTTTTGTGGAGAGATATTCAAATAGATTACCCATTGAATGTTAAGATCACTGATGATGCTCTTGTGGAGTTAACGGACAGGGCTCAAGGGACTCTTCGCAGCCTCAACCTTGTCGACTGCTTCAAGATCAAGGATTCGGGTCTGAAAAGGGTGCTCGAAAAAAACCCGAGGTTGACCAAGGTTTGTAACCATAAATGGAATCTTTGTTACTGTATCGGCTGTCTCGTATGCTTCATTTATTTACTTTCACTACATTTTTTCTTTTTTTTGTGCCCTTTGTTTTTTCAATGTGAGCATATCTCTTCCTTCATAACGCTACATTCAGTACTGTGCATCTATAACTCTATAACTAGCTGCTTAACTGGATGATCTATTTGCTGTAATGAACTATATTTTAATTGTATCGGAATTATGAAATTTTGAGTTGCATCTTATAGCTTGTTTGTACCTTGACAACATGTTTGGTATGCAATATTAGACAAGATTGGATGGGACTATAACGTAAAAAAGAAGTTAAAATCTTTTCTGTTATATTTGCTGGAACTCAAGCTTCATTTATTTATTGTCTTTGCATTTTTCTGTTTTTATATTTTTTGGTTTTTAGCCACAATGTTTTCTATGTACTCGTGCATCTTCCTTTATAATTCTATATTTTCCTTGGTATTGTACATCTTAAACTTGCTGCTTAACTGGGTGATCAATTTGCTATGCTGAATAGTATTTTAATTATGTTGGAATGATGGAACTTTGAATTGTATCTTGTACCTTGTTTGTGAATATGCTATTTGTTTGATATTTTCTTTTATTGATAGGATGAAAGAAAGCACACAACAATAAAGAAAAAACAAAACTTTGTTAAAGAATTGTTTCTCACTATGACACGAACCATACTGCACTCGGGATAAAAGCCAAGCGAGAAAATTAACTATTGTGTTTTGCATATTTTTCTCACTTGGAGTTTTTAATGAAATATCACGCTGCAATGCCAATGACATCTCTTTTATGAAATGCATGGCTCATATTTTATTAGGGCTTTTGCGAATTTAAATATTAGAGCTTTGAATTCAATCGTTTATATTTTGAAATTCAAAATAATTGATGGGCAAAAGTAACGAGTATTTGTGGTTCTCACTTTTTCTTTTTTTGTAAACCTGAAACATGAGTTAGCATTTAGGAAGTGAAGATTGTTATTTCTTGCAACTCACACCAATTTTCCTTTCATCCTTCTCGAATTATTTAATTATTTCACATTTGGGATCTAATATATTGCTCAGTAGATATTAGTGTACTTGTTTGTCCTCAGTTTTTGTTGCGAACTTTTTGTTTAAAAAAAAAATAAATAAATAGTTGGTATCATCTTTTGCTTAATTTTTTTAAATGAACTTATAGATTTGTTTCATTGTCTATATGCAGTTAAGCGTACCGGGATGCATTAAACTTAGCATTGAAGGTGTTTTGTCTAACTTAAAGTTCTTCAAGTCTTCCGGCAAGACTGGTATCGAGCATCTGAGAATCGGTGGAATTTGCATTATAAAAGATGATCAATTAGAAGAGTTGAGGCTTTTAATAGGTGCGGATAAGGACAAACAGGGCAGTGCCAACAAACCGCGTTTCTATCGTTATGGGCAGTTGTATCTATCATTGGATGATGAATGTGCGATTGACGTTGAAACGTGTCCGAGATGCCAGCAAGTGAGACTAGTCTATGATTGTCCAGCCGAGAGTTGCCAGAAAAAGCCCCTCACCTCACAATCATGCAAAGGTTGCACTTTTTGCATTGCTCGCTGTATCAATTGTGGGCGCTGTCTAAATGATACTGATTACGAGGAGACATTCTGTCTGGACTTGATTTGTCTGGGTTGCTGGATGGATATCTTGAATTGTCAGGAGGGAGTCATGCTTTCACCGAGAAACGCTTATGTTCATCAGCAGGCGAGTTACTGCTTTTACCTCTATGGCTAAACAACATTTCTTTTTCCGGATATGACTTCAGGCAATATAGTATGACTTGTTGTATTGAATAAAGGAGATATTGCATTGAAGATTTTGTATTCGGTGGAGCCAAAAGGATAGAAATTGAAGCCTCGATTGCAACTACTGATTCTCATGTTTTGGAAAGTTTCATGTGCACTTATTATTGCACCTCTGGCGAGGTGGATTACACAGCACTCGACCGTATAAGAAGAAATGAAAAGCCAAATTCTTGTCCATTGTACTCTCTATACTACACAAGGGAAGAAGTTGCGGAAGAGGAATTGGTTTAACGTGTCGACTATGTATTGATGGATGGCAGGCTGATATTAAAAGTTGATTAATGGGACATATTGTAAAATATTAGGGAGAAAATACTAATGCTGTATTGTAATAATGTTAATTCGGGATTTATGTCTAGTCTTTGTAAGGGTGCTATAATGCTGCTTTTCCATAGATGGGAACAACGTTTCTTGCTTGGGATGTATTCTCTTCTGATCCATGTCATGAACGTCATATATTATTACATAAGTAAAAACAAATACTTATTTTGATACTAAGGTACAAGATACTCTCAAAATGAGTAAATTCTAACTTACATCTGAAGGAACATTCAAGTAAGTATAGCATAATCCTGTCATTCGTCAAAGCTCATACTAACCTTGAGCATCTTGAATCTAAAGAACGATTTAGTAGAGCCATAAGCCACTTGCAACGGAAGTGGCACTTACATGACTATTTTCATGCAATCAACTAATATCGTTTTAGTCAATATTTGTCTATTTATCGTTGCCAGACAATTTACGTCTATTTTTCATTTACTTCACGAGTTGAGATTTGTTGTCAATTTCTGTTGTCCATCCAATTGTGAATTGACACATCATGAAAAATTAAACTTGTCACCAATTTTAATTTTTCATGATGTGTTAATTTGTAATTGGATGGACAGTAAATTTAGCAACATAAATAGATGATAGATCTCAACTTGTGCTTCACCATCAAATGGATCAACCCTTCAATTGAGAATGTATCGCGACCAATATTGTTGTCTCCACAGTCATGAGATGAACAGTAAAAATAATGCATTATACAGCTAAAATTATCTTTGATAGTAAATATCTCTCTCTCTCTCTCTCTCTACCCTCTCTCTACCCTCTCTCACTCCCCTCTCCCTGCCCAAAAACGTAGCTCCGCCGGGAAGAAGGTCGTCGGCACTGCTTCGTTGGGTGCAGCTCCACCGCTGTGCAATGGCGCTTCGATCTCCCCCCACATGACAGCCGTCGAGGGCTGCTGAGAACTCCATCGAGGGCTGCTGAAAGTTCTCAGTAGCGTCGCCGACCGTTATTCTTCTTCTTCTTCTTTTTTTAATTTTAAGTCGACATATGGGGAACTTTTTGTGGATGAAGAGGTACGACGGAAATGGTAATGTGTCATTGGTCGATTAGGCTGTTGATTTGAGGTATGAGTGTGTGGAGTTGGATGCTTACTAGCGAGAGGTGGAAGATTTGGCCGAGGTGATGTGGTGGAGATGTGGGTTGCGATGTATGATAATGGTGGTTGCGACATCGCAGTGGTAGGTTTGGAGACGCTGCTGCTGCTCAGAGAAAATTTGGTGTTGATGTTGGTATTGGTGGTGGTGGCGGCAGCGGTGGCCGTAGCGGTAGAGCTTCGAGTACAGATTCAAATCCCGTTGCAATTGGTGGTGTGGTGGTGTTTGTATGTGATTTTTTTCGACAGTTATTTTTGGTAGTGGATGTGCTATTAGGTTGTGATGGTGGTAATTATAATAGTGGTGATGGTTTAAGCTATGGTGGTGTGGCAGTGGTCGCTACTGTCACGGTGGTTGTGAAGCAGTGGTGATTTTTGTTTGTTGTTGGCGGTGGTAGTGATTCTAGTGGCGGCGTTGGCGGTGGTGTTGATTTGTGGAGAGTTGCTGGCTGTGTTGGCAACGTTAGCGATAGTGCTGCTGGAAGGAGTGGTGAGGTGGTGGTCACAAGTGTTGGTTGTGACCGTTTGTGACTTGTTGTGACCCGTTTGTAACCGATTGTGACCGTTTTGTGACCGTTTGTGACTGGTTAATTGTGACTCGTTGTGACCAATTGTGACCGATTATGACTTGAAATTCTGAAATTTTTTTTTGAAATTGGAGCAGTCGAACAGTTGTCGAAGAGGCCGCCGGATGATCGCCGGAACAGTCATCGGAACAGTCGATGGAGAGGTCGTCGGAAGAGTCGCCGAAGTAGATGATCGGAGTAGAAGGGGTAGAGAGAGGATAAAGAGTAGAGAGAGAGAGAAAATGATTTGGATTTGAAATTTAATAAATTGAGATAATTGTATTATATTATAATTAAAAATATTTAATAAATTGATTTAACATCTGATTTTTGAAAAAAATTTGAAGTTTGTTATTTATGAAATATGATCTTTAAAATAAGGAATTATGTATTGTTCCCTATATGAAAAGGAGCGTTTTTGATGACTTGAATTAGATGATATTAAATAAAAAAATTATTTATGTATTGTAAGTTTCAAGGAAAAAAATATATATTCAGTACTCATTTTATTTTAAAGTTTAAATCGTTCAAAAGAGTTATATTAACTGGTGAACAATTTAGTTAACTAAAACGGTCTGATCTAAATTTCCATATTTTAATCGAACAAAATCGTTAAACGTGTCAAACTCAATCATACCTCTAGTCAATATATTAATCTAAATAACATTGGTATGTAGATTTTGTTTTTATCAAATCAAAATCAAAACATTAATTTCATTCATATATTCATAACTACTAGTCATTTATTATTTACAAATTTCGTGAAATCTACTACCATTTCTCATAAAAATTTACTAATAATTTAGCTATATAAATATCTAAACCTAAACCAATAGGTAATAAAGTATTGTACCTAGTCCTTATCCAAAAATGGTAATGTACCTAGTGTGAGGATTGGAGAGAGAATATTGCTAATATTGAGAGAGTAATCTCGTAATAATTCGGTCTTTGTGCCCAAACAATTAATTTAATTATCGTCTACTCTGTGAAAGTTTGAGTTTATCTTCTCTCTCTCGAATTTTTATTACATTTCCATAATTCGAAATCAAGACTATTTTATTTACTTAAATTGAATCCAAGTACCAATTGAACAATTGTCTAATAATTACATTGAACAAACAAAATCCAATTTCAACTCTTGCCCTTGATTGAATCCATCTCCTTGATTAACCCTCCCTTCTTGATCGGTCCCATCCCCCCAACCCCATCACCTCTTGTCCTCCACTATCCCTTTCTTACATTGCCATCACCATATCAACTACACCCAACAGCTATGCTATTTGTACCGAAATGGTTGACATAAGATGTTGATTGAACACTCACAATGAGGTCACTTTTTTCTGAAATTTTTTATTCACGCGAGACCCACGCATATGTGAGAGGACCGTGCTACAAGTACCTAATCATTTACATAATACATTACATAATTAACATGTAACGCATATCTATCGGTAGTCTACAATTTTTGACTATTTCACACTTCACATCAACGGTCGGATTTCTTCCATATGAGCCTATATAATCCATTATGTACATATAGATTTATCCTATGTGAGAGGTTGTCAACCTCTTCTGTCGACTATTTCCTGTACAAATGGAAAAATTCCTACACCCAAAGGTCTCCCCACCTCTCATGAAACCCCCTTTTTCTTTTACCCGAAATAACCCAACCACCCACCACACCACACCACACCACACCACAACTAAGCTAGATTAGGTTGCACATCTCTATAAAAACCCAACCGAAAATTCCCCCCGTCACCCAATTAAAGTTTTCAATCCCACCACCATCCTAACTCCTTCCACACCATCAGAGATGTTGCACATATAAACAAAACATGCGAAGTCATCTCCAAACCCCTCACCCCCCAGCCACCACTACGACAACATAAACCGGTCTTCAATAGCCTTCATCGAACCAGATTTGTCCAATAGGCACCACTTCTAGGTACTTTCTGGATTAATTTTATCAATGACAATTACACTTAACATTAAATTTTCATATTTCCACTGTACTTTAACACTCAACTTTAACCATTACATCCATTTTTCAAGTTTAATTATGTGTCTCCTAACTTTTAAATTGCTTCATTTGCATGACTAAACTTTAATAATAATTTCAGTTGCACCATAGCAGAATGTCAAAAACACAGAAAATCTTTTAAAAATTAGACGAGTGCTTAATGTAATAGTGTAACTGAAACAACATATCAATTTAAGCAATATAAGTAACTTACCCCACCTTTTTGCCACAACTTACAAACACAAATGTATTAACTCAATAACATTCACCCCGGACTTCGAATTTCTGGACAACTTTGATAGATTACAATTATAGGCAAATTTCATGAAGCTTGGTACCGAGATCCGGTTTTCAGTATCATAGCTCTAATTTAAAAATAAAAATAAAAATAAAAATCCCAAATATATCCCAGTTGGGTGGTGAGTTGGGTGGTGAAAACTAAATGAACTTGGAACTTCCACAAAAATGTACGTTTGATACTAGTGACTAATGGTTTCACAACAAATTACTTCTAAAATTTTTAAGTGTTAACACCACTAGCTAGTATTCATCTCTCACAAAAATAGTGCATTTAGTAAATTTTAGAGCTCAAACATCATATTCATCTCCTATTAGATATCGATGAAAATAATTACTTTACTATCTAAGATTTCTTGAAGTTTAAAGGAAAAAAAGAAAAGCAACAAATAATGGAGACAGTCATAGTAGCATATCCAACAGAATGAGTGCACAGGAAGATGAAAAGAATTGCATTTTATGTATGCAGAGCCTCTTATCACTAATTAGCAGTTGAAAGAGAAAAAAAGTTCTCAACAGTTGTGTATAACTCATCACAACGTTCCCAACTAGAAATATCTAGCTAGAACAAAGAAATCTCCAGCAGCAAAAATCTGTAAACAAATAGTCAAACATCCCAGAGCAGTAGTGCCACACATTAGCACCCTGAAAATTGACACGCAAAAGAGAATTAGACATCCAGAAGCGCAATTAAATAGTAAGTAGATAATAGATCCATATCATAAAGAAGCCATAGCATTATGGAAAGAAGGAAATTCCAATCCAATTTTGGTTTCACAATGCCCTCTTGAGTAAATTGAAATTAGATTTGACATCAATGAATAAAGAAAAAATGCAGCATGTAGAATAGTGGACCACATCCGCGCAAAAATGACAAACCACAATTAATAACCAGCCAGTTATAGTTGAGGTATGTGACCTATAGAAAAAATAACTTTAAAAAGTATGCAATGAATCCACATTGTGTGCTATAAAGTTCGTATAATTATGATGACTTTAAATTTTAATCGAGCATATAAACAAACAAAATAAGAAAGATTACAGCTTGATGTTCTCTTCCATAAGGTCCAACTTCTAATGCTCTTTCACTCGCTCAATGAAGCAAGACATGTAAAGAGTGAAGAAAGAAATAGGGAGTGAAAGAAGAAACGTGAAATGGATCCTATCCAATTAAAGCAAACAACAAACCACCCACCATGCACCTCATAGAAACCATAACAACTTCAACATCAAAAGCAAATTGACCTACATAAAGCATATTGAGACAGAAAAGTAGAGATCGTATATTATAGACCAGTACAAACAAATTAAATCAAATAAACATTAATATCATATACATGATGTGAATATGCAAAACTCCTCAGGAAGTTCAAGAACACTTGAATTATTGTCATTGCACCAGGTGCGTGCACCATAAATCAAGTAATTCACTTACTATGCTATGGTGCCTAGCAACAATCAATGACCCCTAACATATACACAAATACAAATGCGTATGTATTTTGCAATTTGCATGACCCAAATTGCACGTAACACTTTGTGCAACTTAATGCATGACAATGGTGGACCTTCATATAACTTAATTAAAGATGGCAACTGATGATTAAATGAAATTTAAAACTAAAGAAAAAGAAAAAAGAAATACTAATAATCATACTAAGGGTTTATATGGTCTGGCTTTTAAAAAGTCAATTTTTTTCTCAGATTAAGAAACTAATTTTGAACATATTTGAATAATTTTATTAAAATGTTATGCTTGATTAGAAAAGATTTTAGAAGTTGACATAAAATAACTTCCTTAGAAATTTTCTTCTTTTTTTGTAAGAAGCAGAAGCAAAATTAGAAAGCATACCCTAAATCATACCGAACGGCCTTTAAATAGAAATTTCCTACTTAAATAATTTGAAATTCAACTGGTATAGTTACACTATAAATCATAATAAATGATATATTGAAAACATTTAATTGCATTGGGCCAATTAAAAACTAAATTTAAGATGCTAACATCAAATGTGGTTCATTTACTATTGAAGAAACGATGTTAAAAACAACAGATGAAGGACCTCAAGGAGATAATTTTTTTAAGACTAATACCCTATTCACCTCTTTGATCTTCTATTGAATCGAGAAATAGGTTTGAATGGCCATCTTTTTTATATATACAGAAGGAATTCTCCATTCATTTAATTAAACCTATAAAGTATGACTACCTAGAATGGTGCTCTAATACTTTTGGTGCTAGATATTATTATTCTTTTTAATGGAATACGAAATTTTATATAAAGATATGTTCTTTCTAATATTTGCAAGTGATGAATTTGTCTACTATTTTGTTGTTGGACCACGTTCTTTCACATTATTTATATTCTGAATAGGATGGTATTTAATAAGGATATACTCCTCCCAATCAATCACGAACGAACAGGTTATAATTGTGTCGTAATTCCAATCGTAGCTCACTTGTAGTAATTCATGCTTACAATTGTTATTAATTGAGCTAGAAACTGTCTTCATCTTGAGAAGACTTGTTTATATTACTTGTTTTAACTTGTGGGGAAAAATGTTACACTGTAGAAGCTCCTTTTCATTATATGTTATAAAGGTTTGAATTTTTATGTTACTCTTTGTTAAAATTATACTAAAAAGATATTTGAATAGAATGCCACCCTTGTTCATGTTTATGTAGCATCAAAAGACATTTCTCTATAGAATGTTTACAATTTAGGTGCTTGAGGATTTTAATTGAAAATCTTTTTGTAACTATTTGACTGTAGCATGTGAATTCTTTGGCTAGATCGTATTGGCCAAATCCTTTGTTTCATTTTCTTTTGATATTGTGCCAAAGTCTTTAATTTCCTTTCAATATTTCATCATGTAATATATTTGTACCTCTAATATAACTCTACCTAGTTTTTGCAAACCATACATTAGAGGAAGTGGTACCCGTTGAATGCCAATTGACCGATCCAAATGCTGTTAAAGATTTTCAGTTTGACAATAATGCAAATGAACTTTTTTCGATTAGATTAAATGCAGATCATTCTATCAAACATAAGTCTATTGGGGAAGAACAGTCAAGATCACATGACACTTCCTGTCCAAGTGAAGAGGAGTTGCATATGGACTATTCTTCCAGTGAAGAAAACACGTGTCATTTTCCGATTTATGAACAGAAGAAGGAAAAGTTAAATCCTCTGTTGGAGTTTGGAAGAGAGTTTAGAAATATAGAGTAGTTTAGGCAAGAAGTTAGGAACAGCGGCCTAGCAACCATATGCAATTTTAAATTTAGGCATAATGACGAGTTCATGGCCCCATCTATAAATTAGGTTGTACGTGGAGGATTTGGGTTTCATGGAATAAGAAAAAAGGGTGCGTGCAAATAAAGTCTAAAACCTCAAAGCATACACGCACAAGAGATAGAACAAATAGACATTGCATTGCCAAATACATAGCAAATAGATGTTTAGATGCCTTTAGAATTACTACACAATGATGACCATTTTGGAAATAAATTGATTGAAAGAAGATTATCCTTATTAAGTATCATCCTATTCAAAATCGAATCACCTGTAAGAACATGATCCAACAATAAAGTGGTTAACAAATTAGCCACTTTTAAATAATAAAAAGAACATGTGCATAATATAAAATTTCATATTCCAATAGAAAAATTATCTACTGTCTCCAACATTGTTTCTTCTACAGTAAAGTTGCTTGCTATTTGTGACCTACAGGTCTTGTGAGTCACTCTTGTTCCTCATTCTCGAGACTCGATCTTAGCACTTTTTGGCATGGTTTAAAAAGGTGGTAGTGAGGCTCGCCTCACTGTGAGGCGCATGTAGTATGACTCGAGGCGGTATTTTTTAGGCTAAAAATGTGAGGTTCACGCCTCTAAATGTGAGGCACACGCCTCAAGGTGAGCGCCTCATTTAAAATTTGATTTTTCAATTGTATGAAAAGAAATAAGAAAGGGCCCTTCTTAAAAAAGAAAAAAAAAACTCATTTAAAAAGGCATTTTGGGTCCAAACAAAATAATAAAATACCTAGAAAATTAAACGGGAACCAGAAATAACAATATGCTAATGATATATCCTATTTACTATATGCTCCAACTTTTGTTTTTTTGCATTTTTGTATTATTTTATAATTATTTTACTTAGTTTTTTTTGCTTTTGTGAGGCTTACGCATCAATCCGTCTCGAGGCTTACGCCTCGCCTCATAAAGAAAAACCGCCTCAATACTTAATTTCGCCTTTTTAAACCTTGCTTTTTGGAACTCAATTTTTATGTCGTTTTTCATTTCAGTAAAAGAACCTATGGTTCATATGAATTTGGGGTTTCCCAATTTGTAGTTCAATGTGGAGTTGATTTAAGGTTCAAGATGGGATTTGGAGAAGAATCGTTTCGTGAAATTGGAATTTTGTTTAAGAGGCTAAAAAAAGTCGTGTCTTTAAGGAAGGGAAAGCGTTAAAAATGCAATTTTGTCCACGTTGTCAAATTTTAACATTTTTTGTTGCCATATGTAATTTCCATCTGCCAAACATTTTGTAAAAGTGAGTGATCATCTAGTAACCTTTTATTTTTCATTGAGCAAGTGATAATCATAGGTAAATTGTTGGTGATGAATGATTTAATTAACTCATATATCCTAATTTTTCGCAGCAGAGAAGATGAGCTTTAGGGAAGAATCAAATGAAAATGTGTTCCCCATTTTTTAAAGCTCGAACCCATGCAACCAAACATATCCTAAAGGAACTCCAATATCAAGGCAATGAAGAGAACATACAATTTACCAGCATGACATCAAAAGCCAAACAAACAATTTCACTTGAAACTCCATATCAATTGGTTTCTAATAGCAAATAAAATAAATTTACTAGTTTTAGTAATCACTTACCTGATATTCAACGTCCAGCATTGAGACCAAGAAGCATGTTGTTTCCATCAGGCAGGTACATCACATTGGGATTCTTGGACATGGTGGTTGTGTTCTCCCTTGAGGCCTCAATCCTTCTCAGCTCGATCAAGCCCATTCCAGCAGCTGCAGTTGCATCAGAAATCAACTTGGCGGACTCACTTTCTCCCTCAGCCCTAATAATAGCAGCCCTTCTCTCCTGTTCCGCCTTGGCCACCACAAACTTAGACCTTTCCGCCTCCTGCTGAGCCACCTGCTTCTGCTCCACCGCCCTGGAGAACTCCGCCCCATACGACAAGTGAGTAATGGCCACATCATCCAAAACAATATTGAAATCCTTGGCCCTGCGAATCAGACTTTCGCGAACTAGGGCCGACACGTGGGGACGCTCGGTGAGCAACTGATCCGCATTAAACTGCGCAACAACAGCTTTAAGCACTTCATTTCCGATGGAAGGGAGAACTTTCTCATCATACTCGAGACCTAGGGTTTTGAAAATGTCCGGGAGGCGATTAACTTCAGGGCGAGAGAGGACTCGGAGGGTGAGATTGACCATCTGGAGATCCTTCGTGCCGGAAACGGAGGAGAAGTGGTGGGGGCGAGTACGAATATCGAAGATGAACGGTTTCTGGAGCCATGGAATCAGGAAATGAGTACCTTCGCCGACAGTATCATCGATCACACCGCGAAATCGATCGAACAGGACAGCGCGTTGGCCGCCGTCGACGGTGTAGAGTGATGAATTGAGGACGGTGGCGCCAACACCGAGGCTGAAGGCTGCGCGTGCTATGTTGGTAAGGAATGAAACCGCCGCTTGACTGCTACCCATTATTTCACGGTGATCGATTGAAGTCAAGTCGAGTCCCACTGAGAGAAATAGGGGTTTATGTTACATGTAGTGTAGTTGATTCTTCTTCAAGAAATTTGTTAAACCCTAACCCCCAAATGAAGAAGCGGGCCTGGGCCTAATTATGTGCACTGTGAACTTTCGGCCGATTAAATTTATGGGAAAAACTCATAAATGTAAATATTTCAAAACATAAATTTATGAAACAATTTTAAAAATCAAGTGATCATATTCTGTGACATCTTATAAGAATATTATAACTCATAATCTAACAATATTCATGATCACGATCAAATACTACTCATAGATTACACAATGTCACAATCATGTAAGATACAATTTATATTCACACCACAATTTTTATTCTCTACACAACATTTTAACTGTACTCAAGGTTCTTAATCTTTACTCATAGCATTTATGTTCCTACTGATTTTTCATGTCATTTTTATCTTTAAACTTTTCATTAGTTAACATATTTATTTTATAACAATTTTATATCTAAAAATCCATTGAAAAGGCGTTAAAGCAAACTTATTTTCCATCATACTTTTAGAAAATAAATAAATAGAAAGTAAGCAAAAAAAATTTTCTCTCATTTCAAAGCATGAAAACAAAATATTTTGATATAAATCACAATAAAAGACGAGATATACTAATTAATGGAATGTTGAAAATAAGAATTTGATGAAAAAAGTTAAGAAAATAATTGTTATAATAAGCAAATATTAAGGAGTTTGATTGTAATTAGAATTTGGTGTATTAAATAAAAATTGTGGTAGTAATATAACCACCCTTTATATATAACGATCACATATGTAATCACACATTTAGCCGTTGTTTGACAATTTTAAATTCTTTTTTTTACATATTTATTTTCAACTACAAATTTACATAATAAAAATATTATGCACGTAAATCCAAATTTTTTTAATACTTTTTAATTACATATTCTCATAAAAATAATTATTCAAAACATGATTTTTTTCCATTTAATTGTTGTCAAATAGGGACTTACTAGGTCACATATTGTCAATTAACAAGTCACAATCACTATTTATCACACCCCCCACCTTTTCCCTCTCATCCACCGTAACAGTTACATACAATTTTTCATGAAAAATGCTATGTGTACATCTCATGGTGTACATGCGGCTTTACACCCCCTCACATGGAAGGGGGCCCACGAATATGTTATTATGTGTGGGCTCTCCTCCATGTGAAGAGGGTATAAAGCTGTGTGTACGTCATTGTGTACACGTAGCATCTCCCATTTTCCACAGTCAATTTCTCCTCTTCATAAGCGTCGGTACACCACAACGTCATTGTCCAATCCGTACAATTTTTTTAACAATTAAACCCTTAACTGACCACAGGTATTATTCTTGTCATCCTATCCCACCTAACCTCATTTTACCTTTCCTATCCCTCACTTCCAAATCTAAGGATGTGCTTAGTGTACATAATATATGTACATAGAATGATACTACATGTACACCATGCTTATACAGCAAGGTGTACACTCTTCTCACATGTGAGGGGGTTCACAATTTTTTTTATTCATTGTGCGTCCCCTCACATGTGATGGGGCTGTATAGCATGGTGTACAACCATCATTATTCATGTAGGGACTTACTAGGTCACATATTGTCAATTAACAAGTCACAATCACTATTTATCACACCCCCCACCTTTTCCCTCTCATCCACCGTAACAGTTACATACAATTTTCCATGAAAAATGCTATGTGTACACCTCATGGTGTACATGCGGCTTTACACCCCCTCACATGGAAGGGAGCCCACGAATATTTTATTATGTGTGGGCTCCCCTCCATGTGAAGAGGGTATAAAGCTGTGTGTACGCCATTGTGTACACGTAGCATCTCCCATTTTCCACAGTCAATTTCTCCTCTTCACAAGCGTCGGTACACCACAACGTCATTGTCCAATCCACACAATTTTTTTAACAATTAAACCCTTAACTGACCACAAGTATTATTCTTGTCATACTATCCCACCTAACCTCATTTTACCTTTCCTATCCCTCACTTCCAAATCTAAGGATGTGCTTAGTGTACATAATATATGTACATAGAATGATGCTACATGTACACCATACTTGTACAGCAAGGTGTACACTCTTCTCACATGTGAGGGGGTTCACAATTTTTTTTATTCATTGTGCGTCCCCTCACATGTGATGGGGCTGTATAGCATGGTGTACAACCATCATTATTCATGTACATAAGGGTGTTCATACCACTTACATAGGATGGGGTTTACATTTTTATGAGTCTCACCCCATGTGAGGAATATGGACACTCTTATGTACATATATTATGTACACCAAAAATATTTTCCAAATCTATTTGAGCATCGTCAAACAACCTCTAGACCTACAGTTGTAGTCCTTACGGTGTCACCACTAGTGCAGCATCGTCGCACGTACAATAAACATTAGCCATAATATATATATTACCAATAAATGTAATCATTTTGGGGATCCACCATTGTCTTCCACTACATTAATTAATATGTCACGTCACCCACCCGGTGATGTAGCATATTAACTATTGGGTTATGCTACATCTATCGAATTTTTATATCAAATCTTCTACACCACACTCACATTAGGAGGTGGGGAACACAAGCCGAAATTTTTAAATACACATGGGACCCACGCACATTGTGAGAGGGTGGACACCATTTGATACCCCCTAGTACATTTTGACTAATTATTAACCAATTTACCCATAAATCCATCACCTGTTCTCCACCATCACCACTACTATCACCACTACCACTATCAAAATAATTAAAAAGAGAATTAAATTTAAAAAAAAGTAAGAAAAAAATTAAAAAATAGGAAAATTTAACTATTTTCAACAAATTTTTATTTTTATCTTCTTATTTCTAAACATACACATGTATACATCACTCACTATATATGAGACAAAAGAAAACCTGCAAAAGGAAGAAGCACCATTATGTTTCCCTATTCTTAATCCATTTCTTAACTATTTTCAGCAAATTCTTTTTTCTATTTTAAGCTTTTGAATTTTGTTCTAATTTTGTTAAAGCATAGATAAATTCCTCCACAAAAGAAACTTGGATAATGAAGAAGCACCATTATGTTTTTTGTTTTTTTTTTCCCTATTTTTAATTCTTTTCTTACTTCTGTTTATACTTTTACTTATTATTATTATTATTATTATTATTATTTTAATGATTTTGGAGTTGGTGACGGAGGGTAGGGTGTGGGTGTGAGGGTAGGTGGGTGAGTTGCGAAGATAAAATATTTTTCTTTTTTTTAGAATATTTTAAATTATTTTTTTTAGGCTCGTTTGTATTTTAAAAAAGAAAAATTGGAACTCTTGATACAATTTTTTATATGATTTCTTTATTTTCACTTTGTTTATATAAAGAGCTGTGTAAATTAGTCATTTTAAAATGAGTTAAGTGAGAAATAGACGGTAATGACATTTTGTGTAAACAAAGATCGATTGAGTGCTAAATGTCAAAATTGAAACAATAAGGATAATTTGTATAATGAAAGCAAAGGATAGAGACTTTTTGCGCTAATTGCTTATTTTTCACATAAGGATTTAATGAAATATGATGGAAATGACCAAATCCGCAAGAATGTTTGAAATGAAACTTTAAATGTAAAATTTAAAGTGATATCCTATTTCCGCAATGAATACAAATGATATGGATGTTTTTTGCTAATTACCCATAGAAAAATAATTAAAGCATGATTATTGTATAAATAATAATTAAGACCTAATTTTTTAAATTGAAACTTTAAATGTAGAGGGTTTGAGGTAATTTTCCCTATATTTATAGTCCTGGTTTGAGTTGGTTAAATATTAAATTTCTAATAGATTTCGATAAAAGCTGATAAAATTTACGATTGAAAAGTTAATAAAAATTGTGAGACTCATAAAATGTGATTGAAAATGAATTTTAGGAAAAATGAGTTTTAAAAAAATTGGGGGTCAAATAAGGGCTTCATTCTACAAATAAATGGTATTTAGACCATGTTTTATGTAGTTTTTGTAGAAAGTGATTTTTTTTTTTTTTTTTGAGAATGTGTAATTAAGAAGTGTGACAATTATAAATTTACGTGCATAATTAATTAGTTTATTAAAAAATATTTGGCTTAAAATAAATTTGAGAAAAAAATGAATTTTAATAAATTCGTAACGACCAAGGCTATGATTTCGAATATAGCAGCCTTATGTGTGATAGACATGGAAATTAGTTAATTAATATTTTAAGTATAGAATCTGAAGAGTCTTTGTATTTTGTATGTCTATTTAAGACAATCACTTCTAAAAATCAAATAAATATATAATGGAAAAAATTTATAACTACAGTACTTTAATAATACAATTTTAAATTAAAAAGCTTATAAAAATCAAATTAAGTCATAAATCATATTTATATTCCTTCAAACTATAGTAGAAATTCTGGTCTGAAATACAGAAGTAGTTCCATTGTTGGTTAAAACTAGCAACAAAATTTTCTTGATCGTTCTAACTGTAGCAGTGTATAGCCGAAATTTTACTTCTAGTAGATTTTCCAGTTTTTGTTTGAACTTCTGAAGAGTTTCCAGCAAGAGTATTTGAAAGTTTTAATTTATCGAATATTTAGACCAATGTGCGAAATTATACAATTTAAAAAAGAAGTCATTTTTTAATTGTTTCTAGATAGTTAATCAATCGTGCTAATTTATCATATTATTTGAATGCCACAATCAATAAATAATGCAGAAAATAATATAAGATTTGTTGATGGAAAAAATCATTCACATGATTAAAAACTCCAGGACCAAGCCAGTAACTTCCACTATAGACAATAAGAACTTACACTATCATCCATCCTAGAAAAGATATTAGACTTGTTGATCTAATTCCTACAATCTCCAAAACTCGTTGAAACATGCTTCACTCAAACATGCTTCTGATCTTCTGGAATTGTTTATA
This sequence comes from Fraxinus americana, assembly GCA_035079005.1. Lineage (NCBI taxonomy): Eukaryota > Viridiplantae > Streptophyta > Magnoliopsida > Lamiales > Oleaceae > Fraxinus > Fraxinus americana. The sequence goes on from CM068716.1 coordinate 17,239,354, forward strand.
GAGGTAGGTAATTTTTTCCCCCCAAAAATGATTAGAACCAGCTAGTTCCAGTACAATTCGCCAAAAGAACAATTCGATTTTAGGACATATCATCGAGAACTAGCCGGTTTCGGTCCAATTCTCAGTGCCTTTGTGAGGACCGAATGTTAATTCAGTTGTAATAAGTTTCTTCCTTTTATTTTCTTTTTGTTTAGATAAAATGTAAAAACTCAATATTTTATGAATTTTTTAACCATAATCATCTTCACTTTTCCTTTTTCACTCTTCCAACTTCCTTTTTCTCCTCAAGTAATCAATTTCTTTTGTTCTTTATTTCAATTCTTTGATTCTTTCCTTCTCAATCCATGGGTAATTGTAATCTATACTTACACATAATTTTATAAATACTATAGAACAGTTCTTAAATTTAATTTTGTTATGGTAGATTGTTAATTTTATTACAAAATGGGATTTAGACATTTAGTTGTTAACTTATTGTTTTGAATTTAGACTCCATGTTACATTATTCACTTGAAATTTTGTAATTTGAAAGCAATTTTAGGGAGAGTACAACTTCAAAGTAGACCTAATTGGAATTCTTGATTAATGACATGCTTGTTTAATGGTTGGAGTCCATTAATGATGTGTAGAATTATGTTTTGATTATATATATGTGGCTTAAACCATTTGACAAGTGTTTGTGATCTTGTTTGAAAGCTGACAACATGGTTCAAATTTTTTGTTAGTGAACATTTTGTTTCCATATTTTCAATGTAGTGAACTGGATTAGACTGAACTGGAACCGGTTGGTTTGGGTCCAGTTCGGTTCCATAGTTAGATGCGGAACCAATGGTTCCATTACTAAGATTTCCACTGTACTCGGTTCAGTACGATTCTTTTCGAAACCAAATCCAACCATACCGCTCCCACTTCTATTTGTCTATCTCTAGTAGATCACCAAAAAGACCTTGTTCTTGTATTTTTCCTATTCTTCTAGCCCAACCTTCCTCAATTTTCAGCAACATCTAAAAGCTATTGAGAAAATATATTCCTGATTATGTTTAAAAAATTGATGTTTAGGAATAGATGATTTTGATGTTTCCACAACTTGTGGTTGATTGATCTCAAGATGTAGAATTGTTGTTTGGTCTCCAAAAGATGTTATGAAGGTAGAAAATAATGATCAACCACCCTTTCACGAAATAGGGCATTGAGTATTTATAACATGGAGATATTGGGTAGTATAGGATAGATAGAACTTTTGAAAATAACGAACTGAAGTTTCTCGAAAAACACCGTTGCTCCAGTGCAAGCTAGCGATTAGGGTTAGGCGTGGGTTGGGTTGGGTCCCTTTTTTGCCCAACCCAAACCCAAACCCAACCCAACGTGGTCGGTTTTTTTGAATTCAACCCAACCCAACCCATGTAAATGTTGAAACCCAACCCAACCCAACCCAACCCATTCATGTGTCGGTCGGCTTGGGCGGGTTGGTCGGTTTGGACAAAGTGTAATTTATTACCATATATTCAAACAAAAACAACGCGTTGAAATACGATTAATATTTAATATAGCATAAAACCATCTAAAGGAAGGAAGAATATTGCACCTGAGTCTGACTCCAATTTCCAAAAGATTTCCAGAAGATCAACATATCTTCAACTGCATTAGTACCAACACATGAAAAAAATCAGTGAGAAAAAAAATGAAAGGGGAACTATCATCAGAAAGGCGAATGACTGCACACAGTTGATATCTTCAACATTGCAGAATCCGGTAATATAATTCTTCTGTGTCAAAACTCAAACTCAAATCATTTCACATAATCCAGTCATAAACATTAGAGCAGAAGAAACAAACAAAAGTAATCTACTTAAGTCAAAACAGCTGTATATTCCCAACATGGGAAATTTCTGAGGCTATGTTCACATAAGGATTTTTCACCAAAAACCCCAAGTAATTTAAAGCACAATATTTATGATATATTGGTTCAGTGAACATTACTTGAGAAACTCAAAATTAATAGCCACAGAAAAACTGCAGGAAAAACAAGAAACACCAACATTCCTCAGGCACTATTGCATCTTTTGTGGTATCAAATATTATATAATGAGCTAAAGAAACTCTTCTTTTCATTCCCCCACAACGATTTACCTACTTAAGCTAATATTATCTTATCATAAACTAGAAACAGGGCATAAAATCAAAGGGAGATTTTCAATACCTACATGTTACTGATTTAGGGAAGATCGAGTCTTGCATTTTCTTTTTTGCTCTACGACTATACCTATCAAACTAATAGTTAGTTTTGGGCGAAGGGTACGGTGTTCGTTGCAGCATGTGGAGGTGGGTGGACAACAGCTGCTTCAATATCCATTCTAGCAGCGGTATCTCTGCGTTTTACGGTGGCTGAGCTCATTTTAAGAATATTGAGAACAAAATAGAGAGAGTACAAAATAAAGAAGGAAAACATTGAATTTGTTATAAACCCTCCGTTTGGACGAACGCTAGAGAGCGCTTCTTCTATGGAAGAAGTTGAAAGTACAAAAACGAAGATAGAAAGGAAGGTCGCCGTCGCCCGTCGGCGATTTGAGAGAAGACTGTGAAGAGAAGGGTGCGGCGGTAGGAGTGGAGTAGAGTGAAGACAGAGGCGGGAGGGAAGAAAGATGTGAGTTTAGGGCTTCTTTCTCATTTTAAATGTCGATTTTTCTTTTTTCTTTTTTTTTGTAGGTGGGTCGGGTCGGGTGGGTTGGATCGAGTTTTTTTAATTAAATCGCAACCCGACCCAACTAAGTACCCCAATACCCGAAACCCAACCAAAAATAACTAAAAACCGACCCAAACTGGTCGGTTTGGGTCAGGTTGGGCGGGTTAGTCGGGTTCGGGCGGGTTTTGCCCCGTTCTACTAGCGATAGATGTGTCGCTCGAGCGACAGATGGGCGACAATGTTTTCATTTTGGAAGCTCGAGCATCAATTTGACGGCAGCTAGCATAATTTCGGTGACTCTTTCTCCATGTTTCATACTCGAATGCAAAGACTTCAAGTTCATCTATACAACATCTCAAACGACCCCTTGACTTTTACAAATTTTTTTTATAATGATCCTTTTGTCTAAAGAATTTCTAATATAACTTAAAACCTAACATTCTCCCTCTTGGCATTCTGTGACAAAGCTATACAATCCAAGTCAAGGAAGTAAAAACAAAATTGATCTACTCAAACTGAATGTCTATCTCTTGCATTCATTGTTAAACTTGTTTCCTTAAATCAATAACTCAAATACCAAGCGTAAAAGCACATAAAACAGGAAATATAACAATTAAAACATACTATCATAAATATGCAAGCTAGATTGAGAAGTAATAATAATGTTAATCAAAATACCAATTGAAACATTAATATCACAAAATATCAAAACTTAAAAACGTTAAGCATTCAATAAAGCAAAACTCCAAATATTACCATGAAATACTATATTTCCCCTTTACTGTAAACTTTCCTAAAATGTAGCTAAATTAGACTAAAATGTCAAAATATCTCTCCCCTTTTTTGTCACAAATGACCAATGAATTATATCAAAAATATATAAGGACTCAAAGATGCAGTTGATAACATGTACAAGAATAATCAATGATCATTAAACTTTTCCACATACTCGGTTCAAATCTAAATGGAATAGAGTGTATAAGAAACTCATTTATGTAAAATGCCACTAATTCTTTGTGAGAAGACTTCAAATCTTAAATTTATGAGAAATGACATGTTAAATATTATGGTCAAATAAGTTTATTTCCCTAATAATGAAAGTCAAGCCAAGAATACATATTAGGACCTATAAATGAAGATCAATTTTCATGTGTACTATTATTTTTTCCCCCTAACTTGGAACATATATACATTTTCGCACAATTTCTATTTTTATTTTTTGGCTTTTCAATTTTCTTTTTCTTTTCTAATGTGCAGACTCTTCTTAATTAAGCAATTAAGATGACTCTTGTAATGAGTTTTGAGCTGATGACTCCAAGTCAGTTGACCATAGGGCATTAGGTTGTAAGAAAATCCCGGATGTAATTGCTTGAGTCAAATATATTTCAAAAAAGAGTATAAGATGATTTTTTTTAAGGGGATATACTAGAGCTTGATCTACTAAATTAAGGTCAATTCATATTCAAGGTCATCTTACCAACAGATGACGAACATCCAAAATCTCACACACTCGATCAACATTCACTCGAAAGATCATAGTGTGTGCAGTGCAGATGCTACATGCAGAAATCTATACTGAGTATTCCACATAAACTTAAACAAAGTAATGAAAAATATGTTACAGTGCATCAATTAAACTCATACTTGATCACAACACATATTCAAGTAAATCATACATCATGATGTAATGAAAAAAATCCCCATTTCTATGTTTCAAGTTTATTATTATTATTTTTTTAAAATCAAACTACCTAAAAAGCAAAACAAAAATGAGATGCATGTAATAATGAATAAATCACAATTAAAAAGCATAAGTATGCATAAAAAAATGCCTAGTCAGTTAGGTATACAAGCGCTCTTACATTTAAGAGCCAGACTCGTGATTAATTTCAAAATTTTTCAGATCACTCTTTTTTACCCAAACTTTGTTATAAACAGGATTATTCACAGTTAGCTGTTTTAATAACACAGTCAGTTGACTCACCCGATCAGTAAGAAAGTCAAATCTACTAGATATGTCATCATTTCTACTTTTTTTTTTACAAATCTATCGCACTTACGCCTTTTGTGTCCCAACTCACCACAATTAAAGCATGTAGGAATAAATTTATCACCAAATCTATGTGGTTCCTAAAATTGATTTCTATTTGGAAACTTCATATGCAGTCCAATAGGGATTACCTACTCTCTGAGTCTTATGAGTGGCATGGACAAATGTGGTTTTGGAAGTGCTAGCATCATGAGGACTAGAATTATCATAGCTTAGACCACTTTTGATTCTAGAAGGTTTGTTCAACCTCAATAGACTATCCAATTTCTAAGATCCACTCAAGAAGGAATGGAGTTTAGTATTGGATTTCTCAAGGTCACTTGTCAGGGTTTTAACCTTGGACTCTGAGTTCTCATTGACTATTCTTAATTCACTAAGGGTTTTGGTTGACTCCTGAAGGTCATACATAAATCTCTCTCCTTAAGTATGGCTTTATTCACCTTCTTAATCTTAAGATTCTCTTCAAATCATGGTTGATATCCGTCACGAATCTCTTTCTCATCTTCTGAATCGTCCTCAGAGTGCTCACAACTATATATTTCATTAACCTTCTCATTGTCCTTATCATATTCACTCATAATCTTAGCAATGAAGGCCAAAAAACTTCCCACTCTCATCATGAGGGGACCTCTCACTATGATTATCTGAGCTAAACTTGTCATTTATGAGAGTTGCTTTCATAGCTTTTCATTGATTTCTCTTACCGTTAGGGCACTCACTTCTATAGTGGCCAAAACCTTGACATTTATGACATCTCATAGTGTCAGATATTTTTTTTAGACTCACTCTGGTCTCCTCTATGTCTTTCTTTAATCTCTTCTTATTTCTAAATATTTTTTAAAAAAATTCTCAACAAGGTAGGCTATTTCCTTATCATTAAGTGATTTTGAATCATGATAATCATCCCTTATGGTGTTCAAGGTTAAAGACTTATCTTTTTTAGATTTAACTAATGTTAATTCATAAGTCTGAAGATATCCAACCAATCCTTCAACCTTAATAGCATTTATGTCCTTACTCTCCTCTATAACCATGATTTTAGGCCTAAATCTCTCATGCAAGGATCTAAGGATTTTTTGACAATCTTAGGCTCATGAATTATCTCATCTATGTTGAAACTAGAATTAATTATGTTATTCAAACTAGCATAGAAGTCATCAAAGGTCTCACAATCCTTCATCATAATCTTTTCAAACCTAGTGGTCAACATCTGTTACTTAACAACGTGAGTTTCCCTATGTGTGGTTGGTAAAATATCTCAAACCTCTTTAACAACCTCACACATAGACACTCGCATAAATTCTTTCGGTAACACAACCATAAATAAAGTATGTAAAGCCTTATTATTCCAATTACACTAATCTAAATTAGTTTTCGACCAATTAGCTATAGTACTGAGTGTGACAACATCATTAACTGTGCTAGAAGGGGCAATCCAACTTTTTAATACGCTCAACCAAATGCGCTTATCCATCGCTTTTAGGAAAGCTCTCATTCTAACTTTCCAATAGGCGTAGTTACTGCCATCAAAATATGGTAGGATAGACAATGAACTACTCATATAGAAAACTAGGGCCAGAAATCGAATTTGGTCTCTGATACCACTTGAAAGTTTTAATTACCAAATACTTAGACTCAACGTACGAAATTATATAATTAAAAACAAGTCACTTTTTAGTTGGTTCCAGATAGTGAATCAATCACGTCAATTTATCCTATGATTCGATAAATAATGCAATAAATAACACAAAATTTGTTGATAGAGAAGATCTTTCTTAAAATCAAGTCAGTAACTTGCACTATAGATAATAAGATCTTATAATATGATCCAGCAAAAAATCCACTAGACTCGCTGATCTAATTTATACAATTACTAAGACCCACTAGAACGTGATTTACTCACACCCGCTCCTGATTTTCTAGAATTATCTTTCTCCTGTAAATCACCAAGAACACATTGTTCTTGTACTCTTCATGTGCTTCTAGTCCAACCTCCCTCAATTTTCAGCAACCTTTGAATACTATTGAGAAAGTACTTGCTAATTTTATTTAAGAAGTTGGTGTTTTGGATTAGATGATTTTGATATTTTTCTCAACTTGTGGTTGATTCATCTCAAGATATAGAATTGTTAGTTGATCTTCAAAATATGTTATGAAGGTATAAAATAACGATCAACCACCATTTTCATGAATTAGGGCTTGGGCATTTACAATATGGAGATATTGGGTAGTTAAGATAGATAGAACTCTTGAAAATCGTGAAATAGGATTTCTCAAAAAATACCATCGCTCAAGGGCCAGGCTAGCAACGTGCAAGCAACAGGTGTATCACTCGAGCATCATTTGGTGGCAAGCTAGCATCATTCTGACGACTCTTTATCCATGTTCTATACTTGAACCCAAAGTCTCACAGTTTATCTATACAACACTCCAAACGACTCCTTGAGTTTTTCAACTCTTTCATAATAATCCTTTTGTCTGAAGAATTGACAATACAACTTAAAACCTTAGCAGTTTTAACTTGAACAGTTAGTTAGTACAACCTGGACTTATCAGTGATGCAAGTTGTTTAAGTTGTGCTTTGGTCCTAATTGATTGGGGGACTTTTGATGCCAAGGGAGGATGCATCAATTTTGACATCCATGATTGCACTTCTTTTAGGTTTATTTTCTAGATCAAGGTTATCAGTTCTAACCTCTAACTCTAATGCTTTTACAAAGTTCACTATTTTGTTCTCCTTAACTTTACAATCTTCAAAGTAACCAATACTGTGCTTATTGTCAGTCCTCACGGACAGAGCCCATTAAGGTCTAGTGCAGGCATGACTTTTGGGCCTAGCCCAATTACTTTAATAATATATATATATATATATATATATATATATATATATATATATATATATATATATATATAGAGAGAGAGAGAGAAAACTCAAATTCAATCCAATATAATCTCAACTCTCATCCATTTATATCGACTTTGAATTTTTTTTTTTCTCTTGGCCTCTTACAGTCTTACTCTTGACTTCTCACCCTTTGTCACCAGTGACATCAACTGTCAAGTCAGGGGTTCTCTCCGCGACCCGCTTCGATACGGGACCTCTCCCTCCTTCATCACCGACGACATAGATCCAAAAAAATGCATCAAAGGCAACATTCAATATCCATAACAGATCGCCATACCCTGTGTGATAGGTGGGGTTATACCCTCCTTCCTGAGGACCACTAGTCCCTCTATCAATACCTCCAGCACTCTCTTTTTCATACCAACAGTCATAACCTTGAGAACCTGATACATCACCTCGAAACTCTCATATCTCCTCTCATAGCACTCAACATCGTCATGAAATCATGTCTCAATTCCCGTCAAGGACATATGTCAAATCTCTGGCCAATGTCTTGTCTCCTTTCTGATTGCCCACTTGCTACTCAAAGTGGAGATAGCCTCATACACCCATAACTGCAACAATTACAATCATTATATTGATACATTTAATAAAAAGTTTACATTCATTTGGTTAAAAATTTGCCTGCAAAGCGAATAGAAAGCCATAAGCATCATACTTAAGCTCGGCGTCAAATGCACTCTCCTGAAGACGTGTAGTGTATCGGTATAACATTTTTGACCCCATGAAAAGCTGTTGAAGGCATTAATATCATCAACAACATCCAACAAAAAAAGGTCGATCGACATCTTACGCTGTTAACACCTCATTACACTCTCCAATATGAACACCAATCCCAACTTTAACTTGGCCAACATGTGATCGCATTTCCTGAATGTGTCATCTAACTGTATGGGTGTAACAAGCTCTTTACCTCCAAAATATATATCCAGTAACCTGTTATTTGCTGTAATATGAGTTTTCGCTGCTTCATCATCATTACACTTCAAGCTTGTAATGAGGGCAAATTCAAGGATCGAGAATCACGATACCTTTCCATCCCCCATGGAAAAATGCTACTCATCACCATCGACATGTTTAAGCAGCCAAAGTAATAAGGAATCAATTATTTAACCTGAAAACTGCATGTCCTTCAACGAATAGAAGGACTGTAAGAATGATCGGTGGAGTATGGCTACATGCTCCTAATCGAGCCCCTCCAATATTGTCGCATAGTTGAAAAAGTAACAATACAACGTAGCTTTCCCCAAATGAGCTCTCATACTATTGTCTACTGGTACTCCATCCTAAAAAAAATAATAAACGTTAAAACTTTATACAAGAGATTATGAATAAAATATAATATCTTAAAATTTAACCAATCACATTATATGCTATTATACACAAGAAATACATTCATCTTATTGCACATTAAAAAGAGAAAACAAAATGAAATTAAAGTATAAAGTAAACTGAAATAGAAAAAAAATTTCAAGTCAAGTAAAAGCAAAAAAACGAAAATGAAAAATTAGCCTCAGTTTGGCCCCCATTAAATTTATAATATGTTTTTCTTTATATTCTTTTAAATCATTCATTCTCCAATAAAATAATATTACACATAAACCAAAAAATGTCCTTTTTCAACCACACAATCTTAAAAATAAAAATACTATTCCAAAAATTATAACATCAAATAATGGGGGCCAAATGGGGGCTAATTTTTCCTTAGTTAAAATATCAAATAATGGGGTCCGGATGTGAAGGCTTGTCGAAAATGGACGCCGAAAACTCCTTATCCGATGACTCCATATTCGGCGAGCTCCGTCGCAAAATTTACCTTAGCCTATTTCAACCTCAAATTCGATTTTTCTTCAATTTTAACCATAAATAAAGCTCAATATTTGTATCAAACTTATGAATTGACACATTCAATGAAAAAAAAATCAATATATACATTCACCGCTATGAAATACTAAAGATTTCAAACAAATATTAACATAGCCAAGTTTTAAAAAATAAAGAACATGAACATGGCCATTTGTATCGTCTTTAACTTTAGAATCCGGATCTGCTTCCTCTTCTTTCTCTTATTTTCTCTCTTCTTTTTAGATGTTATAATATGTAAGTAGACCTTTTATTTTGTTTTTATCTCTCTCTCTCTCTCTCTCTTCATTTTCAAAATTGGGCCGATCAACAGATCATTGGCCACTATTTCCTCTTCTTTTAGTAGAGTAGAACCAGATTAATAAACTAGCTTGACCAATCAAGAGTTAACCAGATCAACATTAATTTATAGGATTTTAGTTTAATTATATTCAACTAGGTCCCTTCGATAGCTTCAAATAAGAACGAGATAATTTGTATAAGTTATGTATTTGACAAATTTATACTCCCTCCTTCCCAATTATATAAGTTTGTTTTGTTTTTCACACGGATTAAGAAAGTTTTTTTAATGTCATTGAAAAATTAATTTTTGTCAAGATCTTTCCTAATTTACCCCTATTTAATTTTCAGTATATAAAACTAAATTATTGTTGGAACTAATAAAGAATTTGAAGAAGAAGAAGAAATGAGAGTTGTTCCATATTTCCAAGAAGGTGTATTTGGATGATTTCAAGAAATTGGCACATTAAGTGTGGAAAATTTAATAAGGGTGCATTGGTAAATGAATACAACAAAATATTCTACATAAGGAAATAAGCCTATATATTTGGGACAAGAGAAAAAGAAAACTCAGCCTATATAATTGGAACGGAAGGAGTATATGGCTTAATTAGGAATAGTAAGATGAATGTTAGTAGATCTCATGAAATACGTAAATAGTAATGAGTAGTAATTAAGGATGTATGATCAGAATTAATGTTTGATTTTGAATGAATTTTTTTTTTTAAAAAAATTAAAACTTAAATTGATATACATTTTATTGAGGATTGCACGGGAAATAATTGATTTGGACGATGACACGCCCTCCTAGCAACCACATATATTGGACATGTGACAAGAGGCATGTGCAATGTGATGAGGCATGTCTCTTTACGGACAAGAGGTAAATAACTAGAATTGAAAAGAAAAATGAAATTTTTTTCCCATTTATGGAATTTCTCAATATTCAAATTATATTTTATAGTGTGTCCACATTTAATTCATTATGACAATTAGGATTTTTGCTTTTGTAATCACACAATATAGAAAAATCTCTACAATTCTTATGTTCTTAAAGAAAATTGGAAAATATTTGAAGGTGGAATCAAGAGGAGCAAGGAGGAAGAACTACAAGGAATTTTTGAAGGCAAGTTTCAAGAGTAAATTCAATAAATATCTATACATTTTGTTTAGATTAAATTATTATATTCTTATTAAACATACAAAGTAATTAACTATACCACAAAAAATAACTTTTGTGATATTAAATTCTTGATTCCCAGCCATTATCAAGAGTGGATTACTGATTTCGTGAAAGGCAAAGTGATTTTTTGCCATGACTATTCACCTTTTGTAGGAAGAGGCTCTCAATCCCAACCGTTGGATGTCGATCCGAATCATTGACCGTTCATTTGCCGCTTCGTCTTCTACGGTTTAGATCAGAGCGCCTGATTCATGGTCTGTCATAGGCCTAGTCTTCACAAGATGTGTGCACGACATCCATCATTGCACATTAAATGCGACGACGGTTGCGTGGGTGGAAAGTTGAACCGCTTCAACTGGTTTTTTCTTGAAAACGCACAAAGACAACAAATCACTTGGACACAATATTGAGGACACCTTGTGTTTCCCAAATGTTTTAAAATCAGGCTCCTCGTAATTAATAAGTTGTAACCCCAACAAAGGTCAGAACCACTTCTCATCAACCAGTTCGGACAAAACAGCCTCAAACTTAGTTCGCTTTGCCAACACTCCTCAGAATTATTCCAGAAAATGAAATGTTCCAAGGAATACAACTTCGGATAACACTATTAGATAATTTGCGCATCAGGTACATTTTAATTCTAATTGTAATATGATTGTTTATACTTAGACTTGGAGAACTATTATGGTATGGTAAAAACCACCCCCCACAACAAAATTTTATATATACAAGTCCATGCATTATATAAATAATCATGCATAGACTTAGGGGACTATTGTTACACTTCGCCATCGAGGTTCAAATCAAAGTGCTACGTAAGCAATCCACGTAGGCGAGAAAGTCAACAATGACATAACTGGTCAAATATAAAGAAATCATATAAATATCCGAAACTCTTATGCCAAAGCACTGCCTAAAAGGCTGAAACGCGTGAGTCCAAAGGCTACATAAAGAAATGGAAGAATCCGAAAATCTTCAGACAGAGGACCAATACAAAGCCCCCCCACAACTGAGGTTCTCAATTCACCCAAAGCTCATAAAGTTGAAGCTATCTTTTACAAGATCTGTAGTCAATCTTTATGAATGATTGATGTAACGTTTGTAATAATGTCAAGTGTGTTAGCCTAATGTATAAGATGGCTGACCCATTGTCAATGTATTTATTATATGATAGACAACGAAGTGAAGTCTTAGTCAAGGATATGAGGTCACGTCGGCCGAAGAACTATAAATAAGCCTTCTTTGTAATTGGAAAAGGGGTGGATTCTTTGACTTTCGAACTCTTGATCCTTGATAATACAAATAGTCTTGCAAACTCTATACATACATTTTGCTTTTCTCCATATACATTAGTTTGATCTTTTATTGGTTTACTTTGGTATTTGATTGATGATTTTTGTTAGCAAAATTATATGTGTTCCACTCGCCGGTGTTTGAATGCTTTTGTCTCACGCCGTGAAGCATCTCTCGCATCGACATTCATCTCGCTTCTTACTGGTGTTCCGGTCAAAACACACCGAAATTTGCTTGATTGGCGTGAGTAAGCCCGACATCTATTGTCCATGTAAACGTCATGTTTTTCGAAGTCAACAACTTTCGTACTTGTTCTTTTTATGTTTTAATTAATTTTAACGATGATTTTATTTGAAATGTGAAGAATGTTTGACCAGGGCAATATGAAAATTAATGAAGTTGTAGAGAATCTTTATTCTATTTTACTTTTTCGTTTTGATAATTTAAATTTTATTTTTAAACAATAAAACAAATATTAAAAAGAGTAAATAAATAAATACAACCGTAAATATGAATATTCTATTCTTGCTCCTACCTTATTTTTGTCCTGCATCCAAAAAAATCCCAAGTAAGTTCAGGGAATAGATGAAATAAATCCAAAAATTAATTTTTGTTCAAGAATGAAATTTTTTTAAAATTGTACATATTCGGTTCATCCTTTAGAACCCTATCACATGGGAGAGCCTCCCCTTTCTTTGTCATTCCTAAATGTGAGTGTCTTTAAACCGTAAACCGTAATCAATCCATACTTTTTTTAGGGAAAAATATAAGACTTGTTTGAGTCCCGTTAAATTGAAAAAATGCTTTTTCAAGTAATAGATTGATGAAGAATGTGGTTAAAAAATAAGGAAAAATTTTGAATTTGCGGGCAATATTATTTTATTGAAAAACTGTGATTGAAAAGAAGAGAGATAGTATATTTTTGGGAAAAATGAGAATCAAATATGGCCACCATTTCACAATCACAAAATGTCACATCATAAATCACAAATTTTATGAGTCATAATTTATTAGATCATGCTACACATGTACATCAAGATCTACATAATAGATTACATAATGGCACATAACTCTCTACCATTTACAAGTTTAAAACACAATCAATTTTTTTCATCCAATCTTTTCCCTTCACATTATAGTATGTAATCCATTATATATATTTTTTATGTACAAGTAGCAAAATCTTAATTTATTTATCGATTACTAATTATCAAATTAATTGATCACGACTTATTTCTCAATCACTGACTCTATAATCTTATCATTGAAATGGGAAGTATAATGTTTTGGATAATTTGCAACCTTTTATTTATTTTATTTATTTTAAAGTTTGTGTTGCCCTAAAACAAATTAATGCAAGACCCAACTCATGCCATGTGCATGGACTACAGGGCCCAATAGTCTTTTATATTTTTCAAGTAATAATAATGGCCCGATCCTTCTTTAAACTACACTAACTCTACGTTATTGATATACAATAGGAGTCTATATATTTTGGAATTCATCAGGATATACTTCATAAATCTACGCGTGATCGGAACTGCAACATTCGGCCAAAGCATATCAATGGAGGACGAATGGATCTTAGTACTACTTTGTTCGTGTATGATTCTCCTTGTCTTTCTTGATATTTTTTATTTCATTGTAGAAATAATTATATTAAAAGCTCGTCCAATACAAGTTCAGATTGTTGTTGGCATTTTAATAGTAGGTGGTGGCATTATTAATTTGGTTTTAGCATGTGCATTTATTCGCCATGTGCGTCAAGAACGTCTACGACGGGCAAAAGTCACGCCAGAACCAATTGTCGAAGTTTAAATTATTACGCACAATTTCTTTTAGTACAATGTATTCTTCATTTTGGTGCTTGAAAATCAGTAAGGAGATGATTGAATATTTCTTCAATAATTATCATCTTATCTTATGATTTTGGATTCTGTTTATATTTTTTTGTTGTCAAAGGTGTTATAGAAATATGGGCATGGACAATCTCATTATATGCTATAATGAAAAACTTAAACAACGGGTAAAATTAGTGCAATAAGAATTGGACTTAGACGTGAGAGCTCGGTTCAATGGGGAAGATTGATAACTGAATGATTAAAAATCGGAACAATAGTCACAGGACCAGAACTGACATCATTTTACTAATTATAATTTATTTAATTTTTATGATTATCGGCTCAATTCTACTTTTACCTTTTTGAATTACTGTCCGGGTCCATGATTTCAACTTGTGACTGTAATCAGATAAATATTTGTATATATGAATGCTACTTAAAAGTACATCAGATGACAAAATAAATTGTATTCAATCGGGATTTTTGAGGTCTTTTACGAACTTTTTTTTTTTTAATGGATGACATCTGTGGATTTCGTGAACTTTTTATAGATAATTTATATGGAATTAATAGAAATCTTTCGTAAACTTCTATAGATTTTCATTTTAAAGTTTTTATAGACTTTAGTAGAATTCAATTCTTTATTTAAAGATTTATTTAAAATAGAATTCATGTGAATCTAAAACAAACTTTTTAAATTTTTAAATACTAGGTGGTGATTCACACAGTTCCCTTTCCCCTCCTCATATAATAATAAATATTTAAGTTCCCTTAACTAAATAATATATATTATTCTTTTTTTCAAAATAAATAAAAAATTTAATATTCAGTGTTATGATATCATTAGTATGACATATCTTTAAAAATAATAATAATAATAATAAGAAATCAATATATTTAAGCCCCAGTTTGGCACCCATTATTTGATATTTTAATTTTTACAAGTAATTTTTATTTAAAGAATGTGTGGTTGAAAATGAAGAATTTTTTTGAATTTATATGTATATTATTTTATTAAAAAATGTATGGTTAATAAGAAGAGAGAAAAATGGATTATAATTTTAATGGAGGTCAAATGGGGGCTAAATTTAGTTATAAATTAATCTTTTTATATAAATTTTTATAATTTAATTTCAAATAGATATTTTTCATAAAAAATAGATGAAAAAAGAAAAAAAAGTTATAAGAATCTTTAGTTACAATTTAATTTTTCATAGAAAATAGAAATAAAAAATAAAAAGAGAGAGAAAAAGAAAATAGGAAAAAAGGAAAAGAATACAACCAATAGAATAAATAATTTTTCATTATGACTCTAATGTTTGTAGAAGGGAAAAAGAAAATGAGCTATTGAAATAAAAAAAATGCATATTAAATTATTATTTGAAAAAAAAAAGGTCTTCCAAAATCTTGGGATGAATGTGGGATAAATTTTGAGATTATATTTTAGTACGTTCTGATAAAAAGTTAGAAATGTCACTAACAATTTGAATAGCTCAAGACTTGTAGAGACTCCTAAAAAATTTTAACTGAATACACTATGACTTTTTAAAATTCTCGATTAAATACATCAATACTTTTATAGAGTCTAAAAAATTTACATTGAATACTCATAAATTTTTAAATACTAAAAAATCTTAATTGAATACACCTCCTAGAGATAATTTAATTTAGGTGAATTTTCAGAAGTGAAATTCGATTTTACAACGCTTGGGCATTTGCATAAGGTAGGGCCCCTAATTCTAGTTTTAACGGGGCATCTTCATAGAGTTTTTCTGACAGCGAACAATTGAATCAGCGTCACAATCCAATTCAACAGTGCGCGATTTGAGAATGAAAATGAAATTGCAAACAGAGAAGCTAATTGGTCACTGGGATCTTGTTACATGTACATCATGATTTACATAATAGATTACATAATGTCACGTGACACTTTATTATTTTCCGTTTAAAACACAATAGGTTTTTTCATCAAATCTTTTCCTTCCACGTCATATTATGTAATCCATTAATTTCATTTTTTCATGTATAAGTAGCAAAATCCTTGGTCACAAATATATAATAGTAAAAGATGATCTGATGAAATTACATTCAAACTATGCTTTGTATCAAGGTTTTTTGTATGTCTTGAAGGTGAACCCTAACTGTCAACCTCAACACTTCAACTAAGATGAAAAAGTATTAGCTGTTGACGTGAGTTGTCGAGGAGCAATTATAGGAATCACAAAATATTCTAGTTACCAAGTTAGTTTTATTCGATTGTAAATTATTCGAGATTGTAGCCTAGATTAGTGAGATTAGTTTCTTCCAATGTACAGATCATATATAGTCCTCCTCATTGTATCGTATTAATTAATGATAATACCATTTTTCTTCTCCACAACATGGTATCAGAGCAGAGATTCTAGGGCCATAGAATTTCTGAAAAAAAATAGAAAGAAGAAAAATGGAAACACCTCCCACTGGGGTGGAAAAAAATGAAGCAGAGAATTTAATTCTCACAGATCGTACGACGAGAATGACACAAGTACTAAACCAAAATCAAACGCAGAACCAGATCTCAAGTCATGACCTGCTACACAGATTGGAATCAAGTTAGATGGTGCCAATTATACACTATGGTCCCAAAGTGTCGAGATGTATATCTCAAGCAGAGACAAGTTGGGATACATAAATGGAGAACTTCCATAGCCTCTGCAAATAGATCTTGCATTTAGAAAATGGAGAACTGAAAACGCAATGATGAAGGGATGGCTAAACAATTCTATGGATCCAAAATTAGTCAGTAACTTTATCAGATTCCCAACAGCTAAGGCTATTTGGGATAATATTGCTACAATGTATTTTGATGGTACTGATACATCGCAAGTATATGATCTAAAAAAAAAAAGAGTAACCAGATTCAAACAAGGAGGAGGATCTATCGAGACATACTACAATAATCTGCAAGGCTTGTGGAGAGAAATCGATTTTCGCCGACCGAATCATATGAAACGTGATACTAATTTACAGAAATATAACTCCATTTTGCAGAAGAATAGAATTTACACCTTCTTAAACGGACCTGATGATCGACATGACAAAATTCGAGCAGATGTGCTTCAGATACAACCACTCCCAACAGTAGAACGGGCTTATTTACAGGTTCGAAGAGAGGATTTGAGGCAATCCGTAATATGACAAATGAAGATACCATATCTGGTGGTGCCATGCTTTCAAGGGGAGGATAAAAATCTCAACTACAATTATCTTTTCAAACACCATTGAATGGAAAGCCTAACACAGTTACAAAACCAAAGCGACAAGGGGAAGGAGGAGGATGTACGCATTGTGGGAATACAAAACACACCAAACAAACATGCTTCAAACTACATAGTTATCCAGATTGGTGGCATGAACTCAAGGAAAAGAAAAAACGTGAAGCAAGTTGATGCAATAATCCTGGTCGTACAGCTCTTATGAGCATAGAGCATCGACTATCTCTTGTACCACAATAAGAATCTTCTATCTCCACTAGTGAATAGTTTGCTTAGAATGATTCAGATAACCAAGGTTATGTTTTTTCTTGCTCAAAAACGGAGAACCATGATGGTTGGATTATTGACTCTGGGGCAACAGATCACATGACATTTGATCTTTGTGACTTTTCTGAAGTCACTCAACCGAAACAGATATGCATTGCCAATGCTAATGGAGTAACATATGCAGTGACAGGGCCTGCAACAGTTTCTTTTTCTCCTTCTTTTCCATTACCAAATACATTATTAGTTCCATCACTTTCCAATAAATTGTTATCTATAGGACAAGTGACTGAAGAATTGAATTGTTGTGCTCTATTGTATCCTAGCTTCTGTCTATTTCAGGATATTCTCACCAAGAAGTTTGTTGGTCGTGGTACTAGAAGTAAGGGGCTATATTACATGGATGATTTCAGTTATGGTAGAGTAAATAATATGCATTCCGCTGGAGTCAAGGAAAGACAGATTTGGTTATGGCATAATCGGTTGGGGCATCCCTCATTTCGGTATTTGAGATGTTTATTTCCAGATAATTTACAAAGGTTAATGAGTCAGACTTTAAGTGTGAAGCTTGTATTCAAGCTAAGAGTCATCGTGTACCTTATCTAATCAGTTTGAATAAATGTGACATTCCATTTTTTATTGTTCATTCTGGCGTTTGTGGCTCTACTCCTATCACTATTCCCTCAGGTGTTCGATGGTTTGTAACCTTTGTTGATGATTGTATACGAATGACTTGGCTTTATGTATTGAAGAATAAACATGAAGTGTTTGAAATTTTTCGATCATTCCATAATATGATTCGAACACAATTTTCTGCTAAACTTTAAATTCTTAGATCGATAATTGTAGGGAATATGATAATGCACAATTTCACAGATACTTTCAGGAATATCGTTTGGTTCATGAGGCATTTTGTTCTCAAACACCGCAGCAAAAAGGGTATTGTAGAGCGCAAGAATAGACACATCTTGGAAATCACTTGAGCTCTCTTGACTGCTGCATATGTTCCTAAACGATTTTGGATAGATGCAGTGGTGACTGTTGTATACTTGATGAACCGGATGCCATCGCTAGTCTTGAACTACAAAGCGTTTCTTTAAGTTCTCATACAACATGTGACATTACCATCAGTTTTAATGCTTTCTCCAAGAAAGATTGGTTGTGTTACATATGTTCATATACACAAAAATCAAAGAACAAAGTCGGATCCATGTGCTTTCCGTTGTGTTTTTCTTGGCTATGCAACTCACAAGGAAGGATACCGATGTTATGATCCAACTACAAGGCAACTCTATACCACCATGGATGTCACCTTTATTGAATCAGATAATTTCTTCACTTCTCAATCTTCCTGCTCCTCTCTTCAGGGAGAGATGATGAGTGAAGAGTAGAGTTGGGAAAATTGGCCAGGCTTCGAAGAAACTTCAAATGATGTAGGGGTCAACCGAGAGAACCAATGACAATACTGATAGACCAAACATGAGAGATTCAAAATGTTGAGTATGTCGAAATAGAGACCGAACAACAACAAGCAAGATCAGATCAAAATGGAGAAACTATGGAAATTGAAAGTGAACACCCTTCCTTGACCTGACAGTACCATAATCAGACCAATCTCCTGAGAATATCGAGATTATTCCTGATGTACAAGTTCTAAACTCTCTTCAATATATTTCTACTGGCTACAAACTACTTTTCAGGCCGTGGGTAACCACCAAACCGTTATTCACCCGATCATGGAAAGAGCAAGTCAAAGTACCCAATTGCCAACATATCTCAACTCAAAGATTGTCTGAACCTCTCAAGGCATTGGTTCATAAATTATCTGCAGATGAAGTTCCTAATACAATGCGTGAAGCCATGAATAATCCCAAATGGATCCAAGTGATAGAGGAAGAGCTGAAAGCATTACAGAAAAAATGATACTTGGGCACTTGTGCTATTGGCCGAAGGAAAGAAAACTGTGGGATGTAGATGAGTGTTCTCTATCAAACACAAAGCAGATTGATCGGTTGAAAGATATAAAGCAAGCTTGTTGTGAAATGATATACTCAGACATATGGGATAGATTATCAAGAAACTTTCTCACCTATAGCAAAATTAAATACTATGAGAGTATTAATCTCTTTTGTTGCAAACTTGGATTGGCCGCTGTACCAATTTGATGTCGAAAATGCCTTTCTCCATGGAGATCTTGAGAAGGAGGTGTACATGGACATTCCACCCGATTTTGTTTCTTGATATAAGGGAAGGTAGTTTGCAAGTTACAAAAGGCGTTATACAGATTGAAACAGTCCCCTGGAGCATGGTTTGGGCGATTTAACCTTGCCATAAAAAAGCAAGATTTCAAACAAAGCAATTCAAATCATACTCTCTTCTTGAAGCACCATCAAAGGAAGAACAGCCCCAATAATCTATGTTGATGATATGATAATTACAGAGAATGACAAGGAAGAAATCTCTAAATTACAAGAGCATTTAGCAACTAAATTTGAGATGAAAAATCTTGGAGGGTTGAGGTATTTTTTGAGGATTGAAGTAGCTCGATCAAAAGGAGACATATTTCTGTCCCAAAGGAAGTACGTGCTTGACTTACTATCTAAAATAGGATTGCTTGATTATTGACTTGTTGATACACCAGTTGTTCAAAACCATGGTTTAGGAGAGTTTCCTAATCAGACTCCTACCAATAAAGAAAGGTATCAACGCTTTGTGGGAAAGCTAATCTACTTGTCTCACACACGACCTGATATTGCTTATGCAGTCAACTTGGTTAGTCAATTCATGCATTTTCCTAGCGAAGACCATATAGGTGATGTGGTATGTATCTTACAGTACTTGAAGTCTTCTCCAGGAAGAGGACCGATGTTCACGAAAAAACAACATCTGCACATTAACGGTTATACGGACGCAGACTGGGCATGGAACGTTACTGATAGAAAATCTACATCATGCTACTTCACATTTGTGAGGGCAATCTGGTCACTTGGAGGAGAAAAAACAGAAGGTTGTAACTTTATCTAGTGCAGAAGTCGAGTTTAGAGGCATGGCTAAAGGATTGTGTGAGCTACTCTAGTTAAAAGGATTATTGGAGGAAATTAGGTGTTCATCTCAGGATACAATGAACTTGTTTTGTGATAATAAGGCAACAATAGCAATCGCGCACAATCCAGTTTAACATGATCGTACCAAACATGTTGAAGTAGATCGGCATTTCATCAAGCAGAAGCTCGGAGACAAAGTAATTCAGTGCCCTTTTGTAAAGGCAGAAGACCAGCTGGCAGATATACTTACAAAGGCTATCTCTAGCAAAATATTTCATAACTCACTTGACAAGTTAGGCATTGAGGATATCTATGAACCAACTTGAGGGGGAGTGTTGACGTGAGTTGTCGAGGAGTAGCCATGGGAATCACAAAATATTCTAGTTACCAAGTTAGTTTTATTCGATTGTAAATCATCCGAGATTGTAGCCTAGATTAGTGTGATTAGTTTCTTCCAAATTAGCTCTATGTACAGATTATATATAGTCCTCCTCTTTTGTATCGTATTAATTAATGAGAATACCATTTTTCTTCTCCAAAACATTAGCAACTTCATATCAAACACATCTCAAACAAAAGAATTCATCCATCCATCCTTTTGATCCAAAGCTCTCTCTCTCTCCTAGGTTAGGCTAGACTGAGTGTGCTATCTGTCCAGGGGGCCTGGACGAACAGGGGTGCCTGGTTTAGTAAGTCCGTGGGGAGGTAGTGGAAGAGTATCAATTTTCTCAGTAACATTAATGCTACTAAGACATGGTTATACATTGTGGTAGAGTTCCATAAATTAGCGCCAAACGTCCAGATAACAAGCTGACCTCCACTATTAGCTTGACTGTCATCAAAATGTGGCAGTTTCACAAGTGTCCAAATATCATTTTGCTTATCAACGAGCTTTCTAAAATTTGTTTTTTTTATTTTTTTGAACATTTCAGGAGGAGGAATCGACTTTGTTTACCGGTTGTGTTAATTAGTTTGTAGGTAACATGCGTAAATTTTCTTGGGCGTGATTGATTCGTAATCCTTATGATAACTCTTTTTCTTGCTGTAGGGATAAAGATATGCATAATCACTTTTGATCATTGAAAACCACTACCATCTGGGAGGATGTGATTGGCGTGGAGTGGAGGGCCACAGAACATTTGCCGCTGGGGGTGGTAAAGTGAAAAAGGGTTCTAAAAGTGGTGGGGATGTGGATGCCCCAAAGACATCAACACTAAGCAAAGAAGTCAATTTTACTACAGTTGTATGTGGCAATATCCCTGAGGATGGGCCGGACCCTAAAACCTTGCCCCCATTTTGAATATACAGAATGGCCATGGAACATGCTCGACAAATGCCAGCACTTAGCGAGCTTAGAAGGGAAGACGTAGAATCTCTTCAGTATGAGGATCTCAAGCGCTTTGTCAATCTGGATAACGGAGCAAGTATCAAGGAAAATAATTCTGTTAAGGCCAAAAACTAGGAGAGAATTGTTGATTTGCTAGATGTTTCTGTCATCCATTTCTGTGCCGGACACTTGATCAAGAGATCCCTTCGAGTATCTAGATATCATTGGGGAAAAATAGTTTTCTTATAGCTAGGTAGCAAGGTTATCATATATTTTTTTGCCTCTAGGTACATATTACGTGGGAATAGAACGTTTTGAGTCATCGTCTTATAGCTAATTTCGCTGGATTTCTTTCGAGTTTCTTTGGATAGTTGAGAGATTTTGAACTCGTGAATTTGGCTCGTAAGTCTCAGTGCATATCATCATTCTGCATTTTAGCTTCTGCATCTTCAGGGCATTGGTGCATGATATGTTGTTTATGATTGTCACAACCAATAGCTAGCCTATTGAGAATGTAGAATTAGTAGTGTCGAAGTGGGCAGACCAGCCAGCTATCCTGGGACAATATTGCTTCATGTACATCCTCATTTACACCCCAACTAATAGAATTTACACTTGACACAATCTCACATTATCTTTCACATCTCACATCTTTAATCCAACCATTATAACACTTTCACATCATCAATCTATCAACCAAGTTGTACAAATAGCTTGATTCATCCTCGGAAGGGGGACAATGGCCCACAGGCACATCCTGTAGAATGTACCCTAGAGGACTTTTCTATGGATCTTAACCTAATGCTTTGACGATAAGTCTATTGATTACAGAAGTGTCCTCCACTTTAAATTGTTTCCTACTTCCCAAACAAACACAAATGGTGGGGGCGGCTTCAAAGACTCTCCTTGTGTAGATACACGGATGGCACATGTTCTCTGTTTCCCTTCACTTTTCCACTTAATTTCTACTCGGAGGGCCAACTTCATTTACTAATTGCTGTAATAACTCTATACAGTATACTACTTGGAAGTTGGAACTTGCTCTGCAAGAAAGATGACAGGCATGATGAGTTTAGCTGATGCCATCATTTATCTTTGCTTTGTCGGAAATAGAAAATGGAAGGGTTTGATTAGACAGCATAACAAGAATTATATGGGCGCATTGTTTTATTCCAGTAACACTGTCTGACTTGGTTTTATGTCGGGCACTTGAGGGGCCTCTTAGGACAGAAACTCATTTTCTGAAAATCATTTATCCAGGAGTTAATTCTTTTCAGGCGGAGAAATCGTCATAGTCACATTTGAAAAGGAAGAGCAACGAAGGAGACTTCTAAAATATCTTCAATCATATACTGGTTAACACTTTTTCAATGCTAATTGAACTACGTGATAAGCTTCTTGTTCTTCAACTGAAAAATGAATTAAAAGATGAGGTTATCTTGACATAGGTTCGCCTCTGGCTTAGATCTACTCAAGCTAAATGAAGTCTCTGTCGTCCTGCTTAAGAATAAATATAAAGTGTCTGAAAGGAGAAGGAAGACAGGCATACTAACTTCCTTGGGGACATCTATGAAATATGATTTGAAAGAATTTCCTTATCCTCATTTTTTAAGGGATTTTGTTATGGATAATGGTTTAGATTAATTTGGCATACTCTACTAGAGATGCCCATTCTCACATACAACTTCTTGGATTAGTGCAAAAGTCCTTCGCCAACAGATGGTGTGATGGCAAAATAAGTACTACTTTCATGCACAAGGACTTCTCAAAAGAGTTTTGAGATAGAAAGTCGAGCCCGTGTCACCATGATTAAGTGGCTTTTGCAGAATAACATTAAGAGGCAGAAAAAGATTGGTGGAGGCTGAACCAATTGATGAAAACGCAGAGTTAGACATCACACGAATTGAATTATTAGTTATAAAAGTAGACTTTGCCCATGCTTCCACTCTTCTTAAGTAAACTCTTGTGGCAAACTGCAAAAGCAAATTCTACTTTTCACATGGTCTTTTTCGCTTTTTTGCAGATTATAGTACAAGGACCAAAGAGTGGGATGGGGCTCCAAATTCTCAGTTGTACCCATCTCTTAGTCATATAATATAAATCTTTTCTTTGAAGAGCACGACGATGAATGATAGTTTAGTGAACGTGTAAGGGAATCAAAACAAGGAAATATAAGATAACTAGTATTGAACAGGGATGAAACTATATAATCAATCATGCTACATAAATATAATAGTTGACGTAATCCTTGAAATAATGCGACATAACAACATATCATTAGATCGTTTAAAATACAGTTAATTTTTTCATCAAATCACATTTTGCCAACACCTATTATGTCACTCTACCTGTCATCTACTTTCCGGCAAAATAGCATTATTCATTATATTATCAATAAAAAATTTAGGTCATTTTTTTTCTATATTTAGCCCTGGTTAGATTCTCATTTTCTAAAAAAGTCATTTTTAAAAATTTTTAATCATATATAAACTCAATAAAATAATTTTATACATAAATCAAAATTTCTCTTTACTTTTTAAACAGACATTCTCTAAAAAATTACTATTACAAAATCTATTACTCCAAAGAAGGAGCTCAAACAAATTCTTAATACTATGAAGGAGTTTACTAATTACCAGTGTTCTTAAAAGTGGATAAAACGCTTTGCCTTGACAATAAGTACGAGTTAAGTTGACCGCTTAATGCGCATGCCTAGACACGCTATATTAATTTTGTTTTACTTTTTTTAAAAATCACTTTAATTTATTAACTTTTTTTAAAAAGACTTTTATTTGACTTTAGGTTCAAATTTTTAATTTAATTTACTTTATTTGTAAAATTAAAAAAAATGACTTTATCCCACAAACATTTAGATAAGATTTAAGACATGGTTCTATCTATATTATGCAATTATGATTTTGACACTTATCATATTGTTAAAAATTTCAAAAATGTGTATGAAGTTCATATAAAACTGTTAAATAGGGATTGTTTAGTTGGAAGTTGAAAATATAAAATAGTTTAGTTTTTGTATTTCGAAAACTTAAAATTTGTATAATTGACTAATTATAGGATTTATTAAGTAAATATAGCCCTTGTTTGGTACACATTATTTTCAAAATATATTTCTTTCTCTTATTTTTAACAACACATTTTTTTAATAAAATAATATTACATTCAAATCCAAAAATTTTCCTTATTTTTCTACTGCGCATTCTCTGACAAAATGCTAGTTCAAAATGCATTTTAGGCAAAAAGAAAAAGAAAAAAAAGGCTTAAACAGGCTCATAGTATTTTATACTTTCAGATGTTTGATATGAATTATTTTATTTATTAAATAATTTTAAAATGATTAAGTATTTAAAATAATAATAAAAATACGTAATATTTTTTTAAGCCTAGATCTCGTTTAGGTTCGTCTATGCTCGTAAAGCTTAAAAAATGGCCTACACGCTTAACCACGCTTTACGTCTTTTAGAACACTTCTAATTACTGAACAACTTACGTAGCGACCCTTGAGAGTGTAACCTTAACAATATCTTTTTTGAGCGAGTTTTCCTAAATATTTTTCTAAGAGCTAATATTTTTTAGAACAACAATATATAATATACAATAATTTTATTTTTATTTCTCCAAATTCAATGTTATTCTATACTCCTTTTCTCTAAATTAAGAATTGAACTATTAAAAAAATTAAAATATTTATATATTCAAGTTTTGGAGTATTGTTATTTAGAAAGATTGGTGCTAAACACTAGTGTAGGTGGTAATTACAGACATAGGATGATATATTCATTTAAATACAATATCTATAATTGAACATATTTAGTGTGATCACTTACACAGTTGCTCTAGACTAATGATGTTAGATGTCATTATTCTTCTGCTCAATGTTGTCCCACCATTAGGCATTAGCATCGATAATTTCACATTCGCCCCCATCTTTTCTATCTACCAAGTGAAAATGGACCATCGAAAAATATAAGATAAACTCTAACTCTAGTGCTAAATAGTGTTATTCTTCTGTCAGTAGTAGTTGTCCCACCATTAGGCATTAGCATGGTAACTTCCACATCAGCCAATGCATCATGTCTATCTATCAAGTGAAAATGGACCACCGAAAAATGTAAGATAAAATCTATCTATTTTTGGCGGGTAAGTATGCTGCATTAATTTCAATGTCAACAGATCAAAAATCCTCTTTCTTTTCCAGTAACCGAGATATCTCTCTCTCTTTTCACAATTATAGAGATCTCTCCTTTTCATACATCTTGCAGTGTTTATAATCTGTATGGTCTTTCCGTCTTTAAACTCGGGAGCCGAACCATGATTCACGAGCTCTTTAAAATGATACCAAAAACCTACCCGTCGATCGAGAAATATAGTCCGAAAATAAGTAAAAAAATGGCTAAGGCCACAATTATATTTATTAAAATCATATCATGCAGCCAATTATATCTCGTTGTTACGATCTAATCGTTTAGCGATTTGTAAATTGAAAGACATGTTATGAAGTATGTCCGAAAACTTCAAAAAGTACTAAGAACCTTTCTTAATGTTCGAATATTATAATTCAAAATTGACACTCAAATGAACTCGGTGAAATAGGACATTTCAAATTTTGCTCCAATTTTTTGGGGGGTTAGGTGGGTTGAACTCACCCTGCCCACCTCCTGGATTTTCCTTGTTTAAATTCTTACACGTTTAAAAGTTTAAACTAGTTCGAAAATATTAGAGCCAAATTTCTTGTACTCTTAGCAAAATACAAAATAAATCATTTTCATTGTAGATTTAGTACATAGTAGGAGATCAAAATTCATAACATAAGATCCTTTTATCTTGTCAATTAAAGAGCAAAACCTTTGACTTTGTTGGGGACATAATTACCTTTGGTGGGCTATGCTTTATGTGATTAATTATGCTTTCATTCTTTACTATCTCATATAATTACCTTGTTAGAATAATGCTATATATTTACATTAGGGATGATCATGATTCTCTCAATTGTACGTGGCAAATGATGTATCATTAAAAAATTATTAATCATATCATTTAATATAGCTCTTTATTTTCCATGAAAGACGGAAATTAAAATTCATTTTCATCTTTTTGTATGTTTGATTGACTAAATTTTTCATGGAATTGGTTTTCCACATTTTCTTGGTTTTTGAGGGAAAACTTTTCCCATGGATTTGGTGGGAAATGTTTTTCTAGGCAACTTTTTAAAAATTTTTTTTTTTAAAATTTTGGCAATGGAAATAAATTTTATCCCCAATTGTAACAAATTATATCCCTTTAATTGACAATTTTCATGGAAAACAAAATCAAACGAACACCAAAAGATCTAAAATTTCAATATTTTTCAGGTGAAAAATTATACCAATCAAATACAATTAATTGAAAATTTCCAATAAAACAAGTTCTAACAATTCAATTCCTTAAAATTCATTTTCTTTTCAACCAAATTTCATTCCTACAGTCAAACGGACCCTAATATAAATAACTAACGGACCGAGCTGCTGTGCCAAGTCGGTAAAAGACCGGGCACAGCCATGTGAGATGGGGTGGGTGGGTGTTTTAACATTTTTGGGGGTTTTTTTAATGAGTTAGGTCCTCGGAACCCACCTCATGTGAGATAGTCTGTACAAAATCTGTGAATCAAAATCTGGTAGAGTAGAATAATTCATAACTAACATTATTCCTAGATAAACTCTCCTAATTATGATCCTCTGTAATTTGTGCTGATTTTCCTTTTATAAAACTAAATATTATTCTTTGACCATGTGTTGTAATCCTTATATTAATAGTTGGTCAGATTTCTAATTGATGTTATTGCGTGTACTTCAACTGTTCGTGACATTATCTTAGAGAACTTTAACATGTATCATCATCCCTACAAATGACCATGTCTCATCTCACCCCTAAAATTCTACATTTTTTAATCTTGTTTTTACCACACTTGACTTAAAAGAATTATTCTAGTTGTACAATCAAGTTTTACAACTTGGTTGGCAACTATTGAGGCGTGGAGACTCAAGCCATTGATTAAAAAAGGGCTTTGCTACAAGTACATCATGGTGTAAATAAGGGTGTCTATAATGGACACTCGGCATCTCCTTATTGAGTGAAGTACCAGTGAGGCCGGCACTCCATCCAATAGAGAGGTACCGGGTGTCTATTATGGACACCCTTATGTACACCCCAATGTACAACAAGAATAATCCATTAAAAAATTAGTCTTTGAAGTGTATGGTGTGAATCTTTGTAGTTCATTGATTGTAAACCAAGTTGTAAACTATGTTGTACACCTAGCATGCTACGACATAAAATTCGCTCTTAAAATTGCTTGTGAAAAGAAGTAATTGTAAATTCACAAGCTAAACTTTTTTACAATTCAAGTCCTTATATTTCATCATTCTTTTTATAATCGACATTTCCGTAATCTATACTCCATAATGGAATTAGACTCTTACAGTGAAGTAGGATTCTTCAAGTTTAATATCTATATTTATACGGAGGATTATGTCGATGAATGTATTTTCAATTACATATTCACATAATAAAATATTTTGAATATAAATCTAAAATTTTTTTCTAATTTTTTAATCATGCATTCTCCTACAAATCACTTTTCAAAACATTGCTTTTCCAAAATAATAATTATCAAACATGGGATAAGTAGAAATTACCTGACTTGGTATACAGACTTTGGTCACCACCCCAATTTCTACATTTGTTTTATCAGGCTTTCTTGGATTTTCCATCTATTTTCCTTGAAATCTAGTCCATGTTTGATGAGAATTAAAATAAGATTTTTAGTAGATTTTGATGAAAATTGATGAAATGAGTGATTATAAAGTCGTATGTCCATAAAATATATGGTTAAATTTAATTGTTGACTTAGAATTAGATTAAAATATTTATGAAACAGGGCCTACTATTCTATTGTCTAAAAAGTAGGGTCTTCAGCATAATTTCTCTTTTACTAGTTGCAGAAAAATGGTTTATTACAGTTGAACATGCAATAGGAAATTCTTATTCCTTTGCCGTATTCTTCTCATTGAAAGGTATTCCAAGAAATCTTTTGAGCCTTCGGAGAATTTTAGGTTGGACCAACAAATTGGGTTTTTTTGGTTCTTGAAAATTCCAAGAAAATGCCTCCGACATATTTCCCTCTGAGGTGGGAAAGTACCGGCGACCAGTGGTGGTTTGCCTCTCCTATTGATTGGGCCGCCGCCAATGGGCACTATGATTTAGTCCGGGAACTTCTCCGCCTCGACGGCAACCACCTCATCCAGCTGACCTCTCTGCGGCGGATTCGCCGCATCGAGACTGTATGGGATGACGAAGAACAATTCGACGATGTCGCTAAATGCCGCTCGCAGGTTACTTAATCATCTATTCTAAAATTTAAAATATCTAGTTTTTCATAACAAGGTGGCAAGAAACTTGAATCCGAGCCTTTTGTCGGTCCTTGGTAGTTGGTACCATGATAATATTGTCATGCATTAATTTAAACTTTATCTTCAACAGGTTGCAAAAAAACTACTTTCTGAATGCGAAATCAAGAAAGGGAAAACCTCTCTACTCGGCGCCGGATATGGCGGGTGGCTTCTGTACACCGCCGCCTCCGCCGGAGATTTGGGTTTTGTTCAAGAATTGCTTGAAAGAGACCCGCTTCTGGTATTCGGAGAGGCAGATTATGGGGTCACCGATATATTATATGCTGCTGCCCGGAGCAAGAATTTGGAGGTTTTTAGGATTGTTTTCGACTTTGCTGCCTCGCCCAGGTTTTCGACAGGTAATTTTGACCATCTCTTAACGCATAGCCCCTGACCTGTATACTGGATATTATCATTTTTCCATCAAAACATGACATGCACAATTTTAATACATGGGTATAGCCGGACTTGAATCCAGGTGTTTATGTACATGTATTCGTTTAAATTTTGTGTTACACAGGCAATGGAAGAGAAAATGAGCAGCAAAATGAGGAGATTCCTTCTGGTTATAAGTGGGAAATGATGAATAGAGCACTTCATGCTGCTGCAAGAGGAGGGAATCTGAAATTATTGAAGGAGCTTCTTGGGGAATGCTCTGATGATATATTGGCTTATAGAGATGTTCAGGGAGCCACTCTGTTACATGCAGCCGCTGCTCGGGGTCAGGTTGAGGTAAGAACCTAATCATCATTTATATATGCATTTTCTTGGAAATCTGTTTTGTTTCCTTAACATTCTCTATTTACTTGACAAATGTCGGGGATTATTTGTGTTCTCTTCCTCTGTTGTACTTCCTATCCCCTCAATTATGGGTCAACCTTTGCAGTAAGGTCCATGCGTCTCCACCCTCCCTGCTCGGGGGTTAGTGAGGGACTGGGGGGGTGATAAGCAGAGATGAAAATTTTTGTTCCATGGGATATTATCCATAATATTCCTATTATAAAGTATTTAGGGGCATTAGACCTAATCTTTGGAAACCAGTACCGCAAAGTGAACGTAGCTCTGAAATCTCAGATTGAGAGTGAATCAATGTAAATCTCTTTCCCTGTTTGTATTTTGCTTGCTTTGTGATTGTATTTGGATATTGGCAAAACAGATCATTGTAGTCGCCAAAGATTTTTTAAATTTGATTGTATGCTGTAATGATCTAAGTAGAACAGGTTAGAAGAACATGGCCAAAGACTTGTTGCTTTGAATCTTTCTCTAGATGTAGCAACGAACTGAATGGAGTGGCAAAGAAAGATTTATGTAGTGGACCCTTATTTTGAGAAAAGGTTCAGTTTGTTGTTGTTGACCAGGTGTTGTAACGATCAAGTGTGTCTATCCTGACTGTGTATTGTTGCTCAATTATTATATTCATCTTATCATCTTATCCTTTGAATTCAGGATCTTTAAATTTAATACCATGGAAAAGTTCATGCACTTAAGCAACACGAGACAAACTTTACTGCCCTAAACCTTTCTTCATATAAATTCTAATGCGTAGTAGATTAACAATAAATTGAATAAAGTGGCGAAAAGGATTTTATGTAACCAGCCCTGAATTTATTGGTACAAGGCATAGTTTATTTTGATCTATACTTATTAATTTCAGCTTCTTGTATTAGTCCTTCACAGCCTATCTGCTTATGAATGCAGCTAGTCAAAGATCTTGTAGCATCATTCGACATTATCAGCTCCATCGACAACCTGGGCAACACAGCATTGCACGTGGCTGCTCACAGAGGCCAATTTGCAGTTGTTGAGGCTTTAATTCTTGCATCACCCTCGACAATTAATAATAGAAACAATGCCGGAGAAACATTTCTGCACACGGTGGTAACTGGATTTCAAACTCCTGGTTTTCGGAGAATGGATCACCAAATCAAGCTCATGAAGCAATTAGTATGTGGAAGGATTTTCAGCATTGAAGAAATCATCAATGCCCAAAATAATGATGGTAGAACTGCTCTTCATTTGGCCATAATTGGAAACATACATTCTGATCTAGTGGAATTACTTATGACTGTCCAGGCAATCAATGTCAACATAAGAGATAGGGATGGTATGGCTCCACTTGATATTCTCAGGCAACAACCATGTTCTGCATCATCCGAAACTCTAACCCGACAATTGATATCAGCTGGTGGGATCTTCAGTTGTCAGGACCTTTTGGCAAGAAAAGTTATTGCATCTCACGTTAAGAGGCAAAGTATAGGAAACAGTCCTGGCACGTCTTTCAGAATCTCGGACATGGAAATATTTTTGTACACAGGTGTTGGGGATGCATCAGACGGCAGTCGCAGTGCAGGAATGAGCACCTGCTCAAATGAGCCAAATCAACATGAGTCGAGAATCGAGAACCATGACACCGGAAAAGTTAATAAGCCGGGATCCATAAATTATGCCGGAGAACGGCTGAAACGTCTCCTCCATTGGCCGAAGATGAAAAGCAGAACTAAGGAGAGGCTCAAAAAATTGGTTGGGGTAGCTTCCTCAAGCGCTTCAGAGGAAGCTCCGATCCCTCTTCGGCAGAGATTCTCGAAGCCCTCATCACTTCTTAACAACAAACGAGCACTCTCTGTCAGGAGTAACCAACCAAGTCCGGCAAAAAAGAAATTAGCTTCAGGGCTAATTCAAGGTGTTATGCAGTCGATTCCACATACATCTGTTCCTCGCCAATCGCGTTCCAGTTCATTTTCAAAATTATCGCTGTCTTCGCAAAGTTCACTGGATGCACAAGGGGGTACTCAAATTGAGAATGAGATTGCAGGAACTTCCTGCTCTCAAATGAATGATCATGTGACAAATAATTCAGTTCCTAAAATAGGGTTGGTCAACAAGAGGTCGATGAACCAATACTTGTGCTTTGGTGCTCCCGGGCAACTCGTGGAGGGTCGTTCCAGTGGAGCACAACCATATGATATTTATGAACAGTCAGTTCTATCAATGGCTTGATTATCTAGACGTGATGGCTGGGTCATGGAATGATTTTGTAAATATTTGAAGACAGCTTGGATCCATGAATTTCAGTAGGTTTTTTATATCCTTTGATGAGTAGTCACTTTAGGACACGCTTTGCTAATGTACTGTTGAGTTTAAATGCTTCTCTGAATGCTTTCATGTTATATTTAGGCTTATTTTCCTTGAAAAATGTATCATTACTAAAAAGAAAACGTTAGAGAAATAGATGTCGGGAATCTAGTGTCGATGTGGATTCTGTGACAATATATGCTTGACATGGATGGAGTTTGTTTCATGTTATACATGCTCAAGTTAGAGTTGAATTCAAAGGGCAGTATTAAAGTACTTCTGGAGTGAATTTGGAACCAGTTTTGGTATGCAAACATGGGCGGATGGAGAGGGAGCCCATCCCTGCCCCAGCCCATAAGCAAATTGATTTTTAAAAAGAGGAAATTACAGCTTAACATGTTTTTAAGATAGAATTTTCATAAATCCACGATCAACTTTAATAATACATAAATCAGGTTTTAATTAATGATTTTTAAGGTTTTAATTAATGATTTTTAAATGAATTTTTATTTAAATCAATCCTACACAATTTCAAACCCTAATTATTTCATTTTCTCACCTCTCTCTCTCTCTCTCTCTCTTTCCCCGCCGACCCATTTTCTCTCCCCATCTCTTTCTATCCCCTCCACCACCAACCCGATAGCACCACCACCACTGGCACCACCGCGTCGCTACCACCACCGCCTCTATCTATTATCGCATCTTACCCTCTCTCCGTCGCGAAGCCTCTCCCTCACCCTCTCTTCGCCGCGAAGCCACCGCTGAGTTAGACGAAATCGATGCTGGTAGTGTTGGAGGTCTTGTTCATGTTAATGGATATCAAATTTTGCAACATTGGCTGACCATGGCAGTGATGCCAAATGGACAACAAGTTTTTTTTTTATTGATAGCTTGTTGATAGTGTTGTAGTGCTCTCCGTTGATTAGATCAGGCGAGGTGTTGGTGATGTGTGGTTGTCATGGTTGTTCTAGCAGCGACGGTTTTGGTGATGTATGTGGTTGTGGTTGGAACTGGTGCGAGGTGGTGGTGTGCGTTGATGACGGGTTGCGTTGATGGTGGTGTGGGTTGTGTTGGGGTGCGAGGTGGTGGTGACTGTAATTAGGGGTGGGCAAAAATCGAACCAACCCGACGAACCCGATCGACCCGAACCAACCCGATCGGGTTAGGTCGATTTTTTTCCATTTTTTTTTTCCGTGTTAGGTTCTGGCAAGGCTTAGTGGGTCGGGTTGTAAGTTAACCCATCCAACCCGACCAAACCCGACCCGACCCAACCCATCAACAAAAAAAAAGGGCCCATTTTTTTTCAAACCTATTTCAACTAAACCTGCACCAGCACAGCTGCACTTCCAACATTTCCCCCACAACACAAATCAAAAGCGCCGACTTTCCAATTTTCTCTTTCCTCTTCCTTTCTTCATATTTTGCCCCCTTTTTTTTTTCTCCTTTCCGGTTTCCATCAAGTGATTTAGCCTTCAATTCCTTTCCCAAGGTAAGTTACAAAGTTTGCATTTTTTTTCCGGCTTATTACTAAGATTCAACCCTCATTTTGCAGACTTTTCTGTACAAACTTATTTAACAGATCATTGAGCATTTGAGCATGACCAAGAAACATATTTAACCTCTCATTTCTTCATCTTCACTACTTTATTTAGTTGATTATTACAGTCATTAGAATTTTTATTCTTGTAGGAATCATGATTAAATTGTTTAAAGTAAAGAAAAAACAGAGGGAACTTGCTGAAAATGCCAATGGGAAGCCTCTAGTCAAGAAGCAAAGTGTTGGAGAACTACGCCTTAACAAAGGTATTTTTAGTTTCCTGTAATGAAAAATGGTTAGACTTCATGATGGATTTCGTTATAGTTAAATAATATTTAGTGGGCTTATGAGTAGAAATCTCATTAATTTATTGTTATTCTAAAACTATCATTTCCCCTTCCTATATAAGCATGAAAGTGGGCTTCTGAGGGCAAATTCTAGAAATAAAACCTTCATATGAGTGCTATTCTAGAAATAAAACCTTCATCTGAAATGTGGTGGGAAATTCTAAAAAAGAATATGTAGTTTCTGCCTTTCTGGCTTCTCGTGGCTGTCCTGCTTGCTTGCTGGTCCAGTGGCTACTCGTTTATTTCTATATATTCATTTATTTCTCGTGGATTCTTGTTTTAGTTCTGATTTTCTTGTTGAAAATTTGAATTGAGACATGAGCTGAAACATTGTAATTTATAACTAGTTAATAGAAATCATCGATACAAACCGACCGACCAACCCAACCCAACCCGACTAACACATAATTGGGTTGGTTTGAGTTGGGTTTCAACATTTACATGAGTTGGGTTGGGTTGGGTTGGGTTGGATTTTGAACAAATCGACAATGTTGGGTTGGGTTTAGGTTGGGGCAAAAACCGATCCAACCCAACCCACGTCCACCCCTAACTGTAATTGCGCCGGCGTGGTGGTGGATCTGTGGTGGGCGTGGTGGTCTATGAGATCTGCGAGAAGTGAAGTAGATTTGTGAGAGGAGACGGTGGTTGTTCTATGGTTGCGAGAAGCGAAGTAGATTCATTCAAATTTAGTTTAAGACTCTATAACAAATACATATTTATTTTATTCATATTCATGATATACAAATAACTCGTTACCAAAATAAGTTTTTTATTTCACACATACATATATAACTAAGTTTAAAGAGTTCACTTATAATCAAATTAGTTTATTATATAATAAATATTTTTTATTGACTGAAGATAAATGACCTATTTGAACAGTATGAAGCAACATGTTTGACTAAGCTTAAAAGTAATTCAATTTTTTATAATGTATTTTTTCATATATTACTTATTTATACTTGTGAGTTAAGAATTTATTTATTTCGACCATGAAATGAATGTTATCATCAAAATAAGTAATATGTTATATATTTAATTTTATTAGTTAAAAATATATTTGTTAGAACTTTGTTATGAGTGTCCCAAAATATATTCTAACCCACATTATTATGAGTGTTATGAATTTAACATTTTAAACTAAATCTCGAGTGGTATAGAGTATCTTTTATGGTATGAGTTCATTGAAAACAAAATTAAATTGCAGCCCACCCTAACATATCTTTCTAGCTCCGCCCTTATATGCAAACGAGAGTGTTTACTTGTGATCACAACCCGTGTCCTAGGGACTTGGTACCATATGGAGTATTCCTTTCCATGGTAGCTAGAACATGGCAAATGCTGAGGAGACTATCCTAAAGTTTGATGTGTGTCGTGATGTGCCTTGTCAATTTAACTAGGTTACGAGTTTTTTGTTGAATATTACTCCTTGGACACGGCTTGGTTGAATATCTAAATCTCATGTCGAGTTCAAGTATCAAGCACAGAGTATACTTCTCTTCCCATATGGAACGCCAAGGTCATCTATAGTTAGGCGTTTGTTGTATATTATTGAAGAGTGTACTAATTATGTCATATATACAAGTATGACCAGCATTCTACCAATGTGTGTGTATGTGGGGGTTGTTTCGGGCTTACCGATCTAAGAATGAGGAGAAGGTTGCCCATGGATGTGGAACTTCAGGGGCCACATGGGCGATTTGTGATCGAGGTATCAGAGCAGGCTGCTTGAATATGTTGTTGGTGACAAGAGATCACCGACATTCGTTCTTATAAAAGATTTTGGGAACATGAACAACGACATATTTGGCCAAATGAGTGACAACCAAGCGGAATTGATAAAGAAAGCTTTAGGGATGATAAATGATAAAGGCAAACGTTGTGCGAATGAGCTTATGGTTTACCAATTTGTTTCGTGGAGTGCCCATTGCAAAGGAAATCACAATAATGGCCATTGTGTTGGTGCTTTGACATGTACAGTGGCACTGCAATAAGGTCACTTGTAATGATCCAGTCTCTGTGCTCAAACCGTTAACTTACGTAAGCGAAAGGTACCAGAATATAACTTAAGTTTCTCTTAAGGGAAAAGTCAGGGGTTTGAATCCTGGGAATACGATAGAAATTTGTAAGAGGTAAGATGAGATCAGACTTTCTCAAAGCGGACTATACGTAAGTTAACGGCTTGGGCACATATGCCGAGTCGTTACACTGTCCATCCGAGGAACTAATGCTTGAGGGGCATATGGTGAAAGTTGGTGTTGGAGGCGTTATATATAGTGTTACTATAGAAAAATGTAGGAGGCACTATATGGATGCCCATCTATAAGGGTATGGTACTGTAATTTTTCTTTCAATGAGAGGGATGCGTGATAATGTGGAGCTCACTTATTTCTACAAAGGCGTTAGCAGATTGGGTGAGGGAGAATGTCATCACTGAGCGTCCTCCTCTCCCCATATGGCATAACAAGGTCGCCAACAATTGGGCATTTGGCCTATATTACTGAATAACGAACTAAAGATTTAATCGTATATTAGTGTTGTCTAGTATCCTACCTATTATACAAACATTACAAATTGACAAAACAAATCGAAACAAAACCCTTCGAAAAAAATCTATCGATTTTTACCAATGCATCAAGATATTGACGGAATGGGCTCAAACTATATTGTACCCTTATGTATCAAGGCCCCACAAAACCCAAGATCCAAACGAAAACTCTTTGAAGCGATTCGATGGACCAACCAATATCAACACTATATCATTAAACTTTCTTCTCTCAAAGAATCACAAAGATCTTCACTCGATTCACTCAGAAATCACAATAACAACATCCAACTAGAAGTTGAAGATGCAAAGAGAAGACGGACAGAAGCACAAAAAAGGGAGAAACCCCTAGCCACACACATAAAGAATGATGATTAGAATGACAATAGAAACTCGTAAAGGTTCAATTTATACTTCCCTCCAACACCGTAGATCTTGGATTGAGATCAACGGTCTAGAGCAACTAGCAACATTAACTGATTCCCAAATAACTAAAAATTTTAAAGGGAAATGCATTTTTAGCTTTCAATTTTGGGCTTGGGTTTGAGCCAACGCATTGATGTTATTGGGCAATAGAAATATAACTGGTTGAGCCTCAACAAAAGAAGCCCATATCATTATCGTCCAATTGGACTAGATTTGACATCATAGTTTAACAAGATCTCCACCTTGATGCCAATAGTACAACTGATATGGTATAAGACAAACACTTCCATCCAACAACAAATTCTTTAGTAGCATCATCAGCACTATATGTTATAACCTGTAAACAAAGAATTTAGCCAGCATCAATGTTCATTTTAAATAAGATCTAAACTTGTTAAGAGACAATACCTTTGTACCCATATCAGATGAATTAAATTCTATAGGAATTTTTTTCTAAACTAATAGATTCTGTTCAAACAACATTTTTAATAAAATGTAGTTTTACATCTTTATGCTTTGTCCTTTCATGAAAAATTAGGGGCTGTTCTTTTGGTATTTCAGTTCTGTGTTTTTGAGTTTTGAATTCATTTTGGATTTTTTGTTTTGAGTGTCCATTTTGAGATTGTTGAAAATATATTTTTTTTTTGGCATTTTGAAAACATTCAAAACGCGCTTTGAAA
The DNA here is from genome assembly GCA_035079005.1 of Fraxinus americana. Classification (NCBI taxonomy): domain Eukaryota; kingdom Viridiplantae; phylum Streptophyta; class Magnoliopsida; order Lamiales; family Oleaceae; genus Fraxinus; species Fraxinus americana. Next base: position 17,277,389 of record CM068716.1, read on the forward strand.
ATTTTGGCTTGATTATAACTGAAAACACCAAAACGACAAATTTGTCGTTTTGGGTTTTCTTCGTAAATTTTTAGCTTGTTTTCAAAAACTCATTTTCAAAATTAGGAAAGAGAACGCGTTTTCACTGTTTTGAAAAATTGAAAACAGAAAATGGCTTGAAAATGGTAAAGAGAACAGACCTTTAATTTTTACATAGATGTATGACACTTTGGCTATCAAATTATACTACTACAAGATTAGATAATGCATTTATCTCATAACAAACCTTTAAGCCAAAGGGTTTCTTTTATAGCCTCTGTAGCAATCACATATTCTGCCACAATGGTAGATTTACAACAATTGACTATAGTTGGGATTTTCAACTCACACAAGTTTCACATAAAGTAAACTTATGTGTTGTAGTAGATTTACTATTATTCTTATTACCGGCAAAGTTAGAATCTACAAATCCTTTAAGTACAACACCATCTTTACATGCAATATAACATAAACCTAAATATGAAGATCTTTTCAAGTATTTGAGTACCCATTATAAGGTAGTCCAATGTTCATGGCCAAGATTGACTATAAATCTGCTCAAATTACTTATAGGGTGAGCCACATCAGATCTCGTACATGTCATAGTGTACATAATGGAGCCAACAAAATTAGCATAAGGAACCCTTTCCACGTATTTTCTATCAGATTCATCAATTGGGTACTGATATTTACTTAATTTGAAATGACTATCAAGTGGTAAAGTAACATATTTAGAATTATGTATAGCAAATTTCGATTACACTTTTCCAACGTATGAAGTCTATTTCTGACAATATCCATACCTAAAATTCTTTTAGCATGTCCTATATCTTTCATTTCAAATTCATTACTCAAATACATTTTTATCTTGTTTATATTACTCATATTATCTCCTATTAATAATATGTCATCAACATAAAGTAAGATAAACATTCATATCGTGATTAACACTCCTTCTGAAATATAAACAACGATCAAACTTACTCCTAACAAAACTAACGGAGGTTACAAAATTATCAAATATTTTGTACTACTGTCTAGGTGGTTATTTTAGGCCATATAAAGATTTTTTAAGCAAGCATACATGATCAGATTGTTTATTATTTCTACAAACCCTGAGTGTGATTCATAAAGATAATTTCATCAAGATCACCATGCAAAAATACAAATTTAACATTCATTTGTTCAAGTTCAAAATCATAATGAGCGACCAAAGCAAGCATTACTCTAGTTGTAGTATATTTCATAATAAGAGAAAATATCTCATTATAATCAACACCTTGTTTTTGGTAAAGCCTTTTGCCACTAATCTAGCTTTATAACTAAGAGGATCTCTTTTAGAATTTCCCTCCTTAATAGTAAAAACCATTTGCAATCCACACAGGATTTACTTGCAGGTTGGGGTAGGGGTGTAAGCGGTCCGGTTTTTGCGGTTTTTGACAAATTTTCAAACCAAACCGTTTTGATCAGTTTGAGAAAAGCTCAAACCTAAACCAAACCGTTTTGACCGGTTTGAAAAAAACTCAAACCTAAACCTAACGGTTTGGTCCGGTTTTAAACCGCCGGTTTCGCGTATATTTTTTTCCTATCTAGTATCTACTTTTATGACATTAATTCAATATATATTTATATCTTACTAGAAATAAATCTAAAACAAACTAAATATATTTACTATAAACTTAAATACCAACAAAATAAAAGTAAAATCACAAAAAACTAAAGCATAGTTTTTTATTCGCCCTTTTAATGTTTTAGAATAATACTTTACGATAAAGATACAATATAAGTCCACTAAAATAAATATAAGGTCCAAAAAAACATAATAATGTCATTTTTCAACTAGCAAAATGAATAAACGAATTAATTTTGTCACAAAACTCAAGAAACATCAAATTTTGTCACAGAACTAACAAAAAGAAGAAACATTCACATACTCAAGAAACCACAGAACTCATGATCAATTTTGTCCTTCATACATAAAAAAAATTTTAATTAGCAAATTGGAAAAAAAAAAAAGAATTAAGACACGGATCCATCTAATAATTGCTTCCAAAAGGCAAGTTACAAATATTTTTTCTCCCTCGTTCCACTATATATACCCACCTTCATCTTCTGCAATTTAACACGGAATTATACATATTCTCTCATATGTAAACAAATGTCTTTTGCGCACCTGATTGCCCGAATTTCAACTTTAAGCCTTACTCACGATCAATAAATATGTAAACAAATTTCAACTAGAAAGTGACAAAATTTCAATTTTAATCTTTACTCACGATCAAATAAATATGCAAGAACCTGAAATAGTCTAATAATACTGGCGAACGTACACTACCGGCGACTGGGAGGTTCGAGATTTCGAAGGCGTTGACGATTTGGGGGAAACTAGGAGCGCCGCGGGGAGCGAGGCTGTGACCAGCGAGTTGCGAGTGAGAGAAATGGAAATTGGAAGATTATGGTTGTGACTTGTGAGTATATGGACTTGGGTTGAGCTGTTTAGTGCTACTTCTTTCAAATTTGGGCATTTTTTTATATATAATTAGGATTGGGCGGGTCATAAATCTTAATAATTAATAGAAAATTAGAAATTGACAAAAATACCTACAAAATGACAAAATTATTCAATTTTACAAAATTGAAATTTTGGATAAATTTAAAAAAAAAAATCAATTTTTTATTTTTTTATTTTATATATTTTTTACCGGTCCGGTTTGGTTTCAAACCATAATTAAAATTCTCAAACCTAAACCAAACCGTTTTTGACCGGTTTGGTTTGGTTCAAAACCATTTCGTTAACGGGTCCACGTGGCACCAAACCGCCGGTTTCGAAATTGCGGTTTCGGTTCGGTTTTCCGGTTTGGCGGTTTTTGCTTACAGCCCTAGGTTGGGGTACTAAAACCCAAGTCCGATTTTTCAATAAGGATCTCATTTTTTCCTCCATGACACTTTGCCAACTTAAAGACCGTTTGCAAGCCTCTTCATATGATTTTGGCTCTTTAAAGGCTAAATATTTATTGGGCAGAATAGCAAGGGACAAATAATCTCTATATCTAGATGACTCTCTTAACTCATGTTGTTGTATCTCTTCTTCATTTTGAACTTGACCTTCACTTTCCTCTACTTCACCAGAAATAGGTTCAATTTCTTATTCCATATCCACATGCAGCTTTGTCTTATCTATACCACCCTTTCTAAATCTTTTTTAGTATCATTTTGACTTAAGCAAGGTATTTCTGATTCATTGAAAACCACATCTCTATTGGTTAAGATCTTAAAACCTCTTAGACCTCTAGCCCACAGTCTGTATCCATTAACACCTTCAGGGTATCCCAGAAAAACACATTTCTGGGATATTAGTTCAAACTTACCAATACTTCGGTGAGAAAAAGATGAACAGTCAGAAGTTCTCATTAGTGAATAGTTTGCAGGCTTTCCGGACAGTACTTTTTCATGTGTTTTACCATTTAGAGCACTTCAAGGAGTTTTGTTAACAATATAGGAAGCAGTAATCACAACTTTTCCCCAAAGTACCTTAGGAATTCCTGAGATGGCCAACATGCATCTAACTTTATCTAAAAGGGTTCTATTCATCTTATCATCAACCTCATTTTGCAAAGGAGTACAAGGGACAGTTTTGTGTCTTACAATCCCATTAAGTTTGAAAAAATTATAAATGTCAAACTTGCAAAACTCTTGGCCATTGTTAGTCCTTAAGGTTTTGATCTTTTTACTAGTTTTATTTTCAATTAAATTCTTCCAAGTTTTCAATTTTCCAAAGGTGTCAAATTTTTGCTTTAATAAGAAAATCCTCACTTTTCTAGAAAAATCATCAATCAATCAAGAAAAGAAAATATATATTACCTCCTTGAATAATAATGGACGAAAGTCCCTAAAAATAAGAATGTATATATACACCAAGATAAAAGCGGACTTATGTCTGCCTACATTAAAATAGAGTCTATGTTGCTTGCCCAAAGTGCAATGCTCACATAGAACCTTTGGGATAGAATCTTGCATACTTGTTTATGAAGAATTTACAGGCTTCTTTCACTAACATGGGCTAATCTATTGTGCCACTTTAAAATGACATCAATCTCAATAGTAGAGGCTTGAGAACTGTGACTCTAAACACTTTAAACTTTAATGACATAGATGCCATTCTTTTTAACTCCTTTGAATATGACTAAGGGTCCACTCATGACTTTCAACACGCCATTACCAAGTTTCCCTTGTAATACTATGTCATCTAAGTCACCCATTGAAATAAGATTTCTATTTAGTTCAGGAATATATCTAACTCTTTCAAGAGTATAGATATAACCATTTTCAAACTTTAAGGTTACACTACCTATCCCCTTAACCTTGCAAGCAACATTATTCCCCATCACCACTTCACCTCCATCTAGTTTCTTAAAATCCACTAACCAATCTCTCCTAGAGGTCATATGGTAGGTGTAGCTAGTAGTGATGGCAACGAAATGGGGCGGGGTCGGGGCAACCTCCCCCACCCTGCCAAGAAATTCCTCGTCCCGTTACTCGTTAAGGCAAGGCCCCATTTAATTTTATTTTTTTTAAGTTTTTGATAATTTATTTTTATTTCCCCCATTCATTAGACTTAGAAAAATAATTTTAGTTGCTATTTTTTATTAGAATTAATGAAATTTCGTGAAATTTTCCATTTAAAGTATTGAATTCTAAAAAAAAAAAAAAAATTAAACGGGGCGGGGCACCCGTTACCCGTCCCTATCCCGAACCCACCCCGAGGTAAAAATTTTCACCGTGTCCCCGACCCGAATACCCGATTAAGAGGGTTATACCCGCCCCATTCGGGGGCCGGGCTTCGTGGGTATCAGGTATGTCGGATTTTTTGCAATCCCTAGTAGCTAGAGTCCAAGATCCATTATTAGGTCTAATTGTAGTTTCCAGCCATATTGACTGGGCACATTTTGATGTGAGTTTAGTCATAACATATACATCAATTGTGTTAGTCTCAAGAGGTTCTACAACATTCATTTCATCAACTATTCTCTTTTCTATTCATTTTTCTTTTTATAACAATTTTTAATAAAATGAGCAATTTTCCCACACCCATAGCATTTCATAATCTTTGATTTAAGACTTGTATATTGACCTGCCTCTAAACTTCTTCTATTGTTACTATTTCCTTAATCATTATGGCTATTAAGATTATTGGTGTGCCTAAACTGGGCCTGTCTCTTACAAATAGGCTTTTAGAATTACTATCACGTTTCTCATATCTCAGTTCTAAATCTTTATTTCTTAAAGAGTTAAATGACAACATCAAGTGTTAGAGTGTCCCTGCCATATTTGATGGCAGTCTTGACATCACCATACGCCAAGCGGGTTATCCTACAAGTCCTTAGTATTATCTAACTTCCACATTTTTCTCAATGTTTGATCATACAAATGCAATATTATAGAAGTATAGGCAAGTTCAACAGGTTCATCTTTTTTTATCAATAATCATAGTTTTCAGTTAACTCTCCACTTTTGAAACTTTTTGCTGTACAAGAATCCTCCTCATTTTTTTGTTGTCAAATGGGAAAGTCAACCTTCCCATTAAACACCCCAAGTTCAAACGTAGCTCCAGTCATTTTCAGAAAAAAAAAAATCTTGAAACACAGTTAATATTCTTTTGAAAAAGATAGGTCACCTTAATTTTTTTTTTTTTGAAAGGTGATCAAACAACAACAATAAATAATGAGGAACAATAGTAAAGCTCTAACGAAAATTCTAAATAAAGCAATAACAAGTTATACAGAGGCACAACACAATGTATCAATATAGGAAATAAAATAGTATCAATTTAGATTATGCAGATCAATTTGATTTCAAGTCACACAATGATCAAAAAATATGTCTGAATTCGTGAGGAACTCATGAGAATCAAGTTCTCAGGTCAAGGCTCAATTTAGAATCAATTTCAATCATTAGAATCAGGTATAACAATGATGTAAAGTTTATAAGAGTGCAAGCAACGGTAACACAAAGTAACTTTCATGTAGTAGACCACAAATATAACGTAAATATAGAAAATAGTATCTGAAATATCAAACCATAGTGATGGTCTAAAACATTGATCACAAAATACACCACCATATGAATCGTAGTTGAAAATAACCCACCAATGGTCACCAGTTGCAATAAATTTGTTTATAGTTTCTCAAAATTTGGTGTTCCAATAAAAAAAACTGGACCTAGAAACCACACGAGAATATTAGGAAGTAATTTTGTAAACAAAAATCAACCACTGAAGGTAGATCATACTGTATGCTTATATCTAGGGTTTTAAAAGATCTAGATCTAAACAGATCGTATGAAATATATTGTGAAAAACTAATTTTCTTTATATAAAATTTCAATAGCAGATTTATTCAACCTTCGTTTTGTCAAAAGTTTAAAGAAACTTAGGGTTTTGATAAAAACTTCGTAGATTTAAAGAGATCCAACCAAGACATTGTAAAAATTAATTTTCCACCGCCAGTAAACACACGAGGGTCCAAGAACATCCAATCAAGGCTCTGATACCACTATTATACAAACATTACAAACTAATAGAACAAATCAAAACTAAACCCTTCAAAACAAATCCAACGATTTTTACCAAAGCATTGATAGAATGGGCTCAGACTATATTGTACCATTCTATATCAAGGGGCACAAAACCTAAGATCCAAACGAAAACTCATTGAAGCTACTTCGATGGATCGACCAATCTCAACCCCAGATCACTAAACATTCTTCTCTTAAAGAATTACAAAGACCTTCACTCGATTCACTTAGAAATCACAGGAACAACATCCAACCAGAAGTTGAAGAAGTAAAGAGAAGATGAACAGAAGCACAAAAAGGGTGAAAGCCCCTACAAACATAAAGAAGGTAGATTGGAATGACGAGAAATCCATAAAGGTTCATTTTATACCCCCATCCAACACTGTAGATCTTGGATTGAGATCAACGGTCGAGAGCAACTAGCAACATTAACCAATTCCCAAATAACTAATAGTGTAAAAGGGAAATGCATTTTTAGCTTTCGATTTTGGATCCAGGTTTAGGCCAACACATTGATGTTATTGGGAAATAGCAACTAATCGGTTGGACTTTAACAAAAAAAGGCCCATATCATCATGAGAAGTGCTTTATGTCCCGGCTCAATGACGGGGACAAAAAATAGGGGCGCCAGTTATTTTTCCTATTTTTTGTCCCGGTCATTGAGCCGAGACAAATGGCTTTTTCCTATCATCATCCCCCAATTAGACTAGATTTGGCACCACAACCTAAGATTCCCACCTTGATGCCAACAGTACAACTAATAAGGTACAAGACATACACTTCCATCCAGCAACAGATTCTTTAGTAGCATCATCAATATCATATGCTACAACTAAGGACATAATTTTTTTTGCCCAATTTTTTAAAATAAAATTATTATTTTATGGATTTAGTGAAATCATTTATTTAGTATATTGATCGAATCAACGCAGGAGATTTTATTATTTAAATAAGGTTATTAATTTATGAAATACTTATTGAAGTTTTGCTACATATGTTGTGCGCATATGGACAAAATTAGTTGAGATGTTTTCAATGATTGATTGATGTAAGTATATGTGTGTATACACAATTGATTGTTAATATGTTTATTTACATATGGGGTAATTTTGGCTTTTGGTGATTGAAAGGTAATGTAAATTGATTTTGGGAGGTCAACAAAAGAAATCTATAATTATTTTTGTTTCTTCATGTGGTGTGTAAGATTTCGAAATTTATTTTACTTGTTTTGATTGGTTAGACTTATTAAGAAACGAGCATTAGAGGCTCAGCCAACATAAGGAAGAAATGTCCAAACACATAGGTTGGTGAAAAGCTTAAAGACCTAAACTACTTAAGATTAAATCAATTTTAATTCAAGAAATTGAGATTACGATGGTGGTTCATGCTTCAAAATTATGGTATTATTATCTGTATGGAAGCAAGTGTAAAATCTATACCAATCATACATAAGTGCCTCAATTATTTCTTCACTTAGAAGAATTGAATTTGAGGTAAATGAGATGTTAAAGTTAGTAAATAACTATAATTGCATTATTCATTACGATTCGAGTAAAGCTAAGATGACTTTTCATATCCGGTCTTATGAAAACCCTTTTCATTTCTCTTTGCCACGGATTTTATAGACACTTGGATTTCAACCTTGCGAGTCAGACACGAGGTCTACCAATTTGAGTATAAATTTTCATTGGCTATGTGCATAGCCTTGAAATGGTAAAAGAAGTTGTGTTTTAGAAAGAGTTTGGAATGTATACGATTCCGTTCGATGATCAGTAGTCATTGTAGATAGTTAATATTATCCAATAACCGATTAATTTGAGTGAATATGCGAGTTTTCTAGCTGGCATTGACAATTCCATGCCAAAAGATGTTTCATATGCATTCATTTCAATGCTTCTTGGTTTTTTTTTTTAACTTGTGCTAGTGTCTCTTACTATATTTGATTTATTCATGCATGAAATAAAGTAGATTGAGCTTATGCATATTCGTATATTGCAAGTTCCTATGGTGTTTGGAAGGTCCCCTGATTTCTCAATCAATTAGGAATAGAATGGATCGGGTGCTTCTGGTCTATGGTTCCTCGTGAACTTCCACAAAATCTGCTTTCCTCGTTGGAGAATGTTGGCAAAACTTTGCAAAGAAACTTTTTGTCTGGAATTCAAACGGCTTTAAATCTTCGAAGAGGAGCACTAAGATTCTGGACAAAACTCTGCAAAATCTGCATGAACAGCTTCAAAGTTTAGCCCGGATTTAGGTATTGTTTGCGAAAGATTCAAGTTCTTCATCTCTTCTTTGGAAGACTTCAAAGCTTCAAAAGGCTATAAATCTTTGAAGAGGAGCACTAAGGGGCTGTTCTTTTTGTGTTTTAGTTTTGTGTTTTGAGTGTTCATTTTGAGATTGTTAAAAATGTGTTTTTTTTTTTACATTTTGAAAACACCCAAAACGCATTTTGAAAATTTTGGCTTGATTATAACTGAAAACACCCAAAACGACAAATTTGTCGTTTTTGGTTTTCTTTGTAAATTTTTTATTTGTTTTCAAGAACGCGTTTTCACTATTTTGAAAAATCAAAAATAGAAAATGGTTTGAAAATGATACAAAGAATAGACCCTAAGATTCTGGACAAAACTCTGCATAATCTGCATGAACAATGCATAAAACTGCCGACCGATTTCAAGTCTTCCAAAGAGGAGATGAAGAACTTGAATCTTTTATGAGCAACGCTTAAATCTTGGCTAAACTTTGAAGCTCCAAGAAAACTCGAAATCTTCAAAAATAACTTTTTGAATCTGGACAGAGTTTGCAAAATTTGTTTTGCTTGATTCGAAATTACCAATTTATGGAGGTAAAATCGAACCAAAATCATTGAACTCACAAGTGCAAGGGCAATTAAAGCGAATGTTTCTCTCACTAAAGTTGAGTGCTTTTCTAAATAACACCTTACATTGTGATTCTTGAATATACTAATGGATATACACATGAAATTAAGGTTATTGCTTTTGCAAATCAAATAACAGCTTAGATAATGACTTTGATGGTTTGACCTAATCTCAAAGATCGAATTATTGATGCACAAGATAAGGATTCATTTATTTAGAAAATTAGAATTAAGGTTGGATTAGATTAGAAGAAGGATTTCGGAGTGTTGTAGGACAAGACATTAAAGTTTAGATGAAGACTTTGTCTGCCTATGGACGAAGAACTAAGAAAGAAAATTCCAGTAGAAGCTCACTCCACCCCTATGTCCCTCATCTCTGAAATTACAAGGTTTGACCCAAATTACACTTTTAGGGAGGGGGGGGGGGGGGGTAAATATGTGATTATGCAGAATTAAAATATAATTAAATAGCAACAAGTCACTTTTAATTATCTCTAGATGGTTAATCAATTAATCCAAATTTCCTATGTTGAACTGCTACAGTTATATGAAAACGGTAAATAACACGTAGAATGGTTACGGAGAAACCCTAACAGGGTAAAAACTCCGGGCACTTTGTGAGTCAAAAATCCACTAAATACGAATTTAAACTTACAGTATGCCAGATACGATTACCACCAGTACTTTCTGACCTCCTGACTGCAAATTCCACAGCCCTCCTGGATTGCGTGCTCCTGCACCAACTCCCAACTTTCTGAATTCGTCTATCTCCTATGGATCAACAAAGAACTCCGCATTCTCCAACAACAACTGAAACTTCAGTCACCTTTCCTTTTTTCTTTAGAACTCTGGAAGATGTTTATGAAGTAAGGAATTTGGTATTTGGATTAAGTGGGTTTGATGCTTTCACTCCCAAGAACAAATCGAACAACGAAGGTTGAATGCTATGGATTAATTTGATGAAGTAGATATGAAGCAGCATGTGTTCTCTCAATGTTCAACCTTAGAAAAAATCATTTGGAGGCGTGCTGAAATTTATACTGTAGGTTTAGGATTGAATAGGTCGAATAAAAAGCTTTAAAACGCGAATTAAAACTTTTCGGATGACACTGTCACTCGAGCGAAAGCTTAGTGACTGGTGAGCGATAGGTGGTCGCTCGAGCGAGGACAAGGCGACAGGCGAGCAACAATATTTCTATTTCTGCCACTCGAGTGAAGTCAGGGCGACCGCCTAGTGAAATTGCTGCGCTGTTTTTTCCTTCTTTCCATCCTCGAACCCTAGACCTAATACAACTCAACTTATAATATTTGTAACTTACTCATTGACTTTTACATCATATTAAATATAGTCATTTTTGTTCACAGACTTGCCAATTATATTAAAAACCTAACAAACTCTTCTTTTGACATTCTGTAATAAAACTACAAAATCTAAAGTCAAGGTAGTAAAAGTACAGATACAAAACAACTAATACTTCCAACACAAACTGTCTTGGTTGAAATGTGCTTTTTCTTTATCTAAACTGTTTTCGAAAACAGACAACTCAAATATCCAATGTAAAAGCACGTGAAATAGTAATATAGATAAACACAATTCAAACAGTTAATCATAAGTTATACCAACTAAATTAAGATGCAATATCAATGTAAACCAACAAATCAAAAAGAAAACATTGATATCACTAAAAATCAAAACTTAATCTAGCTAAAAAAAATAAAATCATTTACCTCATAATCAAAATTTTTACGTACATTATCATAAGTATTAGAAATCATCCTTAAAATCATATGCTCATAAGCATCCTTAAAATTATATGCTCATATGCCTCATTTAACTAATCCCCATTTTTGTCACAAACGACAAGGAAATCGAGAATAAAAAACGTACAACATTAACATATAATAACTCAAAAATGAAGTTGTTAAGATGCAAAAGTATAATCAATGTTGTTAGGTTTTAGCTGATTTTGTAATTGACAAATTCTGTGGATAAAAGGACTTAATTTGATAGGATGTAAAAGTTCAAGGAGTAATGTGCAATGTGCTCAAAAGTTAGTTAGTAAGGGTCTCAAGTTTGGAACAAGGAGGAAAACGGCACGGATTTTTGCTGGACTGTCGTCAAGGGTTGGCTCGAGCTACATGTAATGCCTCGAACTTAAGCTTCGAATGTCACGTACTAATGTAATAACTTCAGCCTTTGTTACATGTAAAAACTCTTAAATAAAATGTAATGCATTCCAGAAACCTATTTTTAATTCATAGTAAAATATCTCTATAAAGTTTAATGGTCAGCAGAAGTGCATGCCGATTTGAAATTATTCTTTTCATATGCGGACGTGGTGCTGTTACGGCTAGTTTGGGCAGCCAGTTCAAACATTTTTATAAAATTCACCCCAACTCCGTTTCCTATGAAATTTGTGGCATTTGAAAGATATTTCCAAGTAGTTTTCCAGGTTAAAATATGGAGAGTTTCCAAGATCATATGATATGGACGTTTCATTAAAAACAGTGAGGTACTGCACAGAAATTTCAGATTGACCCTCCGACACTTAAAAATTTATATCTCCGGCCACAGACATCCAAATTGAATGATTCTTGTGCTAATATTAAGACAACTCACAAAGGAACGTGGTAGTATTTTTATGGTCTGAAATAGGTGTTTATAAAGTTAGTAATAGCATTTTGAACTGACCCTAAAAACTGTCCAGTTTCTGTCTCTTTTACCATTTCAGGAAAAAATCTATAGAAATGTCTTTAAGCACAACATGACAGATGTGATTACCAAATATACTTCTAGTACCATATTACATCATTCTATATACATGCTTATAATTAAGACCACCATAAACAAAACATAAGGAAGGCAGTCTTTGAACAAAACATACGGGAAGGAAGTTTAGATACAAAATAACTTTCTCCCATCATCGAGTAGGCCGACCAACTTCCACCAACTCAACTCAACGATCATGGATCTGAAAATTTAGCATAAATGACTATGAGTGTAAATAATACTTAATAAGATACCATACTCGGATTTAACATGTTAATACAACACAAAAGAAAACATTCAAACACATACTTGCATATTCCGGCTTGCCGGTGCCCTTCGGACTTGTCCTAAGGCATAAATAGATATCTAACTTTGTGGACTTGTCCACAACTTTCATATTATGGTGCTCATGCATAGCTTAAGCATAAATATTACCATGAAATCCTACCATTTGAGCATAGAAAATATCTTACCTTAACACTTGGGGTTGAAAATTGTACTTGCAAATGCTAGCCTTTGTTTTCCTTTTTCACGTATCCTATCTTTCTATTGTTTGCAAGAAATATTCTGGTTTCAAAAGACATTTGTAGTAACCTTTCTTAGATATTTAAAGGCAAGAAAACCTATGACTAAGCAAGGTGTAAAGGGTGACTATTTACCAAACTAAAACTTATTGCCTACATCTACATGTGTGAGTTGCATGGATGTTTTCCTAAATTTAACTAAACAGCTCATGCATCAATTAAACACTTCATGATAGCTTGCTACTATAAGTTGACACCACATGCTTGCTTGTTACTACAAAGATAACCATATCATGTTTGCCTTAGCCACCTCATACTAGCTTAAATATTTAACCACCTCATGCTAGCTTATATATTTAACCAAAACATGAAAATGTGGTAGTCACTAATAGTTTGGCCAAATAAAATTTGAAAAGTTACATTACTATCCTAAAACAATTAAATGAGCAAATTAAACGAGCATAAAATTTCGGAGTATTACACTACAAAAGTTACAAAACGGCACGGATTTTTTCTAGACCGTCGCCCCTCTTTCGCTCGAGCGACATACTGTTTCTGGGCCCTTGCTCGAGCAACAGTGCTGTCCGGGAAATTTTTGTTTTGCGATTTCAAGGCTTTTTACTTGGCCCATTTGTTTTTTGACCTACCTATAAATATCAAAACACTTCTATACGAATTTTATGAGGTTGAACATAGAAAGAAAAAGATTGCAAAGTGATTCCTTCATATTTGATTCTTTCAACCTTCATCTGTGAGTATTTTGGTGAGAAAAATATCAGTCTATTTTGGTGAGAAAAACATCAGTCCCACCAAATACTAAATCACTAATTCCTCTTCATCTGGTCAGAGTTCTGAAGATCGAATGAAGTTGACAGGAGTTTCTGTCGGTGAAGAGCTGGTCGTTCTTCGTAATTCACGGGAGATAAACCAATTCACAAGGCTTGGAGTGCTACAGGGTAGCAGATTCTATGAAGAACTTTGGCAACAACAGCTAAGGATTGGTGCAGAAGAGCACGAGATCCACGAAGAGCTGTAAGGAGTGCAATCGGGTGATCAGATAGTACAGATCATCTAGTCTGGTAGACTATAAGTTATTAAATTCATTTATAGTGGATTGACTGGCAAAGTGCCCTAGGAGCTAGTTTTCTCAAGGGTGTTCTGCGGTTCTCGACTGATTAGCCATACCACTATCGCCCAGAGCAGGTCACATGCCTCTTTTGAGCTCGCACAGCCTCAGGCTGATCCGACTTTGCTGACTGATCCTATCGATGACCTGATATCTTTTGATCCTTCGCAGTTTCCTCCTTTTCTACTGCTCCTGAGTCTACCGATATTCTCTTCTTTTTCCGCTCTCCTCTTTCTGCGTCAGTACCTCATCCTCCTCCTGAGTCTGCTCCTTCTGCATCTGCTCCCATCGACCCATCAGTCATTCTTCTGGGATAGATGATCATGCTTCCCGAGCACCAGACTCGTATGATAGCGAGATTACGTAGCTTCGTGCCACTGTTGATTGCTACACCGTCGAGTTCATTACACTGCGAGGTGATGTTGGCTACATTCAGTGTGGACTACGATGGATTCATCGCCATGGGATGATGCTTCTGAGGAGAGGACAGACTCTGATGATGCTGCTGGTGCTTCATAGAGATTAAGGTTATCCCTTGTCATTGTGTGACAAAAAAGAGGAGTAGAAGTATGTTGATAGGGGGAGGGTAGATAATAGTTTTTGTTCTTGGTGCTTAAATGATGTATTTACTATCTGGATGTAATTCTTTTTGATATATATATAAAATGATTTTTGAATCAAAGGCATTTCAGTTCGCTAAATTCAGTTTTTGATGTTTTTGTAGTGTCAATGTTTCGTTTGATATGTTGGGTTGCATTGATACTATGTCTTAATTTAGCTTGTGATATAAAACTGATAAATATGCTTTATAAGTTACAATTGCTTAAGTGATTCTTACACTTAAACTGTTTGAACTATGATTGACATTGATCCTGTTTTCCACACATTTGACACTGGTATTTGAGTTGTCTATTTCAGGAAACAGGTACTACAGTGTTCGTTCAAGACAGTTGTTAGTTTTGATTACTGCATTGACATAGATTATTGTTTTGTCACAGAATGTCAAATTAGGAGTTTGTTAGATTTTAGCTGATTTTGTAATTGGCAAATTCTGTGGACAAAATGAATTAATTTGATAGGATGTAAAAGTTCAAGGAATAATGTGCAATGTGTTCAAAAGTTAGTTAGTAGGTATAGGGTTTCGAGTTTGGAACAATGAAGAAAACGGCATGGATTTTCGCTAGACTGTCTCCAAGGGTTGGCTCAAGCTACAAAAGCAGAAATATCGTCGCTAGACCATCGTCCCTCCTTCGTTCGAGTGACAGGCTATCGCTCGACTGTCGCTGGGCCCTCGCTCAAGCGACAGTGCTGTCCGAAAAATTTTATTTCACGATTTCAAGGCTTTTTACTTGGCCCATTTGTTTATTGACCTACCTATAAATACCAAAACACTTTTGTACGAATTTTATGATGTTGAACATAGAAAGAAAAGGATTGTAAAGTGATTCCTTCATATTTGATTCTTTCAACCTTCATCTGTGAGTATTTTGGTGAGAAAACATCAGTCCCATAATCCAAATACCAAATCACTACTTCCTCTTCATCTGGTTAGAGTTCTGAAGATTGAAGGAAGTTGACAGGAGTTCCTGTAAGTGAAGAATGGGTCGTTCTTCATGATCCAAGGGACATAAACTAATTCACAAGGCTTGGAGTGTTGCAGGGTAGCAGATTCCATAGAGAACTTTGGCAACAGCAGCTAAGGATTGGTGTAGGAGAGCACGGGATCCACTGAGAGCTATGAGGAATGCAGTCGGGTGATTAGATAGTATGGGTCGTCTAGTCTGGTAGGCTGTAAGTTGTTAAATTCGTTTATAATAGATTGATTGGTAAAGTGCCCGGAGTTTTTCCCAGTTGGGTTTCTCCGTGATCATTCTGGTGTTGATTACTGCTTTCACTATATTGTTGATTATACAATTACGGTATTCAAACTTAGGACTAAAACTGACTTGCATGATTAACCATCTAGATGAGAATTAAAAGTGACTTGTTTCTATTTAATTTGTGATTGAATTTAATTCTGTATAAAATACCTATTCACCAACCTTTAGGTATTGTTAGGGTCGAACTTGCGTTTTTCAAATGTATAGAAAACTGTCCCACATACTTAGTTCAAGTTAATATGGAGTAAATTATGTATGTGACCTATATGTGTAAAATGTCACTAATCCTTTAAAAGTAGGACTCCAAACCTTAATTTTATGAGAAAGGACATGCTAAACATTACTGCCAATAAGTGTATTCCTCTACTTATGAAAGTTAAACCATTAAAGCACATTAGAACCTACAAAGAAAAGCTCATTTTGTATGAATTTTTTTTTTTCCCCTAGACTTTGAGCAATTTTTTTTTTTACATCTTTCAATATTTTAAGCTCATTATTGTTTTTAACATTTTAAGTACATGTTCTTCTCCATTAAGCGACTAAAATAACCGCTGTAGCGAACTTTATGCCGGTTAATCCAAGTCAATTGACCATAGGCACGAGATTATGAGAAATCCTGCAGGCTTAGTTGCTCGAGTCAAATAGGTTTCGAAGAAAAAGATAAGATATTGAGTTTTTTATTATCGGGGATAAACTTGAGATTATGTCTAATAAATAAGGTCAATTCATGTTCAAAGTCACCTTACTAACATGTGATTGCCATATCAAATCTCACACACGCGGTTAAGTCTCACTAACAATATCATAGTGTGTATAGTACAGATGATGCATGAAGACACCTATACTAAGTACTCCATAATAACCTCAGCCAGCAATGAAAATTATGTAACAGCTCATCAATTAAATTCATGTTTGATCACAATAAACAAATTCAAGTATATTATATGTTATGTTGTAATAACAATTTTCCACATTTTTATTTTTTTTACCTTAAAAGCATGAATGTATCAAGCACACATACAAAAAATATTAAACACACACAAAATAAAATAAAACAAGCAACCGTTCTCTATTTAGAAAAAAAATAAACAAATATGTGCATGCATAAATCAAAATCACACTATGATAAAGTACGAGCATACACCAAAGTACTCACTTAAAGAGCTACACAAACACCAATAGCCTTCGGAAGTACTTTTTCGATTATCGATATTTCTAGCCCAATCGACATCTAAATAACCAGCAAGGTCGAGATTAGAATCCCGAGAGCACATGATTCCATAATCTATGGTTCCATTGGCATATCTAATGATACATCTCACGGCGCTCAGGTGGGATTCCATAGGATCAGCCCGAAATTGTGCACATACAACAACACTAAAAACTATGTCGGTCTACTTACAGTTAGATAAAGTAAACTACCTATCATACTCCTGTATAGTGTGATCAACACTCTTACCTGTAGGATCATGACCCAACTTGACACTAGTGCTCGTTGAAGTTTTAGTGTGTTTCTTGCTGTTGAGTCCAAAACACTTGACAATGTCTTTTGCATACTTCGATTGAGATATAAACAACCCTTCATCAATTTGTCTTACTTGTAAACCAAGAAAGTAAGTTAATCCTCCAACCATGCTCATCTCAAATTCTTGCTTCATGCATTCAGCGAATACATGAGCAAAAGAACCAAATATGATGTCATCAACATAAATCTGAGCTATGTTGATTGTTTCTTCAATATGTCTAATGAATAAAGTTCTATCTGCACCACCTCTTGAAAAATCATGTTCACGAGATATGCAGTTAGTCTATCATACCAAGCTCTAAGAGCTTGCTTAAGATCATATAAAAATTTATTCAATTTATAGACATAATGCGAAACTTAGGATAAATAAATCTTTTTGGCTGTTCAACATAAGCTTCTTCTTGAAGTATTTCATTCAAGAAGGTACTCTTGGCATTCATTTGATATAATTTGAATCATAAAGTACAAGCACTACCAGAAGAATTCTAACGGATTCAAGTCGAGCTACCGAAGCAAACGTCTCATCAAAGTCAACCTCTTCAACCTGAGTATATCATTAGGTAACTAACCTAACCTAACCTTGTTCCTAGTTATGGTATATCGATCATTGATTTTATTCTTAAATATCCACTTAGTACCTATAACATTACAATCATCAAGCTAGGGACTAAATACCATATGTTGTTTTTCACAAATCGATTTAGCTCCTCATGCATTTCATTTACCCAACATTCATCACTAAGGGCATCTTCGACTTTCTTAAGCTCAATTTGAGACACATAGCTAGCAAATGTCAGGTTGTTTAGAACCCTCTTACAAAGTCTTATCCCTTCATCTAAATCCCCAATAATATTTACCTTAGGATGGTTAGACTTAACTCTAGACGTAGTTTCCTTTTGAGACTTAGTTTTATCATCAGTTGAGGACTCCTTATTGGATGTATCTAGACCTTTAGAAGAGTGTATAGAACAGAAATTGAAGTTTCTTTAGGTTCAGTTATTATGACAGGATCTACACTTGAGTGATCTAACTCTTCCTAATCTCTACCTTAAAACAAGCAACATCTATCATGACATTGATGGACTCCATCACAACCTAAGTACGAGAATTGTATACTCGATAAGCTCGACTATTTCTATAGTATCCTAGGAAAATTCCCTCATCACTCTTGTAGTCAAACTTGCCCAAATTCTCTTTATCTCTTTCAAGTTCATTAACTTTTTTTAGTATGGCTTTATTTACCTTCTTGATTTTAGGACTCTCTTCAAACAGTTGTCGATAAGACTTATGAATATCGGTCTCATCCTCATAGTCTTCTTCAGAGTCCTCACTATGTTCATCATTTTCCATGTTTTCACTTTCTCGATCAGATTCAATCTTAACTATAGACGTGAAATCCATAAAGTTTTGTTCATTCTCACCGCCAGAAGTATCACTCTGAACACTCGAATCTAATTCGTCATTACTCAAAGTCACTGCTAATGCCTTACCCTTTCCTTTATTCAAATTCTTCTTAAAGTTAGGGCATTCATTCCTATATTGACCAAAACCCTGACACTCATGGCATCTAACTGACTGGATTTTCTTATTAGAAGTCCTAGGATTATTCTTATCACGCTTATCTTTCGAAAATCTACTTGGGGCATCATTCTTCTTTTCTTGAGGTTTCCTCCAATTCTTCATCGTTTTCTGGAATTTCTTAACAAAATAAGCTATTTCTCGTCGTCCCTAAGGGTCTAAGCTTTAGTAGACTCACTCTCTTCTTCCCTAATAGAGTTCATGGCTATAGATTTAACCTTCTCCGGTTTCAATATGGTGAGTTCATAGGTTTGAAGTGATCCTTCAAGTTCATCTATCTTAACATTATCTAACTCCTTACTTTCTTCAATAGCTGCAATCTTAGGTTTAAACCTCTCAAGTAAGGATCTAAGGACTTTTCGAACTATTTTGGACTTGGGGATCTTCTCACCTAGGTTGAAGCTAAAGTTTACTATGTCATTAAGCTTCGCATAGAATTCATCGAACGATTCATCATCTTTCATTCTAATTTCTTCAAACCTAGATGTTAACATCTGGAGTTTAGAGTTCTTAATAGTTTTGGTTCCCTCGTTAAAATATCCTAAACTTTTTTCACAATTTTACACATCGACACTCTACTAAAGTCCTTTGCAGACACAGCCATAAACAGGGCATGAAACCTTTTAATACTCCAGTTGCATTCATCTAAGTTCACTCTTGTCCAATTAGCAATGAGAGTGTGAATTACTTCATTATTAATCGTAGAACTAGGTGCAACCCAACCATTCACAACACTAAACCAGATACGCTCATCTAAGGGTTTAAGGAATTCTCTCATTCAAACCTTCCAGTATGCATAGTTGCTTCTGTAAAAAAAAAATGGAGGTACAGATAGTAACTAACTCATCTAGATTAATTTATGGGTCGAGAATCGAATTGTGGCTATGATACCAATTGAAATTACGATGTTCGACCCAAATTACACCTAGAGGGCATGAATAGGTGATTATGCAAAATTAAAATATAATAATTAAATAGCAACAAGTCACTTTTAATTATCTCTAGATGGTTAATCGATCAATCCAAATTCCCTATATTGCACTGCCACAATTATATGAAACCAGCAAATAACATATAGAATGATTACGGAGAAACCCCAATTGGTAAAAACTCTTGGCACTTTGCCAATCAAAAATTCACTATAAACGAATTTAAACTTACAGTTCGTCAGACACGACTACCACTAGTACCTTCTGACTTCCTAATTACAAATCTCACAGCCCTCCTGGATTGAGTGCTCCTGCACCAACTCCTAATTGCAAATTTCAAAGCCCTTATGGATTACGTGCTCCTGTACCAACTCCCGACTTTCTGAATTCGTCTATCTCCTGTGGATTAAAGAAGAACTCTGCATTCTCCAACAATAACTAGAACTCCAATCACCTTCCATTGATCTTCAGAACTCTCGAAGATGTTTAGGAAGTAGTAGTTTGGTATTTGGATTAAGTAGGTTTGATGTTTTCACCGCCAAGAACAAATCGAACAACGAAGGTTGAAAGCTATGGATTAATTTGATGAAGTAGATATGAAGCTGGCAATCAGTAGGAAGAGATCTATTCTGGATCATAGTAGGCCCCCCTCCCAAGGGACTGTTAAACATAGTCGAGCAAATATTGCTTTCAATCTTCATTGTTCATTTGTTCGATTTGTTCTTAGTGGTGAAAATATCAAACCCACTTAATCTAAATACCAAATTGCTTACTTCCTAAACATCGTCAGAGTTCTGAAGATTAAAGGGAGGTGACTAGAGTTCCAGTTGTTGTTGGAGAACGCAAAGTTCTTCGTTGATCCACAAGATATAGATAAATTCAGAAAGTCGAGTTTGTGATGAGCACGTAATCCAAGAGAGCTTTAAAAATTGTGGTAGGGAGTTGGTGCAGGGGCACGCAATCCATGATGGCTGTGGGATTTGTAGTCAGGAGGTCAAAAAGTACTAGTTGTAGTCGTGTTTCATGAACTGGAACTTTAAATTCATTTATAGTGAATTTTTGAATAGCAAAGTGCCTAAAGTTTTTACCTTGTTGGGGTTTCTCCGTGATCATTCTATGTTTTATTTACTGTTTTCATATAACTGCAGCAATTCAACATAGGAAATTTGGATTGATTGATTAACCATTTAGAGATAATTAAAAGTGATTTGTTGCTATTTAATTATTAGATTTTAATTCGGCATAATCATCTACTCACTCCTCGTAATTTCAATTTTATAACACATTCTTAGCATGAAATTCTAGTTAATTGAGTTAACAAAATTTATTCCTCTTTTTCTGATCACAAATCTCTAGTTCTAAGTAGGAAAAACAAATTATATTTCCTTTAATCAAAGAAAGCTAAGTCAATTGAGTTTATAAAGAAACTCTTCTTTTCTAGCACAAAGAAAAGTTTAGTAATCTCTTTTCTTTGAATTACATAATAAAGTGTATAGTTATTTGATATGGTCATATCATTTTGACTATACCAATTTATGATAGATAAATATTTGCTTGAATGTAATATTTTTCGTTCAATATTTCAGTACAATATTCTAGAAGAATATTACATTATTATTTTTGAAGAAAAAATCTAAATCAATATTTTAGAAAAATATTATAGCATTGTTTGAAAAATAATGTTTTATTGAAGTTATTTTAATTCTGATGAAGAAGCACAAATTCACACAATAACAATATTTAAAAATAATATTGTATTGTTATTCTTGATAAAGCATAAAATTTATACATATTATATTCTAGACAAATTCTATGTCAATGTTTTTGGTGAAAGATGAGTCCATGTAAACAATATTCTATAGAAATATTGCGTTAATACTTTTGAAAAAGTATAAATCTTAAATAACTTAAACTTCTAAAGAATATTTTGTTGTTGCTTCCTAAATAAAAGTATGAATCAATATTCTAAGAGAATATTAGATTGATATTCGGAAAAAAATATGAGTCTGTATATTATTGAAGAGTTGTATTATTACTTTGGAATCAAGCAGAATGTAAATAGCTTGCACTTCTGTGATCAAAATGTTGATTTCTTAGTGTTTTGTGGTCCGATCCTCATAAAAAAATTGGAAATCATGTTCATAACCCATTGTTCTTAAAATCCAACGGCTATGATTAAAATCCAATGGTCCATTAGTGAGAAATCTGGATATGAACAACATCCAAATTCTTTTAAATTGATTGTTTAGTATAAGAATTGCATATTGTCTTAATTACACAAATTGCATTATTACATTAAATAATTATTCTAGTGTTCGTATCTACCTATCAATTCTCAAATTGATAAATAATCACGTTTTCTTTAGCTGATTGTTATGTATAGATTATTATAATTACCTTGTGCATATTTAGGTTTTTTTTTAATTCAATTTGCATGTTATAATTGATCACAACATAAAATACATTATCCGTATATATTTAATTGATATATTTAATTTGTTGTTGCTCCCCAAAGAAGCATAACGGTATATTACTTATTCTTGAAGTGACATTACAATTTCAGTATTTTAGAAGAGTATTGATATATTGCTCCTAAAGAAGCACAACTTAATAGGAAGTAAAATGTGTTGATGTTCATGAAAAACACAACCCAACTGCATAAATATTCAAGAATGATACTATTTTGTTATTCTTGAAGAATATCAAACAAAATAAGATATATTTTATTTGACGTTTTATGAGAATTTTATGAAATTTGTATAAGAGTCAATACTATGTGATATTAAGAGATAAATTTACTATTGCTAGTAATTTGTTTTCCACTAAATAAAGAGAAATTTACAAAGTTTCTAACAGTGTTTTTTAATTGATACACTATACTAATATTAGTACAATTAAAATAAACATTGTATTGAACTAGATGTTCATTAACTCAAATATTTTATTGTTATCATATTCGGTTAGACCATCACTAGATCAATAATGATGTAAAATGAGAATTCAAATAAATATTTAATGAAGAATCAAGAGATACTTCAATCTAAAGAATTCACATATAATGTCTGTTCTTTATTCATAAATTGGTTATTGACCATCACTAGTTAATGATGGGATTAAATCTTTATAAACTTGAAAATTAATTAGGGAGATATACGGGAGTCCGTCACCCTTTATGTTGGCCATTTAAATATTATTTGTATCTAATAGATATGATACACATACCAGATGATTGTATGGTGTTCGCAACCCGAAATTTTCAAAATCACTATTCAAATTTTAAATTATGAACATAATTTTCAAATTATAAAATCAAGAAGACTTTTGTGTTAGGGATACAGATACACCGGGATCGTTTTCGGAATATTTTTGAATTATCACAAAAGAATTATATCGATAAGGTTCTTTAGAGATTTTGGATGTAGGAATGTAAACTAGGTGATACCTCTATTGCTAAGCGAGACAAGTTTAGTCTCAATTAATACCTAAGGATAAACTTGAAAAAAAAGGAAATGCAAAAAATTCTCCGTATTTCAATAGTTGGGAGTTCAATGTAGGCTTAGGTTTGTACACATCTAGATATAACATTTATTGTTGGAATGTTGGGTAGAGACTTAAGTAACTTTAGATTGAATATTTGGAAAGCAGCCAGCAATTTATTTGATATCCGTAGAGAACTAAGTATTACATGATCACATATAAGAAATCAGATCAATTTGAGATCATTGGATATTCTGACTCTGATAATGAAATAAGACTGTAAAATTTTGTCACTAGGCTGCACAATTTGGATGGAATTGAAAGATCACTTACGTTATTCTGTGACAATAGCAGTATTGTATTCCAACATGAGCTCGATAATGTCAAAATTTATAGGATTTAAATTCCTAATTATCAAGGAAAGAATTTAGAGTGGTCAGGTTTCTATAAAATATATTAGGACAAACTCCATGATTACGAATCTATTTACTAAAGGACTACCACCCATGGTCTTTCATAAGCATACTGCTTATATGAATGTGGCATCTTTTGATGATATGACAGTTTAATGAAAATTTGTATTTTGTTGTCTGATTTAGATACATTTTTTGCTTATAGATATTCATGTTATTTTTAGAAATAAAGTATTCAGTTAAGTTCCATTCGAATTAATGTTTTTGGTTTGATCTCATTAAAGAATAAGGTAAAACCAGTTGGAAATATGTATGTTTGGATCACATTACATGTAATTTACATGCTACATATTCATACTTGATTTATATCATTTGATTGTGTTGATATATGTGATCATTGATGGGTTTAGTTATGATACTTGTAATGAAGATTGTTTTGATCATATATTGACATAATCAATTGACGAGATTGTTCGAAAATGCTTTTGGTTATAATAGCAAAATTTGATGTCATAAGGTTATGCACATATATAAGGTGACATATGTAACCCAAGTGAAAGATTATTAGATTTTATTTTGTTATGTGAACCTACGTACGTAATTAATTGTGTTTAAATACTATCTTAAAATCAAGTTCAATTAAAGTGATCTAATAAAAAATTAAAATTATGGACTTTGGGCATCTAAATATGTGTAGAGACCAATTTCTTTAGGGTTGTATTTTATGATAAGCCAAAATACATATGAAAATAATAAATAGGGTTATGATCTTCAATTTATATGTGATTCTCATTATATATGTTATCTCATCAACACGAGAATAAAAAGAGAAAACATATTAAAGAGGAAGACTCAAAACTCTCAATCAAAAACAAGTAATCAAGATCGAGTAGCTGTAATCAAGAATACCTAATTCAAGACCCAGAACCAAGATTCAATATTAAAGAATCATTCTCAATGAATCAAGATATGTTCCATACTTTATAATTCTGTTAGTGACATATCTTGACAATAAAATAATTAGGTTTTTAAGTTCTTGAGATTTAAAATATTATAAAATACTAACAACATAATCTTGGCCCTTGCATGATAGGTTGAACAATATGCACCACTAAAGTTACTTATGAAAATATTTGTAAAAATGTTACCTTTGTAATTACCGGTTTTCTTTAATTCAACAAGGAACTTCAAGATATGATGTATCACAATATTACTCTCTTTAAATCTTTGTTCACACTTACCACCCACGGATTAAGGAGTAGAATTGGATTTAATAGAATTTATTTTAAAGACACAATAAAGCTCAATTCATCCATTGTTGATTTTCAATTGGACAACTTTTCTCAGTTCCTTTTTATGTTTTTGAAGACAGGAAAGACGCAGACATTTTAGGTTAGGGGGCACAATCTAACCTGTACAAATCGAATAATTTGTTCTTGATTTTTGAATACTTCATACTTGACTTGAAACAATGCAAATTTACATTTAAAAAAACATTTCTTCATTAATATTTTGCTAATAATTTTCATCCATTTGATTTCGAAGAGTCATTTTATTAATGTTATATTCATCATAAGAAAATACATATTTATGTTTAAAAATTTTATAATGTATTTGATACAAACAATTAATTCGAGTAATCGAAATGAAAAACATATAACTAATAATCAATACTAATAATCAATCAAATAAACACAATTCGTTAAATATAAGTCAAATTGGATATAATGAGTTTAGAAACATTCTATACACACAGTTTGATAGGAGAAAATTAAAATTTAGGTTCTAACTACTTGAAATTTTGATTGGAAAGTGAAGATATCTAGTAAATATGATAATTTGTAGAGAAATTATATATAAATTTTAAAAAATTTGAAGGGTTAAGATTTTGTTAAGATGAGTGAAGAAAAGAGAAAAAGAGAGCAAGAGAAGAAAGAAAAATTTCAAATTTATTGTGATTTTGCCCATGTCTGATAGTGATTAAAGTCAAATTTTTAGTATGTTATTAAAATTAATTGTTAACTTTGATTTAGATTAAAATTTAAATTTCAATCAATACCAGCATGACTTTATAAAAAAAAATTTTCAAAAATTAGGGGTGACGTGACGCCAGGACCCCCGGGGTCCACCACTGTTTGAAGAGTAGCACATTTTATCTTTTATCTTTGTGTGGTCAGTCTAACATTTCTTTTTTCTTTTCTTTCTAGAACGACTCAACTTTTTTATTTAGACCAATGGGTCACTAATTAAATGATCCTATAGGCTAATAATCATTCTATGTTAAATATGAAACTATTGATTTATTTTGAAAATTGTGCCAACAATTAGGGCTTATCAAAACTTTGCAACTTGACCACCTTGCCCTTTTTTAAAGTCAATTCGGGTATATCTAAACCTTGCAACTTTAATTTATTCTTCAATCCCTAGGAATATTGAAAAAAGAAAGAAGATATTTCAATGGCGAAACGATTTAAACTCTGTCACGTTATTTTGATAGAGTCCCTATTAAATTAAATTGAAGATGATCGTTTATCAGATGATTCCACATTGGCATTGAAAAATTTTCATCGAAGCATCTACTTTAGCGAGTGAAGTCAATTAGGGCTTATCGTAACTTTACAACTTACGTTACATTTTGTTGACTATAATCAGCAGAAAATGAAGCTTAGAATAAGGAAAAGAAGTTGTTGATAACACCACCATCTCAATTCAGCAGCAATGGTTGAATATAAAATTTTTTATTCATATATTCTGGTTTGATATCTTCTTTGACCTTTTTTAAGTTGAATTAACTTGATATCGAAGTCGAAAAATTTGTGATTACAAATTTGTTGTTGTATACTTAGGACATTTCATCAAAGTAGCGTGGTGTAGACACAATTTAAATTAATTAATAAATTATCGATTCTCAGAATGGTAAAGCTTTTGACGAGATGGTGGAACAATTCTCATTATCGAGTCGTGTGGAGTCCTAGGAATTTTAAAACCTCATTTTGTTTTAGCAACCAATATTTGTATAAAAGAAAAAAAAAATAAACATTTTATTTGTTTCATTGTTTAGTTTATGATAAGAGTTGCCAATTACTTATCAATCAGCAAATTTAGAATTTAAGAATTTTATCAACTCTTATGTAACACTTATCTATCTGTTTTTAAATTTAATTAAATTAAACATACAAAACTTTATGACATGTTCTCTTTACCATTTTCAAGCCGTTTTTTATTTTCGATTTTCCAAAATAGTGAAAAAACGTTTTTTAAAATAAGTTAAAAATTTACGAAGAAAACCCAAAACGACAATCGTTTTGATGTTTTCAGTTATAATCAACTCAAAATTTTCAAAACGCATTTTGCGTGTTTTCAAAACAATTTTTCAACCATACAATTCAACAACTTAATTAAATTAAACATACAAAACTTTATATACTATGTATCTTCAACAGTTACGGGTGTGGAGTGTGCAGATCTGATTCATTGTCTACAAAAATAGGATAAAAACTTCACACAACTGATGTAGCTAGTATAGTGTGAACATAACTTGATTTTATGTCTGTGACATGGGTTTAGCATCATGATGGCTAAAGCATTTTGACTAAGTAAAACTTTAAGAGCTTATTTGTTTGGGAATCTCAAATTCTACAGTAAATTAATTCTCATTTTTAACCACACATTTTTCAATAAAATAATATTTTCCATCACATCAATAATTTTTTCTTCTTTTTCAACCACACATTTCGCATCATATCACTATTCAAAAATCAATTCTTCCCCCAAAAATCCCAAACAAACACCCCCTAAATAAAATATTAATTTGCAAATAATTTTCCGACTTATAAATTAGCGATGAAGAAAACTTTATGCATACGATGTCACAGTTAGAAAATCACATTCTCAGCTTGCACGACTTAATTTTACATCAACATCATAAGCTAAATCTAAATCTATTAATTTATAACCTGTATGTATTCATTTTTCTGCTAGCGGTTTCGATTCTGCCCGTTTGTATCTAAATTCATGAACGTTGAATATGAATTTCCACTAACGACATGTGAAAACTAATCCAGGAATGTCATGCCATGCTTGAAAATATAATAGAATATAGCATTTTTTTAATATTCTTGTTAAAAGAAAGAAATGATGATGCACTTAGGAAATGTAATAAAACAAATCATTGGTCTATATTTGACTCTTATGTATAAATTCTTTACGTGAAAGCGAAAAGTTAAGATTAGTTTGGATGCAACTTGAAGTTTCTACAATTCTTGGTACAAAAAGTCAATAGTAGTAAATTATATTAAAGCGATTTCCTAAGTTTTACGTTGAAGTGCACGAAGAGAAATTCAAGCCAATATATTTTTTTTCTATATGCATATCAACAAGTGTGCTTTATACGCTTTTTAAGCTTCTGAACTCGTATGATATTGATTTATTGGGTGGATTTCTACTCAATATTTTGTATATGTTGTGTGTAGGTAAAAACCCAACTTGAAGGTGAGTTGAGCTTGTAGGAGAGGATTTGGAGCTTAATTAAGTCAAAAAGGACATATTTGCATCAATATTGAGAAGTTGAGAACTTTATTGGATGCTTTTGAGAGTTGATTGGATGACTTTGTAAGTTTTGGATACCAAAATTTCCATTTGGAGACCAAAACGTTGAAGATATCAAAAATTGGAGGACTAAATTTCATGAACTTGAAAGTTCTTGCGCCAATGTTTATACATGTGAAAAATGACTTAAATTGAGAAAGCTCAAATTTGAGGAACCAAATTGAAAAAGGCTTGAAGCTTGGAGGATCACTACACGAATACTTTGAAAAGGGAGCCTTGAGGTTGCATGAATGCTACATGAGTACATACAAGGTTACTCCCCTGAAGCTTGAAAAAGCAAAATAAATTTCTCAGTTGAGTCTTGCCAGACTCGAATATTGATTATTTCAACTTAAATTAAAGGATAACTTGGGGCACTCTTTAATTTTTAGGCATTAAAGGATCATAAAAGGGAAATAGATCAAGAAAAGATACTTCATACCAAAGCAATCTTAGACGACTCATTCAAGTCTAGGGTTGGCTTGATTCATGATTTATCTTGGTGCAATATATCTTATTCTTTACTTCAAGGATTATTCAAAAATTGATTATGTGTTTCAGTTTCATCATTAGTTATTTTCTTCTTTTACTATGAGTAACTAAAATTTTTAATTAGGGTTGTAAACTAGATACAAGTTTACTAATTTTACAGTCGCTATTGATTTTTTTTTTTTTAAATTTGTGATTGAATGTTCTTAATTAATGCTTACTCAATTCACATAATTATATAATGAGTTGACTTTACTGATTATGATTAATTTGAACTTGGTAGATAAAGTAAATAATTTAGAAGAATTTAACTGAATACACACAATTTTAATTGTTATTAGAACTTGGTACTAGAGATTAAAAGGGATAATCATGATAAACTCGTGGAACCTAACACCTTTTACAAATTTGAAAATCCAAAATTCTCAATTTTTTAGATGGCGAACATCTAGAATAACTAGTGGATTACAGCTCTAGCACCAACTATGAGAAAATCAACCAAATCTATGTTGCAAATCTTATGAACCGAACAGGGTAAAGAGTCGGTACTCCGAAAGAGCCTGAGAGAAGGAATGGATATCGCTAAATTGATTTTCGTTCAAAAATCATATTATATTCATTGAGATATGTTGACTGTATATCATTTCATTATAAAACAAATGATTTTATCACATATCCATTGAGATCTTGAAATTATATAATTATAATGGAAAAACAACAACCCTAGTCTCCATCTTTATCGTTTTGGAATAAACAATTCATTGAGAGGTTAGAGTATCACATGAAGGACAGTAACGAATTTGGGGAAAGCAAATCCAAATATTCTTTCACATTGGGTTAAAGATAATCGGGCTCAAATTGATAATTAATTACCAACATGTCAAGATGACGGTATACTGTTGACTGTTATTATTCCTATGAAAGAGATTAAATTCATTATATAAGATATAATTAAAAAAAGAGGAAGAATGAGAGCTACAAAAAAAATCTCGTTGCTACCATAGTAGCAACATGTATAAGAGCCAAATAGGAGTAGGTCCCTCCACAGTATCGGTAACCATTCATTGAACATACTATCCTTTGGAATCAAAAATAGCGATGTGCACTGACTGCCTTGTTTAAATCAAGGAACTTACGTCGAAATGTACTGAAAAATGATGATTTAGATGATAATTGAAGTAGTAGTTATTAAATATATAATTATCTTGAATATATCAATTATTTCTTTATTTTTTGATCGCCTAGAATGGACCAAAAAAAAAGATCTTATTGTTTCTTCAACAATTTTTTATATCTAGTTTTAGTCTCATAATTAAAATCACTTTGAATTATTTTTACTCAAATAGAAATTAAATATAATTAAAACAATAATTAGGTAGATAATTCTGGTGAGATAGATAATTTGAACTTTCTACATTCGTACACTTGTAATATATGTAAAAACTATGGCTGTAAGCAAAAACCGCCAAACCGGAAAATCGAACCGAAACCGGAATTTCGAAACCGGCGGTTTGGTGCCACGTGGACCCATCAACGAAATGGTTTTGAATCAAACCAAACCGGTCAAAAACAGTTTGGTTTAGGTTTGAGAATTTTAATTATGGTTTGAAACCAAACCGGACCGCGAAAAATATATAAAATAAAAAAATAAAAAATTGATTTTTTTTGAAAATTTATCCAAAATTTCAATTTTGTAAAATTGAATAATTTTGTCATTTTGTAGGTATTTTTGTCAATTTCTAATTTTATATTAGTTATTAAGATTTACGACCCGCCCAAACCTAATTATATATTAAAAAAAGGCCCAAATTTGAAAGAAGTAGCACTAAACAGCTCAACCCAAGTCCATATACTCACAAGTCACAACCCTAATCTTCCAATTTCAATTTCTCTCACGCGCAACTCGTTGGTCGCAGCCTCGCTCCCCGCGGCGCCTCCTGGTTTCCCCTAAATTGTCAATGCCCTCGAAATCTCGAACTTTCCAGTCGCCGGTAGTGTACGTTCGCCGGTATTATTAGACTATTTCAGGTTCTTGCATATTTATTTGATCGTGAGTAAGACTTAAAATTGAAATTTTGTCACTTTCTAGTTAAAATTTGTTTAATCGTGAGTAAGGCTTAAAGTTGAAATTCGGGCTATCGGGTGCGCAAAAGATATTTGTTTACATATGAGAGAATATGTATAATTTCGTGTTAAATTGCAGAAGATGAAGGTGGGTATATATAGTGGAATGGGGGAGAAAACATATTTGCAGCTTGTTTTTTGGAAGCCATTATTAGATGGTTTCGTGTCTTAATTCTTTTTTTTTCCAATTTGCTAATTAAAATTTTTTGTGTGTATGACGGACAAAATTGATCATGAGTTCTGTGGCTTCTTGAGTATGTGAATGTTTCTTCCTTTTGCTAGTTCTATGAGTTTTGTGACAAAATTTGATGTTTCTTGAATTTGTGACAAAATTAATTCGTTTATTCCTTTTACTAGTTGAAAAGGGACATTATTATATTTTTTTGGACCTTATATTTATTTTAGTGGACTTGTATTGTATTTTTATCGTAAAGTATTATTCTAAAACGTTAAAGGGCGAATAAAAAACTATGCTTTAGTTTATTGTGATTTTTCTTTTATTCTGTTGTTATTTAAATTTATAATAAATATATTTAGTTTGTTTTAAATTTATTTCTAGTAAGATATAAATATATATTGAATTAATAGCATAATAGTAGATACTAGACGAGAAAAAAATATACGCGAAACCGGCGGTTTAAACCGGACCAAACCGTTAGATTTAGGTTTGAGTTTTTTTCAAACCGGTCAAAACGGTTTGGTTTAGGTTTGAGTTTTTCTCAAACCGGTCAAAACGGTTTGGCTTGAAAATTTGTCAAAAACAGCAAAAATCGGACCGCTTACACCCCTAGTAAAAACCAGACAAATTAGGCGGTCCATAGCTGGCTAGCGCCCCTATTTTAGTGTTGGAAATTTCTGAAAAAGTGACTGTGACATATGTATCATGTACGGCGCGTAACATTGACTGACATGTCTGGTCCAACCTTTTGCGTAATTATAATTTAGGGATAATTGCAGCAAAGGTTCCAAACCTTTCTAATTTTTGCGCTCTTTACCCTAACCTTTGATTTGTGCCAGCGAAGGCCCCAAACCTAATGGACGGAAACCATCCATTTGACAATTAGTTAACCAGAAAAGTTAATTTTGACCAGATTGAATAAGGGCAAAATGGTAACTTCACATATTTTAATCTAAAAAAATTAAAAAGAAAAGAAATGACACTATTCATCTCCTTTTTCGCCCACCCCACCCCACCCCACCCCACCCCACCCCAAAATCAGAAACACATCCACCTTCCACCACCATCTCCACAGCGCCGCTGCCTCCATTTCCCGCCACTCTCCGTCTCCCTTTTTGCCTACAAGCTATTCTCTTCTTCTCCATATCCCCGCTCTGTTTCGCCTCCACCGTCCCTTGCCATCTCCACACCCCGTCCCTCTCCTTCAATCTCTCTTCCCTAATATGCAATCTTAATTCAAATTCACAACCTAAACAATAGATCTATGTTTCTCCCCAACAATACTCTCCGCCTGAAAGAAAGCTGGCCGGTTGAAACTCTCTCCGTGAAACCAACCGTCAGCATCCCTGATCTGCAATCCAAAAAACCCACCAAAGTTTCTCCCCAAATTCAAATTCACAACCCCAACAATACATAATAGGCTTCGATAATCAATGAAAGGACAAAAACCAACTATAATTACATAAACCAAATATTCAAGATCCATGAGAAATCCGGATTGTGTAGGACCCATTTGCCAGTTACCACCTCAGGCAAACCCTCAATTGCTTCACTTTCCTTAGGCTCAATTGCAGGAAGTGGGTTTAGGTTAAGGGTTTTAAAGGTGGTTGCGATGATGGTTTTTCACACATGGCGGGGTAAGGGTTTTATGGTGGTGGTTGCCGACGTGGATGCTGTGGTGGGGACCGCGGCGTCGGCACAGTGGAAGGTGGGGGTGGATTTCCTTTCAGTTGGACTGCTTCTTCCCCGTTGGCATATCTATGTTTTTCTTTTTATTTTTTAATGTTTTAATTATAAATGTACTATTTTACCCCTCCCCAATTTGGTCAACATAAGTCAAACTCCACTATTTTGGTGAAACTAACGGTCACCATTTGGACCTCCGATGCATATTTTTGAAAGGTTTGGGACCTTTCCTGGCACAAATCAAAGGTTAGGATAAAGTGCGCAAAAATCTGAAAGGTTTGGGACCTTTGCTGCAATTATCCCTATAATTTATTTACTATTTAAAATTCGCCACACGTTTTATTTACGTGCTCTCGCAAGTAATAGTATTAAGGGTGAACGTTGGGTGAATCGATTCGAATATTTCAATACTTGAAATCATCCACTATATTTCAAGTATTGAAATAAATGAAACATTTCGGATTTTTAAAATTATTGAAATCAAATCCAAACTCAAACCGTCGATTCCGATTCCAATTCCAATTCCAATTCGGTACTACACATAATATATATTGAATAAAAATCTTCATATTCGACTCTTTTGATGCATATACATAATACATCACTACTCGATAATATTTGTGTAAGGAAGAAAATCAAACTAAGAAATCTTCGATAAGCTAATAAGGAATTTAGCTACATGACTAAAAATACTGGAGATTAAAAATAAAGAAGATGGAAAATTTAAAACATCAAAAATTAAAATACAATTTGAGAAGAATGATTTTTTCTTAAAAAATCTTACTTGATTCATAAATGAAGAATGTTAAACCTATAATTTAATTATAAACAATATTTAAATTCTTCTACTTTTAAAATGATTTGATGTAAAAAAAAAAAATTAACTAAATACATAAATATATAATATTAAGAAATTGCAATCCATGTATTTAATGTTTGATTAAAAAGGAAAAAAAATATATTTTAAAAGAGAATTATGAACTCGAGATAACGAAAAAGTACGCCACAATCCAAGCGATGAATATATCAAATTCAATTATCAGGAGTTATAAAAAGAAATACTTAAGTTTGTAAATAATGCAAAGAAACAAAAAACTCGAATTTCAAAGAATGAATGATTTGATTCACGAACTACACAACAACTCTAACTTAGACTTTTGATTCATAGAAAGCCCATTAAAAAGATTAACATGTACTAATCTATAATATATTAAATATCAGATCAAGTAAAAATAATTTTTTGGATGATTTTAACTTTATTACAATTCAATTATTTTAAGAATACCTTATTTTTCCTTTTTAATATGTAATAAATACTAGAAAATCCCTGTCATGTATGAATTTCGTGTTATTAATTATCAATTAATTAACATTAACATTCAACTAGACTCAACGATTCTTAACTTGATGAATTTTGATCTGCATGAATCTAGAATTATTATAAATGAATTTATTTCTATTCATGTATCTAGGAATTTCAACGAGTGTTTAAATTAATGAATTAGCAATTAATTCTATGTACCAAATGTAATATAAAAAATGTTGTTCATTAATAGTATTTCGTCATATAAAAAAAATTTGAACCATAGAAGTTAAATTTCGGTCATAAATTTTACTTTCTTTAGTTCGTTTGAGACCATCAAATACTCCAAACAAATTTGTATCAAATATTACTTTTAAAAAACTAATTTGGATCATAGAAATTAAGTTTTGAGAGTACATTTTTCTTGTCTTAAATTATTCTAAATTTTATTTTTTTTAATCCGTTTGAAACTTATCCAATGCTCTCAACAAATTGGTATCAATTATTACTTTTAAGGAACTGCTAGAGTATTTCAAAATATGCACGTTCAAATATGACTCGAATCTGAAATGTAACAATCTGAAGTGGGGTGAGAGGCAAAATAGTATGAGTCAATGACGATTTCTTAAGAGTTAAGAGTTTAGTGTTTTAGATAAATTACTAATCAAACTAGAGTTTTTAGGTTTTTTTTTTTTTTTACTCAGTTTGTAAATTGTAAAAAGTTATATAAAATATCGATTACATTTGGATTTTCACAGTTTTGGTTTAGGAACCAAGAATCGATCCGAGCTTAGTCGATTCTCAATTCTTGGTTGCAGTTCCTAACTTATTTTTTATTTGGAACCGTTGGAGGTTCTTTTTCGATTTCGATTAAAATGTCTATGCCTAAATAGTATTGAAGGTGTATTTGAGTCACATTATTTTGAAAGAATGTATTTTGGAATAGTAGATTGATGCAGAATGTGTGGTTGAAAAAGAAGGAAGAATTATTCATGTAATGAAAAATATTATTTTACTGAAGAATATGTGGTTAAAAATAAGTA
Source organism: Fraxinus americana (assembly GCA_035079005.1). NCBI lineage: Eukaryota > Viridiplantae > Streptophyta > Magnoliopsida > Lamiales > Oleaceae > Fraxinus > Fraxinus americana. Next base: position 17,312,490 of record CM068716.1, read on the forward strand.
GAAAAATAAAAATAAAAATTTTAATGTGATTCAAACAAGGACTAAGATAAAAATACGGAGGTTGAATAAGAATGCTCAAAGTCAATCGTTCAACTAATAAAATATTTTTATATTTAATTCAGTGGATTGGATTTGATTGAAATGGATAATAAATGATATGGCTGGCGAAGAAAAGAAATTTAAACACAGTTTATCATATTCCTCAAAATTATTTACTATTCAATATTTTCTATTAGATTGTTCATTGAAAAGTATTAAATTAATAAGCATAGTCATTGTAAGTCGTCTTTCGTTGCTTGGGAAATTATCAAAACGGAGGATATGGCACGTTGTTATTGAAGGGAGTGAGAAGTTTCAACTTAAATAATGGGGACGAAAGACAAGTCCCACACTCATCCACTTAGGTATAAACATAACTTTTGAATTTTTATTTTGGTCCTAATATGAGCCTACGTTTGACTATATTGCACAATTCTAAATGAAAAAGTTAAAGATATTCCAAGATTGACTTGTAAAGTGGGGATCTCAAGTCAACTTTGCCATCTTCCAAGTTGTCAATTTTGGTGTGTACAAAAACAATGATGCACACGAGAAAGGTTGAGTACAAACCATGCGTCTGAACAAGAGATGGCCCAAAACTTTTAGAATAATGCTACTTGCAATCGCTCACTGCATCAATTGTTCTATGTGGCACACATATGTCAAGTGTGTATTTGATGCATTAAATGTGGTAAAAAACTACCACATTAATGTATCAAATAATTACATGCCGTGTGTGTCACATATGACGACTGCTGCAGTGAACGATTGCAAGTAGCATTACTCTAACTTTTATTCGGTGAAAAAAACTTAATTCGTACACAATTTTTATGAAGTGAACTTGGTGGCGCATTAAATTACGATTTTATTGGGATTCAGTTTTAGGTTTTTAAGACGGACAACTATATCGAAATAATATCTTTTTCTATTTATCATCGAACTGTATATAATTATAGAAATCATGACACGCAATATAGATTTCTTTAAAAATTATCAACTAATTCTTGTTTATAGACAATCTGAATAGTATTGATTTTATATTTGATGTTTGAAACATCCAAAGTAGACAAAAGACGTTATTCTAATACAAGGAAACACATTTAATCCTTGTTTGAGTCCATTTTTATAGAAAAGATGAGTTCTGAACTATGAATATATTTATTTTTTTGAAAAATGTGTGGTTAAAAAGTGGATTTTTTTTTTTAAATTTACATGTAAAATTATTTTATTGGAAAAATGTGTGATTGAAAATGAGTTTGTAGAAAAATAATTTTTTAGACCATGGAGCTCAAACATGGCTTATATTGTTTATTTTTATTTTTATTTTTATTTTTATTTTTAATTTAAACGCAAACCAAATTTGTTCGAGTCACTTCATGGATAACATCTTAATTTGCTTACGAATTTGGTACCTTAGTTTGGTTTCAATAAGTTTAGTTTTTTTTTCTTTTCACTCATTTCCTTTTAAGAATCGTCAGCCTTCATAGGTTTGATGTCGTGGGACATCACCATTGATGACGATGACGACGACTTCTTAAGCAGCCCGTCGATGGATGTCCGTGATTCCATCGAAAAATTTCGGTAAATAGAACTCATTTAAAGTTATCTAATTCCTTAGTGAACAGTAAACACATTCTTGATAAATTTTGTTACATATAATTTTTCGTTTCAACTTTGTTCAATCATAATAAATACTTTTTATTTTTATTAGGAGTAATAATATTTGCAGTCGTTCACTATCGTTGTTGTCCTACGTGATATACATATGACGATCAGTAATTTGATACATTAATGTGATAATTTTTTATTGTCTCATATATTAAATCATTAATATTAACTGTATGCCATATATGATAACTGAACTATGCTAGATGTACACACTTGGTTCACATTAAGTTTTACATCTCCCTCACATTGCGGGCCCCACCACCATGTGAAGGGAATGTGAAATTTAATGTGAACCAAGTGTGTACATTTATCTTTAATGTATGATAACTACCTTGTCGGGTCATTTCCCTTCCAAAGTTAAGTCTAAAATTTCTCTGATTTGCAATTGGGTGTAGAATTTCTAGGAATTTTCCTGGAAGACTACAGCTCATTACATATCTGTCGATTCGTTTACTTGAGATTCATTGTCTCAAGTCAAAACAAAATTATCACCTTCTCTCTCTCTCTCCGCGTCTATGCACGCCGTGGTAAGTGACGAGACCATTTGTGTAGAATTCAGATCTCTCTCTCTGCGTGTCCGTCTATATAAGCCGTGGTTAGTGAAGAGATCTTTTGTGTAGAATTCAGAGCCATGGGAACTCAAGCAGTTGCTCCAGACTACTCAGAAGAAGTACGTAAACCCTCTCCATTCTTTAACCTTCGCTCTTTATATAATATATATATAAATATACTCTGTGTGTTTTTTTGTCTCCAACATGCATTTTTATAGCAGTGAATAAAGAGAATAATGTTACGCGGTCCCACTGGGATTGTAATTCAATTTAAGCGGCATTAAATGATAAGATAAATGAAAGGTGAAATCAAATGAGTCATTAAATTTGAATGGCCTAAACTGGGATTGCATCTCAATAACAATACTCATAAATAAATGGTATATTCAATTCTTGTTCCTTCTTTCTGAAACTCGTCTCAGTTCGAGTAGATAAGCAATGACTTTACTTTGTCCTTGTTCATCATGATTCCTGGTAAGAAATTAGAATTAACACACACACACACATTTTGTCCTTGTTCATCATGTAATGTAATATTTTGATTTTCACACAGTTTATGTGCCTGTTTGAGCCTATTTTTGGCTACAAATATTTTTTAGAATAGCAAATTAATAGATAATGTGCGATTAAAAAATAAGGAAAAAATTTGGGTTTGCGTATAATATTATTTTATTGAAAAATGTGTACTTGAAAACAAAGAGATAAAAATTTATTTTGATAAAAATCATATATTTAATAGATACTAATAAAAATTGATAAAATGTGTGGCGAACATAATGGGATCCATAAAATGTGTAATGAAAGTTAATTGTCGACTTAAATTTTAATTCACTTTTATAATTAAGACCCTGTTTGGGAGGGATTAGATTTTTTTACAATAAATCAATTCTCATTTTCAACTACACATTCTTCAATAAAATAATATTTTTCATCACATTAATAATTTTTTCTTCTTTTTCAACCACACATTTTTCATCATATCACTATACAAAATCAATTCTTCTCTCAAAAATTTCTCCTAAACAAGCTCGAAATCTAAAATGGGCTAAATAAAAATATAGTGCAAGCCTAGTTAATTGGTCAATATCAAACTTGAATGATGACGTTCTACACACGGCGACAGGCAAGTCTATTTTTGAATTATGGACCGCACCTAGCTTTCTATTAGCACGATAAGACCTTTTAATTTTCTTGGCAAAGACGTCCCAAGTACGTTGTAATGAAGTTCAAAAAAAAAAAAAAAAAGTAAAAATTATTTGATAGTATTGTTCTTTCTTCATTTTTAAATAAAAAGTTACTTCTTTCAAATTAAGTTCCTGTTTGGTACTGTTAAAATTTTTTATTAAAATTTGAGTCAAAGTCAACAATGAATTTTAACCATACATTTCATCAGTTTTTATCAAAATCTGCAAAAAGTCTGATTTTTTTCCTTTACAAAACAGGGACTAAATTTTATCTTATTGTTTAAAATAAATAATTTTTCTTAATTATCGGTAGTTGATATATTACAGCTGTAATGGGTTCAAATAGTAAGGAGGTGCCGAAATTTATGGACCATTGAATTTTCTAGCATGTGGATTTCAACGTGGCTGTCACATTTCACCTAAATTTTGGCCAGGATTGACTTTAATTTTCATTGGTAGATTTGATGTTAAATGCTTTTTCCTTATCTTAATTCTGACCGTCAATCCGTGTGTGGTCAGTGAATTAGAAACCATTTATTTTTGGCTAATTTGCACAGAATTCATGTATATCATCACACACTCTACTATTTGTCAATTTAAAATACAATAAACTTTTTTATCCAATCTTTTCCCGCTACATCATTTTCGATAACCGTACATTTTTTTATGTTCATATAGCAAAATCCATATTTTTATACACTACGTAAATGGTCCTATAATAATGGGTTATGAGTCGACTTTAAAGGCGAGTTCTACTTACGCACTTGTAACAATTCAGACACCTCTGTAATGGAATATAATGCCAGGCAGATTATTTGAGGAAGTCTTGACATTGAGGCTGGATTCATCTTCTTAAAATCTTACATAATTAAACAAGAAATGCAGTAAAAAACAGTACGATAAACACTTTAATTGATTGAATATACTGAATTCTAGGTCGATCAAAGAACAGCCAAACAGAAGGCGATAGACGAATGGCTGCCAATTACTTCGTCGAGGAATGCAAAATGGTGGTACTCAGCTTTCCACAATGTTACTGCAATGGTTGGAGCTGGAGTTCTCAGTCTACCTTATGCCATGGCAGAACTAGGATGGTATGTACATTTTATTTTCGAGGTTTACAACTTAACAGCGTAAAATTTAATGTGTTTAAATATTGACCAAATTTCTATGTTATATGTAACAGACCATATGTCAAAAAGTTTAAATTATTAAAGTGTGGAAATAAGTTTATTCATTTACATCTTCAATATGGGAAATTTTTATGAATGTGTGTCAGCTAAGATTTGGGTTAAAATCAACTTGTTTTATTGAGAATTGAATTATACCAAATTGAATGAAAGAAAGTTCACCATGTTGGACTGCGTGGAGGCTAATATAATCTATGGGGGTATATTGGCATATCAGCATCAGCCACACCGATAGGCAATATCCCTGAAGGATTTATTAGGGGGTCGTATTGTGCTAGTGAGATGTGAAAAAATCTTGTATTCTTCATCTGAAAACTTGGTGAGTAGATGTAGATCTCACATCGAAAGCGAACCTCTATAAATATGTATGATCTTTGCTCATTGTCTATTATTATTACTCTCGAAAGTAAGGTTGGAGTTTGATCCATTACATAACAAGTCAAATAACTACTCAATGCCAAATGATTTGCTTATATTTTCAGGGGCCCTGGAGTGACAGTGCTGGTTATATCTTGGATTGTCACTTTATACACACTGTGGCAAATGGTTGAAATGCATGAAATGGTTCCTGGAAAACGTTTCGACAGATACCATGAACTCGGACAACATGCATTTGGTGAAAAACTTGGTCTTTACATTGTCGTACCTCAGCAACTAATTGTTGAAGTTGGGGTCGACATAGTTTACATGGTTACAGGAGGGAGATCTTTGAAGAAATTCCATGATTTAGTATGCGAAGATTGCAAAAATATTAAGCTTACCTATTTCATCATGATATTCGCCTCAGCCCACTTTGTGCTGTCTCATCTTCCCAATTTCAATGCAATCTCCGGTGTATCTTTGGCAGCAGCCGTTATGTCCTTGAGGTAGACAACACGCTTTTTCTTATGTGAATTATATGCATTTCTTTGTAATAATAGCAGTGGTATCTTGAAAATCGTCTATTATTTTTTAACTACAATAGCTTGATACAATTATTATTCAGAATAAAGAAATGGACATAAAATTCAAAATTAACAAAATCCAAAGATAGATTTAAGATTATTAGTACAATATTTAGCCTAGTTATAAGTTTTAAAGGTCCTAGCTGATGCGGGATTCAGAGAACTGTCTCCCTTTATGCTTTTTCAATCGTGTTTGATATTTTTTATTTTCAATCTTTTCGACATATTTGCTTATTTTTATTTAACATCTTATATAAATTGTGGAATCCTAATGAACTGATGCTGCGTCATGAAGTTATTCAACTATAGCTTGGGGTGCGTCAATTGACAAGGGTGTTCAACCAGACGTGGAATATGGTTACAGGGCTACGACCACGGCAGGAACTATTTTCAACTTCTTCAGTGCCTTGGGTGATGTAGCTTTTGCTTATGCCGGTCACAATGTGGTGCTGGAAATTCAAGCTACGATTCCTTCTACACCAGAGAAGCCATCTAAGGGACCTATGTGGAGGGGAGTGATTGTTGCTTATATAGTCGTTGCATTGTGCTATTTCCCTGTTGCACTAATCGGGTATTGGATGTTTGGGAATAAAGTTGAAGACAACATTCTTATCTCGTTAGAAAAACCTGTATGGCTAATCGCCATGGCTAACTTGTTTGTCGTGGTTCATGTCATTGGGAGCTATCAGGTACACAACCCAACTTTCTTTCTTTCAACTATTTCTTTGTCTTATCTTATAAATAAATGTATAACTCTGTTTGGCTTTCATTATTGCAGATTTATGCAATGCCAGTTTTTGATATGATTGAAACTGTACTAGTAAAGAAACTAAATTTCAGGCCTAGTTGGATGTTGCGATTTGTTACAAGGAATATTTATGTTGGTATGTAAACTTCCTTTTCTACAAACCCTATTTTATACTGATATGCAGTTCTAATGTATCACTTTCATCACAAATTTATATACATATCTTTGATTGCAGCGTTTACTATGTTTGTTGGAATCGTCTTCCCTTTCTTTGGTGGGCTTCTTGGGTTTTTTGGCGGATTTGCTTTTGCACCAACCACATACTTTGTAAGTAAACTTTTAGGGCATGTCTCGTATACACGACTTAGAATCGCACAAGATAATAAACAAGATTTTGACTTGTTCTTATTCTTTAATTCGACACTATATTGTTTAATGTCATATCAAACATTTTAAGAAGCCATACTTCATACACTGGATTGAAATAGACGGTGATATGACAAACTTGTTAGTTATCTTGCTAAATCCAATATACCAAACACGTCATCAATGTCTTATAGTACGTATCTGGATTTCATTGTTGACCGTATAACATCTGTTTCTTCACATTCTTGCAGCTTCCTTGTATAATGTGGTTAGCCATCTACAAACCAAGAAAATTCAGTCTATCTTGGATTACTAATTGGGTAAGTGCAAAATCAGGAATCTCAAATCTTCTTGAATTTTTGCTGTAAAAACAAGAAGTCTGACATGTTCAATCTCAATATGGATTTCAGATTTGCATTGTTCTTGGAGTTATTTTGATGATTGTCGCACCTATTGGAGGCTTAAGGCAGATTATTCTTCAAGCAAAGGACTATGAATTCTTCTCATAAGTAAAAGAAATTTAAGAAATTCCACGTAGAATTTCTCAAGAACAAGAACAACTTATCTCGAAGGAATTCTACACATGAAATCGGACTAAGATACTTTGGTGGGAGCTTTTCACTGCTTCCAAGCTTCTGTTTGTATAAATGTGTTTTAGTAACTTTCTTATATGTAATCCCACAAGTTTGGCGAGGGTTTGAATATCACGGAACATTATTAGGGAAAAAAGCTAGAACTTTCATCATTATACTGTGTAGTTCGTGAGAAGTATTGCGAACCAAACATGGACTTACGTGTGCATTAGATTGAATGGCTATATACATCCATGTATACTGTATTGCGATATTGGAAATACCAATAATCATTCTTGCAGTGCTAAATACAGAGATATTGAGCAATTTGAGAATAAATATATACTCGTAATCCGATGTGCATTATATTGAATGGCTATATACATCCATGTATACTGTATGGCGATATTGGAAATACCAATAATCATTTGTTGTAGTGCTAAATACAGATATATTGAGCAATTTGAGAACAAATATATATTCGTAATCCGATTCACAATCCAAAGCTTCTCTTTCAAGTTGAATGCATCATATTTAACACAGTATCTGTGTCTGAGCAGTATTGAAATGAGTTTCCTTGAAACCCTTTGTACACTAATGATGAAGTGCATTTGATAATTTTGACAACTGCTTCTGCTTTAAGACTTCTATACAAGAGCAAAGAAAAGTATATGAGAAAAATGATATCTAGACTATCAAATCTTTATGTATCTTATTTGAATTTACAGATGGAGAGAATTATAGAAGCAACAAAACAAATAGACTCGAACATCTCAATAAGAATGACTAATATATCAGACAAGCGTAATAATTTGTACTTCTAATTTTGAACCAAGAAATCTATCATGCGAATTCAAACCCCTAGGTGAAGTGTAAGAGTGAGAAGACAGCTAAAACATAGAAGGCTTGCAAACGAAACTGTGTAAACTATCCCTCATTTTACGGTCGTGAAAATCATTATATAAACATACATGGGTAAATTTGAAAAGCATGATTCCTAAACCAATGAATAGCATGTGAATATATAACATAATCAGTTATCAAATCACTACTAAACAATTACCACCTGTCATTTTTTAGAATTATCCAAACCCCTTAGGAAATCTATAAATACTCCCGAATCCCGCCTAAGAAAAATAGGGTATTCAAATTCAAATATCTCTCTCCCAAATGCCATTTCACCATTTGTTCTAGTTTGAATATCAAAGCTAGTGAGTTTAGAAAGAAAAAAATCTGGCTAGGTGGGAGAAATTTGTTGATTGTAATTTAGCATCAACAAATTGGAACCATATGTGGAAAACTTGAGTAAAGAAAACTACGAATTCATCCATCAAACTTGAAAAATCTACAAACAAGAGCCAGGTGGAAGAGAGTGCTGGAAATTGGAATGGAAGTGTATAGCGACGATCCGATAGACAGTGATGCAAATACAAAACGATGATGGAATGAAACACCGACAACATTATACATTGACATTTCGCTCGTTCAACGACGTCGCTTACGGAAAAAGATGTTAACAGCAGAGACTACACTGGAAATGGCAGAAAACCTTAAGGCACTAACATCTTGAAAATCTTAGGGCGAGTTTGCAAGGTGAAGCTGGCGAAGGTGAAATGAAACCTATTTGCTAGCTTTTTCCCTGGGAACAACACCAACTCACATGTATCAGAAACCTACAATAGTATGCCAGAGAGGAAGTGGAAGGAGTGGCGAACGAACAACTCCTTGAAAAGACTCACGAATGAGCTAACCGTTTGTGACATGAAGTATGATAAGCGAAACTATCATGAAGATCGAAGAGCAGGAAGCCTTGTAGTCCCTACAACATTAATCTGTATGGAAAATATGGAGACCAACCTGCAGCATAGAAACGAGAAATCCTAGAAATGTTCATTAAAAGCAAAAGAGAACAGACTCTAGAAGGAGAGTCCCTCAAGAATTATTTCACACGGTTTAGAGTTGAAATAGCTTTCAACAAAAGACATATCAGACGAAGAAGCCAGGGGCGCCTTATGGGATGACTTGTCAACAAAAACTTCCTTCTCGCGAGATATCAAGAAAAGAAATCCATATTCTTTCCACCAATTAATAGACCTAATATGGAATGAGATCCAAACATAGGATATACTTGAAAACCAAGGGAAGTTGGAGCAAGGTTGCACGGGAATATTCAAATGAAAAGCTTGCATCTAGATGTTCAAAAGTACAATGCCTTCATTTCAACGAGCCCAAGGGCAAGATGCACACGCTCTCTGCATTTTAAGTAGAACATATCCATCCTCTGAAAAAAAGAAGGCGAAGTTCTACAGAATCCATCATGCTATAAATCATGATATGAATGAATGCTTCGAGGTACTTAAGATGGCGAGGTAGTGAAGCTAGTAGAGAAGCATGCATAAAGTACTTGAAAATTGGAGGTCTATATTCCCAGCCAAAAGGTAAGAAAAGGGATAAAAACAAAGGCATGCAAAGACGTTGTAGGCATTAATTAATGTCCCAAATTCTCGACCCTTGGTAAGGTAAATCACTAGTATAATTGAGGACCCTTATGAGGAGAAACAAGGAACGTACAAAGACGATATACCCAAGAAGCTAAGGTGCCCACATTAACAATTTTTTGGATTTAAGGTAATCTTATAAAAAAAATTGCATCTCCTCCGATTATATTTAAATAATGATGATGAACATGGAATTATATATCCTTATTATGATGGTGATGTGAACCTTGATCGCTCGCAAAGACTTTAACCATTTATTAGAGGATAATAAGTCTTACGAATACTCTTTAGAAAAGCTTTTGACCAAATGTAGGTTAATCTGGATGTTAATCATCCCGTGATGCCTTTGGTTGAACTTTAGTGTGGCTTCGATGGAAATATATCCGTTTAAAAGGACAGGTCACTCTGGCAAGTGGACTGAACAAAAAGCCAATCAATGCACTAATGGTTAAAAAAAAAAGAATGTGCTAGAAAATCCTGATTTAAGAAAGCAAGTGTCTGAAGGGTAAGTTGAGAAACCTACCTGCCAGTAAGTATGATTTCACAAGTACTAGGGGAAGCATGAAAATTGAAACAATCGAGCCAAGGCTGGACCTAAAATAAGGTTGTAATAGCGAGCAAAATGAGAAATACGAGAAAGACAAGAAGCGAGCCTCTTCCCGCATGTAATAAGCTAAACGACGGTTTTCTTTCGCCTATATTGAAATTCCAAAATCAAAGGTGATGTCCATTCCTCCAATGAAAAACAAAAACTAAATCCTAAATTCAAAAAATCAACCACAAAAGGTGAGTTCAGACCCACCCACAAGAAATTTGATATCATGACAAAAACAACTATAACTATGCGCGAAATACTTGTACAACGAAAACTCATGAACGTAATCCCTCATTCCTTATTTTGTTGCAAAAAAGTGATGGAATAAAATTTTGTATTTGATGAATCGTATTGTTAACAAACAAAATTAGTTAATACGTGTATGTGAAGAATTAAATGTCGAGTAAGTTAAGAAGTATGAGCCTAAATAAATTAGGATAAAGCTACTTGTACATAATTTCTTGTACATAAGGGTATCCACCCTCTCACATGGGGTGGACCCCACATGAATAAAATTCTTTTTTTAATCATGCGGGGTCCACCCCATGTGAGAGGGTGGACACCCTTATGTACAAGAAATTATGTACAAGTAGCATAGTCCAATAAATTAAAGCAAAATAAGCAGTTTTATATAAAAAGAGCGACAAAAGTTTTCCCTAATTTCTTCTAAAGGACATCGCAACTTTTTTTTCTAAAGAATCAACCTTCTTTACCTACCAATGAAAGGGTTAAAATTCTAAATTAAAAATATCCACCAATAACGACAACTCTACATGTCATTAACGGTAAGAGTAATGCTATTTATCATCATGATGATGGAACATCAATAATGTGACCTCCCATTATCGCTCACATTTTTTTCTCTAACTCTTCCCCTTATTTTTTTCATAAAAATTGAACTGTCCAATCCCATTATTTCACATAGACTGTTATATCACCGATATTCTGTCATTATAATGATAAATAACATTATTCTAACAGTAATCTACGGGCTCAAAGGGTAAACCAACAAGTCATTCAATAAGGGGTTAATTACCCAAATGGTCACTGAACTTTACTGAAAGTTTCCACCAGGTCACTGAACTTTAAAAACTACGTGGTTAGTCACTGAATTTTTGAAACTGCAACCCCATCCATCACTGAACTTTAAAAATCACTTCATTCATCACTGAACTTTGCAAAAGATTTATACGTGGTCACTGAACTTTACAAAAAGTTTCCCAAATGGTCACTGAATCAATGACCATTTGGGAAACTTTTTGCAAAGTTCAGTGACGAATGTGGTGATTTTTAAAGTTCAGTGATGGATGGAGTTGCAGTTTCGAAAGTTCAGCGACTAACCACGTATTTTTTAAAGTTCAGCGACCTGGTGGAAACTTTCGGTAAAGTTCAGTGACTATTGGGGTAATTAACCCTTCAATATGTGGATAGTTTTAGTATTATTTTATCCGCAAAGAGTCACATCCTAAATAATGTTGGTTGTTATTTAAAGGAGGGTTAGAGATTTAAGCTCTTAATGAAGTTCTATACTAAATATAAGTATATTTAAAAGTAACAAAGATACTACAAAAACTTTACCCAGGTGAACTTTGAGATGGTGCAGCTTTGATAGAGAGTTGGAATTTCTCTATTAAAAGTTCAATGAATAGGATAAACGTAAAGCCATAATACTGTTAAGGGAGTTTGAGGAATTGTAAACACATTACATGTGTGTGTATTCTCACTGGTATCATCACAAAGAATAATTGGTTCAAAGCTATCATGTTACTTAGAATTTTGATGATACTTTGTGGTAATTACATTATGGTTAAATTCAAATCGAAAGGTATTCAAACCTTATCCATAAGTATTTATAGTTTATAAATACGATCCATATAGTTTTAAACAAGCTGAGGATTGTTATATTTTGTTCAGAAATTATAATGGAAGTGAGAATTGAGCATATATTCCATTGAGAAAAGGAAAAACCCAATGTGAAATCAAAATGAGATAAAATTGGATGGATGGGTAGCTTTTTCGCATGCACACACATAGGCTTTAAGCCATGCGTACGCATATCCTACTTTTGCAAAAACTTTTAAGCATGTGCACACATGGTTATGAAAACTAGCCATTAGGTTGGTATTTAATTTTGATTTGTTGGTGGCTTTTCATGAATTTTTTTGACTTTTCATGAATGGGTGGCACTTTTTGGTGGAGTATGGAAAAATATAAATAAGTGATAGTTTTCCATTACAAATACATGAAATCAACAATCTTAACCACTTTGTTGAGTACCATTATTCCAATTCACTTTCCTATTCAAACTTTTAGTTTTCTTCAAGTCTTGGAAGAAAAACCAAGTGTTTAAGTGTTTTCTTCTTAACGGCTTGTTCTACAATCCATTTGTTGGTGAATTCCTTTAAGCACTCAATAATTTTAGATGGGGGAAATATTGTTTGAGGGCAGTGATCACATGTTCATGCCTAATTTCTATTTTTGATGTTCTTGGTTTGGTTGTGTTTTATCCTTCTCCTATTCTTCTATATTTTTCAACATTAATTACTCCAAGGTTAGCTTGTCCGTCTTTCCATGCAAGTGCCTATATATTCAGTTTTGCTACAACTACAAAAAAAAAAAAAAAAATTGACAGAATTCTTACAGAAAAACACTTGGCAGTTTGTCATTAATTTTTGACACAACAAATATCGAAAATGCATCATACAGATGTTGTCAACATTTCTGTCAATAATTCCAATTATTCTTATATATTTAAAGTTCATATTTCTACTACTCCGACCTACAAACCCCTCCCAATTTTCTGCTAGTAACAGTTTTGTAAAATTTGATTCTTGTCCAAATTCTATATGCTTATAAGATTCAAATCAGGAAAGTCCTGTATGCTTAGTTTGCTCCATTTGTTTTATATGGACCCAAAATGGTTTAATATATTCTCCAACTTTTATTAAAGATATTTTCTACAAACAGTAGGCAAGATTCGTATGAATAGAAATATACAAAATATTCATACTTTCAATCCTCGGAACAACTCCATGTGTGCAATTATTCTGGTTTTCTACTTCAACTTTAGTCATTCTCTGTTGTAACAAAGTCATGGAAACCAAGGCACCAAGCATCCATATTTCATACCATTACAAAATGAACCTCAATCGAGTTATGAAATAACAATACAAATATGGAATCTATTGTAAATGCGTATTAAATAAAGTGAAATGGGTCAACTTTGAGCTCTAATTTCAGTGAGACCCGTGCTCCAAAATTATCATGACCAAACATATTCACGTTTTACTCTATGAGGTGATTAACATGATACATTTATTTATCGAACAACATGAAATATTTGATTTCAAAGTTACCCACTTGAAACTTAAAATAAGTGAGAATTTGATTAAATTTTTTAAAACTTGTCCCTTGTAGGTAACCTTGAAAACTTTTGGGTTTGAACTCCAAGAGGTACCACTAGTCTTTGAAATGTGGAAGACCTAGATCTTATTGAGTTTTGTCTAAAGTCCACATGCACGAGTTCGAGTTCGAGTCCGACTCAGTATGAACAAAGTAAATGACCACGAATGATTTAGTATGAACAAAGTAATGAAAATGAATGATTCTGTATAAAAAGTGTGCTTAGTAACCAGAAAATTTGCACAATTTTCATTGCAAATATTCCTTCTTTGAATCTCATTTCCCTCATTCTGATACTATTTTCGAAGTACTAAATACTTCATTGAGTTTGTTAGAAGTCTTATGGATTGTTATTCTACTTTCATAACAAACGAAATTTATTCTATCCTAGGGGAAGATTGCTAAACACCTTTAAGTACTATAGAATGAAGCAAATTCGTTTTAAGGACACATCGTGAAGTTGGTAGTCTCGAATTACATTCTGTTCTGGTTTGTTTGTGTTTTGATCTTGTCGATCATTTTACTCGTTTTGTCATGTTACTCTGTTCAAATAAAGTTTTGATAATCTGCAAAAGCATCTTCAGATTGTTTGAAAGAGAAAAGTATGCACCAAAAACAACAAAATCTACATTATCCAAACTCATAATCTTTAGCACCAAAGGTGTATCAACATAAATTACGACTATGAGAGATTTTCGACCCTCATCTTAAAAAGAACGCTCCAAAACCAGAACTGAATCTCCTTCTTGAATCTAGTACAGTAATCAGAGCACAAAGAAAACCAGATGTTCCGCTCAACTATTTCACTCATAATTAATGAAATCAAGAGACTCAAGCATTCAGCTACACACACAAGTATAGAGAGAAACAAGAGCAGAGAGAGAAAATGGTCTAAACAGAAAAAGCTAATAGGACAACACTGAGTGGTATAAATAGCCTCATTCTCTACCATAGATCAAATCTAATCCAACGGCTGTAAGAAGCTCACAAAAGGATCCATTGAGTGATTTATGTAATTGTCAGCCGACATTAAAAACTCTTTTTTTTTTACCATGAATTTTCTTGGTTAACAACGATTGTTATTTAGCAGATATATGTGAGTTCCTTAATTTTCTTTCTTCCACATTAAGGAAATAGGGTAATTGTTGTTAGAGCCTTAACCAGTGTCTAGTTATTTAAGCTTCTTTGTATGGAGTTGGATCACTTAAAATTTCATCAATCATGGGCTTTTGGCCTACGAAGTTGGCGGGCCACTGAATATGTCATCAGTTAGAATCATGAGAGAAACAACAGCAAAAGAAGCCTGGGAGATTCTACACAACCAACTTGGAGATTTGGATTTACCATATTAAACTTCAATCTCATAGAAAAGAATTTGCAGACATTAAAATGAAGGAAAATGAGTCTATAAAAAGTATTCAGATAGACTTAGAGAGCTGGTTAATCAAACGAGGTTATATGATGCTGAAGTCAGGTAGGGGAGGAGCCGGGAATATTATTAAGTGCGGACACAATTTAATCAATGCCGAACTTCACCAACAAAAGAGTCATCTCCTTGATTTTCGGTACTACTTTGAAAGATAACAATACAAACAATAAGCAATGTCTTTTTCTACGCTGTACTCCAATCAACTAGTGAACTCTTTAAACCAAGAAGGAATGAATCATTTAGCTTTTACTCCAAATTGTTTATTTGGAAACTCATGATCTTGAGGTTGACAATGACCCTTTAGCATATATGCTCTTCGAATTTGATCTTAGATGTTAGCATTATAATCCAAAATTCACTTTAAGCCCAAATTAGCCTATCAACTGCTCTGCATCTCTATTGCCTCTTATTTGGTTAGAAAAAACTGAACATTTTCCATTTGTTACCAAATAGACAATAAAAACTGGTGACTGCATAACTCAAATGTCCACTCCTGTCTCCTAAAACAATGTGGTAGTATAAAAAACACTCCTGCAAAGCCAAAAATACCAAGGAGAACAGTACCTATCTGTCCAAGAAGCTCAACTTTGATTCCGTTGTGCTCAACCTTGAACTTTCTTTCTTGAAACTAGTTCGACAGAAATCTGGAAAAATGATAAACGAATGTATGCGCATGATAGATTCGTCAAATTCATACATAAAAATAACTTTTAAACCCAAATTTTTATACATAAAGGTCACAACCTTAATGTAAAGAAAAATACTTTGTCAATATTGTTTTCTTGAATCTGGAAAAGTGGAACCATTCATGTTTGGCCATTCTCCTTCTTCAACTGAACCTATCGGATAATTAAATAACCAAGAGGAAAAATGTTAAGACTGGGAATTACATTAGTATTTATTGTTATACCATCCACTACACAAAAAAAAAAAAAAAAAATCAATGGAGCAAACAAAATAATGGGTGAGAGATGAGATGATATTGGATTGCGTTTGGATATTGAATTTGGGTTTCTTCTTGGGCTGGTGAATGGCTAATAGATAAAAAAAAATTTAAAGTAATTGGGTTGGGCCCAAAAGTTTGGTGCAGGCACATGCTTGTATTGAACCTTACTGGGCTCCGCCCTTGGCCATAAGTTCAAATGAAAAAAAACTAGAAAATTTTGATTAGTTTTCATGATGAGTGATCATGTGGTGAATTTCATAGGAGAAACAAAGGACATCGAAATTGAGTTTTGAAGAATTCATGGGCTCTTAAAAATCATACAAAAGGTTGATTCGACATTCCGAAAAAATTGATTGAGAATACATTTCAATTGAATAATAATGTGGGTTCAAAAAGCTACAGAAAACAGCATTTGAATTAGAGGTGTCCAAAAGTCTCGAATCGAATCGGACCGAACCGAATCTGAAACTTAACCCGAACCAAACCAAACCGAATCGAGCAGTTCTTCATAAGTTAAATACCCGAACGGGTACCCGAATCGAGAACCAATAGGTTTGGGTCGGGTCTCGAGTCTAGACCAAGAATCGAAGAATCGAATAAGAACCGAAACTAAATAATTTTTTTTATTTTTTATATTGAATTAATTAAATTATTTTATTTTTTCTAAACAAATTAGCAAATTAATTAAATAAATCAGATTATTTCATAATTTTAATTTTAAAACTCAAATCATTTTTAAAGTCCATTAGCTTATTTTAATTTGATCATGACTACATAGTGTTGCCATAAATATTAAAAAATTTAATTATGGTATGGAACCGAACCGATTCAGACCGAACGGAACCGAATCGAACGGTTTCGAACCCGAACGATTCCATAATTATATTTGGATCTGACAGTTCAATTTATTAAATACTCGAAAGTTTTGGGTCAGTTCGGTTCTCTTCAGAACCGAACTGAATCGACCCACGAACAGCCCTACTTTGAATTATAAATAAAATGGAGAGATATCAAGTATAGATGGAAGATTTGGAAGTGGAAGAGGAAGAGGAAGAGGAAGATGAAGAAATTTAACAGGTGAGTAGAACAATTTTAAGAGAGTTGATAAAGAAGGGTCATCTCAAAAGTACAAAATCTGCAAAAAGCAGCAGCCATGTTGAAGATGGTTGTTGATTAAAGAAAAGACACAGTGCTACAATTGTAAAAAGATTGCTATTTAATGCACTTTATAAAATTTGTAATTCACATTGAAATATAATGTATTCTTATAAGTAGTTTTCATATTACTTGACACTCTGTCGAATAAAATTAAAAAAATCTAATCTCCTGCATGATTGTACATTGTCTAAGTTTAAAAAGTGAAATTCAACCAGATAAAAACTATGGTCAAATCGTGAATTCCTATCATCTCAAGTTCATAGATTCAAACCAATACTTTAATTTTATTATATTATATTGCTTTTTAATAAAAATTATGTTTAAACTGTTTACCCAAAAGTTAGGATTATCAATTTTTGTAATAGTAGCACAATACTCGTATGATCGACATTGGACACAGAATCTACTTTTCATGATTTGTATATCTATGAATTTAATGACAAGGTCCAAAGTCACGGATAATGTTTTATAATGTCCATACTAATTAATTCTAACTTTAATTTAAATTATCTTTTATTTAATTTTTGTTCTTTTAGGTTTGTATCATCTTGTACATGTCTCGAAAATTGGATTATGAAATTGCAAAACATATTTTTTAGAATTGGATGAAGCCTTCCTATTGAATAAGTAAGAGTAAAGGATCTATGGCTGAACATATCAATTTCTACTCTCAACTAAATCTTTCATTTTTGATTGGTAGAGAAAGAAATTGAAGAAAAATAGTTATTGAACGATGACTTTTCCTTAGGATTCTCTCATAATGATATTGAGATCAAATGTATATTCCAGCACAGACTGCAGGAATTAGAAGCAAACACCAAAGAACATAAAGATGAAATCGTAGAGCAATAGTCATTATGGCAGATCTTGTTATCTGACTGCTGTAGGAGTGCAGTCTAGCATAGTTCCGCTAGGGAGGAAGAATATACCTTCAAAATCAATTCTCAGGTCTTCCTCATGAAGATACAAATGAACACTTAGCACACTTTACGGAGGCTCGAACCAGGTTGGTCTTGTTTGTTATTGTCATCCCCATCTCAGAAGCCATTTGGCTGAGATCCAAATCCCTCTATCAGAATGTGAAGACACCATTGAGTTTTAAGTTAAAAGTTTACAAATTACACAAGGAACGGTGAAGAAAAGTCATCGAAATTTACAAATGCGAAGGAAGGAGAAGAAGCGAGAATGAGAGATTTGGAGGATTAGATTGATAATTTCGTAAAGGCAAAGTGATTTTTTGCCCCAAATTGTCTCCTTTTATAGACAGAAGCTCATAACCTCTGCCGTTAGATGTCGATCCGAATCATCCAACCGTTCATTTGAGATTTAAATTTGAGCCACTCACTACAATGAACGCTTCGTCTTCTATCCCAGATTAGCGTGTCTGCACTAATGCATCTAAATTTCATAGGACAAGCATATAACAGCTGATGATCTTAATATAGGGGCGAGCTCGAACAAGAAATTTAGCTATTTCCTCCCGCCCTCCCCCAACAATATTTAGCATATGTTTGGCCCTCATTTTTCCAAAAAACTCATTTTCAACCAATTCTTCAATAAAATAATTTTAAACGTAAATCGAAAATTTTTCCTTATTTTTTAATCACACATTTTCCAAAAAATTACTATTCAAGAATATATTTTTTTGTAAAAATGGGGCTCAAACAAGGTTAAGTTTGTTTTATGATCCTTCATTATTTATATGGTAATTACTTTTTTGCCAGAGTGCTTTTGGGATAGGTATTGTTTGGTGAAATCTCGTATAAGTGTACGAGATCGTTAACAAGTAATAATTTTAAAAGTAAAAGTATCGTCCTACAAGAAATAAACTATAAATTGAATTGTACTAATTCATCTCGAACTTGAATGTAACATAAACAAAGAGATTTGTTGAGTTATCTTTACTTAACTAATTATTGTCTAAGGTTATGTGAAAATTATATGTGAGAAGAATGTGTTGAGATTTCGAAATCTACCTATTATTCTTCCATTCCAATTCTTGATCTATGTTATATCATTGACAATCGGTAATCCATTTCTATCAAACTTTCTCTTTGGAGGTAAGCCACACCCATTCTTATGCATGACTCGATAGTATACAAATCCCGAATTTATATGCGAAGTTATGCATTCAACTACACGATTATCTATTTGATTGCACAAATCATAAATTATTACTCTTAATGTTTATTAATCTCGAGGCAAGGCCGTCCTATTTCTAAGAATGAGGCGATAATATCACTATCTCGGATTCATATGCAAAGTCATGCATTCAACAACACGATTATCTATTTGATTGCACAATTCATAAACTATTATTCATAACGTTTATTGAGTCTTGTGTTAATATTACAATGTTCTAGACTTATTTCGAACCTTTCAAAAATAAAACAATAAACTTATTATCAAATGTTGATAATAAAGTGGATATCTATAACCTTCATAGGTTTTAATTGTTAGAAGAATGACATAATGACCTTTTTTCTATACACAATAAGAATGGTCATAACTGTAATGTTAATTTTATAGCTTACATATTTTCTCATATTAAAAATTGTGTAACCAATATGTGTACGATTATAAGCATGTACAATGTACAATTTAAGAATCTACAGATCATCCAGTCGAAAGAAAGAAAAATAATCTTTTAAATTTTCTTGTTCATCATATTTCCTTTAATTTTATAACTTTTCTTTATACTAACTTTTTATAATTTTGTGGATTTGATTTCAGTATAAATATGAACATTTTTATACTTATATACTTTTTTGCTTTCTATTTACTTTTTCGATTAAATTTTAATTTTACCTTTCGATTTTCTATTAACCTGCGTAATTTGATATTTTGATACATATTTTTATTTTTTTGAGTTCAGTTCAGTACGTGTTACTTCAAGGACTTCGGCATGTTCTTAACTTTCGATTTGTCACGATGTGAACATTATTTTATTTGTGAGGTTCTTCAACTTGAAAATAAGGATTGAGTTTTGATGAATGATTACATAAAGTAGCAAGATAATGTTGTTATCCCATGGAAATGAGCCTAGCCGAGGTGCCTAAACGTACATAACCGGGGCTCACTAAGTGGCTAGCCGAGGCTCCTTAGTGCCTAATCGAGGTGCCTAAAGAGGCCTAACCAAGGCTCCTTAAGTGGCTAGGCGAAGTGCCTAACCGAGGTGCCTAAAGAGGCCTAACCGAGGTGCCTAAAGAGGCCTAACCGATGCTCCTTAAGTGGCTAGACGAAGTGCCTAAGAGTGCCTAACCGAGGTGCCTAAAGAGGCCTAACCGAGGCTCATTAAGTGGCTAGATGATGTGCCTAAAGAGTGCCTAACCGAGGTGCCTAAAGAGGCTAGACAAGGTGCCTAAAGAGTGCCTAACCGAGACTCCCCAAGTGGCTAAGCCGAAGTGCTTAACAAGTGCTTAATCGAGGCTCCTTAAGTGCTTAGCCGAGGCTCTTTGAAGTGCCTAACCGAGGCTCCCCAAAGGGTATTTGAAGTGCCTACTGAGACTCCTCATGCATGATGTCCTATGGGCCTAAACTTGATCCATTAACAGCGACCCATTTACATTTCCATTTTGTACATATATGTGAATCAACTTCATAATTAAGGTATGTTCTCTAACCCTAACCAAATCCCTTCTCTCCCGTCTCTTGCACTATTTTTATATTTTTAGTCCGGCCGTTGACTTGACCGTCGGAGTGCAAACGGTCGCCGAACCTTTTTCTCCACCGACAGCCTTTGCCTCCTAACGGGATGCTCCGTGTGCAGGTAATGTCCACGTGGAGGGGACGTGGTGGGGATTCTGTTGAGCTCATTTTTTGGGGTCAACAGATTGGCGCCGTCTGTGGGAATCGGTACGTTAACCATGTTATACCACGTATCGAAAGGTCACCGGAAAATGAAGATTTATTTTCCGGACAGTTTTCTACTAGAAAAGAAAAAGACAACAACGAAGGAGGAGGATTGGAGCGGCTCCTTCAACCAAAAACGAAGAAGTCAGCCACGGTATTGGTTGGTTAAAAAAAAAAGGGGGGAGTTCTGTTTTGCTTCCTGGGTTCGGCCATGTTCACCCATATTTTGAAACCATCACAAAATGAAATGCAAAATCAGCAAAAAATCCTTGAATAAAGGAATTTTTCGGCAAAGAGTTGAAGAAACCCGAGTCGAAAAATCCAGCCATGAGAATGGCTACAGGAGGCTAACAAGTAACAATATCTATGGGCAGCTCGAATTTGAATGAGTTCTCTAATGTCCATTGAAAAAGAAAAGGAAGATCACCTCATTTACCTTCCTACCACAAAACTTTTCTGCCTTTGTCACCAAACACAAATCACAAGCCAAAGGAGATCAAATCATGTTTCCTGAACATCCCATAAATATCCCAAACATGAATTTTCGCCACTACAAATATTATATATAATATAATATAGCTATTTGCCAAAAGCAGTTATCTGCTGGAACCCTCTAGAATGGATTACCATGAAAATGGTGAATTCTTGCTATCACATTTATGAAAGCCGAGAAGACAATGAAGAATCAAAGAGGTGAATTATGGCAAACACAAAAGCTTCATGAAAAGCTTCGGTTACATTTCACTCCGACGACCACCGTTCGAGCAACCGTCGATGCTAATGGAATTCACGCTTTTGTCCTTTGGTTCAGCATTTAATTTTGGAGTTTTGATGGGTACAAGATTGATGGCCATTTCAGCAGCCTTTGTAGACTTTTTGCTGGGACAGGTAATAGGCTTGCACTATTAAATGAATGAATTGTCTTTTTCTGCAATCCTCTTCAACTTAACCTTTTTGGAGATATTTTACTTGGGTAAACTATTGGGTATCCTTCACAGACTATGGGCCTGAAAAGGTTAATGAATTGGGGATATGGGCTGCCCTCTCATTATGAAGAAATATGTTGCAATAATTTATTTATTTGGGCTTCATAAATTGTCTAAGCTTGTTAGCTTAATTAGGTCTGCTACTCTTATTTGATCCAATTGATTTAATTGGGCGTATTGTATATTATCCTAACTCCTAGTTTTATCTTCCATTGAACAATTAGTTGCCACTAGACATCATTTTTGGGCCGCCTACAATACTCATTCTTATTGGGCCACTAAAATTTATTCTCATTTTTACATGAGGAAATTACACCCACACAGGTTTTTAAAATACCATTTTCATAAATCCAAAATCATCTTTAATAATACATAAATCAGGTTTTAATTAATAATTTTTAAATTAATTTTTATTTAAATCAATTTTCAAACCCTAATTAATTCTTTCTCTCACCACACTCTCTCTCTCTCTCTCTCTCTCTCTCTCTCTCTCTCTCTCAACCCATTTTCTCTCCCTTCCCTCTATCCCCGTCGCCGCCACTCCCCCGCCGCCACGACCACCACTGGCACCACCACTAGCACGACCACCACTGGCACCACCACTAGCACGACCACCACTGGCACCACCACCACCTCTCTCTCACACTTCGCTCTTCAATCCGGCGAAATAGCAGGCGCAGTCGCTCCCGTGAAGGCACCCTTATGTCCTCTTGTGGAGGGCGGTTGGGTCGTGTGTGTGCGTGTGGAGGCAGATCTGGTGGGGTGCGTCGCGGCTGCTAATTTGAGGTTTTAAATTTCACAAACCCGAATTAGGGCAGCGTCCACGCTGCTGCAAATTAGCAGCATCACCGCTGCCCTAAAGCCCTAATTCAATGGTGGATCCGGGTTGATGGTGAATGACTGGAAGGCGGCAGAGGAGTGGAGGTGGAGGGAGGAGAGTGGTGGTGGAGGTACAGAATTAGTTGAGTTGGTGCGTGTCTGTGTTTGTTTGGTTGGAGTGCATTTTTTTGTTTGTAGGGAGCCAGCTGAAATGTCATGGTTTTTGGTTCGCCGTCGATTGGGCGGCGACGGTGGTGGCGCCGTTGGCGGAGGCAGTGGCGAAGTGGTGGTCACAACTGATTTTGGTGGTGGTCACAACTGATTTTGGTTGTTTGTGACCAGTAGTTTGGTTAGTTTGTGACCGGTAAAAAATATGTGACCAATGAATTCAATAAATTGCGACCAATAAGTGCTTTGTGACCTAAAAATTATTAATTTGTGACCCAAAATTTGATAAATTGTGACCTAGATATAATTAATGTTATGTTTTGTGACCGTAAATAAGTATTGTGACTTAGAAATTTTGTGATTTGTGACCGATGAAAAAATTGTGACTTTTAAATTTTTAAGTTGTGACCGATGAACAAATTGTGACCTATGAAAATTTTGAATTGTGACCTAAAAATTTTTGAATTGTGACCAAATTGTATAAATCTGTGACCATTATATATTTATTAATAAAACATATAATTAATTAAGTAATTCATAAATAAATTTAAATAAAAACCTGATTTTTGAAATTTAAAATACCTAACCTTAATTTTGAAATGTGTATAAGTAAAAGTAGGATTTATGTATTCTTCCCTTTTTACATTTACAAATTCTTATCGGGCCTCACAATTTCCTAACTTGTGTGCTTAAATCTATGGACAATTGTTTTCCTTATTCATTTGGGCCACTAAAATACATTCCTATTAGAGAATTATGACCCGCTATTTCTATTTGTTGATTTGGGTATATTCACACTCAAAATATATTGCTCAATGGTGGGTATTATTTGAAGGCACTCCATTGACTATTTCATCGTAAATAAATTATGACATAGAAATTTGAGATTTAATTGATGCGGAAGATTTATTTGAAAATTTCCAATCACGATAATTTAGAGCCCCCCACATGCTTTTATTTTAAAGCCATCAAATCCCGTTCATTCATCCACTTTGGATTTGTGAAATTATTTTAGCACCAAGCAAATATTTGTTTATTATTGGGACCTTGATAATGAAGATAGGTAATGGCAAAATTTGAGTTAGAGGTAGCAAAATTCTTCTATTTGCATTCTAAATTTACAGTGATGAATTAAATCAGTATCCAAGATGACGAATTGTCAAAGCACGTGAAATTTGCCATTGTAATTCTCCATGATTTCGTGCGTAGACTACAAAATTCATTTGTGCCAAGGAAATTATTTTTACAATGCACGCTAAGTATTCGATAAATTGCTTAGCTCGAATTTCTCTTACTCAAAGCCCATTTTGGTGATCACCTCTATTATCCGAGGCTTTATACTTGTGGACTTCTTATTATTGAAGACTACATTTTTTAAGTCTTTGTTCCTTGAAAAAAGGAAAAGGCAAATCGCCAGATGCTCATTTCTGATTTTGCGAGATGTTTATCCCTCGCTACTCATTATCATTGAGCCTAACTGTAAGACCTCGTCATTCCGAGGCTAGTTTATAAGACTCCGATAGTTCGAGATTTATTAGCGGGATGTTTATTCCCCGCTTTGCCAGATGCTTATTCCTGGCTTCGCGAGATGTTTATCCTTTGCCTCTCACTATCGTTGAGCCTAATTGTAAGACCTCGTCATTCCGAGGCTAGTTTATAAGACTCCGATAGTTCGAGATTTATTAGCGGGATGTTTATTCCCCGCTTCGCCAATGTTTATTCCTGGTTTCGCGAGATGTTTATCCCTCGCCTCTCACTATCGTTGAGCCTAACTGTAAGACATCGTCATTCCGAGGCTAGTTTATAAGACTCCGATAGTTCAAGATTTATTAGCGGGATGTTTATTTCCCGCTTCGCCAGATGCTTATTCTTGGTTTAGCGAGATGTTTATCCCTCGCCTCTCACTATCGTTGAGCCTAACTGTAAGACCTCGTCATTCCGAGGCTAGTTTATAAGACTCCGATAGTTCGAGATTTATTAGCGGGATGTTTATTCCCCGCTTCGCCAGATGCTTATTCTTGGCTTCGCGAGATGTTTATCCATCGCTTCTCACTATCGTTGAGCCTAACTATAAGATCTCGTCATTCCGATGCTAGTTTATAAGACTTCGATAGTTCGAGATTTATTAGCGGGATGTTTATTCCCCGCTTCGCCAGATGCTTATTCCTGGCTTCGCGAGATGTTTATCCCTCGCCTCTCACTATCGTTGAGCCTAACTGTAAGACCTCGTCATTCCGAGGTTAGTTTATAAAACTCCGATAGTTCGAGATTTATTAGCGGGATGTTTATTTACCGTTTCGCCAGATGCTTATTCCTGGCTTCGCGAGATGTTTATCCCTCGCCTCTCACTATCGTTGAGCCTAACTGTAAGACCTCGTAATTCCGAGGCTAGTTTATAAGAATCCAATAGTTCGAGATTTATTAGAGGGATGTTTATTCCCCGCTTCGCCAGATGCTTATCCCTGGTCGAAGACCATAAAGCTTCAAGTTGATATTGATTCTGTGCAAATTGAGAGAATTGAAGATATACATTTCCTAGATGAGAATGGCTCTGTTATCTTTGATGAAGATGGGAAGCCTCTTTTACATACTGATGGAACATGCTACATCTCTAAAAATCTAGCCATGCAGTGTTCGAAAGGTCCCTGCGGATCTAAATATATGAAGGATGATGATTTTCTGAAGATTCGTGATTTTGAGGATGTATCATGTCAACAAAAAGGAACGAAAGATGGGAACATGGAACCGCCTTTAGTGATGCAAGTTAGGTTGTTCCACAATAGTTGTGCTGCTAAGGGAACTCTTCTCGTAAATAAGAAGAGGAACATCATCTTGAAGTCCTCGTTCCTTGAATAAAGGAAGAGACGACATATTTTATGAGTACTCACCCCTTGAATAAATGAAGATATAATATTTTGAAGTCCTCATTCCTTGAAAGAGGAAGAGGCAAACCGCCTCGTCAGATGTTTATTCATAGTCTAGCGAGATGGTTATTCCCCGTCTCTCATTATCGTTGAGCTTAGCAGTAAGGCCTCGTCATTCCAAGGCCAGTTTATAAGACTCCGATAGTTCGAGATTTATATACGAGATGCTTATTCCTAGCTTCACGAGATGTCTATTCCTCGTCTCACATTGTTATAGAGCTTCGCTGTAAGTCCTCATCATTCCGAAGTTGCTTATAAGGCTCTGATAGTTCAAAATGAGCCGCCAGCTCGATGTTCATCCATCGCCCTGCGAGATGCCTTACCATATGAGATGTTGCATTACAACTGCCTTTATCTTCAGAGAGCTCGTCATGCCTCTACATTATCGATGTATATACATTCAGAGCATAGCCTCTGCTTCTTACTTACAGAGGCTAAGAGCCTCAAAGTGGTTAGGCTAAGAGCCTCAACTTATTTAAGTTTTACAAAGGCTAAGAGCCTTAAAGTCGTTGGGCTAAGAGCCTCGACTTATCTAAATTTTACAAAGGCTAAGAGCCTTAAAGTCGTTTGGCTAAGAGCCTCGACTTATTTAAAATTTACAAAGGGTAAGAGTCTCAAAGTCGTTTGGCTAAGAGCCTCGATTTATGTAAATTTTACAAAGGCTAAAGAGCCTTAAAGTCATTTGGCTAAGAGCCTCGATTTATGTAAATTTTACAAAGGCTAAGAGCCTCAAAGTCATTTGGCTAAGAGCCTCGACTTATTTAAATTTTACAAAGGCAAAGAGCCTTAAAATCGTTTGGCTAAGAGCCTCGACTTATGTAAATTTTACAAAGGCTAAGAGCCTTAAAGTTGTTTGGCTAAGAGCCTCGACTTATTTAAAATTTTACAAAGGCTAAAGAGTCTTAAAGTCGTTTGGCTAAGAGCCTCGACTTATTTAAGTTTTACAAAGGCTAAGAGCCTTAAAGTCATTTGGCTAAGAGCCCCGACTTATGTAAAATTTACGAAGGCTAAAGAGCCTTAAAGTTGTTTGGCTAAGAGCCTCGACTTATTTAAATTTTACAAAGGCTAAGAGCCTTAAAGTCGTTTGGCTAAGAGCCCCGACTTATGTAAAATTTATGAAGGCTAAAGAGCCTTAAAGTCGTTTGGCTAAGAGCCTCGACTTATTTAAATTTTACAAAGGCTAAGAGCCTTAAAGTCGTTTGGCTAAGAGCTTCGACTTCTGTAAATTTTACGAAGGCTAAAGAGCTTTAAAGTCGTTTGGCTAAGAGCCTCAACTTATTTAAATTTTACAAAGGCTAAGAGCCTTAAAGTCGTTTGGCTAAGAGCCTCGACTTATGCAAATTTTATGAAGGCTAAAGAACCTTAAA
Source organism: Fraxinus americana (assembly GCA_035079005.1). Classification (NCBI taxonomy): domain Eukaryota; kingdom Viridiplantae; phylum Streptophyta; class Magnoliopsida; order Lamiales; family Oleaceae; genus Fraxinus; species Fraxinus americana. The sequence continues at coordinate 17,339,896 of CM068716.1, forward strand.
GTCGTTTGGCTAAGAGCCTCGATTTATGTAAATTTTACAAAGGCTAAGAGCCTCAAAGTCAGTTAGCTCTAAGAGAGCATCTTATTATTTCGAAGCTCTAAAAGAGCACGGAGCTCTAAGAGAGCATCTTATTTTCAGAAGCTCTAAGAGAGCATTTTATTTTCCGAAGCTGTAAGAGGGTATCTTATTATCTGAAGCTCTATCTCAATTTTACTTTCAAGTCCAAGCATTACATAAATAATCATGCCTAAACTTGGGGGACTATTGTTATCCCATGGAAATGAGCCTAGCCGAGGTGCCTAAACGTACATAACCGGGGCTCACCAAGTGGCTAGCCGAGGCTCCTTAATGCCTAACTGAGGTGCCTAAAGAGGCCTAACCAAGGCTCCTTAAGTGGCTAGGCGAAGTGCCTAACCAAGGTGCCTAAGAGTGCCTAACCGAGGTGCCTAAAGAGGCCTAACCGAGACTCCTTAAGTGGCTAGATGAAGTGCCTAAGAGTGCCTAACCGAGGTGCCTAAAGAGGCCTAACCGAGGCTCATTAAGTGGCTAGACGAGGTGCCTAAAGAGTGCCTAACCGAGGTGCCTAAAGAGGCCTAACCGAGGTGCCTAAAGAGGCTAGACAAGGTGCCTAAATAGTGCCTAACCGAGACTCCCCAAGTGGCTAAGCCGAAGTGCTTAACAAGTGCTTAATCGAGGCTCCTTAAGTGCTTAGCCGAGGCTCTTTGAAGTGCCTAACCGAGGCTCCCCAAAGGCTATTTGAAGTGCCTACTGAGGCTCCTCATGAATGATGTCCTATGAGCCTAAACTTGATCCATTAATAGCGACCCATTTACATTTCCATTTTGTATATATATGTGAATCAATTTCATAATTAAGGTATGTTCTCTAACACTAACCAAATCCCTTCTCTCCCGTCTCTTGCACTCTTTTTATATTTTTAGTCCGGCCGTTGACTTGATTGTCGAAGTGCGAACGGTCGCCGGACCTTTTTCTCCACCGACAACCTTTGCCTCCTAACGGGATGCTCCGTGTGCAGGTGATGTCCACATGGAGGGGACGTGGTGGGGATTCTGTTGAGCTCATTTTTTGGGGTCAACAAATGTCATCATTAATATTTTATAATTCTTGATTTGTCAATTGGTATTATTTTAACTATAATATTTCATAAGTAATATTATATTTTATGATTCGGTGTAATGTCCACAAAAATTCCATATGACATGTAATCTAATAATTAAGCGTGGAAATAGTTTTGTATTTTATAATTTTGACTATGATACTTTACAAGTAATATTATTTTTTATAATTTGGTGTAATGTCACAAAAATTCCAAATGACCTGTAATTAAATAATTAAGTATGGAAATAATTTAGTATTTCATAATTCTTAATTGTCATTCAATTAATATTCTTGATTGCATAAGTGTGGAAATAGTTTTAGTTCGTCATTCAAATTTAAAGAAAAAAAAAAGAGTTACAATCAAATAATTATAGAATTTTTGCACTTCTTTAGTGTTGCAACATTCTAAATTAATGCAAAAATGAAAATCCAAGAACTCACCTCAATTTTTGCATTTCAAACTTGCATCAATAATCCTCCTCAAATTAACAACTGAATTTTCTATCTTCATGACATATTCCAAGAGTTAGAACACCATATTTTTTGCTCTTAAATTCCAAGCATTTTATCTTGAATGTTATCACTCTTCGTATTGCAACAATTCTTTTGGATTTTCGAACCAATGACAATTAGATAAAACATAGAAATAGGAATCAAATTATTGTGCATCATGCGTGTTTATAATTAGTCTTTACAGCCGTGTTCACACCGACTATCATTCCGAATTAGAAAAAGTAGGTTCCTTCCCGACTAAGACATCGAGCAAGGTGAATAAATTTTCCCACATCCAAAAAAAGTTCTCAGATTTTTCATGTCTTAGTACTAATTACAAATGTCCTTGTCCCTAATATAAATTCATGTTCTAAAAAACGTGAAAAACGCGCGACCAAAAAGCGTCGAATTTTGAAAATGCGGGAAAAATGCTTTTTCCAACTAAAAGGCGCGCCTATGCGCTCCTAGGCGTGCATTAGGCGTGCATTATCTCGCCTAATCCCCCCCCCTCCCCCCCCCCCCCTTTTTTTTTTAAATATGTTTTTTTTATATATTAAAAAATCTATTTTTTTTATATAAAAATATATTTAATGCCTTAAAAATACGAAACGCATTATGACGCTTATTCTTCGCATTGATACGTCCAAACTTGTGATTCTTGATTCTCGACCTCAACGCTTCAAAACGCATTACGCATTTTAGAACACTGATATAAATATGCATGGTTGGTCGCTGAATCTGAAATTGTGTAGAGCTTCTTGGAATTGTCTTTGGAAGACAACAAATCTCACTACAAATTCCTTATATTTCGTTTACTTAATATTAATATAAACTGCGGTTAGATTTAAATAATAATCCAACCACTAACGAACACACACGCACTCTCTTTAGAAGTCAACCTAAAGCGTCACCTTCTCAGTTCTCTCTCTATATATTTATATATAAATGCATATGTTCATATATTTATTTAAAAATTGAGCGTCACCTTCTTCCTCGTGAGTCAACGCAGGAAAGGCATACAAGAAGTCTGTGTGAATAGTGATTTCAATAATTTCGAGAGTCGAGAAATCGTTTGTGTCGTCCTTTAAATTCCTCACTTCTTTTGTGAAAGTGTCGTCTGCGGATTCTGTCTTGCAGTAGTTGGTTCAGGGCCATGGCAACTCGAATAAATACTCCAGGCTACAACGACTACTCCTCACAAGACGTAACTCTCCATTCTTAACCTTCTCTACACACACACACTCACGCTATTCGCTTTCTGTATTTAAATGAACACTTGGTACTTGTTTAACTATAGTTGCATGGGGCCACGATGCCCGATAAAAGTTGTGGTAGGAAGGAGATTTGTGTTTTTTCTATTTTCTATTTTAGTTATATTTTTGTCGATTACATGCATGACATGGTGACTTTCTAATAGACTTTTTACTTGATATTGGTTCAAAATGGTAGAGAAAAATATTTTTTTCTTAAAAACCATGAGAATCAGATATTTGTTGGATTAGTTAATATGCACTGTAATATTCTAGTAAAAGTCGGATACCTTATTCGTGAATTTCAAATAGAATTTCCAGATAGACTTCCACTAGGATTTTCAAATAGCATTCCAAATAAAATTCGGGTTACACCCTAATTCTAATCTAATAATAGATAAGTGGGTAACCTTTCTCCGAATTCCATGTAGTAAATCTGTCAAGGAAACTAGAGGTGTCAATCCGGGTGGTCCGGGCCAGGTCGGCCCGCTAACATGTGAGCCCGGTAATGGCCCGCGTGAAAAAAAGCCCGCCCGCTGCGAGTTCCGGGCCGGTTACGGGTCGGCCCACAATTTTGGACTACAACCCAGGCCCGCCCGTTGACCCATCCGGGTCGAGCCCATGCGGGTCACGGGTCGCGGTTCGTTCTGATTTGGCCCGTATGATTGTATAAATAAAATTATAAAAATATAGAATTTTTCCGGTTTGGCCCATATGGAGAGCAACTATCATTGAAAATAGGATTTTGAGAAGAAGAATCGCGAGAATCCATAATATAGTAGGATTAAAAAATTTTGTAGTGACTAGTGAGAACCGAGAAGAAAGAAATATAATCAAGATGATGATGATATTTGCAATTGAATAATTGTAATTGTAGTAAGGGTGTAACAAGTATGAACTATGAAGTATAAATGTATAATAATTAATGAGAGGGTATTGTAAAATAAATGTAAGAATAAATTGGAATTTATCGATGAAGGGGATGATATTACCGTTAGAAGATTTATATTACCATTAGTTAAAATTAAAAAAAAAATAAAAAATTAACCATACAGCAGGCTACGCCTTTTTTTGAATTTTTTTTATTTTTATTTTTTCAAATTTTTTTTGTTTGGCTCTCTCCCCTCCCCTTTTTTTTATTTTTTTTTTTCAATTTTTTTTTACGGGTCGCGGGTTAACCGCGGCCCGTGGGGGTGCAACCCGCGAAGCCCGCGGGTTACACCTCCTTGGCCCATGAACCGCCCGCACGGGTCACTGGTCTGCCCGCGGTCCGGGTTTTCACGGGCCGATTTTCACGGGTCATGGCCGGCCCGTCCGTCTTGACACCTCTAAAGGAAACCATTGCTAAGTGCAATTGTGATGGGATACTTCCCTTCATTGAGTGACCATTTGGGACATTATTACGAACTTTTTCAGTGATTAATAATGTTCAATTTGAAAATTTTTAATGCTTGGCAGAGAATAGATACCTTTATAATAGGTTCTAATGCTTTGCAGATTATATGGTAAGGCTACATAGTAATGGACGAACTTTTCATCTCTTCTAAATAACATCCACTATGATTAAACAAGAAATGCAGATGCACTACATAAAAATTACGGAATTTTGATGAATAATACATTACTTTGAGTTGTAGGTCGAAGAACGATATGCACAAGAGAAAGCGATAGATGAATGGCTGCCAATAACTTCGTCTAGGGATGCAAAATGGTGGTACTCAGCTTTCCACAATGTTACGGCAATAGTTGGAGCTGGAGTTCTCAGTCTCCCTTATGCCATGGCAAAACTAGGATGGTATATTCGAATTGGACAACATTAATTTTTGAGTTTTACAACTTAGCCCCTTTTTGGTGTAGATTAAAATCAAAATTTCAAAAGATTTTCATAAACGCTGATGAAATCTGTGGATGAAAAGTTGTAGATTCCATAAAACGTCGGGTGAAAATTAGTTGTTTACTTTGACTTAACATTAGAATCAGATTTTATACCAAATAGGAGCTTAATAACTTAAATTTTCCTGAGAAAGGTCGGTTAAATTTTTCAGCAATGCTATTTATGATATGTAATAGTCAATACGTATACTTCAAAGTTTAAACTCTTAGTGAGAGAACAAGTAATTTTATTTATTTACTTCTTTAACAAACTACACATGCTGGTAAGATACAATTTTCTTAGTAAACAAACCGTTCATTAAATTTTCATAAATGGTATCAGTGAGGTTCCAAAATGAAACCGGTGAATTATTTTGTTTTTGTTCAAGAGCACGTGAGGAAAGTTGTATTCTTTATCTAAAAATTAATAAGTGGATGCATCTCTCAACTGAAGTTATTACAACTATAAATCCGTGTTTCATTATAAATTTCAAATTATTTTGCTCTCGAATGTAGAGACTACTGTAATGCTCATAATACACTAACTAATTACTCAATACTGAATTATTTGATAATATTTTGAACTTGCATTCTTTATCCTTGTTAGGGAATTATTGAGAGCAATTATCCAAAGCCCAAGCCCACACCACCAGGTCCAAGTGAGGTTCCATCCCAAAACCAATTTGTAATGGGTGGAGTAGCCCACTTGGGTTATATGGTGGATTTATTTTCTTCCCACAACCGATGTGGGACTTGTTTGCCCCAACAATCCCTCCCTCAAACAAGGCTCACGAGGCAAATCACCACCGAGATAATCCGTCGTAGCCTGCACCCACTACGTTACCATGAATCTACCATCTCATGAGAATTTTCCACCACCTCGATTTATCTAATTACACAACCTGGGCTCTGATACCAGTTGTAGGGGAAATAATGAGCAATTATCCAAGGCCCAAGCCCACACCACTAGGCCCAAGTGAGGTTCCAACCCAAAACCAGTTGTTCGGTTTTGATACTCAATAAATCCGGGCTATGATGTTAAATCAGTATTTTTAGTTGGATAATATTTCATAGGCCTCGTCCGATGATTGAAATGATATGATGACACCACAATCGGACCAATCGAATCACGTAACCCACTTGGGTCATATGAAGCAGCCTAATTGAATTAGGGTTGCTCATGGCCCAACCCAAATTTAGATGGCTCCTATAGGTTGCTAGCCCATTAACCTCTTATTGGGCCCTATCTACCATCTAACCTAAAGCCCATCCTATTCCTATTATATACTTGGCCATTACTGTTGCTAGGCATGAGAATTATATGTGATAGCCGTTCCTTATATTTGAGAAGAAAAACTTTCCCCTCTTGGTGACCGTGTGCGTTGGTTTTGTGCCTTACCCGTGAGATTTTCTTCTTCTCTTTTAGTTAACCTTAGTGGTTAACTTCCTTGGCTATATTCTTCTCATCCCCAAGTCCTTTGTGGGCTATCCATTTGTTAGAGCAACCATTGGGAAGTGTTGGTTTGTGGTTCTATCGGTTTTGGTCGTGGTGTCGATTGTTTGGTGTTGACTGAGCCCGGGAAATCAAAGATCGGAGCCCTAAAATCCTACATATGGTATCAGAGCTTTAGGTGGGGATTTTTTCGGCCAAATCCTGTCCAGAAATCGAGCAGAAACTGGCAGGAAGAGAAGCGAAAAATTGTCCAGTTTTTGGGGGTGAAAACTGAACCTGCAATTTGATTTTCCTGCCAAACTAGTAACATTTTGAAAAATCCAAGGCCACTGGTGGAACGTCCAGACCGAGGCGCTGCTGGAGGTCTGGCGTGTGTGAACGGCGGCGGCGCGTGGAGGAGGCGCTGGAACTCCGGTGGAGGTGCGTGAGGGCGCGTAGCTGCGATTTCGGCGACAGTCTCTTCAGGTAGTTTGTTATTTTTCATTTCCTGAACCTACTGATATTTTTGGTTTAGTGTTTCAAGTTACACAGGAAAAGTTGGACGACTTTGCCCTTGGTGGGTTCGACGGTCGAAGCTGCAAGACATTTACTTAATTACTTTAGGCCATAAATTGCGGCCCTAAAGCAGTAAATTCGCATCTTTCGTAATTTACGGATTCAGATAGGTCCGCTCTGGTAAATTGGCTTATCTCGTTTAAATTTCAGCATTAGCGCGTCATCGTATGGGGTGACATTAGGATTGGGGTTACCGTGAAGGGATAACCATTGCTTGTGCTAGAATTTTAGGAATCAATTGCTCTATTTGAAGTGTTGAATTTAACTGCAAGTTGGTAATTGCTTTCGTGTTGGAACTGTTGTTTTGTCTTTGTGTGAGATTCCTTTGCGTGGATATTTGAATTTTGTTGACATACCTTCATGTTGCATTGATTATCCTGTTAGAACACCTTGGACTTGACCCATTCGAACGTTCCCTTGATCTGAGATTTTGACACGAAACCCTGGGAATCTAGAACGGTGTATATTGTTGCCTTAGGTTTATTTTGTGTGACCTACTTGTGCATTTTTTGGTTGTTCTGTTTTTCAAAATGTCTTCACATTTCGAAATTGGGATTTTCAACAAGAAAGGAGATTTTTCAATTTGGCAACAAAAGATGAAGGGTATTCTGGTTCAACAAAAAGTTTCAAAGGCCATTGATGGCAAATTTTCGAAAAATTTTACAGATACAGAAAAAGAAGAATATGATGAACTTGCATACACTTCAATTATTTTACACCTGTCTGACACTGTTTTGATAAAAGTTGGAAAATTTCATTCTACCAAAGAACTTTGGAAAAAGTTGGAGGATTTGTATTTGCTTAAATCCACTCCTAATAAGTTGTACTTACTTGAAAGATTTTTTAGTTTTAAAATGGATCCTTCAAAGGATCTTGATGACAATTTAGATGTGTTTAACAAACTTGTTCAAGATATTGTTAACTGTGGAGAGTCGGTGTCTGAAACCTACAAGGCTATTATTTGCCTCTTTGTTCTACCGTCTCTGTTGTTTTCTCTTTGCCTTAGTGGTTTACACATCACGACCAAACCTTGTCCCTTTTTGAGGGTGAGAAAGGAAGAGAGCAACCATAAGTAAATATAGTTGTGGGCTGAAGTTTTTGGTTGATTGATTGATATTGGTTGGTAAGTTTAATATGAGCCCGGAATTCACAATTGAAGATCTATTCCACTACAATTGGTATCAGAGCAACGTTGGTGGTGGATTTCCATCCAAAAACCAACCAGAAATAGCCCATAATCACAGCAAAAATTGAAGCAGAAATGTGTCAATTTTGCCTGAATTTGGTCTGCCATTTTTCGGTAAACCACTGACCTGGTAGAGAAACCAAGACCATCAGTGTGTTCAGCAGACCGAGGTGCACTTGGGTGGATTGTGCGTAACCGGCAGTGGTCGATACATGGAACACTAACGACCGCGCGCGTGGGCACGTGGGACCTTCTCCTTTGACGATTTCTTTGGGCAGAATATTTATAATGTGATTTCTAAAGATTTTGTGTTTTGCTGGAGACTTTAGCGCGAATAGTGTTGGCCCTAAAATGATAAATTCACATCTCTAGTAATTTACGAACTCAGATTGGTCCGCTCTAATATATTGGCTTATCTCAATTTAAATTTTACCATTAGCGCACCATCTGTGGGGTGACATTAAGATTGAGGTTACCGTGATGGGGTAACCATTACTTGTGCTAGAAATTTAGAAATTATTTGCTCTATTTGAAGTGTTGAATTTTGATTGCAAGTTGTTTATTGATTTTGTGCTCTAATTGTCATCTAGTCATTGTGTGAGACTAAATTACATGGAAATTTGAATTTTTTTTTTAACATATCTTCGTGTTGCATTGATTATCCTGTTATAACACTTGGATTTGACCCGTTCGAACATTCCCTTGATCTAAAATCGTGAATTTTACGAAACCCTAGAAATTTAGAACGGTATATACTACAGCCTTAGGATTACTTTCTGTGACCTATTTGTGCTTTTTGTTGTTGTTCTATTTTCTCAAAATGTCTTCACAATACGAAGTTGGAATTTTCAATGAGAACGTAGATTTTTCAATTTGGCAACAAAAGATGAAGGGGATTTTGGTTCAACAAAAAGTTTCAAAAGTCATAGATGGCAAAGTTCTTGCAAATTTGACATAAGTACGAAAGGAGAAATATGATGAACTTGTTTATACTTCAATTATTCTGCACCTATCGACATTGTTTTAAGAAAAATTGGAAAACTTGATTCTGCAAAAGAACTTTGGAAAAAGTTAGAGGACTTATATTTGCTTAAATCCACTCCTAATCAGTTGTACATGCTTGAACGATTTTTTAATTTTAAAATAGATCTTTCAAATGATCTTGATAACAATCTAGATATTTTTAACAAACTTGTTCAAGATATTGTTAATTGTGATGAAAAGGTGTCTGAAATGTATAAAGCTATTATTTTTCTTAATTTCATGTCTGATTCATATAAAAAGATTAAGAATGCAATTAAGTGTCGCAGGGACATCCAAACACCTGAGATTGTCATAGATTCCCTTAAGAGTAAGGAGATGGAGATTAAGGCTGAAAAAGAAGATAAGAAGAGTGGTGAGTTACATATGATGAGGAGTAGAATGAAATTTAAGCAAGTGAATTTTGGTAGAACTCAAGACAGTAGTGATTCGAGTAGTGACTCGAGTGATGACGGCGGTAAGAAGAAGGGCAAGGGACGGGACAAGTTTAGTAATAGACGGTGTTACAACTATGGTAAGTCTGGACACTTCATTTAGGATTGTCCCAAGAAGAAAGATAAGCAAAATGGTAAGATGAGAGGTGAGGCGAATTTGGCTATAGGGTCGATTGATGACCCTAGTGAGGTTTATTGAGAGTAGACCTAGTTACTGCATGTGCATCCGTGTGTAATCCTTTCTGTATGCGTGTGATTACTCAATTCTGTTACAAGATTATATGTTGCATTTCAATGTGTTTGATATGTGCATTGGCATGAATTGGAGTGATCTTATTACTTGATGTAATTGTTTGAATGTATAGTGGGTTGTGATGCATTAATAGTATGTTGTATGTCTTTTGGTAAGGTGAAGTGTAGATGCCTAGGGATATATTGGTGGTTTGTACCGGGGATGTGGAGTGTGACATTTGGATCACGAGTGAAGAGGTGATTAAATGTCTGAAATCCTTTATCTGTGAAAGACCCTGATCAGGTGAGTGTGAGAGAAGCGCTTCTGTTAGGTGGAGACTCATTATCCACTTAGGTTGGGAGAAGTGATGTGGTGATAGAGGATTATCTCAAGAACTTAGGATCTATTGTGGCTTACCAGTTAGACATGTGTTGAGTGATTTGTTTAGTGAGCATGGTAAGCGATGAGAGGAGATATGTGTTCTCGATGTGGGAACAACACAGAATGGGATAGGATAAGTGTGGTGAGACATTTTTTTTTGTGGGGTCATTTATGCATTTGTTGCATATGTGTTAGCCTGTTGATTAACTTAGTGTTAATATGTGGTTCTGTGTGAACATGTTTGAAAAGATCTATGTGTTATCCTATATATAATATCTTCATCGTATGATTATTTGCTCTTGATTGATTACTGTAATTATATGCTTCTACTTGGGTGTTCTTGACCTTAGCCTTGGTGAGTATATGGAGCAGGTATGATATATGTTTCGGGTCTGAAACACGAGGTAAGGTCTGTGATTCTAATTTTATGGGTTACCTTAATTAGGCAAGTATAAACTTTATGTTTCGTTTGCCTGCAGATTGATTGACATCAAGGTGGAGATTTGTTGGATTTTTGATATCCAATAAATTCTGGGCAATGATATTAAACAATGTCGGATTATATTTCATAGGCCTCGGCTGATAAGTAAAATAAATATCAATCAGTCAATCCATATACTCGACCCAAAAGCAACATGGGCTACTAGTAGCAGCTTAAATGTATTAATGTTGTCTTGGTCCAAATTCACTTATAGGATGGCTTTCTTGTATCTTGGCCCATTTTCTTTATGTTGGCCCATTTGTTGGATATTGGCCCAAGTCAGGAAACCTAAACTAACCTATATATCATTTTATCTTCTCATTGTAAACGTGTGTATTTGCCCCCTCCCTTTTTTGAAAGAAAACGACTGCCTCTTTGATCTATCATCTCTGTTGTTTTCTCTTTGCCATAGTGGTTTGCAAATCACCACCAAACCTTGTCCCTTTTGTGGGTGAGAAAGGAAGAGAGCAACCATAAGTGAATATAGCTGTGGGTTGAAGTTTTTGGTTGATAGATTGATATTGGTTGGTAAGTTTAATCTGAGCCCGAAATCCACAATTGAAGATCTATTCAACTACAGAAATAATTCTGGAAACTCGTAGCCACAAACAACATCATCTCCAAGTTCAAGTTCATCATCACTAATTTCAACTACAAGTTTAACTCCAGTAAGAATGAGAAATTTAAATGACATTTATGCAAGTTGTAATTTTGCATTGTGGAGCCAGAGAATTTTGAAAAGGCAGTGAAGGAATAGGCTTGGAAGAAAGCTATAGAAGAAGAAATTGATGTGATTGAAAAGAACAGTACGTGAGAGCTTTTTGATAAACCTGAAGACAAATAAGTTATTAGCATAAAGTGGATTTACAAGGTAAAATACAACTTAAATAATTCCTTAAAAAACCAAAGCAAGGTTGGTTTCAAAAAGCTACTTACAACGACCCAATATTGACTATCAAGAAACATTTACTCCGATAGCTCATCTTGACACCGTGAGAGCTCTTTTTTCTTTGGTTGTCTAGAAAGGTTTGTTGTTGTATCAACTTAACGTAAAGCCAGCTTTTTTAAATGGAGAGTCGAAAGAAGATGTCTATGTTGAGCAACCACAAGGGTTTGTTATTCAAGGCCGTGAAGAAAATGTGTACTAGTTAAAGAAAGCACTCTATGGGTTGTAACAAGCACTTGGAGTATGGTATAGTAAAATTGACAGCTATTTTAAAGAAAAAGAATATGAGAAAAACAAGAGTGATCCTACGTTGTATGTGAAAAGACATGGTATGGATGATATTCTTTTTGTGTTACTTTATGTTGATGATCTGGTGATGACGGAAAACAATACTAAAATGATTGAGAATTTTAAAAAAGAAATGATGAAGAATGAAATGAATGACTTTGGGGAGCTACGTCATTTTTTGGGAATTGAAGTTCATTAAGATGAAGAAGGGATATTTATTTCACGTAAGAGATATGGTGAAAAATTTTTGAAAAAGTTCAGAATGTTAGTTGTGCACCAATAGCTATACTTTTTGTTGGCGACGAAAAACTCGTGGAAGAAGAAAGGTAGATGCTACTCTCTACAGAAGTTTAAATGGAAATTTGATTTATTTCACAGCCACAAGACCTGACATGATGTTTGCAGAAGCATGCTTTCAAGATTTATGCATTCTCCTAGTAACATTCATTGTGCAGTAGCAAAATGAGTCATCAGATACATTTAAAATACCATAAGTTATGGAATTCAATATTTCATACGTTTTCCAGTGAAGTTAATTGGCTTCTGTGATATTGATTGGGGAGGTTGTGTAGATAATATGAAAAGAACCTCCGGTTGTACAATTTCTACTGGATGAGGTGTGTTTACTTGGACCTCAAAGAAATAACAATCAGTTGCTCAATCATCAACAGAAGCTTAATATGTTTTACTTGCACTTTGTTGAGAATTAATATCAGCTCATACCCTTTCCACATCAGCAATCTAATTTAACAAACCATTAGCCTTGTTGTTGCTGGACCACATTTTGTTATTTAAAGATTCCAACATGATCCTTGATTTAAGGAACAATCTAACAGCTGTGATTTATTCTAGATCCTTCTTTGTATCAATAGCCTTGTATTATATAAAGAATAATCTCTATCAATGAAGTTCACGGTTGAGTAAATTTCATCTTGAGTTGATTAATTTTTACTTGGTATCAGAGCAACAATGGCAGACGCCAGTTCTACACCTCAAAATGCCAACCAAGCCACAGCTCCTGCTTCCCTTTCCAGCAGCACAGCTGCACCATTGGCCGGAAGTAATCAGCTCTCACCATTTGGTGTCAATCTGACTCAAACCGTGTCTGTAAAGTTGGATAAGAACAACTACCTACTATGAAAGAATATGATTATACCAATCATCAGAGGACACAACCTCGAAGGTTACATCCTTGGGACAAAGAGGTGTCCTCAAGAATTCACAGGCATTCAGGTCACTGGTGAAACAGGCACCAGCATTGAAATGATAAAAAATCCTGAGTTCTGCCAATGGATGTCAACAGATCAGCTGTTGATGGGATGGCTTTATTCCTCAATAACTTCAGACATAGCAATGAGAGTGATGAGTGCAGCCAACTCAAGAGAACTGTGGACTTCCATTGAAGAAAGTTATGGAGTTCAAAATCGATCAAGAATAATATTCCTCACTGGTGAACTTCAAAAATGCAGAAAAGGAAGTATGAGCATAGATCAATACCTCAACAAGGTGAAACAACTGTCTGATAATTTAGAGATTGCTGGAAAAGCTACCACTCTCATAGATCTGATCACCCAAGTATTGGCTAGACTGGATGAAGACTATATACCAATCGTTGTCCAACTAAATAGCATAGATAACATGTCTTGGGGAGAGCTTCAATCTACATTAATGACCTACGAAAATAGGCCAGAGCATCTCAATTCAATCAGAAACGAGATGACATGATTAAATATTGATCAAACTTCAGCTAATCTCTCTCAGAGATCTAGTTTTGGTCATAACAACTTCAGGTCCAACAGGCCAAGTTCAGGAGGAAGATTCACCAATTTTAACCACTACAGAAGTGGAAGATTAGAGGAAGAGGAGCAAATTCCTTTGGAGGAGATAGACCTATTTGCCAAGTATGTGGAAAAATAGGTCACAAGGCAAACATCTGCCATTTTAGGTATGATGAAAGGTACTTTGGAACCTCACCAAATCAAAGGATCAATCCACCATCTGCAGCATTCATAGCCTTGGTGACCCAGCCTGGTTCGTAGATACGGGTGCCAGCAACCACATTACATCAGAAAAAGGAAATATTGCCACTGCAAGCGAATACACTGGTAATGAGAAAGTTGTAGTGGGAAATGGAAGTAAGTTAAGCATTTCACATTTTGGTTCAACACATATTCCTACCTTGAATGATAAAACATTGGTGCTAAACAAATTGCTACACCTACCTGAGATTAAAAAGAACCTAATCAGTGTATCACATCTTACTTTTGATAATAATGCCTTCATGGAATTTCACACCTCTTGTTGTTTTGTTAAGGATTTGTCAACGAAGGAGGTGATGCTGCAAGGGAGGCTTAAAGATGGGCTGTATCAACTGGAGTTCCCTCATCAAAGCATCAAGCAAATGCACCATAAATCAAGCTTCCCAATAAACACTACTGCAACATTTCATCTACCAGTCAAAAATCTTTTTCTAATTCTGTTGTCTATTCGAGTCTAGAGTCTCCTAGTGTTGGCACAAAAGACTTGGTCATCCATCCAGTCCAGTAATGAAACATGTCTTCAAAATCTGTAACCTGAAAGTTGAAGAAAATACCATCAAATCATTTTGCAATGCATGCCAACTTGGAAAATCTCACTTGCTGCCTTTTCCTCTGTCTTTATCACATGCTAAAACACCCTTAGAATTGGTTTTCACTGACATATGGGGACTTGCTCCAGTACTATCAACTTCTGGATTCAAATATTACATAACCTTTCTAGATGATTATAGTAGATTCACCTGGATCTATCCCCTAAAATTAAAATCTGAATCACTGAAAGTCTTTTGCCAGTTCAAAAAACTTGTTGAGAACAAATTGAATCACAAAATAAAGGCCTTACAGGCTGGTTGGGGGGGAGAATTCAGAGTCTTCACAAGCTTTCTAGCACAAGAGGGAATAGAGTTTAGGCATCCATGCCCTTATACATCAGCACAAAATGGCCGAATAGAGAGGAAACACAGGCACATAACTGAGACTGGTCTAATCTTGTTGGCTCAAGCTCAGCTACCTCTGAAATATTGGTGGGATTCTTTTCACACTGCAACATACCTTATAAATAGACTACCTACTCCTACTCTAAATCAGCAATCCCCCTTTCAAACTCTTTACAAAGGAGAACCAAACTACAAAGCATTAAAAACCTTTGGATGTTCCTGCTATCCATGTCTGAGGCCATATCAAAAACACAAGTTTGGTTTTCATTCAGCAAAATGTCTCTTCCTAGGATATAGTGATGTTCATAAAGGCTACAAATGTCTAAACTCTTCAGGAAGATTGTACATTTCTAGACAGGTTGTCTTAATTGAACTTGAGTTTCCCTTCAAGTCCCTATTTAAAACATAATCTCAGTCTGAGAACCCTGAAGTAATTGTTCCCTACTCCTACTTGCTATCTGATCAAAGCACCAACACCACAAGTCCAATAGATACAGCTCAATCTAGAGCAGCCCTTGGTCAGCACCTCCTGACTTCTGACTCAAGTAACAATCAACAAGCTGATGATTTTCCTAATGACATTATTAATGAGTCTGATAAAACTGAAGTTGAAGGGAGTAGTGAACCAGAATATGCTGAAACAGAAATTGGAGTCCTGCAGGATCTTGAAATGGATCAAAAGACTCAGGAAGCAGAAGTAGATCAGTCACAGAGAAATCAGACTCAAGAGAAACAAAAAATTCAAAATCAGCATCCCATGGTGACTAGAGGAAAAGCGGGAATTTTCAAGCCGAAGGCATATCTGATAAAATCAAATGGAAATCTCCTAAATCTATTAGAACCCAAGAATGCAAGAGAAGCAATGATGAATATCAACTGGAAATGAGCCATGGAAGAAAAATTAAATGCATTAGCCAGGACAAAAACCTGGAAACTTGTTCCTCCACTACCTACTTACAACATAGTAGGAAATAAATGGGTTTTCAGGATAAAACGAAATGCTGATGGTTCAGTTCAGAGATACAAAGCCAGGCTAGTTGCGAAAGGTTTCCATCAAGCTCCTGGAATTGACTACTATGAAACTTTCAGTCCAGTGATCAAACCTTCCACTCTGAGAATCATTCTTACTCTGGCAGTAGCTAAGGACTGGAATATCAGACAGATTGATATTAACAACGCTTTTCTCAATGGCGAACTTGAAGAAACTGTCTATATGAATCAACCTGAAGGCTTTGTGGATGAATCAAAGCCAAACCATGTATGCAAACTCGAAAAGGCCCTCTACGGACTGAAGCAGGCTCCCACGGCATGGTATGACAAGCTGAAAGTTACATACTTGGGCTGGAAGTTCAAACAATCTGTAGCAGACACTTCATTGTTTTATTTCAAGACAGAAATACAGGTGATTTTTGCTCTTATTTACGTAGATGACATTGTCATAACTGGAAATAACAAAAATCTGATACAAAGCCTTATAAATTCACTCAACAAAGAATTTGCCCTGAAAGACATGGGAAGATTGTATCATTTCCTTGGAGTTGAAGTTGTATGGCACGAATCTGGCATTCACCTTACTCAATCTAGATACATCACTGATTTACTCAAAAGATTTGAGCTTGAAAACGTGAAGCCTTGTCCTACACCTATCCCTGCTGGAAGAACTCTTTCCAAGACTGATGGTGAAGCACTGGCAGAACCATCAACTTACAGAAGTGCAGTTGGGGCTTTACAGTATCTCTCCCATACAAGACCAGATATTACCTTCACTGTTAACAAGCTAAGCTAATTCCTACAAACGCCAACCTCTACTCACTTGCAGGCTCTGAAGAGAGTACTAAGGTACCTCAAAGGAACTATAAATCATGGCCTGTGGATCCAAAGAAGTGACCAATTAAATCTAATTGGCTACTCAGATGCTGACTGGGCTTCTTGCCCTGATGATAGAAGATCCACAACGGGATATTGTATCTACTTAGGCGACAATCTGATATCCTGGTCTTCCAAAAAGCAGCATGTAGTTGCTCACTCAAGTACCGAGTCGGAATATAGAGCACTTGCTTCCACAGCTTCTGAAGTCTCACAGATTCAATCGCTATTTCAAGAACTTGAAATTTCCCTGGCAGGAATTCCAATCCTGTGGTGTGACAACATGAGTGCAGGGGCACTTGCTGCCAATCCAGTCTACCACGCCACGACAAAACACATTGAACTAGACATCCACTTCATCAGAGATAAGGTGTTGACGAGAAAACTTGAAGTTAAATATATACCCACTTCAGATCAAATTGCAGATTTGTTGACAAAGGGACTGAGCCATTCCAGATTTCTATTCTTGAAGGACAAGCTTGGCGTCACCTGTGCACCGTCCAGCTTGAAGGAGGGTGTTGAGAATTAATATCAGCTCATACCCTTTCCACATCAGCAATCCAATTTAACAAACCATTAGCCTTGCTGTCCAGCCATTTCTGCCTTGCTGTTGCTGGACCACATTTTGTTATTTAAAGATTCCAACATGATCCTTGATTTAAGGAACAATCTAACAGCTGTGATTTATTCTAGATCCTTCTTTGTATCAATAGCCTTGTATTATATAAAGAATAATCTCTATCAATGAAGTTCACGGTTGAGTAAATTTCATCTTGAGCTGATTAATTTTTACTCACTTGCTACATCTCAAGCACTTTGGATGAGAAGAATTTTTGAAGATATTGGTGATAGGCAAAAGGAGGCAACGGAAATATTTTGTGATAACACTCAGCCATAGCAATGGCAAAGATCACATTTTCATAGTAGAACCAGACATATTGCAATCAAGCATCAGTTTATTAGAGGTGCAATTGAAGAAGAAAAAGTAAAATTGATATTCTGTATATTTGAAGAGCAAATAGAGGATATATTCACCAGAACATTGCCAAAAGAAAAAATTTAGCAATTGAGAGAAGCACTAGGAGTTTAAGAAAAACATATTAAGGGGGAGAATATTAATGTGTAATGTAGTAAAAAAGTCCAAAAAAAATATATTATCAAACAATTGAGGGCCAAAAATATAATTTTGTAGTATGTTTTGAAGTCCTTTTATGCAGGATGAAATTGCTGTAGAAATAAGAAAAAATTTCCAAATAGTTCAAAATCATCTCCTCCCATAGTTCTTTCTCTATTTTTACTCCTGAATATTTGCTGTGGTATTTCTTCTTCATTTTCCATCAGATTTTAGGACATCAAAGCTGAAAATAGAGACAACATGGGCCATCCATTTAGTAAATGGGTCATTAGCAATCATTACTTAAAATGTTGCTTCAAATGGCCCATTTAATTTTTTTAAGATCAAGCTATTATGGTCTTGATACCTATTTCAGTCATCAATCGAAACCTATGAAATTAATCTTTAGACGACAAACATTATAGCCTCAAAATTTATTGGGTATCAACAAAAAACCTAATCGAAATCGGACAAACCCATATTTCCTCATCAACTGTAGTAAACGGAAGCTCGGACACCGTGGATAACATACTTATCTCTCATCAAATCAAGATATTCTAGTAGATCTAACAATGTAGTGATGGGGTAGCAAAAAGGAATTCACATAGTACGTCCCAAAATATTTAGAACAAGGTTTCGTTGGTTGATATATCACATTCAACGTGAAGATAGAACATTGAAACACATAATCTCCACTTTTGTTCTTTTTAGCATTTTTACTCATAAGTTTTAAATAATTAATTTTTTGGATAATTAGAACATAATGTCCTCACCTTTCACTATTATTGTGAAAAACGTTCATACCTTTCATTTTTCGGCATTTTCACCCTTATTTCCACATTTTATTGCGCAAAATGTCATTTTCACCTATTTTCTCAATTAAAAATTATGAAATGATGAATATACCCCTCTTTTTAAATGAAACAAAAAGAAAAAGATAAAAACTAATTGTAATCATAGTCCCAAAGTTTTTAAAATGCTCAAATAAGTCATAAATAAATTATTAAAAGGGTAATTAGTACTTAATGTTCCTATCTTTCACCGTTATTACGAAAAACATCCCTACCTTTTTTTTTGACATTTTCACCCTTAATTACACATTTAATTGTGTAAATCATTCTTTCCATCCATTTCCATCCAATTTTTCAATAAAAAAACTGTGAAATAATGAATATACCCTCCTATTTTTCATCTTAATATCCAAAGTTTGGAGATCAAATTACAAATATTCAATGGTTGATTCAAATCACAAAACGATATTTGGAGATTGCTGGGAAGTGTATGCAATTAGAAGTGGAAAATGAGTGAAAAATGATTAAAATATTTTCACAAATCAATTTCCAACCGTATAAAATATGTTCCAGATTTTTATGCAAAGATTGAGACCCATTTATGATATAGTAAACGTTCAAATTGAAAAAAAAAAATACTACATCTAGAATAATTGTAAAATTTTGAGTTATCTTTCCAACACACTTTGAATCAACGCAATTGGGTATCGGATGAGAACATTATGACAAAATTATTGACGGTTGCGCAGAGACGTAACCTTGCGCAACACGAAGGCAACTTTCCTCATTCGAATGGAACTATTTTGAAACCCAATTTAAACATGATTCTTGACCTAATTTCACCCTTTATATATACAAAACATGAGAAGCCATTTAAGGAGGCCTCTTGTATACAATATTCACCAATTACGTCAATTAAAGAGGTAAATTCATTAATCTTGTGAGAAATTAAAGGCAATTTCAAGATTTTATCAAATTGAAGATTCAACCTTGAATTTTGGTCAAAGAAAAGAAGGTGCAATTGGAGATTTATCAAGAAACCACTTAAAAGATTCAAGATTTCAAGATTCATCTTCATCTTCTTGATTTATTAATAATTAGGGTTATATTCTTCTATTCTTCCAATTAAACATGTTTTTTTAGCAATTTTGTAATGTTAGGCTGGGGTTTCAATTATTAAAACATTAATGAACCATTATTATGATGTCACAAAACGATATTTGGAGATTGCTAGGAAGTGGATGCATTTAGAAGTGAAATATGATTAAAATATTTTCACAAATCAATTTCCAACTGTACAAAATATGTTCCAAATTTTTATCCAGAGATTGAGACCCATCAAATTGATAGAGTAAACGTTCAAATTGGAAAACAAATACTGTAACATAATTGTAAACCTTTAAGTTATCTTTCCAACATACTTTGAATCAATGCAATTGGATATCGGATGAGAAAATTATGACAAAATTATTGACGGTTGCACAGAGACATAACCTTACGCAACGCGGACACAACTTTCTTTATTCAATTGGAACTCTTTTGAAACTCAATTTAAACGTGATTCTTGACCTAATTTCACCCTCTATATATACAAAACATGAGAAGCCATTTAAGGAGGCCTCTTATATACAGTATTCACCAATTACGTCAATTAAAGAGAGGTAAATTCATTAATCTTGTGAGAAAATTAAAGGCAATTTCAAGATTTTATCAAATTGAAGATTCAACCTCGAATTTTGGTCAAAGAAAAGAAGGTGCAATTGAAGATTTATCAAGAACCCATTGAAGAGATTCAAGATTTTAAGATTCATCTTCATTTTCTTATTTTATTAATAATCAGAGTTATATTCTTCCAATTAAACATGTTTTTAGAAATTTTGTAATGTTAGACTAGGGTTTCAATTATTAAGGCATTAATGATCCATTATTATGACGTTTTAATATAAATTCGATAATTTGACGTTCAATATATGTTTATTCTTGAATGATTTTTATATGATTCAATAATTTTTCAATTGCTCGATCACTTTATCACTAATTAGAATGATTGTGAATTTTATTGATTTCAAGAGAAACAATTCGATAAAAAGTACTTTATATCAATCATTGTAAAGTTCGATAGAGAGTAGGGATGTACTAGTATACTTTGCATGATTTATATATATGTTTTTAATGCATACTTTCTTGTTTACATTTGTCATAAAGATATAGGAAGGTCACATGAAATGATATATTTTATTAACATTAAGAGATATTTTAAATTAATTTAAGAACATTGATCAACAAGAATGTACGCAATTTGACATGTTATTGAATTGCATTGAAATGGATTTATAAGTGGGAATTGAGGTTTTTGTAATCTTCTAAATTTACAAAAGCTCATATTTTGATTAGTAGATTACTTAGTTTAATTAGATAAATTATCATAAACTCTTCAAAAAAATTGTTATTCGATTAGAGTTAGAGTTAATTGATTCTAGATTGAATACATAGTCCCCATGGGAATGATATCCCATTCATCACTCTATAACTTCTTTACTTTTGAAAAATCAAATGATCAAGAGTTCTTCTCTTTATGAATGATTATGTTGGGTATTTATAAGGCTCGAAAATTGGATGTAAATCGATTCAAAATTTGATTCAAGAAGAATTTGTGTCAAAATAGGAAATTGCCGCGAAACTTTGTTCTACGTAACACCTAGGTACTATGTGTATAGCTAATATGTAACACTTGCTGTTTACCATTCCTTTTTTTTCGCCTTTGTAGTGCGGAGGTGCTACGTGTATTGCGCCTCAGCACTATATTATGTCCAAACATCCTCCAACTAGCGATATTATGTTCGAATTAACTATTGAATGTGTACAATTTAGTCTATCGGTGGAGTTACATAGCCAAACCCTAGTTTGTAATTTTGACAGATTTTTCAATTTCAAACAACCTTAAACACTCTATATCATAAATAATGAGCCATACTTCGTCCGTATTGTGTGTTGAGCATTTATTCATTCAAGAGAACACCTACACAGATCAAACATCAATTCTATAATTCTTCATTTAAATACAAGATCTCAACACAAAAGATCCAAATATCAAACACCAAAAACCAAATTCTTTACTAATAATCTTTCAGAATTTTGAAGTTGGGGAGATGCAACAGGAGTTCCAATTGGAGAAGAATGAGGTTGTTTTTTATGATCCACACGAAGGGAAAAGAAGTTCAAAGTTCTGGAAAGTGTTGGAGGCATAATCGAAGCGATTTTTCAGTGATTTACAAGTTGGATAGTCAGATTTTATTAAGCTTTAGTTGTGTGTGGACCAACTGTATGGTATTTTTTCTAGTGGATGGTTTTAGCAAGGTTTGCCCTAGGTTTTTTTTTTTCCATGAAAAGTTCTTCAAGGAATTTTCCTTCGTTACCATAATTGGTCTTAATTTTACTTTTATGCTTTGATATATATCACATGATTGATAATTACGGAGTAATTGGACTAGAGACTATAATTTGTAACTTGCTACTTATTATTGTTTGTTATTTTTAATTTCACGTCATATACGTATTCATCCCCATCTGGGTGTTAGTTGAGTCTAAACATCGATTATTTCATACTTATCATGCACTCTCTGTATTTGAAAATTCACGACTAGTCGTTGCACCAATGAAGACTTTTTCAATTCATTCATATTCATAATTATTTAATAAATTCCAACATTATAACTAGTCGCTGAACCAGCACTCGGTGAGGTGGCACGGTCGTGAATGCTGGCTCCGTAGAAATTTACATGTTCAATGGAGAGCAGTTGCGCAATTGATTTGCCCGCAGGGTAGAAGTTGAAGGGATTGGGGAAGTTAGGAAAAGAGGAAATTAGACACAGTACTTAAAAAAAAAGGAATTGATTAATACACTTAAATCAAATTAAAGTTTTAATAGCCGTAGTAATTACTTCCAACAAAAATATAAAACATTTGAAAATCAACAAAATCATTCCAAAGACGGCGGCATTCCCCAATCTGATATTTTCCACTTTTTAAAAATTTTATTATTAAAAAGTTTTCATTTGATACGATATTTTACGTTAGGATGATCTATTTTAAGCGATTCAAAATTTATTAGAAAGCTTGCAATGTGGCCAATGTAAATATGTTATGGACGAAGTTTAAATGTCAAAAATCTTCTCACATGAAGTATTGAACGCAAAATAAACAATAATTATTAACACCATTTCTTGCGACCTTTACATATTCTCATTTTTGTAAAAACCTTGGAGTCATAAATTGAATTGATTCAAAAAAATATGAATTGAATATAAGATTAAAATAAAGTTTGAATTCATATATTTAAATTTTCTTTTTCATATGTTTTAACATAAAATAAGATTTGAATTCGTATATTTAAATTTTAAAAAATGCACACATATGCATCAAGTTAATTGTTCCAATGAAATATATTTTGACCTTTTTTTTATAGAAAAAAGTGGCACAATATCACTTTTTCACTCCTTTTGAGCAAACACCTTGTATGTATTAATCTAATTGGCTCAAAATTTTCTTTTTCATGTGTGTTAACATAAAACAAGGTTTGTCACTTTTTCAATTGGTGTTTTGTTACTTTTTCGAATGTTTTCGATTGGTATTTTGTCACTTTTTCGTATGTTTGCATTTTTAAAACTTTTTGTCACTTTATTAAGCGTTCGTCACTTTTTTTGAATTCATGTTACTTTTTTAGTGTTTGTCACTTTTTTCTATCACATTTTTTTTATTGTTTGTCATTTTTTGACTAACAAAATCACTTTTTTTGTAAAAGTGAGATTGTGTCACTTACTTATTTTATGCAGTACCATCCAGGGATGTCAAAGTTGCTCTTCAATTTTATAAGAGTGACATTGTGTCACTTTTTTAAATTTTGTCACCTTTTAAGCTTTTCTCACTTTTTAAAAAGATAAAAAAATGAAATAATATGTTATGTTTTCCTAACATAATCAGCACGTGAATTTGCCTGAATGTGATTATCGGTGTTGCACGAATGGATGGTGCTATTTTGTTATTTGTCACTTTTTTTGAGTTTGTATCACTTTTTTGAGTATTGTCACTTCTTTTTGAGTTTGTGTCACTTTTTTTTTAAAAGTAAAAAAGTGACAATTTTTATAAAAAAAAGTGACATTGCGTCACTTTTTTTATTTTACACAGTATTTTTTACTCCTAAAAACCTTTTACATGATTTTTCAAAACATCCCTAATTTTAAGGGTATTTTTGTAAGTAAAAAATGGGGGAAAATGGGCCTTTTTCTTAAACTGTGGCCCAGTGAAGAAAAACAAAGGGGCAATTACAGAAATACCCTATATTTTGGGGCACTTTTGAAAAATCATGACAAACTTGGAGCAAGTAGTAATTATATGGAA
Source organism: Fraxinus americana (assembly GCA_035079005.1). Taxonomy (NCBI): domain Eukaryota; kingdom Viridiplantae; phylum Streptophyta; class Magnoliopsida; order Lamiales; family Oleaceae; genus Fraxinus; species Fraxinus americana. The sequence continues at coordinate 17,363,768 of CM068716.1, forward strand.
TTTGAAGTAAAAAATACGGCCCAGCAACAGCAAGCCAGGAAGAAGAAGGAGAAGAAGAAATCTTCCACACCGTCGGCTCCGCGAAACGCAATTCCGGGAGGGAGATTCGGTACTTGGCGTTCACAAACAGCAAGAAAGGAAGAGGAAGAAGAGGAAGAAGAAGAAGAAATCGCATTTTACAAAAAAAAAAAAAAATAGTGTCGACAAACAGCAAGTTGGTGATCTTCTAATTCTTAATTTGACGTCTTATTTTCATTCTATCTCTGCAATTCAAATCTTTACCAACAATTCTTCTATATTATGTAAGGTAATCTTCTAATTTAATTGGTGAAAATTTGAAATCTAAGTTGTATTTGTTTGGATTTCTTCCAATTCTTCTATAAATTATGTAAACTTCATTTGAATGATAAGATGTTTCGTGAAAGTGATATGAGGATTACTGCATATGGAAAATTACTTTTGAATCAATTACAATTACTTTGATGCATGCAATGTGTATGACAAAAGGAGAATGTGAAAAAGTGACAGATTGTCACTTTTGTCAAAAAGGTCACGGTAATCACCCAGTTCGAATTTTGTCACTTTTTCATAGAAAAGTGACAATCTGTCACTTTTCTTTAAAAAAAGTCTCACACAATTTTTTTGTAATCTTTTTGTAGGTATGAATAAAATTAATATCTTCATTTGTTATGGAGGAAAATGGACACAAGATAATGAATATACAAGTGACAAAATGGCCAGAATTGTTGTCCCAGTGGATTGCACGTACAACATCCTTGAAAGCATGATATTTTCTATGATGAAACTAAGTTCATCAACACATAGAATAAAAGTACAATATAGAGTGAAGAAAAACCTGCCTTTGATGGAGATTTCAGACGATATTTCTCTAACATTTTATTTGGAGCTCAAGAGGAAGGATAAAGATCTTGCAAGCTTTCCATTGTGCGTAGATGTGACAACGGTATCAAAAAGTGACGAAACTGAATTTGTTAATGATATACAATGTTTGGAGGCTGTTGATTTCGAAAAAAATGATATGATGCAATTGCAGTTTAGTGATGCCGTAACTGATAATTCTATGACATCAGTTCAGAAATTACCTAGTATGGAAGAAATTGCTGTTGATGTATATAATAGTATATCGGGAGTTGAAGAAACGACGAATGAAGGAGGTAGTGATATCATTTCAGTAGTTACTATGGATGGAATTTCAAAAGATAAAGTGTTCAAGAACAAGACATTGGTTAAGAGAAGTATTTCGATATATGCGATACACAATAACTTTCAATTCAAGGTAAGTAAGTCGGACAAGAGAGAATATGTGTTGAAGTGCATTGATGATAAGTGTAAATGGACTTTTAGAGCTTCAAGACTTGGTGGAACAGATATGTTCAAGGTAAGGTATATTAAAAATGATCATATATGCTCAAATAACATCATTTTGGGAGATCATCGTCAAGCAACCAGCTCAACAGTAGGAGAATTCATCATGTACAAGTATATCTCGACAAAAACAACATACACTCCCTCGGACATTATGAATGACATGATGAATGCGTATGGAGTGTCGATGAGTTATGAAAAAGCTTGGAGATCTAAGGAGAAAGCATTGGAATTGGTGAGAGGAGATCCCACAGAGTCATATGGAAAGCTTCCAGAATACTTGTACATGATAGAACAAACAAATCCCGGATCAGTTACAAAAATTGAAACATATCAGGACAACAAATTCAAATACCTCTTCATGGCATTAGGAGCATCTATTCAAGGGTGGAAGTATTGTCGACCAGTTATAGTAATAGATGCTACATTCTTAAAAGGTAACTATGGCGGAACGCTTTTTACTGCATGTACACAAGATGCTAACAACAATATTTTCATATTGGCGTTTGGAGTTGGTGATTTAGAAACTAATGATTCATGGGAATGGTTTTTAACTATGTTAAAAGAAGCTTATGGTGAGCGAGAAGGATTGTGTATAATCTCAGATGGACATGCAAGCATAAAAAATACAATTCACAACGTGTATGAGAATGCAATGCATGGGCTATGTTCCTATCACTTGTTAAAGAACTTGAAGTCATCTTTTGGTGGGAAGAAAAAAGGAAAGAATATTGCAGAGCATTTCAACGAAATTTGTGAGAGCATATTCTAAGAATGATTTTGAGTTCCATATGAAACAACTTGATGAAATCAATACAGGGATTCGATCACATTTGGTATGTTCTATAACAACCTCTGTCACTTTTTTTAAAAAAAGTGACACTCTGTCACTTTTTTAACAGAGAGTGACAAAATGTCATTTTTTTTGTTTAAAAAGTTTGCAAGTGTTAATACTTTTTTCTAAGAATGATTTTGAGTTCCATATGAAACAACTTGATGAAATCAATACAGGGATTCGATCATATTTGGTATGTTCTATAATAACCTCTGTCGCTTTTTGTTAAAAAAGTGACACTCTGTCACTTTTTTAACGAGTGTCACTTTTTTAACAGATAGTGACAAAATGTCATTTTTTTCGATTAAATGAATACTAATATTTTGAATCTTCTTTGTGCAGAAAGATATTGGTTATGAGAAATGTTAAATGGCTTACATGACAAACAACAAATATTCTACAATGACTTCAAATATAGTTGAGTCAGTAAATTCGGTAACAAAAGCAACAAAAGGTTGTCCGATAGAGCCTTTATTGGAATCGTTAAGATACTTGTTGCAAGAATGGTTTGTAAAGCATATAAATGATGCACGAGCAACCTTCACAACACTTTCCACCAAACAAGAGAAAAAATTGAGAGAAAAGTCAGTGGAGTCAAAAAAAATGAAGGTAAAATACTATAAACCTGTTATTTTGTTATTTTATGTTAAGGTTTTTTTATATAACATGGTTTGTAGCCTCTATACATATTGAGTTTTCACTTTAAATCTTCCTTTAATATAAAATACTGACAAATTTTTGTAAACAGGTATCAACTTCAAGTTCGATATTGTATCAGGTTAATGATGGGCGTGCCTCATATTTGTTGAACATGGAAGAAAGAACATGCACATGCAACCAATTCCAAGTGGACAAGATTCCGTGTGCACACGCACTTGCAGTTATTGCAAAGATAAAGGGAGATTCATATTCATATTGTTCGGTATATTATACAACAGATATGTATATTCGAACATATATGGGAGCAATTTCTCCACTTGGAGATCACAATGACTGGAATGTACCAGAAGAGGTAAAAGCAAGAGTAGTCTTGGCTCCTGATCAAAAAAGAAAATCTGGACGACCTAAAGAAAAAAGAATACCATCAAAACGAGAAAAAATCCAAAGTGCAAAATGTGGTAGATGTGGAATTAGTGGCCACAATCGTAGATCATGTCAAAATCCAACAAATGGGAAAAAGAAACCACAAAAGAAAAGGAAGTTGGAAGACATCATATGAAACTAGATTACTTGACATTTTTTTGTTTTAGAATGCTTTTTTTTTTTTTTAATTCTGAAGATTATTATGTATGTGATTTGGTTAAAAAAGGTGACGATGGATTTTGATGGATACAACTTTGTTGAAAAATGTTTTGTCAAGTGTACGTGTATGTGAATGGATATCATGCTCCATTGACATTGGATCTACAGTTACTTAATAAATGGACTAGGTTCTAGCATCGTCCACTGAGCCTTTCAGCATGACTTCAAATATAAAACTACTACAATAAGTGAAATGATGTCACTGTCACTTTTTGTTCAAAAGTGACAGTGTGTCACTTTTTTAGCAAAAAGTGACGGTTAAAAACAAAACTCCTAGACAAAACTATATAACCGACATAAAAAATTGCACATCTAATAGAAAACATGTTTATAAAAGTTGGCACCGTACTTGTGCTTACACTATTTGTTCTTGTTTTGACTTCTCCTTTATTAAAACCATCAATTTTAACAAAAAAGTTACAGTAAACAAAGTACAGTGTCGCTTTTTTAGCAAAAAGTGACGGTACGTCACTTTTTTTGTTAAAAATGTAACATATCTTTCACCAATATCCCTGTTCCAAAGTATTAGAAAAAAGTGACAATTGTTAGGTACTATTACTAATATTGATCACCTACATGTTTGTTAAATCAGTCATTATATACAAAACATTCAATACATGAATCCACAAAATATTATAACTAAAATCAGTCATTTCATTACAAGACATGTCTCCACTTCTTCAAAATCTTCTTCTCTATCACTAATCCATCTCCTTGACAACAACATATCACTAATCAATCTCTTTTGAAAGCCATTCATTATCTGTATCATATTCCTCATCTTGCTTCTTCTTCCCATAAGCATATAATTGAGCAGCAATGTTTCTTCTAGTATGTGGAATGTTAAATGTCTTTGGCAATTCTTTTAACATTCCATTAATGAAGTATAGAGCATACATAATTACATATATTCCACAATCTCCACTGCATGAAAAAAAGAAAAGTAAGATAAGTAAATACATGAATATCAAATGAAAACCAAAAAAAAAAAGTCCTTAGAAAAATAGTTTAACCCGGTATTCTGCTGTGGAAGTTTTGGAACCATTTTTACAACCAATGGTTTCAAAGCATCTTCTTCTGAAATGCCTTTTCCCTCAAAGAAGCCAGTGTGAAAAAGAAGATAAGGAATTATTTCAGAAAATGGTTTAACAGCCTCAAGCACTAAAGCCTTCCTAACAACCTTGTGGTATGAATTATACACATGAAGGCACATATGTTGAATGTCAAATTGACACAGAATCCAATGGGCTGAATTGGACATTCTCATTGGCATAAGCACATGGTCAACAAGGCTCCAACTTGTATTACATGGCATATACAACCCGATAACATATGAAAGGAGTGAAGTCTGATTTTTTAAAGCCGACTTATCTTGTCAAAAATCAGTATATATACCTCTCATTTGGCTATCAAACGGAAAGTCTGTGGTTGTAGCCTTTACACTTATACCTTGTCCATGTCTTAACATCTTTCTCAAGTAATAGAAACAAACATCAATATGCTACAAAAAAGGGAAAAATGACAAAATCAATGATTGTACTAAAAATTATATAAAAAAATCTTAAAACACCAACAAACAAAATAGCTTACTGTATCTTCTAGACATTCGTTTGGAGTAAACAACTCATACCACCACTGTTTGGTAGATACGGCAATATCACCGAAGTAGAAACAAGGATTGATAATTGAATTTTCATCATTGAAATGCTTATGCCTACGTCACAGAATGTAAAAAGTCACATAGTGTCACTTTTAAACAGAAAAGTCACATTGTGTCACTTTTTTAAAAAGAAAAGTGACATTGTGATAATAAGCAATTGAATTGTCACTTTACTAGATAAAAGTTATAAACAATGAATGCTAATAACTTACTTATTTTTTTTTACCAACCCTTTGTTGTACCAAAGCTCGAAACCATCAATGTCATATGCATGAGGGCCCAAACCGACGGGAAATGCATAGGTGCCTTTTACAACAGGTTTTATAGTCCTTGCTGTGGAATCATACTCATTCACCCAGGGAGACTGAAGTAATGCTGCAGGTTTCTTTTGTCTCTTCAATGGCACATTTGGTGTAACTTCATCATCAATTATAATAGCATCAACATTTTTCTCTTCAATTTCAGTTTCAGCTTGAATTGAATCTGTTTCAGCTTGAATTGCATCAGTTTCAGCTTGAATTGCATCAGTTTCAGCTTGAATTGCATCTGTTATTTCCACAACTTTTTGCCAAACTTCATCCTTTAATTCAACCTCATTGTCCAGCACTTGAAATCCGGGTTCAACAGATGGTAGTGCAACATGCTGAAACATAATCATTAAAATAAATATATTAATTTAAAAACAAACATAAATTATAAAGAAAATGATAATCAAATTAATATATTTATACTTCTTGATGTTTTGCTAAATTGTGAGCAACATCATGGTCAACTCTTAACCAATCATCTTCAAGAAATTCAACTTCTTCATTCAAATTCGTTTCAAGTGCATTGTTACTTCCTTCAACTTTCTTGTCGCTATTTTCAAATTCCTTGCCACTTTTTTCCACTATCTTGTTACTTTCATGAACTGTCATCTCTGTTTTACTAAGTGGCACCTCAACATCTTTTTCCTTACCACTCATTTCAAACTCAACGCCTAAAGAAAAACTAGGACAATCATATAACACCTGGCTTGTCATCTTCGTTTCATTTGGTAAACTCTCCTCATAATCCTACAAAAAAAGTTAATTTCAAAAACTCAAAAAAGTTGCAAAGACTAAAAAAGTTACAAAAACTAGACAAAAAATTGCATGTATTAAATTTAAACTCGAAAACACTTGAATACCTTCGTTACTTTTTCATTACTAGCCATCAGAATACTGTCCATTTTTTGTTCCAAAATTTGTAGACGCTCCATAACTTCATCATTCATTTTAACCCTCTTTTCAACTTTTCTTAGACGTTTCTCAAATTTGTTTGACTGAATTTTCATTTCGAGGTCAGAATGCGTTCAGAAATTATGCCATTTGACTGCACAACTTTCGTTTCAACCTCTGCTAACCATTTCCAAAGTTCTTCATTAGTCTTTGAGGCTCCCTGAAAAACATTATTGAAGAGAAACTTATTAACCACTTGTAATTCAATGCACCAAAAATATAAAAAGTGAGTGACACTGCATCCAAAAAATAAAAAATGACTGTGCCACGTTTTGGTATGTTCTATAATCACCTGTCACTTTTGTTAAAAAAAGTGACACGCTTCTATAATCACCTGTCACTTTTTGTTAAAAAAGTGACACCGTGTCACTTTTTTAACAAAGAGTGACAAAATGAATGAAGTCTCTGACCATGGCCAAATGAATGAAGTCTCTGATCAAAAAGTGACACAGTGACAACTGCATAAAAAAAGCGACACAGTGTCACTTTTCACAAAAAAGTTGCACAATATGATAATAAATTAACAAATGCACAAACATCATCATTCTTCCCTTTGTCCCTCTTTTCTGAAGACTTGTCAGAACGGCCAACAGATGGTGCATCCAGTAACTTCTTCTGTTGACCTATTGGATGCTCAAAGTCGTCATCATCCTTGTCAGTGCCCAAACTTTCACAATTCGTTTCAACAAACAAGCCAACTGTATAGTTTTCTTTCTTCTCTTCCTCAAGAGGCACCACTTGATTTACTTTCAGCTGAAAAATACCAAATCATATAATTTACAAGAACACAATATAGTAAAGACATAAAATAAATAATAGAAGTGTAGAAAACTTACTTTAAGCATATCAAAAATGCTCTTCCTTAAAGTCACAGATGTCACGTGCTCTTTGCAACTCCAACTCAACATTCGAGGAAATTGAGTTTTATGCTTGATGCAAAACCTCTTTTGAGAAATAGCAGGAATGGTTTCATAAATCCATACTTGAAAAGCAAGTAGGAATCCACTCAACCTATACTCTAAAAAATTCTTTCCAGTAAAAATATTCTTCATTCTTTTGTTAAAAGCATTCTTCAATGATGATAGAGTCACACTAAAAATTTCTTTACCCCAAGGAAAATTATTCATATCTTCAGACTCCACAAGACAAAAAAAGGAATCATCAACGCCCTTGTGATAAGAGGTACCAAACAGGAAGGATGTAATAAGATAAACTAGGCCTATATCAACTACATCTTTATCTACAGTGTTGATTGGGAGATTAAGGAACACTTCTTGGACTACTTTTGTTGAGATACTTTGGTACTCTTTGAAGTAGCTCTCTTTCAAATGGCTCTTCTTCATTCTAAATCTGGTAAAATCACCATTTCCAAAGCATCTCAGACCTGAGATTAAACAGAACTCCTCAATTGAAAATTTCACAAGATGATCATGAATGTTGAAATACATTTCATCCGTATTCGGCTGCTTCACCTCCCTAAGCAGCAGTTGATGTATCAGTTGTGGCTGCAACTCTATTACTTTCAAATCTATAAAGGCACCAAGGCACGTATTTTTGAATAAACTCCTTTGATGTGGACTAAATTTTTTATTCAAGTCCGTTATAACCTCGTGAGGCGAATATAACGTAACTTTCCCTTTGAACCAACAATTTTGGGGGATTATAAAATCCCAATCCTACAAAAAGATATGATAATGATTAAAATCATGTTTGTCACATGCAACAATCAAAAAGTGGCTTACACTCAAAGAAGCGACAAACACTTCAAAAGAAACACTAATTAGCTTCCTTTAAACATGAATCTGGAAAAATAGATATTGTAGCTATACAGGATCTATAGCACATACTATTACAAAAGCACATTACTGGATTACTTCAGCACATATACTCAAAAAAGCAGCACATAACTCCAAAAAAAAATGCACATTACTCCAGCACACTCTTGTAGCTATGCAGGATCTAAAACACAAAGAACAAGCACATTACTGGATTACTTCATTTATGTTGATATCCTCGTAATATAATGACTTGACTGACCATGTTTTCTAGTTGCTGTATACATTAGATTATTGAACCATTGTGCCAGAAAAAAGAGAAAGGGATACAGTTTTGTTCTTTTAACAATTGAAGAGTTACCAGAACACGTCTCTGATTAGAAATAAACGGCTCATCCAAATGTAAGAACTCTTCATCCTCAATCAAATGTCATTGGCCTAAAGATATCACCCCGTCTTCCTTTATCTTCCATTGTTATACAAATAGATTTGGCATCAGTTTCTTCAACTTTCAGGTTCTTACAAGAACAAGAACCAACTTTCAGGTTCTCATATTTTCAATTTTACCCAGATCTACCACAAATCTTGTGCCCAACTCTTCATAGAAAAATATCGTGCAAATAACCACAAAATCGAAAGGGAAAGATAAGAGCACACGGGTCAATAATACTGAAAATTAAAGCAAAAATGCGCAAAACAATGATGTAATAGAATACAACCCCTCATGGAAAGCAATAATAATCAGAAGTTTTCGAGAGCAATAATTATCAGAGAAACAGCAAACGAAAAAAAGAGCGACAATGACCGAGATATGAACCTTGGGTTTATACGATTTCTTCTTCTTTGAAGATGGTTCTTCATCGACGTCTCTTTTCCTCTTCAACGCGCTTCCTCCATCCATTGCAGAAACAGGAAAAGGGATGTGGGTTTTGGGCGACTGCAGACGGGAAGGGATGTGGGGTTTGGGGATTTTGGGTTTTGTGAGTTTTAGGCGACTGCAGACGAGAGGGCAGGGAGGTGGGGTTTGGGAATTATGGGTTTTGTTATAAAAACCGTAATTAATACGGTTTTGTGATGATTAATTAGTTAATTAGGGTATTTTTCTAATTAGCCAGGTTTTGACCGTATGGGGCCTAATTTCCCCAAAAAGAAATTGATGAATGATACTTGCCCAAAATAAATCACAACAATACATTCCCAAGTCTGAAATCAGTTACGATAATTGCCCTATTCTTCTACCCTTGACTCCGACTTGACGATTCTGGATTCCCGATGTTCTCCCACCCCCCGCTTCCAGTCATGGACTACGCCCTCCTCACTGTCGCCTCCCGCCTACCCATAATTTTATTTCATTCATCTTCTTAATTCCTGAATGATAAAAAAATTGAATATTTTGCATTTGTGAATTTTTAGTAATAATTTGATTTATAAAACAATTAAGAAAATTAGATTAATTGTAATTGGATCCTGGATTTTAAACCTGTGGACTAGTTGCATGTGGCTGTGGTTAGGTTTTTAGATTCTATTTTGAATTTATCTGTTATTTGTGTCCTCTTTTTCTTTGTTTTTAATTCAGAAATATAATTTAAAATGCTAATCAAGTGTAAAATGACAACCTTTACTTTGTATGGTTATGCTACTATCATTTAAATGTTAAACTGAGGAATTTGTATAATAAATAATAAATTGTTGCTGGAAATTGGAAATTTAAACTAGATAGTTTAACCTGTGAGTTACTAACGGAGTGGGGTTATATTATTATTTTTTAAAATTTTGGATTGTATTGAATGATATTTTCATATTTATATGATTTTTACGTTTTAATCCATTTACATATAGATTGAAAACTTTTTAATATTATTTAATTAAATATTAATAAACAATAATCGCTATTGCGATCGTTGAATGTGGATGTTAAATTATTAAAACCTTCCTATTTAACATCTAATCCTAAATCAGTCACTGATTAGTGCAGAAGCATTTGAGATCCCAACACCTCCCATTAGTGGATTTTTCATTTTGTCAAACAACGCTGCAGTTGTTTGGAACAAATGGCTCTGTTCTCTATACTTAATTGCTAAAACCCAATCTGAAAATGTGTATTTTCGATTGGGCCATTTTATCTCTCGAAACAATACTGCTATTGATGGAAAAACAAGTTTTTATTAAATTATGTATCGACGAAACTATAATAATTTTTGAAGATTGATAAAGAATAGGTGCTTTAGGAATCACCCTTGTAGAGTGTTTTACACAAATAAAATAAAATAAAACTCCTTCAATCTTTTGATCTTCTTGATTCCACCTTCAAGTCTACTTCTTATTTGATCTTTTTGATTCACCTTCAAACTTTTAGCCTTCTCCAATGTTCTTCAAGAATTCAAAGCTATAGAAAAATTATGTATGTGTGGGCACAAGAATTGGTGAATTCTATGTTAATTAAACCTTAATGCAGTGTCATATTCATAATATGAAATTGACTTAGATAATGTAATATCCTCTTTTTGCTTGGATAAGGACTAATCTAAAAGGAATATTCCTTATAATTCTAATCCAAATCAAAATCTCGTATATATTATTAATGGCACATGTGTGGGACACGCGTAACATATTTCGTTTTAATTAATTTATCCTTCTACAATGAATAATAAATTATAACTCTTATAATTTATTTCGATTCTTATTTTAAAATCATTGAATGAACCAAACGAACCTAATTAAACTAACCTCAACTCATGATCGACCGAGATAATTTATTATCACGTTCTATTCTACTAAAAGAAAGAAAGTATTATCTTGATCCAATTGAAATTATTGAAGCTATATAAACAATAATTATATCATCTAATGATTGTTTTAATGCATTACCCTATTGATATCGAATATTGATATAAGTTAAAATGATTAAAATGTCATTTTCTAAATATAAATAAAATCTTCAATCTCATTTTCTATTGACGGGATTATTCTATCACAACAGAGTATTAATTCGTTACTCAATATCGAATTACTGAGGTCAAATTTACTTGTCCACTAAAAAGTAATTGAGGTTATTAGTCGTGCCTATTAAGTAGGTTACTTATTCCATCTTGCAAATATATGTTCCCCTGTTATTTCACAACAATTCCTAAGGGATTGAAATATTAATCAACAATTTAATTTCACCCATTTATATAGGTCAGGGACATTGTAAGCTTGTTCAAGTTATAATTAACCTTGAACTTCGAGAACATCTCTGAGAGGGTCCCTAAAGTAATGTCAGCCTGCATCTTTATTGGAAGATGAAACACGAGCTAAGGTGGTGGAAGAAGCAAAGCAGCTGACAGCCTAATCATTCCCTCAAGCTTCATCAGCTGTTGATTGTACAATGGAAGATGCTAGAAGGCTTGGTGATCTTGCAATCCATTAGCTTTGCACATGGATTTGTTAGGAGAATATTTCTCTTGTTTTGTAACTGATCTTGCCCTCTTTCTCATCTCCAGTGTATATATAATGTACCTTGTAACTTGTATAATTTAATTCAATTGAATTCAGTTTTCATTTCACAAAAAATCAGCATCCATTTCAATTCTTTTATCTTAGAAATTTATATGGTATCAGAACAAAATGGCTGAATCAGATAATCAATCATCAAATGTTCCACAAAACACTAACCAAAACAACAATACAGCAATTCAGGATCCAATACCCTTCAGTAGTCCATATTTCATTGGAAGCAACGATGGGACTGGATCCATTCTGGTGACTCATATACTTGATGCAAACAACTATCACTCGTGGGCAAGAACGATGAAGAGAGCTCTCAGAATTAAGAACAAGCTAGGTTTTATTGATGGTAGCATCCAAGAGCCTCGGGAACCTAATGATCCACTGATGGAGCACTAGCTCAGGTGCAATGATATTATAATCACCTGGCTTCAAAACACTATAGCTGTGGACATCAAATGCAGTACCACATATGCTGAAACAGCCTATCAACTATGGCAGGAGTTAGAACAACGTTTTACACAACAGAATGCACCCAAAATTTTTGAAATTAAGCAAGCCATCACAGTTCTATCACAAAATCAAGATGTTGTAAGCGTATACTTTTCTAAGTTCAAAACTCTGCTTGATGAACTGATAAACTGTGAATCAGTCCCTAGTTGCACATGTGGAGGTTTGAAAACTGTAATTGAAAATCAAAATTGTGATTGGGTGATGAAGTTTCTGATGAGCTTAGATGACTCTTACAAAGCCATTAAGGCACAAGTCCTTTTAAACAAACCATTTCCCTCCCTAAATGAAGTATATGCTGTGATTCAATAAGAGGAGAAAAGGAGGCAAATATCGAATGATGGTTCCATCGGTGAAGCAATGGCATTACTGGCTAAGGGAAACTTCAGAGACAATAGCAAATAGAACCCCTTTTCATAAAGGAAAGATAGGTACTATTGTACTCTCTATAAGGGAGCAGGTCATTCACTTGAAAGGTGCCTGAAGGATCTAAACAAACCTTTATGTTTTCACTGTAAGATGCCAGGCCATACTGCAAACAAATGTTTCAAGCTCCATGTATCCACCTGGCCACAGATTTGAAGCAAAGAGCAAATATACACCAGCACCAAACCAAGCCTCTATTTGTCTACCCTCGAATCAGGAGCAGCAAAAAACCAAGACCAATGTGTCCCTAACTCAGGAAGAATACTCTCACTTGATGGCGATCCTCAAATCATCAACTAGTCAAAACATAACTCCTTCAGCAAATCAGGTTCAAAGTGTTATTGTCTCAGATTCAGACAATGCTTTTCCAAAAATTTCTGATATATCACTTTGCTCAACTATTTTAAATTCTACAAAGTCCAACAATTCTACTACTCCTTGGATATTGGATACAGAGGCAACGGATCATATGATCTGCAGCCCATCATTTTTCTCTTTTATAAAATCCAAAGCTAATTGCTCGGTAAGTTGGCCAAATGGAACAATTGTCCCAGTAACATGTGTTGGAACAGCACATATCACAAATAAATTAGTCCTTCAAGATGTGTTGTGTGTTCCTTCGTTCTCATTCAATCTTATAACTGTTAAGAAACTTGCTCAAGCACTAAATAGCTATGTTGTTTTTCTTCCAAATGTTTGTTTTATACAGAACCTTTCGACTTGGACAACGACTGGAATGGGTGAAGCAAAGTCGGGACTCTATCAAGTCCTGACTTCAGTAGTTTCACCTATGTACCTTCAGGAAACTTTGAATCTTCTAACCAACACATCTCCTCTTGCAGCCTCTGCTATTAATCGTGAAAATGAGTTTGAAATTTACCCAAGACAGTTTCGCAAAATAAGCCCTGTCCTGTATGCCCTTTAGATAAATTACATAGACTTCCATTTCCTATTTGTAAGCATAAATCTGAAAATTGTTTCGATTTAGTACACTGTGATATCTGGGGACCTTGCAATGAAATTGGCCATGATGGATCACGCTATTTTCTAACCATAGTTGATGATCTTAGTAGATGTACCTAGGTATATATGCTAAAGTTAAAATCAGAAGCTACTAGTGCTTTGCAAAGTTTTTATAAACTGATAGAAACTCAATTTCAAAACAAAATCAAAGTTATTAGAAGTGATAATGGAGCATAATTTAATATGAAACAATTCTATCTTGATAAAGGAATCATCCATTAGAGAACTTGTGTTGAAACCCCTCAACAAAATGCTATTGTTGAGAGGAAACATCAACACATACTAAACATTGCAAGGACCCTAAGATTTCAGAGTGGAATCCCATTGAGATATTAGAGTGATTGTGTCTTGACTGTCGTCTATTTGATTAACAGAAGTCCCACAGCAATGCTAGGCAATAAAAGTCCTTTTGAAATGATGTTCCAGACCAAGCCTACATATTCCCATCTTAAAGTTTTTGGATACCTAGCTTACTCTACAACACTCGTGAATGGGAGACACAAGTTCGACTCTAGAGCTAGAAGATGCATTTTCTTAGGATACCCATTCAACATTAAAGGTTACAAATTACTTGATTTAGAAACCAAAAAAGTGTTTATATCAAGGAATATTATATTCCATGAGACTACTTTTCCTTACAAAGAAGTTAAAGCCACAAACATACTCGTTCCACCAGATCCTGCTAACCTATGTTTCCCTCAAAATCCTGTCAGTTCAGTCCAAGTGACCCTTACAAAGAAGGAGAGAATCTATTAGAACAATCTCCTGATCCTGTAGAATCTATAGAGCATCCTCATACTGATAACCTTCAAATTGATCATACCTCACATCAGCCAAATCAACCCGCACTTGATAGTAATCAAGCCATACCTCATCTACCCAGAAGATCCACCAGGCTTCGAAAAACTCCTGCAAGGTTGTAGGACTTTGTATGTTAGCGGGCCAGTTTGCTTTCCCCATTAAAAGCATTGAACAAAGAAGAAGGTTCCAGTCCCTTAGGTAGTCCTTTTCCTCTCAATTCTACTATTTCATATGAAAAATTATGTGCACCTCATAAAGCTTTTATCTCTTCCATAACCACGCGATGTGAACCAAAAACATACCAAGAAGATACCAAATTCCCTGAATGGTGTGAAGACATGAAAAATGAGATTAAGGCTCTTGAGTTGAATGATACATGGGTCATGGTTGATCTGCCACTCAACAAAAAGGCAATAGGGTGTAAGTGGGTTTACAAACTGAAAGTGTGAAGAGACATAAAGCCAGGCTGGTGGCCAAAGGATACACTCAGCAAGAAGGCTTAGATTACTATGAAACCTTCTCACCAGTGTTAAAATTTGTCACTGTTAGAACCTTTCTTGTTGTTGCAGCCATAAGGGGTTGGTTCCTATGCCAATTGGATATAAATAATGTCTTCTCACATGGAGACTTGGCTGAAGAGGTATATATGGAACTCTCCCCAGGATATGGCAATGCTTGTGGATCAAAAGTGTGCAAACTTCGCAAAAGCTTGTATTGACTCAAACATGCCTCAAGGCAATTGTACTTAAAGTTGTCCAACTTTATTCTGCAGCATGGTTTTATCCAATCCAAAGCTGATTACAGCTTGTTTTTTAGATCCACTCAAGATTTATTTATTGCGGTTTTAGTCTATGTGGACGATATAATTATAGTTGGAAAGTGTTTAGAAACCATAAAAGATCTCAAGGCAACAGTTGATGCTCAATTCAAGATCAAAGATTTGGGAAAGCTAAAATATTTTCTAGGTATTGAAGTGGCTAGATCGAAAGAGGGAATACACATCTGCCAAAGAAAGTACACTCTGGATATCTTAGCAGATTCAGGAACAATAGGATCAACTCTAGCTAAAGTGCCACTTGATCAAAACATAAAATTGTCCAAAGGAGAAGGGGAAGTGCTTGCTGATCCATCCATCTACATAAGGCTAATTGAACGCTTATTATATCAACTATAACTAGGCCAGACATATCCTATTATGTTCAGCTCTTAAGCCAGTACATGGATCAGCCAAGAAAATATCATCTCAATACAGTACATAAGGTGTTAAGGTACCTTAAGAGAGCTCCAGGATAGAGACTATTCTATCTTTCTACATCTGAATTGCAGTTGAAAGGATATTCAGACTCAGATTGGGAAAGTTGTCCAGACATTAGGAAGTCAGTTAGGGGATATTGTGTCTTTATTGTATCATCTCTAGTGTCCTAAAAATCAAAGAAACAGAATGTAGTATCAAGATCATCATCCGAGGCAGAGTATAGGGCAATGGCTAGTGTTTGCTATGAATTAACTTGGATGAGATATCTATTTAAGGACTTGAAGATCGAACACACTCAATCAGCCAACCTATACTGTGATAATAAATCAGCTATCACATTATCACAAATCCCATCTTTCACGAAAGAACTAAACATATAGAGATAGATTACCATCTCAATAGAGAGAAGATACCGGCTGGAGAAATTGCCACTGAGTATGTGCATACTGGCTCTCAAGTTGCAGACATTCTAACCAAAGCATTAGGTTCTATAAGCTTTCATCTTCATATGGTCAAGATGGGAGTAGCAAACATTTACTCTCCATCTTGCGGGGGACTATTGGAAGATGAAACATGAGTTGAGGTGGTGGAAGAAGCAAAGCAGCTGGCAGCCTAATCATTTCCTCAAGCTTCATCAGCTGCTGATTGTACAATGGAAGATGCTAGAAGGCTTGGTGATCTTGCAATCCGTTAGCTTTGCACATGGATTTGTTAGGAGAATATTCCTTCTTGTTTTGTAACTGATTTTCTCCTCTTTCTCATCTCCACTGTATATATAATGTACCTTGTAAGTTGTATAATTTAATTCAATTGAATTCGATTTTCATTTCACAGAAAATCAGTAGCCATTTCAATTCTTTTATCGTAGAAATATACAATCTTTGATTTAATTTTAGCCCCTAAATCTCAGCCACATGAAACTGAAGGATCAGTGCAAGCATATGTCCCCGATTTTATTCACATGTTCCTGATAGAATTAATGGCAGCCTGTTCGGCCAAACGACTTTGGTGTCCAAACATCTCTTAAAGATTTATCATAATCTGAGATGCGGTGCAACAAATTTGATATAGAAATTAAAAGTAGCATAGGGCTGTTCAATGTAGATATTTTGAGACTCTTGTATTCAATCGTGACTTTTGTATTCAATCGAGACTTTTGTAGAATTTGAAAAAGTGTTTAAAAGTTATGGTATATTTAATAAAAACATTTTACAAATCTCTATAAGTGGGTATTTGGTGGGGATTAAAATTAGATTTTTAGTAGATTGTGATAAAAGTTTTTGAAATGTGTGGTTGAAAAGTTGTGGGACATATGAAAGATGTGGTTGATATTGATTGTTTGACTTTAATTTAGATTAAAATATGATTTTAATCTGAAACAAAGAATTTTATAACAGTCTATATAGGGTAATAACTTTTATGTATGAAGTACAAAAATAAAATCTCAAAATTTGTCTCTCATTCTTCTCAAGATTTTGAAAGATTTTCACATAATAATAATAATAATAATAATAATTTTTTTAAATTTATTTCAATATTTATCCTTTCTTTTCCATTCTACGGATATTAGAGCCATGATTTAAATATTATTTTTCTATCAATTATATTTGTTTCTATTTTTCCTCTCTATCTCTTTTGCTGTTTATTTCTATTTTCTATGAAAAAAATAATTTTAATTAAGATCTTAAAAAAATAATAAAATTCTTTTTTCATCTTTTTTTTATGAAAAAGATATATTATTAATTAAATTATAAGATTTTATTTTAAAATGATTAATATATATTTACGTTTAAATTTAAATATATTAATTTCTTGTTTACTGTTTAAAGGTATGCCATATTCATAATATCGAACGTTAAATTTTTTATATTTATTTTTTTCTCAAAGAATAATGAAATACTAGTGGATGAATTTAGAGTGATATGTTTGTATTTAATTTTATATATGTCTATTTAAGTAAATTTACATAAGTTTAAAAATATAATATAACTTCCTTTCTAAAAGGGGTAATACCATCATAAAATTTATTTACTACACTACATTATAATCACACTAGGGATGTTACAGGGGCTCGGCCCACGAGCTTGTCGCTCGTGGGCGGCTTGTGGGCCGAACCGAGCTTTAGCTCGTTGGCTGTTCTTTTTTTTTTTTTTTTTGGTCTTTTACTATACATTTTCTAAAATATATATACATTTGGTCATTTTCTAAAATATTCTTCTTTTTAAAAAAATAATAATAATAATAATAATAATAATAATAATAAAAGATAAACTCTCATCTTTTATCCGGGTTTGAGACCGGCTACTTCAATTTCGAGTAGGTGGAGTTAAAAATTGTACACGAACCACTTGTTACGTGTACAATTTTTAAAAAAAAAATTATAAAGGTATTAAAATAAAATTTTGTGATGAATATGGTTAAATTAAATATCATTTACTTGATCTGCATATTTATCTTGCAATCGAAAATAGCGTCTTCCCAGTCCTTTACGCACATTAGTTCTTCCAAAATATCTGCTTTCAGTCGGCTCCTGACCTAGGAGAGAAGCCTCTTACCTGCACTAGAAGTAGACTCCGAAACTACAGTGTTAACTAGAGGTATTAGTAGATCTTTTACCATTGCAGAAACTACTGGCCATCAGCGATCATACCTTTGCCAAAATTCAATTACTTTTTCTGAACTTTTCTTAATTGTTTTGTTACTAGGCGTAGTATGATTAAAGTAATCGATTAATTCAGCAGACAACGCATTTGGACTATTACTCGATGTTTGAGTACATGCAGTGAAAGACAAACTACTACTAGTACTAGAGGAACCACATGCAAATGCAGTTGAATTATATCTATATGAGTTCATGCATGAGTTCATGCATTCGAATAAATTTAAAATTTCAGCGTCGTCGTCTCCTATAGCAGTGGGAGGAGTAGTTGTAGAGCCGGAGGGTACACGATTAATATAAGTACCCATTCGTTGAGCATATAAATCATACATTTCACATAAAATTTGTTCCAAATTTCTATAAGTGATAGGTACATTAAAAGTTAAAGCTTGTGAAATTTGATCAATTACAAATTTATTACCCGATAAATTATATCGGGGGTCTATGAAGCATACTGACGAAAATAACATATGCAAGTCTTCCCAATATTTTCTAAACTTTAATTCTATGGAATATATAACTGAACTAAAATCGGGGTTATCAATAAATCTATGAAAAGCCCTAACAATTATATAAAGACATTCGAGAATCATACAACTAGTGGGATAATAAAAATCAGATAAAATATTTGTAGAATCATAAAAACTTGTCAATTTTTTTTTTTAATTTTAACAACTAAACTCCAATCGGACTCAGTAAAAAAAGTATCACCATCGTCTCTAATATGCCTGCTGTTATAAAATTCAATTATTAAATGTTGAAAACCTTCACATGATTTTAATAATAAGTAAATGGAGTTCCATCTATGCCCTACGTCACTAATAAAAGTTTTTGTATGCGTCACCCCAACTTGGGCACAAAATTCCTCAAATACTTGTTTCTATTAGGTGCAATTGTGATATATACTAGTGCATTCCTAATTCGTTGAATTTCATCTTTAACATGTTTTAAACCGTATTGTACTATTAAATTAAAAATATGGCATACACATTGAATATGAAACAAATAAACACTGAAATCAGGTCGAAGTACTCTATGCAATTTATCAATGACAACCTTATTTACACTAGCGTTGTCGAATGTAAAAGAACGAATTTTACTCTCGCAACGATATTCTTTAATAATGTTCATAATAGCATGAAATATATTGTTAGCGTTGTGCGGGAACTCAATAATTTTAAAAGTAATATTTTTTTTATGCATAACCCAAAGTGGGTCTATATAGTGTGCAGTTGCATCTATATAACCTCTTTTATTAATCTCTTCCCACATATCTGAAATTAAAGATGTCGCACTCCCATATTTTTCTAAATCATCAATCATTAGTTTCTTTGAATTAACGAAATATTATATTGTATTAAAATGAAGAGTATTTCGACTTACCCCAACGTACTTCGGTTGAAGATATTGTTTCACATAGTAAACAAAATGTTGGTTGTTAGCTATTACTTGTGGCAACGAACTTCAACATTCTCGTTCGAACTTTCTCCTCCGAATACATCCACGTAGAAAGTGACGTAGTAGTAGCACCGGTGCCGGACTACCAAATTGTAGTTGCTTTCGACCAGTAAGGAGAAGCCCATGTTTGATCGCACATGTTTTGTAGTGACGGTTGAGGTGGGTGGTTCCAATACCTTTTTGCCATGTCAATCGTTGTTAACAGTATTTACATACTGCTTTGGTTTCTGAAACTCCATCGACCACACGACCATTTTGAATCAATTTAAAATGTTCCCAACATTTTGCTTGCATTTTCCCCTTTCTCTTCCCTCTTGCATCGAAAATATCTAATACAAGTTCATCATCATGTTCCAAATCAATTGGATGACTAGCATCAACATCAACGTCATCCAAATCAATTGGATGACTAGCATGAGCATTGAAATCCTGAATATTTTCTGAAATGGGTAATTTATTTAGACCGGCGAATTCATTCCCAAATTGACTGTGGGGGCGTGACAGGTGATTCGCCTTCGACGCCGAATAAGTTTTCAACAAATGAGCGTGGATCCATTTGTGATTGGAAATTTGTAATGTGATAATTGATATTGAATAATTGAAATTGAATGTTGAAATAGAAATGTAGAATTGATAAATGAATGTAGATTATATAGCAATGTAGAAAATCAATTAAAAATAAAATGTAGAAGAGTATAGAATGATATTGAAATGTAGAGAGTAGAATAGAGAATGAGAGATTGATAGTAAGTTTGGTGGGAAAAAAAATGGATGAATAGATAGGTATTTATAGGGGGAAAATGAAATTAAAAAAAAATTATAATAATAATAATAAATTCAATGACCAAATGGTCACTTTTTTATTTTTTTTATTTTTTGCGAGCGCCATATGACAAGTCGAGCAGAGTCGGCTCGTGCTCGAGCTCGTCTTTTTTGACGAGCCCGAATGGTTCCTAAATCACACTACAATTAAAATTTATTTTTAATAAATACACTACAAAAAATTTACAAATATACTCTTCATCTAATAAAAATTATAAATGAAAAAAAATAGTATTGTGATGCACTCATTATTTCAATATTACTCCTCATTGTTCTCATCCATTCAACACGTTCTGGAAATTTTTATTATGCTGAAAAGAGTTTTTGAAATTGTCATTTTATTTTTTTTATTATTTCAAAGTGGAAGAAGAAGAAAAAATGGGAAGTTAAACCCTATTGTGATGGTGTTACTAGGTGCAGGAGATTTTCCTAATTGGTCTGGTCAGTTGGCATTTTTATCAAACAAGTTAAAAAGTCTATATTATCCTTAATGAAATGAATTCTTTGATTTTGCATAATATATCCTTCTTTTATTATAGGTTTGAAAATTAGTATTTATCTTATACTTCTTCTATTTCTAATTTTAATATATAGTTCAATTTTATGATCTAACAAATTAGAGTAATCTATAAGATAGTTATCATGTTCTTCTTTAAGTTTCTCATATTCTTCAGATAATATGTCCATATTTTCTTTTTGATCTATGATATTCTTTATTTTTTCTAATTAATATTCTGTCTAATAGTTTATATAATCCTTTTATGGTATATCCTGGCATTTTAATCATTAACTGATAACAAAACATGTATTATAACAAACATCAATATGAATAATCCATACGATTCCTTTAAGATCTCAGGAAAATTCTTTCCAAATTTAACAAAACTAATAGTTTTACCTTAATTTTGATCTTAGGCTTTTATTCTCAGAACAGAGCGACATTCAAGCTTCTGGATCTGCAAATTACTCCCTTCAACGGCCTCCCGCCTACACGGGATCCTTGCTATTCTAGCTTTTGCTCTCACTGTATCTTTTCTTAGAATTAAAACTATAGATCCTTAATAAGGAAAACTCTCATTTTGTTAAAGTAAGAAAGAAATCATTCCCTTAATCTTTCAAGAATTTATGGGATAAGTGGTTTAGAAACTCATATCTTTCTCAGAGGATTGGAATGTGAATGATCTATTCAAAATTGATATAATTGATATACTTGAAATTGATACAAGATTGACAGAAGGTTTTGGTTTTCTCACAAACTGAGTACTCAAATTCGTTTTGCCTTTCCTTTAGCCCAAAGGCTTCTATTTATACATGGATTACAATTATTGAAACAACTATTCTATACATCAATAATTTCATTTAAGGCACGCCTGCCTCTCTATTATTATCCTTGAGAGCCTACATTATCACCTCTTTTTCTTCATTGTTGTCCTGGTCCACCATTATATGCATGCATCAAAGGCACACCTGTCCTTCCATAATCTTATCTTTTCGTGCTTTGTCAAAAGCATTCCATTATCTATCTTCTTTATGTCATGTCTTCTTTTATTTTTGTCGGCACGTGGGACAGTCCATCCACCTACATGATTCTTGAATTGTTGTGGGGCTTCTACTGATCTGATGAGTATCGATTTTTTCAATATACTCTTTTAACACTGTTGATTGCTCCCTTCCATTGTTGGAGAGGAGTGTCCATTCTTCATATTGGCATAGACATTTAAATTTTTTATCATACAATTTTTTTGTCATATTATAGAGAACTTTTAATCCCAAAACTCTTCGAGATTTCATCCATGATTGGGTAATTTTTGGCATTGTCCTTTTATTTTGGCCAACCTCAACTTGAAAGTCACATCCAACATATCCAACTGTTATAATATGTTCTGCGGGATAAAATATTCTTCCATTAACTTCAGGACTTGTTGAATAAAATTTATATGGATCGTCCTTGAGCAAATTTTGATATTTCTGATTTAAATATATTATCAAAAATTTGAATTTCTTTTAGATCCTTTCCGAGGTAGATTAGATCTAAAAATCCATAATCGGCTGCCATTTTGACCATCAAGGTGTCTGCATCTTTGGTAATGATCAATTTGGGATAAACACGATCTCCTGATGAAATAAAAGAGGAGTCATTTTCTTCTAATTCTTAAACAATTTTGGCAGAAGCTCTATACTCTTTTTCTTTTGATGATAAAGGGGTATCATCATCTTCATCAATCCTGATTCTGATAACCCTTGTATGATCATCACTACTTTTTATTGTCACCTTTCGGGGACTCGTCATTATCGTATCTCTTTTTATTTGGCTTGGTTCACTGCTGCTTCCGCTTGGTGTACCTCTTTGTATTTTTGATATTGTATCTGTTTATATTTCCTGTTTGGTATTCAACGACTCGAATTGTGAAGTAATATCACCAATTCTGTCATTCAATTGTTTGGTATATTCAGAATGAGAATTAGAGATTTCTACCAACAATTTGACATTCTGTTGGAGGGTTTATGCTAATTGCTATATTCCAATCTTTATATCTTATGATTCCTCAACAAGGAATTCTATTCGCCATTTGACATCTATTAATGAATTTTTCATATCATCCATCTCCAAATTCTATATTCCTGTTTAGGATATCTGCAAGATAATTGTTTATACCTTTAATATGAACAATATCAAAATTATAAAAAGATAAACATATTTGTCATCTGTGTAACCTTCTATATTGAGGTTTCATTGGTAATTTATTTCTCACTAATCCTGCGACTTGAGAATTATCAATTTCAACAATAAATTTTTTAGATAATAAGAATAATGAGATTTTTTTTATTTCTCTAATTATTGCTAGTAATTCTTTTTCATGAATGGTATAATTTACCTCTGCTTGGTTGAATGTTCCACTAGAATATCTACAAATTTCACTTAAAATGTTTAATTTATGTGTCCCTTGGATTGTTCTAACATGTATAATTTTTTAAATTTTATGATATTCATTTATAGCTATCCTTTCTCTTTTCTAAATTCTATAAAAAAAATTCTCATTTTCCTATTTTTAAATCTAAAGATAATTTTTGTAATTTCTTGAATTTATTGTTATCAAAAGTTACTTTTAATCCATATCCTTCTATTCCTCCATATTATTGCATTTCTATATTATCATTTTCTATCTCTTCAATTTCTTTATTCAGATTCTGACTCATTATCTTCTGAATCTGTTTCACTAATGTATACTTTTTTTATTATAATATTGTTCAATATCAGATATATCACTTAATTCATCTTCTATCTCTAAATATTCTTTCTGTAATATTTTAACTTTTTTTTATTACAATCTGGATTTATATGACATATTTCTCTACAATTCCAACATTTGCATTGACTTTTATTTTTTTTATAAGGTTTATTCTTTTGTTGTCTATTGGAATTATACTTTCTTTTTATAATATCTCATTTCTTGGTTTTATATATTTTTCCCTAAAATTTCTGAATTTTTTGAATCTCTTATTCTTATATTTTCTTTTAATATTTTTTTTTTCAGGATTATATCCCTCATTGTGTAGGTTTTTTCATATCTTCACAACATATTCTTGTTAATTTTCCTGATCTTTTTAATAATTATCTTTGCTGACATATATATGCAAGTCTTTCAAATAGAAATTTTATTCTTAATCCTAATGATCTTGGTATTCCAATATCATCTCTAATAAATTTTTCAAATTCTATTTTAAAATATGTTCCCCATGAGCCTGGTAATTTAGTATAGTACACGTCTTGATATACTTCTTGGTTTTCATTGCTGCAAAATTGTATATAATAATAATTTCTAAGTTCACAAGTATATTCCTTAATTTTACACATATCACATATTGTGAAATTTATTAACTTGATTCTAGCATCGTCTTTTTCTCTTTTTGCTTCTCCTTCAGCATGTCCAATCCAATTTTCTCCTAAAAATCCATCTGCAATATATTCTACTAATTTTTCTATATCTTGTTTATCTGATTTTATTATTTCTTTTTGTATATTTCTTTTTATTAATGATTTTGTATCATTATTTATCCATTCCTACCAGTTTCTAATATTTCCTTCAAAAGATGCTATTAAGAATTCTATCATTCTTTCTGTGTTTTCCCATGCATCATCTTTGTTATATAAAAAGAATAATATCGTTGAATCTGCCCAAATTAATAAGGCTTTTTTAATATCTATTTTACAATGTAGATCTAATTTTGTTCCTCCATGGTTAATATGTTTATCATAGATGTCATTTAATTCAAATCTATCTTTATATTTGTTTCCTTTAAGTGATTGTCTATCTCTTACTTTGTCATAGAATTGTCTATAAGGTTTATTATATATAGGTGCATAATTTTCATCTAGATCTAATTTTTCAAGTTGGTTGCAGGTTTTTGTTGGAGTAGGTCCTCCTCCAGTATTCATTAAACTTTGTATTCACTTACATTTTCTAAGTTAAGTTGGTCAAAAAATTTTATTAATAAATATAATTACTAATTCATCTTTATTGTCTTTTTCTTCTTTAATTTTCAATTTTCCTAGTGATTTTTTGAAATTTTCTTCTTCTTCTAATATTTTGGGTAAAATATTTTTTCTAAATTTATCATCCACACTTCCTATCTCTATTACTAAATTTTCTTGATCTATATGTTTCTTTCCAATTCTAGAAATTTCTTTTTCTATAATTTTTTTTATCTATTTTCTTATCTTTATTTTTATTGTTTTCTTTTAATTCTTTAATTTCAATTTTTAATATATTTATATCATTTCTTACTTCTTTTATTTCATTTCTTAAATCATGGACATCAGTTATTAATATTTTTATCAGTTGTTTAATTTCATTCATATGTTCATTCATTTCTTTACTAAGAAGGCCTGTTAATATTTAGATTTTATTTTTGATTGGGTAAAATAAAATAATCTACATTCATTATTTTTAGATTCTTTTATTATTTTATCAAATCTGGATTTAGTATATTCTGCCCTTATGGAAGTTCTTTTAGATTCTTAAAGTATTTTGCTTTTATTTTAGATTTTTCTTGTCTTAATTTTAATATTTGTTTTTCTGAATATTTGTTATTTTTTCTTCTTCTGGTATTAACAATATATTATCTATTTATTGATGTAATTTATACATAGTATTAAGATTCTTTTCAAGTTTCTTTCAATTTCTTCAATTTCTCTAATATGGTAGTAAGTATTTATTTAATAAGAGCCAATTTCTATAATGATCCATAATTTTCTTTACAGTATAACATAATTTCTCCTTTTTCAAGTTCTATAATAATTTTTTTTGTATATATATTCATTTCTTATTGATCTTATTATGAGTTTTTCTATAATTTGTTCTTTTTTTATATGGTCCTCTAGGTTTTTTCATGGTATGTTTATTCATTGTTGAGCAAAAATTTTAATAAAATTAAATTTTTAAATATTTTAAAGACTTAAAGGATAGTCTGTTCATATTATGGTGGCTTAATTGTAAATTCTATGTTTGGGGGTATTTTAGGTAGTTCTAATTGTTTAGAATAGTCAAAGGTCATTTTGGAAATATTAGCTTCTATTTAGGCTATTTGCATGTATTTCCCTACTAGGTGCACTAGGAAGTGGGAAATCCAATTTTAGTGATTAATCAAATTCCAAAAAGCTTCTTTCTGTCCTCATAAATGGCTTCTGAAAGGCATAATTTAGAATAAAATTAATAATAAATAATGTTATAAATTTGTGATCCGACAACACAGAGCTCGGTAAGTCGGTGAGTCCTACTTTCCACAGTGGTGGGACCATCAAATTTATTCCAAGTCCGATTGTGGCAATTCGACACGTAGTCAGCTCCTACAAAATTGTTCTTCATATTTAGCTCTGCCCCAATCCTTTAAACCCTCCAGCAGACACCTACAAACATTATAGAGACAATGGCTTAATTTGAGTACAATTGATTGACATGCTTGTATTGGTGAACATAAATATTTATCATTACAATTTTAAAACTTTTTCCAAAGTTGTGATTCTCTTTTAATTAGTGTTTCTTGTAAATAATAACTCTACTCGTCTTGATGATTTGTTGACTTTATTCTAGCAAAAATTATAGATAATAAATAAGTAATAACTTATACACGTGTGTGCGTGCGTGCATGCATGCATGCATGTATTATATTTTCATGAGTGATATTTATTTTTTATAAAGGTATTAACTTAGCGTTGTATTATGTAGGCCTATAATTTTTTCTTCTTTTAATCTTGAAAAATTAATCAGCGCACGACCTTATAAATTTCCAGGACCTGGGTTTAATTGGAACCATCATATTGACGACGTTGCAAAAGAAGACATGCAATGCACGGAAAGCCGAGCACGCTCAATTTTAATAAAAAGTTAAAGACTTAATTTTTAGAATCGAAAACGTAAAAGTAAATTCAAAAATAAGTTGGAGTGAAATAAGTAACTTAAAAAAGAAAATTTAGTTAATTCTTAAATAAAATCAAACATTCATAAAGAAGTAAAAATAAATAATATAATGATAACCTAGGATTGCAAATCTAAATAAAAAGGATTCGAAAAAGAAGATAATTCATTTGTCGAATTTAATAAGTTGGGGACTTGACCTATGAATTTTTTTAAATTTAAATTGCTAGCAAACATCAGAAAATTATTTTATTTCCGATGCTTCTATCAATGGGCATTATTCTACTTTCTTCTGGTTTAGAATTAGTTAAAAATTCAACGATTACATATTTCATGAATTTACAATTTTATCAATTACTTATTTTATATTTTTTTGTCAAATAGTTTTATCAAACACCTTAAACAAATAAATAAAATATATTTTAAATACCTGAAACGTCTTAATGGACACACACGTGTCCTCATACTTGATGCCTCCATAGCTCATTGGAAAGCAACAACAATCTTGAAGCAATTCAGACCCGCCAACGGCTCCTATCACGTGAAAAACACGCAGGTATTTTGGGAATACATTTTTATATGTTCACATCTTTTGCCTTTGTTTGGATTTCATTTTCTCCCCCCTTAAATTCTATTTTTCAAAAATAAAAATGAAAAAAAGTGATCGATAAATGACAGTAAATGTATATCCTGCTAAGCTCCTGTTTGAGTCATATTAAAATTTTCATTCTTATTTTTCTATTCATCTTTAACCACACATTTTTCAATAAAATAATATTTTTTATCACATCAATAATTTTTGCTTCTTTTTCAACCACACATTCTCCATCAATCTACTATTTCAAAATGTATTTTTTCAAAATAATGTGACTCAAACACACCAAAATATATAATTAAATTAATATTTAACTGTAAAAATAATATTTAAGTAAAAGAAAATGAAACCCAAACAAATGCTTTATTCTTATTCTTTACTTGCTTGATTTATTGAGTCCACGTCATCTTGGTCGAACTCCATAATGAATTTTAACTACACATTTTGTCCTTGTTTGATCTCATTTTTTAAAAAATATATTTTTCTTTCTTTTATTTTCAACCATATTTTTCAATAAAATAATATTACACTCAATTTAAAAAAATTTCCTTCATTTTTAATTACATATATTCTCCATCAATCTAATATTTTATCAATTTTTATCAAAATCTACTAAAAATCTGATTTCAATTCTTACCAAACATAAGCTAAGAATGACATGTCAATAATGTATATTTTTTTACTTTAGTAATGTCGTATACTAATATTATTTAAATAAATACATGATGCAGGATGATATAAATGGAGATGTTAACTAAACTTATGAAGCACTTTTAAGCTTAGCCAAACATGTTAAGCTTATATTATTATCAAGAAATAAGGTTTAATAAATTCACTAAAAGTGAGAAAATATTAATTTTATGTAAATATGATGATAAATTAATTTTATTTAGAGCATGTTTGGTAGAACTTAAAATCTAATTAAAATTGAAAATATAGACGTTATTAAATCTCATTCGTCTAATAAAAATCAACAATAACGATTAATTTTTCAATTTTAATCTGATTTTAATTTCTACCGAATACGCCCTTTAAAATTACTCTTGAAGCAAACTAATATTATAATCTGCATGTTTGTTTTGTTTTTGTGAACTTGAAGTCAAAAGAATGGAGAGAATTTCACGCTTTGAAGTAGAGAGTGAATCAGCAAGAAACATCAAACGATAAAACGTGTGCCACGCGTCCATATTTCTCGAACCTCCCACCAAAAGTATCCCCGCACTTTGTTCCCCTTAGGTACATACGTGTCCCACCTTTTTCGCAATGCACAAACGTGTACACTGTGTTTCGTTTGGATACGCTGCGCTTTAGTCCGGGACCCAGATCCGAGCCCCACTAATCAAAGCTCGTCATTGTTTGAGTTTTGCTCTTGACGTGATGTCGGATCAGCCTCCGGTAATTTTTATCTCTTAGAGAGCGAAAAATAATGCGGAAAAATAGCTCGTCCACAACTATGAGTGGTGGAAAAACTTGGTCCGCCGTAGGATTTTCCGGCGGTGGTGCTCATGATGGGACGAGAATTAACAGGATTATGCTCAGGTACCGACCGATCGCGCCAAAACCAGTAACCGATGGCTCAGTTTCCGGATCGACTCCGGCGGAGATCAAGTCCGGTGTTGGTAATAAAAGGAGAATAAAGAGGAAGTACGTTAGGGTTAAGAAAACTGAGAGGAGACGGTGTAACAGTAGTAAAATACTGAATAAAAGTGACGATAGGAAAGATTTGGATATTGATCGTACGGATGTTACTTTACAGTTACTGCCAAAGATGACTGCTCTGAAGGATTCAAAGGCAACTGGATCTTCAAAAAATATGGTTTTTCCGGTGGAAAAGCCACAGATATTGATTAACTTCGATAATTCTGAGAATAATAGCAATAGATTATATGCCGTTCGTTTACCGGAAAGGTCAGATCTGGCGGCGGTAGTGCCACTGCCGGCTAAGAGAGTGCTGGAATCCTGGATAATGGTGGATCAAATAACAAAAGCGTGGGTAGATGGAGGGATAGGGTGTACGGATATTGAGAAGATTAAGAATTTGGAGATGGACACGTGTCCAGGGATGATATCAGATGGTTTAAATCGAGTTCAGTGGGTTAACCGTGCTTACAGAAGGATGGTTGCTCCGCCGGAACGAGAACCGGCGGCGGAGACGGCGGTATGGTTGGTGGTGAAGGAGAAAATTTCTGTGTCCTGGCAAGCTTTTGCATGCACCGTTAGGGTGGTGTACACATGGCAGAAGGAGAGGCACAGCAAAACAATGCCTTGTGATGTGTGGAAGATGGAATTCGGTGGATTTGCATGGAGATTTGATGCCAACGCTGCGCTTAGTTTAGGCCGTTGATCTGATCAGACCGACATCAAAATTGTAAGGTATGATGATCAGGTATTAAAAATGAATATTATGAAGCCCTAAATCCTAATGTGAAATAATTAGTAATTTCTAATTGCTTTTCTCTGGATCAAAACTAATCCGAAGCATAAAATGTATGCTACCTTATATATGTGTGAAGTGTGTGAAAGTTTGAAAACTAAAACTTGTTAATTCCATTCATTGTTGGGATATGATCATCTTTCTTCGAAGATTCAATTTTGATTGTCGATTCGATTATAATTCAATAGAAGTAAAGTTAATTGTTCAAATTTTAAAACAATTTATTAACGCAAATGCCTACTTCTTAAGTATACTCACAAGATTTTAGCTTCTTTTTCAGTATTTACAGAGTACTCTGTTTTTATTTTAATATTAATCAATAGAAGTAAAGTTATTGTTCAAATTTTAAAACAATTTATTAATGTGAATGCCTACCTCTTAAGTATACTCACAACTCACAAGATTTTAGCTTATTTTTCAGTATTTACAGAGCACTCTGTTTTTATTATAATATTATTCAATAGAAGTAAAGTTATTGTTCAAATTTCAAAACAATTTATTAATGTGAATGCCTACCTCTCAAGTATACTCACAAGATTTTAGTTTGTCTTTTAGTGTTTACAGAGTACTCTATTTTTATTTTAGCTCATGTATGAGCTACGTTAAAATTTTCATTTTCAGTCTTCTATTCATTTTCAACCGCACGTTCTTTAATAAAATAATATTTTCTATCAAATCAATAACTTTTTCTTATTTTTTAACCACACATTCTCCATCAATTTACTATTCAAAAATACATTTTTCCAAAATAATGTGGCTGAATTGCACATCTTCTCTTTCTTTCTTGCCATCCAAGTTTCTTTTCAAATTTATATATCTTACCATTTAGTAAAAATTATCAAGAATATGAATTTATCCTTTTGAAGCTATTGTCATCATCGATTAATAAGAAATCACACTTTTTTATATTTGTGTTTATGAGCTAGTCTAATTTAGCTGAGCTTCAAATTTTAATACTATACAACTTGATACAGAAGATCACATTTTATACATATTTGTGTATATAAGCTAAATAATATCTATGAGTTTTGCCCCTCTCTTTATTTTTATACATATAAGACTTTTCGATATTATAGATCACTCTTAACTTTTCACCAGTCTTAAATATGAAACCCCTAATGTCCTTTTCATTTATTTCTTTTCGAGCACTATGTCATTGATAAATTAAGCTCATGTTTGAGCCTCATTTTTTATTATTTTTTTGTTATAAATTGTATGATTAAAAACTAAGAAAAACTTTTCGATATATGTGTAATATTATTTTATAAATATGTGTGATTGAAAATGAATTTTGAAAAAAAATGAATTTTTGAAAATGGAGTCAAACATAGGCTAACTAAAATAAAGCTGAATTTGTCATAATCAATGCAATAAATTAGTTAAAAAGTAAGGAAATAATGTATTTTAAATAGTGGTATGATGAGAAATATGTGGTTAAAAAGTAAGGAAAAGTTATTGATGTAATGTAAAATATTATTTTAATAAAAAATGTGTGGTTGAAAATAAGTTTTGAAATAATGTATTTTTAAAGAATGTACGTCAAAGGGGGTTAAAAACATTGATTTCTTATGCTTAAAAAAAACTGAAAATTTGCCAAGAATAATACAATATTTCAGTATCTATATCTTCAACATTCAATATATATATATATATATATATATTCACTATCAATTATGTCTGGGAAATTTACAAAAATGTCTAATTCAATGCTTGATAATTGAAAAATGTCTAATTTTGATAATTCTTGAAAAAATGGCCAAATGTAATATTAAATTATCTATTATTCCTTTGATAAAAATTAAGCAATATTTTTTTTCAATTTGTCACAAATTTCAAGAAGAAGTATCTTCCATGTGAATTTACATTAAAATGATGTTTTCGACATTTTTAAAAGTTATTATCCATATTTGAATTCTGTTTATTTTAATAATTCATTTGTCTAGAAAGAAATTTCATTATGAATATGAGAGTTTTTAACATTTTACAAAGTTTTTGACATTTGAAATGTAGTTATGATATATAGCATTTATTGTGATTCGACATGTGTTCTTTTCAAATGATTAGAGTTGGTTATGTGTCAAAATTTTATTAGTCAACAAATTTTTTAATTGTAACGCACATTTTTGTCTTTAGTGTGAATATAAATTGTTAATAAGGATATTTTGGTCAAAAATATTTCAGAATTGATATTAAATAAATTTCGAACAATTTTACAGAAGATCATGTGAAAGTGGACATTTCTTGTAAATTCCTCGTTGTGTTTCAGCTTCAATTTTTAGTATATTAGATTGTAGTGTAGAATATTGATTGGACGTCAAATAATCCATACTTTAGATTAAGTTGAATTAATTAATCTAATGTTCTCTTGATAGGCGAAAGCCCTACACCTCCCCCAGCGCACCCCACGGCAGCTAAACCCCATAAAACACGTGTGGGGCTATCTTGAGCCCCAAAACA
The DNA here is from genome assembly GCA_035079005.1 of Fraxinus americana. Lineage (NCBI taxonomy): Eukaryota > Viridiplantae > Streptophyta > Magnoliopsida > Lamiales > Oleaceae > Fraxinus > Fraxinus americana. Next base: position 17,396,327 of record CM068716.1, read on the forward strand.
ATGTAGAAATATTATAGAATTAATTATGCTATATGTACATTATTCGTTATATCATATTTTAAATTTCATCACGTGACAATATATCATCGAACAGTTTAGATTTTTACAATTTTTTTTTACCAAATCAATACTTGACATCACTTGTTGACATGTGTTCACGCATTTTCCTTACACAATAAATAATGCTCGACAACGTATCCTTTTCCACTCGGGGGATCTTTTTTTTTACTATGCATGCATTTGTACCTGCCAACTGTAGCCCCTAAGTAGACGTGTCAATCCAGGTGGTAAAAAAGAGCCCGCACGCTACAGGTTCCGGACCGGTTTCGGGTCGTCCCACAAATTTTAGACTAGAACCCAGATCCGCTCGTTGACCTATCTGGATTGAGCCAATGCTTGCGCGGGTCGCGGTTTGTTCCAATTTGGCCCGCATTATTGTATAAATAAAATTATAAAAATATATAATTTTTTATATTTATAGCAAAAAAAATTTTTCTATTAAATGTAAATTAAGAATTGAATAAAATGATAAATTCTTATTTATACCAATAAATGTTTACATAGAATTCAAATTTAATGTTACATGAATTATTTATAACTTTACAAAATTAAATTTAATTTAAACAAATAACAACTAAATGTATTTTTAATTACTATTATCAAATATTTATAGTATAAGGATTTCACAACTAGGTTGGCACATACTTTTATTATAATTTATAGTTTAATTACATCCCAACTAGGTTGACACCTACTTAAGTATTAACTATAATTTAGTTGTTCAAAAATTATATATTTTAATATTTGTTTTCCAATCAATTTTCAAGAATTGTGACATTTTTGAAGTTTTCACCAACATTATCAATAATTTTATTTTGCATCCTTCGATCCGCGAATATCCAATATTTCACGCACATGAGAGCTTCCAAAATATCTTCTTTAAATCTAGATCTTTTTTCGTTTAATATCCTGTTACTTGCACTAAAAGGAGACTCGAATGTCACTGTTGAGACTGGAACTATTAGTATATCTCGTGCCATTTTAGATAATACAGGGTATGTCCGCTAATTTCCACCATCGTAAATATCTAAATTATCCACTTCATCTTCAAGTATTAAACTATAATGATCAAATTGATAATATCTTTCTAATTTAGCAGGTGTGGTCTAATTCAACAGGTGTGGTATTTGAATTTGCAATTAAAGTTGTAGATGAATCAAGAACATTATGTTTCTTAGCTATTATGGAGAAAAAAGAAGATTTGCCTTTAGAAGTTGTACTAAAGTTTGTAGAAAAAAAAATATTTTCATTGTTACCATATTTAATAAAATAGTTGTTGTACATTTCATTAATAAAAATATCCTATTATCGATTTGTAATATTTATGTTAAAAAGTTGTTTCAGAAAGTGATTCTAAAGCACAATGAACTCCAAACAACGTAATGCGAGTATCCATTACAGCCGCTGGGAAAATTAGTGGCATGTTTTTATAATATTTTTAAAATTTTTCCTCCATTGAGTGAATAATTTGAAAGAAAAATGGATCGTCTTTAAATGATGAAAACTGTCCGCAATTTCTATTAATTGTAAAAGTACAAAATTACTAGTTGGATAATAAATTTCGGAACTAATTTTTGTTGCCTTATAGAAATGTTTCAAAAATTTCATAACTTTAAATGCTTTGTTCCAGTCCGAATTAGTTATATAAAATTGATTTTGCTTTAAATTAACAAAGACATTAATAGCATTAGTATAGACAACACACGATTTTAACATGAAAATGGTTGAATTTCATCTATTAGGAACATCATCAGCAAATTTTCTTCTTCTCAATCCAAGATTTTTACAATTTTTTGCAAATTCTTATTGTCTAGAATCTAGGGCTGTAAGCAAAAACCGTCAAACCGAACCGAAATCGTAATTTCGAAACCGACGGTTTGGTGCCACGTGGACCCGTCAACGAAATGGTTTTGAACCAAACCAGGTTTAAGAAATTTAATTACGGTTTGAAACCAAACCGAACCGTCGAAAAATATATAAAATTAAAAAAAATGATTTTTTTTTTTAAATTTATCCAAAATTTCAATTTTGTAAAATTGAATAATTTTGTCATTTTGTAGGTATTTTTATCAATTTCTAATTTTCTATTAATTATTAAGATTGATGACCTGCCCAAACCTAATTATATATAAAAAAAGGCCCAAATTTGAAAGAAGTAGCACTAAACAGCTCAACCCAAGTCCATATACTCACAAGTCACAACCCTAATCTTCCAATTTTCATTTCTCTCACTCGCAACTTGCTGGTCGCAGCCTCGCTCCCCGCCGCGCCTCCTGGTTTCCCCCAAATCGTCAACGCCCTCGAAATCTCGAACCTCCCAGCCGTCGTTAGTGTACGTTCGCCAGTATTATTAAACTATTTTAGGTTCTTGCATATTTATTTGATCGTGAGTAAGGCTTAAAATTGAAATTTTGTCACTTTCTAGTTGAAATTTGTTTACATATTTATTGATCGTGAGTAAGGTTTAAAGTTGAAATTCGATCAGGTGCTCAAAAGACATTTGTTTACATATGAGAGAATATGTATAATTCCATGTTAAATTGTAGAAGATGAAGGTAGGTATATATAGTGGAATATGGGAGAAAAAATATTTGCAGCTTGTCTTTTGGAAGCCATTATTAAATGGATACGTATCTTAATTCTTTTTTTTTCCTAATTTATTAATTAAAATTTTTTTTGTGTATGAAGAACAAAATTGATCATGAGTTCTGTGGCTTCTTGAGTATGTCAATGTTTCTTTCTTTTGCTAGTTCTGTGAGTTCTGTGACAAAATTTGATGTTTCTTGAGTTTGTGACAAAATTAATTCGTTTATTCCTTTTGCTAGTTGAAAAGGGACATTATTATGTATTTTTGGACCTTATATTTATTTTAGTGGATTTGTATTGTATCTTTATCATAAAGTATTATCCTAAAACATCAAAAGGGCGAATAAAAAACTATGCTTTAATTTATTGTGATTTTACTTTTATTTTGTTATTTAAATTTATAGTAAATATATTTAGTTTGTTTTAGATTTATTTCTAGTAAGATATAAATATATATTGAATTACTGGCATAAAAGTGATACTAGACAGGAAAAAAATATACGCCAAAATCGGCGGTTTAAAACCGGACCAAACCGTTAGGTTTATGTTTGAGTTTTTTTCAAACCGGTCAAAACGATTTGGTTTAGGTTTGAGTTTTTCTCAAACCGGTCAAAACGGTTTGGTTTGAAAAATTGTCAAAAACTGCAAAAACCGGATCGCTTACACCCTTACTAGAATCTAAACAAGAAATATAATTAATAAATTCTCTAATTATACTTATTTGTGGCGTTATTAATTTCAGACCATCTTGTACAACTAAATTATATATATGACAAACAAAATGCATGTGAAATAATTTAGAATCATATAGGGGTGTAACTGTTCTACTTAAAAGCTCAATGCATGCATTATTAGCACTTGAATTATCAAAGGTAATACTAAATAGTTTATCTAATACACCAAATTCATTAAAAACTTGTAACACTTTTTCTCATAAATTTACACCATTATGTGGATATTCAAGTAAACGAAAAGCAATAATTCTCTTATACAATACCCAATTATTATCAATGAAATGTGCTGTAACACAAGCATTACCATTATGATTTCGTCCAGACCATCTAACGTGAAACACATAATTCCATCAATTTTTTTAAGTTCATTTTTTAAATTCTCAGCCATTGTATAAAATAATTTCATAGAATCAGAACGAGCGGTATTTCTACTTATGCTCATGTAAGAAGGTTGAATGTACTTTTGCAGGAACTCTTCAAAATACTAATCTTCTGCAAATGTGAAGGATATCTCACGCGTTGATAAAAATTTCGACGTCCCAACTTGCATTCGTTCCTACGAATAAACAAAATTAGAAAAGTAACTGATCGACTAACATTAGTAAAACCAGTTATTTGAGTTTGTCTAGGATCCAAATGTCCTGCTTCATTTAGATGTTTCTCTTTGTGTCTCCGTAGTGTGTCGGTGCCTTGACCATATCTCCAGACATAATCTTTTTTGCAGATATTGCATACTGTTTTCCATCCTTTTCATTTACTGTAAAAATTTGCCACACCTCTGATTTTTTTCTTGAATTTTGAGATGATTCAACTTTTACAACATTATCATCTTCTAAATTTATTGGGGAGTAACTACCATTGAAAATAAGATTTTTAGAAGAAAAATTGGAAGAATCAGTAGTATTAAACAGTTTAGTAGTTAGAAAAAAAATATAATAGAGATTGATGATGACGATATTTGCAATTGTAATAACAAGTATAATTTTTTGGAAGGCTATGTTTCTTAATTGAAATTTATAGATGAAATAGAGATTATTACCTGTAGAAAAAAAAATTAAAGCATGCAGGCTACGCCTATTACAAGCGTAGCTTGCATCTGTAACATGCTAGCCTACATCATAGAAAAATAAAATTATAAAAAATACGCCTGCATGCATAGGCTGGCAAGTGCCAGCCTGCAGCAAGCTAGCTTGGGGGAGAGCTCTCCCTCCCTTTTTTTTTTCAAAAAAAAATTAATTTCTTTTTTTACGGGCCGCTGGTTAATTGCGACCCATGAAGGTGCAACCCGCGAAGCTCGCAGGTCACACTGTCGGGTTGATCTAGTCCGATTTTAGCAGGATTGGCCGACCTGTCCGTCTTGACACCTCTACCTTTAAGGACTCTATTCAATTTTAGAGCCGTCGGAGTCTCTGCAGTCATCATTACTTGCTGTCTGTCGTGTGAGTTGACGGTTGTATTCTCGATGAAGTAGCACCGGTGATTTATAAGAAAATTATTCCTGTAATGAAAGTAAATGTTTTTCAACTGTTAATGTTACAGCATAATCCACATACTATAGTCGCATATAGGGGCGGACGCAGAACCTAAAAGTTAGGGGGCACAATCGAATTTCCAAAGAAGTTGGGAGAAATTTTACAATTGAAAATTTACGTCCAAAAAAATCATATCCCATGTAATTTTATATCCGAAAATTTACACGGGCTATGACTTTTTCGAATGTAAAATTTCGAAACATTTTGATGTCATATTCCATATAAAATTTTCTAATAAAATAATGAAAATTATATTGAGAAATTTGTATTGCAAAAATAATAAATATTAATGACATAATTGAATTTTAAAAAAAAATGCGGGTTAGACGTCTTTTTTAATACTCACGTTTAACGTATTTTTAACTATTTTCGATATCTATTTAGACTATTCAATATGCCCATAATGTAGTTTTCGAAATAAGATTTGAAAAGACAAAAACAATTTGTAGATTCGATTAGCGTACGATCGTACGAGAATTTTTAAAATTAGCATATTATCGAAATACAAATTTATTGTGATTTTGCCCCTATTTGATGGAGATTAAAATCAAATTTTTAGTAAATTTTGGTAAAAGTTAAACAGTTATGGATTCCATGAAATATGTTATGAAAATTAATTGTTAACTTTGATTTAGATTACAATTTAGATTTCAATCGATACCAAACACAATTTTACAAAAATAAATTCTCAAATGTTTTGGGGGGGGGGGGGGGACACTTGCCCCCCAGGACCCCCCAGGTCCGCCCATGGCCGCGAATGATATATTCAATTTCCCGGGCGGCAGGAGTTTCATTGGCCATATTACCGGCTGTCGGTGCCATGAGAGCAATGCTATCCGTCGGAAATTTGATCCACGAGGTATCTCCGGCATGCAATTTTAAGGGGAAAAAAAAGTTTCCTCTCCCGTGGCAGTGAACGGTGGCAACGGATTTGCATGGTGACTATGTTTGGTTGAGCTGCCTATCTACACGGTGGCTTATTGGTGGCAAACATGTGACATCAGTTTTAGATGTATACACTAAATTCGTACTACAAATTGGGGATGATAAGGTCAATAAGTTCTTTACTCTCAATACAATAAATTGACTTATCATTTTACTTCACATCACTGATCACTTAGTTCTACACGCTGAGATCAATCCACATATAACATTATTCTTTCTATATTTATATTATAATGAAGTTATTGTGAAAATGTGTCAATACTATTTATCTGTATAAATACACAAATGAAGAGAGGAAAGAGAATATTATTCCAATTCACTAGGGGAAAATGGTAAGGGTATATGAAGTCATATATTTTGGGGCTGAATTGTTGAGGGAGTCAGGAGAGGTGGACAAATCATCAAAGCAAAGAAGAATTAAAGACATTAATGTAAACTATTGAGATTAAAATACACCAATAAAAGGATATAATAAAGATGAAAATTAAAGGCTTGAACACAATGTTAACGCTATTTTGAATCGATATTTGTCTCCTCTTGTTCTTGGATTGCCTATGGCATGCGCCGAAAAATAGCTTCGCCAAGAAATAGTTAAACACTTTAAAGAATTTCTAATTAATGTTTTGATGATTTTGATAATTGATTAGATAAGTTAATTCACTAAGTTTCTATCAATAGATTGAAACACCTAAAGCACAAATGTGCACAAATCCATTCGTGCTTTTCCTTAAAAATAGTTTAGAAGTCCATTTTTTTTATTCAATCAAAGTCAAATATTAATTTCAACCACATATTTATAATTAAGTTTAATAGCAGAAAACTTCCTACCTATCAGACGTTTTGCAGAAAGTCTCCTACCTATTGAAAATAGTAGAAAAAGTTCTTATTTGAAACTTTTGGTGCAAAATACCCCCTGCCATTATGTTCCTCAGTTGTGCCATTAAATCAAAATAACTAAGGAAAAATAGATAAAATAGAAAAGGCCACCCACTTCGTCTTTTCTTCCTTAGTTGCAATGGAGTCTCGTCTACAGGAGTGGAATGGAGACTTAGCAGACGACTTTGTGGATGACATCAAACTTGGGAAGAATGTCTTTGACACGCACATGGCACCGATAACAATTTCAAATTTTTTACTTAGTACGCTCAAGTTTTGATTTTTGATTTAACTTTTTTACAACAAAATGAAGGTTTTGGGTACTTCTCGTGGTTTGATCCTCCTATGCGCCGTAGATTTGTGGAGATCAAACCTAGGCTACTAAGATCCAGGAATGCACTCGAACAGCAATTCTTGGAATTGTAGTGGCAAAATAGTGCTTTCAGATTTAGGACTTTGATTTTTGGGTTTCTGTATAGGTGTGTAGCAATGTGGGTTTTTGGCAGAAAATAGAGCTTCAACGGCCTCGTAGATTTTTGTCCTAAATAGATGTTATTAAATGTTGTGATATTGTGTACAAGTTCTATAAGTTACATGTTCAATTGGATGTTCCAATTTCCTTTCTTCTTACCTGGCTGTAGCGGTGGCAAAAAAGCTCGGTGGCTCAGACTCGGCTCGGGAAAAGTCCGAGCTGGGCTCGACTCGGGCTCGGTCGCACCTAGCCTAGGCTCGGGCCGAGCCCCATTTGGGGGCACCGAGCCGAGCCCGGGCCAGCCCGTGTGGCTTGCCGAGCCACATAGGTTGGCCCGTGTCACGGGCCACTTTTGGCCCGTGTCCATTAAAAAAAAAAAATTAAATTTTTTTTTAAAAATCCTTACTGTGCAGGCAGCTATGCGTAGCTGCCTGTGTGAGGCAGCTACATTTGTAGCTGCCTGCCTCACGTAGCTGCCTCACAGGCAGTCCAAATTTTCAAAGAGCATGTTTTCGATTGTGTACACGGTACAATAAAATTTAAATCGAATTGTCTTATCAAAAATTTGAATTTATAAATTAAATATAGTTAAAACGGATATATTTTTTTGTCTATAAATATGAGAAAATTTTTACAAATTCATATCAATCTATCTCAAATTTCTTTACGCAATATTCAAATTCCAATTGAGCTCTCAAATTTCGTTACTCAATATTCAAATTCAATATTATACTCTCAAATTTATTTACGCAATATTCAGTATTTTACTCTCCAATTTCTTTTACTCAATTTTTCAATATTCTTTACTATATACTTACACATGGATTTTACTAGTGATGAGATGAATCAGCTTAAAGGTAGTTCGAGTACTCCATTGGGGGACCATGCATCTCAAAATGTTCCAATTGATTTGGAAGATATCGAAGAGGAGGAAGTAGTCGAGGTTAAAAGGTCGAAAAAAGAGTCTGCGGATTGTTGGCAACATATGACTCGTAAAAAAGTTGGAGTTTAAACTGGAGTTGATATTTGGAAAGCATGTTGCAATTATTGTGGTAAAGAACTTAGTTGGAAGCCTAGTTCGAGAACATCGCATTTAAATAGACACATATTAAGAAGTTGTAAAGCGAAACCAGTCGGTCTTGACCCGAAACAGACCGAACTAACATTTACCTGTTCCGGTTCTACTCTTTCCACTTTTGTATATTCACAGGAAAGATTTCATGAAGGAATGGCTACATACGTGGCTGCAGCAGAGATGCCGCTAATGATGATCGAGTCAGTACACTTTACTCGTCTTGTGCAAAATTATCTCCAACCCAGGTATCATTCTTATTCTAGAAATACTCTTCGTTCTGATACTATAAAATTATATAACAAGAAAAAACAAACTGCTATTGAAAGTTAAAAAACTTTTAATTCTGTTATATCATTTACATCTGATTTATGGATCGGTGTTAATAAAAAAGGTTATATTGCTGCTACAGGTCATTGCATTGATTATCTATGGATTATGCATAAAAGAATTATTGCATTCAGATGTGTAGAATATCCTCATAATGCGACTAACATATACATGGTTTTAAAAGATATTATACAAGAATATGGTATGCTAGAAATGGTTCGAAATTTTACTTTTGATAATGCTAGTGTAAACAAAGTTGTTGTAGAAAAATTTATTAATGATTTGAACCCTACATTTGGAGGTTTATTTTTTCATCAACGTTGTGTATGCCACATTATTAATTTGATTGTAAAAGATGGATTAGAGCATATATCATCACCGTTGGATAAAATTAGGCAAGCAATTAATTTTATTATTATATCACCAGCAAGAAAGCAAGCATTTAACAGTTTATGTGTAGAGTATGGCTTAGAAGAGAAATCATTTGTCACTGATGTATCACATATATGGAACTCTACATATCTTATGTTACACTCGTGTGAAAAATATGATAAAGTTATTTCAATTTATTATAATGGTAGACATACATATGGACTCGAACATAATTTGGAAGATTGGGAATGTAATCTTGCATTTATCGTTAAAACATTTTTAAAACCTTTTTTCGAAGCCACAAAGGAATGTAGCGGTATTTATTACCCTACATCTTCACTTGTTTTACAACACTTTTTCTATTTTGCACAAGCATTTCAAAAACATAGGAATTTCCCAATTTTTGTTGATGTAATTTATTCTATGGAGGCAAAATTTCGTAAATATTGGGAAAAGATACCCTCGTTATTTTTATTAGCTTCAGTGATGGACCCTCGACTTAATTTAACTGGTGCAAAAGCTATTATAAAGGAGATTTCAAATTTCATGAATATACAATTACCACATGTGCATATAGAATCAATGTTATGTGAAATGTATAACTATTACGTTGAAAAAGAAGGTCAGTGTAGTTCTACAACCCAAAGTTCATTTTCAAGAAACACTTCAACAAATGCAGATAATATATGGAGTTATTTAGAGACTAATACTAGTGTTCCCTCATTTAGTTTTAGTTCGTCAATATCTAGAGCAATAGATGTAAGTGGTACAAATCTTGAAATTCTCTCTGAGTTATCTAGGTATATGTGCGTGGACGTTCGTAGTATGTTACAACCACAAGAATTACAAGAATTTAGTCTTTTATCATGGTGGAGGTGTAACGAAAGGCAGTATCCAATTGTATCGAAAATTGCTCGCGATCTACTAACACCGCCGGTGTCTACAGTAGCATCGGAGACTACATTTAGTTTAGGTGGTCGAGTTTTATGTGACGAACGATCAAAACTAAAAGAAGATATATTGGAGGCTTTAATATGTTTGAAGGATTGGGAATGTACGGAATTACGTCTTCAAGAACAAGTTGATAGTATAATGGCCGATGAGTTACAGCAGATTAAAGCATAAGATATTGTAAGTTTTTAAATTGTTTAGTTTAAAATACGTAATTTTAATTTTTTTTGTTTCAAGAAAAAATTGCACACGAAATATTCGTATACAATTTTAACCTCACCTACATAATTGTAGCCGGTCCCAAGCCGGATAAAGGATGAGGTTTTCAACTATTTCATAATTTCTTTAATTTATAACACGCATAAAATGTACAATTTTTTTTTCAAATAATGCAAATTTTACAAAAAAAAAATCGAGCCGGCTCGGCCCGCTAAGGCTCGGGCCGAGTCTCTTTTTTTTTTTTGGTCGGGCCCGGCTCGGTCCAAGCTTTTTTTTCGGCTCGGGCTCGGCTCGACTCGACTCGTTGACATAGCTACCTGGCTGTTCAATGGTTTTGGGTAGTATAACGCGTGTTCTAAATTCATTTTGGAAAACCACCTATACATTAAAAAGATTGCATAAAACAACCTTGAAAACGTTAAGCATTGCTCTGTACAACCCTGTATTATTGTAAACCTTAGGCATTTAAACCCTACATTTATGTATATTTGCACAAAACCACCCTGGAATGACGAAGGTCGTGAATTACAACTGTATTCTACTAAACACGTTCAATCCATACAAACAAAAGAAACCAACAGCAGTAAAAGTGCACTTTTCTCTTTTCATGAACATCAAATGTTACCGGACGACAATAACAAGTGTTCACATTAAGAACTAAAAACAACCAAAAACAGTATATTAACTGAACAAAGTGCTGAGCAAAAAAAGTCAATTTTTCTGGACTATCTTTTTTTCAATTTTCAGCATGTGGTTCCCGTCCTCTAACTTCCTCTTGTTGTGCTTAGAAGCACCACATAGAGAACACCTCATCACCGTTTCCTTGATGAAGCTTCAACCATAGAGGTCATGGTGTTGGACGGTGTCGATGTTTCGTTTGCCTTATTTCTTTGATTCTTCTTTGGTTTCCCCGCCTTCTTTGTGCATACGGGAGGTGTCAAGGGATTGAGTTTAGGATTTGGCCATGTATCTGTGATAGAGAATATTGTTGGTGTATACGTCTGAATGTATGCTTTCTTCTTATATATGTTAGATATTTTTCATCATTTTGCATGTGCCATCTTTTATTTTGCGAATGTTTTGCCGCTCTGACTAGTGTTTGCTGCTATGCAACGGGGATTGACCTGCACGGTCAGGTCGCGGGGGTCGAGGGGCAGCGCTCCCCGTTGCTCCTGAAAGAGAATTTTATTTTTCGAAAGTCTTTGAGTAGGTATGTTTTTTCCAACAGATGTGTTCATTCATTTCAAGAGACACACATATTCAAAAGGTTGCCTCTATTTCTATATATTTTGGGCGAATTCTCATTTGCAAAACACATTAAAAAAATTCGTTATTTTCTATTATTCTCTCTTTTCTCTTGGCATCTTGAGTTTCATTATAGAGTGTTTTCTTGGTTTGATCAAATAGTCACAGTTTGAATTAAACACCTCCATTGTATCCTGAGAGAGATTTTTTATCATACCCCGGTCGTGACTTTGTTGGAAATGGGAGAAACATCTCTTAAAAGATAACGATTTTCATGCCTTGGAGTTCATTAGTTTTTTCCAGATTTTCTTATATATTTCCCAGCAGTTTTAAGAGATGTCTTCGTTTCAAGATCTGGCAGTAAATGAATCTGTGGCACCTTCAATTAAAGTTATGAATCAGGATTTGATTCGTCTTGATCGGTTTGATGCACATAACTTCACGTGTTGGCAGGAGAAGGTTTTATTCTTCTTGACAGCAATCAAACTGTCCTACATTCTGAGTGATAATCTTGCGCCTATTCCAGAAGAAAAAGCAGATGATTCAGATGAACACAAGAAGGAATTACAGGAACAACGGAAGAAACGGAAGGATGATGATTTTCTGTGCAGAGGCCATATTCTGAATGCACTATCGGATTCTGCTTACAGCGCACACAGGGCTATCGGAACAGTAAAAGAATTGTGGCTGGCATTGGACAACAAGTATCGTATTGAAGAGGCAAGCAACCAGAACTTCTTGATCGGTAATTACTTTGATTTCAAGATGACGGACAGTAAGTCTGTTCTTGCCCAGGTACATGAATTACAAATTATTGTTAGTAATCTTAAGAATGCTGAAATTGTCTTACCTGAAGCATTTCAAGTTGGTGCCATTATTGCAAAATTACCAAGTTCATGGAATGGCTATAAAAAGAAACTCAAACATGATGAAACCAAGCATACCCTGGAATCCTTCATGCGTCATCTACGTATTGAGGAAGACTCTCGTAAACGAGATAATAATGATCAAGCGGTAGAAAAGGCAAACGTGGTTCAAGGAAATCATAAGGGTAACAAGAAGCGTAAACACTCCAGTTCTAAGGGAGATTATGCAGAAACCTCTAAGAAAAATTTTAAGGGGATTGTTTCTACTACAAGAAACCTAGTCATACTGCTTGTGAATGCCGACATCGAATAAAAGACGAGAAGGCAAAGCATAAGAAGACAAAGAAAGATCAAGTAAATGTGATTGATGGAAATTATGATCCAAACCGTGTTGCTGTGGTGGAAGAAGCCAACTCAGTCGGAGTTGACGTATGATGGTGGCTGGATACCGGAGCTACAATTCATGTAAGTAATGACATATCTCAGTTTAAGACCTACAAAGAATGCACCGATGGGGGAAGGTAAAAATGGGTAACAATGTTTGTGCCAAAGTTGTTGGAATTGGATCAGTTGAATTGAAATTCACTTCGGGAAAGAATTTGACTTTGGCAGAAGTTCTCCATGTGTCTAAAATGTCCAAAAACCTGATTTCTGGGGATCGCCTTAACAAGGCAGGTTTTAAGATTGTAATTGAGTCTGATAGCCTTGTAGTTTCTAAGAGTAATGTATTTGTCGGAAAAGGTTACTCATGTAATGGTATGTTCAAAATGAATCTAATAAAAGATAACTTTGCTTATACTGTTGATTCTTTACCTTTATGGCATGCTAGATTATGTCACATAAATTATAAATCTATTAGGAATATGCATAATTTAGGAATTATTCCTAAATGTAAGTTTAATGATGTTAATAAATGTGATATATGTGTTAAAGGTAAAATAACGTGTAAACCACATAAATCTGTTATGCGAACATTTGAATTACTCGATCTTATACATTCTGATGTGGCTAATTTGCATAGTAAAGTTTCAAGTGGAGGGAACAAGTACTTTGTGACTTTTATAGATGATTTTTCAAAATATGCTTATGTATGCTTGCTAAAAAGTAAAGATGAAGTTTTAAACAAATCTTATTTATAAAGCAATAGTGGAAAATCAATTAAACCGAAAAATTAAAGTCCTATGTAACGCCCCGACCTGCATGGATCGAAACATCACTAGATTAACTATACTTTAGCCGTTGACTTAATAGAATTAACCTTACCCTTAGCGGAAAGTTTAAACATTTAATTTATGAAATTTAAATCAACATAATTTGTTAAAAGAAAAATAATTCAATATTATAAACAAAACAATTCAAAAATGTCTTTAGAATATCTTCCGTGCATGCATCCACAATTGACGTCAAATTTTTGGCAAAACTTTGAAAATAATGTTGCTGTTTTTTTTTTTCTATCTCATATGGGTAGTGACAAAATAAATATGTTTGCATAACTATCGACCTCGAAACTTCGTGAACCTTTAATACAAGGTAGAAAACTCTTTATAATATGACATATCCAAAAATTGGGCTCCGTCGGCAAGAGATAGGGCATTAAAATATTTTTCGAAACCCCACAACAACTCGGGTTGGGAGGAAACCCAGCACAATTCACTTAAAATATCATATAAAATTTTACACAAATCGAACTGACATGAATTTAGCTATATCCAGTAGCTAGCCCCTGAGACTATCATACCCAATTTATTTTGTCCAAAAACATCAAGTAACGGGCGAGATATAAATTTTTGAACCCAAGAGCAGAAACTGAAAAACAACAACACTCATCCGTGCAGTTTACATGACATGACATATAAAATCCTCCTAACATCGGATTGACATGATTTCAAGTTCATTCAGTAGCTAACATGTAAGTTTATCCAATGCCGCTGATTTTGTCTCAAATTTCCAAATAATGAGTGAGTTATGATTGCTTGAAATCAACTACAGAAACTGAAAACCCAGCAACACTTTCTAGTACAGTTTACTCTAAGTGACCTATAAAATTTTACCGACATTGATTGACTTGATTCCAAGTTTATTTCGTAGTTAACCTATGAGGCTATCAAACGCCACTGGTTTCATTGAAATATTCCAAGTAACGACTAAGTTACGGATTTTTGAAGTCAAGTCAGAAACGAAATTTCTAGAAAACAGCAACGTTACTTTGCTAACATTTTTTTAAAATATAAACCAGCGACTTGTAAGATAATTTCCATAATGCATAACTTATTCATAAATAAATGTGTTTAGAACAGTCCCATAAACAACATTTCATAGGAAACAAATTATTTAAAGTAAACATTTTCGTAGTAAAATTGAAAACATTAAATCAACGGCCTCTCCATAGCACGTTGCATCATTCTTTACCATCATCCACGTCCCAAGCAAAATCATATCAAATAAACTTGTAGAGAGGGAATTAACCCATGAGTTTGAAACTCAACAGATGTCATCGGTGCGTTTCGTTAACAAATTATAAAATTTCAAACTATAGATTCATACCATCGCGTAGTAGGATTTCCGGCAAAATCCAATTTCTGTAGAGTTATGAATTAACATAACACATAGAACCGGAGAATGATCATTCAACTATAGTGGTGCCGAAACACAGTACCCGAAGGTACCATTACATTCATACTTTTAAATGGAAAAATCATAATTTGAAAATGAAACCAACACTTGCACCTCTTCCTACCTTTGTTAAAAGCTTTTGAAAGCATAATGTTGGATGATTGTTGTTGCTTTCCGACGGTATCAGAACTTTTTGAAATATGCTCCTCTCCTATTCTTTTGAAAATCTTTTTCCTTGATCAAAGTGTGCACTCTCCCTCACACCCTTGCTATTCTTTCAAACTTTACTTAACATAAAGATTTTTTTTTGAGAAAATAAGTGAAATCTCGGATTTGAGGAAAGGTGTAGTTAAAAAATGCTTTTCCTCTTCTTGTAACCTCCATTTTTAATGAAAAACTAAATGGAAGAGTTATATTATCATTAATCTTATTAAATTGAGTCTTTAACTAGGAATTTGAAGAGTTTTAAGCTCAACAAATAATTTTATAAAAATACTTCATAAAAACATCTGCATGATGATTCGAACCTGGGTGGCCAATAGGAAATATCATGCAGATGACCATTGTGGCAACCCAGTTATTCATTAAATCTTTGAAATCAAATTTACTTAAACTTAATGTCTTAAAGTATTGGGTTTATAAATAACTTATGGCTTGTACTTTCATAACCTTAAATGGGCCAAGCTTCTATAGCTTATTTCTTAAATGGACTATACCAACCAAATTAAGAATATAAAATCTGGGACTTTACATCTCTCACACCTTAAATAAAATTTCGTCTTCGAAATTTACCTTATGATCTGGTAAATAGTGTTGGGTATTTGTCTTTAACATCTTCTTCTCTTTCCCAAGTAGCTTCTTCTACTCCATGATTACTCCATTGTACCTTGATCAGTTGAATCTCTTTGTTCTGTAACTTATGCACCATTTGATCTAGTATTGAAATCGGAAATTTCTTTTAGGATAAATCTTTCTGTACTTCTAGAGATTGAGAATTGACCACATGATCGGGATCATGCATATACTTTCGGATCATCGATATATGAAACACGTTATGAATTGCTGATAGTTCGGGCGGCAAAGCTAATCGATAAGCTACATTTCCGACCCTATCAAGTATTTCGAATGGTCCAATATAACGAGGCCGTAGTTTTCCTTACTTGCCGAACCTAAGTACACCTTTCATTGGTGACACTTTTAGAAAAACTTTTTCTCCAACTTTAAATTCCAAGTCTTTTCATCTGGTATCAACATAGCTCTTTTGTCTATCTTGTGCGGCCTTTATCCTAGTACGGATCTTATCAATGACTTCAACTGTCCTTTCAATGAACTCTGGTCCCAAAACTCTCTTTTCTCCGACTTCGTCCCAATGGACGGGTGATCTACATCTTCTACCGTAGAGAGCTTCATATGGTGCCATTCCAATAATAGTTGCCTGGAAACTATTATTATAGGCAAATTCCACCAAAGGTAGATACGATTCCCAACTGCCTCTTAGATCCAAAACACAGGCCCTTAGCATATCTTCCAAAATTTGGATGGTCCTTTCAGATTGACCATCGGATTGAGGGTGATACGCCGTACTGAAATCCAATTTCGTTCCCATCGCTCTTTGTAAGCTTTTCCAAAATTCTGATGTAAATCTTGGATCTCTATCAGATACAATAGACACGGGAACACCATGTAATCTTACAATCTCTCTAATGTACAATTGTGCTAGTTGATCTAGACTGAATGTCATTTTTACAGAAAAAAATGAGCTGACTTTGTTAGTCGATCCACTATTACCCATATAGCATTGTGTCCTCTTACTGACCTCGGAAATCCTACCACAAAGTCCATTGCAATATCTTCCCACTTCCATTCAGGTATGTCCAATGGATTTAACAACCCTGCTGGTCTTTGATGTTCTGCTTTAACTTGTTGACACACTATACATTTTGCCACAAATAGACCTATACTTCTTTTCATATTCCTCCACCAAAATGTATCTCGAAGATCTCGATATATTTTCGTACCACCAGGATGTGCGGTGTACGGGGTGAAATGAGCCTCTTCTAATATCTCATTCCTCAAAACTTCATCTTTAGGCACACAAATTCTTCCTTTAAACATCAGTGCCCGATCCGAATATCCGAAGCTATTCCAAAATCCTTCCTCCTATCAGTGCCAATTTCTTTCCTGATCTTTTGCAAAAATGGATCTTTATCCTGTGCTTCTATGATCCGATCTCTGAGAGTTAGTCGAACCACCAAAGTTGCTAAATGAGCTATACTTTGGTCTGATGTAGTAACCACTTCAATTCGCAAATTTTCCAAGTCTTTGATCAACTCCTTCTGAATAGTAGGTAATGATGCCAACTTTCCCATCGACTTTCTACTTAGAGCGTCCCCAACAACATTAGCCTTACCTGGATGATAATGAATAGTGCAGTCGTAATCCTTTACTAGCTCCAACCATTGCCTCTGTCTCATATTCAGTTCCTTCTGTGTGAAGAAATATTTGAGACTCTTATGATCTGTGTAAATGTCGTACTTTCCTCCATATAAGTAATGGCGCCATATCTTTAATGCATGAACTACCGCTGCAAGTTCTAGATCATGCGTCGGGTAGTTCTGTTCATGTTGCTTCAATTGCCTTGATGCATAAGCAATCACTTTTCCTTGTTGCTTTAACACACATCCCAAACCTTGTTTGGATGCATCACTATATATAACAAACCCTTCTGAACCTTCGGGTATAGTTAACACCGGTGCTGTAATCAATCGTTGCTTTAGCTCCTGAAAGCTTTGCTCACACTTATCTGTCCATAGAAACTTTACCCCTTTCCTTGTCAATTGCGTCATTGGTCTAGATATTTTGGAGAATCCTTCAATAAATCTCCGATAGTACCCAGCCAATCCTAGAAAACTCCGAACTTCACCAGCGTTAGTCGGTGTCTTCCAGTTAGTTACCGCTTCCACTTTTACTGGATCTACTTCAATTCCTTGGGCAGTAACTACATGACCGAGGAACCCAACTCGCTCAAGCCAAAATTCACACTTTCTAAATTTTGCATATAACTTTTCCTTGCCCAGTATTTCTAACGCTATTCTAAGATGTTCCTCATGCTGATCTGTACTCTTAGAGTATATCAAAATGTCATCGATGAAGACTATGACAAATTGATCTAAATACTTGTGAAAAACACAATTCATTAAATCCATGAATACTGCTGGAGCATTTGTCAACCCGAATGGCATAACTGTGAACTCATAATGTCCATAACGAGTTCTGAAAGCCGTCTTGGGTATATCACTAGCCTTAACCTTCACTTGATGATATCCAGATCGTAAGTCGATCTTGGAAAATACTTTAGCCCCTTTTAATTAATCAAACAAATCCTCAATTCTCGGGAGAGGATACTTATTCTTGATGGTCAAACGGTTCAACTCCCGATAGTCGATACACATCCTCAAACTTCCATCTTTCTTCTTTACAAATAACACTGGTGGGCCCCAAGGAGATACACTTGGTCGGATAAAGTCATTGTCCAACAATTCTTGTAACTGAACTTTCAACTCCTGAAGTTCCTTTGGAGCCATTTTGTATGGAGCTTTAGATACTGTTGCAGCTCCAGGAACCAGATCTATGGTAAACTCTACTTGTCTATCCGATGGGATACCAGGTAGATCTTCAGGAAACACATCTATAAATTCTTGTACCACTGGTACATCCTCAATCTTTATCGTCGCTTGTTTTTCTCCTGAGATGTTCACTAGTAACCCTTGAGATGTTTCTTCTCTCAACATTCTCTCGGCTTGCAAGGTAGATACCAGTTGGAGATTGAGTTTGGTCTTTATTCCAGGGAAAGAAAATTGTTCTTCTCCTGGTTTTTGAAAAGACACTTCCTTTTCTCTACAACAAATGGTTGCATAATTACATCCCAACCAATCCATACCCAAAATCACATCAAAATCTTTCATCTCTATCAGATATAAATTAGCTTCTAATGTTTTTCCCTCAATATCAAGATTCACCGACTTGGCTAACTTATCAGTGGTCAATGTTTCGCCCGAAGGAATGCTAACTTCTAGTGTACTCTCTGACTTATCACAACTAATACTAGCTTTAGTAATGAAAGACGTTGATACAAAAGAGTGAGTAGCTCCCGAATCAAATAGTACATAAGCAAGTGTATTGGATATGAGTAAAATACCTGCTATTACGTTTGAGTTCTCCTCTGCATCCTTCTGAGTGAGCGTAAGGACTCGTGCTTTGCCCTTCTTGTTCTGATCATTGTTATCATCCTTCTTCTGAACAAAGGTGGGACAATCCTTAGCAATATGCTCTGGTTTACCGCATTGAAAACAGCAAACAAACATTCACCACGATGATGCTTAGCATACTTAGGGCACGATGCTACTACAGGTACTATGACCTTACTAGCACCAGGTTTGATATTGGTTTTCTTATTTTGCCACTTGCCCTTTTCTTTTTCTTGACCATTCCACTTTCTCTTCCCAACTTGTCCTTTATCCTGCTGGCCGAACAATTGACTGTGTTGTTCTGCATTAGCCTTTTGATACCAAATAGCGTGAGCTCGTTCTAACATTTCACGGTATGATGCAAAACGATGTGACATAAGAATCATGCTTATGTCTGGGTTTAACCCTTGCTCAAACCTTCGAGTCTTCTTAATTTCCGTGTCAACTAGGTGTGGAGCAAACCTTGAGAGTTGATCAAACTTTCGCTCGTAATCAGTCAGTGGCATATTACCCTGCTTAAGTTGAAGGAATTCGCTTTCCTTAAAATCTATTAGAGACTGAGGAAAATACTTATCCATCACTTCCTCTTTGAACTGCTCCCAAGTTAACGCCAATTGCAGCTTCGGGGTCCTAGTTCGAGACATCGAATCCCACCAGTGACTGGCATCACCGGTAAACATAAACTCTGCACACTGGACTTTTTGAGCATCAGTCAGTTTATAAGCCGAAAAATTCGTTCCAACTTACGAAGTCATTCTTCAACTACCAGTGGACCAGATGCTCCATCGAAAGTAGGGGGCTTATGCCTTTGAAATAACTCAACAATCGAGGCATGGGTCGGGTGAGCTACAGGAGCTGGTGGTAAGGGTGGAGCTTGATTCTGATTCTGCCTGCCAAGATCTTGAACCGCTTGCAGGAGGTCCCTTATCAAATTGTTCTGATTTGTTTGAGACATTTCCTTTGAGATAAGAATAATATATCTCATTAATTTCATCTACATTTACCAGAATAATAAGAAAAATAGAGAATTATTTCTCAACTTCATCAGAATTATATACATGTATTTTTTTCAATACTAGTACATTCTTCGCATGTGATTGTCAAGGTCTATAGATTCATCTACCTCAAAATCTAGGTAAGCTTGAATATCTATCTCTTATTGACTAATATAATTCCTTTCTCTAGAATTTGTCTTTCCTTGCCATATGCAGTCCACAACCTTAAGTTCTAACCCAATACATGTCTTTTGAATAACACTTTTTTTCTTTTCATAGTACATTTATCTTTGCATATAAGATATACATAATGAAAAATGTAAAACGTAGCGAAACATGGAAAACATAACTATAGAATCTTAACGTTTTCATAACAAGAATTTAAACTTTGCTTAGTTAAACCTGGGCCGTAGGATGAGGTCGACTAATGGATGTAAGATGCTATGGAGAGCCGTAAATTATTTTATCATCCCATTTTAACTTTCGTACTTGTACTTAAAATACACATTCATAAATTTTTTTTTCCAAAAAAAAAAAAATATATCGAGTCTACAGAATCGACTAAACTGTCGCTCTGATACCACGCTGTAACGCCCCGACCAGCATGAATCGAAACATCACTAGATTAACTATACTTTAGCCGTTGACTTAATAGAATTAACCTTACCCTTAGCGGAAAGCTTAAACATTTAATTTATAAAATTTAAATCAACATAATTTGTTAAAAGAAAAATAATTCAATATTATAAACAAAACAATTCAAAAATGTCTTTAGAATATCGTCCGTGCATGCATCCACAATTGACGTCAAATTTTTGGCAAAACTTTAAAAATAATGTTGCTGTTTTTTTTTTCTATCTCATATGAGTAGTGACAAAATAAATATGTTTGCATAACTATCGACCTCGAAATTTCGTGAACCTTTAATACAGGGTAGAAAACTCCTTATAATATGACATATCCAAAAATTGGGCTCCGTCGGCAAGAGGTAAGGCATTAAAATATTTTTCGAAACCCCACAACAACTCGGGTTGGGAGGAACCCCAGCACAGTTCACTTAAAATATCATATAAAATTTTACACAAATCGAACTGACATGAATTTAGCTATATCCAGTAGCTAGCCCCTGAGACTATCATGTCCAATTTCTTTTGTCCAAAAACATCAAGTGACGGGTGAGAAATAAATTTTTGAAACCAAGAGCAGAAACTGAAAAACAACAACACTCACCCGTGCAGTTTACTTGACATGACATATAAAATCCTACTAACATCAGATTGACATGATTTCAAGTTCATTCAGTAGCTAACATGTAAGTTTATCCAATGCCGCTGATTTTGTCTCAAATTTCCAAATAATGAGTGAGTTATGATTGCTTGAAATCAACTACAGAAACTGGAAACCCAGCAACACTTTCTAGTGCAGTTTACTCTAAGTGACCTATAAAATTTTACCGACATTGGATTGACTTGATTCCAAGTTTATTTCGTAGCTATAAACCAGCGACTTGTAAGATAATTTCCATAATGCATAACTTATTCATAAATAAATGTGTTTAGAACAGTTCCATAAACAACATTTCATAGGAAACAAATTATTTAAAGTAAACATTTTCGTAGTAAAATTGAAAACATTAAATCACCGGCCTCTCCATAGCACGTTGCATCATTCTTTACCATCATCCACGTCCCAAGAAAAATCATATCAAATAAACCTGTAGAGAGGGAATTAACCCATGAGTTTGAAACTCAACAGATGTCATCGGTGCGTTTCGTTAACAAATTATAAAATTTCGAACTATAGATTCATACCGTCGCGTAGTAGGATTTCCGGCAAAATCCAATTTCTGTAGAGTTATGAATTAACATAACGCATGGAGCCGGAGAATGATCATTCAACTATAGTGGTGCCGAAACACCGTACCCGAAGGTACCATTACATTCATACTTTTAAATGGAAAAATCATAACTTGAAAATGAAACCAACACTTGTACCTCTTCCTACCTTTGTTAAAAGCTTTTGAAAGTATAATGTTGGATGATTATTGTTGCTTCCCGACGGTATCAGAACTTTTAGAAATATGCTCATCTCCTATTCTTTTGAAAATCTTTTTCCTTGATCAAAGTGTGCACTCTCCCTCACACCCTTGCTATTCTTTCAAACTTTATTTAACATAAAGATTTTTTTTTTTGAGAAAATAAGTGTAATCTCGGATTTGAGAAAAGGTGTAGTTAAAAAATGCTTTTCCTTTTCTTGTAACCTCCCTTTTTAATGAAAAACTAAATGGAATAGTTATATTATCATTAATCTTGTTAAATTGAGTTTTTAACTAGGAATTTGAAGAGTTTTAAGCCCAACAAATAATTTTAAAAAAATACTTCATAAAAACATTTGCATGATGATTCGAACCTGGGTGGCCAATAGGAATTATCATGCAGATGACCATTGTGGCAACCCAGTTATTCATTAAATCTTTGATATCAAATTTACTTAAATTTAATGTCTTAAAGTATTGGGCTTATAAATAATTTATGGCTTGTACTTTCATAGCCTTAAATGGGCCAAGCTTCCATAGCTTATTTCTTAAATGGACTATACCAACCAAATTAAGAATATAAAATTTGGGACATTACATCCTACAGTCTGATAGAGGAGGCGAATACCAAGTAGTAGAATTAGCAAAATTCTGTGAAAATAATGGTATAGTTCACGAGTTTACTCCACCATATTCGCTATAATCAAATGGAGTAGCAGAAAGGAAAAACAGGACTTTAGTGGATATGGTGAATTGCATGCTGATTAGTTCTGGTTTACCTGATCAATGGTGGGGTGAAGCATTCTTAAGTGCATGATATACTCTAAATAGGATTCCTATGAAGAAGATTAACAAAACTCCATATGAGTTGTGGTTCAACCGGAAACCTAATATTAGTCGTCTCAAGGTGTGGGGATGTCTCGCATATGTGAGAAAACCAAATCCAGAGATTACTAAATTAGGAAATAAAACTTATAAATGTGTATTTATAGGTTATGCAAGGAATAATACTGCTTATAGGTTTCTGAAGTTAGAATCCTATGAAGTTATCGAATCAATTGATGCTGAATTTTTTGAACATATATTCAAGTCTTCATCTATGCAAACTGAAAATAATATTACTTCTAGTTCTTCTAAGAGAGTTCGTGAAGAATCTCTTGATGATACTTCTGTTGAACCACAATTAGAAATAGAACCTAGAAGGAGTAAGAGACAAAGGAAAGATAAATCTTTCGGACCTGAATTTGTGACTTATTTGCTAGAAGGTGATGTAAATAATATTACACATCAGACTAAGTTAATGCTTAATGATGATAGTGATCCTGTCACATATTCAGAAGCTATTTCCTCTCGAGATGCTGTACTTGGGAAAGAAGCAATCAATGATGAAATGAGATCCATTATGTCAAATCAAACATGGAAATTGATTGATTTACCTCGTGGCTCTAAACCAATAGGTTGTAAATGGATTTTCAAGAGGAAATTAAATGTAGATGGCTCCATAAATAAATATAAAACTCGATTAGTAGCTAAAGGTTTTAAACAACGTCATGTCATAGATTATTTTGATACTTATGCTCCCGTAGCAAGGATATCATCCATCCGCGTGTTGCTATCTCTTGCTTCAACTCACAATTTTGTTGTCCATCAAATGGATGTAAAAACGGCTTTTCTAAATGGTGACTTGCAGGAAGAAGTATTTATGGAGCAACCTGAGGGTTTTGTTTTACCTGGACAAGAAAAGAAGGTTTGTAAACTAGTCAAGTCTCTTTATGGTTTAAAACAAGCCCCTATGCAATGGCATGAAAACTTTAATAAAGTAATGTTATCTAACGGTTTCAAGGTTAATGAAGCAGACAAATGTATCTATTCTACATATAGAAAAGGTGCATGTATTCTTATTTGCTTGTATGTAGATGACATGCTTATTTTTTGTCCTAACTTAGAAAGTATTAAGGAGACCAAACAATTGCTAGAGTCTAACTTCGACATGAAGGATTTAGGCAAAGCAAATGTGATCTTAGGGATTAAAATAATAAGAAAAGATGGATGCATATCACTGAATCAATCTCATTATATTGAAAATATCCTTAAAAGATATGGTCATATGGATCAGAAACCCGCATCAACTCCAATAGATCCTATTATTAAGTTAATGAAAAATAGTAATAGATCTTATGACCAACTACAATACGCAAGTGTGATTGGAAGTCTTATGTATGCTATGCATTGCACAAGACCAGATATTGCATATGCAGTTGGCATATTGTATCAATTCACTAGTAATCCAGGTAAAGAACATTCGAATATGGTTTCAAGAGTTCTAAGATACTTGAAAGGAACTATTGATTATGGATTACAATATCATGGTTTTCCCACTGTACTTGAAGGATTCAGCGATGGAAGTTGGAACAACATAGAATTCAATTCTAAATCCACAACAGGCTGGATTTTTACTTTAGGAGGTGCAACTGTTTCTTGGTGTTCAAAGAAACAAACATGCGTATCAGATTCGACTATGTTGGCATAATTTATTGCTTTGGCTGATATAAGTAAAGAAGCTGAATGGCTAAGAAATTTGCTAATAGATATCCCATTGTGGGATAAACCATCTCCAGCTGTAATGATCTATTGTGATAGTAAAGCTACTTTGTATTCAATAGCGAATGAGACTTACAATGGTAAGCAACGACATCTTAGTTTTCGACATCAGTCTCTTCGAGGATTACTTAAGCAAGGAGTAATCACTGTTGAATATGTAGAGTCGAAGAATAACCTAGCAGATCCTTTAACAAAAGGACTTACTAGAGAGATGATTGCAAAAACATCGAAAGGAATGGGATTGAGGTCTACGTAACTCCAGTTAGCTTTAATGGGAACCCTACTTATGTTTTGAAATATAAACAAAGTTCAAAGGGTACAAACAAGTGAAAATCTAACTTAGACGAGACACTAGAGTATTAGTTAAAACTCATTCATAAAATCTCTAGTGTATGTATTTTGCATGGTAGAGGCTGGATTTAATTCCTTAATAAGTTCTATTGAGAGAGAAAGTAACTCGCAGAATTACTTTATAAAGAACTTAGCTATATGAGTGAGAAAGTCAGGCCGCTTTCTATAAGATTTAGACCGTCTCTAAAGCACTCATGAAATTCGGGATATACGCAAGGCCATTAATGCATTGGTATAAAAGAGACACTCTTTATCGGAATAATATGTGTAATGACTCCGGCTAGTCATGATAGGGTCCTTGGTTCAAGATTCATTCACCATAGCACCTTGACAAAAGTTTGAGTTGTTTACACTAAGTGTGAGTTCAAAGTCAAAAGCTACTTTCATTTATGTACGATTTCTTTCGATGATGCTTTTTGTGTGTGTTTGCATGAACTATGGTGGCTTGATCCCGTTAAGGGTACGTAAGCAATCAATTTTTGTGATGCAGCCGTTTCATTTTCTCTAAATCAAAATTTTGAAAAATAGGGGGGATATGTTAGATATTTTTCATCATTTTGCATGTGCCATCTTTTGTTTTGCGAATGTTTTGCCGCTCCGACTAGTGTTTGCCGCTACGTAACGGGGATCGACCTCCCGGTCAGGTCGCGAGGGTCGAGGGGACAGCCCCCCCCCCCCCCCCGCCGTTGCCCCTGAAAGAGAATTTTATTTTTCAGAAGTCTTTGAGTATGTATGTTTCTTCCAACAGATGTGTTCATTTATTTCAAGAGACACACCTATTCAAAAGGTTGCCTCCATTTCTATATATTTTGGACGAATTCTCATTTGCAAAACACATTAAAAAAATTTGTTATTTTCTATTCTTTTCTCTTTTCTCTTGGCATCTTCAGTTTCATTATAGAGTATTTTCTTGGTTTGATCAAATAGTCACAGTTTAAATCAAACGCCTCCATTGTATTCTGAGAGAGATTTTCTATCATACCCCAGTTGTGACTTTGTTGGAAAAGGGAGAAACATCTCTTAAAAGATAATGATTTTCGTGCCTTAGAGTTCATTAGTTTTTTTCAAATTTTCTTACATATTTCCCAACAATATATATATATATATATTTTTTTTTTTTTTGTAACGTTCTGCATGACCCTTGAAAGTAGTGTTGCAATGACATGCCCAAGGACGAATGCAAGAGGGGGCTGGGCTGTAGTCCCCCCGCAAAGGTCCCCAAAAAAAAAAAATTTGTAAGGTTTTTTTTTTATTTTTTATTTTTTATATACATCAGTTTTTCATGTGTAAATTTTTTTTTTTCGCATATTAGCCTTGTTTGAAATTTTGTGGCCCGATCTTGGATCGAATCCTGGATTCGTCCCTGGACATGGCTGCAAGCTATATTGTTAAATGCCACAATAGACATGAACAAGTCCTATCATTCATGGTATCTACTTGTAGAGTTTGATTTTCATGGTGCCGTATTTGGAATTTTTGATTCCCCGAGTAGTCGGCGTATTCAAACCTTAAAAATTGTTGTATTTTCTTACTAATCTTCACTATTCTGTCAAACAGTTCCTGAAGAATGGCAGTTGTTGGACTTTCGGATGTGCTGAAAGAAACCTGTATTATCATGGGTGAAGGAGGATCGAATCTCGAACATGGGTTAGCAACCAGTTTCTCACCGTTGTGTCTTTTTGTCTTACGCTAAACCTCCCTATTCCGACTTCTGTGGGTCTTATTAAAAAGAGAAGACATAATGACGATTTTTGCCTTTCTATTTTATCCATTTTCTCTTATTTATTGGGATTTAACGACACAATTAGTGGAATATGATGACAAGGGGGGTATTCCACACAAAATGTTTCGAGTAGGGACATTTTATGCTATTTCCAATAGGTAGGGATTTTTCTGCACAACGTCTAGTATGTATGGGGTTTTAAGCTATTAATCCTTATAATTACTATCTAATTTATTATCTATACATTTCTTGGAATTCACTACTAAGTTACTAATATTTTTGCACGAACAAAATTAATGATTCATGAAAAGACACGTTTGTCGTAAAATTGAACCAAATAAACCTAATAGTTAGTTTCAACGGCCTCCAACAAAGTTGGGAGGTCACGATGTTGGAGCATAATCATATTTTACTTTTGGCTTGTCAACTGGCGACTGCTCAAGAATACTTGTTGGCCCTACGTGGAGCACTACAAGAGGTGGTTTTGCCTCTTGCTTCCACTTTGATTCTTTCTCCGTCTTTTTCTGTCCTTTATAACAAGAATTTCCTAACTTGAAAAGTTTCTAAAACACTTATCACTTAATTTTTATATAGTTGAACAAATATAATAATCCTCCACATGTTCAAAAAAATAAAAATAAAATAAAATAAATAAATAAATTATACATACATACATACATACATACATATATATATATATATATATATATATATATATATATATATATATATATATATATATATATATATAATGAATCGTAAATTCATAAATAATCAACTCTTAAGCATAAATCAAATATATCTTTTATTTTGAATCATGACTTAATGCAATAGTCACAAAGTAACCATCGAAATCCTAAATACCATGAAAGTTTTGAACTAATTATTCCTTATGACAACAGAAATGAGAATACATACAAAAATGTCACGTGTTCATATATTCTACACATCTTGTTTAGTGCTTTTATAGTTACACTTATCCTTTTTATGAACTTTAAAGAGAAAACTTCAACTCTATATTGATGTGGTACCACCTCAAAGTTCATATAGACAAACATTTATCTAGGCCTATATATATAAACATTTAAGATCATTTTTTAATTAATTATGATCTAACCTCTTATATATTTCATTTGTTAGGTGAAACTCGATGACTGGAAGTGAAATTGGAAGAAATGAGGGAAAACGGGCAAAAAAAAGATGAAATCCAAAAGTTCGGGGACCTAATTGCAAATATCCATTTATTTGGACAATAACACATTAATTAAAGATTATAGAGGATCAATTGGATGTAATTAGAAATATAATCAAAGTACTTTCACCAATTCATATTCTCAGCCGAGTATTGGCACCCATCTTTGGCATAGTAAAGATTCGAATTGGAAAATTTTTATTTCTAAACAAATTATAGCCCTTTTGAGTTAGTTTTCCAATGCACTTTGAATCAACTCAATTGAACATCGGAAGATAAAATTATGATAAAATATTGATGGCTGCGCAGAGACATAATCATGCGCGATTCAAAGGCAACTTTCTTTATTGAAACTTTTTTGAAACTCAATTTAGACGTGAATCTTGACCTAAGTTTACCCTCTATATATACAGTATATGGGCAGCCATTGAAAATACATCTCATACATTATTTATCATCCATTATTACAAGAATGAGAGGTTGAATGAGAATAAGAGAAATTGCAAAAATTCAATCTTTTGAAGATTGAAATTAAGATTTTTGGGAAAACAAGAAGAATAATTATGGGCAACAACATCACGATTCATCATCTTCTACTTAACCAACCTAAAATTCGGGTTTTGTTTATCCAATTAAATATGATTTTGTAACGTTGGCTATGGTTTTATTTACTAAGACATTAATGAACCCTTTTTATGAAGTTTTAATATAAATTCAATAATTTGACACTCAATATGTGTTTATTCTTGGATGATTGTTATAGAACTTAATGGTTTTCAATTAATTGGCCACTAATTGGAATGCTGTGTGAATTTTATTGATTCTCAAGAGAACATGATAGATATCATGTTATAAAAAACATTGTAAAGTACGATAGGATATCATGTTATTCTCAAGAGATTGTTTAATATTGCAACATTTTCTTGTAACACAGTATTCAAAGTTAACTTCTGATTCTTCTTCCCAATATGCTCATTAATGACACTGCCCATTCATTTTTAGCATCAAATTCGAAAACATCATGTGCTAAATGATCAATCACTTTAATAAAATGAACATGATGATTATTATTATTACACAGATATTTCATGGAATCATATTTATTAAGTTTAATGATTTTATCATCAAATTCCATGGTCAATGTGCCATTATGAAAATCTATTTTAGTTTTGGATGTCCTTAAGAACGGTATTCCTAACAAGATAGGGGTAGTATGATTACTATTGTCCATGTCAAGCACATAAAAATCAGCAAGAAAAACCAACTAATTAACTTTCACGAGAACATCATCAACTACCCCCTTAGGATAGGCATTAGATTTATCAGTTAGTTGAATTATCACACCAGTTTTATTCAAAGGTCCAAGTTTCATGGAAGTGTATATAGAATATGACATGACATTAATAAACGCTCCTGAATCTAGCATGACCTTTTCAAACTTAGTGTCGCCTATCATGCAAGGGATAGTGAACATACCTAGATTCGTGCACTTTTCAGGGAGTTTCTCTTGAATAATTGGTTCTCCCAACTTTTACCCTTTCAGTCCCCTTCAATTTCTATTTCCTCTTACTTGTGCACAATTGTTACAAAAATTTAGCATAACGAGGAACTTGTTTAACAATATCTAAAAGTGGAGTATTGACCTCGCATTTACTGAAAATTTCATGCAGCTCATCATGATCTCGTTTATATTTCCTAGATCCTACTAAAACTTGAGGAAAATGGGGGTATTGGTTTATATTCAGAGAGGGGTAAAAACTTACTCCCCGTCACCTCAGTATCATTGGTGGTAGTCTTGTTTGCAACATCTTTTTCTTCCTCTTCTTGCTCCAACGGCGTAGGGGAGGCCTTTACCAGAATCTCAACGCCTTTACCACTTCTCAAGATGATTGCGCTCACATTTTCTTTTGGATTTACCATTTTTTAAGAGGGCAGTTTTCCCGAACTTTGCGCCTTTAGCCGACTGACTGTGTTAGCTAATTGACCCATTTGATTCTCCAAACATTAATTGATCCTATATTAAGTATGTGGTCCTTGTGGAAGCGACATTCTACTTATTCTTTATTACTAGTTTGCGATATCTTACACTTGCGGGAAATCAAATGATCAGTTACAATTGTTTGGTACACATTAAAATTTTCATTTTCATTCTTCTACTCATTTTCAACCACACATTCTTTAATAAAATAATATTTTCCATCACATCAATAACTTTTCCTTCATTTTTAACCACACATTCTCCATCAATCTACTATTCCAAAATACATTCTACCATTAATATACTTGTACTGACTAAACTTCATTGAGAGTTTAATAAACTCAATCCTACAAATTATAACATTCAATACTTTAATCTATGATAAGGTATTATTTTAACAAAATTGGTGGATTTTAATTAATGATTTTCAACCCTAACCTACTCAATGTTAGATCTTACTAATTCTTTAGTAAGTGAATTAGATAAATTTTCATTTTGACTTCGTTTATAAGTTATAGATCCATTTTTTAGTTCTAAAATATTATGTCGAAGCTTCTTTTGTCGAATGAATTTAACGAGATCACATTAATCAATTTATGACACTTTTGTCAATTTTTCTTGTTTCAGTCTATAATGTGACTCAAATACTTCTAGATTTCACATCTCTTCACTGGAAGTATAATTAGTGTGCGTCTTAATGAACCATCCTTGTTAAAAGTTTCCACTATGAATTTTCTTTGAAATGCATTGAACGGTGTTGACTTCACTTTTAGTAGAGGTGGCGTGGCCAACAGATCTTAGCTCCTCTCATATCCACACAGCCACTTCCCGCACACTTGGACAAACCGTCAGAGCATACGAGCAATCTTCCGTGGTAGGGGAGATGGTCGCAGGCACTCCGACAGTCAAGTCAGTCTATGTAAGAGTATGTATTTAGCCGTGAGACGTGCTAAAGATGTAAGCAACCCTAAGTAAAAGGGGCTCGAACTCGAGAGTAATAGAGAGAGAAAACAGAACAAAGTTATATGTTGATAGTATAAACTTGCATTACCTTCAAATGACACAATGTGTGAGCTTTTATAGTAGTAGAGGAAAAATGATAACCGTTGGATGAAGTGACACGTGGCCTCGTCCTGACGGCCGAGATCTTCTTTTACGTGCAACTCCATCAATCCTAGTTTGACAGGCATTTAATGATTACGAAAAGTAGCCACCCGACTACCTAGGTCTGTCCTTCAATATGTAGACTGACAATTTGACATTAAGGTGCTGCAGTGAGTTGTCACATAAATCAATCACATATGGATCTTGTTTAGAAGATATGTTGAGAAGATGTGATTTGGAAAATGTCTTTTGTAGATGTAGAGGCTAGGAGCATCACACTTCTTCCTTGCAGTATACATGACACTTCAGCTTGGTCATGGAGGGTCGCCTTCGACATGACACCTCTGCTGAAGTAATGCATCACATGGTTACCTTGTATGGCCTCACCTTGGTCGGTACGAGGTGACGTGGAGTACATTCCTTGTTGATTTTTTTATTTGGTTGCCACATTAGCGATGATCTGGAGCTTTTTCATACGAGACGTAACAATAGTCCCCCAAGTCTATATGTGGATATTTATATAAAATGTGGACTTTTAGTGTAGGGTTGGAGGTGAACTACTCTTTGGTATGTGCTGTCGCGGCACCCAAAAGTAATACCTTAACCTCTAAAACTAATGTAGTAGTGGAAGTAAGGGTTGATTCCACGAAGATTATGTAATTCAATATTTTATGCTACGTACAATGATTGAGAGGTTTTTGTATACAAACAAATTAATAACAATGAAAATTAAATTAATGAAAACAATCAAAAGACTAACCTTGGTCCAAGTCAATATCCACCGTCGGAACTTTACAATTGATCATCGATACAAGTATAAATCAACCCATATTTTGAATATTCACCGTTGGAATGAATTTCTATTTCTCCTTAATTTTAGTTAGTTAGAAACCAATGTTTTAACTAACCCTAATTATTAAATAACCCCAAACCAGTGCTCAAGATTCAATTTAATAATAGCTTTACAATATAGAGAAATCGATGAACTAGATAACATAAACACCAGCGGTTGCATTCAGTCAACTTAACATTTTTTTTCTAAAATTTAACAATCATCAAAGTAGCAAATTATCAAACCTTATTTGCTTTACAAGTTAAAGAAATCAAACAATTACGAATTTAATATTTAAATTAGCGGTAGATTGCAACGAATAACAAACTAGTAGGCCTCTAAACAACTAAACATAACAATCATGGAAATAAGTGTAGAAGAATATTTAATACTCAAAAACATGAATTAAACTAAGAAAAACCATTTAGATCTCACAATATGTGGTTTCGAGGCTTCAATCTCCTTTGATCAAGCATAAAAGTTTAGTTACAATCCATGAATCTATGAGCAAAATAATGGAGAATGAAGTTTGAAGGCGTTTTGTACGTTTTTCTCTTGTTCTAGGATTTTAAAATATGTATTTATAGTTGTTTCCATAGGCAGTTGACTTAAATTCGGAAACCAAAATTTTCGTGTCCTGAATGAACTATGCAACTGCATGGTAGTAAGTTATGCGGTCGTATAGAACATTGAAAATGGACTCTGCAATTCGCTGAAACACCATTTGCGACCGCATGGAATTTAAGCTATGCGGCCGCATGACTTTAAATAATTTTCACCAAACATCTTTCAGTATTGTGACCATATCTTTCTCTCTCGATATCCGATTGAGGCAATTCAAGATATGTTGGAAAGCTAACTTAAAGGGCTACAACTTTTTCTTTAGATATTATCTTCCAATTTGATCACTTGCCATGTCAAAAATGAGTCTCAATATGAGGCTGAAAACTGGTGCATAACTTTTTCCATTGGAAATTGATGTGTGATCATATTTTGACGATATTTCATCCATTTGATGTCTTCTTTCATCCAATTAACTCCGAACACTCTTAATTCTTCATTGTGAGGTTCTACATAACTGTTGAGTATTTGCATTTCAGTTCCAAACATCGTTTACTTTCATTTTGGTCGTTGTTCGCTTATTTCTTCCAAATTACACCATATCCATAGAATTGCCACCTAAATCAAAATATGAACGTAATGAGTACATTTTAACATTGATTAATCATACAAGCACATAAAATAAGGAGGGAAAAATATGTATTTTACATTCCTATCAAATTCTCCCAAACTTAGCTTTTGCTCGTCCCGAGCAAAACTCAAATTTAATTCTTTAAAAACACCCAGGTCGTAATGCCATGAACATAGAACAATCAAACTCTTTAAAACACACAACACATCATAAATAAACATTCTCACACAACTCAATCAATTAGCTAACATCTTCATATAAAGATGGAATAAACCAAACATATAGACCCTCACGGATATAAGCACTCAACTCTCATGTGTTTAAAAGGTAACACTTTCACTCAAGTTATTTCAATGGGGATTATCTACCATATGCTTGCATATCTTCTCATTCGTCACCACTTAGACCACATACTTTACAAGAATCATAAGGACTTTTTGAGGGTTGTAACGTGGCTTAGGGTCAAGGTGGGAAATATTTGTATATGTGACTCAAGAGCTATAGAACTAGTGGACCAAAGATGAATGAACTTAGCTCAAATATATTCATTAGATATGTAAAACCAACTACTCCACACAATGGTTTCTTTACTTTGCATCTATCTCACACAAACCGAAGCCTTTCTTGAAATGTAGGAGGAATTATGAACATTAATATTTTGTAACATTGACATCACTCTCCTCCTTCGCTTTTTTTTTTCTTTTAATTTTCTTCTGTCATTCATTTTTTTTTCTTTTTTTCAATTTCTTTTTTTCTTTTTCTTTTTTGAAATATAAACTCCACATGTTACACCATAATGGAACTTATGAATTGAAATTGAAACATGTTCCCTTCCACCAATCATAACACTACCAAAATTTTTGACACCCCCACACTTATTTTCTTGCACACTCACAAATATCATGATGATGAACAATACTCCACTAGCTCTAAGGCTTGGGTAAAGATGATTTTTTTTTCATGTGTAAAGCTTGTAACGTAGGTTTACACAAAGAAAAAGCAAAAGACTCAAAGGGGTTCACCAAATGAAAATTCAACCACTGGGTAGGCTATTTGGCTAATTTAGCTAATTATGTAACAAAGATGGCCTTAATCATGTTCGTGCATGCATGTGTCAATGTGATCTTGAAAAGAATCAAGGCAAGTTCTAGAGAAATAAAACCATGGAAGAATATCACACATGAAAGAAATAATCAGATTGCTATGGATATGTCAGTCTAAATGTTCAAAATCTCACCGACTTTTTGTCTATAGAATTTAGTTATTACCATCCTCAAAGAAAATAACTCAACCAATTAACTCTAATTTGTAAGATTATTCATTCAATCATGTTTTGAGTTTTTCAAAAGCCAAATTAATTCTAACCAAAAAATCATTTAATCTCAACTCCTCTTCTTGAAAAATCATGTAAAATATTACCGAAATTTTTAAAATTTAAACTCAATCTAAATCCCCTCTCCCACACTTAAAACTTACATTGTCTCCAATATAAGGTGCAATAAAAAGAAAATGATAAATATAACAAAAAGAAATGAATGCGAAAAACAAAAAGAAAAAGATAAAGGAACGAACTCCCATTGGGCTGCCTGCCAAGCAGCGCTTTTGTTTATTGTCTTTGGCTTGACTCAATATTTTCTTATTTAGCCTGGGTCTATCATTGTTGGCTTCTATCTTCATTGTAGTGCACCAAGTCCATTGGGAATGATAACTGGCAATATTCCTCCACCTTCACAAAATGCATACTTGTAGTGATTGAGGTGAGGCTTTAAATCTGAAATGGAAGTCTGCAAAATAGAAAGTAGAGGCCTCTTATTAGAAACTGGTAAAGCAAAATAAAAACTATTACCTAAATGCTGTAGCTTTGGAAGATTGTTTAATATTGCAACATTTTCTTGTAACACAGTATTCAAAGTTAGCTTCTGATTCTTCTTCCCAATATGCTCATTAATGACACTGCCCATTCATTTTTAGCATCAAATTCGAAAACATCATGTGCTAAATGATCAATCACTTCAATAAAATGAACTTGATGATTATTATTATTACACAGATATTTCATGGAATCATATTTATTAAGTTTAATGATTTTATCATCAAATTCCATGGTCAATGTGCCATTATGAAAATCTATTTTAGTTTTGGATGTCCTTAAGAACGGTATTCCTAACAAGATAGGGGTAGTATGATTACTATTGTCCATGTCAAGCACATAAAAATCAGCAAGAAAAACCAACTAATTAACTTTCACGAGAACATCATCAACTACCCCCTTAGGATAGGCATTAGATTTATCAGTTAGTTGAATTATCACACCAGTTTTATTCAAAGGTCCAAGTTTCAAGGAAGTGTATATAGAATATGGCATGACATTAATAAACGCTCCTGAATCTAGCATGACCTTTTCAAACTTAGTGTCGCCTATCATGCAAGGGATAGTGAACATACCTAGATTCGTGCACTTTTCAGGGAGTTTCTCTTGAATAATTGGTTCTCCCAACTTTTACCCTTTCAGTCCCCTTCAATTTCTATTTCCTCTTACTTGTGCACAATTGTTACAAAAATTTAGCATAACGAGGAACTTGTTTAATGATATCTAAAAGTGGAGTATTGACCTCGCATTTACTGAAAATTTCATGCAGCTCATCATGATCTCGTTTATATTTCCTAGATCCTACTAAAACTTGAGGAAAATGGGGGTATTGGTTTATATTCAGAGAGGGGTAAAAACTTACTCCCCGTCACCTCAGTATCATTGGTGGTAGTCTTGTTTGCAACATCTTTTTCTTCCCCTTCTTGCTCCAACGGCGTAGGGGATGCCTTTACCAGAATCTCAACGCCTTTACCACTTCTCAAGATGATTGCGCTCACATTTTCTTTTGGATTTACCATTTTTTAAGAGGGTAGTTTTCCCGAACTTTGCGCCTCTAGCCGACTGACTGTGTTAGCTAATTGACCCATTTGATTCTCCAAACATTGAATGCTAGCCCTGGTCTCCTACTGAAATTACAAAGTGTTAGTGGCAAGGGATTTAACAATATTTTCTAAAGACATACAAGAGTTAGAAGTTTGGCCCTGTTGTTGTCTAGGAGGATATGGCTGATTATATTGCTGGAAATTCCGTCAATTTTGATTCATAGGTCGATTCACTTGTTGATTCCCATAGCTAATATTTGGGTAATCCCTCCATCATTGATTGTATGTGTTTGAATAGGGATCATAATTCCTCTGTGGTCGTCTAGGAAAGCTACGCATGCATTTACGTGTTCAACGGACTCTTCTTGAAGTGTTGGGCACATATCAGTTGGATGACCTACTAATGAACAAATTCCACATGCCTTCGCTGTTTGCATAGTACCTGTAGTCATTTGACAAATAAGAGTGGTTAGACTCGCAAGTTGTTGTTTAATGGATGAAACATTTACCTCGTTAACATGTTTAGACAGGGTGTTGAGTCTAGTACTAAATTACTGAGAGTTAGCTGCTATATTTCCAATCAAGTTCTTTGCAGCCTCGTGAGTTTTATCTGCCAACGCTCCTCCACTTGTAGCAGCAATCATACTCCTATTTGTGGGTAGAAGGCCTTCATAAAAGTATTGAATAAGGAGCTGCTCACTGATTTGGTGATGGGGGTAACTTGCGCACAATTTCTTGAATAGTTCCCAATATTCATGTAATGACTTTCTGTTGTCATGTCTTTTGCTACTGATTTCGATTCAGATGTTAGCTGCCCTTGAAGCTAGGAAGTAGTTCTCCAAAAATAATCTTCTCATCCCATGTAGTAACGCTTCCGGAAGGTAGATAATAGAGTCAATCCTTTGCCGAATCTTTCAAAGAGAATGGGAAGACTCTCAGTTTGATTTGTTCTTCGGTGACTCTCGTAGGTTTCAAGCTTGTGTAAACCACATGGAATTCCTTTAGATGTTTGTGTGGATCCTCACCTGTAAGACCTTGAAAAGTGGGTAAAAGATGAATTAGCCCAGATTTTAATTCGAAAGTAGTAGCAACATCTAAGTAAAGAAAAGTAATGCATAGAAGTTGTTGATTCAAGTTAGGGATTGGAAGCTCTTTCAAAGTTCGATTGTTCTCAGCCATGACTTCCTCTTTCTTTGATTCAAAATCACCAGGAAATAGGGCCTCGAGATCAAAAATTTTTACTTTGAAATTCTACCGATTGCCACTCCTTGACCTGTGCAATGTTCTTTCTAATTGCGAATCGTACTGTAATTCACCTTGATTAGAAGATCAAGTTGCGGGTATAAACATATAAAACAAATGGAAAACAAATTTAAAAGAAGTTAGAGTAAGAAACACAAATAAAATTCTATGCTAAAATTTCTAAAAACAATAAATTGCTTGAAAACCTAACAAATTATGATTTTTTTCTACAAAAATAAAATAAGCAACTAAAGAAGCACAAAAACAAATTAGCACGACTTTCTGGCAATGACACCAAAATTTGGTGTGTGCATCGCAAACATCCAAAAGTAGTACCTTAACATCTAAAACCAATGTTGTAGTGGAAGTAAGGGTCGATCCCATGAAGAATATGTAATTTAATATTTTATGTTTCGTACAATGATTGGGGATTTTGTATTCAAATAATTGTAAATAGCGCAATTGATAACAATGA